>CM072545.1:8177500-9547500 GCA_036898215.1 Platycarya strobilacea
TTATTAAATATAAATTTAAAAAACTTAATTTATATATTTTAAATAAATCCTCATTTGATTAAATATTTTAAAAATAATTTATATAATAATTTATAAGTTATTATATTATAATTATGAATAATTTATTTAAATTTCGTTTAAGGCTTCAATAGATATTGAACCGCCTCTGGTTGTCGCCATTTATGCAATTTGAAGACTCCCACTTTATTAATGTACCTTATTGCCGAGACACTGATGGCTGAAGCTAAGGTTGCGTAGAGAGCCCCTCTTTATTACAGATTGGTAGCCTTGCACATTCTAATGACAGGCATAGACACAGACAGCATTCATTAATCATTAACCATTTGTCTTCTTCTTCTTTTTTTTCGATAAGTAAAAAGGATTTGTCTTCAAATTTTTGGTGTATGCATGGCCCCCTTTCTATTTTTCATTAGCATTCGTAATTAGTCAGCCTCATCCATATTGTGGTCTTCCAGTTTTCTGGTCCTGACAATATAGGTTTAGGTCTATAAAATAATTTGTATGATGTCCCACATGAATGGAAGAATTGCTTCTAAATCTCAAATTTTCGGGATGGGTGTGTTGTCATCTTATATGGATAGGGAATTTTACGCCACAGTTAGGTTGTGATTATGGTAGACAGTGGCATGAATTCAAGTGAAGCAGCAATAGTGGAGGTCGGTTATCCAATTTTTGTTGTTTGCTAGCAATCCTTGTAGAGAAAATTGGCAGTCTTCTGAGACTTGCTTCTGTGATGTTTAATAAGAGAGTTAGATGTAGAAGTCAGAGTGTGCGTTTCCACTTTACTAGATTATGATTATCTATAACAAAATCAAGGTGTTGACTGTTTTGCTTCCTTTCAGTAAGAAAACAATAAGATGGTTGTGCAAGTTGTGATATTGATATACTCTTGATTCATGTGTCAAATCTTGTGTGTGTGTGTTTTTTTTTATTTAGAATTTCCAATGGTTGAAATGGAGAGTATCGCATTCTTGCTTAGATTCGAAGATGAGATGAGTTGAGATGAGTTTAATTTATTTTTAAATATTATTATTATTTTAGAATTTGAAAAAAATGTGTTGGGATTTGAAAAATATGTATTGAAATTTGAAAAAGGTATATATAAATTTGTGTTTTATATAAAAAATTATAAAAATATAATAATGAAATAAATATGAATTGAGATGAGTTGAACTCATCTTCAAATACAAACTAGACCTTTAGTCGAAAACAAATAATAATTGATGAGAACTGAATTGGTTTGACTAAAGAATGACACCTAGGGATTGTAATTTTTCATGGTTCTACTTTTTGATGGACTTATTAATTTATCAAATCACATGAGTGCTTATGCCCCCTCTTCCATTCAAAAGTGCGCTAAAGAACAAGATAAAAGAAAAAGGAGAGAAGCAGAAACAACCTCAGTTTGCTACAGAAGCAGAAATAAGCTCAAAAGATGTTTGTTCCGGACAGTAGCTTGGGCAAGACTCCTTCCCTTGCACTAAAAAATAGAATCATATTCCAATTGATTGATTTTAATCGTCTTTCCCAATGGACCGCAGTAGGCCAATTTTGACTTGGGAGACTCAACCTCTTCCCCCTTTTCCATCCACCCAATACTGGCTTTTCCTTTCAAATCGAGTCTACATATAGGGCTCGGAGTCGGACAATGTGATGTGGCTATTGTATTCCCTTCTCCTTTTGTCATCTAATAAAGTGAACCTTGACCATCTTCCTATAATTAAAAATAGAAAGAATCAGATTTTGAAATGATAAATGATAGATATAGTCATAGAATTGTAAGCGGCGTGCAGTTACTTTAAAAAAAAGTGAATATATATAGGATCCATGTGAAAAAGTTAACTTTTTTTTAAAACGAATACATATCGTTTGTAACTCCACGAATGTATGTAGCATTACCCATTTGAAATATTCCTTTACAAAAGCGTCTCTTAAGCATCTTAATTTTAAAGGGTATGTTTCTAGTAGATCGGACATCGAAGACTCTCCAGATTGCATGGTTGGAATATATTCAATCCAATTATGCAAGAAATATATTTATTTTAGAGCTAAAAAGGAGCAAATGGTAGCTTATTCTGTAGACCACACGTAGTTGAAAAGTCCAAAGTCCTAATCTTTTTCACTCCTGCTGCTGTAACGAGGAATAATTCTAAGTTCCCACGGTAAACCTTTCTGGGGCTCACAATTAACGCGGTTTCTCAACTTGCCCACATTGCACATACATGCTTTGAAAAGTTTTAGGTCGCGTTAAATTAGTGAAGTGATTTAGATATTCTGCAAATAATAATCAAAAAAATAAAAAATAAAAAATAAAAAATAAAAAATAAAAAAATAAAAAATAAAAAATAAAAAATAAAAAATAAAATAGTAAAAAATTTGTAAAAAGTAATAATAAAATAATAAATAATAATTGATATTTTTAGAATACTCTAATAGTAAAGTATTTTTCAAATATTATACTATTATTTATTATTATTATGTATTATTATATTTTATTATTATTATTTATAAAATATCTGAAACCACCTTAATATCTACATGCAACTGTCTGTATCATGAGAGATAGATATAGCTACCTTCATATGTGTGTTTTTTTTTTTTTTTGGCAAATAGAAGGCTTATAAAATATCTCTGTTTATATACTGTTCATATCATTTGGTTACTTGTTATTCCTTTTTTTTGCCCTCCATGTCTTGCCCGTGCACAAATCATTTTAGTTTGTCACATTAGAAAAAGCTTATTGTATTAAACTTTTAATCCCAACCAACAATGGTAGGAAGTCAATCTAACCTATTAAATCGGGATAGATTATTGTTATTTATTCTAAAAATATTTCTTCAAATTCATAAATAAAAAAATAGCACATAAACACTATAATATTTAATAATGGAATTTACATATTCTATTTCTACGACCATCAACGAGTTCGGTCAGAGGCATGTTGCTTGCTGCCCTGTCTTTCCAATTTTACGAAAAACTTTATTTGTAAATCTGTTTATTAACATATATTATATATATATATATATATATAACGTACCACCGAAACGAATCTTTTTAATGATAAAAAAATTGGTACTTTAATAGTTTTATAGTTATGATAATTTTCATAATAATTGTTGATTGCACACCATCCTCGCTTTCTAGTTATGAAATTCTAAATATATCTACATACAAAACTCGTGAACAAAATTGTTACACGTGTCGTAATATAATAGGTGTTGAAGTCACTGTTTCTCAATGGTCCCGAACCAACCGAAGCTATAACTCCAACCGGGCCACCACGTGCTTGACTTCACTCGTATTAAAACACTGAGCCCCTTTTCAATAAAAAAAAAAAACACTGAGCCGAAAAGAATAAACAAAAAAAAGAAATAGAAAAGCTCTTATTCTTATTTATTATTTAAAATTTGATTTATTTTTAGAGATAAAATAAGATAAAAATTTTAAAAAATAAAATTATTATAAAACATTTATTTATTTATTTTTGTTTTGAGATTTAAAAAAATTATTTAGAGATTTGAAAAAATTAAAATTTTTATTTTATTTTACATAAAGATTTATAAAAAATATAATAATAAATTTAAGAAGAGATGAAATGAAATGATTTAATAAATCAAGTCTAAGTAACGACAATCTCATAATTTATAATTTTTATCTTAAGTTTATTATTAAAAATATATTTTTCATACAATTTGAAAATCTTAAAATCATATATATTATTATTATTATTTTTATTATTAATCTCTCTAACTAAATTCCCATACTTTCTATTATTATTTAAGAGTGATACTAAGAATCGGTCAAGCTGTCTTTAGCGTCAAAAGCAGTCGAACGGATTTTTGAACTATTTTTGTCATAAATACAATAAAAAAATATTATAAAAAAATAAAAAAAATTAAAAATTAAAAATTAAAAAATACAAAACGCTAGGCTTGCATGATATACCTCTGGGCTGCCCGTTCCTTCTCCGGGCAAGAAAGTACGACCTAGGCTTTTCATCATTCATCGAATTCTCCCACGTTCCTACCTTGCCCGAATATTCTGGGCAGATATAACTAATTACTAGTGGGGTTCCTCTAAGCTTTTCCACGTTCAACAGGTTCAGCATTCAACTGCCTCTTTCTTCCTCGACTGTACACAGTGCACACGACCAAAGTAGTATAGATGCAAAAACTCGTCCTGAAATTAAAAAAAAAAAAAAAAAATATATATATATATACACACATCAAAAAATAAGAAATAAAAAGTCGCGTGCCTATAAAACGAGCCAGCTCTCAGTTTGTTGAGATCAGTCGTGGGTACTTTCTGACCTACCACATTCTGAGATTTTCTCGGGAAAATCTGCCGACGAAGTGGGAAACGCGGAGCATAGTTGGCCAGGTGTGAGCTTGTGCTCCCGGCTTTGGGAGATTAGCGGTAGCTTTATTTTTGTTTTTTTGGCTGTTCAGAGCGTATAATGTGGAAGGTTGCGCGAATCGCCGCGTCGAATCTGAGCAGATCGAGGAGGTTCTCGACGGCGATTCCTGGTCCGTGTATTGTTCACAAGCGTGGCGCTGATATTCTCCACGATCCCTGGTTTAACAAGGTCATTTTTTTTTAAATTTTAAAAAGAATTTATAATTTGGTTGTTGATCAACTTGCTTTCTTTTCCGTACTTGTTAGCCCTCGTAGTTTCGTAGTTTTTGTAATTAATTCTGCTGTGGTTGTTATGAATTTGTTCTAAGGTATGATGTTTGTTTCCTTCTTAGTGTGTTGAAGCTGAAAATTACATTTTTTTTTTCTAGATTTTTAGAATCAAGAGTCGTAATTATAAAGTGGTATTTAAGCTGTACTTCTGAAATAAGTTGATTTATTCGGACATATGGATTTTCTTTTTAAGTTGTGCGGTGGTGATACTCGTCTTGAAGGATGAATCTCAGTAAGTATGAATTCGATTTATTTTGATGGCATACTTAAAAACACTGAATGGTCAGTATTCGAGTGTAGATTATAGAAGATGCAGAACTTATGGTGCAGTTGTTCCTATTTTTTAAATCGTAGTGGAGTTTTTTTCCATTTCTTCATTCTATTTGTATTTCAGATTTTGAGCATAAATTTTACAAGTTGCGGATATTGTAGTAGAGTTTTCTTTATAATATTACTAGAGAAGTGATCTGTAGCAGTTGATGTGCAAATGATATATACATGGCATAAGGTGGCATTGGCTAGCATAGAGAAATAAAAAGGACTATTCAACTTTGGTTATAAAATTCCACATCATTCACCCACGGGTTACTCTAACTGGAGGAGTGAATAATAAGGTTTCATAGATCGGGTTTCTTAACTTTGACCATTTGGCTTGATGATTTAGACTGGATCAGGATAAACTTAGTGCTTCAAGAGTCTGCATTTCGACTCTTTTGGAAGATTGCATGAGAGCTGCTTGAGTAATGATACTTTTGAAAGGAAAATGCACTGCTGTAATTTGCATGCTTAGAAGTTTTAGTTTCATGTCCGCAAATGTTTGTAATACATTTGATTTGTTTATGTATTTAATTTTCATTAGTGAATGGAGCAAATATGCATTTTTTTTTAGAAGTATTGTTAGTACTTTGTTTTTTTATCATTTAGAAATTAAACAATAAACTCTACAACATGTATAGTTAATGCAATTTTTTTGAAGCTGTCTTTTGTGGGATGTGAGGGTTGATGAAATTACATGAACTTACTTAGTTGTTGTGCCTCATTTTCCAAGAGCAGGATACTGGATTCCCTTTGACTGAAAGGGATCGGCTAGGGCTTCGTGGCCTCCTTCCTCCTCGTGTAATATCATTTGAGCATCAGTATGCTCGTTTCAGTATGTTTGGGTTCTGTTTTTTCTTTCAATTGTATTATAACTAATTCTGTAAGGATTTCTATGGGGGGATTTCTAATTGCTTTCTGTTCTTAAAACTATTAGTGGAGTCATATCGATCGTTAGAGAAAAATACTCAGGGCCAGCCAGAAGGTATTGTTTCCTTAGCAAAATGGCGGATCTTAAATAGACTGCATGATAGGAACGAGACTTTATATTACCGAGTGAGTATGGTTACAGGTTTCCAGCTTACAGAAGTTAAAGTAATCATTTGTTTTACTGCAACTTAATTTGCATATTTTGACTTTGCCTTCAGGTCCTTATTGACAACATTAAAAATTTCGCTCCAATAATATACACTCCTACAGTAGGATTAGTATGTCAGAATTATTCAGGGTTGTTTCGACGCCCACGAGGAATGTATTTCAGTGCAAAAGATAAAGGAGAGATGATGTCGATGATCTATAATTGGCCAGCTCAACAGGTATTAAATGAATCTTGTTAGATGATGCATCCTAGTCACTCTGTCCCTTCTTAAACGTTGTAATCATCTTTAATTTTTATTTTGTTACTGTGCTCTCAATAAAATTAGAAAATTTAAACTAAGTTAAGATGTTCTTTATATCTAAATTTCTCACTACAGTTAATGTTCTAATACGAAAAGATTCTGAATCTGGATCCATTACATAATCTCGCTGTCTTTAGTTATTTTCTAAGAAGTATGATCTTGTTGGTTCGTAGATCCACTTTTCTCTTAATGAATTGTTTTTTTTTTTTTTGTTTTGGTGCCAAGGCCTATTATTTGGCTTTGATCGTGAAAGAAACTATTAATGTGAGAAACTATTAATGTGCGTATCGTGTTATCTTATCTTGATGTTAATGCATATGCCAGTTTTATTTTCTTTTAGTTGTAAATTTATACAGCAAAATAATTTTATAGACACAGATTGTACTTGTCGGTATCTGATTTTTTAATAATTATATTGCTGCTATATTGTATATCTTTCCGTAAATCTATATTCTCCTCCTTTTTAAAAGCTTCCTTGGTTTCCACATTTCTCTTCAAGATTTTTGCTACATTAATGGTTGTGTTATATTTTGTTTAAACTTTTACGGTGTTAGGTTTTTCGTGGGTAAATTCATTTTCAAATCTCCTGCTAAAATCATTTGAAGTATATTGCTATGTTTATGACTTGGAAGAATCCTTGTTCACCAAGTATTGAAAATGATTCCATCCAAGATTTTGCAGCTCATGGATAGTTCTTTGTTTTTAATTGAATATGTACTGATAAAAAAAAGGGAAAAACATTTTATACACTTCTGTGATTCGTTACTTTTGGATCTTGTGATCTCAGTTAAAAAAAGTGAGCATTTGAGATGCTAGTTTTTGAACTTCTAATTTTAAAAGCCTTTTGGGCAGTTTTTCAACAAAAAAACTGAAATTACATTCATACCCTCCAATGAAAAAGAAAAAAAAGAGCAACTGCTCATTACAGGGTATAAAACTAGTTCATTTTTTCCTAGTTTAAAACTGTTAGAAGGCTTTCACAATTGAAAGCTTTAAAGTTTGGTGTCAATGCTCCCCTTTTGAAACTATATTCTTGAAACCCAAAATTGTTAACCCACGAGGGAATATAACCTTTTTTTCCCTTTTCTAGACAAGTAAAAACTACATTGAGAAGCAAAGAAGGTGCATTTGACATGATGCACCTTGAAAAGATCCCCCCCCCTTCTTCCGGCGGGAAGAGAAAAGCAAAATTGAGGGAAAAAACTTCAAAACCCGATCCGGAAATGCAAACCATCACTAAAATTCTATAAATGAACTTGAATATCCAGAAGTAGAATAGCCTGGTTTGGATTCCACATTCACCTCAACTTATCTCTATTTTATCATTATACTTTTTCAATTTTCCATACAAAATACAAATCCCAATACACATTTTTCAAATCCCAAAATAATAATAATATTAAAAAATAAACTAAACTCATCTCAACTCATCTCATATCTGAATTCAAATGGGGCTGTTTGAAAAAAATAGTTAAGAGCTTGAGAAATTCCTTATTGATCATGGTGTATGGTTAGACTTGTCAATGTGCTTGTCATGTTCATATTTCCTTCTATGTTGCAGGTAGACATGATAGTCTTGACGGATGGCAGCCGTATCCTTGGCTTAGGTGACCTTGGAGTTCAGGGGATTGGTATCCCTATTGGAAAACTTGATATGTATGTTGCTGCTGCTGGCATTAATCCACAGAGAGTATGCTCTCTCTCTTTCTCTCTCTCTGATGTATACATATTTAAGTAGGAGTATATTTATGTCTGTGCATGCCCTTGATACCTTCTATGCTAATGTGTGCACCCACAATTAATGTACAGCTGGTACAAGGAAATATATCATTTGTGATATGGTATATATAACCAATGCTTGCCAACGTTTGACATGGTGCGGGAGGATGTTTTCTGTGCTTGCTTATTAGCTAGCTCTTAGTATATTTCCATATCAGTTTTAGCTATCATATTTATTATCTAACTTTATCTTCAAAATATTCTAATTATTTGGAGGGTAATCCAGTTTTGGAGATCACAATATATTTTTCTATTATCTTTCTTTTGACACATTTCCTCTTTATAAAGTTAGTAATTCTGCTATCACTTATATTATTCAAACTATGCTAATCTCTTACAGATACTCCCAGTCATGCTCGATGTTGGCACTAATAATCAAAGGCTTCTTGAAGATCCTCTATGTGAGTAACAATACGACATGGAATCTTTTTCCCAGCCTCATTAAAATTCTTTGACTACTGAGAATAGGCATGAGAAACCAGTTGTATATTGACAGTTCCTCAATTCATTTCTTGCTATGCCATCAATCAATTTATTCCTAGGGTTCTTCTCATCTTCACACTATGTAAAATGTTTGTGAACCAATTCGTTCTAGTAAATATCATGTGGACATCATTTCACATGATTTTAGTTTGACAGATTTAGGACTTAGACAACCTAGGTTGGAAGGAGAAGAGTATCTTTCAATTGTTGATGAATTCATGGAAGCTGTTTTCACACGTTGGCCCAAGGCTATCGTACAGGTTTAATTTCTTTTAGAAGTATAACTTTTAATCAATGCTTGCTTTCTACCATTTTGACTTGATGGTTGGCCTAATTTTCTCAGTTTGAGGATTTTCAAATGAAGTGGGCATTTGAAACACTGCAACGATATCGTAAAAGGTTTTGCATGTTCAACGATGACATACAGGTAAGTACTTGGTGTATTATCCCATTATTATATAGATTTAAGAGGGCATATAATGTCAGGCAGATAGGAAGATTATGGGTGATTCTTGACTCACAGCATGCTGACTTGGTGTTCTAGGGGACTGCCGGAGTTGCACTTGCAGGACTATTGGGAGCTGTGAGAGCCCAAGGTCGACCATTGGCTGACTTTGTGCACCAAAAGATAGTTGTGGTGGGAGCTGGGAGGTACTTGCAAAACTAACTTTATTGATCTCTACATTTGGCTTATGCTTAATGTTTTGTAATTTGCATGCCTTTTTTCTCCTAGCTTCATCTTGCTTCAATTCTTCTTTTGTTTCTAAGTAGGGTTTTTATAGGTCCTGTTTTTCCTTCTGGTTTTCAGTGCAGGGCTTGGTGTTCTTAACATGGCTGTACAAGCTGCTTCAAGAATGTCAGGAAATAGCGAAACAGCGGCAAAAAATCAGTTTTTCCTAGTTGATAAAGATGTATAGTCCTATGTTTCCCTCTTAATATGGGCATCTTGCTTTTATAATATTGCATGACCATAAATGTGTTATTTAAAATATGTGAGGGTGTGGCATGTCCTTAGTTATTTTAATTACATATTCGTGTTGAAATAATAACGACCTTCTAGCTTTATTGATTATTTATTTTATTCACGGGGTTTCTTTTCTTCCTGATGTAATTATAAAACGAGGGTTCTGTAAATGCTTTGGTAAATCAATGGTTCAGAAAAATAAAACAAGAATAAAAATATGGACATGGCTATGAATGATGGCCATCAATATCCATAGATAGATGTGGAATGAGATCATATAATTTCTAATGTTTGGATGCAGGGCCTCGTCACAACAGAGAGGAAGGGGCTTGATCCTGCTGCAGCACCATTTGCCAAAGACCCAAGAGAGATTCTGGGTCTTAGGGAGGGAGCTACTCTAGTTGAAGTGGTATATCTTACAAATTGATTAGGCCTCTATCCATAGAAATGTGATGTATTATATTTTGTCAAAAGATACTGATACAAGAGAGTTGAACCACTCTTCAGTTCAGTATTTGCATTCTAAAGTTGGAGATACGTATATAATTGCTCTCTGTTTTCTCTCAGGTAAAAAAGGTCAAGCCCCATGTGCTTCTTGGTCTGTCTGGGGTTGGTGGTATCTTTAATGAGGAGGTGAATACCTTCTTTACCTTATTTTGTTGTTTCCAGTCATATCTAACCACTTAGGGATTATATTGAACCAATGAAGTTAACTAATTTTGATCAGAAATGTATGTTGTTCCTACGATAGGCGTGCTTTATATATTTTGGTTTATTGGTAATAACAATACAGGATGATACATGAAATGTATATATGTAACATTAATTCTTGGTGCTTTAATAAATCCATCTATTTTTAAGGCAGCAGTTGATATTGGTTTGATTCATGGATTGTCATTTGTAAACCCATGACTTCCATTGATTTATTCTCTAGAGATTGTTGTGGTTGTTTCTGATTTGTGTTATTGCTTTGCTTTTACTGCAATTGAGTTTCTTATTGGTATTGGTTGAAATTGGAATTAGGTGCTTAAGGCAATGCGAGAATCTGACTCAAGTAAACCTTCCATTTTTGCAATGTCAAATCCCACAAAGAATGGTTTGTTTTTACGACTTTCACAATGCATTTGCTTTTTCCTCATATGTTTGGGCGTGCTGAGGGCTCACTTATATATTCTCTTTGTGTATTTCATGACAGCTGAATGCACTGCTGCTGAAGCTTTTGTACATGCTGGAGAAAATATAGTCTTTGCAAGTGGAAGCCCTTTTGAAAATATTGATCTTGGTATCTCTCCTTATTGACTATTATATTGTTTTTAAGTATTTCGGCACCATAAAGTTAAAGCAGTGGGTTCCAACTAGTAATGTGCAGTCATTGTGAACTAAAGTGTCGTATATAATTCCAGTCTTTTTGTTCAATTTTTTGGTTATTGTGACCTTAAAAAATCCATGAATGTATTTGCAGGGAACGGAAAAGTTGGGCATGTAAATCAAGCAAATAACATGTACCTGTTTCCCGGGTTAGAGTTCTTTCTTTGGCCATTTTGTTCCTTCCGAATATGGTAAAATATTTAATGGATCTAAAATTTGTGTTGCCTGCACTTCAGGATTGGTTTGGGAACACTTCTCTCAGGTGCTCACTTTATAACAGATGGAATGTTACAAGCAGCTGCTGAATGGTATGGAATTGCTTTCTTGGTCAACCCGACATTATTTTCTTTTCTTTTATTTTTCTGTATTGGAGAAGCCAAATTTACTCTTAAGA
Source organism: Platycarya strobilacea (assembly GCA_036898215.1). Taxonomy (NCBI): domain Eukaryota; kingdom Viridiplantae; phylum Streptophyta; class Magnoliopsida; order Fagales; family Juglandaceae; genus Platycarya; species Platycarya strobilacea. The sequence goes on from CM072545.1 coordinate 8,188,911, forward strand.
AGGCTAATAAAAAGAAAAGATTGAATAGACTTCTGTAGCACCCAACTGCTATGTTATACTTGAATTTAAAATATTTTTGTTGGGCCTTTGTTCTTCACCATAGATCATATTCATTCATATCTTTATTTGAGAACTTTAAAGCTTACCAAGTATTGTGCATTTTTATTTTCTAGTTTCATTGGTGTTGTGTCTCCCGGTTAGATGGGACTTTGTTCTCTGACATCTAGTGCCAATAAAAAGAAGTTCCATTGGTTTTGTCTCTGGCTATTCACAATAACGTTGCATGTGTCCATAATGGTCTTAGTGATTGTTGAATGATTTGGTTTACAACCGAGTGATTGAACGAGTGACTGAAGGCCAATGGCAAGTAAGGAAGGAAGTCTTTCAAGGACCTGGCTTCGTGGAGGAGAAAGCTCTCTATCTATTTTCAGAGCTTTAAGCAGACCTCCTGGAGTCGAAGTCAGTTTAATTTCATGCAACTCATGTCAGTTATGGAATTATGTACAGACCATTTTGGTTTATTGGTAATAACAATACAGGATGATGCATAAAACCAAACTTTCCTCTTACACATGCCATATTTGGTTTTATATCTGCTCATCATTATACTTCCCTCCTTAATTTTGGCATCGCATGTGGTAAGAATTCATGGGAATCTAGGGTGTTTGTGATGTTTTGCCATTCTGGCCAGAAAAGTTTGTAAGCGTAAACTATTTTACGAACAAAAATTCATTGTACAAATCCGTTCTGTGTATCATATGGTTGTAAAAGTAATATGATAATATCACATTCACCAACGGACTATTGGTCAGCTTAAAATGACTTCTAGAAACACGAATTAGGTTGAATTATGTAGTTTTTTCTCTCAAAAATGCAGCAAGAGGGTTTGTTGGTTTGGCATAAATTACTAACATGACAGTATGCATGCAGCCTCGCTTCTTACATGACTGATGAAGAAATCCAACAGGGCATCTTGTATCCATCTATCAATAGGTATCATCCTTGGCTCTTTCTGGAATCACACGCCTGTTTCATTTGCCGCCTTTACAAAATCTCCTCCTGATATTCTCTTAACAATCATGCGGAGAGTTGATGTTAGTTTTTTTAATAGATCAACATGGTATGTTAAATGTTAATATTATTTCTGACTCCATTTATCTAGCTTTTATGGTGTATGCATCTTTAGAATGAGAGCCTCCAATGTCACTAGCAAGATTAGTTATAAGAAAACCCTTCCTCAACATTAGTGGTGACAATATGCTACTGTCTATTACGTGCAGTGATTTTAGGATTGTGATATTATCTAATAATACTTAGGTATAGGGATGGTTTTCTGTTTGGTTGTCGAAGTTGGAATTCATTATGTAACTCATGAGTCGATGTTTTGGCCTTTTTTATTGCTCTTCATTGTCATGTAGCATTCGGGATATTACGGCTGAGGTTGGAGCTGCTGTTCTGCAAGCAGCTGTCGCAGAAGACCTGGCAGAAGGATACTGTGATGTGGGGCCTAGAGAGCTCAAGCAAATGTCCAAAGTATGAGTATTTTCAACTTGCTATCTTGCTGGAAACAATCTTTTTAGTATAGCAGCCATTGATTGATAAAACACATTAAACCTTAAAAATGACCTTCGGTGTAGAATTATCATGTTAATCTTCTAGTATAAACAAACAGAATGAATTCAACTAAGATGAATGTAATGAAAAGCCCCATATGTGAAAAGCATATGCATAAGAATCAGATGCGTAAGAATCACAGTTGTGAAAAGCATATGCTAAAATCATATTCGTAAGAATCGTAGTTATAAAAACTAAAAAGACAAAGCATATGCATAAGAATGCAGTTGGGAAACTTATGAAATGTAGAGGGTGATGATGTGACTATTAGTCAGAAAGGTTGTCCAGCACTTCTATAAGTTATATAGCATTGAAGCTTCATGAATCTCTAAATTGTGAATTATAATTTTGGTACAGGAGAAGACAGTGGAATATGTCAGTAGCAACATGTGGTTCCCGGTTTACAGCCCTCTTGTTCACGAAAAATAAGACTGTAATTCCTGGAGGCGGGGTTTCCTGTGACTTGCAATCTCAAGGTGCTGCACCCGAACATCGTACTCTTGGTTTCTTTTCCTGAATTCATAATTTAGAAGCTTGGTTTAGAGAAGAAGGGTAAAGGACGAAAACACGATGAAACCCCCTCCCCAATTCTGACAAAACCCAACTAGCTTAAATAAGTTTTGTACAGTTTCTCTGTTCTACATTATTAAGAAATACTATTTTTTTGGGTTGACGAGTCCACACGTATTTTGTTTTAAATGCACTATAGATGATTTATCGTGTGATGTGGGCGCGTTATACAGATTCAAGGATTAATCGAGTAAAAGATATGTTGTCGTTCTTATGGCTTTTGGAATGTGTAATGTTGGATGCAAGTTTCAAATAAATGAGTTTTGTGCACTCTAAAAAGTATGTCCCAATGAAAAAAGAACAGATTTTTTATTTTTTATTTTTACACTTTTTTGAGGTGGGTCCACTTTTTTTCAGGAGACAATGCGTGGCTTGTAAAAATCATCTCACTTTTGGAATTCCCTCTACATTAAAAGGAAATAATCAAACAGTTAGGTTAGGTAGTCACCAGGAGTGCCGTGCTACTCTCACACACTCTTTATCTTGGTATGTATGCCTTCATCTTTGCTTATGCATTGAAAGGTAACTCAACTGTCTTTTGACCTTTGAAACTTTCAAATGCCATATTGAAGTAATTAGTAAAACCATGTAGGCACTAGACAATGCCATGAAAATAACATTGGAATTGCAAGATAAGTATGAAACCAACTACCACACAACACTCCATTTATTATTTTATTATCATTTTTCAAATGAAACAATTCCCAGGAGATGAAAAGGAACGACGATTACAAGCTTAATGAACAGCACTTCCATAAATATGATTACAAGCTTAATGAACAGAACTTCCATGCATATGTACGTGTGCACGCACGCTTTTGTAGTCTGGAATAACTTTTGGCTGCCTAAACATAAATTTTAGTAAAGACTAGAGAGATACACTGAGTGCCTGCATCAATTGCATTTGCCCTGGGGGTGCGCATTAACTGAGGTTGGCGTTGTCGTCCAGTGGCGAATGGCGAATCAGAAGGGTATAAATCGGTTTGGTCTATCACTTTTCCGGACCGGACTGGACTACTAGTTACTGCCTACTAACTTGTTAAACTAATAAATTAGTAAAAAAATCAAGTCAATTATTTAAATAAATTAAAATTAGTAAAAAATTATATAAACTAATAAATTAAAATTAAGTCAATTATTAATGTGGATTATGTAACTAACTCATTAAAAGAAATATTTTACTATAATTATATTTATAATGTTGATGGTTCCTGCCTGCTAATTTAGACTTTACTTTTTAGTATGCATAATTATTAATAATTTCATACATTTTAGATAGTCAATGAATATCAAATAATTTTATTGTAAATAGATTATTCATGCTTGTACGACTTAGGTATTTAAAAAAAAAAGCCTAATTATTTCAATTATGTGTGAATAGTTGAGTATGTGTGAATTTATAATGTATTAACTATTTACATACAAGGACAAAAAACATCACATAATTTTGATTTATTATTAATTGATAGCATATATTATTTTATATTCTATTTGGTCAACAATAACAAATTAGATAAAAATTACATAATTAACTTATATTATTACTATATAAACAAAATATATTAGATTATTAAGAATATTTTTAAAAATATATATAGGAGTTTGGTCCTGTTAGATCCAAAATTTGTAGATCCTGAGATTGGATCAAATTTTGTCGATCCATTTATTTTAATTTGTAATTAGTCTTAGCTTATCTTGGTTAGTTAGATTAGGGTTGGGCAGCGGGAGTTCGCCTTGCCCTCCCTTTCTTGGCTAGGCGATGCAGTGGATCTACTCTATATAGGTGGGGGATGGGGCCTCCCGTTACTCGTGAGGCCTCCCAGCAAAGGCGGTGGCTGGATGGGGCTAGGCCCCACTTTGGTTTTCCCCTGCCCTGCCTGGGTTATATGTAATATTAATATATACATATATATATATATATATATATATATATTTATATATAAAGTGGCTATATAACGAAAAATCTTGTTTTAATGAAAAATTTTGTTTTTCTGTTAAAGTTAATACTTTCTATCCATTTTTGTTAAAATAAATACTGCATTTAATGAGAAATATTATTTTAAATACAATCCATTAATTCTATTAATCACCAAAATAATATTCTTGAAATTAAACTTAATTACACCATTTCAATTTTCTATAACGATAAATTTTTCATTTAAAACATTTTTTTTTATGTAAAATAAATATAGAATAATAATAATAGTATAGAATAACATAATAATAGTATAGAATATATAACAATATATATAAATAAACCATTCATAACAATATAACAATACAAGCCTTATTTAGAGATGTTAATTTATACGTTAGAGAGTTTAATTTTATTCATGAAAATTTATTTCTATTATATGATTAATAATTTCATTATTTAAAAATTATTTTATAATTTTAAAATGAATGTATTATTTATTTATTTTTTGAGATGATAAATATACGGTATATACAATTAACTATTATATTAAATTGGTAATAATAGATAATAAATATAATAAATATATTATATATGTTTGATATTTAATTGAAATATATATGATCTGATAAATTTACATATTTAAGATTAAAATTTTATATTATAAATTATAATATAACATTCTTTTATATAAATTATAAACTACATAATTTATTTTTTAAAAAAATTATATTATTTCTTTAAAATAATCACATAACTAAAAAAATTGTGGATGATTCAAGTTTATGTAAATTTATAAAAACTCAAAGACTAAAAACATAGGTATTTTAATGTCCTTTATTTTGAGACTGTATAAAATGATGTAAATATTAGATTATCGTCTTTTTTTATTTATGAGACTATCTTATTATTTTTATTAATACTTTTTTTTATAATATATGAAAACGTGTAATTATTTATCATCCATTTAATTATAAATAATTTTTTAATTTTTATTAAAAATCAAATTAAATAAACGTGCTCTACACGTTACTTTTATCTAGTATATATATATATATATGTGCACATATTCTTTTCTCCCAGATATAATTAAGCTTCGATCCGCTTTAGTGAACTCTCTCTCTCTCTCTCTCTCTCGTTAGTTTTCTTCACCTGAAACCTCATTTCCTCCGTTTCTTCTTCATCCCCTCACCCCAACATTTTCACCCTTATTGCTAGATATTCTCTCCCCATCCCCCTAACTTCTCACGTTTATTTGTAATTCTTTTGCGGACCTTTAAACATCTCTCTATAGACCACTTGCATTTTTCACTCTCTGATGCAATTTTCATTGAGTTTTGGTGTTGCGTTTTCGTGAATTATACTTTTTCCAGATCTGAGTTGCCAGCTTGCTTCCTCATCGAAGCGGTGTTGCAGGAAGAAAAGGGGTTGCTCGGGTGTGGTAGCAGTGCATAATAATGTAAACAATAAGCTCACGTGTCACGTCTTTATAGGAGGGCTAGTTTTCCTATTTTACCAGATGGGCTGGTTAGAAGCGTTTATCTTATATAAGATAGAAATAGACCAAACATCAAAGCCCTATTCCATATTTGAAGGAGGGGACAAATAGACCAAGCAGTTGTCGCCCATGGGATTCTCAGTCATTTTTTTGTATATTGATTAAGAATATGTGTTTTTATATTATTGTGATTTTTTTAAATATTTAAAAGTGATAAAAATATAAACAAATGTTTAAAAAAAAAAAAATTAGGCAGGATTCCAGTCGGGATATGCCGTTTGTGAGGGTTGAATCACTCTTCTTAATTTATTAGGAATCGCCACCTGTGAAAGATGCACGATATATACTATATATACAGTTAATTGTTTTGACGCTTTCTAAGAGTATTGCTTGTTTGAGTACTACTTTTAGATCCACACTCGGAGAAGGCATGCATGGATCATCAGAATTCGTATACAAATAATATTTCTCATTTGAATATTTCAAAACCGTCCCCAAGACTTGTCAAGTCGTTTTTATTGCTACAAATAAAGACCCCTTCGACTAATATCGACAGACAATTGCTTTGACATTAAAATCATAACTTGCATCTGTCTTATACTTTTCAAACAATTACTCATTCTTGTAATCAAGTCTTTATAATCTACATCACACTTAAAAGTCTTTATACTTTTCATAACTTGCATCTGATTTCCTTAAAATAAAAAAACTTGCATCTGCTTTGACATAGACTTTATTTGAAACTTAGATTGAATTGAGATTAACGTAGTTTAGTCTAATTTTAGTTGAATTTAATATTTAAATACACAATTATCAAATTATTAAATTTAAAATATCTTTACATGTGTGACATACAACATTTTTTCAACTCAATATTTGTTTCCACGTCAGACCTACAAATTTTTTCAATTTTTTATAAATACATTTTAATTAATTTTAACATTTAAATACATCGAAACTCATATTAGATAGATCCTATAAATATTCACTCTACTATCTCAACTCATTAGCTGATTATAAAGAGAGAAAATATGTTTGCAGTCTCCAAATAAGAATCGCTTTGCACACAGGGGCGGAATTATGATTTGATATTTGGGGGAGATGATTGACAAAATATGTGTATGCGTGAATATAAATAATATATATTTTTTTACGCATGATTATATATAAAAACAATAATCATACATTAGAAAATTGTATACAAAAAATAAATATTTTAAAATTATTTTATAAGATTTTATTTTTATTTTTTATAGTTTGCTAGAGACCATTACAAAAACAAAAAAAACGATATATGAATTTAGAATTTTTCCTTCAAATTAAGTTCGATGAAAACTGGCCTTTTATAGAATAGAATTTATATATTGTTATCTATGAAGTGAAATTCATGATAATTTTTTTTTCAATGTAAACTAACAAATGATCTATAAGAAACTCATATTTTATTCAAGTAAGCAATCTAATTTATGAATTTCATGGCAGAAAATGTTCGCTCGATAGTAGTAATAAAAATATGAAAAGTTAATACTAGATAAATTAACTTGTCAATCAAATAAATGTTTTTTGATTTTTCTGAAATTGCTAATCGTCTACATAACTCAAATAATATAGACATATTTTAAAAATCTAGATGTAACAACATATCAAGATAAAGTGAGGGAGACAATTTGAGTACCAGTCGTTAAATAAAAGTGAAAAATTAAAATTTAAAAAACTTGAATATTGGGGGGGGGGGGGGGGGGGGAATTTATTTATTTTTTAAAATTAGGGTGGAAATTTTAATTATATAAAAAATATTATATCTATGTATATACCACCCCCTAGCTCTGGCCTAGTTCCGCCCCTGTGTGCACACCTTACGTGACGTTTAATTTAAATGAAACGAATCGTTTCACTAAAGTGAAAAACAGAATGAAACGGCCCGTTGCCCTCTTCATCATAGATTCAAAACATCGACTTCCTCAAAAAGAAACTCGATGCCCCCTTCTCAAATCAACTTTGCCATAGCCATCACCATCGCTTATTCTAACATCACAAAGCAGGTACTGGGCACAACAAAGTTGAAGGAAGATGTGGGAAAGCATGTTAAAAAAATGAGTTCCGCTTTTGACAGGGTCATCTATTATAAGGGTTTTATCGGAGGCAAATAATATTGCGACACATAAGAGGAACATAACAATCTACTATACACTGTACCACATGAAAGTCACCTTATATGAAATGCGTCAGAATACACGAAAACCAAGGACTGAAATTAAGGTTTCGTTCACGTCCTGTAATGGCTTCTCAATTGAATACACTATTAATCCTCTCTCTCTCATCTTCTTAACATTCAAAATTTTTCTACCATCGAATGCAAAATGCAGGTTTCTTCGTATAATCATATTATAAAAAATCCTAGCATTTCCTGAAAAACTTAGGGTTCCACTTCCGCCTTTGCTAAAAGTCAAACATGTCGGTGCTCTTCTCTCTCTCTCTCTCTCCTGGGATTTCTGGAGCTAGGTCCTCTTCTTCACTCCTAGAGTGTTGATCTAATTTTTAGAGTGGTTCAGATATTGGGTGAGACCCAGATTGTGGATTTTTCAGTTTCAAAATCTCTGAATTTCATAGACAAAAAGACGTTGGCAGTGTTGAGAAAGAAAAAGCTTTTTTGCACTTTTTCTGGAACATATTTTGGAAGCAATCTTGTGCTGAGCCAACAACGTGATTGAATTTATTGTGTTTATAAAGCTGCTGGATCTTTATTTGTGAAACTTTTTGGGTGGTTTGGTTAGGGAAGATTGTGGTTTATTAGTACGAATAAGTTTTGGGATTTAGCATTTTACTTCACTGTATTTTACAATTCGGAATATTTTTACGAAATTATAAGTGATGGAGATAGAGAACTGGTAAAGCAATGTTGGAAATGGCTGGACTAGGATTTGGTCGCCTGATGGTTTCGGTCGAAGGAGGAGGGAGAAGGTCTAAAATTTTCTTTTATTCCTCTGTCCTGCTGCGCATGTTTGCTTCTTTATAGACTTTACGTGGCAATCATTTATTGGAATATGTTATACGAGACTTATAGGATAGCCCTGTCTAAAGTTATTCTCTAAAAAAATGTCTTTTTTACAAACAAATATTCAACACTTTCATTTAAGGAAATTTCGGGGGACCGAACCTCCCAAAATGCAGCTCCCGCCGTCCTCGGTAGCGGTGGGTGACACCGCCCATCCCATTGAGACCGGAGGGGGCCGGCTACCTCACCCTTGCGACGGTGAGTCCCGGCGACCACCGGTATGCCCCTGGCGGCCTTAAACCTAAAAATGGATCCGTAGCTCTCTTCGGTCCCGATGGGATGGACGATGTCACCCACCGCCACTAGTGGTGGCTGGGCTGGGTTAAGGCAGAATCTCTCTTAAAAATTCATCTTCATTTTATTTTTTTTATTGTATTTTTTAAAATATTTTTTTTTCATTTTATTATATTTTTTCTTGTGTTTTCTAATTTTTTTTTCGTGTTTTTTCTTGTATTTTTTAATATTTTTTATTGTATTTTTGTACAAATTATAGGAGATTTGGGGGTTGGCTGCAAACTACTGGGGTGCAGCCCGACTCCACCCCAACGTCTCTACATGCATGTTCTAGATGTCACAAATATAACAAAAAATCACAAGTTTTGTTCATGCAAATAAAAATGAAATAAAAATTGTTTAATTTCAAAACAATTTTGACTTATACATAGTTTGCCTATAAGATTTTAATTTTGGTATGAAAGTACACCCACTCAGCTGGAGGAAGAAAAAATTGTACCAAAAACAATGGTATTTTATTTTTAATCATGTCAACACAAACGGTATATATTTTAATTCAATTTATAAATCAATTATTTAAAAAAACACAAAAAATAATATTTACAATTTTAAAAGGGTAATGCTATTATTTACAATTTTAATTCTATTTTTTGTCATCATTCTTTTATCATTTTAAAATATTTTTAAAAAAATATAAAAAAATATCAATATATTAATTATCACTTTCTTAATTATGAAATAAAAAAAATACAAGAATTATCAAAAAGAGGTGTCAAATGGAGGTATTAAATTAAAATACGCAAATGCACTCCTTTAATAGGCTAGCATCTACCACTCAAATATTAGTATCCTGACCTCATGACCTCACTCATTTTCTCAATCCAAGTTTCGAAGTGTTAACCATCGATGGCTGAGGCAACAGAGCAACAGAGCGATATATCCTCAAAATCTTCAGTTTTCAGTCCTTACATGTTGTCTTCTACACATTCCATCGAATCTCAAACCACACGTATATATTATAGCACTCTCATCTCTCTGATTCCTTCTTGTATCTTTTTTTTTTTTGGGGTGGGGGCGGGGGGTGGGGTTGTTTTTCTTTTTCGGGTATGTAGTTGTTACAGGGTCGAACAAGGGTATTGGATTCGAAATAGTTAGACAAGTTGGCTTCAAAAGGGATCGTTGTGGTGTTAACAACAAGAGATGAGAAGCGGGGTCTTGAAGCTCTCCAGAAACTGCAACACTCAGGTCTCTCGGATCGAGTGGTTTTCTATCAGCTTGATGTGTACCCTGCTAGCATTGCTTCTTTTGTAGATTTCATCAAAACCCAGTTCGAGAAAATTGATATCTTGGTATATATATCATTCAAAGCTGATATTTTGGTCTCTATTGGGAAGATTTTATCTCTGTTTTTATTACCGATCAATGTTCTGAGCAAAATGAGTGATGAGAAATCTTGAAAAAACTGTGCAGTTCAACAATGCCGGGGTGTGAGGGGTAAATGGTAAATATCCTAAGTAGGGCTCAAGCTCCCTATCAATTGTACTAAGAGACAAAAGGTGACCAGAGCACATGGGGAAGACTGACAGATGATGAGACTAAAAGAGAGACTAGTTAAATGATGCATGCAACTAAAGTGTAGTATAAAAAGACCTAGACAGATGAAACAAGATGGATCGATGACTCACTGGCTGACGACAATTCCTCCCTTCTCTTGGATTGCCTGCTTCAGATGAACTCAATAGCTCATGCCAGTAGAATTATTTATATTATTCATGTACAGTGAGAGCCCTAAGAAACTGTAAAAATATTCATTATAGTGTATTCCCTTCTCCAAACTCCCGTGAACGTAGGCCTTACGTTGAACTACATACATACTGTGCTTCTCTATTTATTTATCTGTTATCCGCGTACGTATGGCCGCACCGGAGTCTCATCGGGGATCCCAAACAACACCCATTGAAACCTAACTCACTCCAGTGGGCCGGGAATGACTCATTTTCCCGCCCTGACTTGTTGACTGATTTTTATGACCTCAACAATTGGTGTCGTCTGTGGAAACGGAAGATCAGAGGTGGGAAATGATGATTTTCTGGGACACTGGACGACTTATCAGACATGCAAATGATGTCCCCAGATGAGTATTCTTAATTGTGCTATTTTTGTATAATATCAGGCAAATATGAGAAAATATCTCATCTAAAAAAAAGATTTGTTATCTTCATATCTTTTATGTGTAATACTCAGTATTTTCTCATAGATACTACACTCGCCAATTATTATTTTTATCTTGTAAAAATAGCACATGTATACAAGCTCGCCAGATAAAAGTCAGGTGAACACACTTACAGCACATTGCATATAGACGGATCATGTGCACTGGACTTGGGAAAGCACTGTAAGTGCACAGTGCGGTCACGTGTGCATGGCACTGTATAGTGCCATGCACAGCACACGGGCACGGCAGGGTGCCGTATTCAGTTTCATGGACGGGCACCCAGGGAGTCGTGGAGCTCCACTGGCAGTCCCATTGTGACCGCCATAATTTTCTGGGCCTACCATTGTGGCGGGCCCATGACCCATAGGCACGGGCATGCATGTACAGTGCATGCACACCCGGCGTGCACCCATGGGACTGGCCTTAGTCTTGTGAGCCCTCCACCGAGTGGTCGCCGGCAGTCATCACCGTGACCGCCGGAGTTGTCTGTCTCTGGTAGGGCATAAACTTGCTGGAGGCATGCCCGTGCATGCACCGATGTGCATGTAAGTCGAGGAGAGGGCCCAAAGCTCACGAAATTGTGCCGTGAGTTGGGGTTACCATCCGGCGGTCACGGTGTTTTCTGTCTTTGGCAAGGCATAAACCTGCTGGAGGCATGCCCGTGCATGCACGTCGAGGAGAAGGCCCAAAGCTCATAGCGTTGCGTCGTGAGCTCGGGTCACCATCCGACGGTAACCACCATGACCGCCAGAGTTTTCTGTCCCCGGCAGGGCATAAACCTGTCGGAGGCATGCCCGTGCATGCACCCACGTGCATGCACATCAAGGAGAAGGCCCAAAGCTCACGGCATTGCGCTGTGAGCTCGGGCCACCATCTGGCGGGCATGGTGTCTTCGGCAGGGCATCAACTTGCCGGAGGCATGCACGTGCAAGCAACCACTTGCATGTACCTACGTGCATGCATGTCGACGTGAAGGCCCAAGGCTCACGGCGTTGCACCGTGAGCCCGGGCCACCCACCGGCAGTCACCACCGTCACCACTGCGAGTTTTTGTGTCCAGCCAGGTGGATGCCGATCATCCACCTGCCGGAAACAACCTTCATAGGCCGAGTTACCCCTCGCCAACGTCATGGTGTTCTCTCGCCCACCACTAGCTCGACATCCACTCACTCGACCAATTCTCATGTCCCGACCATGGTGCTCCACGACAGCTTGCCCACTAAACTCGGGACCATGAGGTTGCTCGCCGGCTCGGCCCGCCAGCTCGCCAGCTCTCACTTGCTCGCTAGCTCGCCCCACGTCATGGATAACCCAAGGGAGCTTTGTTCCCAACTCGCCATGCATGCTCGCCGACCCAACTTGCCTTGCATGCTCGCCTAGACCACCATCATCAACCTTAAGCTTGCCCACAGCTCACTTCACACTCCTTCCTAGCGTACACCCCCTCGCCCATAACACTTCTCAAATGTTCGCCATCTCACCCACTTGCGTAGACCACTTCTTGAGGCTCGCCAGCTCGTCTCACCAAGTTCGCACACAGTAGCCTTATGCTCACTCACGCCTCCCTCCACTCACAGCACACGGCTCGCCAAGTTCCTGGTGCTCGCCCAATACATATCACGGGCTTACCATTTACCAACTCAGAACAAATCTCTCTATCACCACATCACTCGAGACTCACAAAGAAACACAATATCACGCCACACCACGCATAAAATACACGGGCTCACACGTTCGCCGTATTACATAGTATGCAACCATACCATCCACTTTCGGCGCTCGCCATAACCACTCGAAGTTCCTCAGGACTGCACTTTTGGGTGCTTGCCAACTCAGCCAAACACATGGGGGCTGTGTTCTCAGCTCACACAGCTCGCCTTATTCATTTGGAAATTCATTGATTTACATGCAGCAAGTGTCTCATCTGGGACTTGCCTATTTTTATTTTTATTTTTATTTGATTGGATAGATCACTTGCCACCTCGGATCACGGAAACTCAAAATGCAGTGATACTACGGAGTCAATTTTGACAAAATTTTATACTCCGACAGTGCACATGCAAATTCGGACTCAGCACTCAAACTCAGTGGCATGAAAAATCATATTTCTACTAACAAAATTGTTTTGCAGCGCAAAGCTGAAGCACACCACTCATCATACGGGGACAGCTTTAGTCGCGAGGTCGTTCGGCTACCCATGACCAGCCCAATAATTCGTTCGTCAAGGGCTCGAGGCGTGAGGTCCAGTACCCAAGCGTACTCGTCAAGTCCTTACATCCATGATAGGCTCGAGGCTTGCGATCCGCCTACCAAGCACACTCGACAAGCCTCATCTTGGATGCTTACGAATCGCGAGGTTGAATCCCGGGTCTAGGCTTGCGCGTAAACCCTCGCATGCCTGGTTTTTAGCCAATGACCGCTTGTGGATCGCGGGGTCATAAACCCTCGCATGACTTACGACATTTTCTTAATAAAATATATATTGCATGTTTTTATGTCTTGCTTACCTCAGGCTCGAAAGATGAACCACCACCTTCTCAATTTTTGGATACTTTAGAATTTCAACCAAAGTACATTTGGTAAAAATTCGCGGGGTTCTGTGAGGAGTAAATATCTTAAGTAGGGCCCAAGCTCGTTATTAATTGCACTAAGAGACAAAAGGTGACCAGAGCACATAGGTGGAGACTGACAAATGATGGGATTAAAAGGGAGACTAGCCAAATCATGATGCACGCAACCAAAGTGTGGTATAAAAAGGCCTTGGACAGATGAAACAAGGATGGATTGATGACTCACTGGTTGGACGACAATTCCTCCCTTCTCTTGGATCGCCTGCTTCGTCTTCTCAGATGAACTCAATAGCTTATACCAGTAGAATTATGTATATTATTCATGTACAGTAAGAGCCCTGAGAATGTAAAAATATTCATTATAATGTATTCCCTTCTCCAAACTCCCGTGGACGTAGGCCTTACGCCGAACCATGTAAATACTGTGCTTCTTTATTTATTTATCTACTATCCGCGTACGTATGGCCACACCGGAGTCTCACCAGGACCCCAAACGACACCCATCGAAGTCTAACTCGCTCAAGTAGGCCGGGAATGACTCATTTTCCTGCCCTGGCCTGTTGACTGATTTTTATGATCTCAACACAGGGTTCCCGGATCTATAGTAGATAGGGATGCTTTAGCAGCTTCAAGTCTTGGCAAGGTATGTGTTTTTTTTAGCATGATTTATTTAGGTGTTTCTGTTGTTACCATGCGGCAATTAAGATGAATATATGAAATAATCAAAACAGAAATTAGTAAGAGAAAATAATACATAGATTAAACGTGATTTAACGATGTGCCTACATCATTAAAAGTGAGCAGCAAAAATTTTATTATATAAAATATAAAATTACATCATATGTATTTATATCAATCCTATGACATCTGCCTTTTTGCTGCTGTATACGTATCGTATATGACTTAGATGCTTCAACAGTTTTTTTGCCAGAAAGATAGAGGGGACTCGGTTAGAAAAGAGATGCGCAATCGGGCAGATGCATGCTTTGAATCCATTGTTGTCCAGATAAAGACATCTGGATGGGATGGGGAGAATAATTATTGTTGATGGTTTCAATCCATTTTAATTTCTTGTCGATGCAGGACGGTGCCATAGTCGATAACAGCAAAATAATTGTTCAGACTTATGAGTTGGCCGAAGAGTGCATTAAAACAAACTACTATGGCGCCAAAGGAATGATTGAAGCATTTGTTCCCCTCCTTCAGTTATCCAATTCACCAAGGATTGTTAATATCTCCTCTACCTTTGGAAACTTGAAGGTATAAATCAAACAACTACAGATATCTTTGGGCAGCATCTGACTTGCTTATATTGACGTTCTCGATCTACAAGTTTTAAAATGAGTTTGGAATCGAAAGTAGATATTATAACTAGAGTAGTGCTAGTATGCCTCCTCAATTTGCCTACATGGTTTGCTCTAGTAGTTGCAAATTGTATTTTTCATCTTTTTTTTTTTGTTTTTTATTTTAAATTTTTTAAAATATGTTTAAAAAAATATATCAATATATTAATACTCACTTTTTTAACCATTAAACAAAAAGAAAAAAAATAATTAAAAAATAAATAAATATATGAACAGTCAAAATAAGACGACATAATAACATTAATTTCCTATTAACGTCTAAAGTTGGTCTGTATAAACATCCATGTGTACCATTTTTAGTTAAAAAGCAAAAACTTTATTTTTCTATCAGTGTATGACTATGATCAACTTCAATGGCGTGTTGGCCGGCGTGTCAAAAAAATTGAGCAACTATGTTTTTTCTCATTTCAATAGCAATTGAAAATAAGTAATGTTTTACAGTACGGTCTCATTTCCCTTTAATTCCACTATTTAAGAAATACAATTTTACTTATTATTCTTTACACCACATAATTAACATATAATTTATCATTTTCATCTTTTTATTTAAACATGGATATTGATATTTTAATGTGTGTTTAAATAAAAGGACAAAAACGATAAATCACATACATATATACATGCACATGCGATCCAATTCCACATTAATTCAAATGCAAGTTTCCATCTTGTGATTCAGAATGTACCAAACGAGTGGGCCAGAGGAGTGTTAGGGGATGCCGAAAGACTAACAGAAGAAAAGAGTGGAGGAGGTATTGGGAGAATATCTGAAAGATTATAAAGAGGGAAGCTTGGAATCCAAAGGCTGGCCTGCTGCCTATGTGGTTTCGAAAGCAACTGTGAGTGCCTATACCAGAATTGTGGCAAAAAAATATCCCTCTTTTCAAGTCAATTGCCTATGTCCTGGCTATGTCAAGACAGAAATGACCCAGAACAATGGCTTGCTAACGGTTGAAGAAGGTGCTCAAAGTCCTGTAAGGTTGGCTCTGCTGCCAAACAACGGTCCTTCTGGCCTCTTCTTTGTTCGCAATGAAGTGTCCAGTTTCGACTAAGGATTCTATGCCTATTTGTATTTCTATAGTCTCATCAGAAAAACGAGAGAATACAGAAGCGTCGATCCCTTTTCATCAATAAAAGACATAAAAGAGATACATACATCTATATTATTTATCGAATCAGTATGAACTTTCAATTTCTAGGATTGACAACACAGGCATTTGACAACACAGGATTGACAACACATACATCAATTGCACGCTTGTACTGGCATGTTTGGGGCCTAAGATCGATGGGACACAAAATTCTTATTTGATCATCTTATTTTATATCATTCCATCTTATTTCTAAATATAATTCAAATATAAAATTTTTAAACTAATCCTTACAAATTTGTCAAACTGATCTTTACAATTTGTTCCAACTTTCAAATAAAAAATAAAAAAAATCATTTTCAAATTTCTAAACAAAATTAATATTAAGCAATTGTATTTATTACACTATCTTAATTTTATAATATTTATATTCAATTTTTCTCTCTCCTTCCACAAAATTAAAAAAATACTCAACTCAAATTATCTTATTACTATTCACAAACTATCATATTATTATTCACAAAATTCTAATCTAATTTCACTCCACAACCCTTAAATTTATGTGATTCTGCCTCCATTTATGTGGTTCAGTCTACGTCCACAGAATTATATTTAAGATTTTATTTCATATTATAATAAAAAAAAAAACAATACGACTACTTTACAAAGAGAAATGCAAAATCCCTAAATAAACCTTGAGTTGGATTGGATCAAGATCCGATAAGGGTTAAAGACTTTTTGTCAGGTGGGATCATCAGTCGGACTTCAGAAACGTAATCAAGCTTCACACGAACAGACAATACGAAACCACACGTTTGTGAATTGATCTAATTGTGGGTGGTTTGCGTGAATTGTGCGGTACACTGGTCGTCTCCATCGGTTCATGTGGATGTGTGATGTTTTGAACCATATTTATATAGAAGATGCTGGCATATTATTAAGGAATTCTATTTCTATCGAGTACAACTAGACCGATATATAACTAAAAGCTTCATTTTCTTCATTTCTGCAAGTCTCATTCTAATTAGTTTCTCTACTTCCACTGTACAAATTTCAAAATTAAGGAGCTCGTTTTTTCTACCCCGAGTTTTAATAAAATTGATTTGGAAATTGTCGCTGGCAGTTATGATGAGATTATTGATATTGATCCTGGAGATAGCTAGGGTACTGGAGATACAATTACATCTCAGTAGAGATTCGGGGTTGCACTAGAGAAGGCGATGCTATATAACGCGAACACACACAGATATAGATGAATCCACACTACGGCCCAATTTTCTTTTAATAAAAGAATTTTATAATATCATTATATGAAATTCATAAAAAAAATGGAAAAATGATAGATACATGGTACAAGAGTCTCATATAGTTTTTTGGACCTTCAGTGTGTAGAGTAAGTCTCTAGTACGTTTTTTCGTAGAATATGTCTCCTATTTAGTCAGGTATGAAATTTGTTGTCATCTCTTAGATAGACGTAGTTTGTAAATGCTATGTCAATCCCTTTTGTGTACTGAAAAACTATTAATGTTTTAGTAGGCTTTTAACATATATTTCAAACCTAGTTGTAATATCCATTATTAATGAATGCAATATATTAATATATATATATATATTATATGAAAAAATTTATGTTGCAAACAAACTTCTGCGCACACCACTCACATGAATATATATATGTATATAAGAATCCTATATTCATGTGAGTGGTATGCGCGCATGCCTATTTGTACCTAACATTATATATATATATATATATATATATATAAAGAGCAAGAGTGTGCAGATTGGCTACTATATATTGAAGCCTCTATTTTGCGCCATCACGACTCACTTTATTCTTCTTTATGAATCTATCAGAAACAAAATAACTAAAAGTTTTAAAAAATTCTGCTAATTAAGAACTTGCGTTCTTAATTTTTGAAGGCATAGTACTAATTGGATTATAGAAATATTTCTTTTGAATTTTCATATTTCATATAAATAAATTAATGACGACTTTTTTGAAGATTAATTAGTAGTTTATGTTGAGTAAGAAATTACTGAAAGACTTAGCATATATAGATGCCATAATTGATCAATCTTGTTTAATGAAATAGCGATGAGCCTAAATGGAGTACTCATGTCATATTTTTTTATACGAGTAATTTTTACTGCATATAGCTTGGCTCCCCTTAAATTAGATTCTAACTAGCTAATTCGTCCTTCATAGAATTTGTATCATTAGTCTATACAAAGTTGGGAAGTTCATGCATGGTGGAAGGCCGAAAGTCAACGAAAGTACTCTTGATCATGATCCAGCTCATTTGTTTGGTGAAGGAGCCTTATCGCATGCACACTGAAAGATGCCCATGTATTGTATATTATATGGAGAAGCCTGATCGCATGCATACTGAAAGATGCCCATGGAAGAAACTTGCCGTATCACGCAACAAGCATATTGTGATTACAGTATGTTGATAGAATAGTAGTTAATCATGATGGCTTCGTTGAAAAAAAAAAGGATTGACTATCAGAGTATGATCTCATCACATGTGATTTGTTAGCAGAAAATAAACTTTTCAATGTAATTCTCAGTTAGTACGTTTCAACTCCATTAAGGGTGGTACCGGTGGAGATTACTTGTGATTATACTTATAATAATGCGCCACTTTGTAAAAAAATATGCTGATAATTGCCATATATATATAAAAATTATATATATGCTAGTTGATCAATCATGTACGTACGTAAGCCAGTTTCTATATAATAGATCAAATATTTTAATTATAAAAATAAATTCATAAATGGATGTGACTTCATAATTTGTCAATAATAAAATCATTTTTATTATAAAATAAATTGAAGGAATCTTCTAAAACCACGCTAGTTTATAAAATTTATTATTGTACACTGTAACCATTTTATATCTATAATAGTTTTCTATATATAAACGTTGTCAAAAACTGGAAGCGGCCTTTTTCCTATTATTATTATTATTATTATTATTATTATTATTATTTCTTTTTAAATTTTTAAGAAGGAAGCTTCGACCAAACAAGTAGCTACTAGATAAAGACCCAACCTCCATTATCCAGCATTTCGTCAATCTGTATACCACTAACCATCAATGGCAGCAGCTTTAACAAAGAGGTACTAGAAGATTTAATTTGCTTCCCTTTCATGGCGTTTTAATTTGCTCTTCCCTCATGCAGTACAGACGGCCACCAACCACAATATAAATCTCTCTCTCTCTCTCTCTCTCTCTCTCTCTCATGCATGCATGTCTATTGTTTTAGGTATGCAGTTGTTACGGGGGCAAATAAGGGGATTGGATTAGAAACATCCAGACAACTGGCTTCGAAAGGGATTGTAGTCGTGCTAACAGCAAGAGATGAGAAGAGAGGCCTTGAAGCTCTCCAGAAATTGCAGCGCACCGGTCTCTCAGATCACGTGATTTTTCATCAGCTTGATGTGTCTGATCCTGCTAGCATTACTTCTTTTGCAGACTTCATCAAAACCCAATTCGGGAAACTTGATATATTGGTATGCAAATTAGCTCTTAAAATTACAGAATGTTTCTATCTCCTTATTCATGATCTTATAATCTTATTATGATTATGTGAAATCATTACTTGTCTCAAACGCTTAAATTAATAGAAAAAATTATTAAATTTATTTATATATCTTATATCGTTAAATGGGATAAGACTGAGAATTAAGATTTGAATTCAGAACTTTGCTCAACATATATAGATTTAGTACTAGATGACATATGGATGACAAGCCTTCGAGTGGTGCAAAAGATTAGAATATGTGTTAGTGGGCATTGGAAAAGTATTCTCATGATCAAAGACAACATGCTGGGAGATATACATGCGTACTCTAGTAAGAGGATCAAATGAATTAGGGTCAAATTTCTTGGTAATATTGTCCCATAGGTATGGAAAACACTGGGAACCAAAGGCATGTAAGGATGAGTACTTCGGGTGGTGCCTATAAAGTTTCAAAAATAAAAAAGATTCATTTCCAAGACTCATGGAAGGAAGACATGAAGTTATTAAATAAACCACAATAGAGAAGGCATCAACCCAAAAACATTTAGGCATATTGCTATATATCTACAAGAAAAATAGGTTTTTGTAACCATTTAATTGTGACCAAATGATTATTTGCACTCAATTTAGTTATAAATAGTTATTTGGTCGCAATTAAATGAACACAAATAAGTAGTTTTCTTGTAGTATATGATATGACATAGCTAGGCCTAATTCCTAGATCAATTCTTCTAGGTATAGTTAGAAGTCGGAACGAGTAAGTATTGAGAAATCGACTAGCCATGTCAGCCAACAAAAAAACAAATCAAAAGAAAAGAAAAGAAAAGAAAAGAGTTTTAGAAGAGCTATGGTGTCATCATCTTGTTCAAAATATTTTCAAAATATTATATATTATATTTATTATTAATAATATTTTTTGAAATTTATTTTTGAAAGTTGTGACTTCATTTGAAAAAATGGAAAAAACTAAACTCCCAAAGCACATGTGTCAACCAAATGGATGGAAACAATGCATGCTGTCGGAAAAATATAGTTTTATATAAGTATTATATAAGTACCTATTCCCAATGCAACCATGTCAAACAAGTATTATATAAGTACTTATTCCCAATAGCTTCCATAATTACGAAAAGTAATAACTTTTTGTTTACACCTTTTGGTCATATATAAATGATCCATTGGCCTGCCATTTGAAGATCACATATCTGAATTTCGGAATTGTCTCTCTCATATTGTTCACTTCTTAAAAACTTGTTAGAATTTATTTGTTTTCAAGAGAACAAATTTCTAATTGCTCTGTTAAATAACAAAATCTATGGATATTCAGAGTCTAATTTCATTTGTGCATAACGCAATTAGTTAAACAGGTTTGTTCTGGACTTTGTTGTATTTTGAGACAATTTTTCTTGTAACCCGTATGTATACTGTTATTAGTGGTGGTGAATATTGTCTTAAGGAATGTGACATTCATAACACGCCTTGAAGCAAAATTTTCTCTTACCCTTTTTTTATTTTGTTGCACCAACACATCTTCGTGTGGGTTTCAAAGAACTGCAAACCTTGTCTTCGTATAGCTTAGATTCTTACTTACATACCGAGGCTGTAGAGTTAAGAGAGACAAAGGAAGCAAGTATATAGACACTATTGCGCCACTTCAGAACATCAACACGAAACCCACGAAATGCTTCCTTTTTCTTCGCACGACCTTAGTCTTCCAGATCTCCCATGGTTTCCTGGTTAAGGTGTTACAAAAAAATACATATGGGCTTCAAACTCAAACCCCATGAAACTCCTTAGATGATCCTTACCCCACTTTTTTCCTACTTATCCCAGCAATCCTCCATCACCATCGTCGCCTCTTGCAGCCACTAAGCTGCTTTCAGCGGCTTTGACGACCAAAGAGTGATCAAGAGGATCTTAGTGCAACTGACTAGGGAGGAAAACAAAGGGGAGAAGGAGATGAGGAAAAGTGAAAGGGGGGGGGGGTGGAGGAGAAGAAGATAAGTCTGGGTTGTTTTTCACAAGGGGACATTTTTTCCATTTTGAATGGAACGGTTCGTTTCAATTTTGTCCATGTATTTATCGTCTACACAGTGAATCTCCCACCCGACTGCAGTAAGAGTTTCTCTTCCTAGATAGTTCAATAACTTTGATGGTGTCATTCAGTAATTCCATTTTTTCCAAGGTACTGGCAAGAAAATGGTGAGCAATTCCATTGTCTAGTAAAAAACTTGTGAATGCATTACTTGTGAATTCGCCCCCACAAATAAAAATACTTTAAATAATTTGGAAATTAGTGGCCAATAAATTAATAACAACACCAAAACGCAAAAGAAAATCAGATTTATTTTTCAAATGAATTAATAAGAAGATTTATTAAGTTAATTAATGGGGACATGGCCCAAAGACCACCATCACAAATAGTAGAGGACTTGGGTAATGCCAATGACTTTTATTAAGCTAAGGGATTGAAAAGTTTGGATTCTCGTAGATTGGGATATGTCCTAACCGTTAATGTCAAAGACTCTTATTTACAACTCTTATTTACAACTTGAAAGTGCATGGAAAAATAAGCTTCCATATGATAGTATATTAAAGATGAGAAATGATATAATTACTATTAATATACAACTTTTTTACAACCTTTTTTTTAAAATTTAATTTTTTGTTTAATTTTTAATTTTACTTAGTGATTAAGAATGTGAATATTAATATAATTATATATATTTTAAATTTTTTCTTAATAATTAAAATTTTTTTAAAAAAAATCAAAGAAAATAATAAAAAATAAAAAAATACTGTTACACTAATAAGTTGTAAAAATATTGTAAAAAGGGTCACACAATTATCACCACTCATTAAAGATTACCCCCTTGTGGCCTCCCAATAAGATTTTGTTGGTGCTCTTATCCTTTAGAGTTAATCCATTTAAAATAAAAATAAAAATCACAAGCTAATAGGATATATATATATATAAATAATGCATGGTTCATTGCCTAATAAAGAGTAAATTTTTTTCAATATCATGGACTAACAAAACATTATCTATTTTAATGGATTTGAGAAGGTTACCAACATGTGCATCACCCATGTGAGTAATTGGGAGTATGGCACCATTCCTACCATGATGTGATCATGACCATGATAGGGATGTAAGTTTTGCAAAATACTTGACTGGGATTTCATATGTGCCAAAGCCCCTATATCTACCTTTCATTACTTCATTAGATATATTCAATGCGACTAGAGTTTGAGGGATATTATTGTCAGTGTCTTGATAGAGTGCTTTGTCAAAATGGTTCTTGAAAGGGTTTGATGAATTGAGTTTTGGCAACTTACCAAAACTGTTGTATTCAATGTGAATATATAGAGTACAGATGACAATCAACAAAATATATTTGTTCTATGAAAGATTACAAGAGATAAGATAAGAAAACAATTCAAAACTTAAACTCTAAACACGTGAGGAAGTTATACAAACAGATTTACTAACACAAACAGAATGATATGACATGTTTGTTACAAAACAAATTGAATTAAGCTAGTAGCTAATCTTCAGGAGATTCTTCATTAAGATTGATCTTGAGATTATCTCTAACAACCCCTTGCAAGCTCATGGGAGAAGAACACACATGAAGCTTAGACTTGAGTTCAGAGAATCAACTGGAGGACAAGCCCTTTGTGAATATATTTGCAATTTGGTCATGTGTTAAGATGAATTTAAGATGAACATCACCATTGAGCACCTTTTCTTTGATAAAATGATAATCCACTTCAATATGCTTTTTCCTAGCATGGAACACAGGATTAGAAGCTAATGCTAGAGCACTAACATTGTCACACCAGATTGAGGGCGCATGAGGAAGTGGAATGCCAAGGTCTTGAAATAACATTCTCAATCAATATAACTTTGCTGTAGTGAATGCTAAGGCCTTATACTTAGCTTCAGTACTTGACTTAGAGACCGTTGATTGCTTCTTTGCACTCTATGACACAAGACAATTACCAAGCTAAATTCCAAAGCTTGAAGTGGACCTTTGATCACCTAGGTTTCCTGCCCAGTTTGAGTCACAATAGGTTGAAAAATGTAAGTTTCCTTTGGTGTAAAATAGGCCATGATCAAGTGTATTCTTGAGATATCTAAGGACCCTTTTGCTGCAATCCAATGAGAAAAAGTAGGGGCATGCATATGTTGACAAAGCTGGTTTACTGAGAAAGAGATGTTTGGTCATGTTAAAGTGTGATATTGCAATTCTCCTACTATTTGTCGATATTCAGTAGGGTTTAGGAGTGATTCCCCTTCAAATTGAAAAAGTTTGCAACTAGTTGCTGCTGGTGATTTGGAGGGTTTGGCACCTAGTATTCTTGCTTTGTGGAGTAGATCATAAATATATTTTGCTTGAGTGAGATGCAATCCATGAGAGTTGCGGGTGGCTTGAATTCCCAGAAAAAAGCTCAGTGGCCCCAAATCCTTAAGAGGAAATACTTGTTAGTAATGACTGATAGTAGGGACACTTTGTTATTGCCTATAAGGATTATGTCATCAACATAAAGTAAGAGACTTAAATGAGTGTTGCCATGGTGAAAAATAAAGAGTGAACTGTCAACTTGTGCTACTTTGAAACCAAGCTCATGGAGAGCAGTGGACAGTTGAGTAAACCAAGCTCTTAGAGCTTGTTTTAAACCATAAATAGCTTTGTGCAATTTGAAAACATAATCTCTCGATGACCTTTGTTTTTAAATGTTGTTCCATATAGACATCCTCCAATAGTGAACCATGAAAAAAATCATTAGAGACATCTAACTGCCTTATCTCCTAATCAAATTAGACTGTCAAAGCTAATAGCACTCAAACAGTAGGAGGTTTGATCACAGGACTAAAGGTCTATGTGAAGTCAACTCCATATTGTTGTTCAAAACCTTTAGCAACCAATCTAACTTTGAATCTACCAATGCTACCATTTGATTTTTGCTTAATCCTATAAACCCATTTATTGCGAATAACATTGTAATCAATGGTTGAGGACAAAGAGTCCATGTTCCAATTTGCATTTAAGGCCTCAATTTCTTATTCCATGGTAGCTTTTCATCGTGAATCAGTTGCTACTTTGGAGTAATAAGTGGGAGTGGACTCAATAAAAGTGGTATGAAAGGCTATGGGGTACTTGGTGGAATAGTACATGTGATAATCACGGAACATTTTTGGTGTGAGGGATTTGGTTTTGCTTCTGGTGAGCATGAGATGAAAATTAATTGAACTGAAAAAAGGTGGCTTAAATTGAGGTTGAGGAGAGACAAGGGAAACTGATTCAGATAAATGTTAATCAGTTATCTCTGGACTGGTTTCATGATTGGTTCCATCAAAATGTGAGTGAGATAGAGGAGGAGATGTTACCTGGGAGGATTTTGAAGGCATTGAACTTGCAGGTTCTGAGTGTTGGAAAGAGGAGGAGACCAGTAAAGGAGAATCAGCTGTTGCATTCAACTTGGAGGCTTGGTTGGAAGGAGCCATATCCAATACTAGGAAGGAATCTTCATCAAAAATTACATGTCTAGAAAAATGAACTTTATTAGTGAGAAGATCAAGACACATGTAATCAACATGACTATATCCTAAAAAGGGACATGCTTTGGATCTGAATTGAAACTTGTGACTATTAAAAGTTTTGAGCAGGGGATAACATTTATAGCCAAATGTTTTAAGAGTAGTGTAATCTGTTACCTTGTTGAGCAATATCAGGTATGGGGATTGATTGCTAAGGACATGAGTTTGTAATCTATTAATTATATATGCTGTTGAGAGAAAAGCTTCTACCCAATATTTATTTGAGAGATGACTATGAGCTAACAAGTTGAGGCCAATTTCCAGGATGTGTTTTAATTTTTTTTTCGGATAATCCATTTTGTTGACTAGTATGAGGACATGATTTGCGACAAATTATGCCATTTTGAGTGCGAAATTGTTGAAAATGATTGGAGCAATATTCACCACCACCATCAGTTTGCAGTTATTTTATTTTGTTAGTGAACTCATTTTCAACAAGTAATTTAAATTTAATGAACACACACCATAGACTTCAGCCTTTGTTGGGAGAGGGTATAACCATGTGTAGCTAGAATGATCATCTACAAAAAAAATATGATATTTGCATCCATTGGTAGATTGAATTGAAGAGACCAAACATCATTATGTATTAACTCAAGGGGTGAGAAGTAATGCAAGTAGAAGTAGAGAAGGGTAAACATATAGTTTTTCCTAATTGACAAGCATTGCAGGTTGCTTTATTCATCTCTTTATTTGACAAAGGAAGAGAGTGGTTCTTAATAATGGAAGTTACAATTTTATTTGAGCAATGTCCTAGTCGAGAATGCCAACCAAAGAGGTTGGTTTTATTCCTAAGAAAGCTATAAAAGGAGCTTGATTTTTGGTAGAGATTCTTTGCAACTGCATTGGATAGAGTCCATTCTTACTCTTGCCTTCCAGGAGGATTGCATTTGTCTTATTGTCCTTCACATAAAAATGAGAAGATGTTAGCAAAAAATAACAGTGATTGTCTCGACAAAAATTTTGTATGGATACTAAATTAGCAGAAGCATTAGGACAATGGAGGATAAAATTTAATGAGAGTGGTTTAGAAGAGGAGGAAAGAAATTTAGAGGAACCATTGTGTCTTATAGAAAGTCCTCCATTTCCCACAACAACAACATCATCACTTTGGAAAGGATACTAGATTTGTAAGTTGTTGAGGTCATTGGTGATGTGAGCATTAACCCAATGTCTGCATGCCATTGCTATTCTTCAATTACTGCATTTGTATGAGCCACCATGGCTACTAGCTGAGAAGAGAGATGCCTTCCTTGATAGGAGTAGTCTATCTTATGATAGCAATCAAGGGATTGATGATTTGTTTTTCCACAGATTTGGTAAGGGACTTGAGTTGTAGATGGAGCAGAAGTAGGGGAATTTGCAAATTGCTATCTAGGGGCATTTGCAAATTGCTGTCCAGTTGAAGGTTGTTGTCCAGTGGAGTTGGGATGTCCTTAGGATGGAAGTTTGTAAGGTTTGGTATAGTTTCCTACTCCCTTTGTGCCAAATTTGTTGAAAGGGGAACCTTTTCCTTTGTTCTTAAAGTGACCTTGGCGTTGAGAGAGCATAGCAAATGTATTTGTTTTAGCAATAGCAATTTGTTGTGTCAACAACATTTCATGGCTCAATAATTCATCTTGAAAATCATCAAAAGTGAGTGCATTATCTCTAGTTGCAAGAGTAAATGATGTGATAAATCTATTGAATGATGGGTTGTGATCACCAATGTTGAAGGAGATGAGATCCTCATCATCAAGTGGCTTGCCAACAGTAGCAAGTTGATCTGCCCAAGACTTTACCAATTGAAGATATTTAGTGCATGTTTTGGTGCCTTGTTGTAGATTTTAAAGTTGTCTTTTGAGATGAGAAACTCTTGACTGAGATTGAGAAGCAAAACAATTGGAAAGGATAGTCCACACTTGCTTAGAAGTTTTAAAACTATTTACTGAGGACAAAACTTTCTCTAAGAGAGTAACATTGATTCAACTCAAGAGAAATTGGTCCTTTTTGGTCCAGATGGTGTAATCTAGATCGTTGCTTTCCTTGCTATCAACATCAGTAATTTTGGATGGAGGGCATGGCTTAGATTCGTCAACAATGCCTATGTGATCGTGACTTTTCAATATAGGAATAAGTTGAGAAAGCCACATCAAATAGTTTGTGCTATCGAGTTTGATGGAGATGAGGTGAGTGAAGTTGGGGAAGGTAAAACCAGAAGTGGGGGTGGGAGTTGAAGTGGCTATAGGATTGAGATAGTGTGAGCCTTATACTGCTCTGATACTATATAGAAATTCATGGGTCTAACTCATTTTATAAAATCAATTCTACAATATAGGTTTTGTACATTATTTATAAGTATGCCCAAGATATTGTCCATAGGTAATGTGAGATTTATTTTTCAACATCCTTTCTCACATGCAGGTTAGTAATTTTTCTAATCTTTGTTACGGGATAAGTAGTGTGGGCTTCCATTCGTCCTGTGACAGACTTTGATACCATGTAAGTGTTTGTAGAATTGATCAATTTTGGCAACTTACCAAAACTATTGTATTTAGTGTGAACATATAGAGTACATATGACAGTCAACAAAATATATTTGTTGCTATGAAAGATTACAAGAGATAAGATAAGAAAACAATTCAAAACTTAAACTCTAAACACGTGTGAAAGTTATACAACCAGATTTACAAACACAAATAGAATGATATGATATGTTTGTTACAAAATAGATTGGATTAAGCTAGTAGTTGATCTTCAAGAGATTCTTCATTAAAATTGATCTTGAGATTATCTCTAACAGTGCCAACATCGAAGAGCTTCATGTCCTTTTTCTCACAAATTTGACAAGTTGGGACACGAGCAACACCAGAATTTTGTTGAGGAGCACTAGGACAATTGGGAGGTTGTGATCGTTGAGGATGGAAGCTTTTATCTTGAGAGGTAAATTGATGTGCCGAGTGCAAGAGTTGGAGTCTTGTGGTCTAGTTTCACTTAAGAGTGGTAGTTTTGTTGGAGTAGAAAGCACCCTGATCAATAGTGGTCTCAGTAGCATGTAGAGCAAGCTAGGTTTTATAACTTTGAAAAAAGGGTTTCATAAGTTCTATATATGAAGGCATGAGTGGTTTGAGCATGACTTTAGTAAAAGATTTGTATTTTGGGCCAAGGATATTAAGGAGAGAGGATGCATTACTTTTGTCATGGAAAGGGATGCAAATAGTTTCTAAACTACTACAAATGCTCTTAAACTTTCTCAAACAATGAATGAGAGATGTAAACAGTCTAATAGGAATGCAGATAGGAAAATTGTCATTGACTAGGATATATATATATAGTAAAATTGTTGTAGTTGGTCTTGATGCTCTTGGAAGGGCTGGGCATTTGCTTCCTCAAGACTTGTGTAGCCCAATGCCTAGACACAAGGCTTCCTCAATCAAAGTACCAATGATCCCTACTCTGAGTAGTCTATCCAAATGTCCGCATGCACTTGGTATACTCTGAATTGATTCTTAGGTTGCGTTTGATGTTGAACTGAGTTGAAATAAATTAAGTATTTAAAAATAATAGTGAGTTGAGATGATAGAATAAGTTTGTACAGCCCACCTAAAATGAGTTTGCATTTGTATGTTAAGATGAGTTAAGATATATTTATGAAAAGTTAAAAAAGGTTATAGATTCCGTGCCTAAAGATGTGTTAAATTAAAAATAGCTACGACTCCCACGTATAAAGAGGTCTTGAGTTAAGTGATATTTAATAATGTGAAAGTTCATGTATATTTAGATATTGGATTAGGGCTAAATATGAACTCAACTCTGATAAACTCAATTGCTTCCGTGCATGTTCCAAACGTAGCCTAGTTGTCCATCACTAAATCCTTCAAGCTGACATATTGAGAATATTGATGAGCAAGAGTTGGAAGAGTCCATATGAACAGGTGATCGATCTTGCAGGCTCTTGGCCAAGCTTAGAATTTGTTCTCACTATAAAGGGTAGTTGTCTTGCTTGAGACCCGATGTGACAAAGTTTCCCATATTAATCGATGGGAAGGCCATATATATTAGAAAGCAGATTGAAGCAGGGAAAAGGGTAAAAAAGAAAACAAGGATAGAAAGAAGGCGTGAGCCATTAAGATCTTGATATAATGTGAAATCTCTATATATATTTTTAAAATTTAAACTGATGATCAAGAGAGGTGGGTTTTTATTTGTATTATATTTTTAACGGGCTAGGCTAGACGTACTAAACGCTTGCGATCGTTATTTGAACAATTTTGATATTTTCTCCAACATTTCCTTTTACAATTATTGATCAAACTCTCTTTAAAATATGAAAGCTAAAACAGGTGTATGTAGTCATTTACGGTGATATATTTAACTATGAGAAAAAAAAAAATAAAGAACATAGACTAAAGATCAAAATACTTTAGAGCAATGTTACTTATACGTCTTCTCATTTATATCACTTTGCTCCCTTGGTACATGATGTGGTGCCACGTGGCTTATTAAACAAATTTACAAATACAAACATAAAAGGAGAGCGTGAAATTAAGATTTTAGTCTTTATCTTTTTGTATTGATCTTGGTGGTTATTTTATTTTTAATATATAGTTTTAATTTTTTAATAAGTCACGTGGCACTATAGTACTACTTCAAGAGATCATGAATGGCATAAATTAGATGACATAGTAAAATTACTCTATTTTTTTTTTTTGAAAAAAGATAGTTGTTATAAAAAACACTTCAGCACAATATATTTGAGTATTATTATTTTTGAAAATAATATAAGAGCTGGGTGCATGCAGGTGAACAATGCAGGGATTACGGGAGCCGTTGTAGACTTTCACGCTTTACAGTCAACCATTCGGCCAAACGCTGAGGTAAGTCTTTTTACATTTGGTAATTTAACTCTCCGCTGCAAGCTTCTGTTCAAGACCTAAGTTTAAATTAATTTTCAGCATTATGTGATAGATAGCTAATATAGGCTTCATTCATGATCAGGTTAGAATATTCAACCCATGCACGTTCCATGTTTCTTAGGCAGCTAGCCAGACTCTATGATAGAATTCTAAAAAAGATTATAATTTCATTTTTAAATATTATTTAGACATAAAACGTACACTATTTGATATCAATTTTTTAATTTTTATAGTATTTTTATTCAATACTTTGTCTTTTATTTCTCAAAAGTCAATAAAAACTTATTTAAACTATTTCATTAGGATTATAACTCTGAAATATTTCAAGTGTCCAAAGATGTCCTTAATTAATCATTTAGCTGTATATATGTAGTTGCATGAATTGAGTAGTGACTAGTGAGCATAAGATAATTTAGCTGCATCTGCCGGCTCAATTGTAAGGCCATTTAAGCTATGGTCTAAAGCCCCACTCTATGCAAGGTCCCAAAAAATAAAAATAACTTTGTGTTTTGTTTTTAAATCTAAAAATAAAAAATCAAAACCATCTCATTAAATAAAATTTAAATAATTTTTATAATAATTTTCAATGTGTGTAAGACCCCATAATCCTAAATTTAATATTTAACACAATTAATTATTTATATTTTTAATTAACTTTCTTAAGATCATACTAAATGGAGGCACAAAATTTGTATTAAGGCCTCATTTTATATAAATTATTGTATGAAATATAAATTTAAAACAATTTATTTAAAGATTTAAATAAAATCTCATTTTATTTCCATACAATAATAAATTTATATTATATTATATTATATAATTATAAATGACTCACTTAAATTTCGTCTTAAACTTCAATATACATTGAGTAGGCCCTACAACATTCATGCTTCTTGGCTAGAGCTTAGTCCATACATACATATAAATATATATATATATGTATATATACATATAAATTTATATGTATGTGTATATATATATATATATTATGTATCTTCGCAATGCTAAATCCATGACCATTTCTCGATCATGATATAGGTGAAATACATTATCCTGGTCGGGTTTTCAAAAATAAGGCTCGAACAAAAGAGCATTCATGAAGCACGATTAAATTAAAGGATTAAATTAAAGGCGGAATAAAGCATCTAAGCTGGAAATGAGCATTCGATTCTACAAGATGCGACTTTGAACAGAAGAAATTTTCACAGAAAGTATATCCATGAAGCACGAGCAGAGTAGCAAGATGGAGTAAAAAGGATATTCTCCAATCGAGTATAAAACATAAATTTATACAAAAAAACAAAATTGCCCGAATCCAAATCCCTATTTGCCCATCTTTCTTCATCTTTTCATGATCTCCATCACATTTATGGAAAAAACAATGGGTATACTTGAATCCGAGTTCTTGGTGCTGAGAGTGATAGACGGCGGACAGTAGGGGAGAATTTAGTTCGGTCCGGTCTATCTTGGAGAGGTTTTATAGACCAGATTGGACCTATTTAGTATAGGATTTTTTCACTTTGGACCGGAGTGAATACTCCATAGAACCAAACTCTCGGTCTGATTCGGTTCATTTGGTTTGGACCATGTCCAAAATAGGTAATACTATATATCACTAATACTAACATACTAGATGTTATCATGTTAGCAATAAATTGGTAATACTCTTATTAAATAATACTCTATGTAGTTATAGTGATTTAATAATAACATATTAAGTTAACTATACTAATATTATAATAAATTTAAACATATACTATTTTTATACCTTATGTTAATATATAAATACATACTACTACTATATATTATAGCTAATAGTTATACTTTAAACAATATAATCATACTTTGATACTAAGTAATATATATAAATAATAAATAATTTACATTATATACTTAATTATATACAACTATAATTATATAATAAATAATACAATATATATAGTATTATTTATTTAGTCCGATCTGAGGTGAAAAACTTTGGACCGGGACTAAACCAAATATTCTCTATCCTATAATATTTGAACTGAAACCAACCGATTCGATCGATTCATGGTTAATTTTGTTGGGTTTTTAGTCCGAACTGGCCGAATCTCTCCCCTAGCAGACAAACGAGCGAGCGTTCTTTTTGGGGGTGATCAATCTGGGGGGAGCAGTCTCTAGGTGGGCCGATCTTTGGGGGTGGGTTATGAGCAATATTTTGAATACTATACCAGTATGTATACCGGTCAAACTACTGAAACGAAATATTTCGATACCAGTACCATTTCGTGTATCGTTTTAGAATAATTTATACATAAATAAATTAAATATATAAATATATTTATAAATTATATTTCAAAGTAATAATTAATATATAAATATATTATATATATAAATATATATGTAGTTATTTTAGTCTAAAATGAAGTTAAAAAATAGCAAAAAATGAAAAAAAAAAGTGAGGTTGAAATTTGGTACGACTGAAACATAAATACCGACTGGTACATGTTGATACGGTCGAAAAATTGTCCGAAACGAAATACATATTTTTTTTTTTTGTATCAGATGAAGGTCAATACGGTGCATTTTGACTAATACGACCGATATCGTTACGAAATAAAATTACAAGTCACCAATGTGTGAAGTTGGTAAAACAGTAAGCTTATCATGTACAATATTACTCTATCAAGATTTGACAACTTAACTTGCTTGAATGACTCAAAATTATTATCTAATAATTACGTCATAATAAAATCCTTAACCTTTATTTGGAAGAGATATACACGTACAACATTTTTTTTATAACAATTTACACAACATAAAGATAGAAGTAAAGATATTTTTGTAAATTATTATTAATTTTAACAACATTATATTAAAAATATCCTTATTTTTATGTATATATTGTGCAAGTTATTTTTTAAAATAATATGTATCTATCATTTTTCTTTTAAGAAAGGATTTAGTCAATTAGATCAGAAGTCACTTTATTTAAGAAAATGCAAAAGTCCGGGGAAAAAACTCAAAAACTAATATTATTCAATTCCGTCATATAGTTAAATTGTCAAATGCTATACTTACTCAAAATTATTTATTTTTAGTTATTTAATTGCGACTAAATAACTTTTATAATATTTAATCGCAATTAAATATTTACAAAAATCTATTTTTTTTTTTTTTTGTTGTGCAAGTATGTCCGATTCCGCTTATACAAGTATGTCCGATTCCGCTTATACAGCATTCAATTGAACTGGATATAATAATGATCTTATATATTCTTCTACCATCTTGGTCATGTAGGGACAACGTTATCCAACCAAGCCGAGTCCTGAAGTATTCAGTCAAACTTATGAGTCGACAGAAGAATGCATTCGAACCAACTACTATGGTGCTAAAAGAATGGCAGATTCGCTTATCCCACTCCTTCAATTATCTGACTCACCAAGAATTGTCAACGTTTCCTCCTCTGCAGGAAAGTTAGGGGTATGATCGATAGAAGATCAAATTCTGTCTCTTTATATGGTATAGTTATTTTTAAGAATTAGGCTACCTACAATTATTCGAAGACTACTCAGGTAAGTCCATATAGCTATCTTTAAAAAACTTTTTAAAATTATAATAATATCCTTCTTAAAATGATTTTTTTTTTCTATTTTACTCTCATATATAAATAGATCTACACACGTAGTCTTCCACTCGAGACTACAAATAAAATTGCTCTATTTTTAATGAATATATGTATATACGTCCGAATATATCAGGCACAGAGAACTTTACTAATTAATCTATTTTATTATTTCTCTTGATGTTTGCTCAGAACATAGCAAACAGGTGGGCAAACAGTGTACTAACTGACGAGAATAACCTTACAGAGGAGAGAGTGGATGAAGTAGTGCATGAGTTTCTAAAAGATTTTAAGGAGGGTTCCAGCTTGGAAACCAAAGGCTGGCCTCGTCTTATGTCTGCTTATGTAGTCTCCAAAACAGC
This sequence comes from Platycarya strobilacea, assembly GCA_036898215.1. Taxonomy (NCBI): domain Eukaryota; kingdom Viridiplantae; phylum Streptophyta; class Magnoliopsida; order Fagales; family Juglandaceae; genus Platycarya; species Platycarya strobilacea. The sequence continues at coordinate 8,223,035 of CM072545.1, forward strand.
TTTGAATACCTACACAAGAGTTTTAGCCAAGAGGTACCCTAGTTTCTGCATCAATTGCGTCTGTCCAGGTTTCGTCAAAACTGATATCAACAATAACACCGGTGTTTTATCTCTTGAGGAAGGTGCTGCACATGTTGTGAGGTTAGCGTTGCTACCCAATGGCGGTCCTTCTGGCCTTTTCTTTATTGAGCAAGAAGTTTCACCTTTCTAAGCATCCATTGCTTAGTTTCCCTTGTAATTTCTTTGGCTAAGACTCCGATCGAATAAGCATTACTCGATGATCTTCGTCTTTATTATAATTGTACGTAATAGACTATTTTGGAAAAACCATGTGTAACGTCCTTCACGTCATGATATAGTTTATGTGAAAGTGTTTTCACGTCAAATATGATACATTATATATGCTGCTACAAACACACACACACACACACATATATATATATATATAAGGTGTACTTAATTAGCATGCTCTTGGAATTAATTGTTAATTCAAAACCAAAGAACCAAAACAAGGTAGAGACAGGGTTGGTGAAGAGTCTTGTTGAGTTAAAAATTATAATTGTTCTGCTACGATCGGAGAATTATGAGTAATTAGGTTATAAGATATATGAGTTAGTCTACATACAATCCTCATTTGAGGAATGCAATACAAGCTTAGTTCAAGAAAAAAATTAAAATTACAAAAATATCTTTTTTAAAATAATATATATTTTTTCACTTTTATCCTTATTTATCAATGAGACTGTATTGCAATTCTCCACTTAAGACTACAAATAAAATTTCTCTAAATATATTAGTGTGCTTGATAACTTCAAGGCTAGAATGGATAGCGGAGCCATATTAAATTAACATGCTTATAATAAATCTCCATTAGTATTCATGAATATCAATCCAAGTATATTTGGACGTTTTAGATTCCTCTTATTGGATTATCCAAAACTAAACTTCAAAAAGTACAAATTTATACATTTATCAAGAAATTTCGATTATATTTGATCAAAAGTTAGGAAATAAAAATGGAAAAAATGAATAAAAATACTTTTTGTGAATAGTAAAGCCAAAACTTTGTTCAACAATTGCCAAATTTGACAAAATTTTTAATTTTACTATTCACTTTTGAAAACAAAAAGTATTTTTATTCCTATTGGTCACATTCTTCTCCACATTTTTGATCAAATCTGACCAAATTTTTTTGATATGTGTACAAATTTATACTTTTTGATATTTAACTTTAGACAATTCAATAAAAATGCTCTTAAGGAGAAAAAAAAAAAAATAAAGCGACTAGCTAGGTCAAAGAAAAAGATGAACAAAGGCATGATTTTAAGGGCTACTTTGGAAACACAAACAAACCGTCTTATTTCAAAATTTCTCCTCCTATTAGTCTTAAACGTCACTCAAATACAAACTTTTCTCAATTTAAAAGATTTAACTTTTTTATTTAATCATTTTTCTAATTATTACAATTTTTTTAAACTTTCAAACAATAAAATAAAAAAAAAACTTTTTTGAATTCCTAAATAAAAATAATATTAAAAACATTATATCCTAATAATCTTTTTACTTTCTAATACTTTTATTTAATTCATTTACAATTTTCCTAAATGAATGGATATATAGAGTGGATATATAGCCTTTAACCACACGGTAAAAATAGATAAAGTACCGGCCGATTGTTACCTTAAATTTCTAAATGCATGCACGTATGCCGTTCTGAGCCAAATAGATCGACAATATTCCTAGATTAATCTGATCTCATCTTATAAATTTTTAAATTTTTACACAAATACATTAAACAATTTAACATTTAAATCTTGAAATAATTGTGAGATCCCGTTATTCTTGTTTCTCTAGTGTTTTATGTGTATTGTTTGTTAATTAAATATTGGACCTATTACTTTAAATTTACTATTAGGTTTTATATAAATATATGTGCATATATATATATATATATCGAGTTTTTTTTTTTTGCTTTAAATATATTGTGTTTCTAACTTAATGTTTGGATATAATCTCTTATTTTTATTATGCTGGAATTTATTTTAATGTGTTGGTTTTGTTGAATATATTTAGTTATTTTTGGATGGGCTAGCCTTCTAGTGTGTTTGTTTTGTTGTTGGGCTGTGTTTTGTGTGTGTGTGATGAGTTTGGGCCGCATGTTGTGGTTAATAGAGGGCACAACCCGTGTCTTGTAATAAACCTAGCCCAGACCTCCCCTAAACGGCATTGTTTGGTGTTCGGATTGAGTGAAACCCTAAGAGTCTCATCCTTATGTTTCTAGTGCCTCTCTCCCTCATCTTTTCTTCTTCTTTTTCTTTTGTTTGGTCTGGTTAGGTCCCCACTTTTGTTTCCCCTCGCCTTGTTTGCCAAGTTTGCTAAAGGACTAGTCATATGGCCTTAACACGTTACTAATGTTTTGACCAAGCCTATCAAGTAGCACCCCCACCTTTTCTCGAGGCAAACTATACCTCTCTCCCTCCCATATCTCCCTCTCCCAATCATTAGTTTTCGGATACAACAACCACTAATCATTTTATCTTTGATGATCACAATCTCAAAATGACTTCTATACCATATCTGAGATCCGATCAAGTCAGCATAAGCGGTGGTTTTACCTTGCTAAACCACAACATCGGCTCAACTACCTCCATCTTCTGGCAATTTTTCTTTGACTAATCTACTTCATGTCCTTTCAATTTCTAGGAATTTGCTTTCGGTTCAGCAATTTTGCCATGACAATAATGTGTTTTTTAATTTCATTCTAATTTATTTTCTATGGAGGATTTATAATCCCAAGAAACACTTCTTCAGGGCCGTGTTGAGAGTGCTGTGGTGGATGATGCCCCTTGTATTCTAGTTGGAGACTTTAACTCAATCCGAGAGAATGGTGATCGGATTGGAGGAAAGCCAAGGCCACTTATGGCTATGTCGGATTTTAATTCTCACATACATAATTGTAGACATGTGGAGATTATTTATAGTGGCTGTAAAATTTCATGGTGCAATGGATAAACTGTTTTGTTGAGGAGTTGGGCACGCCTTGATAAAGCACTCTCAAACACTGCTTCTATCCAGCGTTTTCCTCTAGCACATCTAGAATATTTGAAGTGTAAGTCCTCAGATCATTTTCCAATGTTGATTTCTTTTACAAAGAATGTGAATAACTATGGCCCTTATCCGTTCCGGTTTCAAAGTATTTGGTGTACACATGATAATTTCATGAAATGTGTGGAAGATGTGTGGCATGATGAGGTTTTGGGCACATGAATGATTTAGTTGGCGGCTAAGCTTAAGAAACTTAAAGTGGCACTTTGTGTATGGAATGAAGAGGTTTTTGGTCAGGCCGATCATTCGATTAAAGCCTTAAAAGAACGTATGGAGGTTCTTGAATGTCAGTTACAAGATGGATTCATACCAGATTTAGAAAATGATTATCTTTGCACAAAAGCTGAATTAGAAGTATGGGAAAATAAAGAAGAGATTAGACTGGCACAACATGCTAAAAGAAGATGGCTCTAGGACGGAGATCGTAATAAAAACTTTTTCCACGCTTTTGTTAATCAATCTAGGAAAACTTTGGCCATTTCAAAGATGGTATTGCCAAATGTGGAGGTATTAGGGACACCTAAGATGGTTCATGCCAAAGCGATTAGTTATTTCCAGAATTTCCTTATTGAAGAAAGGCCGAATGCAAGTCTAGAGTTAAGTGAGTTAGTATCTTCGATGGTGAGTGATGAAGAGAATTTGGCTCTTGTTACAGATCCATTGGAAGAAGAGGTGGGAAAGGCTTTATCTTCCATTCATAAGCAAAGTAATCCTGGACCCGACGGATTTGGTTCAGTTTTCTATATACATTGTTGGGAGTTGGTTAAAAAAGATGTAATTGAGGCAGCTTGTAATTTTTTCAAAGGTACCCCTTTGTTGAGATTCTATTCTTCCTCTTATATAGTTTTAATTCCTAAAGTATAGGACCCTCAAAGCTTTGACAAGTTTATACCTATAAGTGTATGTAGTGTTGCGTATAAAGTTTTTGTGAAGATTATGGTGATCCGATTGGCCAGCTTACTTCCTCGCATGATATCTTGGGAGTAAGGTGCTTTTGTTTCGGAGCGAAGTATCTTTGAAAACATCACTTTAGCATAAGAGATGGTCCAGTCTCTCCATCGAAACTCTACTGGTGGGAATGTTATGTTGAAAATGGATATGACAAAAGCATATAATAGAGTTGATTGGTCATTTTCATGCTTGGTTTTGAGGAGTTTTGGTTTGTCGGAGCGTTTTTATGGTTTGGTTTAGGAATGTGAGGCATCTCCTTGGTTTTCTATCATGATGAACGAGACTTATAAAGGTTTTTTAAAATCTTCCTAGGGCTTGTGACAATGAGTTCATCTCTCTCCTTATTTGTTTATTATTATGCAAAAGATTCTTACTCGGCTTTTGCAAAAAAAATTTGAAGAACGAGGAATTGGAGCCTACTATCAGCCTAGAGGGGCTCCGTTAGTGTCACATCTTATGCAGATGATCTTCTTATTTTTACAAATAGGGAAAAGAGATCAATACAGATACTATTAAGAACTTTGAAAAAATATGCACTTTGGTTGGACCAGTTAATTAATAAGGATAAATCGACTCTTTTCCTGTCAAAGAAGATGAGTTATTCTAGAAAATGTGGACTGCTTAAAATTATAGGTTTTGTAAAGGGTTCTTTCCTGATCACTTATTTGGGTATGCCAATGGTGACGGGTTGACTTAAAGCTAGATACTTGGAACCTTTAGTTAATAAAATCTGGAACAAGGTGGCGGGATGAAAGTTTAAAACTCTTTCTCAGGGAGGACGTCTTATGCTTATTAGACATGTTTTGTTATGCATGGCAACTCAGTTATTGGTAGTCTAAATATTCCTAAAGTTATCTAGTCTAAGATTAACTCTATGCTTTCTACTTTCTTTTGGGGTGAGTACAATGACAAATCTAAAAGAAAAGAGGTGGCTTGGTCTGATATCTGTAAACCAACAAATGAAGGAGGTATTGGGATCCAAGACTTCAATGAAGTACATACATCCATACATATGAAATTTTTGTGGAGCCTCTTATCTATTGATGATCTTTGGACTCAGTTCTTCTCAGCTAAATATATGAAGGATGGAAATCTTGCAATGGCAGTGTTGTGGGACAAGGGATCAAGATTTTGGAAGTCACTTATGCATGTTTTTCCATAAGTTTATGAAAATAGCATAGTACGGATAAGGGAAGGTAATGTTTCTTTTTGGTATGATAAGTGGTTGTCGACTGGACATTGAGTATTCATGTTCAAAATATTGTGGATCATTCTTTAAAAGTGAGGGACTTTTGGGTTGGCAATATGTGGGATGAGATAGCTTTAGTAGAACTGATTGGTGAGATCAGAGCAATGGAAGTGGTGCAGTCGGTTATAATAGGTGAAGAAGGGTTCAATGTGTTCATCTGCTCGTGATGGAGCTTTTACAACTGCTTTAGCATGGGATTTAATACGTATTCAAAAGGATGAAACTCCTTGGATGGAGTGGTTTTGGCACAAGTTTCTTCCAAACAGAGTGGCTAGCTGTTTGTGTATGGAAGGCATGGTCATGTTCTTAACCTGTTGATGCAAGAGTTATGTCTATGGGCATATCCCTTGCTTCTCAATGTTATTTTTGTAGGGGGGGCTGTAAACTTTGGATCATGTCTTATACACGAGAGATATAGCTATGGCAGTTTGGTGTAAAGCGTCAGTGTAATTGGGCGTTCGTTTGATGGGATTCTCAATATGGCATGGCTGTTTTTCAACTTGGTTTAAATGTGCCAAGAGATCCTCTCAACGTGGCATTATGGTGAATTTAGTATTGTGTTTGATCACCTGGCATTCGTGGTTGCGAAGATGAAATGCTAGAATGGAATCGAGGCATGAGACGGTAGAGTCTATTTGGCTTGCAATAAAATTTTGGATAAGTCAGATATTTGAATAGATCAATAAGTGCAATAAGACTAATTCTATATGGAGCCGAGTTTTAGAGAGTCGATAGATAGTCGACCTTGATTTAAAAGAAGTTTCCCTCATTTTTAACCTTGATTTTAATTCATATACCAAAAACAAATAAATGAACCTTAATAGATCCATGAAAACAATGTTGAAAATGAGGGAAATCGTTTTTAAATCAGAGTAATTCTACATAGAGTTGATTTTAGGAATCGATAGAGAGTCGACTTTGATTTAAAAAAAATTATCCTTATTTCCAACATTGTTTCATGGATTTAATGAGATTCATTGATTTGTTTTTTTTTGTATAGAAATAGAAAATAAGGTTGAAAATGAGGGAAATAATGTCAAATTATTCTTTAAATCAAAATCAACTCTCTATCGACTTCCTAAAATCGATTCCATGTAGAATCACTCGTACAATAATATTTCATCAAGTGATTATGATATTCTTTCAGCTATGAACCTGCCTATTAAAAAGGTTATTACTCATCGACCTCGCTTGGTAACAAGGAAAAAGCCATTGGAGGGGTGGGTCAAACTCATTGTTGACAGGAGTTGTAGAGGAAATCAAGGGACTTGTGGAGCTGATGGAGTAATAAGAGATCATCTTGGTAATATTAAAGTAGCCTTTTCTGAATTGCTGGGTTTCGATACTAATAATACTGCAGAATTAAGGGTCCTATCTCGTTGTCCTGTGGTTTGCAAAGAGTTTGGATTTTTTCAGGTAGAAATTGAGTGTGATTCGACTCTTGTTTTTCATTGGGTATCTTCGAAGTCATGTAATGTGTGGTATTTTTGGGAACATCTGTTAGCAAGCTTAGAAGGTATGAGATTTAAGATCTCGCATGTTTACCGTAAGGGAAATAAAGTTGCTGATCTTCTAGCCCGAGAAGGTGAAATTGGTACTACCAAGATATATGGACATACTGATAGGCTCTCTCAAAGTGTTAAGAGGCATGGCTCGGCTTGATAAAAATAGACTCTCATCTTTAAGATGTTAACATATTATTCGGTGTTAATAAGCCTGTAAAGATTGGTTCTATTTCTTTATTTGTTTAGATTGATTGTATAGCTTGGGTTTTTTAATTTGATTATGATGTTTGAGAGATAGTTTTTTAAGGTGATTTGTTTTGTTTTTACGATATGTCTTTGCTACAAGTCAGGATTCTCAATAAATTTGGGGATGAGTCGCTTTTAGAACATTTACAACTCACTAGTTAAAGAACATTTTTAACTAAATTTTAACTAAAAAACATTAAAAACCTACTTTAACAAATTCTCTAAAACTAAAATAAATTTAGTTTCTCTCTCTTTATTCTCCAAATTTAACTAGAGGAAAGAGAAAGCTAAATTATTTTTGTGACTAAATTAATTTAGTTTTTTCTCTTCTTGCTCTCTTGATAGTTTCTAAATTATTTTTAGAAATTAATATTTTAATAAAATAATTATTGATTTGTTGAGTTTGATATTTAATGTAATAAAAATGACTAATTAAAATTTATAACAATGAAATTTTAAATCAAAATTTGACTAAATTTTAACTAATGAATTATGAATAAAAAATGATGGAAAACAACCACACTCAAATATACACATTTATATAAATAGTTATATGTTACTATTCATACTATTAATTATATGAATATGTATACTTGAATGTAATTTCTTTATAGTATTTTTCGTTATGAATACTCTTAGAAATGTGATGTTAACTCTTTAAATGAAAAAAAAAAATACTTCTGGTCATCTCCTCGATCCACGAGTTTATTAGCAACTCTCTCGAGCTATGGGACAACCATAAAAGGTGGTTTGTTGTCAGCCATAAAATGAATTGACCATGTACTGTTAGGAATATAAATGCTTCTCCTCTTGAAAATCTGTCTCGAAGTTTTGTTACGAATTCAGATTATTATTATTTTCTACTTAGTGATTAAGTAATTGCTTTTTAATAATTATATGAATTTTTATTTTAAATTTTTTTTAAAATATTATATATATATATAGTTTAATCAGTACACATTCGAGCTACATCCCTGAGTGGATGTACCGATGTAGAAGCACCGCTCTTGTTAGGAATCGCAACATGTGAAGATGCATTTTTAGATCCACATTCCGGGAAGAGAAAACCTTCTAAACAGCCCATCTGAACATATGCAAAAAATAGCCCTTCAATGACAGACTGCCACGTAACTTGTTCTATACCTCATACACCTGCCAACAGAGGATCAAAAAATACAAACTCAGCTCTCATTCTCGTCGTAGCCTTCTGTTAGTACCTAAAGTAAAGTCTGGCTTAGAGAAGGATCTGCTTAAATAGGCCTTATACGACGTCACAAAGGAGTATTTCATATATCGCTTAGTTAAATAAAACGGTATAGTTTCCTTTCATTGTATTAAATGCACTGTATGTTATAAACAGTATAGTTTATGCTCCTTATTAGTTAGTTACAGTGGGGTTAGTTTAGTATTTTCTCCAAGGTTGGTGAGGCTGGTTATATCCCAGGCCAAGAGAGAAGTTTGGGGGATCTGGAGAATATTTTGTGATTTCTGTTTGGAAACTCTTTACGGAGGAATTGGGGCCTCGAACTCCCAAGGCGTAACTGCCATTATCATCTTCAACCTCATGTTCATCACTATTTATCTCTGTTTTACAGCATCTTCCATTATTTTCTCTATTCATCTTTACGGCTTCATAACTCCTTCTTCTTTGATCCGCCATGGGTTTTTCATTACATTTACAGGGATAGCAAATGGCGCCGTGCAACTTTTAGAGGCAACTTCAAGTTCGTTGTGGAAGGTGGGTTTCAATCCTACATGGGAGGATTCACCAAGCGTTTTTATACATGGTATTTCTTTTTCCTGTTTTTATTTATTTATTTTTTTTTGGGGGGGGGTTTTATTTGAGATTTCATATGAAGTGTGAAATCTGGATTTTTTGGGTTTATACCAGATTTTTTTGGGTTTTTATTTCAGATTTCATGAATGAAGATTACCTTTCCATCTCACAAACCCTCTCCTTTTTTTGTCTGTAAATTTGAGCGTGGTTACAAGAGAAGACAGTGGAGTCAACAGTGCATTCGAGTTCAAGTTACGGTAACAACTGCATTAAGCATTTCAGTCACAAGTTCGGAATGCTGAGAAGCATTTCGGTCCGAGTCTCAGGGATCGAGCTCGCAGGGGAATTCCTCGTGGTTCTGTGGCTAGGTTGCGTGACTGGAGGGACGGCCATGGCCCTAGTGGTTCGGTGAATTCAATCACACACGTGTACGGTGTACCGGTTATGTTTGGGATTTAAAGACATTTCATCTTATTCTATCTTATTTTCAATCCTAATTCAAATATAAAATTTTTAAACTAAACATTATAATTTTTTCATTACAAATATTTTTTCAAAATTTTAAATAAAAAATAAAAAATAAAAAACATTCCAACTTTTTAAGATTTCTAAATAAAAATAATATTATAAAATCTTTTTATTACAATATCTTAATTTTATAATACTTTTTATTCAATTTTTTCTCTTTCCTCTTATAAAATTTAAAAAATATTCAATTTAAATTATCTTATTACTATTAACAAACTAACATATTATATTATTCATAAAATTCTAATCTAATCTTACTCAATTTATGTGATTCCGCCTCCACTTATGTGGGTAAGTCTACATCCACAAAATTATATAAGATCTTATTTCTTATTATAATAATAAAAAAAAAATACGACTACCCTACAAAGAGAAATACAAAATCCCTAAATAAACCTTGAATTGGATTGGATCAAGATTCAAAAAGGGTTAAAGACTTTTGTCGGGTGAGATCATCAATCGGACTTTAGAAACATATAATAAAGCTTCACACGAAAAGGCAATACGAAACCACATTGTCCATTGATGATCTAATTGTGGGTGGTTTGCATTATTTGTGCGGTGGTCGTGCGGCTCCTTCGGTTCACGTGGATGTGTGATGTTTTGAACCATATATGGAAAATGTTGACATATAGTCTTTTGGACCTTTGATTTGTGGAGTGAGTCTCTAGTACGTTTTTGTAGAGTGTAACCCCTATTCAGTTATAAAATGGGTATGGAGTTTGTTATTATCTTTTAGATGGTAGTTTGTAGAGGCTATGTCAGTCATTTTTATGTACTTATAAAAAATTATTAATATTTTAGTAGGCTTGTAACGAATGTTACAGGTCAAATTATAATGTATATTATTGATAAAATGTATATTATTGATAAATATAGAATACCTTTATATATTAAAAAAAAAGACCTATAGTCCTTAAAAAGTACTTGCGATATACGGAGAAAGCATCCAACAGCGTGCGCGCAGATTGGCTACTAGCTATATATTGAAGCCTCTATTTTGCGCCATAACGACTCACTTTATTCTTCTTTGTGGGATATTTCAATTTTTTTATTGTTTTAAAAATGAATTAATCAGAAACAAAATAAGAAAAAGTTTAAAACAATTCTGTTAATTACGAGCGCATTAAGAACGTCTTGCGTTCTTAATTTTGAAAGTATGGTACTAATTGGATTATAGAAATATTTCTTTTGAATTTTCATATTTCATATAAATAAATGACGACTTTTTGAAGATTATTAAGTAGTTTATATATATTCAGAAAGAAATTACTAAAAGATAGGGGTGTAAGTTTAAATTAGAAAATTGGCCTGGACTGGGATGAACTTGATCAGAATTTCCGGTTTTGTGCCGGTCCGGTCTGGTTCCGATTCCCAAAAATAAAGAATTGGTTCAAACCGGTTTCGATTTTGGACATTTTAGCACTAGATTGAACTGGACCGGTTTTATTTATTTATTTTTTTAAAAATTATTATTATATATAATAATATAAGTTATAATTAGATATAAAATAATGTTGGAATAATTTATAAAATGAAAAGGTAATCTTAATTGAAATTGATAAATCATACAATTTTTTTTTTATCGTCTAAAATCAGTTTTAAAATTGAAAAAATAATCCGAAATAATAAATAGACTTTTAGACTTGTGATTTAGTCTTTTTAAATTTGGACGTTAGACTTGTAGTTTGTTGATTTTTGGAATGGTTATTATTTAAATTTTTGGAATTTAGACTTTAATTTTTGAGACTATTGGAATTGTAAAAGCAGTTTTTTTTTAACTAAATTTTTATTGTAGTTTTTTTTATAGAACAGTTTTTATTTAATAGCAATTTTTTTAATGTAGATTTTTTTTCTACATAACAGATTTTTTTACTAAAACAGATTTTTATATTAGATTACAATTTTTATTAAAACAGAATTTTTAAACCAGTTTTTTTTTTAAACAGATTTGTTTTTATAAAATATATTTTATTAAAACCAGAAAACCGGACCAGAACCAATCATAAAATCGGTACTATCGGTTTAGGAGTATAAATGGAGCGTAATTGGTTTTAAAAATTACAAAACCGGTAGTACCGGTTCGGTTCTTAATTTTATCAAAAATCAGATCGAACTGGACCGGTTGCACCCCTACGGAAAGATTTAACATATATAGATACCATAGTTGATCAATCTATTAATTTAATGAAATAGCAATGAGCCTAAATGGAGTTATGTCATATTTTTTTATACAAGTTTTTACATATAACTTGGCTCCCCTTAAATTAGATTTCTAATTAATTCGCCCGTCATCAGTGTTTTAAATACCGTGCCGTATCGGCCGGTACGGTCGGAATTTTCCATACCGGCCAGTACAAAAAAACTGACATTTTGTTTCAGCCGTATCGATCGATACGGCCGAAAAATATCCGATATGGCCTTTGAGATTTTTTTTTTAATTTTTTTACTATGTTTTAACCTCAATTTAGACTAAATTAATTACATATAATTTATTTATATAATTTATATATATTGACTATTATTTTGAAATATAATTTATAATTGTATTTATATATATAATTTATTTATGTATAAATTATTCCGAGACGGTACACGAAACGGTACTGATATCGAAATATTTTGTTTCAGTGACTTGACCGGTACCAATAGAAGTACGGTATTCAAAACATTGCCTGTCATAGAAATTGTATCATTAGTCTATACAAAGTTGGGAAGTTCATGCATGGTGGAAGGCCGACAGTCAACGAAACTGATCTTGATCATGATCCTCATTGTTTGGCGAAGAAGCCTGATCTCATGCATACTGAAAGATGCTCGTGTATTGTATATATTATATGGAAGAAACTTCCTGTACGTATCACGCAATAAGCTGCATATATATTTTTACATGTTGATCGAATAGTAAATATTGATGACTTCGTTTAAAAAAAAGGATTGACTATCAGAGTATAGATGATCTCATTACAATGTTTTATTAGCAGAAAATAAACTTTTTATACGTAATTTTCAGTGCTAAGCGCATATATACGTTTCACCTCTAAGGGTGGGAAATAATTTATACTTATGATAATGCGCCACTTTGTCAACAATATGCAGTAATTGCTATATATATATATATACTAGTTGAATGATGTAAGCCAGTTTCTATTAAGGCTGTTCATTTGGGTTGGATATTTTTCCGACCCGATCTGAATCCGGAAATCCGGATCTCAATTTCGGATCTCAACTCATATTTCATCAGAACCGGAAAATAGATTTAACAAAGTGATCCGGATGTGGATTTAAAACCTGGGCACCAGATTTAAAATCTGGTACCCTGTTTTTTTAAACCAAATCCGCATTTTAAAAAATAAACCTTGGTCTCCGTCTCTCTCTCTCTCTCTCTCTCTCTAAGAATGGCAACAAGAATCTGAAACCCTAGCCTCCAATCTCTATCCTCTTGATCCCATCGACGGCGTGACCCTATCACTGGCATGAATCACTAACTGCAACCCTTTCTTTCTCACATCCGTCTCCCAGACTCATTGCCAAGAAGCTGATCTCGCATTCTCTTCTGAAACAGAAGCAAGTACAACCTCTCAAGAGTGTTCTGATGCTGGGTTTGCCGACGATTTGTGCTGACGAAGGATCCAAGAACAAGATGCCCTAGCCGCGACCACAAGTCCACGATCTGTTTCCCCGCCGGCCTTTTTGAAAAATCTTCCAATTGGTCTCCTAATGTGTTTTCTTAGACCCTTTTTTTTTGTAAAAGTTCGCATTGGATATTTGATTTTAAATAGATTTTTGTTTCTGATTCCAGATTTGCAAGAGGAGATCGAACGATTGTTGGGTTCTTTGTCTGGATTTTCTTCATCCTTGGGTATGTTTTCTCCTCTCTGTTTTGTTCTTCATTTGTTGATTTTGAATTTGTTTTGATGAGAATGTTTGAGTTAGTTTGTTTTCTGATTGATCATATTAGGGGTAAAGTTTTTTCTCAAATGTTTAATAACTCTGCTCGTTTATGGTATTGGTTGATCATATTATGTTGTTATTTACTAGATCTGTTCTTTTTTGTTAAACATGGTTTAATTTTTTTTTAAAGTTTTGAGGTTTACTTTCCTTGGTGTTTTTGTAAAATATTATATATTTTTGCTTCTGTAAGTCTATATAATTTGGAAAAAAAAAATATGGGCATGATGGATTGAAGATCATGGATCTTCCCTTCTTACTCAAAGACAGGTCTCTCCATCTACACGTGCAAAGGATTATCTTATATGAACTGTACCGTTTGTATGCCAATGTTCCTCCTTCATTGAACCACAATCTGAACTTGCTGAGTTTTTTATTTTTATTTTTATTTTTTTATATATATGTTGATAATTGCAAAGAATGCCTCTCATTTCATGATAAGATAGTGTTTCTTTTAGCATGCCTGACAAGCCAATCCATTTTTTTAACCCCGAGGATGAATCTGCTTTGAAATTGCCACATCCTAAACATATACTTCATTAAGGACATGGGAACTTGCTTCCACACCCCTTTGTGTTTTGCTCTCACCTTGTTTCTTAACTCTGCTTGCTGCATCTCTAAGAAACATATTTGCATCTCAATCTCAATTGATACATTTTTTGTTTCTAGATAATATTAGGTGGTACACATACCACCAAATGGTTTATGTTTACCAAGAGGCATATCTATAAAAGAAAGAAAAAAATGCCTACAATCTGTATTACCTGGGTGATGATAGTGATAAGGAAGATGCTTTATTGTTACTTTTAGTTTAGTGTTTGGAACATATTTTTTGGTTTGCAACTGGGTTTACTGTGTAATTAATCCATTGATTTGCTAGTATTTCTGTTTTCTATATATAAAAAATGTGTTATTGGTATATATGGGATTTTATGCATTTGGCATGGGTGGAGTACCATGGATTGTGGTGTCAGAGGTTGGTTTATGTATATATCTTCTATTTTGATTTTGTTAATGATGTATATTTTTTTTTCTTGTTAATGGTTTGTTATGTTCTTCATATATTTCCAATAAATATAAAGGGTTGAAGCCAAAAACACCTAGATAGCCTACTTGAAGTTGCTACACAGTCGGATCACTTGAAGTTGCTACACAGTCGGATCACTTGAAGTTGCTACACAGATAGCCTATTTACACATTACTTGAAGTTGCTACTTGCTAGAATTATCTTGTAATTCATATATTGTAGTTTTGTATTTTGTATTGTAATGTAATGTGTAAATAACAAAATAATGTAATATGTAGTAGATTGCATGCATTTTAATTTTTATATATTTTATTATTCTAAAATATTTTAGTATTATGCTTTTTAATGATATTTTGATATTTTTTTATCATTATGGGCCATGGATAATGATAAATATAGGCTTTTTTATATGATAATAAAATATTTGCTTTTCAACATTACTTGAAAAAATTGAATTAAAATATAATATTTTTGATAAATATCTTCTCCAATTTTTTCTGAAAAACTAATAATAACAAGCTTTAAAAGAAGGAAAAAAAAAAAGGTTCAAATCTGTAATCCTGGAATCCGGTTTTTAGAACCCATATGGATCAGGGTTCCTACCATATCACAACCGGATCAATCCGGTTTGGAACCCAAACCAGATTGCAGTCCCGAATTCCGAGCCGGGTTGACCCGGATTCCTAATCTGAAAGCCGCTTGAACATCCTTAATTTCTATCATATAGAAATATTTTAGTTACAAAAATAAACTCACAAACTGACGGTTTTGTTGTGATTCGTCAGATAATAAAATCACTTTTATTGTAAAGTAAATTTAATGAATCTTCTGAAGCCACGTTAGTTTATAAATTTATTTTGTGTAATTTTTTTATATCTATAACAATTCTCTCTCTCTCTCTCTCTCTCTCTCTCTCTCTATATATATATATATATATATAATAGAAGCATCCTCAAATCAACATAATTGCTCAAATCAAGCAAATAAAATAACTGCAAATTCTTAGCCTTAATTCAAGGATGTAATAGTTATATTTAAGAATGCAACAGCTGTTATATCCTTAAATTAAGGCTAAGAATCTGCAGTCACTTTATTTGTTTGGTTTGAGGAATTAATTTGAGATGCTTCCATTATATATAATAAAAACGTTTAAGGTCAAAAACTGGAAGTAAACTTTTTCTATTATTATTATTATTTTTTAAAAGTAGCTTCCAAACAAGTAAATAAAGAACCTACCTCCATTAGCCCGCATGTTGTCAATCTGTATCCCAAGTCTAACCATCAATGGCAGCAGCATTAACAAAGAGGTACTACTGCTTCCCTTTCATGGCGTTTTAATTTGCTCTTCCCTCATGATCAGAACAGACGTACGGCCACCAACCACAATATAAATCTCTCTCTCTCTCTCTCTCTCTCTCTCATATTCATGCATGCATGTCTATTGTTTTAGGTATGCAGTTGTTACGGGGGCAAATAAGGGGATTGGATTAGAAACAGCCAGACAACTGGCTTCGAAAGGGATCGTAGTGGTGCTAACAGCAAGAGATGAGAAGAGAGGCCTTGAAGCTCTCCAGAAATTGCAACACATCGGTCTCTCAGATCACGTGGCTTTTCATCAGCTTGATGTGTCTGATCCTGCTAGCATTACTTCTTTTGCAGACTTCATCAAAACCCGGTTCGGGAAACTTGATATATTGGTATGCAAATTAGCTCATAAAATTTACAGAATGTTTCTATCTCCTTATTGATCTTATAATCTTATTTATAATAAAATTGAGTCATGTGAAATCATTACTTACCTCAAACGCTTAAACTGATGGAAAGAACTAGTAAATTTATTTAAATATCTTATATTGTTAAATGAGATAGAGTGAGAATCAAGATTTGAACTTAGAACTTTGCTTTAACATGTATAGATTTAGTAGATGAATGGGTTCAATGGACGACAAGCCATCGGGTGGTGCAAAAGGAATAGAATATATGTTAGTGGGCAATGGAAAAGTCTTCTCATCAAAGATAACATGCCGAGAGATATACATCATGCGTCTAGCAAAAGGATTAAATGAATGAGGGTCAAATTTATTGGTAGTATTGTCCCAAAGGTATGGAAAACACTTGGAACCAAAGTCACGTAAGAATGATTAATTCGGGTGGTGCCTATGAAGTTTCAAAAAAGAAGATTCATTTCCAAGACTCACGGAAGGAAGATATGAAGTTATTAAATAAACTGCAATAAAAAAGCCATCAACCCAAAAACATTTAGGCATATTGTGTTAAGTGGGTCCAGCCCACATATGCAGCCCATGAGTTCTATCTTAAGCCGTAAGGCTTCCACCTCCCATTTATTTCATTTAGAAATGAAAATTTAGAGTTGGCTTGTTTTAAACCTCTCTCACTTTCAAAAGTTTAGTTCAAAAAGTGAGATTTTTTTTCATATTTTTAAACTGACTACAAGCCATTTCCACGATTGATATGGGAGAACCTCAACAATCTCTCCCTCACATATCGAGCCTTGGGTTGGAGGCAATGACAACTCATTTCTCCTACAGACTGTTGGGCCAGAAAATATTAGTAAACTTGACTCTGATATCACTTGTTGGACAATATAATTACTTGCAAAAATTAAATATATTATCCAAGCAAATAACTAGAATAATTAAACAGACAAAAATAAATCAAAACAAAACAAAACAAATTTTACGTCGAAAAACCCTCTAGTGTAGAGGAAAAAAAATCACGAGACAACTCCGATCAAATTCATTATAATAAAATAGAGTTCACAATACTCAAGTTTATGCCCAAAACTAAAGTTTTCAACAAATTGGGAAATACAACAATCATCAATCTCTAAGAAAGCAATAATTTCACTCCAAACCATCAGGCTGATAATGTCTGTGACATCCCCACTTTGAATACTACAACTCATTGAAATATCTAAAAAATACCTCTTAGAAAAATTCCCAATTTGAACTATGTAAAGAAACACTTGTGTGAAATCCACACCTGAAAAAGAATTCTTTCTTTTTCTCTTATTGCGCGTGTCACCTGGCTTTCTCACTTTTTTTGTTGTTGTTTTTACTCAAACTCACGCGTGCAGTCGTAAGGCTTCCATCTCCCATTTATTTCATTTAAAAATAAAAATACCCTAATGGGCTTAAGATAGAACTCATGGGCTGCATACGTGGACTGGACCCACTTAACAATCATCCCCTCCAGCCCATCATAAGAGGAGATTATAATCTGACTATCAGTTAGAGTTCATGTCGGTTGATTGGCACAAAGTTTCAGCTTCTTTCTGGTAACAACCTTTGTCATTATATCAGCTAAGTTCTTCTCAATATGAATCTTTTTCAGCAGTAGTGATTGTTCCACAACTACCTGATGTAACCATTGCTATCTCATATCAATGTGCTTCGTACGTGAATGATATTTGGCATTCTTGCTCAAATTTAGTGCACTTTGATAGACCATATACGCATATTGCTTTAAACCTAAATCTTGGAGAAATAATTTGTGATTCCCTCAACTCCACTTACGAAAACAAGAGAATTGAGACGTCGGGATAATGACAACACGGGTCATATACTCCAACGTCCAGTGATAAGCGTGTGTGTACACATAACATTGTGAAAAATAAAAGAAGCAACGAATAATTTAAGTCGATATCTAAGTATCAGAATTTTTAAAATATTACAAACTAGTTTTATACAAATTCTCCAATAAGAGATTTAATACAATCATCTCATATTTAAAACATAAAAATACATAACTATCATTAGCGGAAAAATATTTTCCAAGATAAAATTAACAGTACCAGATTATTCTACGGCTCGGTCTTCTCATTATCTGTATCAAAATCTACGATACCAAAAATAGTATTGCAGGCAAGTAAAATCCAAACAAACCATAAGATAAAAATACATTTAGCCAACAACTGTTGCCCAGATGACTAACACAAGAGGGGGAGTGAATTGAGTTGTATTTAAAAAATTAACAATTATAAATCAAATATATAATATAAAATATAAACAAAATATGAAACAATAATAAATATAAAGAGTAAGGGTAAGAGAGAAGCAAACTTGGTATCAGTGAGATACAAGTACAAGAGTTGATAGTAGGTAGACTATCAAAGTACACTCCTCAATGAGTGAGATAGAAACAATACAGCGCAACCTATATCTCTCTCAACAAGAACAAGAATTAAGACTCAAAACTTTAGAAAAGAGAGAATGAGAGTTTTGAAGAAATGATGTAAAACTTAGCAATAGATGTGTAAGCTCTTGTTGTGAATTTTGCAAAACTCAAGTGAGCTATTTATAGGCAAATGATTTTTCAATTTCAAATTTGAAAAGATTCCCATATCAAAAACATCATCATTTACTTTTCAAAAATTTCAAATCTAATATTTTTACTTTTTGCATGTGACAAAAGGAGCACACTTTACTTTTCAAAAATTTCAAACATAATCTTTTACTTTTTACATATGATAAAAGGAGCACACTTTACTTTTCAAAATTTTCAAACAAAAACATCTACCTTTTGCATAAGTCAAGAAAAGCATCCACCACTTTTGAAAATATTCAAATAAAACATGCACATGTGAAAGATGACAATCAATCATCTTAATATTTTCAAAGTTCAAACCTTTAATCATGTCATGCACATGTGAAAGATGACAATCAATCATCTTTCAAAATTTTCAAATTTAATTTTCAAAATATCATGTACATGTGGAAAATGTATTTTAATGCTTTATGATAAAATATTAATTTTGAGCCTTAATCCTAATTTTGAATTTTTAAGAGATTTACAACATTACTCTATGATTTTAATGTGAACTTGTTTCCTTCTTGCTCATGCTTGCTTCCTTGATGTGCTTGATTATATTGTGTGGACAACTTGAGCTTGAGACTCCTTTATTCTTTGGATTCATTTGTTATCATCAAAATCCATTTGTAGATTTACATGAAACTTGAAACCTTGGGTTCAACAATCTCCCCCTTTTTTATGATGACAAATGCTTGATAGAACCTGAATCCTGTATTAATACTTAAGCTCCCCCTGAGAATGTGCGTTAGTTTTTCAAGCAAAAATATAAATATAATTCTAAGCATATATAACAAGTTTAGCAATTTAAATAATGTTAATGTTCTAGTCTAAAACTTCTCCCCCTTTTGGCATCATTAAAAAGGAATAATAATTAGATCAATAAGATATATTCCTGCAATAACCAATAGATAAATAAAACGCTGCGTTAGTAGAGACTGTAGAGAATTCGGTGCGTAGCCACACGTGTTCGACAAAACTTGCAAAGGCTGGAGGCCTAGTTCCGGTAATTCGGTGCGGAAGGAGATTTTGTAAAGAGCTGAATAATTGAAACCACCCGTGCCCGACAAAACCTGCAAAGGCTGGAGGCGTAGCTCTGGCAATTCGGTGCAGAGATTTGATCCGCTTGATGTTGCTGAAAAATGAGATATTATCATGATTTGTAAGTTTGTCTTGTTCTTATTTCCGTTTCTATAAGAGCAATCCTTAGCTTTATCTATTTCGCATCAAGCTTTCTTCTTATTTTTGCAATTTGCTTGCATTCTCATTCTACAATTTTTCAATGGCTCGTAGAATTCCCTTCAGTGCTTCTCTTGATCAAGATTTGAGGTATCCTTCACCTCAGTCTCAATCTATTTTTGCTTCTGTCGTGGGTGCCATGAAGCAACAAGAGACTGATTTAGCTAATAAATCAGATCATGACGCCATTTACGAGCTTGTGGGTCTTGGAACTCGATACTCATCATCTATCGTTGCGTTTTCTGCTCGGTTGCAGTCCAAAACTCGCGAAATTGAGAAGTTTAACGAGACTGTATCTGTATTTCAACGACTTGTTTATGAGTCAAACAAAAAAATAGTAGAATTAAAACAACAGAATAAGGATTTGAAATCCTTGCTTACCTCTTCATTTCGATTGCCTAATCCTTTAGATAACGATGGCATGATGATTTATGAGGAACAAATGCATTTGAATGATGAGGCTAAACGTCTCAAGTTTCTATAGGTCATTTAAGATAATGAAATAAAAGTATCTAGCAGATATCCATGGCATGCATCATTCCTATTTCTCTTCTAATCATGCATAGTCTATCTTCTGGTAGGGGTTTTGTGAAAATGTCTGCCAATTGATCATGTATACTAGTGAATTCTAATACAATATCGCCCTTTTGCACATGATCTCTAAGAAAATGATATCTAATTTCAATATGTTTGGTCCGAGAATGTTGTATTGGATTCTTTGAAAGATTTATAGCACTTGTATTATCACATTTGATTGGAATGTGATTGTACATAAGTTTAAAATCCTCAAGTTGTTGCTTCATGTAAAGAATTTGAGCACAACAACTACCCGCAGCAACATATTCTGCCTCAGCAGTAGATAGTGCAACAGAATTTTGTTTTTTACTAAACCAAGAAACTAGTGCACGACCTAAGAAGTGACATGCTCCACTAGTGCTTTTTCGATCTATTTTACAGCCAGCATAATCTGCATCTGTGTAGCTGATTAGATCGAAAGATGTGTGCTTAGGGTACCATAACCCTAAGTTAATTGTACCACTAAGATATCTAAGAATGCGCTTAACTGCAATTAAATGTGATTCTTTTGGAGATGATTGAAAGCGTGCACATAAGCACACACTAAACATAATATCTGGTCTACTGGCTGTCAAATATAATAAACTACCAATCATACCTCGATATACCTTCGAGTCAACTAGTTTACCGGTTTCATATTTATCAAGTTTAGTGGATGGACTCATTGGTGTTTCAGTTTCCTTAGCACATTCCATCCCAAATTTCTTCAGCAATTCCTTAATATATTTCGATTGATTGATGAATGTCCCACTTTTTGCTTGCTTAATTTGCAATCCGAGAAAGAATGTAAGCTCTCCCATCATGCTCATTTCAAATTCTTCCTGCATAGTCTTAGCAAAAACTTGGCACATATTTTCATTAGTAGCACCGAATATTATATCATCAACATAAATCTGAATCAAAAGAATATCATTATTTTCGTATTTAATGAAAAGAGTTGTATCAATTTTTTCTCTTAAAAAGCCTTTTTAATCAAGAAACCACTAAGTCTCTCGTACCACACTCTAGGAGCTTGTTTGAGTCCATATAGTGCTTTTGTGAGTTTGAAAGCATGATTTGGAGAAATATGATTTTCAAAACCTGGAGGTTGCTCAACATATACCTCTTCATTTATAAAACCATTTAAGAAAGCACTTTTAACATCCATTTGAAAAAGTTTGAAATCTTTATAACAAGCATATGCAAGTAGCATTCGAATAGCTTCTAATCTTGCGACTGGTACATATGTCTCATCATAATCGATTTCTTCTTCTTGATTGAAACCTTGGGCTACAAGTCGAGCCTTATTTCTAGTAATGACTCCGGACTCATCTTTCTTGTTTCTAAAAACCCATTTTGTTCCAATAATAGTATGATTTTTTGGTCTAGGAACAAGTGTCCAAACATCATTTCTTTCAAATTGATTAAGCTCTTCTTGCATAGCTAGAATCCAAGATTCATCAAGAAGTGCTTCATCAATATTTTTGGGTTCAATCTGAGATAGAAAAGCAGTATGATTGCAAATATTTCTAAGAGATGATCGAGTGCTTACACCTCGTGAAGGTTCCCCCAGAATTTGTTCCACTGGATGATCTTTCACAAATTTCCACTGTTTGGTTGTATCTTGTATTAAATTTTGATGATCTTTCCTGATATCTCCATGTTGGACTTCCTCTATTGTGTTCTCTTTGTTGAGATTGAGACTTTCCGTATTATTTATACCTCCTGTTTCTTCATCAATAGATTTCTTGGAGAGTAAAGAATTAGATTTATCAAATACTACATGCATAGATTCTTGTACAGTCAAAGTCTTTTTATTGAATACTCTATAAGCTTTACTATTAGTAGAATACCCGAGAAAGATACTTTCATCAGATTTTGCATCAAACTTGCCTAAATTATCTCTGTCATTTAAAATAAAACATTTGCATCCAAATACATGAAAGTAACAAATGTTGGGCTTTTTCTCATTCCAAAGCTCATAGGGGGTTTTATCTAATTTAGACCTTAGCATAACTCTATTTATAACATAACATGCAGTACTTACTGCTTCAGCCCAAAAATAACTAGGCAAGTTGTTCTCATTAAGCATTGTTCTTGCCATCTCTTGAAGAGATCTATTTTTCCTTTCTACTACCCCATTTTGTTGAGGAGTTCGAGGAGCAGAAAAATTATGCACAAAACCATTTTCATCACAAAATGTTTCAATATTTTTATTAACAAACTCTTTTCCCCTATCACTTCGGATACTTGAAATAGTATAACCCTTTTCATTTTGAATTCTCTTGCATAACTTGGTAAAAGCATTATGTGCCTCATCTTTATGAGTAAGAAAGATGACCCAAGTATATCTAGAGAAGTCATCAACAACAACAAATGCATAATATTTTCCTCCTAAACTTGCAACTCTATTTATTCCAAAAAGATCCATGTGTATCAGTTGCAGTGGTCTAGTAGTGGAAATATGTTTCTTGATTTTAAAAGAAGTTTTTGTTTGTTTACCAAATTGGCATGCATCACAAATTTTTTCTTTAAGAAAATTTACATTTGGTAAACCTCTCACAAGATGATTTTTTGAAAGTTTGGAAATAAGTTCCATATTGGCATGACCTAGTCTTCTATGCCATAACCAATTAGTTTCATTTTGAGCTGAAAAACAAATCGCATCTTGTGAGGTAATTTCTTCAAAATCAATTGTATAAACATTGTTACTTCTAAAAGCAATAAAACAAATATTACAATCATAATCATTCAATATAATGCACTTATCCATTTTGAAAGTAACTGTAAATCCTTTATCACATAATTGACTTATGCTTAAAAGATTATGTTTTAAACCTTCAACAAGTAGAACATCTTCAATTATAAGAGAAGACTCATTACCAATTTTACCTATTCCCACGATCTTCCCTTTCGAGTTGTCTCCAAATGTCACGTGTCCTTCTTCTTTAGATCTAAGATCAAAGAACTTAGTCTTGTCTCCCGTCATGTGTCTTGAACATCCACTATCTAAAAACCATTTATTTTTATTCGTGGAAGACGTCATGCACACCTATAAAAAGAATTAAAATGATTTTTCTTGGTACCCAAGTTCTTTGGGTCCTTTATTTATTAGTATTAGAAGAAATAAGATTTTTAGGTACCCATATGGTCCTAATAGTCATTGTATGTTTTCTTCTAATAGGACAAGCAAAATAATTATGACCATTTCTATTACAAAAATTGCAAATAGCATGTGACATATATGAAGAACTTGAGTGATTATAATAATATCCTTTTTTAACAAAATTATTTTTATGAAAAGAATTTTGAATATTGGATTTTGATTTAGAAGGATTATCAAAGAAGTTTTTATAAGGTTTGTATTTTTGTTTTGGCATATATCCCAAGCCTGCTTTATCAAAAACACATCTTTGACTACCAAGAAGTTTTTCAAAATTTCTTTTTCCATTCATAAATTTTTCAATAATATTTTCTAAATCAGTTTTCTTTTTCTTCAACTCAAAATTTTCATCTTTCAAAACAATACTTTCTTTTCTTAAAATATCAATTTCGTTTGTTAAAGAAGAATTTTTCTTTTTCAAAACAGTATACTTGATACCCAATTTTTCAAATTCCTCATATACCTCTTCTAAAACATTTTGCAATTCTTCATATGAAGGATCTTCAATATTATCAAGATTTGTTACCTCAATGTCATCTTTAGCCATAAGACAAAGATTTGCTGATTCTCCATTGCTTGCTTCACTATCTGAGCTACTTGAATCATCATCCCATGTAGCTTTCATTGCTTTTTTGCCTTTGTTTCGATCTTTCTTTAGCAGAGGACAATCTGACTTGATATGACCAGGTTTATTGCATTTATAACAAATTAAAGTGTCATTTTTACCTGAATCTTTCTTGGAAAACTTTTTGAAAGATTTCCTTGGAGGAGTTTTATTTTTCTTTAAGAACCTCTGAATTCTTCTTGTTATCATCGCAACTTCTTCATCTTTGTCGTCATTTTCCTCATCTTCATCACTTTCACTTTCATGTGCAACAGCTTTAAGTGCCAAGCTCTTCTTTGACTTTCCTTCTTCTTCTTCTCTTTTCAATGTGTACTCATGGGTGATAAGTGACCCGATGAGTTCATTTACTTCGAGTTTCTTGAGGTCTCTAGCTTCAAGAATCGCTGTCACTTTTGATTCCCAACGTTTTGGTAGAGAGTTGAGAATTTTTCTTACTATCTCCACTTTGGAATAAACTTTGCCAAGAGCTGTCAAGCTGTTTATGATGTTAGTAAAACGAGTGTACATACTAGAAATAGATTCATCATCATTCATCTTAAACATTTCATATTCATGAGTAAGAATATAAATTTTTGATTCCTTGACTTGAGAAGTTCCTTCATAAGTAACTTCCAAGTTATCCCAAATTTCCTTTGCTGTAGCACAAGTCATTACTCTATTAAATTCATTACCATTGAGAGCATTATATAATAAATTCATAGCAGTTAAATTCAAAGTATAAAGTCTATCGTCTTCACGATCAAACTCTTCTTCTTCCTTTTTGACCTTTACTCCATCAATCACTTTTGTTGGAATATAAGGTTCATTTACAATGCATTTCCAGATTTCTCGACCTTGAGCCTGAAGGAATATTCTCATTCTAACTTTCCAGAATGAGTAATTGTCTCCACAAAAGAGTGGAGGCCGACTGCTGGATTGACCTTCACCAAATGAAGCTGCAATGTTAGCCATAAGATCTTAACTCAAAAGATAGTTAATCTTATAATAGAGCTCTAGCTCTGATACCAATTGTTGCTCAGATGACTAACACAAGAGGGGAGGTGAATTGAGTTGTATTTAAAAAATTAACAATTATAAATCAAATATATAATATAAAATATAAACAAAATATGAAACAATAATAAATATAAAGAGTAAGGGTAAGAGAGAAGCAAACTTGGTATCAGTGAGATACAAGTACAAGAGTTGATAGTAGGTAGACTATTAAAGTACACTCCTCAATGAGTGAGATAGAAACAATACAGCGCAACCTATATCTCTCTCAACAAGAACAAGAATTAAGGCTCAAAACTTTAGAAAAGAGAGAATGAGAGTTTTGAAGAAATGATGCAAAACTTAGCAATAGATGTGTAAGCTCTTGTTGTGAATTTTACAAAACTCAAGTGAGCTATTTATAGGCAAATGATTTTTCAATTTCAAATTTGAAAAGATTCCCATATCAAAAACATCATCATTTACTTTTCAAAAATTTCAAATCTAATATTTTTACTTTTTGCATGTGACAAAAGGAGCACACTTTACTTTTCAAAAATTTCAAACATAATCTTTTACTTTTTGCATATGAC
Organism: Platycarya strobilacea; assembly: GCA_036898215.1. Taxonomy (NCBI): domain Eukaryota; kingdom Viridiplantae; phylum Streptophyta; class Magnoliopsida; order Fagales; family Juglandaceae; genus Platycarya; species Platycarya strobilacea. The sequence goes on from CM072545.1 coordinate 8,248,850, forward strand.
AAAAGGAGCACACTTTACTTTTCAAAATTTTTAAACAAAGACATCTACCTTTTGCATAAGTCAAGAAAAGCATCCACCACTTTTGAAAATATTCAAATAAAACATGCACATGTGAAAGATGACAATCAATCATCTTAATATTTTCAAAGTTCAAACCTTTAATCATGTCATGCACATGTGAAAGATGACAATCAATCATCTTTCAAAATTTTCAAATTTAATTTTCAAAATATCATGTACATGTGGAAAATGTATTTTAATGCTTTATGATAAAATATTAATTTTGAGCCTTAATCCTAATTTTGAATTTTTAAGAGATTTACAACATTACTCTATGATTTTAATGTGAACTTGTTTCCTTCTTGCTCATGCTTGCTTCCTTGATGTGCTTGATTATATTGTGTGGACAACTTGAACTTGAGACTCCTTTATTCTTTGGATTCATTTGTTATCATCAAAATCCATTTGTAGATTTACATGAAACTTGAAACCTTAGGTTCAACAACAACAAAATGCATAAACATGATATCATATGCATGAGACTCAAAAATCAATATTTTCCCAAAAGGAAATAGTTTTCACGCACGCCAAAATTCCCATTTACCCCAAAATAAAATCTATTGTAAAATAACTACAATTTTCTCAGAAAATGATGCATATAACTCCATTTATCAAAACTCGTTATTTTCCCAAAAAATGGCCTACAAAACCAATTAATAGTGTAGGCGGGAATTGCTGGCGAGACTCCGCTACCATTCCTGCTTACCACCATTCTTGCAATTCCCCATTCAAAATTGTTCAATCAAATCATTTTAACATACCAAAAAAATCAAGTCACACATGACCAACGCAGTTTTCAAAAACGCACATGATCATGAGACTATGACATGTCTTCTACATGACTTATGCTTAACTTACACTTAACTGGTACACCCCTTTCAAAACTTATATATTTTTATAAAAAACTTTTATGAAAATGGTGTACAACGTTTCGTAACATGTATAATTTTTTTTTATTGAATTTATGATTTATTCAAATATAAAAATTAACTTAGAGATTATCATGCCTTAAAAGGGCTTAGGCCAAACATCTCATGGATCTCAACCCAAATTTCAATTCCTTCTTTTTACATCTTTTTATTAATTCCTAAAATTCTTAGAAAATAATTAATCACTATCCTACCATCAAGAGCTTACACATTTTCAAAATTCTTTAGTCTTATAACTTATTTCTTATCTTATTTTCTTATTAAGAATATAAACTTAAATTAATATTTTACTTTTACATCACCTAAAAACTTAAATCACTATTTTATCCATACTCATGAGAAAATTCTTTAAAAACATTTATCTATTTATTCTCTAACCTCCATAACCGAATTATATCAACCTTCAAAGATAACACTTTATCATTCCAACACATACATATTAACTTAGTCCTTAATTGAAATCATCAAGCTCTATTAATATAGTTTATTCCTCCTATTATCATCACATTTCATCATACATATCTTAAGCTAAAACCTAGATTACCATCTTACAAAACATAAAAACATAACTTATTCATTTAACAAATATACTATATAAACAAATAGAAAGACCAATCACATAATTATGTCAAGAATACTAGATATGGTTTAAGGAGGACTTACAAAAACAATATTATTATTACATACGGATACACAAGTGCATATACGATGTCCATTAGATGTAAGGCATGACTTATGCATAACATTTATGCATGACTTATGCATCATGCTTCTTCATAGAAGATCTTCTTGCTTTTCATGAAAAGATACTTTTATGTTTCTTTGATTCTTATTGACACGTATTCAAAATTTATCATGAACTTGAGACTTTTCATGTCTTTTCTTATTCTTCATAAATTTACGTATCATTCTTCTTATTCATATATTTCATTTAGGCTAGCATTTATTGTCATATTGGATACATCACGGCTACTCTATGTACCGTGTGTTCCCTGTCGGTTACCACATTATACTGAGGTGAATACGTCATAATTATAATCATAATCATAATCATTACGACAGGTCATTATACTTTTGCCGTTCTTAGCACCCACCAACGTTAGGTGCGACTATGCTTTGCAAATCTTTAAAAAGAAACCATTCATGGTCCGTCGACTATTTTTCGTTAATTTAGGAGTTACCACTCCATTCTTAAGCACTCTAGAGTGGCCAGAGGAATTCTACTGAGATAATACCCCGTCCCAGCCTTTGGAGTTTTTATAAAATATTTCTTATATTATTTTCTTCTAATAAACATGATAACCCAAAAGACCTGAAACTTATCACTTCAATAAGCATACATGTGACATGTGACTTTCATACAAAACATGTAATTCATGAAATGTATAAGACAATCATTTCCAAAACTCGTCTTGATCATGTCACACCATGCAACCTTAATCATATTTTAAAAACATCATATTCATTCAGCCTAGAAGGATAACAACCAAAACGTCTCTATTCTATACAATTATAACCGAATTACTCAAAAGGTTTCCAAATTTAGTATCTCCTTATCTTTTCTTTTATCAATTCATACATACCTTTATAGAAATAAATAAATCAATTATCAAATTATTACAGGGTTTAGCTATACCTTAAGAATTCTTAAGACCTATTACTCACTTATTAACTTCCAAAACAAAAACTATTTTTTTTTTTTACCAATAGACTTTAGCTCTTAAACCATTCAAAGTACTAAATTAACGTCATATCTTTATTCTAGAGATAAATACTTAGAATACTTTCTTTTAAACTCCTTAAGGCCAAGTTGCGTCCACCCTTAAAGATAACACTTTAACATATATCTCTTAGAAAATAATTAAATCCACCATCCAACAAAACTCATACTTTATTAATGCAAAATATATTTAAATTTTAAAATTTATTTGAAAAATACCTACAACGCGCTCGGTACTATTTTCGAAGATAGTGAAAATGCCAAAAAGCGATCTCGTGCCTCCACCAACAAATACACTGCGATCGTACGTAGCGTCCAACGCACCACCATAAATAAATAAGAATTATTTCCGAAGATAACTAAAACAATTAAAACAAATGTAAATAAAATTGCATATTTAAAACAACACAATTAATAACAAATATTATGAACAATATTTAAACTCTTAAACGTAAATAAATAATTTAAAAGAAATTATTATTTAATCACACTAACACTTAAACGTAAAATAAAACAACATAAATAAATTACAAACAACTTGTAAACTGATTAAACACATAAAACGAGTAATAAAACTTATCAAAAGTATCCCAAAGTGATGAAATACGGCAATTCAAACGATGATTAAAATACTAACAAAACCCTACTTTGAATTTTCGGATTACTAGGATTTGAATAGGAGATCACGAGTTTGGGTTGAGTGAAAGAAAAAGACTTAAAACCAAACACTAAAGGGGAGAAGAAAACACCAACTCGGAGTGATTTCCCTAAGGGTCGACCACCCCTTTTTTAGGCACGAAACCGACGTGTAAAGAGTATATTTTGAGCGGGAAAAACTCACATGAATTACACAACAAACAAACCAAGACAAGCAAGCTGTAAAAGAAGAGAAATGCTCAACTTTTCGGGTGGAAACGGAGGCAAAAACACAGCTAGACAGTCATGGTTTCGCAACATAATCCGGGCATGTGAAGCATCGATCGGCATCAAAATTTTAGAGAAAATATTCATCTAAGTACCAAGTAGTTGATGGAGTAACACATATATGAAATGGAGATGAAAAAGGCTGCAAAGATTCGAGCTTTACGCTCACGGGTCTGAACGCCGAACAGGAGAAGGAATAAGAAGAATAAAGAAGGAGAAGAAACGAAGCAGACCCTCTAGTTTGCGTGAAGGCCTGGGATTTCAATAATCCCTTCGCTTTAAACGGTGTCGTTTCCAATAAATAAAGGGGTTGGACTTAAGGCATACAACTGGACTTGGTTTAATAACATCCAACACTTAAATTAAATAAATATATATCTATTTCTATTATATATATATATATATATCTTTATATGGCTATCTAACGAAAATTCTTATTTTAACGAAAATTCTTATTTCTCCATTAAAGTTAACACTTTCCGTTAAATTTTGTTAAAATTAATACTGCATCTAATGAGAATTATCATTTTAAACACAATTTATTAAATTTATTTCCTAAAATAATGTTCTTTGTATTAAAATTAATTCCACATTTTCAACTTTTTACAATAGTAAAATTTCCATTTAAAACTCATTTAACATCTATTTAATATCACTTAATACTTTAAACACAATTCATTAAACTCATAAATAATGTTAGAAATTTCTATTTTAGAATTCCTACTTGAGACATATTTTTTAATTTTATTTTATGTAAAATAAATATAGAATAATAATAATAGTATAGAATGACACAATAATAGTATAAAATATATAAATATAACAATATATATAGAAATTAACTATTCATAACAATTTATAAGTCAGAGAGTTTAATTTTATTCATGAAAATTTTATTCCTATTATATGATTAATAATTTATAATTTTTTTAAAAATAATTTATAATTTTAAAATGAATACATTATTTATTAAATTAACTATATATACGGTATATATAGTTAATATATGGTATATATAGTTAATATACGGTATATACAATTTATTATAATTATATTAAATTGGTAATAATAAGTAATAAATATAATTAATATTATATGTTTGATATTTAATTGAAATATATATGATTAAATAAATTTATATAAATTATAAATTATAAATTATAATATAACATTCTTATATAAATTATAAATTATAAACTATATAATTTATTTTTTCAAAAAACTCATATTATTTCTTAAAAATAATCACATAACTAAAAAAATATAGATATTTTAATGTCTTCTGTTTTGAGGCCGTACAAAATAATACAAATGTTAAATTATCATCTTGGAATTAAAAAAATATCATATCTTGAACTAACATTTTATTAAAATTTTAATCAAAATTATCTCAAACAAGTTTGATAAATGTTTTTATTATATATAAAAACGTATAATTATTAATCATCTACTTAATTATAAATAATCATTGAATTTTTATTAAAAATTAAATTAAATAAACATGCTTTGCACGTTATTTCTATCTAGTATTATAATAAGTGGCTATCTAATGGCTACTTAACAGATTTTCTCGTTTTTTCATTAAATAACTGTTAAATTTAACAACCACTTATTATATTTAAATTATCAATTTATTAAAATTTAAAATATCATCTATTAATTTAAAACTTTATAATTTAAAACTAATTTAACAGTCACTTATTATATTTAAAATATCATATATTAATTTAAAACCGATATATATATATATATATATATATATATATAAAATATATTTCACAATCGTGTTGCTAAAAAAAAAAGAAAGAAAGAAAACAACAAAACTCGGAAGTACACGATCAAAGCCGTAGAGATGCAGAGCGTTCCTGGTTGAATATCCATTTTTCTGAGTTGCAAGCAGATGTTGGTCTTCAAATAAAGAATCTTAACGGTTCTAATCTTAACGATCAAGCATATATCAATTCTTTTTTTTTTAATTTTATTTTTTTTATAGGAAAGCATATATCTATTCTTTTAAGAAATCATAAGTATATTTTACAAGCATACCAAATATAACTGACTTAGCATACCAAATGTAATTGACTTGAAAAATGAAGCCGACCTACTCAAAGAGAAGTTTTGCTCATTCAGTCATTCTCGTGTCTTGATAATTAATACTAATATGAAATTGTACTGCTCCTTAGTCTATGCTTCAATATAATTTTGCCACTCACTCTAAAAATAGGCAAAATAGAGAAAATAAGAAAATGAGTTAACTTACGAAAAACTCTCTTATAGATTTAAATAGTTAACACAGCTTGCTTCAAGAACGCCTCTTCGACTTGCAAGCTCTCATAATATTTGAGGAGCACCTTCCACCCACTGGGGCACATAAAACCATTAGGAGGGTTCTCTCCATTCCTTGCATAAGTCCTCTTTTGAAAAACAGAAGTAAATCCAACTAACAAGGTGCAGAATTCTAAAAATGACATGAAGTTCCTAATAGCCAGTAAAAAAAATATCTCAATGGACTTTCATGAATAAACAAGATTTGAAAGTTCTTTCATTTTAAAATCTTCAATTCCATTTCACAGGTGCGCTTAAGATGACATGATCCATAGCCTTTCATCGTCTTGTTTGAAGTTCCAGTGACCTTCTCTACTTCAGAAATAGTATAGAATTATATTCTTGTGGATATCCTCAAAACAGCATGAGACATTGAGAAGGTAACCATTCACAGCTACCATTCCAACCACAAAGAATTCTAGAGTTCCAATTATATTTGAGCTTATTTCAAAACCAACAAGCTCCTCATACGCATGCCAGGGTCTCTAAACTGGTGGTGATTCATTTAGCAATTTCATGAGGTCAGTTTAAAAGCTTTAAGAAGAATTTCTCTGAGCCATACGCTAATTACATGGTCCTTTCAAAGATGAAATCAACACCCTTTCCCCTCATCTTATCCACTTCAATTTGGTTCGAAAAACAAGTTTTTCACTCCTAAATCAAAATTGATCTCACCTCAAACACATCAATATTCTTATCTTCTCAGTGTTTAAATTCTTATGTTACTACATAGTCATTATCTAAACTATTCTAATTCAAACTTTCTAGAAATCACATTCTGTTTTGGACTCTAAATCGAAATTCAATCTCAATCCAAACACTTCAAAATTCTTATCTTTTCAGTGATTGAATCATTATAAACGATTATTAGTTCCTAAAATCCAACCTATTTGTTCGATTACCTAATCAGAAACCATCTCTAATTCAAATTTTATATATTTGTTCGATTAACACGTTAATCTCTTCCCCTCTCTTTATAAAAACCCCCCTAAACCCTATCTCTAAAAAAATCAATTATCAATACTCATTACCTCGCCAGAAGATTCCTTGTGTTTCACGTTACTACTACCGACAAGCATCATTGTGTCGCACCACCACGCCAAAGGAATCAACTGCATCGCCGAGCACTTCCAGCTCTTGTGCCGCCGTTGCACTACCCACTCTCACGTTAATTGTCTTGGTAATACTTAGCATTTGAGCCCTAAAACAGAATGCTGGATGAGAAAGATGCCGATATGCGCAAGGGGCCTCAGAAAGATGCTTATATGCGCAACTATTACGCAAGGGGCCTCAGAAATATCATTTTGAATTCACATGCATAGAAATTGCCTACGATATAGCAATTATGAGAATAACATGTTTGCACGATACTTTGTTTTTTTTGGGGGAATTAAAATTTTAAACTTTTTATATTTTCTTTTGGGGGCATAATACCAGATTTTAAATCTCTATCGACTTATATAATAGAGGTGGAAGAGAAATAGGGAAAGCAGGACTTCATATAAATTATTTAAGGATAAATAGTAATTTTGTTATGTGTAATTAGAGACTGTTCACCTTTTAAAATATTTTATATTATTTAAATATCTTGATATAATAAATTAATCTTATATAAGTAACTAGAAATAATATAAGGGTTCTCACATTTTAATTAATGTTATACAAATAACTAGATATGATTGTATAATTTTAATTTAGTGTATATTATAATATTATTTCCTGTTGTTTAATATTATATCATCTAATTTATTTTATTCTTTAATCATTTTTGCAATTCATAAATTTAATATTAGATTTGTTATACTTATGCATTTAATATGTTTGTATTTGAACAGGTTAAAAAATGCGGACCATCTATACATGAGTGAAAGATATAACTCCAAGTATAACAAACTAGAAAATCAAAATAATCGTTGCAGAGAAGTCACCCAAGCAAACAAGTCAACACTCACCAAAAAGGTACCAAAATTTCATATTAATTGATCATAAGATATAGTATTTGTTTGCATATATTGTGTTTTCATTTTTTACTATCCTTTGCTATTGGATCTTAATCTATTTTATACATGTTAGTCCCTGTGTTAATGATGTGTTAATTATCATTCTACAACATATTTTGTTAAAAAATTAGAACAAGTTTACGTGATTGTCTTTTTAATTAACAGCATATTATGTCCCAAAACTAATTTTAAAATAGAACAAATTTATTTTAATAAATCATTCATCAGAATTGTTTGTAGTAAATCATCCATCACAATTTTTATATTATACAGGGAAATCGAGTGCATGCTACAATGTTTGATAGTGATATTGAATGTTGGGACAACACTTCGCATATTTATTGGTCATATTACATCAGCAATGCATTTGTGAGACCAATAGATACTAAGTACAGAATTGAAGAAAATCAATATCAATGGATTTTGAATTCTAGAACAATAATTGAGGAAGTTTCAAACAATTAAGAGAAATTAGAGCTACCAAAATATAAATTCATCCCATTCAATGAATTAGAGGCTTACAAAGGGTCAATTGCAGAAATAAGTAATTTACATTTTATTATTTATTATTTAATCATCAATAGATTAACAATTTAAATTATATTTATCAAATATTTAGCAAGTTTAAATTCATGTTTAAATTAATTTACAGAACTATTAAAATTAACATGTTTAAATTAATGTTATACAGTTAACTAGGTACAATTGTATAACTTTAATTTAGTGTATATTATAAAATCGTTATATAAATTTTGAATATGAATTTTTGTCTATTGATTTCATACCTCACCCTAGTATTCATAGATGCCAAATTAGCCTACTCTCGAGAGGAAGGAAACTATAAATTATGATAGCGCAAACCAAGTTTTACGTTTGAGTTATTATTATTTATAGATGTTTGTTAATTTTATTTTTTTAAATTATATTATTTCTATAAAAAAAAATATATATTTTACTTAATTAGGCAACATGTGAAGCACGTTGCTTTCGACCTAGTATATATATATATATAAAAAAAAAATCGGACACAACAACATAAATATATATAGGCCATCTGTAATTACAACCAAAAGTAATATATAACAAAATAAACACATTAATTTAAAATAAAAAAAAAATGAATTACAACACTTTCATTTAAATACGAACATAATAAAATAATAAGATTAAATTCCAGCATTAAATTAAATGCATCACAATAAATTAATAAGAGAATAAATTAACTCACTTTTTAAACATAGAATTAATTTAAAAGATAATAGTAGCAAATTCATAGCTCTAATGTTAATAATGCACTTTAAATAAGAGATCCAATAATTCAACAATTTAAATTAAAGTACCACAATATGAAATTGAATAAAATATTAAAGCCTCATAACTAATAAACTGAAATAAAAGTATCAAACTTGGAGGGACCCAAAAATAAAATGCTTATTGAAATAAAAGAAAACTCAAAAATTTAAACATTAGCAACATAAAATCCCTGAGCCTAAAATAATACTAATAACAACCTAAAATGAAAGAATCAATAATTATTAATAATAATAATAGAACGCACAATATATAAACCTGGAGTCTCACATAATTTCATCAAAAACATTTCTTTCATTACTTCAGTCACTTCAATGTACTCAGCTTCAATAATAGATAAGGCAACACACTTTTGCAATTTTGACTACCATGATACAGCTCCCCTTGTAAAAGTAACCAAGTATCTTGAAGTTGATTTTCTACCATCAAAATCACCTACCATTTCTGCATCTGTTTAACCCTCCAAAATTAGTTTTGAGCCACCAAAAGTCAAGCACATCTTTAAGGCACCTCTCAAATATCCAAAATCTATTTCACTACTTGCTAATGCTCTTTACTAGGATTAACTAGAAACCTGCTGACAACTCCCACTGCATAAGCAATATTTGGGCGTGTGTAAATCATTACATAATTCAAGCTCCCGACTGCAGAGAAGTAAGAAACAATTGCCATGATGTTTTTCTCTTCCTCGTAGAAGGACAAGTCTTTTTACTTAGTTTGAAGTGACCACCAAGAGAAGTGTTGACAAGTTTAGCATGCTTCATATTGAACCTCTCTAGTATTCTCTTAATGTACTTCTTTTGTGATAACCATAGTTTCTTAACTTTGCTGTCACAAACAATCTGCATACTTAGAATTTGTTGTGCCGGGCCAAGATCTTTCATGTCAAATGACTTGAACAACTCTGCTTTCAAACTTTGAATCAACTGAACGTCTTGTCCAATTATCAACATATCATTTACATATAATAGAGGAATACTGAATTAACCACCAAGAAACCTTTTAACATACACACAATGATTTGCCTCTGTTCTGATATATCCATGACCCATCATGAATGAGTCAAACTTCTTATATCAATGCCTTGGAGCCCTCTTCAACCCATGTAAATCTCTTCCTCTAAGTCACAATGGTGAAAAGCAGTCTTACATCTAACTACTCAAGCTCAAGATTCAAGCTAGCTATAAGACCCAACATAACTCGAATGGAACTCATCTTGACAATTGGAGATAATATTTCATCAAAATCTATTTCCTTCTTTTGAATGAAGCCTTTCACCACCAACTGAGCTTTGTGCTTTACTAGCTTTCCACCATCTCTCTTACGCTTAAACACCCATTTGTTTCCTAGAGCATTTTTTTTTTCTTTAGGGAGCTTCACTAACTCATTAGTGTCATTCTTGTATAAAGAACCCATCTCTTCTTGCATAGCATTCATCCACTTCTGTTGTTCCTTATGAGTTTTTACTTCTTGAAAGCTTTCTGACTCTCCCTCAGTAGTAATCAAAACATAATCTGACTCAAGGTATTTAGTTTATGAATGATTCTCTCTTATAGACCTTCTAACTTGAGGTTCTGGAGGAGTAGACTGCTCCCCTTGCTCAACACCTTCTAAGCTAACTGTATCATTCTCATCAACTGCTGCTAGCTCATAATTCTAATCTTTGACTTGTATCTCTTCCCCATTAGTGGCACTCTTTGGAGACAAAAAGATACGTGTAAGGTCAGAAACACCTTCAACTACTTGTCATGGCTTATCTACTTTCTCAAAATCTGCCAATGTCTAATTTTTTGTGAAAACCACATCTTTACTACTAACTATTTTCTTCTTCTCTAGATCCCACAGCTTGTAGCCAAATTCTGTATCTCCATAGCCAACAAATATACAAGGAGTAGCGTTATCATCAAGCTTAGAATGTTGTTCCTTTGGTACATATGTAAATGTCTTGCACCCAAATACCTTCAAGTGAGAGTAAGACACGTCCTTTTCAATCCACTTTTTTTTGGAACCTTGAACCCCAAAGGAACTGATGTAGACCAGTTGATTAGGTAGCATGCAGTACAAACAACTTCACCCTAAAATGACCGAGACAATCCTGTCATCTTCATCATGCATCTGACCATCTCTAAAATAGTGTGGTTGATTCTCTCTGCCACGCCATTATGTTGTGGGGTACCCGAAACTGTCTTCTCATGTCTAATGCCATGCTCTGAGCAATACTTTTAAAATTCATTAGATGTGTACTCACCTCTGTTATCAGTACGAAGACACTTTAAAGATCTTCCAGTTTTTCTTTCTACCATGGCATGAAACTTCTTGAAATGTTAAAATACCTAGTCTTTTGTTTTCAAAATATACACTCACAACTTTGGTGAAGCATCATCAATAAAAGTAACAAAATACTTATTTTCCCCTAAGGACAACACTTCAATCAGACCACATACATCAAAATAAATTAAATCCAACACATTTTATTTTCTACTAGAGGTTTTTTGAAAAGAAATTCTATGATGCTTACGAAGGAGATCATAATTACAGGGATTTAGTGACGTACCTTTGGCAAAAGGAAAGAGAGACTTCCTTCTCAAAACCTGCAATCCCTTTTCACTCATGTGAGCCAACCGTTTGTGCCATAAGTGTGGTGAAACATCATCTGTAGTTGCATTCACTTTATTCCCACACACCTTTACTTCAATCTTGTAAAGTGTACAACAAATATTGCCTCTAGCATACACCATTGACCCCTTTGATAATTTTCATCTTTTGCTACCAAAATAACTCTCATAACCCGCTTCATCAAAAGCATGTGTCGATAGTAGATGTAGGCGCAAATTTGGAACATGTCGCACATCTTTCAATGTCAAGATACATCCAACATTTGTAGAAATACAAATGTCACCAATTCCTGCAATATCAACATAACTTTTATTGCCCATCTTCACCCTGCCGAAGTTGCATTCTTTATACATAGTAAAGAGTTCTTTCCTTGGTGTAATATGGTAGGAAGTTGTTGAATCAATTACCCATTCTACATAAGGATCTACAACATGACAACACTCATTTTTTTTTTTACAGAAAGTATTGCCACTTCTTTATTTGAAACACTAGCTGTAGTATTCTAATCATTTGCATTCTTTTGATTCTTCTCTTTTCTTCTTTTTTGTTTTTTTTTTTCAAGTTTACAATGTTTCTTTATATGACCATCTTTATCACAATAAAACATTTGACCTTTCCTCTTGCCTTTGATTGACTTCTGTAATTACCACATCCCTTAGGACCTTTGCTCTTACTGCTTTCCTTGTTCTCTGTAACAAGAGCTTGTGTATCATTCCTACTCAAGTCTTTTCTTCTTATTTCTTCATTAAACAAGCTTTCTTTAACTAGAGTAAGTTCAAACACATCATTCAGAGTAGAGTTACTAAGTGATACCAGCAGAGTTTTCCAATTGTTAGGCAATGAACTCAGAAGTAATAATGCCTGCATCTCATAATCAAGCATTGTTTTCATTGTGGTCAACTGGTTTATTAAGTTTTGAAATTCACTCAAATGCTCAACAACAGATTTTCCCTCTCCCAACTTTAAATCAAAAGCTTTCTAATAGCAAAAACTTTATTTTGAGCTATCTTCCTCTCATAGAGGCCCTTTAATTTTTTTCAAAGGCTATGGGCATCTGTCTCTTGAGATATATGATGTAATACATTAAGATTAACCCACTGTCTAGTATATCCAATTGTTTTCCTATTCATTTTTATCCAGTCATTATCACTCATACTGTTTGGCTTGGCATTAGCACCTTCAATAGGTTCATGTAAATCCTTACAGTAAATGATATCCTCCATCATTGGCTTCCAAATAGAATAATATGAAGCAGATAATTTAATCAAGGTGCTTGAAGTATTTTCTATTTAATTTTGCAAGTTCACCACACCCACACAACGAAATCTGGCTCCGATACTAGTGTTAGATGATATTGGACCTCTCTCAACCTGAAAAGCTAGTTCAAAAGGTAAGGGTTTCCCTCACACTTATAAATTGACTACCAACCCCTTACACAATTGATGTGAGACAACCCCAACATATTTCTATGATTTGACATAGCTAGGCCTAATTCCTAGATAAATTCTTCTAGGTATAGTCAGGATGAGAATTAACAATGTAACCGTTGGGCTAAGTCCAAGTACTATTGTATCAAACGGGAACAAATTATATAAGTACCTATTCCCAATAGTTTTTAGAATTACGAAAAGTTATTACTTTTCGTTCACACTTTTTGGTCATCTCTAAATAGACCCATGACCTGCCATTTGAAGATCACAGATCTTAATTTCAAAATTCTCTCTCTCTCTCTCTCTCTCTCTCACATATTCTTTACTTCTTTAAAACTTGTTAAAATCTATTTGTTCTCAAGAGAACATATTTATAATTTCTTAGTTGAATAACAACATTTAAGGATATTCAAAGTCTAATTTCATTTATGCATTATGCAATTAGTCAAACAAGCTTGTTCTAGACTTTGTTGTATTTTAGAAGCAAATTTACTTGTAACTCTTATGTATACTATTATTGGTGGGGGCAAATATTGTCTTAAGTAAATCGACATTCATAACAGGCCTTGAAGCAAACATTTCTCTTACTATTTTTTGTTTTGTAGCCCCTTTTGCCCCAACACATCTTCTTGTGGGTTTCAAAGAACTACAAATCTCATCTTCACACAGCTTAGATTCGTACTTGACCGAGGTAGAGTTAAGAGACACAGAGGAAGCAAGTATATAGACACTACTGTGTCACTTCATAACATCAACACGAAACCCTTCCTTCTTCTTCTCACGACCACAGTCTTCCAAATCTCCCATGGTCTGCTGGCTAAGGTGTTATAGAGAAATACATTTGGGCTTTAAACTTAAACCCCATGAAAGCCCACAAATGATCCTTACCCCACTTTTTTCCTACCCATCCCACCAATCCTCCATCACCACCATCAACTCTTGCAGCCACCATTACCTTCTACAACCAAGGAGTGACCAGGAGAATCTCAGTGCAACTGACTAGGAGGAGAACGAATGGGAGAAGAAGATAAGGAAAAGTGAAAACGAAGGGACAGGTAGGTGGGGGGGGGGGGGGGAAGAAGATAAGTACGAGTTGTTTTCACAAGGAAACATTTTTCCATTTTAAATGAAACGGTTCGTTTCAATTTTGTCCACGTGTTTACCATCTACATAGTGATTCTCCCACTTGACTGCAATAAGAGTTTCTCTTTCTATATAGTTCGATAACTTCAAAGGTGTCGTTAGCAATTCCATTTTTTCCATAGTACTGTTTAGGCAAGAAATATGGTGATCAATTCCATTGTCTAGTAAAAAACTTGTGAATGCATTACTTGTGAATTCACCACCACCATCAGATAGAAATACTTTAAATAGTTGGGGAAATCAGTGGCCAATAAAATCAATAAAAACACCAAAATGCAAAAGAAAGTCAGATTTATTTTTCAAATGAATTAACCAGTACATGTAATGGCTAAAATCATCAACTAAAATTACATAATAAGAAAATTTATTAAGTGAATTAATGGGGACATGCCCCAAAGATCACTATCATAAATAGTAGAGGACTTGGTAATGCCAATGAATTTTATTAAACCAAGGGACTGAAAAGTTTGGATTGTCATAGATTGGGATATGTCGACCTACCGTACTTGATGTCAAAGATTCTTACTTACAACTTGAAAGTGCATGGAAAAATGAGATTGTAGCTGATGGAATGAAGATTACCCCCTTGTGGCCTCTCAATATGATTTTGTTGGTGCTCCTATCCTTTAGAGTTAGTCCATTATCTATATATATATATATAGATATATAAGTTCATAGCTAATAGGATATGCATAATGAATGGTTAATTGCCTTATAATAAAGAGTAATTTGTTTTCAATATCATGGACTTACAAAACATTATCTATTTTAATGGATTTGGGAAGGTAACCAACATGTGCATCACCCACATGTGAGTAATTGGGAGCATGTTATCATTCCTACCAGGACATGATCATGACCATGATAGGGATGTAACTTGTAAGTTTTGCAAAATACTTGATTGGGATGGCATATGTGTGAAAACCCCTATATCTACCATTCATCACTTCATTAGATATAGTCAATGCGACTAGTTTGAGGGATGTTGTCAGTGTCTTGATAGACTTTGTCAAAATGGAGCCAACATCGAAAAGCTTCTTGTCCTTTTTCCTCACAAATTTGACAAATTGGGACACAAGCTGCAACACTGGAGTTTTGTTGAGGAGCACTAGGACAATTGGGAGGTTGTGATTGTTGAGGATGGAAGCCCTTACCTTGAGAGGTAAATTGACGTGCTGAGTGTGAGAGTTGGAGCCTTGCATGGTCTAGCTAGTGTTTCACTAAGTGGAAAGCATCTTGATCATCAGTAGTGATCTTAGTATCATGTAGAGCAAGCTGAATTTCATAGCTTTGAAAAAAGTTTTGAAAAAGGTTTCATAAGCTCTATATATGAAGGCGGGGGTGGTTTGAGCACGACTTTAGTAAACAATTTGTATTTTGGGCCAAGGCTATTAAGGAGGGAGGATGCATTATTTTTGTCTTGGAAAGGGATATTGCAAATAGTTTCTAAAGTATTGCAAATGCTCTTAAATTTTTTCAAATAGTCAATGAGAGATGTAGACAGTCTTATAGGAATGCAAATAGTAAAATAGTCATTGACTGGGATATATATAGTAAAATTGTTGTTGTAGTTGGCATTGACGCTCTTGGAATGGTTGGCCGGCATATGCTTCCTCAAGACTTGTGCTATGGTGTCTAGCCCGATGACTAGACATAAGGCTTCCTCAATCAAAGTACCGATGATCCATCTTCTGAGTACTCTAGTATCTAATTATCCGCAGTACTTGGTATACTCTGAATTGGTTCTTAGGTTGCGTTTGATGTTAAATTGAATTGAGATGAGTTAAATGTTGTAAAAATAAAAATGAGTTGAGATGGTAGACTAAGTTTGTAGAGCCCACCTAAAAGGAGTTTGTAAGTTAGGTTAAAATGTATTTATGAAAAGTTAAAAAAAGGTTATGAGTCTTGCATTTAGAGAGGTGTTGAATTGAAAATAGTTGTGAGACCCACATATAAAGAGGTATTGAGTTGAATGATATTTAGTAATGTGAGAGTTGTGTATTTAGATGTTGCAAACATAGCTTAGTTGTTCATCGCTAAATCCTTCAAGACATGAGAATATTGGGCATGAGCTGGAAGAGTCCATATATGTGATGAGCAGGTGATCGATCTTGAAGGCTCTTGGCCAAGCCTAGAATTTGTTCTCACTATAAAGGGAAGTTGTCTTGCTTGAGACCCGATGTGACAAAGTTTCTCATATTAATTGACGGGAAGGCCATATTAGAAAGCTGATTGAAGTAGGGAAAATAAAATAAATAATAATAATAATAACAAAAAAGAAAAGAAAGAAGGCTTGAGCTATTATGAGTACTTTGATATAACGTGAAATCACTATTTATTTTTAAAATTTGGACTGATAAAAAGAGGTGGGTTAATTTTATTTGTATTATATTTTTAACAGGCTAGACGTGCTAATTAATGCTTGCGATCATCGTTATTTGAACAATTTTAATATTTTCTTCAACATTTCCTTTTACAATTACATATCAAACTCTCCTTAACATATGAAAGCTAAAACAAATGTATGTAGTACTTACTTACGGTGATATATTTGACTATGAGAAAAAAAAAAATCAAACATAGACTAAAGATCAAAATACTTTAGAGCAATGTTACTGCATCTTCTCATTTATATATATACCACTTACTTTACCCCCTTGGTACATCATGTGGTGTCACGTGGCTTATTAAAGAAAGTTACAAATACAAATATAAAGGATAGCATGAAACTAAGATTTTAGTCTGTATCTTTCTGTATTGATATCGGTTGTTATTTTATTTTAAATATATATTTTTTATTTTTTAATAAGTCACGTAGCACTATAGTACTACTTCAAGAGATGAATCGCATAAATTAGATGACAAAGTAACATTACTTTTTTTTTTGTTGTTGAAAAAGGATAGTTGTTATAAAAAACAATTCAA
This sequence comes from Platycarya strobilacea, assembly GCA_036898215.1. Classification (NCBI taxonomy): domain Eukaryota; kingdom Viridiplantae; phylum Streptophyta; class Magnoliopsida; order Fagales; family Juglandaceae; genus Platycarya; species Platycarya strobilacea. The sequence continues at coordinate 8,266,233 of CM072545.1, forward strand.
CACAATATATTTGGGTGTTATTATTTTTGAAAATAATATAAGAGCTGGGTGCATGCAGGTGAACAATGCAGGGAATTACGGGAACCATTGTAGACGTTCACGCTTTAATGACAACCATTCCAAATGCTGAGGAAAGTCTTTTTACATTTGGTACGTAATTTAACTCTCCCCTGCAAGCTTCTCTGTTCAAGACCTAAGTTAAAATTAAGGGCAATGCTCTGGGGGCCCAGTGTTGGGGCCCCTTTGTGCCCCTGAAGTGTAAATTTTTTTTAGATCTTTTTGCAATTCATTTTTTTATAGAAAAATAATAAAAGAATGTGTGAAGATAAAATATATTTGTTCTTTTTTTAATTTTTTTCACTATAAGAAAACTGAATATCTGTGGCTAACTATTATCTGCCAAAGTGGCTATTTCTTACCAATTTTCGCAACAAATACTCATGTTGACAAAAATAATTGGTCATAAATACTCAATTTTCTTATAGTGAATTTTTTCTATTTAAAAAACTCCATGAGAGCGCAAAGGAGCCCCAATGCGGAGGCCCCAAAGATTTACTCTTAAATTAATTTTCACCATTATTTGATAGATAGCTAAGCTCGGCTTCATTCATGATCAGTTTAGAATATTCAATTCATGCATGTTCCATGTTTCTTAGGCAGCCAGACTCTATGTATTATAAGATTTAGGGTATATTTGTACAGGCAAACCATTCTTTAAGTTTAAGATTTAGGGTATATTCCATGTTTCTTAGGCAGCCAGACTTATGATAGAATTCTCAAAAAAATTATAATTTCATTTTTAAATATTATTAAGACATAAAACACTATTTGATATCAATTTTTTAATTTTTATAGTATTTTTATTCAATACTTTGTCTTTTATTTTTCAAAATTCAATAAAACTTTTTTTTTATTTAAACTCTTTCATTACTATTAATAAAACTCTAAATATTTCAAGTGTCCAAAGATGTCCTTAATCATTTAGCTGTATATATGTAGTTGCATGAATTGAGTAGCAAGCATAAGATCTAGATAATTTAGCTGCATGCTAGGGGCGGCTCAATTGTAAGGCCATTTAAACCATTGTCTAAAAAATAAAAATCATCTCATTAAATAAAATTTAAATAACTTTTATGATTTTCAATGTGTGTAAGGCCCATAATCCTGCAAAAAATCATAGATATAGTCAAAAAATCATGCAAGAAAGATGTAGAAATTCTTATTATGCATCAACCACCAAAGCGAATTCTAAATGTACTTTGTTAGTTTGATGGATGGACACAAAGAACAGAGTAGAAAATTAGTGGAAAAATGGGAATCTATCCACCCACTTATCAACAAAGTCGGATGGAAATAAAAGACTTCTGATTATTCCACTTTTGATTGCCAATTACCCTGTTCTTATGAATTCATTGAGTAATTAATACTTCAACAGTATCGGCAGAAGTTATTGCTTACCTCTCTAAGTTCAACAAAATCATGATCTAACACCTAAATATATTTCATTTCATTTTCCGAAGGTCTAAAACTGTACAGAAATTTGAAAGATCAAATCTTTTCTTTTTCTGCATAATATTTAGCATTAATTTATTGGCATGTCTTTAATTTTCAGATTAATTACTTCAAAAAATGGATCGGCTTCAAGAGAGCTCCTTCTCTAATTTAGTAGTTAAAAATGAGCAGACTAGCTAGTTGCCAAAAGGTGGCAAGAACTTTTGTATGTTCTGCAGAACAAAAGCTCCCAATGTCCATTAATTCACATGGTTCTGGACCACAGCCTAACCCACACATAATTCTAGACGTTGTAAACCCTACACGCAAATATAATGACCCAATGAAAGATTACTAAAATCACAAAGAAATTTCGAGAAAAAGTAATATCATGATATATAAAAATAAAATCACATTTAGAATAAAATATAATGAATACGTACGAGATAATGAACTTACCGAAATCCACCAAGTTGAAGAAAGATTCGAGAGATACAATATTCTGAGAGAGAAGTGAAATATTTGAACATTAAAAGGAGGCTGTTTCCCGTGGATGGAAGATTTGGCAGAAGCTATTGCATAGACCCTAGCCAAATGTTCTTTGTTGAAATTCTTAATAGAATTATTGCTGAAATATTTGTGCAAACTAACTTATGTACAGTAAGCAGCCCCTGCAATTATTCTCAGCGGCTTTGAAAATGTACAGCTTGTTTAAGATCCTTGTATACCTGTATAGTATTCCTTGTATATACGATTTAGAGAAGGCAGCCATTTAATTGGCCCTTAGAAAACTGGTTACTTACGAAGACCCTTCTAAATTCCTGATCAGCAAGGAAATCCCAAAAGTCACCCCTGTTTTACTCTGCCATTTTACCCTACAATTTTGTTTTCAGATAATTAACTTTTTCAATTTATTTGCTTGATGGTTCTTTTTATGCCTTTTTTTATCTGATAAACTGTCTATTTGGTTGGAATGCTGGTAATGGTACATATGGTCACATGTACGCCTGATTCAGCATCTTTCTAGATGTGTCAAGCGAGAGCTCTGCATTTCTAATTGGTTACATGATTAACACCCACTATGTTTCTCTCTATTGCTTGAGGTTTATGGTAATGTATAGGCGAAACCAGTTTATATATGACAATAAATTGCTGGATCTTAACTCAGTCATTAGCTATGCTCTTTCTGTGCAACTTGAGTACAAGCAGATTCAACTAGTATTTGATGTTTGTAGCAATTAGGATGTCCAAAAAGTGGGAAGCTGAGTACCTCCACCGACTGGTTGTTTGAAGCTGAATATTGATGGGGTTACTTTCTTTGATCAACAAAAAGACTAGTATTGGTTTGATTCTCCAAAATGATCAAGGACAAGTTGTAATAGCTTGTACTAGTAAAGTGGAGAAACTTGATAAACTTGACTGCTTTGTTTATAATTAAACTTGATTGCTTTTTTAATCGAGAATGATTGTTTTGTTTCACTTGTTACTTTGCAGATATTGGGTTGGCAGGCACAACTGTTTAGAGCTTTATAGAGGGTAGCTATACTTGAAATCTCCATGACGTTGAAGACACTCAAATACTTGATTAATATAAGCAGAAGAAGTAAATTGACTTGTGATAATTAATTTGCTAAAAGCCAATGGATCAGCAATTGCTTCATCTCATCTCTAGTTTGAATCTATGAATTTGTGCTGTAATTGTTTTTTATTTGAACGATAAGCGTGTATGTAGGCAATGTTGAGATCTTATGCATTTTTAAATGCAATGAAGGACTTATGCATTTCTTTTTTGAATTAGCTAATTTAAATGCTGAAAATAGGTTTTCAAGGTGCATAAATATACTGCAAGTCAACAAGCACAAGATAAACCTGTAAATCAATAAACTAAGAACCCTCATGGCCATCATAAACAGCAACAATTTGAGCACAGTCAACATTCTCAACTTCTCATGGATCATTTGTATAGAAATTATAAACATGCGAACAATGGCTGATTCATGTGCATGAGCATGTATATAACATTATCTAATCTTTTTACAAGCAGCAAATATTATAAAAAAATTACTTATTTATGATTATTTATTTCTTATAAAAATAATTATTTGTTATATTAAAATGAGTATTGTTTTTATTATAAATAATCATTATTATCATTAATAATTTGTCAAAAATATTGTTATTTATTTATTTTATTTCTGCAAAAAAGTAATAAAACAAGTTTTGAAAAAAAAATGGTTAAAACCGGAAACCGGATTTCCGGTTTTTGAAAAAACCGGATTAATCCGGATTGAAACCAGATTCCAACCCGGGTAAACCCAGGTTGGAGTCCAACCCGCATTAGGTTATCCGGTTCCGGGCCGGGCTAACCCGGAATTCCATTTTGGGAACCGGATGTTCAGCCTTAATCCTAAATTCAATATTTAACACAGTGAAGTATTTATATTTTTAATTAACTTTCTTAAGATCATACTAAATAGAGGCATAAAATTTGTATTAAGACCTCATTTTATATAAATTGTTGTATGAAACGGTAGGCTTATCTATAGTATTACTCTATTATTTGACAACTTGACTTATTGAATGAATGAAAATTATTATCTAATAATTAATTTATAATAAAATTATTAACCTTTTTAGGAAAGGATTTAGTCAATTAGATCAGAAGTCACTTTATTTAAGAAAATGCAAAAATCTGGGGGAAAAAACTCAAAAAATAATATTTATTCAATTCCGTCATATAGTTAAATTGTCAAATGCTATACTTGCCAAGTACGTACCATTCTCCTTATACAGCATTCAATTGAACTGGATATAATGATGATCTAAGATCTTATATATTCTTCTACCATCTTGGTCATGTAGGGACACCGTTATCCAACCAATCCGAGTCCTGAAGTATTCAGTCAAACTTATGAGTCGACAGAAGAATGCATTCGAACCAACCACTATGGTGCTAAAAGAATGGCAGATTCGCTTATCCCACGATACATACCTCTAACTTCCCTGCAGTGGAGGAAACGTTTGACAATTCTTGGTGAGTCAAATTCTGTCTCTTTATATGGTATAGTTATTTTTAAGGGTTAGTCTACTACTCATGTAAGTCCATACAGCATCCTGTAAAAAAAATTAAAATTACAGTAATATCCTTAATTCTTAAAAGATGTTTTTTCTTATTTTACTCCCATATATCAATAGATCTACACGCATAGTCTTCTACTCAAGACTGCAAAAAAAAAATTGCTCTATTTTAAATGAATATATGTTTGAATAGATTATACACAGAGAACTTTACTAATTAATCTATTTTATTATTTCTCTTGATGTTTGCTCAGAACATAGCAAACAGGTGGGCAAACAGTGTAGTAACTGACGAGAATAACCTTACAGAGGAGAGAGTGGATGAAGTAGTGCATGAGTTTCTAAAAGATTTTAAGGAGGGTTCCAGCTTGGAAACCAAAGGCTGGCCTCGTCTTATGTCTGCTTATATTGTCTCCAAAACAGCTTTGAATACCTACACAAGAATTTTAGCTAAGAGGTACCCCAGTTTCTGCATCAATTGCGTTTGTCCAGGTTTCGTCAAAACTAATGATATGACCGATAACGCCGGTGTCTTATCTCTTGAGGAAGGTGTTGCTAATCTTGTCAGGTTAGCGTTGTTACCCAACGGCGGTCCTTCCGGCCTCTTCTTTATTGAGCAACAAGTCTCACCTTTCTAAGCATCAATTTCTTAATTAGTTTAACTACCTTGTTTAGTTTCTTTGCCAAAGACTCCGATCAAATAATCATTCATTACAAGAAAATTGAGTATTATTATAGTAAATATAATTATTTGTTATGAAAATAGACTTATTTTAACAAAAATAGTTATCGACAAGAAGACCACAAATAACCAATTTTCTTATAATAATTATCCATTTGGAAAATCTAGTTTTGTGGTGACGTTGCATGTTATGCCAAAAATATATATGTAATTAGCTTTTGGATTTTTATTATTCCCTGTGGTGACAAACACTGTTTAGTCTGTTTGCATGATGCTGTAGCAATAAACAATAATTTTAACAACGTAATATTTTATATAATGAAAATATTACATGCATGGCTTAATTTTGAGGTTACTTAATAATTACTTTAGGTTATTAATGTTAAATTAAGATCATGTATTGGGCTTTAATGTAAATTTTGCATCTCAATTTAGCATGATCTTAAAAAAATGATTTAAAAATATAAATAATTCATTGTATTAAATAATAAATTTAGCGTTTTGGGGCTTTGCACACATTAAAAAATATAAAAATTATTTAGATTTTATTTAATAAGATGGTTTTTAATTTTTTTTTCAAAAAATAAAATAAAATGAAAAATATTTGATCACTTTTTATATTTTTGAGTACCTTATATAAGATGAACCTTAGACAATGACCTTACTATTGAGCCAGTCTTGGATTTAAGATAATTATATAAAATTTTAAATTTTTTTTTTCCTTTTAAGTGGGCCCTACACAGATGCCTAAGGTCCCTAGCAAAAACCCACTAGAAATAATAAACTGCCGAAGTCATAATGGTAATCAAAGACCTCTAGATCCCCATATCAACCAACTGATAGTCATCCTAAGCTCATCCAATTTTACGATTTCACCGATTGAGTTATTTTCTTGGAATTAGTAGAACACTTGGTTGAATGCCATCTCATTTGCCTGGAAAAAGGCATCTCTCTTGTTAGGTACGAAACGAACAGGCTTAGCCTAATGCAATCAGGGTTAATACACTTAGACCTTAACAATATGGTCGAGCATGCTTCCCGTCACAAGTGTAGTCGAGCATGCCTCCTTCCACCAACAAAGCAATCGAGCAATCCCCTCGCCAGCAAGACATGATAGCAGTGTGCATGCAATTGAGGTTGACACTCTTGCCATGCTCTGTTTTGTCGCAAGTGAAGTGACATATCTGTCCTATTTTCTTGTAGTGCCAGAAGACTACATTCAAGAACAGGCCTCCAAACTCCATTATTGTCTCTCTAAGGATTGCTTTTAGAATGAGTTGACGGACTAGACAATTGTCTAAATAGAACCAAAGATTCTATGGACTCCATGACTACTTAAGTGCGAATTCAAACAAATAAACTCTAACCTTAACAACACCAGAAAACTTGTGGATATAAATGTCGAACCACGTAAATTTTTGTATCTATCCTTATTTATATGTTATTTTTTGGATGAATGTTCAAGCACCATATTAACACCCAAGCCACCATCGTGGGCCGTTCAATCGAATCGTTGGGCCTCTAGCCATGCCAAAAAATGCATCAACAACATCTCTAAAAAAAATCTTACCACAGTCACACTACAACACATTTGTCCTTTAGTGACAAACAAAAGTGTCACAAAAAATTATTAAAAAGTCACGAAAGACTTTTGGTGACTATTAGAAACCATCACGGCAATCGTCACAGTAAGTGTGTCATAGATAAATTTTGTGACAGTTTACTGTTTAACTATCCCAAAAAATATTTTTTTGTAACGGTTGGTGACTTTCCATTCGATGTGAGGTTCGAACATTTGAACTGTTAGTGATTGTCCAAATGTGTCACCAAAAATCACGTTTGAGCGTAAATCCACCCGAATGACATTCGAACGACATAATATTTTGTTCATTTCTTAAACATTGGAACGTTAGTATTGTCATTCGAATGTAATTGTAACGTTAGGACGTTAGGTTGGAGTTGCGTTCAAACATTTATTTTATTAACATCCAAACGTTTTGTTGAACATTCGAACGTTAGTTTACTAAACATTCGGACATTTTGGTCGTTAGTTAGAGTGTTCATTCGAATGTTGGAACAAAGGTTTGAAAGTTTAATGTGTATGTTCGAACGTAGTAGTCAAAAATAGTAAATTTTAATAAAGTTTAAAAGCATGCACATTGTATCATGTTATATAATCAATCTAGCAACTTACAATATCTTATAGCATATCAAATTAAGATACTAAAAATTACAAATAATAAAATAATGATAAAATTTATCTTTTTTTTCTCGTTTACCGCAATCCTGCTGCAGTGACATAACACACTTCATATGAGCCACCATTTTCCTCTGCACTTATTCTTGCACTACAATGTGCATTCTTTCTTCCTGCTCTCTCTGCTGCTTATGCACACGTGTCTCTAGATCAAAATATCATTCCAAGAGAGACTCTAACTCCTGCTGTCTCGACTTCATAATCTTGTTTTATCGTCGTCCTGCTTCTAAATCTTTGGTAAGATTGTTAATCTTTGAAGTCAAGAAGCTCGTGGAGGAAGAACCAGGTGAATCCTAGACTAAATGTCTCAATCCTCTGACCATGCTAGACTTAGCCTTGAGCACTTTTGTAAATATGTCTATATCACTAGGAGAGTATTCTCCAGAAGGTGAATGCATCTCCAACATTTTGATTTTTGATTTTTTAAGTCTTTTTGTATTTTGTTTTTAATTTTATGTACTAGACTAACTGCTCATGTAATCTATATATTGTTTTTTTTTTCTATTATCAATTTTATTTAATATTAGCTTATCTAATTTAATTTTAAATCACTACACTTTATATCTTTCACAAATTAAATTATTTTATAATTCAATATTTTCAAAATTTGTATAATATTAGCAAGCCTGTGCAAGAGTAGAATCTTATTTTAAATTCTCTCTATATATATTTTTATTCATATTTTAATTATTTTAAAATATTTTTAAAAAATAAATATCAATACACCAATAATCAAATCCTATACTATTAAGTAAAGGAAGAAATTTTAAATTTATTAAAATTCTAAAGGTGTCAAAGTATTTTTATTTTTAAATTTAATATAATTATTCGAACGTTCTTTTATATAGTTCGAATATTGGCGCAAGAAACATGCACGTTCAAATGTTAGTGATCTCATCGTTCAAAGGTGTATTCAACATTCGAATGAGAACTCGTTTTCACTCGAACGTAAAAATATTTACCAGTTGTCTTTAGTAACAATTCCAGGAAACCACCATAGAAAATGGATTTTGGTAATTGAAAACGGTTACAAATTCCAAACCATCATTAAGGCTCAAATGTGTTATAGTGCCAGTTACCTCCATTTCTTAACCATCATTAGATGCAGAGGATCGCTTCCTCGATTCCTCTCTTCTCCATCTTGTTGGCCATCCAAGACCTTCACGCTAGCTTCGATCCCCTTTCTTTAGGATCTTCGTATATATTAATTTAACTTATCTCTCACTCTTGTAGGGTGATTTTTTAAACATTACTCGATGATCTTTGTCTTTATTATAATTGTACGTGATAGACTATTTTGGAAAAACCATGTGTAACGTCCTTAACTTCATGATATAGTTTATGTGGAAGTGCTTTCACGTCAAATATGATACATATGCTGCTACATATATATATATAAGGTGTACTTAATTAGCATGCTCTTGGAATTAATTGTGAATTCAAAAGAATCAAAACCAAGGAACCAAAAGAAGGTAGAGGCAGGGTTGGTGAAGAGTAGCTTGTTGAGTTAAAAATTATATTTGTTCTGCCACGATCGGAGAAACACGAGTGATCAGGTTAGATATTATATGAGTTATCTACACATAGTTCTCATTTGAGGCAATATAAGCCTAGTTTTAAAAAAAATTAAAATTATAATAATGTCCTTTTTAAAATAATTTTGTTTTTTCACTTTTATCTTTATTTATCAATAGAGCTGTACTAATGCAGTCCACCACTTAGAACTGCAAATAAAATTTCTTTAAATATATTAGTCTGCTTGATAACGTCAAGGCTAGAATGGACTGTGGATCCATATTAAATTAACATGCTTATAATAAATCTCCGTAAGTATTCATGAATATCATCCAAGTACATTTGGACGTTTTAGAATCCTCTTAAGGGGGAAATAAATAAATAAAGCGACTAGCTAGGTCAAAGAAAAAGATGAACAAAGGCATGATTTTAAGGGCTACTTTGGAAACACAATTAAATTACCATCTTATTTCAAAATTTCTCCTAATATTCTTCCCAAACATCACTCAAATATAAACATTTCTCAATTTAAAATATTTAATTTTTTCATTTAATCATTTTCTAATTATTACAATTTTTCTAAACTTTCAAAAAAAAATACAACTTTTTTGAATTCCTAAATAAAAATAATATTAAAAACATTATATTCTAATAATCTTTTTACTTTATAATACTTTTATTTAATTTTTTCTCTCTTTATCGAAATCCATTAATATAATATATTTCACAAATCATTTACTACTATTAACAAAATTCTTATCTCATGATCTCATTCTCCAAGTAATATCTCCTAAGTAATAAAACTGATCTTAGTTTTAGATTCATAATATGTTGCCCAGATGACTAATACAAGAAGGGGGATGAATTGAGTTGTATTTAAAAAAATAACAATTATAAATCAAATATATAATATAAAATATAAACAAAATATGAAACAATAATAAATATAAAGAGTAAGGGTAAGAGAGAAGCAAACTCAGTATGTTAACGAGATTCGGCCCCACTGCCTACATACTCGCCTCAAGCTACCTCTTGAGGATCCCCAAATCCACTATTCAATCTCCTTTAGGTGGAGATAGAAACCTATTACACCTTTGAGCAGCACCACTCCAAAGAATCCGTGTAGAACACTCTCTACACTTCCAATCACCTTACACTTGGTGATTTAACTATTCTCCGTGTAGAACATCTTCTACACTTCCAATCACCTTACACTTGGTGATTTAACTATTCCCCGTGTAAAACACTTTCTACACACACAAGGGTTATACGCACCCTCTTACAAATACAAGAGTTGATAGTGGGTAGACTATCAAAATACACTCCTCAATGAGTGAGATAGAAACAATACAGCGCAAACTATATCTCTCAAAATGAACAAGGGTTAAGGCTCAATGTTTAGAGAAGAGAGAATGAAAGGAGAGAATGAAAGTTTTAAATGAATGTTGTATGCTCTTAGTGTTGTGAATGTGAAGCTCTCAAATGATCTATTTATAGGCATATGAGACTTCATATTCAAATTTAAAAAGATTCACATGTCAAAGATATCATCATTCACTTTTTAAAAATTTCAAATCAAATTTTTATACTTTTTGCATGTGACAAAAGGAGCACATTTTACTTTTCAAAAATTTCAAATCTAATCTTTTACTTTTTGCATATGACAAAATGAGCACACTTTACTTTTCAAAATTTTCAAACAAAGATATCTACCTTTTGCATAAGTCAAGAAAAGCATCCATCACTTTTGAAAATATTCAAATAAAACATGCACATGTGAAAGATGACAATCAATCATCTTAATATTTTCAAAATTCAAACATTTAATCATGTCATGCACGTGTGAAAGATGACAATCAAGCATTTTAATATTTTCAAAATTCAAACCTTTAATCATGTCATGCACATGTGAAAGATGACAATCAATCATCTTTCAAAATTTTTAAAATTCAAACATTTAATCATGTCATGCACATGTAAAAGATGACAATCAATCATCTTTCAAAATTTTCAAATTTAATTTTTAAAATATTCATGCACATATGGAAAATATATTTTAATGCTTTATGATAAAATATTAATTTTGAGCCTTAATCCTAATTTCGAATTTTTAAGAGATTTACAATATTATTCTATGATTATAATGTGAACTTATTCCCTTCTTGCTCATGCTTGGTTCCTTGATGTGCTTGATTGTATTGTGTGGACAACTTGAGCTTGAGACTCCTTTTATCTTTTGAATTCATTTGTTATCATCAAAATCCACGTGTAGATTTACACGAAACTTGAAACCTTGAGTTCAACATAATACATCATATATCCTTGAGCCTCCAAATTTCTAAATGAATGAATATATAGAGTGGATATAGCCTTTAACCACACCGTAAAAATAGCTAGATTAATCTGATCTGATCTTATAAATTTTTAAATTTTTACACAAATATATTAAAAAATTTAACTTTTTTAAATGCTAAAATAATAACAATATTAAAAAAATAATATTCTAATAACATTTTATTCAACTCACTATAACATATGAACCCATTTGCCATCAATTTTTTTGCCACAATAAAAAACTTGCCACAATAAGCCACTTTTATTCACCAAATTTATGTTGCCAGACAATAAGATAAGTTTGTGTCAATAATACTTACTTTTATCTACAAAAAAACTATTCCCACAAATAAAAGTGTAGGTAAAAGTCATTTTTAATCAAAAAAGTCATCTACCGTAACATTTTTGTCTTGCCACAATTAGTAATTCCTTTACATTAATAAAAACATTGTTTTTGATAAGTGAGTCTCGTCATAATAACCGATTTTTTCTCACAATGTTGAGATTTTTAAAAATAGGAGATGGATTTGTCAAAATATGTCTATTTTCAGCAACATTCCACCACCAAAAATATTTATCTACTACCATTATAAAAATGTGTATCGCAGATTAATAGTATATTTTGGTGATTTTTTATTTCCATTTTTGCCACTACGTGGTTTTAAGTTGATTCCATTTGCATTTACAATTGCATTTCCTTATCTTCTTTCCACGACAGAATGGGATTTCTCCCTTCTCCTCTAAGCAACGCATGACTAGGTCTCACCACTTATCACCTAACCTCAACGCTACCTTCGACAGCTCCCACTTGTTCTAGTAGCAACATTCTACTATTTAAATCCCTTGGCAACCCTGCCTTAGCTACACACAAGCATAGCCTTAAAATAGCTAAAATATCAAAATAAAATATCAAAATTGATAGACATACAAATAACTTTTTTTATTTTTTTCTCTTTTTATTTCTAAGAATATTACCTGCTTTTATACTACTTTTAGATCCACATTCGGAGAAAGACATTATGAATTTAGATAATTGAAAACTTTTTCTGCCAACAATGTCCTCCCACATGTAACCAACCGCACAAAACTTTTTTTTTTTTTTTTGAGGACGACGTGACGTGACGTTCCGCTTAAAAAGAAAAGAAGAATGCATTGTTTTACAAAACTATCCCCTATTTCCAACCGTGACAAAACTTTTTTTTTTTTGTATGGTTGGACTAACGATGTGACGCTTCTCTTAAAAAAAATAATCACGACTTATTATTTATCTTATTTTATCTAATTATAAAAAAAAATTTAAACTATAAATATAATATTAAAAATAACTTCACTTTTTTAAATATAAAAATAAAAATAATATTAAATATAATTTTATTCAAATTTTAATTTTAATCTGATTTAATTTCATATCATCTATAAAACTAAATGAAAAATCAATCTCTTTATTAAAATAATGACTAATGATAACAGATTGTGAAAATTATACAAATTCTTCTGTTCTAGAATGCCTTATATGAATTATATACCATAATTTTGAGTCGTTCATTTTCTTGTATGGATAATTGATTCTTCCAAATTATGGTTGAATTTATAGTAACCAAGTATTCGGTCTTCTTCATTTTAGAAGCATTCTCATCTCGTATTAGTATTTTTTTAAATTTTTATATAAAATTTAAAAAAATTAAATTTTAAAAGAAAAATAATATTAAAAAATAAATTTTAATAATATTTTATTTCAATTTTTCTTATCTGTTAAACAAACTAGGCCTATCGTGTAACCCATCGGCAGCTTTTTCTCCAAATAAGGTATCAATTTGAATCTTTAAAGGCCGTCCATTCACGACTTGTCAAAGTCGTTTTCAAACTAGGCCTATCGCGCAACCCATTGGCCGCTTTTTCTCCGAATAAGGTATCAATTTGAATCTTTCAAGGCCGTCCATTTCACGACTTGTCAAAGTCGTTTTCATTGGACGAAAAAGTCCCCTCCAATAAATATAATAGGTAATGCTATATACAGTCGTGAAGTTACAAACGACATACAGTCGCTTTAAAAAAAATTAACTTTTTTACGTGAATCCCATATATATTCACTTTTTTCTAAAACGACTAGTAAGTTATCAATTCACGCCACTTGCAACTCCATGCATCTATCATTTCTCTTTTTGTAATCCAAGTCTTTATAATCCACATCACATTTACGTCCGTTTGAAATTTTGATCGATTTCAATTTAGGCTTGGATTGTTTTTCAATTTATCTCATTTTATTTTATCTTAAATTTATTTTATTTTATTTAAATTTTCATATAAAATAAAATAAATAATTTACTTTTTTTTAAATTCTAATACAATTTTTTTAAATATTAAAACAAAATTAATATTAAAAAATATATTACAACAATACTTTATTCTTTTTTTATTTTGTATATTATTTCATTTCATCTCATCTTTAAAAACAAATAGGGCTTTAGTCTAAAATCTCATTTGTATTCAGAACTCATCCTAACTCATCTTATTTCATTTCAAATTTATCATTATACTTTCTCAAAATTTTACACAAAATATAATAAACAATTCAACTTTTTCAAATTCCAGTTTAATTTTTTCAAGTTTCAAAATAATAATAATATTAAAAAATAATATTTCAATATTATTTTATTCAATTTTCAGAACTTATTTCAACTCATTTCATTTCTAAATTCAAGCAGGATATAAATTTAAATTAAGTTTAATATTTAAATATCTAATTTTTAAATTTATTTCAATTCAAAATATTTTTGCATGTATAATTTTAATTTTTTTAATTCAATACAACACAACACAACACATCTTTATAATTGAATAGAGTTTGTGGGACTTACAATTTTTATTTTATTTTTTATAAATAAAATCAAATTCAACTTAACATCTAAACTCATTTTAAATAAACTCTATAAAATTTAGTATACTATTTCAATGCATTACTATCAATAACGAGAAAAATTATAGGGAATGCAAAGCAATCCCAATTTTGGGATTGCTTTGCATTCCCTACTTGACTTTTAGTTTAAATGAAATTGATCGCGTTATTAAAAATGTAAAACAGGACAAAAAACATTGCCCCCTTCATCAGAGATTTAGAAATCCCTTTCCTCTTAACAAAACTCGATGCCTCCTTAATCGAATTTGTTGTAATCATGGTTAAGATATAAAATAATAAAATCTACTTCTTTTTATCGATTTAAATTTTTAGAAAAAATGATGATTTAACATGATGATTTAAACTTTTAGGTTCGAATTCTGACTCAACATTTTACTTTATTTAATTAAATATTTCACTTGTTAAACATATTAATTGAAAGAAAATCTCACTCATAAGTGTTGAGAAGTGTTAAAATATAACATAATAAAATCTATATCTTCTTATCAATTTAAAATTTTAAAACAAATGGTGATTTAATAACCATTGCCATCGTTTATTTAATCTAACATCACAAAGCACGTACACAACAAAGTTGAAGTTGAGATAAAACAAGTTCAAAAACTTTCTATTTTACAAACAAATATACAACACTGACTTTCATTTAATCCTTTTTTATGAGTTGAGTTTTGGAAATAAAAGTAATAGACTTACAATTTTTTTACTATTCATTTACTACCCTTTTTGTATTTGATTTTTTTTAATTTTTAATTTTACTTAATAAGTAAGGATAATTATTATTTATTTTTTTATTTATTTTTTTAATGATTAATAATGTTAAAAAATATTTAAAAGAAAATAATAAAAAAAATTGAATAAAAAGATGAGTAATAAACGGATAATGATAAAGTAGTAAGTCTATCACCACCCTTTTGAAAAAGCGGATAATTGCTCGTCTCTCCTAACGGCTGGCATGTTCTAGATGTTGCAAATAAAGCAATACGCTCAGTTAAATAGATTTTCATATTATTTGAAAGGGAGCTGCTAATATAAAGCAAGTCAAGTACACCCACAATGGGAAACTAGAGAGTTAAACCACGGATGAGAGGATGTCGATGGGCATTGAATATGGAGGTTGTCGATGCGCTATGGATGAAGAGGTCGCTGATGAGCATCAACCGGGAAGTCGTTGATTGGGAGGGCATCCATGGACAGTCATCAATGAGTGTGAGACACTCCAGGGGTAGCCAATAGGCAGCCATCAATGGGCAGTCGTGTGCTCTTTGAATTTAGAAACTAGAGAGTTAAACGAGTTTGTCAATGGGTTATGGATGAGATGAGCTCGTCTCAACTCATTTTAAATCTATTATTATATTCTTTTAAATTTTCATATAAAACATAAATTTTAATACAACTTTTTTAAATTTTAACACATATTTTTCAAATTCCAATTCAACTTTTTTAAATCTCTAAATAATAATAATTATATTAACAAAATTAACTTATCTTAATTCATCTTATCTTCTAATTCAAATTTGGCCTTACTCTTTTCTCAAATTGAGGTATCAAATTAAATCTTTAAGACTGTTGATTTCACAACTTGTCAAGTCATTAGACTCTTTTGGATTCGGAGACAAGTTGAGCTTGTCTCAACTCATCATTATATTTTTTTAAATTTCCATACAAAATATAATTCCAATGCAGTTTTTTCAAATTTCAATACACATTTTTTAAATTCTAATTCAACTTTTTCAAATCTCAAAACAATAATAATAATATTATATTTAATTTTTAAAACTTATCTTAATTCTGAATCCAAACAAGGCTAATTGTTATGAAAAAGTCCCCTTCAACTAATCATATCAACTGGCCAACTGCTTTGACTTTGAAATCATAACTTGCATTTGTCTTATATTTTGAAACAATTACTCGTTCTTGTAATTTGCTGCCCAGATGACTAACACAAGAAGGGGGTGAATTGGATTATATTAAAAAATTAACAATTATAAATCAAATATATAATATAAAGTATAAAAAAAAATACGAAGCAGCAAGAAATATAAAGAGTAAGGGCAATTAAAAGTAAACTCAATATTTTAACGAGATTTAGCCCCACTGTCTACGTCCTCGCCTCAAGCTACCCCTTGAAGATCCCAAATTCACTATTCAATCTCTTTCAGGTGGAGATAAAAACCTATTACACCTTTGAGCAATAATGTTACAAAGAATCCATGCAGAACACCCTCTACACTTGCTATCACCTCACACTTGGTGATTCAACTATTTTCTGTGTAGAACACCTTCTACACACACAAGGGTTATACGCACCATTTTACAAATACAAGAGCTGATAATAGGTAGATTATCAGAGTACACTCCTCAATGAATAAAATAAAAATAATACAGCGCAAACTATATATCTCTCAAAATGAATAAGAATTAAGACACAAAACTTAAAGAAGAGAAAATAAAGGCTTTGAAAGAATGATGCAAAACTTAGCAATTGATGTGTAAGCTCTTGTTGTACTTTTTACTCATACTTGATTTCTTGATGTACTTAACTCTCTTCATGCGTAGACAACTTGAGCTTGAGTTTTGAATTTATTTGTTATCATTAAAATTTATACGTAGATACGAGACTTGAAATCTTGGGTTCTACAATCTCCCACTTTTTGATGATGACAAATACTTAGTATAAATTTACGACCTACAGTAATATTTAAGCTCCCCCTGAAAGTATGCGTTAGTTTTTAAATAAAATATAAATATGATTCTAACATATATAACAGGGTAGTATAATACTAGTATAAAACTTCTTCTCCTTTTGGCATTATTAAAAAGGAACCATAATTGGTTTTAGTAAATTTCTGCCTCTGTCTGTATTCGAAAAAAGCTGTAAAGGTTGAGGCCTAATTTTATTGTCTCGGTGCAGAGATCCGCTTGATGTTGTTAACAAATGAAATATTATCGAGATTTGGTGTGGAATGAGATTTCTTCCCGTGTCGGTGTCCGACAAAACCTGCAAAAGTTGGAGACCTAGTTCTGGCAATTAGATGTGGAAGGAGATTTTGTAGAGAGTTGAATAATTAGAGTCACTCGTGTCCGACAAAAACTGCAAAGGTTGGAGGCCTAGCTCTGGCAATTCGGTACGGAAAGATATTCAAATCCGCTTAACGTTGTTGACAAACGAGATTTTATAGAGATTTGAAAACTTTCGATTTCTGTTTAAATGACCATTTTCACTTATTGAATACTCACAATAAAATTTTTACATTTCTCATTGATCCAGTATCTGTTTATCCAAAATGATAGAATAACGAAGAAATTTTTTTCTAGTAATCTTCCGGATTTGAACCAAGAACCGTCTCAATTAGTCATCTCTCCCATCTCATCTAGCATATTTTGTAAATTTGACTAACTAAGATTTGAATAAATGATAGTGTGTCTTGTTCTTATTTCCGTCTCTATAAGAGCAATCCTTAGTTTTATCTAATTTGCATCAAATCTTCTTCTCATCTTTACAATTCGTCTGCATTCTCATTTTACAAAGTTTTAATGGCTCGTCAATTTCCCTTCAGTACTTCTCGTGATCAATCTATTTCTGCTTCTATTGTATGTGCCATGAAGTAATAAGAGACTAATTTAGCTAATAAATAAGGTCATGATGCCATTTATGAGCTTGTGGGTCTCGGGACTCGATACTCATCATCCGTTGTTGCCTTTGTCGCTCAGTTGCGGTCCAAAACTCACGAAATTGAGAAGTTTAGCGAAACGGTCTCTGTACTTCAACGACTTATTTATTAGTCAAATAGAAAAATAGTAGAGTTAAAGTAACATAATAAACATTTAAAATCATTGCTTACCTCTTCATTTCGACTGCCTAATTCTTTAGACGAGAATAATATGTTGATCTATGAAGAGCAAATGCAGTTGAAAGATGAGGCTAGAAGTTTCAAGTTTTTGTAAGTCATTTGAGATAATGGAATAAAAATATTTAACAAATATTCATGACATGCATCATTCCTATTTCTCTTCTAATCATGCATAATTTAACTTCTGGTAGAGGTTTTATGAAAATGTCTGCCAATTGATCATGTATGCTTATGAATTCTAGTACAATATAACATTTCTGCACATGATCTTTAAGAAAATAATATATAATTTCAACATGCTTAGTCTTAAAATGTTGTATAGGATTCTTTGAAAAATTTATAGTACTAGTATTATCACATTTAATAAGAATATGATTGTACATAAGTTAAAAATCTTCAAGTTGTTACTTCATATAAAGAACTTGAGTACAAGAATTACCTGCAGCAATACACTCTGCCTCAACAGTAGATAATGCAACAGGATTTTACTTTTTACTAAACCATGAAACAAGTGCATGACCTAAGAAATAACATATTCTAGTAGTGCTTTTTCGATCAATTTTGCAACCAGCATAATCTACATCTGAATAACTAATAAGATCGAAAGAAGTGTGCTTAGGATACCATAACCCTAGGTCAATGATACTGGCAAGATATCTAAAAATATGTTTGACTGCAATCAAATGAGATTGCTTTGGAGATGACTGAAAACGTGAACATAAACTTACAGTGAACATAATATCAGGTTTACTAGCTATCAAATATAATAAACTACCAATCATACCTCGATATACCTTTGAGTGAACTGGCTTATTGCTTTCATCTTTATCAAATTTGGTGGTTGGACTCATTGGTGTTCCAATTACCTTCGCACATTCCATATCAAACTTTTTGAGTAACTCTTTGACATATTTTGACAGATTAATGAATGTTTCACTTTTTGCTAACTTGATTTGCAATCTAAGAAAGAATTTAAGTTCTCCCATCATGTTCATTTCAAATTATTCCTGCATACTCTTGGCAAAATCTTGACACATATTTTTATTAGTAACACCAAATATTATATCATCTACATAAATTTGAATTAGAAGAATATCATACTGTTCATATTTGATGAAAAGAGTTGTATCAATTTTTCCTCTTGAAAAACATTTTTCAATCAAGAAACCAATAAGCCTTTCATACTAAGCTCTAGAAGCTTGTTTAAGTCCATATAAAATTTTTGTGAGCTTAAAAACATGATTATGAGAGATATGATTTTCAAAATCTAGAGGTTGCTAAACATATACCTCTTCATTTATAAAACTATTTAAGAAAGCATTTTTAACATCCATTTGAAAAAATTTGAAATCTTTATAATATGCATATGCAAGTAACATTCGAATAATTTATAATCTTACGACAGGTGCATACGTCTCATCATAATCGATTCATTCCTCTTGGTTGAAATATTGGACTACAGTCGAGCCTTCTTTCTAGTGATGATTCTAGACTCATCTTTCTTATTTCTAAAAACTCATTTTGTTTCAATAACAGTATGATTTTTGGGTTTAGGAATAACTATCCAAACATCATTTCTTTCAAACTGATTTAACTCTTCTTACATAACTAGAATTCATGATTCATCAAGTAGTGATTTGTCAATATTTTTGAGTTCAATAGAGATAGAAAATCAGTGATTGCAAATATTTCTAAGAGATGATCGAGAAATTACATCTCGTGAAGGTTCTCCAAAAATTTGTTCCACTGGATGATCTTTCACTTGTTTTCACTGTTTGGTTGTATCTTGTACTAAGTCTTGATGATCTTTCCTGATGTCTCCATGTTGTATTTCTTCCATTGTATTCTCTTAGTTGAGATTGAAATTATTTGTATTATTTGTACCTTCTGATTCTTCATCAATATATTTCTTAGAGAGCAGAGGGTTAGATTAATCAAATACTACATGCATAGATACTTGTATAATCAAAGTATTTTTATTGAATATTCTATAAGTTTTACTATTTGTTGAATATCCAATAAAGATACCTTCATCAGATTTTGCATAAAAATTTTCTAAATTATCTCTATCATTGAGTATAAAATATTTGCATCTAAATACATAAAAGTAACCAATGTTTGACTTTTTCTCATTCCAAAGCTCATAAGAGGTTTTATTTAAATTAGATCTTAACATAACTTTATTTATAACATAACATGCAGTACTTACCGCTTCGGCCTAAAAATAACTAGGTAAATTATTCTCATTAAGCATTGTTCTTGCCATTTCTTGAAGAGGTCTATTCTTTCTCTCTACTACCCCATGTTGTTGAGGAGTTCGAGAAGTGGAGAAATTATACAGAAAACTATTTTCATTTCAAAAAGACTCAATATCTTTATTGACAAAATCTTTCTCCCTGTCATTTTGGATGTTTGAAATAGTATAGCATTTTTCATTTTGAATTCTATTGTATAACTTAGTAAATGTATTATGTACCTCATCTTTATGAGCGAAAAAGATCACCCAAGTATAGTTAGAGAAATCATCAATAATAACAAATGCATAATATTTTCCTTCCAGACTCGCAACTCTGTTTGGTCCAAAAATGTCCATGTGTATTAGTTGTAAAAATCTAGTAGTGGAAATATGTTTTTTGGTTTTGAAAAAAGTTTTTGTTTGTTTACTAAACTAGCATGTATCACAGATTTTGTTTTTAAAAAAGTTTGCTTTTGGCAAATCTCTTACAAGATCATTTTTTGAAAGTTTGGAAATAAATTCCATGTTTGCATGACCTAACCTTCTATGCCATAACCAATTATTTTTATGTTGAGCTGATAAATAAATAGTATCTTGTGAGGCAATTTCTTCAAATTCGATTGTATAAACATTATTGTTTCTAAGAGTAATAAAATAAACATTGCAATAATGATTATTCAAAATAATGCATTTATCCTTTTTGAAAATAACTGTAAATCCTTTATCACATAATTGACTTATACTCAAAAGATTATATTTTAAACCATCAACAAGTAGAACATCTTCAATTATGAGAGAAGACTTCTTACTAACTTTACCTATTCCCGTGATATTCCCTTTTAAATTGTCTCCAAATGTCACGTGTCCTTCTTCCTTAGAAGTAAGGTCAATGAATTTAGTTTTGTCTCCTGTCATGTGTCTTGAGCATCTGCTATCTAAAAACTATTTACTTTTACCTATAGAAGACTTCATGCATACCTACAAAAGCAATTAAAAAAATTCTTGGTACCCAGGTTCTTTAGATCCTTTATTTATTAGTATTAGAAAAAACAAAATTTTTTAGTACCTATATGACCCTAATAGTTATTATATTTTTTCTTCTAATAGGACAAGTATGATAATTATGACCATTTCTATTGTAAAAATTACAAATAACATATGATATATTTGAAAATTTTGAGTGATTGTAATAATATTTTTCTTTGAAAAATTTATTTTTATGAAAAAAAATTTTGAAAATCTGATTTTGATTTAATCGGTTTATCAAATAAGTTTTTATAGGGTTTGAGTTTTTTTTTTTTTTTTGCATGTATCTCAAGCCTACCTTATCAAAAACACATCTTTGACTACCAATAAGTTTTTCAAAATTTTCTTTTTTATTTATAAAGTTTTCAACAACCTTTTCTAAATCAGCCACTTTCTTTTTCAACTTATCATTCTCATCTTTTGAAACTATATTATCTTTTCTTAAAATATCAATTTCATTTGTTAAAAAAGAATTTTTCTTTTTCAAAATGGTATGCTTGATACCTAATTTTTAAGTTCCTCATATACTTCTTCTAAAACATTTTGTAATTCTTCATAAGAAAGATTTTCAATATTGTCAAAATTTGTTACATCAAGATCATCTTTAGCCATAAGACAAAGATTTGCAGATTTTTCATTGTTTGCATTGTTGTCTGAACTACTTAAATCACCATCCTATGTAGCTTTCATTGCTTTCTTGCCCTTGTATCGATCTTTCTTTAGCAGGAGATAATCTGCTGACTTTTTGGATTTATAACAAGTTAAGGAGTCGTTTTTACCTGTATCTTTGTTGGAAAACTTTTTGAAAAATTTCATTAGATGAGTTTTATTTTTCTTTAAGAATCTCTGAAATTTTCTTATGATCATTACAATTTTTTCATCTTTGTCATCGCTTTCCTCATTTTCATTACTTTCACTTTCATGGAGAACAGCTTTGAGTGTCAAGCTCTTCTTTTGCTTCCATTCTTCTTCTCATTTTTTCAATGTGTACTCATGAGTAATAAGTGATCCAATGAGTTCATTTATTTCGAGTTTTTTAAGATATCTAGTTTCAAGAATCGCCGTCACTTGTGATTCCCAACGTTTTGGTAGAGAGTTGAGAATTTTTCTTACTATCTCTAAGTTGGGATCAATTTTTTCAAGAGCTGTCAAGTTATTTATAATATTAGTAAAATGAGTATACATAGAGGAAATAGATTCATCATCATTCATTTTGAACATGTCATATTCATACGTAAGAATATAAATTTTTGATTTTTTGACTTGCGAAATTCCTTCATAAGTTACTTCCAAGTTGTCCCAAATTTTCTTTGTCGTCCTGCAAGTCGTTATTCTATTAAATTAATTGTCATTGTGAGTATTATATAGAAAATTCATAATCATTACATTCACTGTATAACGTCTATTATTTTCACGATCAAACTCTTCTTCTTCCTTATTGACCTTTACTCCATCAACAATTTTTGTTGGAATATAAGGCCTATTTACAATGCATTTCCAGATTTCACGACCTTGAGACTAAATGAATATTTTCATTTTAGTTTTTCAGAAAGTATACTTATCTCCACAAAATAGTAGAGGCCGACTACTGGATTGACCTGTAACAAATGTAGCTGCAATGTTAGTCATATAATTTTAACTCAACAGATAATTAATCTTATAACAGAGGCCTTGCTCTGATACCAATTGTTGCCCAGATTACTAACAATAAGAGGGGGTGAATTGAGTTATATTAAAAAATTAACAATTATAAATCAAATACACAATATAAAGTATAAACAAAATACGAAACAGCAGGAAATATAAAGAGTAAGGATAAGAAGAAGCAAACTCAATATTTTAACGAGGTTCAGTCCCACTACCTACGTCCTCGCCTCAAGCTATCTTTTGAAAATCTCAAATTCACTATTCAATTTCATTTAGGTGGAGATAAAAACTTATTATACATTTGAACAATACTACTACAAAGAATCCATGTAAAACACCCTTTACACTTGCAATCACCTCACACTTGGTGATTCAATTATTTTCTGTGTAGAACACATTCTATATACACAAGAGTTATACGCACCCTTTTACAAATACAAGAGCTGATAGTGAGTAGATTATCAGATTACACTCCTCAATTAATGAAATAAGAACAATACAGCGCAAACTATATCTCTTTCAAAATGAATAAGAATTAAGACACAAAACTTAGAGAAGAGAGAATAAGGGCTTTGAAAGAATGATGCAAAACTTAACAATTGATGTGTAAGCTCTTGTTATTCTTTTTACTCATGCTTGATTTCTTGATGTGCTTAGCTCTCTTCATACATAGACAACTTGAGCTTGAGTTTTGAATTTATTTGTTATCATCAAAATTTATACGGAGATACGAGACTTGAAACCTTGAGTTCTACATAATTACTTGTTGTGGGTCACTCTTTACGTGGCGAGTGATTTACGCGCCACCACAAAATCGTCTATTGTAATTTTTTATTGTGTTTTTTTGTTATGTTGTGGTGTTTGTTAGTTGTTTGTAAATTTCGTTTGTATAGAAAAAATTTATATGAAAAAATAGTATTCCAAACTTTTTAATCCATGGAATCTTAGTTCTCTCCTATTTGAGAATGAGATTTAAGTTACTACCATTGACAGAACATTGTCTCTCAGACTTTTTAGTTTGATGAGTCTTATAAGCTGTGCGTCAAATATGTATTTAGTTGATTGTTTCAATCACATTGTAGGCTTCATGCCATCTTAGTTTTAATGGAGTGAAACTATTTCTTCAAAAAAAAAAAAGTCTTTATAATCCACACACTTAAGTTCTGTTTGAAATTTAAGGCGGATTTGTTTTTAGAGATGGGATTAAGATAAATTGAGATTAAAATAAAAAAAATTATTAAAATATAGTTTTTTAATATAGTTTTTGTATTGAAATTTGAAAAAACTAAATTATTTATATGATTTTATATTGAAATTTAAAAAAAATATAATGATTAGATGAGATAAAATGATATGAAAAAATGTGTATCTTGTAAGCAAACTAGGCTTTAAATTGAATTCATTTAAGTTCAGTCTAAATTTAAATTGAGTTGATTCTCGAGTTATTAAATTTATCTCAACTTAAAATTTTTTTGCACATATGATCCATAATTTTTTTTAACTCGACACTTCTTTATATACAAGATCAATAATTTTTTTTAATTTCTTATAAATATATATATATATATCTAAATTCGTCTTAATATTTAAACACATTTAAATTTATTTTAGTTAAACTCTATAAAATTTACACTACTATCTCAACTCACTGCTATTTATAAAGAGAGAAATTATGTTTGCACACCCTATGTGGCTTTAAATTTAAATAAAATAGCTCGTTTTACTAAAGGGAAAATCAAAATGAAAAACTTGTTGCCCCCTCATCAGAGATTCAGAACATCTCCTTCCTCATAACAAAACTCGCCGCCCCTTTCTCGAATCAACTTCGTCGTAACCATCGCCATCGTTTTTTTTTTAACTGAAGAGTCGGTAGCCCCACTCATAGTAGTTCCGTTCCAAATTTATTAATAAAGTCCTCACTTTTGATGGAGGAATATCGTAATAATATTATTACACTTGGGGGTTAGACAAAACCCAAAACCCAAAACCCAAGTGTGTAAAATCAATACCTTATAATCAAGGGTCTAGAAAAAACTTTTTCCAAAATAATAAAAATGTATAGAGAATGTTAAGGACGTGTCTCGCTCCTCTCTTGCAACTGTTCACCTGCAAGAAATTTAAAAGATCCAGCATTCTCCGCCTGGGAAAGTTTCGATGTCTAAGTCAGTAATCTCGCTAATTATTTGAAAAGTAGCATGAGAATCAGAGAGAGAAATCTCCCCTTCATGGAGGGTTTCCTAGTTTATTTAGGCCTCACGTTTCCCTTAACCCCACAAGTTGGATAGCTTGTTGTGGGTCTTTTATTAGCAGGGCGGTCCCTGACCTTTCCCTTAACCCCACAAGCTAGATAGCTTGTTATGGGTCTTTTATTAGCAGGGCGGTCATCGACCTTTCCCTTAAGCCCGTAAGCTGGATAGCTTGTTGTAAGTCTTTGATTAGTAGGGTGGTCCCCGACCTTTCCTTTAACCCCGCAAGCTGGATAACTTGTTGTGGGTCTTCTATTAGAAGGGCGGGGTTATTTGCCTCCATGCCCTTTCTTTTATGGCACCGCGAGCGTTATCACTCTTCATTGGTGTTTAAGATTGGCGGGGTCTTTTGCCTCTGCGTCTCTTTTTTATATGGCACATACAAGTGTCATTACTCGTCATTGGTGTTTAAGGTTGGCAGGGTCTTTTGCTTCAGCGCCCATTTTTAATGTGGCACCTGTGAGTGTCATTACTCGTTATTGATGTTTAAGGTTGACGAGGCTATTTGCCTCTGCGCCCCTTTTTAATGTGGTACCTGCGAGTATCATTACTCGTCATTGGTGTTTAAGGTTGGCAGGGTCATTTGCCTTCGCGGCCCTTTTTTTGTGTGGATTGGGCAGTCCGTGACCTTTCCCTTAACCTCGCAAACTGGACAACTTGTTGTGAGTCTTTTATTAGCAAGACGGTCCTCAACCTTTCCCTTAACCTCGTAAGCTGGATAGTTTGTTGTGGGTCTTTTATTAGCAAGGCGGTTCCCAACCTGTCCCTTAACCCCGCAATTTGGAGAGCTGGTTGTGGGTCTTTTATTAGCAGGGCGGTTCCCGACCTGTCCCTTAATCTCGCAAGCTGGATGGTTTGTTGTGGATCTTTTTTATTAGCAAGGTGGTCTCCGACCTTTACCTTAACCCCGCAAGCTGGATAGCTTGTTGTGCGTCTTTTATTAGTAAAGTATTCCTCAAGTGTGATAACTCGGTATTGGTGTTCAAGAGTGGCGTGGTCTCTCACCTCCGCGCCCCTTTTTTCATGGCACCGTGAGTGTTAAGACTCGTCACTCGTGTTTAAGGGTGGCAGAATCATTTGCCTCTGCGTCCTTTCTTTTGTACATGATGCCACAAGTAATTACGAATATTTTAAACATGACATGAGAACTAGTGGAGTTGAAAATGGGCGAACACCAGGATTCCCGAAATAATAAATATTAATGTGATAATCATGATCATTCAAGAATTCAACTGAAATGACAATACTAAAACAAAAATTACTGTAAGAACTTTCCTGACTCGACTCCAAAAGCTCACATGGCAGGATTCAACTTCATATTGTACTCACGTAGCACATCAAATGTTTCTCTCAGGTTGTAGATGTGCTAGGCGGGCTCCTTGCTTTTTACCAAGAGATCATCCATATAGACTTCCATGGTTTTATGCAAACACGTCTCTGTGTTGCAGTAATAGTTGCTTCAGACTTTCTCTATCCATTGGGGGAGCATTTGTGCCAATTCATACGGTTGTTTTTGGGCGGCTATAGAGTAAAGTTATGAGCACTAAAGGCTCATTGACCTCGGTACGTTGTTGACTCTTTTTCCTGGGCTTTCACTATGGGTGGTGGAAGAGGTGGTGTGAACATCTTTTTCATCTCTTTCACGATACAAACTTTTTTATTCTTCTTCCTTAGTTCTTGCACATAACACTCTTGAGCTAATGTCTGCTCACCTCTTAACTCTCCTACCCCACCGTCAGTTGGGAACTTCATCTTGAGGTGATATGTTGAGGTTACTGCCCTGAGATAGTTGAGTCTTGGCCTCCCTAGAATAACATTATAGGAGGAGGGGCTTCAACCACTAAGAAGTCGATCATGGTAATCGCCGTTTGTGTTCCAGTTTCGACGGTTACTAGAAGTGTGATGGCCCCAACAGGTTGGATTGCTTCACTGGAGAAGGCCTTCAATGGCGTCGGAGAAGGTCGTAATTAGTTAGCGTTGATCCCCATTTTGTCGAATTCTTCCCAAAATAGTATGTCGACTGAGTTTCCATTGTTAATCAGCATCTGCCTGGTCACGTAATTGGCTATGATAAGAGTGACTATTAAAGTATCGTCATATGGGTACAACACCCATTCCCTGTCCGCCTCTTCAAGGATATCGCTACCCGGTCATTGTTGAGTTTTTGCTGTTTGGGTGCCCTGTCCGCTACATAGACTTCCTCATACCTCACCTTTCGTGCATACACCTTTCGACTGGATTTGGATATCCCGCCTCTAGTAAAGCCCCATATAATTGTTTGGATTTCCCCAATAGGCGCTCTATTCCTGTCATCTCTTGAGGGTGATCTGTTATTGTCACCTCTTTGAGGTGATCTGCTCTTGTTGCCTATCTTGGGCACCCTGTTTCTGTTTCCGTCTCTTTTTACTGTCGCCCAATTGCTATTGTTTTGGCGGCTAGTACCTCGGCACCTTCTTTCGGGGCTGGTGCTTCTTTTAACTCCCCGCCCATACTCTTGCCGCCTTATGGGTTTTGACCGTTCTACCACCATTCATTCCAACTTCCCAGTTCCCGCCAGATCAGTGACCATTTTTTTTATGGTCGTGCACTCCTCTGTTTAATGTGATCCCGTCTGGTGGTACTTGCAATACCGACCGCCTGTCTGGCGCCCTTCGCCCCTGTCTTTCTCCTCTTCTCTGAAACTCAGGTTGTTATGTATCAGTCTGGTGTTTTGATCTGGATGTCTTTCTTGCCTCCTTTCTCGCCGATTCGCTCCAACCTTTTATCATCCCGTCCGCCTCTTCGTTTGCCCCTTCTAATTTACTTCCGTGGTTCTACCAAGGCCTGTAATATATCCTCGGCGTTGATAAAAGTGTCCGTCTGATTCATGAATTCCCTAAGGGTAGAAGGGGTCTTCTTAGCTAGCTCAATCATGAATGGCCTTTGCGGCCAAATTCCTCCCAGGAGAGCGGCCAGAGTGATCTTCTCGTCTTGGTCGTCTATCGTCAACCACTCCTTGTTGAAGCGAGTAAGGTAGCTCTTGAGGTCTTCATCTTCTTTTTGTTTGACTGTGAGCAGGTAAGAAGCTGGACGCCGGCGCCTTCTGCTGTGCATGAACTAGGTTATTAATTGTTTGGTTAGGTCTTCAAAGCTATCGATCGTCCTTGGTTTGAGAGTCTCAAACCATCCTCTCATTGTCCCCTTTAGGGTCAGAGGAAAGGCCCGGCAAGCAATCTCGCCCGAGAAACCATGGAGTGTGATGTGGGCTTTAAAGTTCTCTAGATGGTCCACTGGATCCTTAGACCCGTCGTACAGGTCTATTTAGGAAACTTTAAATTTCGACAGGAGTGGGACCTCCATAATCCACTCGCTATATGGCAGGTAGGTTTGGTTCAGCAGGCAGTCGATTAAAGAAAATCCTCTCATTGTTCTTGCTATTTCCTCATATTTTTCCGCAAGATCCTTTAGTTCGTCGTGCATCTTTTGTTTCTCTGTGCGTTCCAGTTTGGCTTTAGTGTTGCTATCGACTTCTTCTCCACCTGGCTTACTGTGAGCAGGTAGGGCGGTATCGTTGGTTTCAACATTTCTCCGTCATAAATCCTCGTTTTCTTTTTGCAACGCTTCCAGGGTGTCTAACACCTTCTTCAGTCTTTTCTCTGTTGCTGCTAATTGTGATTCCATGGATGCTCCTGTTGCTTGGCTTGCTATAGAACGAGTTACAGTTGGCATGCGAGAACCACGTTAATAATCTGTAAACGAATCCTACAGACGGCGTCAATGTTAAGGACGTGTGTCGCTCCCCTCCTGCAAGAAATTAAAAAGATCCGTCGATCTCCACCTGGGAAAACTCCGATGTTTAAGTTAGTAATCTCGCTAATTATTTGAAAAGTAGCCTGAGAACCAGAGAGAGAAATCCCCCCTTCATGGAGAGTTACCTAATTTATATAGGTTTTGTGGTCATACTTATCATCTGCAGTGATTTTCGTTTATAAGTTATCTTTCTGTAACAGGCGTGATCACGTATCTGCATGAAATCCCGCAGAATGTGGCGAGGATTAAGTATTAGTTTATTTACATGACTTTGTAAGGCTTTATACTTATTCATTCTCTTGGATTAGTAATTGGACCTACTGTGTTATTTTCTTCTTATACGGGCTCTCATTCTGATAGGCTTCCAGATCTCTGAATTTAAATAGGCCCCACAGAGAAAGTTTATCCCCCTGTCGCAATCCTCTTTTACCTTTCAAAAAATCCCTTGAAGTATCGTTTATCATAATAAAGCACCAAGGAGAGCAAATACCTTATAGCCATGGCTGTTGCCATTGCTTATTCTAAGATCACAAAGCATGTGCATAACAAAGTTGAAGATGATATAAAATAAGTTGAAAAACTTTCTATTTTAGAAACGAATATTCACAACTGACTTTCATTTAATCCTTTTTTATGAGTTGAATTTTGGAAAAGCGGGTAACTCCTAGCATGTTCTAGATGTTGCAAATATAACAATACTCTCAATTGAATAGATTTTCATATTATTTGAAAGAGAGCTGCTATAATTAGGGGTGTTCATCCGGGTTTCAGATTTCCAAATCTGGAACCCAGATTTAAAAATTTATTCAATCTTTTTGAAAAAAAAAATTAAAATATTAAGAAATATATTAAAATTTCAAACCGGGCCGGATTGTACCCGGCCCAGATGAACAGACCTAGCTACAATAAGAAATAAAAGGGATATGGCCGAAAAACCGAGAGCCAAACCCCGCTGCTACAATAACTGGTTAGTAAATGTTGCAACAACTTTATGTGTAGCGTAACTACAAAAAAAAAAAAATCACAAGTTTTGTTCATGCAAATAAAAATGAAATAAAAGAAATAAAATTCTTTTAATTTCAAAACAATTTTGACTTATACATAGTTGGCCTATGAGATTTTAATTTTGGTGTGAAAGTACAAAAAAAAATCACAAGTTTTGTACAAAAATAATGGCAATTTTTTTTTTATCATGTCAGCTAGGGCTGCAAACGATCCGATCAAAGACGAGTTCGAGTCGAATCGAGTCTAACTGGACTCAAATAATTCGAGTTCGAGTTCGAGTCAAGCTGAAAGTTTGCCGAGTCGAGTCGAATTCGAGCCGATCAAAGACGAGCTCGAGTCGAATCAAGTTTCTTATCGATCTTTATTTTTACTTTCTAACGAACCGATCCGAACTTAGTCGAGTAATTATTCGAGCTTCTTACTCTTTATAAATATTTGACTCACTAAATTTTTTATGAACTTAATACATTATTATTATAAAGAAACAAAATGTTATTTTACATAAAGTAACAAAATATATTACTTATACAAAGTATTAAAAATAATATATATAACACATAAAATATATATAATAAAAGAATATATTTGAGAATATATGCAAGATTATATATATGTATATAGAAATATTACGAGTATTGTTACGAGCCCAAAACGAGTTGAATCGAGTTTATACGAATCTTGTTCACGAACACAAACCGAGTCGAGTCGAGATTATACGAGTTTAGCTCGTTTAATATTCGTACCAATATTAGTGCTCACGAACAACTCATTTATTAAACAGTGAGACAGTTGGCTTCAAACGGGATTGTTGTGGTTTTAACAGCAAGAGATGAGAAGAGGGGTCTTGAAGCTCTCCAGAAACTGCAACACTTAGGTCTCTCAGATCGAGTGGTTTTCCATCAGCTTGATGTGTCTGACCTTGCTAGCATTACTTCTTTTGCAGATTTCATCAAAACCCAGTTCGGGAAACTTGATATCTTGGTATATATCATTCAAAGTTGAGATTTTGATCTCTGTTTTGGCAGATTCCTTGTTTTTGTTGTGGGTTTTGCTGAATTTTTAGTACAAATGAGTGATGAGAAATCTTGAAAAAACTGTGCAGATCAACAACGCTGGAGTTCCCGGAGCTATAGTAGATGGGGATGCTTTAGCAGCTTCGGGTCATGGTAAGGTATGTGCGTTTTTAGCTTGATTTATATATACTTTTCTTTGCCAGAAAGAAAGTGAGTGGACTCGGGGAAAGTGATGTGCAATTGGGCAGACATGGATTAGCTATATGTCAAATTCCATGTAATTTTAACTATTAGGGCTTAAATAAACCTACATTAAAATATTTAAATATCAAAATTTTTGACTTATTACTACAGTTAAGATAAACAAATCTGAGTTTCAAAACAATTTTCAAACTCTTATTTTATTAATTTTTTCTTTATTTTTTCATCACACAGAATATAATTATTAATTAATTTTTTTTAGTTTCTTTTTCTTGTCAAATTTGTATTAATAATTTAATTTAAATAAAATATAATTACTAATTAAATTTTTTAAGTCATAATTTAATTAAAATATGATTATTAATTAATATATAATAGGTAAAATGATAAAAAAAATGATAAAATAAAATAAAATAATAATTACAAATAACAAATATTTTTTTTAATTATTAATTACTTATTATTATATATTTTTATAAATAGATAATCTAATATAAAAATAATGTGAATAGTCAAAATTAAATTATTATTATTAAATTATTTTATTGTTATATAATAAAAAATAATTATTCTAATGTGGGGACTTTATATGATTAAAAGCCAAAATCCCAGTTGCATTGGCTAAAATTATCCCTTAGCAATAGACAATAAGAGTACTCTTATCTTTCCTTGGATGCTCTTTGATCAAAATGATAAATATATGCATACAAATAAAAAAAAAAAAAAAATTAACAAGGAATCTTAGGTACTGCGCGCTAAAAGTAAACGACGCGCATGCTCTCAATCCATTATTTTACTCAGATAAAGACGCTATGGGGATGGGGAGAATAATTATTGTTGATGGTTTAAAAAGGGCTAGAGGTTGTTTTCTTGTTGATGCAGGACGGTGCCATAGTCGATATGAGCAAAATGTTTGTTCAGACTTATGAGTTGGCTGAAGAGTGCATTAAAACAAACTACTATGGTGCCAAAGGAATGATCGAAGCATTTGTTCCCCTAATTCAGTTATCCAATTCACCAAGGATTGTTAATATTTCCTCTTCCAATGGAACCTTGAAGGTATAAATTAAACCATAGAGCAGCATCCAGCTTGATTATATTTAAGTTCTCTACAAGTTTTTGATCAAAGGACATAACGCCAGCTGAAGGACGAGAGCAGCCAACCCGTGAGCTTTTACCTGCCTCGGGCCCGAATCTGCAGCAACCCGATTGTGGGCTTGCACCCGGCCTGGTCACGGCCCAGGTAAGTCCCCTAACCCCTGCACCAAATTCATCCCCCACGGCCCAAGCAAAAAAAGCCCTATTCGCCAACTGGAAAAGGCGGGCCAGGGGAAAAACCACAGGCTTCCCTAGGCCGTTCCACATTTCTCCCTCCAAAATGGGAGTTAAGAAAGGGATTAAAAAACGCCTAGCTAGTCCAAATGGGAAATTGATAAAAATCCCCAAAAAAATCAAAAGAATTATTTTGGCAGAGGCTGTAGAACAGCCCTGCCAATCATTATGAATTCCTTAATATGGAACTGTCGAGGGTTGGGGAATCCCCAGACAGTTCGCGAACTCCACTTTATAGTGAGAGAAAAATCCCCCGACTTAGTCTTCCTCTTTGAAACTAAGTGTAGAAGAAATAAAATGGAAACTATTCGCAACACTCTTGGCTTTACTTACAGCTTTACTGTTGATTGTGTGGGCCGGAGTGGAGGATTGGCCGCCCTCTGGACTAACAAATTTGCTTTTGACTTGGAATCTTATTCTCTGCGACACATCTCACTAAAGTTTCCAACTGGAAACTCCGATGTAAAGGGTCTGATTACAGGTTTCTACGGGCATCCAGTGACCGCCAAGAGGAAGGAGGGTTGGAACTTACTAAAAGCACTTAAACCCAGTCCCAGTGTTCCCTGGTTATGCATGGGTGATTTTAACGAGATCATCTCACAGGAAGAGACCACTAGCCTATGCCCTCGACCATCATGGCAAATGGAGAACTTCAAAAATGCTATCATGGAATGTGACCTAGGTGACCTCGGTTTCGAAGGCCCTAAATTCACCTGGTGCAACAATAGACCGGGACCAGACTTCACAAAGGAAAGATTGGATAGAGCGCTATCTAACTGCGCCTGGTACAACAACTTTGCCATCAACTCAGTCCAAGTCCTACCTGTCCAACGCTCTGACCATTGCCCCCTACTGATTGAGAGTGGCAACTTTGAACCAAGGCAACCACGGGGCAAGAGATTATTCCGATTTGAAGCAGCTTGGTCTAAAACCCCTAAGTGCGTGGAAGTGATCAAGAAAGCCTGGCAAGGGGCAAGACAAACAGGGGCCAAAGCAGATATCACGAGAAGAGGCATCGAGAGGTGTGGCTTCCAGCTACAAGAGTGGTACCGAGAAGAGAGGAAGTTAAAACAGCAAGGGATCAACCGCAAAAGGGAAGATCTGGGTTCTCTACAAACCCACAGCTCCGAGCACAATATTGACTTTATAAAAAAGCTTCAGAAGGAGCTTGATGCAACCCTACAAGAGGAAGAAATGATCTGGAAGCAAAGGGCCAAGCAGAGATGGTTGCAAGATGGTGATAGAAATACGACCTATTTCCACAAGTGTGCCACACAACGTAAGCAGAGGAACACCATCAGCAAGATCAGCAATGAAAGAGGCATTACGCAGCATACCCCCGAAGACATAGCTAAGGAATTCCAAACCTTCTACACCCAGCTTTTCTCATCCACCAACCCCACCAACATGGACCGATACCTCACCAATATCCGTCCAAGTGTCACGGATGAAATGAACTTACTGCTCACCAAAGCTTACAGTCGGGAGGAGGTGGAAAACGCGATTACAAGTATGAACCCTCTCGGATCGCCTGGCCCAGACGGACTACCAGCCATCTTCTACCAGGACCACTGGAACATTGTTGGGGAAAGAATTATCGACACAGTCTTGGATATTCTCCACACTCGCACTGGGGTCAGGGGTATCAATCAAACCTTCATTACACTAATCCCCAAGAAGCATGCCCCACAGCTGGTCTCAGATTACAGACCTATCAGCCTTTGTAATGTCCTCTACAAGATTGTAGCCAAAGTCATTGCCAACAGACTCAAAAGCATCCTCCCTCAGCTAATCTCCCCCTCACAAAGTGCTTTCGTGCCGGGCAGACTCATCTCTGACAACATCCTAATTGCCTATGAACTTCTCCACTCCATGCAGAACCGAATCAAGAGCAAGAAAGAAGGCTACATGGCACTCAAATTAGATATGAGCAAGGCTTATGACAGAGTAGAATGGAACTTCCTCAAAGCAGCAATGTTAAAGATGGGTTTTGACTTCATATTGGTGGATCTAATAATGCAATGTGTCGAAACAGTCTCCTACTCAATCCTCATCAATGGAGTCCCCCAACCTCCCATCCATCCTTCACGAGGCATCAGACAGGGAGACCCTCTTTCCCCATATCTCTTTATATTATGTTCTGAAATACTTAGTCAAGAGCTCCACTTTGCTGAACAAGGAGGCCTTTTCTCCGGAATCCCGGTGGCTAAGGGCTCCTTTACCATCAATCACTTATTTTTTGCTGATGATAGTTTGCTTTTTTGCAAGGCACTTCCCTCGGAATGGAACAAG
Organism: Platycarya strobilacea; assembly: GCA_036898215.1. Classification (NCBI taxonomy): domain Eukaryota; kingdom Viridiplantae; phylum Streptophyta; class Magnoliopsida; order Fagales; family Juglandaceae; genus Platycarya; species Platycarya strobilacea. The sequence continues at coordinate 8,301,145 of CM072545.1, forward strand.
CTACATAGCACCCTACATGCATACGAAATGGCGTCTGGGCAGAGACTGAACCTGGAAAAGACCTCCATTATGTTTAGTAAGAACACAAAGATGGACACCCAACGCTCCATCCTGTCGACGGCTGGAATCAGAGCAACAGGTCCTTTTGAGAAATACTTGGGCCTCCCGCCCTTCATTGGTCGGCACCGAGTCAGAGCATTCAATCCAATACTGGAAAGAATAAAAGCCCAAATGAACAACTGGAAGACCAATTTTCTATCATATGCTGGCAAAGAAATTCTCCTAAAAGCAGTCATCCAGGCTATTCCCACCTATAGCTTGGGCATCTTCAAAATTCCTAAAGGAATACTCAGGAGCATTAATAAACTTATGCAGGACTTCTGGTGGGGACAAAAAGAGAACCGATCAAAACTACACTGGATCTGCTGGAAAGGTTTGAGTACTGCCAAAATGCAAGGGGGACTCGGGTTCAGAGATTTCGAGGACTTCAATCTTGCTCTCCTCGCTAAACAAGCATGGCGCCTAATACAATCTCCTATGTCATTGGCCGCCAGAGTCCTGCAAGCAAAGTATTATAAAGGAAAGGACTTCCTGAGGGCAACGCTCAAGCAGAGAGACTCCTTTGTGTGGCAAAGTATCATGGCCTCTAAACCACTCCTATGCGAAGGTCTCTTATGGAAAATTGGTAATGGTGAGTCAGTCAGTATTTGGGAGGACAAATGGGTGAACATCCAAACGACCTATAAGATCCAAACGCCCCCCACGCACCTCCCAAAGACCGCAAAAGTAGCACTCCTCATAGATGCCGATAAGAGAGTATGGAACGAGGAACTGGTTCACCAAATCTTCAAAGCAGAGGAAGCTTCAGCTATACTCCAAATTCCCATTAGTCAGTGTGGAAGCTCAGACCAACTCTCTTGGCGTTGCACAACGAATGGTAAATTCTCAGTAAGGTCCGCTTACCACCTACAAGGTAGTTTAAACGCCAGAAAGCTCGGGCAACCATCTGAAAATAGCTCAAGTCCACAAATATGGGGTAATATTTGGAGTCTCAAACTGCCCCATGCCATCCGAACCTTACTCTGGAGAGCAGGGAAAGATATTCTACCTACGAAGGTCAACCTGGTTAAAAGGAAAATTATCAGTACTCCGGAATGCCCGATATGCCTATTACATCCTGAAACCACGACACATGCACTCTGGTCATGTCCGGGAGCCCAAGACGTGTGGAGCAACTGCTCTAGGAAACTCCAAAAACTATCTTATTGTGAAGGGGCTTTCACTGACATTCTTGATTTTATTCTTTCCACAGGTTCGGAGGACATCGCGGTGGAAGCTTCTTATGTCATCAAGCACCTATGGCACAGGAGGAACAAAGCGGTATTTGACTCAACTTTCCTCTCCCCAACGCAAGTGATGGAGCAAGTCCGAACAGGCTTAGTAGATTGGGAAGTTTATTCAGCAGGCATGCAGAGTAAACATAGGCCTCAGCCTACCCCCAAACCTATCAACGCCTGGCAGAAGCCTCCAAAGGACTACGTCAAAGTAAACTGGGATGCGGCGATCGACAAAGTAAACTGCAAAGTTGGGATAGGTGTCATCCTCCGTAACTCCGAAGGTCAAGTTCTAGGCACCCTCCAAGCCTCCCGGAACCTATTCCCAGACCCCTCCTTAGGGGAAGCAACTGCGGCAACGCGGGCTATCACCTTCAGCCTGGAGCTAGGATTTCGATCAAAGTTAATACTAGAAGGCGACGCCAAGGCAATAGTTGATAGCCTGAATAACCAAGAGGAAAGCTGGAGTTCAACCGGACTACTAATTCGTGATGCACGGCAATTACTTAAGAACATTAATGATGTCTCTATCGTTCACTCTCCTAGACAGACTAATAGGGTGGCCCATGTTTTGGCCAAAAACGCCCTCTCTCTAGATGAAGAATGTATCTTTTTAGAAGCATTCCCCCCTTGTATCTGCAACTTGGTTTAATTTAATCTAATGTGATGAGGTCTTATTTCAAAAAAAAAAAAAAAAAAAGAAAGAAAGTGAGTGGACTCGGGGAAAGTGATGTGCAATTGGGCAGACATGGATTAGCTATATGTCAAATTCCATGTAATTTTAACTATTAGGGCTTAAATAAACCTACATTAAAATATTTAAATATCAAAATTTTTGACTTATTACTACAGTTAAGATAAACAAATCTGAGTTTCAAAACAATTTTCAAACTCTTATTTTATTAATTTTTTCTTTATTTTTTCATCACACAGAATATAATTATTAATTAATTTTTTGTAGTTTCTTTTTCTTGTCAAATTTTTATTAATAATTTAATTTAAATAAAATATAATTACTAATTAAATTTTTTAAGTCATAATTTAATTAAAATATGATTATTAATTAATATATAATAGGTAAAATGATAAAATAAATGATAAAATAAAATAAAATAATAATTACAAATAACAAATATTTTTTTTAATTATTAATTACTTATTATTATATATTTTTATAAATAGATAATCTAATATAAAAATAATGTGAATAGTCAAAATTAAATTATTATTATTAAATTATTTTATTGTTATATAATAAAAAATAATTATTCTAATGTGGGGACTTTATATGATTAAAAGCCAAAATCCCAGTTGCATTGGCTAAAATTATCCCTTAGCAATAGACAATAAGAGTACTCTTATCTTTCCTTGGATGCTCTTTGATCAAAATGATAAATATATGCATACAAATAAAAAAAAAAAAAAATTAACAAGGAATCTTAGGTACTGCGCGCTAAAAGTAAACGACGCGCATGCTCTCAATCCATTATTTTACTCAGATAAAGACGCTATGGGGATGGGGAGAATAATTATTGTTGATGGTTTAAAAAGGGCTAGAGGTTGTTTTCTTGTTGATGCAGGACGGTGCCATAGTCGATATGAGCAAAATGTTTGTTCAGACTTATGAGTTGGCTGAAGAGTGCATTAAAACAAACTACTATGGTGCCAAAGGAATGATCGAAGCATTTGTTCCCCTAATTCAGTTATCCAATTCACCAAGGATTGTTAATATTTCCTCTTCCAATGGAACCTTGAAGGTATAAATTAAACCATAGAGCAGCATCCAGCTTGATTATATTTAAGTTCTCTACAAGTTTTTAAATGGGTTTGAATCGGAAGTAGATATTATAACTAAAGTTGGCGTGTTGGGCGTGTCAAAAAATTTCAGCAACTGTGCTTTTGCCTTATTTTAATAGCAATTGAAAATGATTAATTTTTACATCACGCTCTCATCCCACTTGCATCCTACTATGTATGTAAGAAGTAAAATTCTATTTATGTTTTCTTACATCACACACCCTGATGTGATTTGTCATTTTTATTATTTTCTTTAAACAAACATATTTACCATATCTTACATAATGAGATAAAATTGAGATTGAGTATAGTATAAATCTTTTTTCATTAAAAAATTTTGTATGTCGAGTTTCATCTATTTTGGAAGGGGTCATATCTTTTGCAAAATGGTAAAGATCTAAGGAAGTCCAAGCTAGCATAGACTATACTTCAAAAAGAATAGTCAATACTGCAGTTGGAGTCTTTCCTAATAATTGAGATTGTCTTTCTTAACCTATGGCATTTTAGAACCACTACAATCTTTTATATCTATACATACATCTGTGATCCAATTGTAATTCAAACGCAAGTTTCCATCTTGTGGTTCAGAATATACCAAACGAGTGGGCCAGAGGAGTGTTAGGGGATGCGGAAAGACTTACAGAAGAAAGAGTGGAGTATTGAAAGAATATCTGAAAGATTTCAAAGAGGGACGCTTGGAATCCAAAGGCTGGCCAACTGCCTATGTGGTTTCGAAAGCAACCGTGAGTGCCTATACTAGAATTGTGGCAAAAAAATATCCCTCTTTTCGAGTCAATTGCGTATGTCCTGGCTATGTCAAGACCGAAATGAACCACAACAATGGCTTGCTAACGGTTGAAGAAGGTGCTAAAAGTCCTGTAAGGTTGGCACTGCTCCCAAACGACGGTCCTTCTGGCCTCTTCTTTGTTCGTAATGAAGTGTCCACTTTCGACTAAGGATTCTATGCCTATTTGTATTTCTACAGTGTCATCAGAAAAACGGGAGAATAGAGAAGCGATCCATTTTTATCAATAAAAGACACAGAAATGATACGTACATGTTATATGTACATGTATATCGAATCAGTCTGATTTTTCATTTTCAAATAATAGACGGGATTGTTATCGCATATTATCCGATGAAGTCATAAGCTCTATTTATAAGATTTAGGTATGATTATGATCTTATTGAATAATTGGCTGAAAAAATCATATTATTTTTTTACTGATTTAAGCATGAGGTGTTTCCGAACCACCAAGCTTTTTTTTTTTTTAACTCTTTAATTGCAGGTGAGCTGTAGAAGACGTCCTTAACAACCAACATAATCTAGCTTCAAGCGAAAATTGTCCTAATACCGGGGACCCCAAGCAACACCCAAACTATATTCATGTACTTTTTAACAGCGGTTTCTTAAGAAGGTCAGTGGCGGTCACCACCTAAACTATGGCAGGAGTAGGAATTGGAAGGTACAAATTAAGGCCCGTTTGGATTCAGAAATGAGATAAATTGAGATGAGTTTAGTTTATTTTTTAATATTATTATTATTTTAGAATTTGAAAAATGTATATTGAAATTTGAAAAATGTATATTGAAATTTGAAAAATGTGTATAAAAATTTATATTTTGTATAAAAAATTATAAAAATATAATGATGAAATAAAAGCGATTTAAGATGAGTTACTTTTGACAACTAAGAATACAAACGGAACCTAAGTTACTTTTGACAACTAAGAATACTTCAAGGATTTTTAGAATAATAATAGTTATTTATTATTTTATTATTATTTTTTACATATTTTTATTATTATTCACAATTATTTTAAATACTTTTTTAACATCCAAATCTACAAAATTGGAGGACGTACAAGGAAGATTTGCCAAGTACCGAGCCAAACTCCTCAATAAAGCCTCGTCCACCCCATTTTGATTATTTGAATGTGTTGAATCAAAAGGAAAGAAGGCACGCGTATTGTACGTATGAGGAAATACCTCAACCAGACTTTCTTTGATAGTGACCTTTTAGAGCCCTAATAATAGTTTTGTTAAACTCTATTGCAAGGTCATAATAAAAATAAAATATCAAATATATTTTATATTGAACTTGTCAAATTCAAGATTATTTAATTTTGATAAATAATAAATCAATTAAATTTGTCAAATATAAATAATTATTATTCACCTTCTATTTTAATATTTTTATTATACTTTAATATTTAATATATTTAATATATTAAAATCATTCAAACTCGTTTAGAATGATTTCTTGATAAGTTTATTATTAATTAATATATTAAGCATATAAAATTAATATTTAATATTTTGAATTGATGATTATTTACAAAATTAAAAAAATAATTTATTATTTATTAAAATTAATATTTAATATATTAAGTATATTTACAAAAATTTAAAAAAATATTTTTTAATGAAAATATATAATATTATATTATTATTTAGACTTTAATTTAACTAGATTAATGTAAAACTTTTGGCTAAATCATATAAATTATAATTAAAAAATTGAATTTAAGGTTCAATTTAGACTTAACAATAGTTAGATAATTGCTAACGCTCTTAGAGCCTGTTTGAGATTGCGTTTCAAAACTTAAAAAGTGATTTCAAGTAGTTAACAACACTTTCAAAAAAATAATGTATTTGATGATTTTACAAAAAATATTTTTAACGGTTATAAAAATTAAAATTCAACTTTTTCAAAAAGTATCAGTTTGGAGTTTTTATTAAAAAGCTATTGTAAATGGGGAATACTACATACAGTCTAAAAAAGTAAACTATTTTACAGTCTAAACAATAAATAAATAAAATTCTATTTTAGAATGAAATTGATACAAATATTCTTATTTATAGATAAAAAAATTTAAAAATTCATTTCATTTAATCATAAAATGAGAACATTTTTATATGGACTGCATTGCAGTCCATCAAATATGAATTGTAAAAAGAATTATTCATTGTAAATAACTATATATTTTTAAAAATTATTATAATTAATTCTAAACAATATTTTAGATATATAGATTTTAAATAATAAACAATTTTTTAATAATAGAATTTATTACATTAAATTATAAATCTTAAATCTTAAATTAAAAATAATATTTTTTTACCGTAATTCAAATTTAAGTTTAGTATTTTTTTTACGATGTATTTTACAGCGAATCACAGCATATATATCTGAGGACAATTCACGCAAGGGAATATTTCCGTAACAGAATTTGTCTTCAAGCCGAAGACCTTGAGAAGAAGACCACACCAGAGCTCTAGAAGCAAGCAAATAATCGAAATGATGAAACCATTAATCTGAAGGAGAGCTCTAGTTATCTTCAGACGCGGATGGAACCAGAGAAGTCGAGTTGAGGGAAAGATGGAACGAAGTTGAAGATGAATGAGGCTCCTCATGGCCAGTCAACCCAAATTGACCAAGATCTCTCATTTGAAGATGAACGAGATTGAAGAAAAAAGGCATTTGAGAAGCGGGATCCCGCTTTTGTTTTGAAAATTTTTAATTTTTTTAAAATAATAGCTGCCGTGGCATCCGCCACATCAGTAGACTCCTCCTCGACTCCAATATCTCGATTCTGTATAGAATTATCCCCTAATTTGTATGTAAAACGAGAATTGTTGATGTCACGAAAATCTCAACAGACCAGGGCAGGAAAATAAATCATTCCCAGCCCACTAGAGCGAGTTGGGCTTCGATGGATGTCGTTTGAGGCCCCCGGTGAGACTCCAGTGCGGCCATACGTGCACGGATATCATATAAATAAATATATAAACACAGTATTTACGTGGTTCAGCTTAAGGCCTATGTCCACAGGGTTTTGGGAAAGGGAATCCACTATAATGAATATTTTTACAGTCTCTCAGGACTCTCACTGTACATGAATAAAATACATGATTCTACTGGTATTAACCTTCGGGTTCGTCTGAGAAGATGAACTAAGCGATTTAAGAGAATAGAGGAATTGTTATGCAGCCAGAGATATTGAGCTATCGACCTGATATTCTGATGATTGCCTTTATATAGAGGCTTTGGTCTGGATATTATTTCTTGCGTGTGTCAGCCTACCTTCTTTATGTCTTGTCCCCCATGTGATCTGGTCCACTCAACTCTTCTTCATTCTTGTCTTCTAGTGCACTAAATAATAGGCCTGGGCCCTACTTGAGATATTTCACCCTTACATTATCCAGCGAATTCTTACCAAAGGAACTTTGGTGGGAATTCTAAAATAGCCGAAAACTGGGATGGTGGTCATTCATCTTTCGAGCCTTATTAAAGTTTAAGTGTGATGATTCGTGGGTGAATCGTGGGTAGCGTCGCCTTACCTTGTTATTGAAAGTTCTCATTCAGATGATCTACCGAGTGGTGATGGATTTGTCTGAAGGCGAAGGGCCAGGTTCCTTCCCTTTGGCGAGCGAACTGAGGGCCGAGACTTGGAGCCCAGGCTACCCTGCGGTTTGAGGGGCGAGGCTTGGAGCCCAAGCGACCCCTTTGGCGAGCGAACCGAGGGGCGAGACTTGGAGCCCAGGTGACCCCGCGGTCTGAGGGGCGAGGCTTGGAGCCCAGGCGACCCCTTTGGCGAGTGAACCGAGGGCCGAGACTTGGAGCCCAAGCGACCCCATAGTCTGAGGGGCCAGACCTGGACCCAGGCGACCCCTTTGGCGAGCGAACCGAGGGTCGAGACTTGGAGCCCAGGCGACCCCGGGGTCTGAGGGGCGAGGCTTGGAGCCCAGGCGACCCCTTTGGGGAGCGGACCAAGGGCCGAGGCTTGCAGCCTAGGCGACCCCGCGGTCTAAGGGGCGAGGCTTGGAGCCCAGGCAACCCCTTTGGCGAGCGAACCGATGGCCGAGACTTGGAGCCCAGGTGACCCCGCGATCTGGTTGATTGAGAAAGTGGTGATTTGTCTTCCGTTCCTAAGGTAATAAAAACATGCAATATATATGTTATCAAGAAAATGCCGTAAGGTGTGAGGGTTTACGGCCCCGCAATCCACAAGCAATCATTGGCGGGAAACCAGGTATGCGAGGGTTTACGTGCAAGCCTGGACCCAAGATTCAACCCCGCGATTCGCAAGCATCCGAGATGAGGCTTGTCGAGTGTGCTTGGTGGGCGATCGCAAGCCTCGAGCCTATCATGGATGTAAGGACTTGACGAGTGAACTTGGGTGCTGGACCTCAAGCCTCGAGCCCTTGACGAACGAATCGTTGGGCTGGTCATGGGTGGCCGGACGACCCCGTGACTAAACCTGATCCCGTATGACGAGCATGGAGCTGGCGTTTCCGTGGAATGGGTGCGTCAACTTTGAGTTGCAAAACAATTTTGTTAAATAAAAATATGAATTTTCATGCCACTAAGTCCGAGTGTTGGGTCCGAATTTACATGTGCAGTCGAAGTATAAAATTTGTGAAAATCGATTCCGTAGTATTGCAACATTTTTAATTCTTGTGATTTAAGGTGGCGAGTATGATTGGCGAGCTGTGTGAATATGATTAGCTGTGGAGGCTATGGTGATCCATTCGTGATCTGTAGGCATGTAAAGGGGCGGTCTAAGCCCATGTGATGACCGAATGGTGGTCATGATCAATAAGCAAATGGTAATTATTTTTATTTTTATTTTTATTTTTTATTTTTTATGAATGTGTATTGGAGAGCGCCGTGAAGTTGACGAGTTGAGGGAGAGTTCGTTGGCGGGTTATGCATGGTGCCCGTGAAGTGAGGGAGAAACGGCGAGGATGCATGGCAAGCTGGGTTGGCGACCTGTTGGGGAGCGGGTTGCATGGCGAGCAGCTTTGGCGAGCTGGCGGGCTACTGGCGAGCTGGATGAGGCAAGCCCGTGTGGTAAGCTGTTGTTTCCTAAATAAAGGTGTACTGGGCGAGTGTGTGAACCGTGAGGTTGGCGAGGTGTGGAGTCGCCGACGAGCTGTGAATGTTCTGTTATGGCGAGTACGGTGTATGGCGAGTTGAGTGTTCCCGAGAAGTGGTTCGGGCCAGATATTTCCGAGTGCAGTGGTCGAGCTTAAGGTTACTGTGGGCGAGTCCTTGATGTCGTGGGCGTGATGGCGAGGTGAGGAGTCGCCGGCGAGCTATGAGTGAGCTGTGATGGCGAGCACGGTGTATGGCGAGCTGGGTCTGTCGCGGGCGAGCTGGAGAGATGGACGAGCATGCATAGAGACAGAAAACTCCGGCGGTCACGGTGGTGACCGCCGGCAGCCACTCCGTGGAGGGCCCACAGGACTAAGGCTAGTCCCGTGGGGCACGCCGGGCATGCATGCTCGTGCTCTGGGTCGTGGGCCCGTTACGGTGGTGGGCCTAGAAAATTCGGGCGGTCACAATGGGACCGCCAACAGGGTACCTTGACCCGCGGCAGGGCGTCGCGAGCACATGGGCGTACGCCCATATGCAACTAGCCACGGTGTTGACGTCGTTCCGAGGAGCACGTGGTTCCGAACGTGCCGTTGCCGGCAAGGACACCGGCAGGGGGCAGTCCCATCAGGGACAGAAGGCTCTGGCGGTCACGGTGATGACCGCCAGATGGTGACCCGAGCTCACGGCACAACGTCGTGAGCTTTGGGCCCTCTCTTCCTCGACGTGCATGCATGGGCACGTCTCCTGCGGGTTGATGCCCTGCCGGAGACAGAAAACGTCGGCGGTCATGGTGGTGACCGCTGGCAGTGCACTGTGGTGGCGGGCCTAGAAAATTCCGGCAGTCCCACTAGGATCGCCGGCGGAGCTTCCTAACTCGCGGCGCCCCTTTGTGAGTTCCTGGTGCTTGCCCATAAATTGGGCACAGCACTTTGCCGTGCCTGTGTGCATGGCAGTGCCATGCACACGTGATCCCACTGTGCACTTAAGTGCACAGTGTTTTTCCAAGTCCAGTACACGTGATCTATCTATATGCACTATGCTGTGTTCGTCTGGTTTTTATCTGGCGAGCTTGTATACAGACTATTTTTGTAAAATAAAAATAGTAAGTGGCGAGTGTAGTGTTTGTGAGAGAATATCAACTTATTTTCTATCCAAAAGAGACGAGAGGCAGGTCTCTCTTCTAGGCGAGATATTCTCTCGCCTTTACTCGATATTATACAAAAATAATAAATTTAAAAATACTCATCTGGGGACATCGTTTGCATGTCTGAGAAGTCGTCCAGTGTTCTAGAAAATCCTCATTTTCCCACCTCTGGTCTAAAGATCCCATAGACGGCGCCAATGTTGATGTCACGAAAATCTCAACAGACCAGGGCAGGAAAATAAATCATTCCCAGCCCACTGGAGCGAGTTGGGCTTCGATGGATGTCATTTGAGGCCCTCGGTGAGACTCCGGTGCAGCCATACGTGCGCGGATAGCATATAAATAAATATAGAAATACAGTATTTACGTGGTTCGGCTTAAGGCCTACGTCCACGGGATTTTGGGGAAGGGAATCCACTATAATGAATATTTTTACAGTCTCTCAGGGCTCTCACTGTACATGAATAAAATACATGATTCTACTGGTATAAACCCTCAGGTTTGTCTGAGAAGATGAACTAAGCGATTTAAGAGAATAGAGGAATTGTTATGCAGCCAGAGATATTGAGCTATCGATCATCTCCCCGATATTCTGATGATTGCCTTTATATAGAGGCTTTGGTCTGGATATTATTTTTTGCGTGTATCAGCCTACCTTCTTATGTCTTGTCTCCCATATGATTTGGTCCACTCAATTCTTCTTCACTCTTGTCTTTTAGTGCACTAAATAATAGGTCTGAGCCCTACTTGGGATATTTCACCCTCACAAGAATCACTCGCTTCCAAATCTATATGGGGTGGGTAGCTAACCACGTAGCCAACATGCAGAACATACTCGGAATCCTTTTTCTTCAGAACTCCAGAAGTTAACAATCCTAGGGCGAGTAATCTTAAAAAGAGAAATGATAGATGCAGTCATGGAGTTGCAAGCGGCGTGCAGTCGCTTTGGAAAAAAGTGAATATATATGGGACCAACGTGAAAAAGTTAACTTTTTTTCTAAAGCGACTGCACGCCGTTTGTAACTCCACGACTGTATGTAGCATTACTCTCTTAAAAATCCAAGTCCAATTAACCTCACAGCTGAGTTCACGTTAACATTTTCTCAATCAAAGTCCCAACTCTAATCATCAATGGCTGAGTCAACAAAGAGGTAACTTCTTCAGCCTTCAATGGCTTCTTTACACTTTCAGTCACAGCCCCTAACCACACGTTTTCCGTTTTCTTTTTGGTGTTTTGGTTTTTCAGATATGCAGTTGTTACAGGGGCAAACAAAGGGATTGGGTTTGAAATAGTTAGACAGTTGGCTTCAAACGGGATCGTTGTGGTTTTGACTGCAGAGATGAGAAGAGGGGTCTTGAAGCACTGCAGAAACTGCAACACTCAGGTCTCTCAGATCGAGTGGTTTTCCATCAACTTGATGTGTCTGACCCTGCTAGCATGAATTCTTTCGCAGATTTCATCAAAACCCAGTTCGGGAAACTTGATATCTTGGTATATATCATTCAAAGCCGATTTCTTTATCTACTTTTTCAATCTTCCTGAACATCCCGAAATTTGTGAAGTATTCTTCATGACATGGTTGGACAGTTAGTTGAATTTGATTTCTTGTAGGAACTCGCTGACTTCTTTTTCCTAGTTATGATTGTCATTGTTATTATTATTTTGCGTTTTTCTTCCCGTGTGAACCTCTCTCTTGGGGGGAAAATTTGCATTTTGCACTTATATGATCTCTGTTTTTCAATTTGTATCCCAAATGATAAAGCTTGATAACTGACGGGTGTAGGTATGAAGACAATTCTGCTGTTAATGAAATTCATATATTCTAGTTCTGGATACATAAATGGTAGAACTAACAAATGTGGCTAATCAAAATTATTATAACAGCTAATTATGCACGTCAGATTCCTGATAAAAACTAGAAGAATGGCTGAGACACTCATTTCTCTTCTTCAATTGTCCAGTTCACCAAGGATTGTTAACGTTTCATCGGCCATGGGGAAGTTAGAGGTATGACAGTAGTAACATTCTAGCTCTAGAAACACATTGGCAGCACCTTCTAAAGAAACTGTTTTTGACATTACTTTTGAAGGCTTTCAGGCAAGTTGGACCTCTAGCAGAAACTTAAATTTTAGATCAATATAAAACGGGTTAAATACAGACAAATTCTGGTTGATTCATCTCATTATCTGATCATGCTGAGTCGACCAGTCAAAAATTATTTATTAAGTTGATGAATTCACTGGGAAAATGCAGACAAGGGAGTAGTCTTTTGAATTATTCGGCTTTTATATGTTATGTTATGTTATCAGTGTTTTTTTTCTTTCAAAAAACTTTTTGGGTTGTCTCTTTCAGAAGATTCAAAATAAATGGGCTGAAGAAATTTTACGTGATGCTGAAAACCTTACTGAAGAAAAAGTGTATGATGTGTTGAAGGAGTTTCTCAAAGATTTTAAAGAAGATAATCTGGCATCCAAAGGGTGGCCAACTTTTCTATCTGCCTATACAGTCTCAAAAGTAGCCATGAATGCCTACACAAGAATCCTAGCTAAAAAGCATCCAAATTTTTGCATCAACTGTGTCTGCCCTGGCTTTGTCAAGATAGATTTTAATCGAAACACTAGCATATTACCTGTTGAAGAGGGTGCTTCAAGTCCTGTGAGGTTAGCCCTGCTGCTCAATGGCAGTCCTTCTGGCCTCTTTTATGTCCGAAAGGAAGTGTCTTCTTTCTAAGCATTACAATAAAATACATATAGCCTTTTGCGATATTAAATACAAAGAAATGTAAAGGCTATCCAAGTATCTGAACTTTCAATTCGAGTATCTCTCATATTTTTACTCATTTTACATGTTTATTCAAGTGTTGCTGCACTTGATAAGAAACTGGGATACAGTTTACAATTGAGATGAATATCTATATTTGTTCGGTTCGGTTTGGTTATCAGGTTCTTTGTCATATTGTTGTTGTGCTTCAGCTTCTCATTCTTACTTGTTTCTATCGTAAGTCATTTATGGCCTTGGCTGGTGTTGATGTTTATTGTTAGATCTGCTTGAACGATAAAAAGTATTTTACAATGATCCGAATTATATTAAATCATATCAGTCTTTAACGATACTTTTTAAAGAATTTTGTTAAGATTTTTGTTAGGTCAAAGCATTTTCTGAAAAGAATGTAAGTTTAATACATATCATCAACAAATTAACGAGATGCAATCATTGAAATAGAATGAAAAAAGGGGACAAAAAATATTTGTCAAATTATAAATGTCAGTGAATACTAGTAATTATTTCAAAATTTTATACAAATGCTTATAACTGTGGTGGAATATTCAGTAGCACTCTGCCTGAAATTCTTCTTGGGCGAGAGCAACCTCATTGACGGCAAATCACACCCTTAGAGCATTGGCATTTATTAAAAGTAAAGTTAAATACAAAATTTGATAGATTTACCCAAAATACAATTATATTGGATTTATCAAAGGGATCACTTTGAAGCTTTGAGCTACATTATCATCTATCTTCCTTCATATTTGAAGGTCTATTATTAACAAATCAAAACAATTTTTTAATAGTTTTTAATCTCCCAACTTTCTTTCCTTTCTTCTCCTTAAATATTATTATTAAAATATATTATTATATTATTATTTTGATGAATTTAATGATAAATTCAATATATGATTATGGATTAGAAAGTTTTGAATTTATATAAAATATGTACTTTTCATCAAATTTTGAAGATATCTTGAAAAAAGCAATGTTGTCTCTTAGAGTTATATATATGAATAAGTATGTACTGCCTACTGGCAAGAATTTTACATGTAAGGCACGTATTCCTTGTTGGAAGTTCTATTACCATTATCACTATGATATGAACAAAAGAAGGATTCGATTCATAAAGGGAGAAATGGGGCCGTTTGGATACCAAAGCGAGATTGAATCATTTTATCTACTTAACTCATTTTAATTAATTTTTATTCATTAATTTTATTATTATTTACAAACTATCTTAACTCATCTTATTTCATCTAATGTTACCATTCAAATAGACTTTAAAAGACATTGTATAGTTTAACTCCATGGATAATTAAAGTCTTCCCAAGCATGTTACCAACCTTGACAAAACATTCTTTATTATTATTATTTTTTTGCATGGTTGAACTAACAATGCCAGGTTCATCTTAAATCAACCTGTTATTCAAATATAGACAAACTTTATAATTAAGAGATTGTGAGAATTATAATACAATGAATAATTGTAATCATTTTCTTGCATGGATCTTTCAGCAAGTGATGTAATTCAACAAGTAATGTAAGTTGACCCATTTTCTTTTATGGATGTTTGATTCTTAAAAAATATTGTTGAATTGCTTGAATAAATTTTTTTCAGAAACTACGATCCATTGGCAATTTTTCCTCCCAATGATGTATCAATTTGAATCTTTCAAAAACCTCCACTTTACGTCTTTACAAATCGCTAAATACCCTTCGATTTATATCAACGGGAATCAAGACAGCCGCTAGCTTTGACTTTAAAACCATAAAGATGGCTTCGAGAATAGTTCGATGTATCGTAAATTAATAGTAAAACAAGGGCGCTTCTACAATGCAGCTCAGCATTGATCGCTGGGCGGCGCCGCTAGTATAAATTTTTTTTAAAATTTTTTCGTCTTTTTTTATTCATACTTTTTTAATAAATTTTAATATTTTTAAAAAATATAAAAAAATAACAATACATCACAAATAACTTATTTAATTATTAAATAAAATAATAATAAAAAATAAATAAATTTAGAAAGCGAGGCGGCCAAAAGCTTGCGGCAAAGTATAAGTTGAAAAAATCTATTTATTCTTTTACTATTCATACAATTTTTATATATCACATATTATTTTATTTTATTTTTAATTAAATATTTAATATATAAATAATTAATAAAAAATTAATTTAAATTAAAAAGAATAAATTAAAAAAATATTAAAAAATTAAAAGATAATAAAAAATAATGATATGTGAGAATTGAGAAGGGTAGAAATGTTCGTACAAGTTTCCGTAAAACAGTAGCATGTCACGTCCCAATATCTGCCTCAATTGCGTAGCACACCCGTCAGATGAACTTTGTGTACCATAAAGGCCAACACAACCACTCAAATGGCACACCAAGAATTTCCCGTCCTCGCCTAACTCATTTTATCCACGTTTCGAAGTGTTAATCATCAATGGCTGAGGCGACAAAGAGGTATTTCCTCAATCTCCAGTTTTCAGTCCTTCCATGTTGTCTTTTACACTTTCCATCGAAACCTCAAACCACATATATATATATATATATTTAGCACACCCATCTCTCTAATTCCTTCTTGCATTAATTTTTATTTTTATTTTTTTTTTGGGGGGGGGGATTGTTTTGCGTTTTCAGGTATGCAGTTGTTACAGGGGCGAACAAAGGTATTGGATTCGAAACAGTGAGACAGTTGGCTTCAAACGGGATTGTTGTGGTTTTAACAGCAAGAGATGAGAAGAGGGGTCTTGAAGCTCTCCAGAAACTACAACTCTTGGGTCTCTCAGATCGAGTGGTTTTCCATCAACTTGATGTGTCTGACCCTGCTAGTATTACTTCTTTCGCAGATTTCATCAAAACCAAGTTTGGCAAACTTGATATCTTGGTATATATCATTCAAAGCTGATTTCTTTATCCACTTTTTCAATCTTCCTGAACATCACGAAATCTGTCAAGTATCCTTCATGACAAGGTTGGACAGTTGGTTGAATTTTTGATTTCTTGTAGGAACTCGTTAGCTTCTTTTTTTAAGTTATTATTGTCATTGTTATTATTATTTTGCGTTTTTCTTCCCGTTTGAACCTTTTTCTTCTGGGAAAATTTGCATTTTGCACTCGAATGATCTCTGTTTTTTAATTTTTTGTATCCCAAATGATAAAGCTTGATAATTGACAGCTTAAAGTACCAACTTCTAGGAATTCATATACATTACTGGTAAAACTAACACGAGGCTAATCAAATTATTATAACAGCTAATTATGCACTTCAGATTCCTGATAAAATTAAGGTAAATCTTGTAATCAAGTCCTTATGGGTTAGAAATCGTTTAAATAACAGTAGGGATTATAGGATATCTTTTCCTGCCTGAAATAGAATTGCTGAAATGTCACAACTGTGTTGCAGGTAAATAACGCAGGGATTGGTGGATATAAACTAGATGGTGATGTTGGGGTAAGTACTTTGGTGATCGTTAACATAAACTGGCTAAAAGTGTCTTTTTACAGATTGTTTGAACAACTTGAATGTCATGGTTTTATTCCATCTTTTGCTTTTATTTAATTTTTAATTTTAAAAAAGCGAAGGAACTATAATCAGACTCTGCGAAGTACTAACATGGAAATGCTTTTTACATTTTATATCTTTGTTAAAACTTAAACACCTACTTTTCCTTGAGAGAACTTGGCATCTTTTTGGCTCTGTTTTATAGCCTTTTGGAGAGTGATTTTCTCTTTTCTCCATAGATTGCTGCAGTCTACCATGGTCTTCACAGTACTTGGTGGTGATAGTATCTTAGGAGATTGACTTCTTGGTGCTGCTGCAGGCAGGAGCCAAAATTGATCCACGGAAAATAATTCAAAATTATGAGTTAGCAGACGAATGCTTGCAAATAAACTACTATGGTGCTAGAAGAATGGCTGAGACTCTCATTTCTGTCCTTCAATTGTCAAGTTCACCAAGGATTGTTAACATTTCATCGTCCTTGGGGAAGTTAGAGGTATGAAGTAGCATATTCTACATTGTTAGCTCCTTTTAAAGAAACTTGACAGAGTTTTACAGTACTTTGGAAGGCTTGAAATTCAGGCAAGTTGGACCTCTAGCAAATGCTAAAAAATTTGAATTTTAGATTGTTGCAAAATGGGTGAAACACAGACCAAATTTTGATTTAATTCATCTTATGATCTGATTAAGCTGAGTCAACCGAGCAAAAATTATATATTAACTTGATGAATTCACTTTAGGTCAATGCTGAAAAGTGACAAGTCTTTTGGATTATTGTGCTTTTGTAAGTTATGTCAATCTTATACCAGTTTATTTTTCAAAACAATTTCTTGCTTGTCTGTTTCAGAGAATTCAAAATAAATGGGCTGAAGGAATTTTAAGTGATGCTGAAAACCTTAGTGAAGAAAAAGTGGATGAGGTGTTGAAGGAGTTTCTCAAAGATTTTAAAGAAGGTTCAGTCGCAGCCAAAGGTTGGCCAAGTTTTCTATCTGCCTATTCAGTTTCAAAAGCAGCCATGAATGCCTACACAAGAATCCTAGCAAAAAAGTATCCAAGTTTCTGCATCAACTGTGTCTGCCCTGGTTCTATCAAGACAGATATAAATGGAAACACAGGCATATTATCTGCTGAAGAGGGTGCTTCAAGTCCTGTGAAGTTAGCCCTGCTCCCCAATGGCAGTCCTTCCGGCCTCTTTTTTGTTCAGAAGGAAGTGTACTATTCTTTTTGAGCATTACAATAAAATACATATGCCTGTGTACCATAATAAATATAAGGCCCGTTTGAATAATGAAATGAGTTGAGATGGGTTGTAAATAATAGTGAAAATTGTTAGTTGAAATAAGATGAGATGGGATGAGATAGATGGTTTTATCTCACCTCTGTTTCCAAACAGGTTCTAAATCTCTGTAATTTCATTTGGAGTAGCTGCTTTATTTAGAGTCATTTACATGTTTATTCAAGTGTTGCTGCATATGATCAGAAATTGGGATAAGGTTTATAGGTGAAATGAATATTTCCACTTTTTTTTTTTTCGAAAAAAATAGTTTTATTCATTGAGACTTAGAGGACATGAAGCCTACAATGTGACCAATTAGTCAACTAATTATATATTGATGCTCAACTTCTAAATATCTCAAATAAAATTTGAGATAACTAACACTCTCTCCAAAGGAGACATATATTAAAATTCTCCTTCAAAAGAGGAGAAAATTACAACTCTTAAAGGACAAAAAGTCCGGGAAATTATTTCTCACATTTTAAAATTTTCTCTATACAAATACAATTCACAAAACCAACAAATTACAACATGACATAACAAAAAATCAAAAACTCCACAAAAGGCCGATTGTGGTGGCATGTGGACACCACGTGCTACACTAGGAGTGGACCACTGGAGGACATGACATCTCCAAACACCATAGATCCGCCCGAGCCACCACAGGCGAGCAGGATCCACCATAAGCGAGACCCATTGAAAAACATCTTTAATCAAACCATCACGCGTGAGGGACACGCCTTTCACCGTTTCTCAAAAGCTTCTGGAGACGCCACGATCGACGTACAAGGGGAATGGGGACACCGCACATGGTGGGATTAGGGCCTCCAGTTCGTTCATTCCTGCAAACTAGCCTCCAAAATCCCAAAAACTCGAAAGTCACCACTAACAAACGAGGTGACCGGGAAAAGAAAAGAGAAAAGAGAGAAGAGAGAAAGGGGAAGTTGGAAGAGGGACGGAGTCGGAGCTCTACCCACTCCTTACTGCTAGCAGAAACGAAGAAAACCTAAGTCTAAGGTGGGTTTTTGCGAGGACAGAGAGAAAGGAAAGAAGGACATTAACTAAAGTAGATGAATATTTCCACTTTTTAGGTTAGGTTATGAGGTTGTTTGTCACATTGTTATTGTGTTTCGGCTTCTCATTTGTATCGGTTTCATCTATCATCTTGGCAGGTGTTGATGTTTATTGTTAGATTGACTTTAACCATAAAAGTATTTTACATTGAGTGGTACCATATTAAATCATATCAATATATAATGCTACTTTTCATTATAATTTTTTTTAGATCTAGCATTTTTCGAAAAGAAAATAATTTTAAATAAATACAAAGGATATCAACATGTTCATTAACCTGAATAAAGATGCTTGACATGATAATAATAAATCATGATTTATAAATTATAATGATGCATTTCCACAAGTTTGGTTTCTCTATAAATGTAATTATTCTTACTCGTAGAAAATACCTCTGCAGAAATAAGTTCATGTCATGACCTGATATAAATTTGAGGCTCTGTGCCTTCAAAATCATAAGCTAGTATTATATATGTATGATTAATCGAAGTTATTGAACCCAAGTTTTCAAATTTCGTATCTACGTATAAATTTTGATGATAACAAATAAATTCAAATTTCAAACTCAAATCATCTACGCAATGGAGCCAAGCACATCAAGCATAAATAAGGAAAAGAACAAATCTACAAATAAAGCTTATAGATTATTTTTTGTACAACTTTTGATAAAATTCGAAATTAGATTAAGGCTCAAAATTAATATATTCTCATAAAGCATCAAATTGCATTTTTTTTATGTGCATGATATATGTATGACATATGCTTGACATCATTAAAAGTTTTAGTTTAAAAATTATACTTTACATAAATATGACATATGCAATGACCTCATTAAAAATTTTATTTTTGAAAATTATATTTTACATGTACATGACATATGTAATGACTTCATCCATAAATTTGAATTTTGAAAATTGAATGACATATGCAATGATTTCATTAAAATTTGAATTTTGAATTTAGAAGATGATTGAGTGTGATCTATTTGCCTATAAATAGCTCACTTGAGTCTTGTAAAAATTACAGCAACAAGAGTTTACATATCTATTGCTAAGTTTTCCATCATTCTTTCAAAACTCTCATTCTCTCTTCTCTAAAATTTTGAACCTTAATCCTTGTTCCTTTTTAGAGAGATATATGTCGCGCTGTATTCTTTTTATTTCATTAATTGAGGAGTGTACTTTGATAGGCTACCCACTCTTGTATTTATAAGAGGGTGCATATAACCCTTGTATGTGTATAAGGCATTTTATACAGGGAATAATTAAATCACCAAGTGTGAGATGATTGTAAGTGTAGAGGGTGTTCTACATGGATTCTTTGTAGCGTTGCTGCTCAAAGGTGTAATAGGTTTCTATTTCCACCTAAAAGAGATTGAATAGTGAATTTGAGATTCTCAAGGGGTAGCTTGAGGCGAGGACGTAGGCAGTGGGACTGAACCTAGTAAAAATACTGAGTTTGCTTCTTCTTACCCTCCTATTTACATTTCTTGCTGTTTTATATTCTGTTTATATTTTATATCGTATATTTGATTTATAATTGCTAATTTTATAATATAACCCAATTCACTCCCCTCATATGTTAGTTATATGGGCAACAATTAGTATCACAGTAAGGGCTTTGTTATAAGATTAATTATCTGTTGAATTAAGATCATATGGCTAACATTGCAGCTACTTTCGCTAAAGGTCAATCTAGTAATCGACCTTCGCTATTTTGTGGAGAAAATTATATTTTATGAAAAGCTAAAATGAGAATATTTCTTCAATCTCAAGATCGAGAAATCTGGAAATGCATTGTTAATAGGTCCTATATTCCAACAAAAACTATTGATAGAGTAATGTCAAAAAGGAAGAAGAAGAGTTTGATCGTGAAGACGATAGACTTTATACAGTGAATGTAATGGTTATGAATTTTTTGTATAATGCTCTTAATGACAATGAATTTAACAGGATAATGACTTGCAGGACAGTAAAAGAAATCTGTGACAGCTTGGAAGTAATTTATGAAGGAATTTTGCAAGTCAAAGAATCAAAAATTTATGTTCTTACACATGAATATGAAATATTCAAAATGAATGATGATGAATTTACCTCTTCTATGTATACTCGTTTTACTAATATTATAAATAGTTTAACAACTCTTGATAAAGTTTATTCTAACTTAAAGATAGTAAAGAAAATTTTCAACTCTTTGCAAAAATGTTGGGAATCAAAAGTGACGACAATTCTCGAAGTTAGAGATCTTAAAAAATTCGAAGTAAATGAACTCATCGGGTCATTTATTACCCATGAGTACACGTTGAAAAGATGAGAAGAAGAAGTAAAGCAAAAGAAGAGCTTGACACTTAAAAATGCCCCTCATGAAAGTGAAAGCGATGAAAATGAGGAAAGCGATAACGAAGAAGCTCCTCCAAAGAAACCTCTAAAAAAGTCTTCCAACAAAAATACGCGTAAAAATGACTCATTAATTTGTTATAAATATAAAAAGTCTGGACATATCAAAGCAATTTGTCTCCTGCTAAAGAAAGATCAATACAAAGGTAAGAAAGCAATGAAAGTTACATGTGATGATGATTCAAGTAGCTCAAATAGTGACGCAAATAATGAAGAATCTGCAAATTTTTGCCTTATGGCTAAACATAATCTTGTGGTAACAAATTCTGAAAATCATTCTTATGAAAAATTGCAAAATGTTTTAGAAGAGGTATATGAGGAGTTTAAAAAATTGGGTATCAAGTATATCGCTTTGAAAAAGAAAAATTTTTCTTTAACAAATGAGATTGATGTTTTAAGAAAAGAAAACATAGCTTTAAAATATGAAAATGATGAACTGAGAAAAAAAGTAACTGATTTAGAAAAGATTGTTAAAAATTTTAAAAATGGAAAAAGAAAATTTAAAAAACTTCTTGGTAGTCAAATATGCGTTTTTGATAAGGTAGGCTTGGGATACATGCCAAAAGAAAAGCTCAAACTCTATAAAATTTTTTTGATAAATCCATTAAATCAAAATTAGATTTTCAAAATTCTTTTCCTAAAAATAAATTTGTTAAAAAAAACATTATTATAATTACTCAATTTTTTCAAATATGTTACATGTTATTTGTAATTTTTAAAATAGAAATGGTCATAATTATCATACTTGTCCTATTAGAAGAAAATATACAATGATTATTAGAACCATATGGGTATCAAATAATCTTATTTCTTTTAATACTAATAGATAAAGGACCCAAAAAACATGAGTACTAAGAAAAATCATTTTAACTATTTTTGTAGGTATGCATGAAGTCCTCCATGGGTAAAACTAAATAGTTTTTAGATAGCAGATGTTCAAAATACATGACAGGAGATAAAACTAAGTTCATTGACCTCATTCTTAAAGAAGAAGGACATGTGACATTTGGAGACAATTCAAAAGAAAAGATCGTGGGAATATGTAAAGTTAGTAATAAGTCTTCGTTCATAATTGAAAATGTTCTACTTGTTGAAAGTCTAAAACATAATCTTTGAGTATAAGTCAATTATGTAATAAAAGATTTATAGTTACTTTAAAAAAAGATAAGTACATTATTTTGAATAATCATGATTGCAATATTTGTTTTATTACTCTTAGAAACAATAATGTCTATACAATTGAATTTGATGAAATTTACAAGATGCTATTTGTTTATCAGTTCAACATGAAAATAGTTGGTTATAACATAGAAAATTATGTCATGCAAATATAGAATTTATTTCCAATCTTTTAAAAAATGATCATGTCAGAGGTTTGCTAAAAACGAACCTTCTCAAAAACAAAATCTGTGATGCATGTCAGTTTGGTAAACAAACAAAAACTTCCTTCAAAACTAAGAAATATATTTCCACTATTAGACTATTGCAACTAATATACATAGACCTTTTTGGATGAAATAGAGTTGCAAGTCTAGAAGAAAAATATTATGCATTTATTATTATTGATGATTTCTCTAGATATATATGGGTTATCTTTCTTGCTCATAAAAATAAGGTACATAATGCCTTTACCAAGTTATGCAAGAGAATTCAAAATGAAAATGGTTATTCTATTTCAAACATCCGAAGTGACAGGAAGAAAGAATTTGTCAATAAAGATATTGAATCTTTTTGTGATAAAAATGATTTTGTGCATAATTTCTCTACTACTCAACAAAATGGGGTAGTAGAGAGGAAGAATATATTTTTTCAAAAAATGGCAAGAACAATGCTTACTGAGAATAATTTACCTAATTATTTTTTGGCCGAAGTGGCAAGTACTGCATATTATGTTATAAATAGAGTTATGTTAAGGTTTAAAGTAGATAAAACCCCTAATGAGCAAAATTTGAATGCAAATGTTTTATTTTTAATGACAAGGATAATTTAGAAAAATTTGATGCAAAATTTGATAAATGTATATTTATTGGATATTCTACAAATAGTAAAATTTATAGAGTATTCAATAAAAAAATTTTGATTGTACAAAAATCTATGCATGTAGTATTTGATGAATTTAACTCTCTACTCTCCAAGAAATTTATTGATGAAGAAATAGAAGGTATAAATAACACAAATAGCCTCAATCTCAATAAAGAGAATACAATACAAGAAGTCCAACATGAAGATATCAGAAAGGATCATCAAGACTTAGTACAAGATGCAACCAAACAGTGGAAACATGTGAAAGATCATCCAATGGAACAAATTCTATGAGAACATTCACGAGATATAGGTACTCGATCATCTCTTAAAAAAATTTGCAATCACACTGCTTTTCTATTTCAAATTGAACCCAAAAATATTGATGAAGCACTTATTGATGAACCATGGATTCTAGCTATGAAAGAAGAGCTAAATCAATTTGAAAGAAATAATGTTTGGACACTTATTCCTAGACCCAAAAATCATGCTATTATTAGAACGAAATGAATTTTTAGAAATAAGAAGGATGAGTCTGGAATCATCATTAGAAATAAGGCTCGACTTGTAGCCCAAGATTTCAACCAAGAGGAAGAAATTGATTATAATGAGACATATGCACCAGTCACTAGATTAGAAGCTATTTGTATGTTACTTGCATATACATGTTATAAAAATTTTAAACTTTTTCAAATAAATGTTAAAAGTGTTTTCTTAAATGGTTTTATAAATAAAAAAGTATATGTTGAGCAACTTCTAGGTTTTGAAAATCATGTTTCTCCTAATCATATTTTTAAATTTACAAAAATATTATCTGGATTTAAACAAACTCCTAGAGTTTGGTATGAAAGGCTTAGTGGGTTTTTGATCGAAAAATGTTTTTCAAGAGGAAAAATCGATACAACTTTTTTTTATCAAATATGAACAGGATGATGTTCTTCTAATTTAAATTTATGTGGATGATATAATATTTTGTGCTACTAATAAAAATATGTGCTAAGATTTTGTTAAGAGTATGTAGGAAAAATTCGAAATGAGCATAATGGAAGAACTTAACTTCTTTCTTGGATTACAAATCAATCGAGCAAAAAGTGGAATATTCATTAATCAGTCAAAATATATCAAAGAGTTACTCAAATACTTTGAGTTGGAAGGTGCGAAGGTAATTGAAACACTAATGAGTCCAACCACCAAACTTGATAAAGATGAAAGCGGTAAACCAGTTAACTCAAAAGTATATCGAGGTATAATTGATAGTTTATTATATTTGACAGTCAGTAGACCAGATATTATGTTCAGTATTTGTTTATGTGCTCACTTTCAATCATCTCCAAAACAATCTCATTTGATTGCAGTTAAACGTATTCTTAGATATCTTGCCGGCATAATTAATCTAGGATTATGGTATCCTAAACACACTTCTTTCGATTTTATCAGTTATTCAGATGCAAATTATGCTGGTTGTAAAGTTGATTGAAAAAGTACTAGTAGAACATGTTATTTCTTAGGTCATGCACTTGTTTCACGGTTTAGTAAAAAGTAAAATTTTGTTGCATTATCTACTACTGAGGCAGAGTATGTTGCTGCAGGTAGTTATTGTGTTCAAATTCTTTACATGAATCAACTACTTGAGGATTTTAAGCTGATGTACAATCACATTCCAATCAAATGTGATAATACAAGTGCTATAAATCTTTCAAAGAATCCAATACAACATTCTAGGACCAAGCATATTGAAATTAGATATCATTTTCTTAGAGATTATGTACAGAAGGGTGATATTGTACTAGAATTCATGAGCACACATGATCAATTGACAGACATTTTCACAAAACCCCTACCAGAAGATAGACTATGCATGATTAGAAGAGAAATAGGAATGATACCTGCTATGAATATCTGCTAGATATTTTTATTCCATTATCTCAAATAACTTACAAAAATTTGAGACTTTTAGCCTCATCATTTAAATGCATTTGCTCTTCATAGATTAACATGACATCTTTATCTAAAGGATTAGACAACCGAAATGCAGAGGCAATCAATGATTTTAAATCCTTATTCTATTGTTTTAAGTATACAATTTTTCTGTTAGACTCTTGAACAAGTCGTTGAAGAACATCGATCTTCTCAATAAGCTTTTCTATCTCGCAAGTTTTGGACTGCAATTGAGTAGAGAATGAAACAATGGATTATGAGTGTTAGGTTCTGAGACTCATAAGTTCGTAAATGGTATCGTGATCTGACTTTTTAGCCAAATCATTCTCTTGCTGCATCATAGTACTTACAACAGATGGAGAAACAGTTTGGAATTGAGGTAAAGAATACCTCATATTTTGATCACGAGGAGTACTGAAAGGATATTGATGAGTCATTAAAAATTTGAAGTACAGGAATGATGATAAATTACAGAGATGAGAAGAAAACTTGATGCGATAAAACTAATGGCCGCTCTTATAGAGATGAAAATAAGTACAAGACAAAACTCGAAAGCTTTCCAAGATCTTGATTGTCAACAACATCAAGCAGATTCGAATCTTGATTGTCAACAACACGCGTGACTCCGCACCGAATTCTCTACAGTCTCTACTAACGCACTATTTTATTTGTCTATTGGTTATTGTAGAAAGATGTCTTATTAAATCTAAATGTGATTCCTTTTTAATGATGTCAAAAGGAGGAGAAGTTTTAGATGTAGACGAGAGTATTAACATGTTCTCTTCAATGCTTTATTTAGTTAGAACATTATGCTTAAATTTTTAACCCTGTTATATAATTGGAATTATATTGATCTATTACTTGAAAAATTAACGCATATTCTCAGGGGGAGCTTAAGTATTACTACAAGTTTTAAAGTTCTACTAAATATTTGTCATCATAAAAAATGGAGAGATTGTTAAACCCAATTTTTCAAGTTTCGTATCTACCTATAAATTTTGATGATAACAAATAAATTCAAGTCTTAAACTCAAATCGTCTACGCAATGGAGCCAAGCACATCAAGCATAAATAAGGAAAAGAACAAATTTACAAATAAAGCTCAGATTATTTTTTATACATCTCTTGATAAAATTCGAAATTGGATTAAGGTTCAAAATTAATCTTTTATCATAAAGCATCAAATTGCTTTTTTTTTTATATGTGCATGATATATGCATGACATATGATTGATATCATTAAAAGTTTTAATTAAAAATTATATTTTATATGTACATGACATATGCAATGATCTCATTAAAAACTTTATTTTTGAAAATTATATTTTACATGTGTATGATATATGCAATGCTTCATTCAAAAATCAAAATTTTGAAAATTGAATGACATATGCAATGACTTTATCAAAATTTGAATTTTGAATTTGGAAGATGATTGAGTGTGATCTATTTGCCTATAAATAGCTCACTTGAGTTTTGCAAAAATTATAACAACAAGAGCTTACATATTTATTGCTAAGTTTTTTATCATTCTTTCAAAACTCTCATTCTCTATTCTCTCAAATTTTGAGCATTAATCCTTGTTCTTTTTTAGAAAGATTTATTATGCGCTGTATTATTTTTATTTCTCTTATTGAGGAGTGTACTTTGATAGTCTATCTATTATCAACTCTTGTATTTGTAAGAGGGTACGTACAACTCTTGTGTGCGTAGAAGGCATTCTACATAGGGAATATTTAAATCACTAAGTGTGAGGTGATTGTAAGTGTAGAGGATGTTCTACACGGATTCTTTGTAATGATACTGCTCAAAAGTATAATTAGTTTCTATTTCCACCTAAAAGAGATTGAATAATGAATTTGGGATCCTCAAGTGGTAGCTTGAGATCAGAACATAAGCAGTAGGGTTAAACCTCGTAAAAATAGTGAGTTTGCTTCTTCTTACCCTACTATTTACATTTCTTGCTGTTTTATATTCTGTTTATATTTTATATCGTATATTTGGTTTATAATTGCTGATTTTATAATATAACCAAATTCACCCTCTTTTATGTTAGTCATCTGGGTAACAAAAGTTTATTCTCTTAATTATTGGGTGAACCACATTTTTATAGGAATTGACTGATTTTTTAGTCCTACTATAATATTAATTTAAGTATCTAAATATTCATTTATAGACATTTTTTATTTGTGCATAATAATAAATTAATGTTAGAAATAAATAGTAGAAAGATTTTTTTCCCCTTAAAATCCATTGAAAGCACATTTTTTCCCATTTACAAGATTATGAAAAAAGAACAAGATCAAAATAATTCTTGCTAATACTTCTCGTTGCTCATAACTAAGAACAAGATCAATTGAAACTCTTGGCCTAGCTCGTTGTTCACAAATATACAAAATAATGAAAACTTACAAATTAATCTTCCAAGTACATGAATCTACAATTGTGAAATTATTACATTCTAAAAAGGGAGACGTCGAGGTCAATCCAACTGATGACTGAACCCCTACAAAAGCATCCGGAGCCATCGTTGCCAGCCACTGGGGGTGTCACCGCCCATACCATCAGGATTGCGGACCCATTTCGGCTTTAAGGCTGCTTGGAGAACGTGAGAGTGATAACCCCCCATTAAAAACCAATTATGCCCTGACACCACACTTGGAGGGCCAGGACAGTCACTAGGCTAACTTGCATGCATGCATGCCTTGGCTTAGGCCTTGACACGCATAGAGTAACTATGCACGCCCCACTGTGCACTCCCTTGTGCGCATGCTTGCATGTACACCTACGACCCATCACTGCATGCCCACCTGTATGCTCATCAACAGGCCAGCGTCCACATGCATGCCCCATTCAGCGCCCACTTACGCGCATCATGCTAGCCCGTCAGCACCCCATGCGCTCCATGCACATCATGTCCCACGCATCCTTGTGCGCCCTAGTATCACCTAGCATGGCTAATGGCATGCCCTCAATGGCACGTCATCCAGCGTGCGGCACCAGCCCGCGCCTTCTAGAGCAGGCTAGTGACATGCACACCATGCATGCCATTCAGCGCATGGCTCCAGCCCGTGCCTTACAGGATAAGGCAGTGGCATGCACATCATACATGCCATTTAGCGCGCGGTACTAGCCCACGTCTTGCAGCACACAGTGCCTGACCACCTACCCAGGCCATGCAAGACCATTGCCCAAGCCACCTGACTGGGCCAGACAACCATGCATGGCCAATGCCCTTGGCACACCATTAGGCCTAGGCATGTCATCATGCCATGCACACCATCAGATATCACGCAGTCAGATACTATGTAGACAGGCGCCATGCAGCATCACATTCCCATGGATCATGCCACATCATAGCCACCTTGGACTTAGCAAGCCACGGCCACACATCACCATTGGCATCACATTATTTATTTATTTATTTATTTATTTATTTATGCATTTGGATATTTTAGTAATTTACTTATTTTTATCAGAGACACATTGGGGGTTTCCAACTTATTAGGATCTATAAATAGGAACTATAGGTTTTCATTTGATATCTTTTGACCATTTGACAAAGTGAGACTTGGAGTGGTTTCCTATAACTTAGGCTGGCCACTTAGTGTGGTTTGGATATTCGGTACTTGAGTACTTGGGCTTCTTGGGGTGCAATTCGTGAATCCCCTTGAAGATGATCACACTGTGCAATTCATGAATCGATGTCGTTCCACATTTATCAATTTCTTTTATCGATAAAGTCTTTGAGGTATTTCTTTCATTTTTGATGTTCTTTATATTGTTGGTTGTTCTTGAGTTTTTATTGCAATTCTTGTTTATTTTGGAGTTGTTTGAATATTATTTTGGGCGTCAAATTCACAATACTTGTGAATTTAAGAATTGTATTTTAGTGTCTTGTTGAGTGTTGAATCCACACCACTTGTAGATTTGAGAATTGAGTGTGAGTGTCCATTAGCGTGAGTGCCGAATTCTCTACCAATTGTGGGAATTCCAAAATACCAAAAAGAGAGTGAGTGAGTGTTGAGTGTGAGTGATTAGTGATTTTCGGAATCCATAACCATAGTGAATTGTGAAATTATCTAGTGATCATTGGTGAGTTCAAGTGTGGTTTCATTACAAGAAAAAGAGTCTTGTGTTTATGAGTGTGTTGCCACAATTCAAGAAGTGCATTAGTCAATTTCGGGTTGTACATGTTCTTGAGTGTTCTTAAGTTTACTTTGAGTTTCCTTGAGGTTTCTCTCCACCCAAACACCTTCCACGGTCAACCCTAGTTCCACTTACCATATTTTGCTCCACCAAATCAATTCTCAACCTTCCATATCTAGCCAATCTCGACCCACACAAGGCAACCCCAACCAGCTAGATCACGTTCCTCCACTTCAAAATAATTCAAATCCCAAAATCTTAGCCACTTACCATAACCACCATATCCGGCCATAACCCCCATTGACTTTGCCAAATCCTTCCTTGCCACCTCACCAATTATATCCCCTAAAAATCATCTTGATTGATCAATTAGATTTCCAATTCATTCAGTCAAATATCCTCCCACCACCTTATCCAAATCAAATCTCAATCATATCCAAACCAACTTCTACATTCAGCCATCTCCTCTCTTGACCTAGCCGTTCACCCCTTTCCATAACAACCCATCATATCTTTCCTTAACCAACTTGATTGACTCAATCCCATCCAATTAAATCTTTCCTTACCCGGCCACATATCTCCCATTAAGTCCATAAATATTCCCCAAATCAAATCTCATCCCATATCCAAACAAATATCTCAACCTCCATCACTCCACATATTTGGCCATCACCCTAATCATTGATTGCCGAAATCCTTCCTCCATCTCACCCAAATCTTATCCCCATCCATCATTGATTGACTCAATCAAATCCCCAATCCAACCAAATCAAATCCCCTTCTTACCTCCATAAACCAAATTTGGCCACACTTCCCCTCCATTCGAAATTCAAATTCAAATTTGAATTTCAAACTTCCTTTGATTAAGGAATTCATCTTACAATCCCTAATCATCCTCAATCAAACCAAATCATATCCGAACCACCACCCAATCAAATATATTCGGCCACCACCAATCCCTAACAATTCTCCACCATCCAATCAATCAAAGATTGGTCTTACAAGCCAAACCCTAGCCACAACTTACCAAACCCTATCCTTGGCTGAAACCATACCTTGCCCTAGTTCCATTGTTGCCCATTCCAACTCTAGCTTAAACACTTGTCATCCAAACCCTTCATCTCATTACAAGTGACACTATCTCCCAAGCCACATTGCCGTGCATCCCCTTGCCATACCCGAAACACCTAGCCAAACCTGAGATTACCTTAAGCCAAACACCACATTATTGCTTCATACAATTAGCCCAACCAATTTCATTGCCGTGCACCACCTTACCCTACTTTAACCAAGACGAACTCAACCACTTCCCTTAGCTACCTTAACCTCGAATCACCATTCATCCACACTTGGAGCATGCTTAAGCAAAAGAAGTCCCGTTCGGTCATTGAGGAGTAACAAAGGCGAGGAGGACTCCATTAGTTGACTAGGGACACGATCGAGGTCCCTATCAGGGAGGTCAGGGTTGCTGTCTCAGAGGTGAGGTCGCCAGAGGGAGGCGATCCTGATGGTATGGGCGGTGACGCCTCCGGTAGCCAGCGGTGGTTACGTCTTGATTAAGGCCCCTCCTTACCTATCACGTGAAATTATTTTCATTTTATTTTTTTATTGTATTTTCTTCATTTTATTTTTTTATTATGTTTTTTTATTGTAATTTTATTGTACTTTTTAAAATTTATTATTATATTTTTATTAGTGACTATTTTCTAATTGGGATCGGTTCCCAGATTTCTCTTCTAAAAATATATAGGCACTATACATCAAGAAACTACAACAGCCACGTACAAATTGAAAATCGCATGCTCGCATATTTCTTTATAAGAACTATTAAACTCAAATAGGCCGTATGGTTGAAGGGGCGGTACTGTTCAACGAAGTTGCGATAGCCTTTTTATCTGAACTATTCTGAACCTCCAAGTTTTCACCCTCTTCCAGCCATGAACATAAGGTCGACGAATATCCATCATATTCTAGGAAATGCTTGGAGATCCCATTTCATGTTCTTCGTTCTCGATCAAGTACTCATCTTCGAGTTAATCTCCTACACCGTTCATGAATAAATGATCCATTAGCATCTCGACCGTCAATCTGCGTGAAGGTTTCCTCGTGAGACACGACTTTAAGAAACTCTTTGCTTCATCTGAAACACCACTTGGTATTTTGGGAACTTCACGCTCATTGCATCAGCTGTAAAAGCTCGTCTGCATCCAACTCTTCTTCCCTATCCCAAGGAGATTGTCCGGTAAGTATTTCACACACAACACACCCAAGAGCCCAAATATCCCAGGGACAGGGACTAGGGAGGTTCCTGTACATTCTCAATCACCACTTCAGGTGCCATATACAGAGGCGTGCCTCTCAAGTAAGCGTCCAAGTCGATCTTCCTCTTCTTTTTCTGTGCCGATCTCTTCGCAAACCCAAAATTTTCGATCTTTGCTACATGATTACCCTTGGGGCTAATGGTGGGCACCAATAAAACATTCTCAAGCTTTAAATCGCAGTGAACGAAACCACAATCATGAATGTGACTGAGCCCCTTGAGGATTGACCAAGAATAGCGCTTTACATCAGTTTTCGGCAACCGACAGCCATCAGATTTCTCGATTGAATCTGCTAGTATTGTTGGGATCGGCGGAAGCTCAAAAATAATATGGAGACCAGAATTTAAGGTGGTTCGGCCAATTTAGTCTACATCCACACAAACTGAGAGGAGTATTTGTATTAAACAACAAACCAACTATTTACAATGGTTTCTCTCAACTCTCATAGCTTTTAATCTCTCCAACGTATCTCACCTCAAGCTCTGTGCTTCTCATTACAATCTTACATGTATTTATAGGAGAATGAAATAATGTGAACATGTAAATGACGGTAGAATTTCGGCGGCCTACATTCTTGAATTTCCAGTCGGCGCCTACCTTCCAGCTATTACTAACGGTGCCTAACTTCATCTTCCAGAAGCCTCCAGCTCATTTGCGTGTTGATTTCTAACAATTTCTCCTTCAACACCAAACGGAGGATATTCTGGCACATTTTAGTTCAAAGTACTTAACCTAGCTATGTTTCTACATAACTCAAGTTTTTTGTATGTGACTAGCTTCGTCAGCATGTCCGCTGGATTCTCCTTTGTATGGATCTTTACAAGTTTCAACAGCTGTTGCTCTATTACTTCACATATCAAGTGATAC
This sequence comes from Platycarya strobilacea, assembly GCA_036898215.1. Classification (NCBI taxonomy): domain Eukaryota; kingdom Viridiplantae; phylum Streptophyta; class Magnoliopsida; order Fagales; family Juglandaceae; genus Platycarya; species Platycarya strobilacea. The sequence continues at coordinate 8,333,616 of CM072545.1, forward strand.
CGAATATCGATGTGCTTTGTCCGGGAGTGGTACATCGAGTTTTCACTCAGATCAAGAGCACTTTGATTATCACAATAGATTTTGTACTCTTTTTGACCGACTCCCATTTCTTGGAGGAATCGCTTTAGCCACAACATTTCCTTTCCTGCTTCTGCTATAGCAATGTACTCTACTTCTGTTGTAAATAAAGTTACACATTTCTGCAGTTTGGACTGCCATGATACAGCTCCACCTGCAAATGTGTAAATATATCCTGATGTAGATTTTCTCCCATCAAGATCACCTGCCATATCAGCATCTGTATAGCCATCCAAGACTGGGTTAGCTCCCCCGTAGCACAAGCACAACTTTGATGTACCCTTAAGGTACCTAAGAATCCATTGTACTGCTTTCCAGTGTTCTTTCCCTAGATTTGAAAGAAAGCGGTTCACAACTCCAACAGCGTGAGCGATGTCAGGTCTGGTACAAATTATAGCGTACATTAAACTTCCTACTGCTGAGGAGTACGATACTGTAGCCATTTCTTGAACCTTTTTCGGTGATGAGGGACACGAGCTCTTGCTCAATTTGAAGTGATTAGCCAGTGGAGTACTGACTGGCTTTGCTTTCTCCATGTTGAACTTTCGTAGTATTTGTTCAATATACTTTTCCTGTGACAGCCATAGCTTCTTTTTCTTCCTGTCACGAGTGATCCTCATGCCCAAAATCTGCTGGGCAGGTCCTAAGTCTTTCATCTCAAAGACTTTGGAGAGATCCGTCTTTAGCTTCCTGATAATGGATGGATCTTTTCCAATAATCAGCATGTCATCAACATAGAGCAGTAACATCACGAAGTCACCTTCTGAAAGTCTCCGGATGTAAACGCACTGATCTGCATCAGTTTTCTTGTAGTCATGACTCATCATGAATGAGTCAAACTTCTTATATCACTGTCTGGGAGCCTGTTTCAAACCGTAAAGGCTTTTTTCCAACTTATAGACCAAATGTTCCTTTCCAGGAACTTGGAAGCCTTCTGACTGCTCCATGTAAATCTCCTCATCAAGGTTGCCGTGAAGAAATGCTGTCTTCACATCCATCTGTTCAAGCTCCAAGTCAAGACTTGCCACCAATCCGAGTACCACTCAAATTGAAGTCATCTTCACAACAGGTGAAAATACCTCATCAAAGTCGATTCCTTTCTTCTGTTGGAATCCTTTGACGACTAAGCGAGCTTTGTGCTTCACCTGCTTGCCATCATTTTTCAGCTTGAACACCCATTTGTTTCTCAGTGCTCTCTTATCTTTTGGAAGTTCCATCAGCTCATAAGTCTGATTCTTCTGTAACGAGTTCATCTCATCCTGCATAGCTTGCATCCATTTGTCGTTATCTGGATGAGATATTGCCTCCGAGAAGTTTTCTGGCTCCCCCTCATCTGTAAAAAGAATATAATCTGATTCCGGATATCTTCGAGACGGAATCAACAATCACCCTCTAGAGGATCTATCCTGCTGAGGTTGATCACCTGACAACTGTGGAAACTCTGCCGTTTCTGATGGAGAGGGCAACTGCTCCCCCTACTCATTACTGGTTTCTCCGTTGTCAGTATCCTCTTCTTCTTCTGGGGAAACTTCCTGTCTATCTTCAGTGTTTGAGACAGACTGAAGCGGTAGTGAACTTGGAGCTGGTTCTGGAGCACTTGGAGTTGTTTGTTCTGATCCAAACATCTGGTCTTCATGGAACACAACGTCCCTGCTTCTGATGACCTTCTTCGCTTTTGGATCCCATAATCTATATCCAAATTCTTCATCTTCATAGCCGATGAAAAAATACGGAGTAGACTTTTCATCAAGTTTCTGTCTTCTCTCATTGGATACATGTGTAAATGCTTTGCACCCAAATACTCTTAGATGAGAGTATGAAATCTTGTGGCCTGACCACACCATCTCTGGGACTTCGAACTGCAGTGGAATTGATGGTGTTCTGTTGATCAGGTAACAGACTGCTCTTACTGTTTCACTCTAGAACGGCTTAGGCAACTTTGCCATACTCAGCATGCATCTAGTTCGCTCCACAATAGTCCGGTTCATCCGTTATGCTACACCATTGTGTTGTGGGGTGTAGGGGACAGTCTTCTCGTGTCTGATACTATGTCTGGAGCAGTATTCTCTAAACTCTCGAGAAGTGTATTCACCTCCATTGTCTGTCCGGAGGCATTTCAGCTTCTTGCCTGTTTCTCTTTCTACCATGGCATGGAAGTTTTTGAATTGATTAAAAACTTGATCTTTCCCTTTTAGAAAATACACCCACACTTTTCGTGAAGTATCATCAATAAAAGTAACAAAATATTTGTTACCTCCAATTGATTCAACTTCAAAAGGACTGCAAATATCAGAATGTACCACGCTCAATAACTCTAATCTTTTTCTAGCAGATGTCTGGAATGAAACTCTATGCTGTTTACCAAATAAACAGTATTCACAAGGATTGAGGGCAATACCTTTGTTTATTGTGATCAATGCTTTCTTTGCAAGCACGAACACCCCTTTTTCTCCCATGTGGCCAAGTCTCCGATGCCACAAGTTTAGTGATGTATCATCTTCAGCTACATTGAGATTGTTTGCACATATCTTAGCACTTGATTTGTATAAAGTGCCACAGATATGTCCCCGTGCAACGACCATTGTTCCTTTCTTCAATTTCCAAGCATTGTTACTGAAGATGCTCTCGTAACCCTGTTGATCAAGGGTTCTTATAGAAATTAGGTTAAGTCGAAGATCTAGTACGTGCCGAACGTCATTTAGCACCATAGTACAGCCAACATTGGTTTTTATTCTGACATCTCCAATGCCCACGATCTTTGAGAAACTTGAATTTCTCATCCTGACTGTACCGAAGTCTCCTATTTTGTAAGTACTAAAGAAATCCTTACAAGGAGTGGCATGATAGGATGCTGCTGTATCTATTACCCACTCGGTTTCTTCGCTTGAAACGTGCAAGCAAGATTCTTCACCAGCGGAAAGGAGTACACAATCTCCAGAAAGCGTCACTGCGGCTTCGCCTTCTTTTTGCTTTGACTAACTGCTTGGCTGATTCTGCTCCTTCTGCAGCTTTCGGCATTCTCTTTTAAAGTGGCCTTCAATACCACAGTAAAAGTATTTTCTCTTCTTTCGCTGTTTACCGCGACTTTGGGATCTCCCTTTGCTTTGACTTTCGTTCTTTTCTCGACTTCTACCTCTACTATTTCTCTGATGCCTTCCTTCTGTTACAAAGGCATCTGTTTGGTCTCTTCCAACCTCCTTTCGTCTAGTCTCTTCATTAAACAAGGCGTCTGTCACCATTGACATGGCGAGCTTTCCATCTGGAGCTGAATTACTGAATGAGACCACTAGCGTTTCCCAGCTATCTGGTAGGGAACTGAGAAGTAGTAGAGATTGCACTTTGTTTCCGAGCTTAAAGTCTACGGATGCAAGTTGATTTATAAAATTCTGAAACTCGTTGGTGTGTGCGGTCACTGAGATGCCGCTTTTGAGTTTCAAGTTGACAAAGCGTCTCATTAATAATGCCTCGTTCCGAGCAGTTTTTGCCTAGTACATGTTTTCCAGTTTTTTCCACAGCTGATAGGCATCCGTTTCCTGTGCAACATGGTGAAAAACACTATGATCAATCCACTGCCGGATCTGACCAATAGTTTTCTTATTCAACTTATGCCAGTCTTTTTCCGCTACATCATCTGGTTTTACGCTTTTCTCTTCAATTGGATTGAAGAGATCTTTACAATTTAGGAGATCTTCCATTCGAGGTCTCCATAGTGCGTAATTTGTAGATATTAGCTTGATCATCGCACCTGCTCCTGAATCCTCCATCAGTTCGGCTTTAATCTTTGATTTGAGTGACCTTTTCTCAAAGTTCGGAGTTGAATCTCAAAAAACAGAGCTCACCAATGCATCCAGAACGGTGGAAAACTTTAGAAATGACTCTTGTCTCGTTCCAAAACGATTAAAATTGCGTCGAAAACTTGAAAAATAAGACAAACGAAATATTCCTTCCGAAACAGAATATTCCCTAATGTCACCGAAATATTCTCTCCCGTCAATGGAATATTCCCTCCTTATCGAAATATTCTGCAACGGAATATTCCAATCTGTCAACGGAATATTCCAATATGTCATCCGAATATTCTCGCCAGCGACGGAATATGTTGACAGAATATTCCTTCTCTGATGGGTTGCTGGAGCGGGTCGAAAAAGGGTCTGGAGTGGGTACGGGTCGGATCACCTGGAATTCGGGTCGGAGTTCTTCTTCCTCTTGGCGTGCGCGTGGGGCGTGTGAGGCGTGTGGCCGGCGCGTGGCAGGAGCTGTGTCGGCGCGTGCGGAGTCTCCCGGTGTCCGTTTGAGATGAAAGTTTCACCAGAATTTTCTTCTTGACCTGAGGAATCTGATGGTATCCTCCAAACTTGATTTCGATCAAGTTTCAAAATTGGTCTTTCACGAAAATTCACAAATCCGACCTCCTACTGGCTCTGATACCACGTGTTGGGATCGGCGAAAACTCAAAAATAATATAGAGACCAGAATTTAAGGTGGTTCGGCCAATTTAGCCTACGTCCACACAAACAGAGAGGAGTATTTGTATTAAACAACAAACCAACTATTTACAATGGTTTCTCTCAACTCTCACAGCTTTTAATCTCTCCAACGTACCTCACCTCAAGCTCTCTGCTTCTCATTACAATCTTACATGTATTTATAGGAGAATGAAATAATGTGAACATGTAAATGATGGTGGAATTTCGGTGGCCTACATTCTTGAATTTACAGTCGGCGCCTACCTTCCAGATGCTACTGACGGTGCCTAACTTCATCTTCCAGAAGCCTCTAGCTCATTTGCGTGTTGATTTCCAACAAGTATTCCTGCAGAGGCATACTCCAATAAAAGATTGTAAACCATCTCGACCTTTTTTTGGGTCATGATCTCATCCCTGAAACAGTCAATCACATAAGGGGAGCCTTTGACGCTGTCGAGAACCTACTTTTCCTTCTGGAGCGAACCAGAAACAGAGACCTTTGCAGAATGCAGATTTCACCGCCATGGTTGAAGGGAAACAACTGAACCTTGATTTGGATTTCTTCAAAGTGGCAAGAAACACGGACCCAAAACTTCCTTTGCCGATCAACTTTCTCCATCACCAAAAGTACTCTCCATTTCCTTTTCTCTGGAGTTAATAATTTAGCTTGATCTTAGTATTCCCAACTCTTAGAAATAATGAAAGCAATGCAGAGGAAAGTGGAAATTAGCAGAAAATTGCCTACCTTCAGGGATTCGTGCTTGGACTTTCTACTCGATCCTTTCTCTTTGGCTTTGCTAAAAGACATGAATACAGAAAATCGGTGTTTGATCGATCTCATCTCAATATTTATAGAACTTATGGTTAGCGTAATTGTAGTAGGAATAGAACACTTGGGCGCGGGCGCGGGCGCGGTAATGTGGTTTTAGTGTTTGAATGAAGTTTCAATTCTTTCTTTGGATTGAACTGTCGACGTAAGTACGTCTCTCGTTTTGAAATCCATGCAGATATATGTATGTTTTTTATTAAAGTTCTGGGCAAAATAGAATTCTTTTGGGTATTGCATACTGAAGAAGATGATGGAATATGGAAACCCTCAAAGGTACCTAATCCGCATATAAAGAACCATGGAAGCGCAAGTTATCACAAATAAGCTTAATTGCTAAATAAAAAGCTTGAAGCTTTATTCTTGTTTGTAGTTTATGATAAAATTGCTTTTTTTGACTAGATAGAAAATTAAGAACCCCAATTATACAGGGAAATGTAAGACTCTTTGGATTGATAATCTAGGTATTTTGAAGCATGCCTAGTTATTTTTACTCATCAATTTCAGCTTGAAGAAACTGCAAGTGAAGTAGTTTCTTAAGACCATTATAACTATTTATCTTAAAATAAATCTTCTCTCCAATTTGTGTCTTCAACAGAGTGCTCTGCCCATCTACTAACAAAATCAAGAGTATCTAAGTACATCTAGAGCATTTGACAAATTTCTATTCAAGCAATACCTATTAAGCAAGATATCATTAGATTTTCCTTGAAGTTCTTTTACCATTGTTTTAGCATCACAAATTCAACATATTATTGCTCCATCCGGGCTTCCTTTTGTATTTGTTGTCCCTTTCTTTGATCAGCTTGGTAATATTATTGTTATATTTCACTACATTCGTTTGATATATGCTTTGGAAAAAAAAAAAAGAATTTGGCAATATATTGAATTCTAGGTGAGAAAATTTTTATTTAAGGTTGCTTGAGTCTGCAGGAGTTCCTAGAGATTGAGTGTGAAATGGCAATAAAAATTTTCTTTATCATGTCACTTGGATTATTAACTAAAATAATAAGCTAAAAAATAGAATAAAAGAAAACTTTCGTTTAATCTATTAGTCAATGTGGGTTTGTAATCATTCAAGTAAAACCTTGGGCTACTTAAAAAGTCATAAAACGGGTTTCTAAATATAGGCCCGAACTCAATTAAAGGAAACAACCCACAAACAGTTTCTGAGGATAGGTTGATCAAGCCCACATAACTTAGATACAAGTCCAGTTTAAAATCAATTAGCGTTTATGAATGGAATAAAGCCCAATGCACCAGCCCATTAAGGCCCAAGGCCCACTCTACTTGAAAGTAATAGAACAACCTGGAAGGAATCAGAGTCTCGGTACAAAACTAAAAGGGCTAAAAGGGCATAAACGGAATAACAGAAGTAAAGTTGGGACTTTTTGGAAAAGTTGACACAAATAAAAGGAAAAATGAAACACATGATAATACGAAGACAATAGCAAAGGCAAACTGAAACAAAACCATTAAATGCAATCAACGAAGCTTACGGAGTAATAACGAAATCCAAGGGAGAGAAGAGAGAGTTGCGATGCTCATCGAGAGGGAAGAGAGACGCCATGATGACGCTGGTGGTTGATGGTGGGCAAAGATGCACTGTGCTTCACTGAAAAGGGTGCAAGACAGCTTGGATTCGCGGAGGATGGCCAGGCGGCACTTTCTCTGGCCGCCGAGAGGAGGTTCACCTTATCATATATTCAATCTTCTCGTGAGTGAAATGTGCTTTGGTTCAAACAATTTTTTTTTCAGTCACATAAAATATAAAAACAATTTAATTTTTTAAATTAATAATAATAATCTTAAAATATAATAATTTAATAATATTTTATTCAACTTTTAATTCATCTTTATCTTATTTTACTGTACAAATCAGCTTGAAATTTTGTTCACTTATTTTCTTTTGTTTTTTGTTTTGTAATAAAAGGTTAATTTGACTTTTAGATCATATAAATGAGTTCAAAACCATGTGGCTTCCTGAAGCCAGTTCCTGTTAGCTCGGCCTCAGAGAGCAACCTTTCCCATTGAAATTTGAATGTACGTGTAAACGCTTGATCATGTCATTGTTTGATGAAAATACCAGTTTTTCAAATCTCTCTAACATGGTTGATACATACACGTTCTCAGTACATTTTTTCAAACTACATTTTTGGTAAAGTATCATTAACCTGTAGACAATGTTTGATTAGACTCAAATTCAATGCCTTCTTGTCCACGCTTAGAGGACTGAAAAAATATTGACTTGAAAGCAGTTTTAACATATGTTTTTTCATTGGTTCTGGATTAATATTAATTTATTTAATACACGAGAGACGCGTTTTCGGAATTAAAAAGCGATCGGTAGTTTGAGATTTCCACGGATCCAACTGAAAATTGTCAACGAGTTTGAATAGAGACAATACGCCTTCTGGTCCATGTTGACCACAAATCCCACCAATAATTAGTTGCTCCTCTTTTTTCTTTTTTTTTTTTTTTTCTTTCTTTATGTATCTGTTTTCCTTTCCCATTGTGCAAAGCAGCATCGGCACCTCTATTTACAGAGAGTTGACGCCTTATCTCTATCAGAATTGCATACACTTTTTCTTCAATGGCATTCAGTTCACCTTCTTCTTCGTCGGCCTCTTTTTCTTCTACCCTTAGATGGTCTTACGATGTATTCCTGAGTTTTAGAGGAACGGATATGCGCAATATTTTTACTGCCCATGTATATCCTACTCTATGTCAAAGGGGAATCAAAACCTATAGAGATGACAAAGATCTTGAAAGAGGAGAGACATTTTCATCTACACTTCTCAAAGTCATTGAAGAGTCAATGATTTTTATTATTGTGTTATCTTCAAACTATGCATCCTTTACATCGTACTTGGAAGAGCTAACAAAGATCCTTGAGTGTAAGAAAAAAAAACAACAAATTATTTTACAAGTATTTTACCATGTAGATCCATTAGAAGTGTGAAATCAAGAAGGAAGTTTTGGATAAGCATTAGCTAAACATCAAGAGAGGTTTAAGGGGAATCCAAAAGTGCAAAGGTGGAAGGAAGCCTTACAAGATGTTGCCGGTTTGGCTGGAGAACATTTAGAAGACGGGTATTTCTTTAACTATTATATTAATTGAGAATAGAGATTTCCTTTGATTGAAATTGTTTATATAAAAAAGTATCATGTGTTCTTTGAACATGTGAGAAACATATAATTTTGAATGACATATCAATTTTTTAACTTAGTACATATTTAGAGTTGCAGTAAAAAATATTGTTTTTAACTTAAGACTTATAGTTAAAGCTTAATGTAATAAGCTCTACTACCAAAAAACTATTTACTGTTTAAGATTCATATGTCTAAAATGCTTTTAGAGTTAATTACGATAGTTTTTTGAAAAATATATAATTATTTGTAATTGATAAAAGCTACAATTTAATGTTTTTTGAAAAGCTAATTTTTACATTTTTTTAATTGACTAAAGTATTTTTTATAAAGTTACCAATCATGTTATTTTTTCTTTAAAAAGTGCTTTTAAGTAATTTATTTAAAGATGTTTTTAACTACTTAAAAGTACTTTTTAAATCTCGAAATATAATCTCAAACAGACTCTTAAACTTTTACAAAGACATGCGTTGTTAGCTGCTCAATATAATGCTGCCATTTTTATTTTTTATTTTTTATATCTGTAAGAGGAAATTTCCTCCGATCCAATATGAAGAAAAACTGTCGATAAAAACTGTTGAGTATGGCTTATGAATACATGCACAGACCTGTCTAGCTCGACTCTCGCTCGAGTGAGATTACAAGACTTCTAGACTTTCCAATCCGAGACTTCGCTCGACCCTCGCTCGACCTCCAGCTCGAGCGAGGATCACGCAGTGACTTCGCTCGACCCTCACTCGACCTCCCGCTCGAGCGAGATGCCACGTGTTGCCAGGTGTCCGTTTTCTAGTTGAGCGAATCTGACTTAGAAGTCCTCGCCCGAGCGAGTTTAAATCTCGCTCGAGCGAGATTGCATAATATAAATATCGCGAAGCCATTTCGAGCAGCGGACGACGAAGAAACACAGAGGCTCTGTTTTTGGCGCCGACGAGCTCAGCTTCCTCCTAGATCATTTCTTCTCCATTTCTCCACTATTCTGAGTGAAACTTGTGAGGATTGAGTGTATACACGTGAGGTGAGTGTTCTCTGTTGTAAGAATCTTCTGATTCTCTCTCTGTAACCTCCATTTGATCTAGTGAAACTTTGAAACCAACCCCACAGTGGATGTAAGCTCATTTTGAGCTGAACCACTTAAATCGCTGTATTTTTTCTGTGTTTACTGTTTTATTTCTCATTGTTGCATCCGCTGCGGTTTATTTCATATCTTTGTTGTTTGTTTCTTTGGCTATTTCCCAACAAACTGGTATCAGAGTGTTTTCAGGCTCTGTGAATATTTGAAGAGATGGCTACAGCAAGATTTGAAGTTGAGAAATTTGACGGTCAGAACAGTTTCAGCTTGTGGCGCCTGAAGATGAGGGCATTGTTGCGCCAGCAGGGGTTATTCAAAGTTCTAGAGGAAAGGACGGCAGATTCTCCCGTACCGTCTAAGGACGATGAAGAAAAGGTACATAGTACTATTCTATTATCATTGTCTGATAGAGTGTTGAGAGAGGTGGCGGAGGAGGAGACCGCTGAAGGTTTCTAGAACAAGCTTGAGAGCTTGTACATTAAGAAGTCTCTCACAAACCGTTTGTATTTAAAACAACGGTTGTATACACTCAAAATGACTGAGGGTTCGTCAGTTACTGAACACCTAGATGAGTTTAATAAGATTGTTATGGATTTTAGAAATGTTGACATCAAGCTTGATGAGGAAGATCAAGCTCTAATTGTATTGTGTTCATTACCTGCCTCATTTGAAAATTTTGTAAATTCTATGTTGTATGGTAGAGATACTATCTCCTTAGCAGATGTGAAGTCAGCTTTGAACTCGAAGGAATTGAGGAGTAAGTATGATAAGGGTGGTGAAGCACAGGCCAGTGGTTTGTTTGTCAAAGATACCTCCGATAGAGGAAGATCCAGTCAGAAGGGTTCAGAGAAGAGCAGAGGAAAGTCCCGGGGAAATCAAAGTCCAAGTCCAATAAGAAGAATGTAAAATGCTATTATTGTCAGAAGTTTGGACACTATAAGAGTGAGTGTATGAAGCTGAAGAAGAAGGAGGAATCTATGAGTTCCTCTAATGCCGTCAGTGCTGCTGATGAATCTGACGGCTCTGATGTAGTTCTTGCAATCAGTGATTCAAACAGTCGGTTCAGTGATAAGTGGGTGATGGACTCAGCTTGCACGTTCCATATGTGTCCCAGAAGGGACTGGTTCATGTCTTATGAATCAGTCAACAATAGTTTTGTTCTGTTGGGAAACGACACAGCTTGCAAGATTGCGGGAATGGATTCTGTGAAGATCAAGATGTTTGATGGGATGGTTAGGACACTGACTAACGTCCGGCACATTCCAGACTTGAAAAAGAATCGTATCTCCATGGGGGCCCTTGATTCTTTGGGTTTGAAGTACACAGGACAAGGTGGAGCTCTGAAGGTCAGCAAAGGCTCCATGATCATTATGAAGGGAGACCTGAAAGATGGTCTCTATTTCTTCCAAGGCAGTACTGTTAGCGGTGAAGCTGCAGTTTCAGTATCTGATCAGTCAGAGTCAGATGTTACTCGTCTATGGCACATGAGATTGTGCCATATGAGTGAGAAGGGGATGTCTATCCTCAGTAAGCAAGGGTTGCTAGGGAATCAGAATTTGGGCAAGCTAGACCTGTGCGAGCACTGTGTATTCGGGAAGCAGAGCAGGGTTCAGTTTGCAACTGGGGTTCACAGAACAAAAGGTACAGTGGACTACATTCATTCCGACCTTTGGAGTCCATCTTCAGTTCCATCAAAAGGTGGTGCTAATTACTTGCTTACATTCATTGATGATTACTAACGGAAAGTGTGGGTTTATTTTTTGAAACAGAAAAGTGAAATCTTCAAGAACTTCAAGCAGTGGAAAGTTCTGATAGAGAATTAGACCGGTAAGAAGGTGAAACGGCTTCGGACTGACAACGGGATGGAATTTTGCGGCAATGACTTCGATGAGTTCTGCAAGAACGAAGGAATTGCCAGACACCGTACAGTCAGGTATACTCCACAGCAAAATGGAGTGGCTGAACGCATGAACCGGACCCTCCTAGAACGAGCACGCAGTATGCTCTCCAATGCCGGTCTGTCTAAGGACTTTTGGGCGGAAGCAATCAATACAGTCTGCTTTCTGCTGAACCGCTCTCCAACCACAGCTATTGAGTTGAAGACACCTAATCAAGTATGGTCTGATGAACCTACTGATTATTTGAACCTGAAGATATTTGGTTGTCCTGCTTATTTTCATGTAAATGATGGTAAGCTAGAACCTAGGGCAAATAAGTATATTTTTATGGGATATGCTTCTAGGGTGAAGGGATATAGATTGTGGTGTACTGATCCCAAGTCACCCAAGTTTGTGATAAGCAGGGATGTTGTATTTGATGAGAAATTCATGCTTAATCCGACAAAACAGATTCCCGTGTCTACAGGGAAGAAGGTGGAACTGCAGGCTTCACTTGAGACACCACCAGTAACTCAGGATCATGCTATGGCTGATGAGCATGATTCTGAGTCAGAGATTGAGACACTAGCTGAAGAGCAATACAGTATAGCTGCTGGTAGACAGAGGAGGCAGATCAGACCACCTCAGACATATGCTCATGCAGATATGATCAGTTATGTACTCGCTACAACGGAAGAAATTGTGGGGCAGGAGTTTTCCAGTTACTCAGAGGCTGTGAAGAGTACTGAATCTGCACAGTGGTGTTCAACGATGACTGAAGAGATTGAGTCTCTTCATAAGAACCAAACCTGGGATTTGGTTAAATTACCAGCGAAGACCAGAGTTGTGGGCTGCAAGTGAGTTTTCAAGAGAAAAGAGGGAATCCAGTCTGATGCAAGATACAAAACTCGTCTAGTTGCTAAAGGCTACAGTCAGAGAGAGGGGATCGACTTCACTGAAGTATTCTCTCCAGTAGTAAAGCACAGTTCAATCCGAGTTTTACTAGCCATCACGACTTTGTATGATCTGGAGCTTCAGCAGCTTGATGTGAAGACAACGTTCTTACATAATGAGCTTGAAGAGACTATCTATATGCGTCAGCCAGAGGGGTTCACAGTTGAAGGTAAAGAAGACCGTGTATGCAGACTGAAGAGGTTTTTGTATGAGTTGAAGCAGTCACCTAGGCAATGGTATAAACGTTTTGATTTATTTATGAATGATCATGATTATTTGAGAAGTAATTATGACTGTTGTGTATATCATAAACAACTGCCTGATAAGTCTTTCATTCACTTATTGCTTTATGTTGATGACATGCTTATAACTGCTAAAAGCATGGTTGATATTGATTTGTTGAAAACTCAACTTAAAGATGAGTTTGAGATGAAAGATTTAGGTGATGCTGAGAAAATACTGGGGATGGATATCCACAGGGATAGAAAAGCTGGGAAGTTATACTTGTCCCAGAAAAAGTATATAGAGAAGGTTCTAGACAAGTTTGAAATGTCTGACTCCAAACCTGTCAGCACGCCGCTGGCGTCGCATTTTAAACTTTCAGCTTCCCTATCCCCCAGACAGATGAGGAGGAACAGTTCATGGCAAATGTTCCTTACTCTAATGCTGTAGGTAGCATTATGTATGCCATGGTGTGTACCCGTCCAGATGTTTCACAGGCAATGAGTGTGGTTAGCAGATATATGGCTAAGTCTGGTAGAACTCACTAGCAGGCCGTGAAATAGATTTTGAGGTACTTGAAGGGAACCTCGCATGTGGGCTTGATATTTGATAGAGATGTAGATCTCAGTTCTATTGTTGTTGGTTTTGTTGATTCTGACTATGTTGGGAATTTAGATAAGAGAAGATCATTGACAGGCTACATTTTCACATTGTGTGGTTCTGCTATTAGTTGGAAAGCAACACTTCAATCAACTGTTGCTTTATCAACTACAGAGGCAGAATACATGGCAGCAGCTGAGGCTGTTAAGGAGGCCATTTGGGTGAAGGGGCTAATCAGTGACTTGGGTCTTCAGCAGACAGAGATGACAGTGTTTTGTGACAGCCAGAGTGCTATACATTTGACCAAAAATCAAATGTATCATGAGAGGACAAAGCACATTGACGTCAGGTATCACTTTATCAGAGTAGTAGTGTCAGATGGTACAGTTAGTATTCAGAAGATTGCTACTTCAGAGAATCCAGCAGATGTAATGACCAAGCCAGTTGCAGTATTCAAGTTCAAATTTTGTTTGGACTTAATAGGGTTCGGGGTTTCCAGGTTCCTTAGGGAACTCAGATGGGGTTGGTTTTCTTAGTTGCTGCATTTTACATTCTTGGGTTGATCTGGATTTTATGAGGCTTTTAGGTATTCAAGCCAAGGTGGAGATTTGTTGAGTATGGCTTTTCAATACATGCCCAGACCTGTCTCGCTCGACTCTCGCTCGAGCGAGACTACGAGACTTCCAGACTTTCCAACCCGAGACTTCGCTCGACCTCCAGCTCGAGCGAGGATCAGGCAGTGACTTCGCTCGACCCTCGCTCGACCTCCCGCTCGAGCAAAATGCCACGTGTTGCCAGGTGTCCGTTTTCTAGTTGAGCGAATCTGACCTAGAAGTCCTCGCTCGAGCGAGTTTAAATCTTGCTCGAACGAGATTGCATAATATAAATATCGCGAAGGCATTTTGCGCAGCGGACGACGAAGAAACGCAGAGGCTCTGTTTTTGGCGCCGACGAGCTCAGCTTCCTCCTAGATCATTTCTTCTCCATTTCTCCACTATTCTGAGTGAAACTTGTGAGGATTGAGTGTATACACGTGAGGTGAGTGTTCTCTGTTGTAAGAATCTTCTGATTCTCTCTCTGTAACCTCCATTTGATCTAGTGAAATTTTGAAACCAACCCTATAGTGGATGTAAGCTCATTTTGAGCTGAACCACTTAAATCGCTGTATTTTTTCTGTATTTACTGTTTTATTTCTCATTGTTGCATCCGCTGCGATTTATTTCATATCTTTGTTGTTTGTTTTTTTTGCTATTTCCCAACAAAAACATGCATGTATCTATTCCTATTTTCGTCCTTGTCTTTCTCGTTTAATATTAACGCTTGTGGTAGTCTACCAGTTATGGCCATTGTAATTAAATTATATATATTTGGCTACTGAGCCGACCTCAAATGATCTAGGAATAGTAATAAACTAATAATAAAAAATATAGAATAATTGTGAAAAGTTAAACAGAAAAAATAAAATATTAAATAATAGCTAAAAGTAGTCAAAAAGTATTAATAAAATATGAGATCACTCAACTACTCAAACATAGCATTGGAGTTGTCCAATGGAGTCTTTTTGTTTCATTTTTATTAGTTTCATATTAATTTATTGGTATTGAGTAAGCAAATGTCAAAAAAAAAAAAAAAAAAAATCTTTTAACAAGACCTTGGGGAGGATCTTCACATCATGGCTCATATAAAAAATTATAGCTTAGTCTTTTTTTTCTTTTATATATAAATTTTTTCATAATGTAATGGGTGATATTATAGTTGATGTGTTGACACAGCAACTTATAAATAATGAAACTCTATTTCGTTTTATATAAAAAATGTGACTCATTAAATGTTCCTTTTCCTTGTATTGACAAGAAAGAATATGAATTCATGCATAAAATCATTCAATGGGTGGAGTCAATAATAGTTAAATTTGCATACCAGTTAGACATTACTGAGTATCCAATTAGCCTAGAGTCTCACTTACAAGACTTGAATACTAATTTACGAATTAGATGGAATGACATTATTCTCATGACAGGAATTTATGGAATTGGTGGAATTAGTAAAACAACTATTGCTAAAGCTGTCTTTAACTTAATTGGACATCAATTTGAAGCTAGAAGCTTTCTAGAAAATGTTAAGAGCAATTTCAAGTCTAGAGGAGGGCCTGGTCAAACTGCAAAAGAAACTTCTTTATAATCTTTTAGGAAACTTTGGAAGTTTTAATATTGGTGATGTTGTAGGTACTAATGTTATAAAGGATAGGCTTTGCTCTTAAAGGGTACTTATAATTCTTGATGATGTGAGTAGGTCATGCCAATTGAAAGAATTAGCTAGAAACTATAATTGTTTGGTCTCGGAAGTAGAATAGTAATAACAACAAGAGATCAACATGTATTAAAGTATCATCAAGTTGATTCAATGTACGAAGTGCAGGGATTGGACGACAACCAAGCTATTCAGCTATTTAGTTGGCATGCATTTAAAAGAGACAAGCCAATTGAAGATTATGCAAAACTCACACAATGTATAATTGGTTACGCTAAGGGCCTTCCACTAGCTCTTATTGTGCTTGGTTCATATTTGCATGGTCGAAATATACAAGAATGGAAAAGTACATTGAAAAAGTATGAAAGAAGTCCTCACAATGATATTTATGACATTCTTAAAATAAGCTATGACGGGTTGGATGATAATGAAAAGGATATGTTACTTGACATTGCATGTTTCTTCAAGTGGAACCTTGTTGAATATGTCATGAAAATACTAGACAGCTGTCATTTTTCATCATCTATTGGCATTGCAAGGCTTAAAGATAAGTGTCTCATCAATATTAGTCAGGTTGAGGAGATGCATCACTTATTGCAAGAAATGGGTAAATAAATTGTTCGAAAAGAGTTGCCTAAAGAAGCTAGCGAGCATAATAGATTGTGGTTTCATGAAGATGTTTTCCATGTATTAGAAAAAAATACAGTAAGATATATCACACTAATAAAAACATGTTAAAGTTATAAATGTTAAAGTAACTCATATGTAACTCATTGGTTTTATGTTATCAACACACTAAGAAATTGTTTGATTTTACATTTGTTTTTTGTTCACTAATGAAACCTCCCAAAACATGTGAGATTAGAAATGGTGAAGTAACTCACTGGTGCATGTGTGTATATATACACACACACACACATACACACATATATATATGATTATAATAGCATACATATATATGATTATAAAATAGAAATATAGAAACAAAAAACTTAATTAAAAAAGGGCCACCGCCCATAGTTGTGGCAGTCGAGCCACTATTAATGGTGGCATGGTGGCAACAACACACATGGGTGACCCATTGTAGGTACTGGCCCAACTGATCCTTTTATCATTATTATTATTAAGTTTTATTTATTTTAGTTTTGGATTTCTTTGTGTTTCCTTGATTTTAGCAAGTGGTAATAAAAGAAGAACAACTTTATGATTTAATTATGTTGGATACTTATGACTTTGTTTTTGTAGGGAACAAACAAAATTGAAGTGATTTTATTAGATTTTCCTGAAGATCATGACATGATATATATGCTTGCATTCCAAGGCATTAAGAATATATATATATATATATATATATTGATAAGTTAAGGCATTTAAGAATATGAGGAATCTTCTATTGTTTATAAATTGGAATGCACAATTGTCTGCAGGATCAGATTATCTCTCTAATGAATTAAAAGTGCTTGTTTGGTCTAAATATCCTTCGTCAGTTTTGGCTTCTAATTTTCATGGAAATAATCTCGTTGACTTTCAAATGCCTGATAGCCGCATTGAGGAGTTAGGCGGCCTAAAACTAAAGGTACTGTTATTATTTTCAATTTTTTTTTGAGTAATTTTACATGTAATCATTTTTAAGTGCGTAATTATCGCAAAAACATTTTAAAAAATAGTGGAGTCCACTATTAAAAAATTAAGTTTTTTTCATGTAGGACTCAGGTCTTGTTCACTTTTTTTTAAAAGTATTATACGATAGTGTCCAAATTCACAATTGTATATATATATACATATTTTTGCATATTTCTTTCTTTAAAACTATAAAACAGAACTTCATTGAAGCTAATACATTTATTTTATTTTATTTGGACAGAACTTGACATATATGGATTTATGTCGTCGTAATTTTTTAACGAAAATTCCTGATCTTTTAAGTAGCCCAAATTTAGAAGAGTTGGATCTTGAAAATTGTGAGAACTTAGTTCAGGTTCATCATTCTGTTGGATTCCTTAATAAGCTTTGGAGATTTTCTGTTAGTGGATGCTGGAAGCTTAGGATTTTGCCAAAAATATTCAAGTTGAGATCTCTTCGTTTTTTTTAACTTGAATATTGCTGGAGTCTTGAAGACTTTCCAGAGATTGAATGTGAAATGAAGTTTTTACACGAGTTAGATTTTTGCGGCACTAGCATAAAGGAACTACCTTCATCAATTGGCAACCTTACTCAACTTCAAGAATTACAAGCAGCAGCCTGCATTGATCAGTTGCAAAGTCTACGTAGACAATCCACACCATATGTTGTGTCTACAGGTTCCCCCTCACGCGCGATTTGGAAATCGCTACAAGTTTTAAGTCTTCGATACTGTTGCTTGTCAGAATCAAATCTCTTCACGAATGGTAATTTCTTTCCCACTTTGGATAGGTTAGATCTAACTGGGAGTGATATTGTTATCTTTCCATCTGAAAGCGTCAGATTGGCTAGGTTGCGACACCTATGTTTGAACTATTGCAAGAAACTTAAAGAAATTTTACCTCTTCCCTTGAGTCTAGAAAAGGTTGAAGCTCGTGAATGCACATCATTGGAAAGTTTTGCACTACTAACTGAAATACTTACGAAAAACTATGGAATGAGTTTTTCTAACATCCCATGGATTGACTTGTACGGATGCCATAAACTGCTTGCGATTATGAGCTCAATTCCTTCATGGAAAGAGGTATGCATGTCTCTTTTTCTCTCTTTCTTTTTCAGTGTGTTTGTGTGTGACCTTGGTTTATAACTTGTATTAATTGCTGAAAGTTTTTTTTTTCTTTTTATATTCATATGACAGAGAAATTCTGAGTAAAATTGGGCATACCCAAATGAAACTGTATTGCTGAAAGCAAGGAGGCTCATGATAGTAATCTGTGTGAAATAAATATTAATCAACCGCATCATTCGAACGACATAGATGAAATTGTTTTCTATGTTATTTTTGGATTTAGGCCTAGTTCGTTTTCATAACTTCTCTTGTAATTCATAAACCAAAGCACAATCATTATTCAATTAAAGCTTGGCCCATGACCAGATCTTTTTAGGTATGCAAATAGCATTGTTTAATGGTAAGCAACATTTCCATTCAGTTTTTCTCTCTTGAACGACTTCTACTCTCATTTCTCTCTTTTCTCCAAAAATCCCTCAAGATGATTCTCATATTTTCTCATGTTGTAGCAGTTGTTTGGTCTGATTCTATATCAAAAAATTCTTCTCACTCAGCAGTTTATCTCTCACGGCCTCTCCTTCTCCCTCTCGAAATTTTGGTTCATCTGTATGCTGCTACGACTTCGCGAGTCCAGGTTATCATCACCATATTTTGAGCTTCAAGCAAGACAGACTCATCCTTCTATCATCTTTGGTTTTATTCTATTTCTGAGATCAAAGTAAACCCTAACCTTTCTCCATTTTTGGCTTGCATTGATTTGAACCCTAGAATTTTCCCCTTCTTCATTGTTTAGAAATTTAAGAAAAATTGTAATCCATTTGCAGAAATTTCGTTCCTTGCAGTTGAGTCCAACCACTGGGAACACGGTGTGATTTTCGGGTAAGCTGTATTCCTTACTCTAGATCCGAATTTCATGGGTTGTTTTTCTTGATATTCCCCCTTTTCAATTTCTTGAAACTAAATTTATGGATGTCTGTTGTGTACATGTATTTTGGGAAGCTGTTGGTTTTCTTTTTTATTGGTGTTTAGAACTGGGGTTCTTATATGAAGATTAGGTGGTTTGCATTTGTAATATGGATTGTGAGGATGATAGTTGCAGGATACCTAGGATGTTTTCTTGGGAATTAAGGTGATTGTTGGTTATTATATGTGAGAAATAAAGAAATGATGAGTGCTGGAAATCTCTTTTTAGGTCTTGTTGGAATAAAGCAATAAATAGACAAATGTTGGTTTTTTGTATACTGTTGGCTAGGAGCAATTGATGACCATTTGGGACATTTTCTCTATGATATATAGTTGTAGCACTTATGGGTTGGTTTATAAAGAAGTGTGGGGAATTTTAGAAACCATTCGGATTTATTCTTATAAGGATGTTGTAATTAACAGGTACCATTTGGGACATTTTCTCTATAATATATAGTTGTAGCACTTATGGGTTGGTTTATAAAGAAGTGTGGGGAATTTAAGAAGCCATTCGGATTTATTCTTATAAGGATGTTGTAATTAACAGGGGTTGATTGGACTGTTATTAATTGATTAGTTGCCTATTGAGTGTTTTATTAAATGTTGAGTGTATGTTTTGACTAGGTGGTGAGAGGCTGAAGTTCAAACTCAAAGTGTAGATATTACACGGAAATCAGGTAAGTGAGGTTTTCTTATATTAGCTTCTTTATAAAAGAAATCAAATGACTTTATCTAGAAAGCAATGTATGTTGTTTTTTAAAGGAAAATTCAAAAATGACATCAAGTGATTATTTTTTTTTACATATTTAGGAATTCAGATAAGAGATTGAATTATTCTAGCATGATAGACATATACTAAGTTTTGTGAATTTTGCGTCTTTTGGAAGTGATGTTTGAAGTAAATATGTGCGAAATCATGAGTTATAAGATCTTTTGATGTGAATATGGTATATGTCTATCATGCTAGAATGTACGAAAAGATTTAGAAATGTTTAGAGTTTTGTTTTTGATATGAGGTGGCATTTTAAAGTTCTGTTGTTTGATACGGCCCTACCACGTGTAAGAATAGTGTGTACGTCCCTAACACAGGTAATAATAGTAGGTATGGCCCTACCATAGATAAGAATAGTGGATATAACCTTACCATGAATATGAATAGTGGGTATGGTCCTACCACAGGTAATAATAGTGAGTATGACCTTACCACGAGTAATAATAGTGGGTATAACTTTATCACAAATAAAAATAGTGGGTAGGACCCTACCATGAGTAAAAATAGTTGATACGGCTTGACCACGAATAAGAATTATGGATATAACCTTGCATCACTCGTTTAACTCATTGTGCATTTTCAAACCAACTTCTTGTGATTTTTCTCTTTCATCCTTTATGTTGCATTCAATGAGAGAATATTAGAGTTATTTATTTATTTTTTTCATCTTGAAAGCTTTGTATCTAGCATTTCTTATTACTCTTGTTATTATATATAGAAAAATCAGCAGATAAATTCTCGATTCCACTATATATATATATATACACTACAACTCAAACTCATAAAGTAAAGATTTGTGTTGCATTTTGCTGGCCTGAACTAGTTGTAAGAGTTTTGGTTTGTCGGAGCGTTTTTGTGGTTTGGTTTAGGAATGTGTGGCATCTCTTTGGTTTTCTATCATGACGAACGAGACTTATAAAGGTTTTTTTAAAATCTTCCTAGGGCTTATGACAATGAGTTCATCTCTCTCCTTATTTGTTTATTATTATGCAAAAGATTCTTACTCGGCTTTTGCAAAAAAAATTTGAAGAACGAGGAATTGGAGCCTACTATCATCCTAGAGAGGCTCCGTTGGTGTCACATCTTCTTTATGCGGATGATCTCCTTATTTTTACAAATAGGGGAAAGAGACCTATCCAGATACCATTGAGAACTTTGAAAAAATATGCACTTTGGTTGGACCAGTTAATTAATAAGGATAAATTGACTCTTTTTCTGTCAAAGAAGATGAGTTATTCTAGAAAATGTGGACTGCTTAGAATTATAGGTTTTGTAGAGGGTTCTTTCCTGATCACTATTTGGGTATTCCAATGGTGACGGGTTGACTTAAAGCTAGAGACTTGGAACCTTTAGTTAATAAAATCCGGAACAAGGTGGCAGGATGAAAGTTTAAAACTCTTTCTCAGGGAGGACGTCTTATGCTTATTAGACATGTTTTGTTATGCATGGCAACTCAGTTCTTGGTAGTCTTAAATGTTCCTAAAGTTATCTAGTCCAAGATTAACTCTATGCTTTCTACTTTCTTTTGGGGTGAGTATAATGACAAATCTAAAAGAAAAGGGGTGGCTTGGTCTCATATCTGTAAACCAACAAATGAAGGAGGTCTTGGGATTCGGGACTTCAATGAAGTACATAAATCCATACATATGAAATTTTTGTGGAGCCTCTTATCTATTGATGGTCTTTGGACTCAGTTCTTCTGAGCTAAATATGTGAAGGATGGAAATCTTGCAATGGCAGTGTTGTGGGACAAGGGATCAAGATTCTGGAAGTCACTTATGCAAGATTTTCTAGAAGTTTATGAAAATAGCATAGTACGGATAAGGGTTGTCGACTGGATATTGAGAGTTCATGTTCAAAATATTGCGGATCATTCTTTAAAAGTGAGGGACTTTTGGGTTGGCAATATGTGAGATGAGATAGCTTTAGTAGAACTGATTGGTGAGACAGAGCAATGGAAGTGGTGCAATCGGTTATAGCAGGCAAAGAAGGGTTCGATGTATTGATCTACTCGTGATGGAGCTTTTACAACTACTTTAGCATGGGATTTAGTACGTATTCAGAAGGATGAAACTCCTTGGATGGAGTGGTTTTGGCACAAGTTTCTTCCAAACAGAGTGGCTTGCTGTTTGTGTATGGAAGGCATGGTCATGTTCTTAACCTGTTGATGCAAGAGTTATGTCTATGGGCATATCCCTTGCTTCTCAATGTTATTGTTGTAGGGGGGGCTGGAAACTTTGGATCATGTCTTATGCACGAGAGATATAGCTATGGCAGTTTGGTGTAAAGCGTCAGTGGAATTGGGTGTTCGTTTGATTGGATTCTCAACATGGCATGGCTGTTTTTCAACTTGGTTTAGATGTGCCAAGAGATCCTCTCAATGTGGCATTATGGTGACTTTAGTACCGTGTTTGATCACCTGGTGTTTGTGGTTGTGAAGATGAAATGCTAGAATGGAATCGAGGCATAAGACGGGAGAGTCTATTTGGCTTGCAATAAAATTTTGTCTAAGTCAGATATTTGAATAGATCAATAAGTGCAATAAGAATAATTCTATATGGAGCCGAGTTTTAGAGAGTCGATGGAGAGTCGACTTTGATTTAAAAAAAGTTTCCCTCATTTTCAACCTTGATTTTAATTCCTATACCAAAAACAAATCAATGACCCTTATTAGATCCATGAAAACAATGTTGAAAATGAGGAAAATCGTTTTTAAATCAGAGTAATTCTACATAGAGTTGATTTTAGGGAATCGATAGAGAGTCGACTTTGATTTAAAAAAAATTATCCTTATTTCCAACCTTGTTTTCATGGATCTAATAAGATTTATTGGTTTTTTTTTTGTATAAAAATAGAAAATAAGGTTGAAATGAGGGAAATAACATAGAATTATTCTTTAAATCAAAATCGACCTCCTAAAATCGACTCCATGTAGAATCACTTGTACAATAATATTTCATCAAGTGATTATGATATTCTTTCAGCCATGAACCTGCCTATTAAAAAGTTATTACTCATCGATCTAGTGTGGTAACATGGAAAAAGCCATTGGAGGAGGGGTGGGTCAAACTCATTGTTGACAGGAGTTGTAGAGGAAATCAAGGGACTTGTGGAGCTGATGGAGTAATAAGAGATCATCTTGGTAATATTAAAGCAGCCTTTTCTGAATTGCTGGGTTTCGATACTAATAATATTGCAAAATTAAGGGTCCTATCTCGTTGTCTTGTGGTTTGCAAAGAGTTTGGATTTTTTCAGGTAGAAATTGAGTGTGATTCGACTCTTGTTTTTCATTGGGTATCTTCGAAGTCATGTAATGTGTGGTACTCATGGGACTTTTGGGAACATTTGTTAGCAAGCTTAGAAGGTATGAGATTTAAGATCTCGCATGTTTACCGTAAGGGAAATAAAGTTGCTGATCTTCTGGCCCGAGAAGGTGAAATTAGGACTTCCAAGATATATGGACATACTGATAGACTCTCTCAAAGAGTTAAGAGGCATGGCTCGGCTTGATAAAAATAGACTCTCATCTTTAAGATGTTTACATATTATTCGGTGTTAATAAGCCTGTAAAGATTGGTTCTATTTGTTTATTTGTTTATTTGTTTAGATTGGTTGTATAGCTTGGGTTTTTTAATTTGATCATGATGTTTGAGAGATGGTTTTTTAAGGTGATTTGTTTTGTTTTTACAGTATGTCTTTGCTATAAGTCAGGATTCTCAATAAATTTGGGGATGAGTTATTTTAGAGCATCTACAACCCACTAGTTAAATGACATCCTTAATTAAATTTTTGCTAAAAAATATTAAAAACCTACTTCAACATGCTCTCTAAAACTAAAATAAATTTAATTTTTCTCTCATTACTCTCCAAATTTAACTAGAGGAAAGAAAAAACTAAATTACTTTTGTGACTAAATTAATTTAGTTTTCTCTCTTCTTATTTTCTTGATGGTTTCTAAATTATTTTTAGAAATTATTATTTTAATAGAATAGCTATTGATTTATTGAGTTTATTATTTGATGTAATGAAAAGTGATTAATTAAAATTTATAAAAGTGAAATTTTAAGTTAAAATTTGATTAAATTTTAGTTAATGAATTATGAATATTCTTAGACATGCGATGTTAACTTTTGGAAAAAAAAAAAAAAAAATCTGGTCATCTCCTTGATCCACGAGTTTATTAGCTACTCTCGAACTATGGGACAACCATAAAAGGCTGTTTGTTGTCAGCCATAAAATGAATTGACCATGTATTGTTAGGAAGATAAATGCTTCTCCTCTTGAAAATCTGTCTCGAAGTTTTGTTCCGAATTAAGATTATTATTATTTTTTACTTAGTGATTAAGTACTTTTAATAATTATATGAATTTTTATTTTTAAAAAATATTTAAAAATATAATATATATATATATATATATAGTGTATTCAGTACACATTCGAGCTACATCCCTGAGTGGATGTACCGATGTAGAAGCACCGCTCTTGTTAGGAATCGCAACATGTGAAGATGCACTTTTAGATCCACATTCCGGGAAGAGAAAACCTTCTAAACAGCCCATCTGAACATATGAAAAAAACAGCCCTTCAATGACAGACTGCCACGTAACTTGTTCTATATCTCATACACCTGCCAACAGAGGATCAAAAAATACAAGCTCAGCTCTCATTCTCGTCGTAGCCTTCTGTTAGTATCTAAAGTGAAGTCTGGCTTAGAGAAGGATCTGCTTAAATAGGCCTTATACGACGTCGCAAAGGAGCATTTCATATATCGCTTAGTTAAATAAAACGGTATAGTTTCCTTTCATTGTATTAAATGCACTGTATGTTATAAACAGTATAGTTTATGTTCCTTATTAGTTAGTTACGGTGAGGTTAGTTTAGTATTTTCTCCAAGGTTGGTAAGGCTGGTTATATCCCAGGCCAAGAGAGCAGTTTGGGGGATCTGGAGAATATTTTGTGATTTCTGTTTGGAAACTCTTTACGGAGGAATTGGGGCCTCGAACTCCCAAGGCGTAATTGCCATTATCATCTTCAACCTCAGTTCATCACTATTTATCTCTGTTTTACAGCATCTTCCATTATTTTCTCTATTCATCTTTACGGCTTCATAACACCTTCTTTGATCCGCCATGGGTTTTTCATTACATTTACAGGGATAGCAAATGGCGCCGTGCAACTTTTAGAGGAGGCAACTTCAAGTTCGTTGTGGAAGGTGGGTTTCAATCCTACATGGGAGGATTCACCAAGCGTTTTTATACATGGTATTTCTTTTTCCTGTTTTTTTTATTTTTTGGGGGTTTTTATTTCAGATTTCATATGAAGTGTGAAATCTGGATTTTTTGGGTTTATACCAGATCTTTTTGGGTTTTTATTTCAGATTTCATGAATGAAGATTACCTTTCCATCTCACAAACCCTCTCCTTTTTTGTCTGTAAATTGAGCGTGGTTACAAGAGAAGACAGTGGAGTCAACAGTGCATTCGAGTTCAAGTTGCGGTAACAACTGCATGTGCAAAGGATTATCTTATATGAACTGTACCGTTTGTATGCCAATGTTCCTCCTTTATTGAACCACAATCTGAACTTGCTGAGTTTTTTATTTTTATTTTTATTTTTTTATATATATGTTGATGGTTGCAAAGAACGCCTCTCATTTCTTGATAAGATAGTGTTTCTTTTAGCATGCCTGACAAGCCAATCCATTTTTTTAACCCCAAGGATGAATCTGCTTTGAAATTGCCACATCCTAAACATATACTTCATTAAGGACATGGGAACTTGCTTCCTCACCCTCTTGTGTTTTGCTCTCACCTTGTTTCTTAACTCTGCTTGCTGCATCTCTAAGAAACATATTTGCATCTCAATCTCAACTGATACATTTTTTGTTCCTAGATAATATTAGGTGGTAAACATACCACCAAATGGTTTATGTTTACCAAGAGGCATATCTATAAAAGAAAGAAAAAAATGTCTACAATCTGTATTACCTGGGTGATGATAGTGATAAGGAAGATGCTTTATTGTTATTTTTGGTTTAGTGTTTGGAACATATTTTTTGTTATGCAATTGGGTTTACTGTGTAATTAATCCATTGATTTGCTAGTATTTCTGTTTTCTATATATAAAAAATGCGTTGTTGGTATATATGAGATTTTATGCATTTGGCATGGGTGGAATACCATGGATTGTGGTGTCAGAGGTTGGTTTATGTATATATCTTCTTTTTTGGTTTTGTTAATGATGTATATTTTTTTTTCTTGTTAATGGTTTGTTATGTTCTTCATATATTTCCAATAAATATAAAGGGTTGAAGCCAAAACCACCTAGATAGCCTACTTGAAGTTGCTACAAAGTCGGATCACTTGAAGTTGCAACACAGTCGGATCACTTGAAGTTGCTACTTGCTAGAATTATTTTGTAATTCATATATTGTAGTTTTGTATTTTGTATTGTAATGTAATGTGTAAATAACAAAATAATGTAATATGTAGTGGATTGCATGCATTTTAATTTTTATATATTTTTATTATTCTAAAATATTTTAGTATTATGCTTTTTAATGATATTTTGATATATTTTTTTTTTCATTATGGGCCATGGATAATGATAAATATAGGCTTTTTTATATGATAATAAAAAATTTGCTTTTCAACATTACTAGAAAAAATTGAATTAAAATATAATATTTTTGATAAATATCTTCTCCAATTTTTTCTGAAAAACTAATAATAACAAACTTAAAAAATAAAGGAAAAAAAAAGTGGTTCAAATCTATAATCCTGGAATCCGGTTTTTAGAACCCATATGGATCCAGGTTCCAACCGGATCAATCTGGTTTGGAACCCAAACCAGATTGCAGTCTCGAATTTTGAGCCTGGTTGACCCGAATTCCTGATCTGGAAGTCGCTTGAACACCCTTAATTTCTATCATATAGAAATATTTTAGTTACAAAAATAAACTCACAAACTGACGTGTTTTGTTGTGATTCGTCAGATAATAAAATCACTTTTATTGTAAAATAAATTTAATGAATTGATTCGTCAGATAATAAAATCACTTTTATTGTAAAATAAATTTAATGAATTTTCTGAAGCCACGTTAGTTTATAAATTTTTTTTGTGTAATTTTTTTTATATCTATAACAATTCTCTCTCTCTCTCTATATATATATAATAGAAGCATTCTCAAATCAACATAATAGCTCAAATCAAGCAAATAAAATAACTGCAAATTCTTAGCCTTAATTCAAGAATGTAATAGTTATATTTAAGAATGTAACATCTGTCACATCCTTGAATTAAGGCTAAGAATCTGCAGTCACTTTATTTGTTTGGTTTGAGGAATTATTTTGATTTGAGATGCTTCCATTATATATATAATATAAACGTTTAAGGTCAAAAACTGGAAGTAAACTTTTTCTATTATTATTATTATTTTTTAAAAGAAGCTTCCAAACAAGTAAATAAAGACCCTACCTCCATTAGCCCGCATGTTGTCAATCTGTATCCCAAGTCTAACCATCAATGGTAGCAGCATTAACAAAGAGGTACTACTGCTTCCCTTTCATGGCGTTTTAATTTGCTCTTCCCTCATGATCAGAACAGACGTACGGCCACCAACCACAATATAAATCTCTCTCTCTCTCTCTCATGCATGCATGTCTATTGTTTTAGGTATGCAGTTGTTACGGGGGCAAATAAGGGGATTGGATTAGAAACAGCCAGACAACTGGCTTCGAAAGGGATCGTAGTGGTGCTAACAGCAAGAGATGAGAAGAGAGGCCTTGAAGCTCTCCAGAAATTGCAACACATCGGTCTCTCAGATCACGTGGCTTTTCATCAGCTTGATGTGTCTGATCCTGCTAGCATTACTTCTTTTGCAGACTTCATCAAAACCTGGTTCGGGAAACTTGATATATTGGTATGCAAATTAGCTCATAAAATTTACAGAATGTTTCTATCTCCTTATTGATCTTATAATCTTATTCATAATAAAATTGAGTCATGTGAAATCATTACTTACCTCAAACGCTTAAACTGATGGAAAGAACTAATAAATTTATTTAAATATCTTATATTGTTAAATGAGATAGAGTGAGAATCAAGATTTGAACTTAGAACTTTGCTTTAACATGTATAGATTTAGTAGATGAATGGGTTCAATGGACGACAAGCCATCGGGTGGTGCAAAAGGAATAGAATATGTGTTAGTGGGCAATGGAAAAGTCTTCTCATCAAAGACAACATGCCGAGAGATATACATCATGCGTCTAGCAAAAGGATCAAATGAATGAGGGTCAAATTTATTGGTAGTATTGTCCCAAAGGTATGGAAAACACTTGGAACCAAAGTCACGTAAGAATGAGTAATTCGGGGGGTGCCTATGAAGTTTCAAAAAAGAAGATTCATTTCCAAGACTCACGGAAGGAGGATATGAAGTTATTAAATAAACTGCAATAAAAAAGCCATCAACCCAAAAACATTTAGGCATATTGTGTTAAGTGGGTCCAGCCCACATATGCAGCCCATGAGTTCTATCTTAAGCCGTAAGGCTTCCACCTCCCATTTATTTCATTTAGAAATGAAAATTTAGAGTTGGCTGGTTTTAAACCTCTCTCACTTTCAAAAGTTAGTTCAAAAAATGAGATTTTGTCTCATATTTTTAAACTGATCACCAGTCATTTCCACAATTGATATAGGAGAACCTCAACAATCTCCTCCTCATATATTGGACCTCAGGTTGGAGGCAACGACAACCCATTTCTCCTGCAGACTGTTGGGCCAGAAAATGTTGGTAAATTTAACTCTGATACCACTTGTTGGACAATATAATTACTTGCAAAAATTAAATATATTATCCAAGCAAATAACTAGAATGATTAAACAGACAAAAATAAATCAAAGCAAAACACAACAAATTTTACGTCGAAAAACCCTCTAGTGTAGAGGAAAAAAATCAAGAGACAACTCCGATCAAATCCACTATAATAAAATAGAGTTCACAATACTCAAGTTTATGCTCAAAACTAAAGTTTTCAACAAATTGGGAAATACAACAATCATCAATCTCTAAGAAAACAATAATTTCACTCCAAACCACCAGTTTGATAATGTCTGTGAGATCCCCACTTTGAATACTACAACTCATTGAAATATCTAAAAAATATCTCTTAGAGAAATTCCCAATTTGAACTATGTAAAGAAACACCTGTGTGAAATCCACACCTGAAAAAGAATTCTTTCTTTTTCTCTTATTGCGCGTGTCACCTCGCTTTCTCACTTTTTTTGTTGTTGTTTTTACTCAAACTCACGCGTGCAGTCGTAAGGCTTCCATCTCCCATTTATTTCATTTACAAATAAAAATACCCTAATGGGCTTAAGATAGAACTCATGGGCTGCATACGTGGACTGGACCTACTTAAACAATCATCCCCTCCAGCCCATCATAAGAGGAGATTATAATCTGACTATCAGTTAGAGTTCATGTCAGCTGATTGGCACAAAGTTTCAGCTTCTTTCTGGTAACAACCTTTTCATTATATCAGCTAAGTTCTTCTCAATATGAATCTTTTTCAGCAGTAGTGATTGTACCACAACTACCTGACGTAACCAATGCTATCTCACATCAATGTGTTTCATACGTGAATGATATTTGGCATTCTTGCTCAAATCTAGTGCACTTTGATAGACCATATACGCATATTGCTTTAAACCTAAATCTTGGAGAAATAATTTGTGATGCCCTCAACTCCACTTATGAAAATAAGAGAATTGAGACGTCGGGATGATGACAACACGGGTTATACACTCCAACGTCTAGTGATAAGCGTGTGTGTACACATAATATTATGAAAAATAAAAGAAGCAACGAATAATTTAAGTCGATATCTAAGTACCAGAATTTTTAAAATATTACAAACTAGTTTCATACAAATTCTCCAATAAAAGATTTAATACAATCGTCTCATATTTAAAACATAAAAATACATAACTATCATTAGCGGGAAAATATTTTCCAAGATAAAATCAACAGCTCCAGATCATTCTATGGCTCAATCTTCTCATTATCTGTATCAAAATCTACGATACCAAAAATGGTATTGCAGGTAAGTAAAATCCAAACAAACCATAAGATAAAAATACATTTAGCCAACAACAAAATGCAAAAACATGATACCATATGTATGAGACTCAAAAATCGATATTTTCCCAAAAGGAAATAGTTTTCACGCACGCCAAAATTCTCATTTACCCCAAAATAAAATCTATTGAAAAATAACTACCATTTTCTCAGAAAATGATACATATAATTTATTCCTCCTATCATCATCACATTTCATCATACATATCTTAAGCTAAAACCTAGATTACCATCTTACAAAACATAAAAACATAGCTTATTCATTTAACAAATATACTATATAAACAAATAGAAAGACCAATCACATAATTATGTCAAGAATACTAGATATGGTTTAAGGAGGACTTACAAAAACAATATTATTAGTACATACGGATACACAAGTGCATATACGATGTCCATTAGATGTAAGGCATGACTTATGCATAACATTTATGCATGACTTATGCATCATGGATGAAATGGAGATGAAAAAGGCTGCAAAGATTCAAGCTTTATGCTCACGGGTCTGAATGCCGAACAAGAGAAGGAATAAGGAGAAGAATAAAGAAGGAGAAGAATAAAGAAGAAGAAGAAACGAAGCAGACCCTCTAGTTTGCGTGAAGGCCTGGGATTTCAATAATCCCATCGCTTTAAACGGTGTCGTTTCCAATAAATAAAGGGGTTGGGCTTAAGGCATACAACTCGGCTTGGTTTAATAACATCCAACACTTAAATTAAATAAATATATATCTATTTGTATTATATATATCTTTATATATATAAAGTGGCTATCTAACGAAAATTCTTATTTTTTATTAAAGTTAACACTTTTCGTTAATTTTTGTTAAAATTGATACTGCATCTAATAAGAGATACCATTTTAAACACAATTTATTAAATTTATTCACTGAAATAATGTTCTTGACATTAAAATTAATTCCACATTTTCAACTTTTTACAATAGTAAACTTTCCATTTAAAACTCATTTAACATCTATTTAATATCACTTAATATTTTAAACACAATTCATTAAATCCATAAATAATGCTAAAAAATTATATTTTAGAATTCCTACTTGGGACATATTTTTTAATTTTATTTATGTAAAATAAATATAGAATAATAATAATAGTATAGAATCATACAATAATAGTATAAAATATATAAATATAACAATATATATAGAAATAAACCATTCATATCAATTTATAAATCAGAGAGTTTAATTGTATTCATGAAAATTTTATTCCTATTATATGATTAATAATTTAATTTTTTTAAAAATAATTTATAATTTTAAAATGAATGCATTATTTATTAAATTAACTATATATATGGTATATATAGTTAATTTACGGTATATACAATTTATTATAATTATATTAAATTGGTAATAATAAGTAATAAATATAATTAATATTATATGTTTGATATTTAATTGAAATATATATGATTAAATAAATTTATATAAATTATAAATTATAAATTATAAATTATAAATTATAAATTATAAACTATATAATTTATTTTTTCAAAAAACTCATATTATTTCTTAAAAATAATCACATAACTAAAAAAACATAGATATTTTAATGTCTTCTGTTTTGAGGCCATACAAAATAATACAAATGTTAAATTATCATCTTGGAATTAAAAAAAATATCATATCTTGAACTAACCTTTTATTATAATTTTAATCAAAATTATCTCAAACAAGTTTGATAAATGTTTTTATAATATATGAAAATGTATAATTATTAATCATCTACTTAATTATAAATAATCATTAAATTTTTTATTAAAAATTAAATTAAATAAACGTACTTTGCGCGTTATTTCTATCTCGTATTATAATAAGTGGCTATCTAACGGCTACTTAACAAATTTTCTCGTTTTTTCATTAAGTGACCGTGAAATTTAACAGCCACTTATTATATCTAAAGTATCATTTTATTAAAATTTAAAATATCATCTATTAATTTAAAACTTTATAATTTAAAACTAATTTAACAGTCACTTATTATATTTAAAATATCATATATTAATTTAAAACCGATATATATAATATATTTCACAATCGTGTTGCTAAAAAAAAAGAAAGAAAGAAAACAACAAAATTTGGAAGTAAACGATCAAAGCCGTAGAGATGCAGAGCGTTCCTGGTTGAATATCCATTTTTCTGAGTTGCAAGCAGATGTTGATCTTCAAATAAAGAATCTTAATGGTTCTAATCTTAACGATCAAGCATATATCAATTTTTTTTTTTAAATTTTTTTTTTATAGGAAAGCATATATCTATTCTTTTAAGAAATCATAAGTATATTTTACAAGCATACCAAATATAACTGACTTAGCATACCAAATGTAATTGACTTGAAAAATGAAGCCCACCTACTCAAAGAGAAGTTTTGCTCATTCAGTCATTCTCGTGTCTTGATAATTAATACTAATATGAAATTGTACTGCTCCTTAGTCTATGTTTCAATATAATTTTGCCACTCACTCTAAAAATAGACAAAATAGAGAAACTAAGAAAATGAGTTAACTTACGAAAAACTCTCTTATAGATTTAAATAGTTAACACAGCTTGCTGCAAGGACACCTCTTCAACTTGCAAGCTCTCATAATATTTGAAGAGCACCTTCCACCCACTGGGGCACATAAAACCATCAGGAGGGTTCTCTCCATTCCTTGCATAAGTCCTCTTTTGAAAAACAGCAGTAAATCCAACCAACAAGGTGCAGAATTCTAAAAATGACATGAAGTTCCTAATAGCCAGTAAAAAAAATATCTCAATGGACTTTCATGAATAAACAAGATTTGAAAGTTCTTTACTTCAGAAATATCTCAATGACCTTCTCTACTTCAGAAATAGTATAGAATTATATTCTTGTGGATATCCTCAAAACAGCATGAGACATTGAGAAGGTAACCATTCACAGCTACCATTCCAACCACAAAGAATTCTAGAGTTCCAATTATATTTGAGCTTATTTCAAAACCAACAAGCTCCTCATACGCATGCCAGGGTCTCTAAACTGGTGATGATTCATTTAGCAATTTCATGAGGTCAGTTTAAAAGCTCTAAGAAGGATTTCTCTGAGCCATACGCTAATTACATGGTCCTTTCAAAGATGAAATCATCACCCTTTCCCCTCATCTTATCCATCCCAATTTCGTTCGAAAAACAAGTTTTTCACTCCTAAATCAAGATTTAATCTCACCTCAAACACGTCAATATTCTTATCTTCTTAGTGTTTGAATTCTTATGTTACTACATAGTCATTATCCAAACTATTCTAATTCAAACTTTCTAGAAATCACATTTTGTTTTGGACTCTAAATCGAAATTCAATCTCAACCCAAACACTTCAAAATTCTTATCTTTTCAGTGATTGAATTATTATAAACGATTATTAGTTCCTAAAATCCAACCATGCTCTCTTTTATCTATTTGTTCGATTACGTAATCAGAAACCATCTCTAATTCAAATTTTATCTATTTGTTCGATTAACACGTTAATCTCTTCCCCTCTCTTTATAAAAACCTCACTAAACCCTCTATCTAAAAAAATCCATTATCAATGCTCATTACCTCGCCAGAAGATTCCTTGTGTTTCACGTTGCTACTGCCGACAAGCATTATCGTGCCACACTATCACGCCAAAGGAATCAACTGCATCGCCGAGCACTTCCAGCTCTTGTGCCGCCGTCGCACTACCCACTCTCACGTTAATTCTCTCGGTAATATTTAGCATTTGAGCCCTAAAACAGAATGCTGGATGAGAAAGATGCCGATATGCGCAATGGGCCTCAGAAAGATGCTTATATGCGCAACTATTACGCAAGGGGCCTCAGAAATATCATTTTGAATTCACACATGCATAGAAATTGCCCACGATATAGCAATTATGAGAATGACATGTTTGCGCGATACTTTGTTTTTTTTGGGCAATTAAAACTTTAAACTTTTTATATTTTCTTTTGGGGGCATAATACCAGATTTTAAATCTCTATCAACTTATATAATAGAGGTGGAAGAGAAAT
Organism: Platycarya strobilacea; assembly: GCA_036898215.1. Classification (NCBI taxonomy): domain Eukaryota; kingdom Viridiplantae; phylum Streptophyta; class Magnoliopsida; order Fagales; family Juglandaceae; genus Platycarya; species Platycarya strobilacea. Next base: position 8,367,702 of record CM072545.1, read on the forward strand.
AGGGAAAGCTGGACTTCATATAAATTATTTAAGGATAAATAGTAATTTTGTTATGTGTAATTAGATACTGTTCACCTTTTAAAATATTTTATATTATTTAAATATCTTGATATAACAAATTAATCTTATATAAGTAACTAGAAATAATATAAGGGTTTTCACATTTTAATTAATGTTATACAAATAACTAGATATGATTGTATAATTTCAATTTAGTGTATATTATAATATTATTTCCTGTATGTTTAATATTCTATCATCTGATTTATTGTATTCTTTAATTATTTTTGCAATTCATAAATTTAATATTAGATTTGTTATACTTATGCATTTAATATGTTTGTATTTGAACAGGTCAAAAAATGCGGACCACTATACATCAATGAAAGATATAACTCCAAGTACAACAAACTGAAAAATCAACATAATCGTTGCAGACAAGTCACCGAAGCAAACAAGTCAACACTCACCAAAGAAGTACCAAAATTTAACATTAATTGATCATAAGATATAGTAATCGTTTGCATATATTGTGTTTTCATTTTTTACTATCCTTTGCTATTGGATCTTAATCTATTTTATACATGTTAGTCCCTGTGTTAATGATGTGTTAAATATCATTCTACAACATATTTTGTTAAAAAATTAGAACAAGCTTACGTGATTATCTTTTTAATTAACAGCATATTATGTCCCAAAATTAATTTAAAATAGAACAAATTTATTTTAATAAATTATTCATTATAATTGTTTGTAGTAAATCATCCATCACAATTTTTATATTACACAGGGAAATCGAGTACATGCTACAATGTTTGATAGTGATATTGAATGTTGGGACAACACTTCGCATATTTATTGGTCATATTACATCAGCAATGCATTTGTGAGACCAATAGATACTAAGTACCGAACTGAAGAAAATCAATATCAATGGATTTTGAATTCTAGAACAATAATTGAGGAAGTTTCAAACAATGAAGAGAAATTAGAGCTACCAAAATATAAATTCATCCCATTCAATGAATTAGAGGCTTACAAAGGGTCAATTGCAGAAATAAGTAATTTACATTTTATTATTTATTATTTATTATTTAATCATCAATATATTAACAATTTAAATAATATTTATCAGATATTTTGCAAGTTTAAATTCATGTTTAAATTAATTTACAAAACTATTAAGATTAACATGTTTAAGTTAATGTTATACAGCTAACTAGGTACAATTGTATAACTTCAATTTAGTGTATATTATAAAATTGTTATATAAATTTTGAATATGAATTTTTGTCTATTGATTTCATGCCTCATCCTAGTATTCATAAATGTCAAGTTAGCCTACTCTCGAGAGGAAGGAAACTATAAATTATGATGGTGCAAACCAAGTTTTACGTTTGAGTTATTATTATTTATAGATGTTTGTTAATTTTATTTTTTAAAATTATATTATTTCTATAAAAAAAAATATATATTTTACTTAATTAGGCAACATGTGAAGCACGTTGCTTTCGACCTAGTATATATATATATATATATAAATCGGACACAACAACATAAATATATATAGGCCATTTGTAATTACAACCAAAAGTAAAATATAACAAAATAAACACATTAAATTAAAATTAAAAAAAAATGAATTACAACACTTTCATTTAAATACCAACATAATAAAATAATAAGATTAAATTCCAGTATTAAATTAAATGCATCACAATAAATTAATAAGAGAATAAATTAACTCACTTTTTAAACATAGAATTAATTTAAAAGATAATAGTAGCAAATTAATAGCTCTAATATTAATAATGCACTTTAAATAAGAGATCCAATAATTCAACAATTTAAATTAAAGTACCACAATATGAAATTGAGTAAAATATTAAAGCCTCATAACTAATAAACTGAAATAAAAGTATCAAACTTGGAGGGACCCAAAAATAAAATGCTTATTGAAATAAAAGAAAACTCAACAATTTAAACATTAGCAACATAAAATCCCTAAACCTAAAATAATTCTAATAACAATCTAAAATAAAAGAATCAATAATTAATAATAATAATAATAGAACGTACAATATATAAACCTGGGGTCTCACATAATTTCATCAAAAACATTTCTTTCATTGCTTTAGTCAATACTAATAACAATCTAAAATAAAAGAATCAATAATTAATAATAATAATAATAGAACGTACAATATATAAACCTAGGGTCTCACATAATTTCATCAAAAACATTTCTTTCATTGCTTTAGTCACTTCAATGTACTCAGCTTCAATAATAGATAAGGCAACACACTTTTGCAATTTTGACTACCATGATACAGCTCTCCCTGTAAAAGTAACCAAGTATCTTGAAGTTGATTTTCTACCATCAAGATCACCTACCATTTCTGCATCTGTTTAACCCTCCTAAATCGGTTTTGAGCCACCAAAAGTCAAGCACATCTTTAAGGCACCTCTCAAACATCCAAAATCTATTTCACTACTTGCTAATGCTCTTTACTAGGATTAGCTAGAAACCTGCTGACAACTCCCACTGCATAAGTAATATCTAGGCGTGTGTAAATCATTACATACATCAAGCTCCCGACTGCTAAGAAGTAAGAAACGGTTGCCATGATGTTTTTCTCTTCCTTGGTAGAAGGACAAGTCTTTTTACTTAGTTTGAAGTGACCACAAAGATTGACAAGTTTAGCATGCTTCATATTGAACCTCTCTAGTATTCTCTTAATGTACTTCTTTTGTGATAACCATAGTTTCTTAACTTTGCTGTCACAAACAATCTGCATACCTAGAATTTGTTGTGCCTGGCCAAGATCTTTCATGTCAAATGACTTAAACAACTCTACTTTCAAACTTTGAATCAACTGAACGTCTTGTCCAATTATCAACATATCATTTACATATAATAGAGGAATACTGAATTAACCACCAGGAGACCTTTTAACATACACACAATGATTTGCCTCGGTTCTGATATATCCATGACCCATCATGAATGAGTCAAACTTCTTATACCACTATCTTGGAGCCCTCTCCAACCCATGTAAATCTCTTCCTCTAAGTCACCATGGTGAAAAGCAGTCTTTACATCTAACTACTCAAGCTCAAGATTCAAGCTAGCTATAAGACCCAACATAACTCAAATGGAACTCATCTTGACAATTGGAGATAATATTTCACCAAAATCTATTTCCTTCTTTTGAATGAAGCCTTTCACCACCAACTGAGCTTTGTGCTTAACTAGCTTTCCACCATCTCTCTTACACTTACACCCATTTGTTTCCTAGAGCATTTTTTTTTCTTTAGGGAGCTTCACTAACTCATTAATGTCATTCTTGTATAAAGAACCCATCTCTTCTTGCATAGCATTCATCCACTTCTGTTGTTCATTATGAGTTTTTACTTCTTGAAAGCTTTCTGACTCTCCCTCAGTAGTAATCAAAACATAATCTGACTCAAGGTATTTAGTTTATGAATGATTCTCTCTTATAGACGTTCTAACTTGAGGTTCTGGAGGAGTAGACTGCTCCCCTTGTTCAACACCTTCTAAGCTAACTGTATCATTCTTATCAATTGCTGCTGGCTCATAATTCTAATCTTTGACTTGTATCTCTTCCCGATTAGTGGCACTCTTTGGAGACAAAAAGATACGTGTAAGGTCAGAAACACCTTCAACTACTTGTCATGGCTTATCTACTTTCTCAAAATCTGCTAATGTCTAATTTTTTGTGAAAATCACATCTTTACTTCTGACTATTTTCTTCTTCTCTGGATCTCACAGCTTGTAGTCAAATTCTGTATCTCCATAGCCAACAAATATACAAGGAGTAGCCTTATCATCAAGCTTAGAAAGTTGTTCCTTTGGTACATATGTAAATGCGTTGCACCCAAATACCTTCAAGTGAGAGTAAGACACATCCTTTTCAATCCACAATTTTTTGAAACCTCGAACCCCAAAGGAACTGATGTAGACCAATTGATTAGGTAGCATGCAGTACAAACAACTTCACCCTAAAATGACCGAGACAATCCTGTCATCTTCATCATGCATCTGACCTTCTCTAAAATAGTGTGGTTGATTCTCTCTGCCACGCCATTATGTTGTGGGGTACCCGAAACTGTCTTCTCATGTCTAATGCCATACTTTGAGCAATACTTTTAAAATTCATTAGATGTGTACTCACCTCTGTTATCAGTACGAAGACACTTTAAAGATCTTCCAGTTTTTCTTTCTACCATGGCATGAAACTTCTTGAAATGTTAAAATACCTAGTCTTTTGTTTTCAAAATATACACTCACAACTTTGGTGAAGCATCATCAATAAAAGTAACAAAATACTTATTTCTCCCTAAGGACAACACTTCAATCAGACCACATACATCAGAATAACTTAAATCCAACACATTTTGTTTTCTACTAGAGGTTTTTTGAAAAGAAATTCTATGATGCTTATGAAGGAGATCATAATTACAGGGATTTAGTGACATACCTTTGGCAAAAGGAATGGGAGACTTCCTTCCCAAAACCTGCAATCCCTTTTCACTCATGTGAGCCAACCGCTTGTGGCATAAGTTTGGTGAAACATCATCTGTAGTTGCATTCACTTTATTCCCACAAACCTTTACTTCAATCTTGTAAAGTGTCCAACAAATATTTCCTCTAGCATACACCACTAACCCCTTTGATAATTTTCATCTTTTGTTGCCAAAATAACTCTCATAACCTGCTTCATCAAAAGCATGTGTCGATAGCAGATGCAGGCGCAAATTTGGAACATGTCGCACATCTTTCAATGTCAAGATACATCCAACATTTGTAGAAATACAAATGTCACCAATTCCTGCAATATCAACATAACTTTTATTGCCCATCTTCACCCTGCCGAAGTTGCCTTCTTTATACATAGTAAAGAGTTCTTTCCTTAGTGTAACATGGTAGGAAGTTGCTGAATCAATTACCCATTTTACATAAGGATCTACAACATGACAACACTCATTATTTTTTTACAGAAAGTACTGCCACTTCTTTATTTGAAACACTAGCTGTAGTATTCTAATCATTTGCATTCTTTTGATTCTTCTCTTCTCTTCTTTTTTGTTTTTTTTTTCAAGTTTACAATGTTTCTTTATATGACCATCTTTATCATAATAAAACATTTGACATTTCCTCTTGCCTTTGACTGACTTCTGTAATTACCACATCCCTTAGGACCTTTGCTCTTACTGCTTTCCTTGTTCTCTGTAACAAGAGCTTATGTATCATTCCTACTTAAGTCTTTTCTTCTTATATCTTCATTAAATAAGCTTTCTTTAACTAGAGTAAGTTCAAACGCATCATTCAGAGCAGAGTTACTAAGTGATACCACCAGAGTTTCCCAATTGTTAGGCAATGAACTCAGAAGTAATAATGCTTGCATCTCATAATCAAGCATTATTTTCATTGTGGTCAACTGGTTTATTAAGTTTTAAAATTCACTCAAATGCTCGTAGAGGTCCTTTAATTTTTTTCAAAGGCTATGGGCATCTGTCTCTTGAGATATATGATGTAATACCTTAAGATTAACCCACTGTCTAGTATATCCAATTGTTTTCCTATTCATTTTTATCCAGTCATTATCACTCATACTGTTTGGCTTGGCATTAGCACCTTCAATAGGTTCATGTAAATCCTTACAGTAAAGGATATCCTCCATCATTGGCTTCCAAATAGAGTGATATGAAGCAGATAATTTAATCAAGGTGCTTGAAGTATTTTCAATTTAATTTTGTAAGTTCACCACACCCACACAACGAAATCTGGCTCTGATACCAGTGTTAGATGGTATTGGACCTCTCTCAACCTGAAAAGCTAGTTCAAAAGGTGAGACTTTCCTTCACACCTATAAATTGACTACAAACCCCTTACACAATCGATGTGAGACAACCCCAACATATTTCTATGATTTGACATAGCTAGGCCTAATTCCTAGATAAATTCTTCTAGGTATAGTCACGATGAGAATTAACAATGTAACCATTGGGCTAAGTCCAGGTACTATTATATCAAACGGGAACAAATTATATAAGTACCTATTCCCAATAGTTTTCAGAATTACGAAAAGTATATTACTTTTCGTTCACACTTTTTGGTCATCTCTAAATAGACCCATGACCTGCCATTTGAAGATCACAGATCTTAATTTCAAAATTCTCTCTCTCTCTCTCTCTCTCTCTCTCTCTCTCTCTCTCTCTCTCATATTCTTTACTTCTTTAAAACTTGTTAAAATCTATTTGTTCTCAAGAGAACATATTTATAATTTCTTAGTTGAATAACAACATTTAAGGATATTCAGAGTCTAATTTCATTTGTGCATTATGCAATTAGTCAAACAAGCTTGTTCTAGACTTTGTTGTATTTCAGAAGCAAATTTTCTTGTAACTCTTATGTATACTATTATTGGTGGGGGCGAATATTGTCTTGAGTAAAGCAACATTCATAACAGGCCTTGAAGCAAACATTTCTCTTACTGTTTTTTGTTTTGCAGCCCTTTTTGCCCCAACACATCTTCTTGTGGGTTTCAAAGAACTACAAACCTCATCTTCACACAGCTTAGATTCTTACTTGACCGAGGTAGAGTTAAGAGAGACAGAGGAAGCAAGTATATAGACATTACTGTGTCACTTCATAACATCAACACGAAACCCTTCCTTATTCTTCTCATGACCACAGTCTTCCAAATCTCCCATAGTCTGCTGGCTAAGGTGTTATAGAGAAATACATTTGGGCTTCAAACTCAAACCCCATGAAAGCCCACAAATGATCCTTACCCCACTTTTTTCCTACCCATCCCACCAATCCTCCATCACCACCGTCAACTCCTGTAGCCACTGTTGCCTCCTACAACCAAGGAGTGACCAGGAGAATTTCACTGCAACTGACTAGGAGGAGAACGAATGGGAGAAGAAGATGAGGAAAAGTGAAAACGAAGGGACCGAGGGGGGGGGGGGGGGGGGAAGAAGATAAGTATGGGTTGTTTTTCACAAGGGGACATTTTTCCATTTTGAATGAAACGGTTCGTTTCAATTTTGTCCACGTATTTACCATCTACATAGTGATTCTCCCACCTAACTGCAATAAGAGTTTCTCTTCCTAGATAGTTCGATAACTTCAAAGGTGTAGTTAGCAATTCCATTTTTTCCATAATACTGTTTGGGCAAGAAATATGGTGATCAATTCCATTGTCTAGTAAAAAACTTGTGAATGCATTACTTGTGAATTTGCCACCACCATCAGATAGAAATACTTTAAGTAGTTGAGGAAATCAGTGGCCAATAAAATCAATAAAAACACCAAAATGCAAAAGAGAGTCAGATTTATTTTTCAAATGAATTAACCAGTACATGTAATGGCTAAAATCATCAACTAAAATTACATAATAAGAAAATTTATTAAGTGAATTAATGGGGACATGCCCCAAATTTCACTATCATAAATAGTATAGGACTTGGTAATGCCAATGAATTTTATTAAACCAAGGGACTGAAAAGTTTGGATTGTCACAGATTGGGATATGTCGACCTACCGTACTTGATGCCAAAGATTCTTATTTACAACTTGAAAGTGCATGGAAAAATGAGATTGTAGCTGATGGTATGAAGATTACCCCCTTGTGGCCTCTCAATATGATTTTGTTGGTGCTCCTATCGTTTAGAGTTAATCCATTATCTATATATATATATATATAGAAAAGTTCATAGCTAATAGGATATGCATAATGAATGGTTAATTGCCTTATAATAAAGAGTAATTTGTTTTCAATATCATGGACTTACAAAACATTATCTATTTTAATGGATTTGGGAAGGTAACCAACATGTGCATCACCCACATGTGAGTAATTGGGAGCATGTTATCATCCCTACCAGGACATGATCATGACCATGATAGGGATGTAACTTGTAAGTTTTGCAAAATACTTGATTGGGATGTCATTTGTGTGAAAACCCCTATATCTACCATTCATCACTTCATTAGATGTAGTCAATGTGACTAGTTTGAGGGATATTGTCAGTGTCTTGATGGACTTTGTCAAAATGGTGCCAACATCGAAAAGCTTCATGTCCTTTTTCCTCACAAATTTGACAAATTGGGACACAAGCTGCAACATTGGAGTTTTGTTGAGGAGCACTAGGACAATTGGGAGGTTGTGATTGTTGAGGATGGAAGCCCTTACCTTGAGAGGTAAATTGACATGCTAAGTGTGAGAGTTGGAGCCTTGCATGGTCTAGCTAGTGTTTCACTAAGTGGAAAGCATCCTTATCATCAGTAGTGGTCTTAGTATCATGTAGAGCAAGCTGAATTTCATAGCTTTGAAAAAAGTTTTGAAAAAAGGGTTTCATAAGCTCTATATATGAAGGCATGGGTGATTTGAGCACGACTTTAGTAAACAATTTGTATTTTGGGCCAAGGCGATTAAGGAGGGAGGATGCATTATTTTTGTCTTGGAAAGGGATATTGCAAATAGTTTCTAAACTATTGCAAATGCTCTTAAATTTTTTCAAATAGCCAATGAGAGATGTAGACAGTCTTATAGGAATGCAAATAGTAAAATAGTCATTGACTGGGATATATATAGTAAAATTGTTGTTGTAATTGGCATTGACGCTCTTGGAAGGGTTGGCCGGCATATGCTTCCTCAAGACTTGTGCTATGGTGTCTAGCCCGATGACTAGACATAAGGCTTCCTCAATCAAAGTACCGATGATCCATCTTCTGAGTAGTCTAGTATCTAATTATCCGCAGTACTTGGTATACTCTGAATTGATTCTTAAGTTGCGTTTGATGTTAAATTGAATTGAGATGAGTTAAATGTTGTAAAAATAAAAATGAGTTGAGATGGTAGATTAAGTTTGTGGAGACCACCTAAAATGAGTTTGTAAGTTAGGTTAAGATATATTTATGAAAAGTTGAAAAAAAGTTATGAGTCTCGCATCTAGAAAGGTGTTGAATTGAAAATAGTTGTGAGATCTACGTATAAAGGGGTCTTGAGTTGAATGATATTTAGTAATGTGAGAGTTGTGTATTTAGATGTTGCAAACATAGCTTAGTTGTTGATCACTAAATCCTTCAAGACATGAGAATATTGGGCATGAGCTGGAAGAGTCCATATATGTGATGAGCAGGTGATCGATCTTGCAAGCTCTTGGCCAAGCCTAGAATTTGTTCTCACTATAAAGGGGAGTTGTCTTGCTTGAGACCCGATGTGACAAAGTTTCCATATTAATTGACGGGAAGGCCATATTAGAAAGCAGATTGAAGTAGGGAAAATAAAATAAATAATAATAATATTAACAAAAAAGAATAGAAAGAAGGCTTGAGCTATTATGAGTACTTTGATATAATGTGAAATCACTATTTATTTTTAAAATTTGGACTGATAAAAAGAGGTGGGTTAATTTTATTTGTATTATATTTTTAACAGGCTAGACGTACTAATTAATGCTTGCGATCATCGTTATTTGAACAATTTTAATATTTTCTTCAACATTTCCTTTTACAATTACATATCAAACTCTCCTTAACATATGAAAGCTAAAACAAATGTATGTAGTACTTACTTACGGTGATAGATTTGACTATGAGAAAAAAAAAATCAAACATAGACTAAAGATCAAAATACTTTAGAGCAATGTTACTGCATCTTCTCATTTATATATATACCACTTACTTTACCCCCTTGGTACATCATGTGGTGTCACGTGGCTTATTAAAGAAAGTTACAAATACAAATATAAAAGGATAGCATGAAACTAAGATTTTAGTCTTTATCTTTCTGTATTGATCTGGGTTGTTATTTTATTGTAAATATATATTTTTAATTTTTTAATAAGTCACGTGGCACTATAGTACTACTTCAAGAGATGAATCGCATAAATTAGATGACATGGTAACATTACTCTTTGTTTTTTTTTGTTGAAAAAGGATAGTTGTTATAAAAAACAATTCAACACAATATATTTGGGTGTTATTATTTTTGAAAATAATATAAGAGCTGGGTGCATGCAGGTGACCAATGCAGGGAATTACGGGAGCCATTGTAGACTTTCACGCTTTAATGTCAACCATTCCAAATGCTGAGGTGAGTCTTTTCACATTTGGTACGTAATTTAACTCTCCGCTGCAAGCTTCTCTGTTCAAGACCTAAGTTAAAATTAAGGCCAATGCTATGGGGGCCCAGCGTTGGGGCCCCTTTGTGCCCCCGAAGTGTAAATTTTTTTTAGATCTTTTTGCAATTCATTTTTTTATATAAAAATAATAAAAGAATGTGTGAAGATAAAATATATTTGTTCTTTTTTTAATTTTTTTAATTTTTTTCACTACAAGAAAACTGAATATCTATGGCTAACTATTCTCTACTAAAGTGGCTATTTATTACCAATTTTCACAACAAATACTCATGTTGACAGAGAATAATTGGTCATAGATACTCAATTTTTTTATAGTGAATTTTTTCTATTTAAAAAACTCCATGGGAGCGCGAAGGAGACCCAATGCGGGGGCCCCAAAGATTTACTCTTAAATTAATTTTCACCATTATTTGATAGATAGCTAAGCTAGGCTTCATTCATGATCAGGTTAGAATATTCAATTCATGCATGTTCCATGTTTCTTAGGCAGCCAGACTCTATGTATTATAAGATTTAGGGTATATTTGTACAGGCAAAGAATTCTTTAAGTTTAAGATTTAGGGCATATTCCATGTTTCTTAGGCAGCCAGACTCTATGATAGAATACTCAAAAAAATTATAATTTCATTTTTAAATATTATTAAGAGATAAAACACTATTTGATATCAATTTTTTAATTTTTATAGTATTTTTATTCAATACTTTGTCTTTTATTTTTCAAAATTCAATAAAACTTTTTTTTTTATTTAAACTCTTTCACTACTATTTATAAAACTCTAAATATTTCAAGTGTCCAAATCCTTAATCATTTAGCTGTATATATTGAGCCGCCCCTAGGATGCAGCTAAATTATCTAGATGAGTAGCAAGCATAAGATCTAGATAATTTAGCTGCATGCTGGGGGCGGCTCAATTGTAAGGCCATTTAAACCATTATCTAAAAAATAAAAATCATCTCATTAAATAAAATTTAAATAATTTTTATGATTTTCAATGTGTGTAAGGCCCCATAATCCTGCAAAAAATCATAGATATAGTCAAAAAATCATGCAAGAAAGATGTAGAAATTCTTATTATGCATCAACCACCAAAGCGAATTCTAAATGTACTTTGTTAGTTTGATGGATGGACACAAAGAACAGAGTGGAAAATTAGTGGAAAAATGGGAATCTATCCACCCACTTATCAACAAAGTGGGATGGAAATAAAAGACTTTTGATTATTCCACTTTTGATTGCCAATTACCCTGTTCTTATGAATTCATTGAGTAATTAATACTTTAACAATGTCGGCAGAAGTTATTGCTTACCTCTCTAAGTTCAACAAAATCATGATCTAACACCTAAATATATTTCATTTCATTTTTTGAAGGTCTAAAACTGTACAGAAATTTGAAAGACCAAATCTTTTCTTTTTCTGCATAATATTTAGCATTAATTTATTGGCATGTCTTTAATTTTCAAATTAATTACTTCAAAAAATGGATCGGCTTCAAGAGAGCTCCTTCTCTAAATTAGTAGTTAAAAATGAGCAGACTAGCTAGTTGCCAAAAGGTGGCAAGAACTTTTGAATCTTCTGCAGAACAAAAGCTCCCAATGTCCATTAATTCACATGGTTCTGGACCACAGCCTAACCCACACATAATTCTAGACGTTGTAAACCCTACACGCAAATATAATGACCCAATGAAAGATTACTAAAATCACAAAGAAATTTCGAGAAAAAGTAATATCATGTTATATAAAAATAAAATCACATTTAGAATAAAATATAATGAATACGTACGAGATAATGAACTTACCGAAATCCACCAAGTTGAAGAAAGATTCGAGAGATAAAATATTCTGAGAGAGAAGTGAAATATTTGAACATTAAAAGGAGGCTGTTTCCCGCGGATGGAAGATTTGGCAGAAGCTATTGCATAGACCCTAGCCAAATGTTCTTTGTTGAAATTCTTAATAGAATTATTGCTGAAATATTTGTGCAAACTAACTTATGTACAGTAAGCAGCCCCTGCAATTATTCTCAGCGGCTTTGAAAATGTACAGCTTGTTTAAGATCCTTGTATACCTGTATAGTATTCCTTGTATATACGATTTAGAGAAGGCAGCCATTTAATTGGCCCTCAGAAAACTGGTTACTTACGAAGACCCTTCTAAATTCCTGATCAGCAAGGAAATCCCAAAAGTCACCCCTGTTTTACTCTGCCATTTTACCCTACAATTTTGTTTTCAGATAATTAACTTTTTCAATTTATTTGCTTGATGGTTCTTTTTATGCCTTTTTTTATCTGATAAACTGTCTATTTGGTTGGAATGCGGGTAATGGTACATATGGTCACATGTACGCCTGATTCAGCATCTTTCTAGATGTGTCAAGCGAAAGCTCTGCATTTCTAATTGGTTACATGATTAACACCCACTATGTTTCTCTCTATTGCTTGAGGTTTATGGTAATGTATAGGCGAAACCAGTTTATATATGACAATAAATTGCTGGATCTTAACTCAGTCATTAGCTATGCTCTTTCTGTGCAACTTGAGTACAAGCAGATTCAACTAGTATTTGATGTTTGTAGCAATTAGGATGTCCAAAAAGTGGGAAGTTGAGTACCTCCACCGACTGGTTATTTGAAGCTGAATATTGTGGGGTTACTTTCTTTGATCAACAAAAAGACTGGTATTGGTTTGATTCTCAAAAATGATCAAGGAAAAGTTGTAATAGCTTGTACTAGTAAAGTGGAGAAACTTGATAAACTTGACTGCTTTGTTTATAATTAAACTTGATTGCTTTTTTAATCGAGAATGATTGTTTTGTTTCACTTGTTTCTTTGCAGATATTGGGTTGGCAGGCACAACTGTTTAGAGCTTTATAGAGGGTAGCTATACTTGAAATCTCCAAGACGTTGAAGACACTCAAGTACTTGATTAATATAAGCAGAAGAAGTAAATTGACTTGTGATGATTAATTTGCTAAAATCCAATGGATCAGCAATTGCTTCATCTCATCTCTAGTTTGAATCTATAAGTTTGTGCTGTAATCGTTTTTTATTTGAACGATAAGCGTGTTGTAGGCAATGTTGAGATCTTATGCATATTTAAATGCAATGAAGGACTTATGCATTTCTTTTTTGAATTAGCTCATTTAAATGCTGAAAATAGGTTTTCAAGGTGCATAAATATACCGCAAGTCAACAAGCACAAGATAAACCTGTAAATCAATAAACTAAGAACCCTCATGGCCATCATAAACAGCAACAATTTGAGCACGGTCAACATTCTCAACTTCTCATGGTTCATTTGTATAGAAATTATCAACATGCGAACAATGGCTGATTCATGTGCATGAGCATGTATATAACATTATCTAATCTTTTTACAAGCAGCAAATATTATAAAAAAAATTACTTATTTATGATTATTTATTTCTTACAAAAATAATTATTTGTTATATTAAAATGAGTATTGTTTTTATTATGACTAATCATTATTATCATTAATAATTTGTCAAAAATATTGTTATTTATTTATTTTATTTCTGCAAAAAAGTAATAAAACAAGTTTTTTTTTTTTTTTTTAAAAAGGTTAAAACCGGAAACCGGATTTCCGGTTTTTGAAAAAACCGGATTAATCCGGATTGAAACCGGATTCCAACCAGAATAAACCCGGGTTGGAGTCCAACCCGCATTGGGTTATCTGGTTCCGGGCCGGCCTGACCCAAAATTCCGGTTTGGGAACCGGTTGTTCAGCCTTAATCCTAAATTCAATATTTAACACAATGAAGTATTTATATTTTTAATTAACTTTCTTAAGATCATACTAAATGGAGGCACACAATTTGTATTAAGGCCTCATTTTATATAAATTGTTGTATGAAACGGTAGGCTTATCTATAGTATTACTCTATCATTTGACAACTTGACTGATTGAATGAATGAAAATTATTATCTAATAATTAATTTATAATAAAATTATTAACCTTTTTAGGAAAGGATTTAGTCAATTAGATCAGAAGTCAGTTTATTTAAGAAAATGCAAAAATCTGGGGGAAAAAATTCAAAAAATAATATTTATTCAATTCCGTCATATAGTTAAATTGTCAAATGCTATACATGCCAAGTACGTACCATTCTCCTTATACAGCATTCAATTGAACTGGATATAATGATGATCTAAGATCTTATATATTCTTCTACCATCTTGGTCATGTAGGGACACCGTTATCTAACCAATCCGAGTCCTGAAGTATTCAGTCAAACTTATGAGTCGACAGAAGAATGCATTCGAACCAACTACTATGGTGCTAAAAGAATGGCAGATTCGCTTATCCCACTCCTCCAATTATCTGACTCACCAAGAATTGTCAAACGTTTCCTCCACTGCAGGGAAGTTAGAGGTATGATACAAGATCAAATTCTGTCTCTTTATATGGTATAGTTATTTTTAAGGGTTAGTCTACTACTCATGTAAGTCCATACAGCATCCTGTAAAAAAAATTAAAATTACACTAATATCCTTAATTCTTAAAAGATGTTTTTTCTTATTTTACTCCCATATATCAATAGATCTACACACAGTCTTCTACTCAAGACTGCAAAAAAAAATTGCTCTATTTTAAATGAATATATGTTTGAATAGATTATACACAGAGAACTTTACTAATTAATCTATTTTATTATTTCTCTTGATGTTTGCTCAGAACATAGCAAACAGGTGGGCAAACAGTGTAGTAACTGACGAGAATAACCTTACAGAGGAGAGAGTGGATGAAGTAGTGCATGAGTTTCTAAAAGATTTTAAGAAGGGTTCCAGCTTGGAAACCAAAGGCTGGCCTCGTCTTATGTCTGCTTATATTGTCTCCAAAACAGCTTTGAATACCTACACAAGAATTTTAGCTAAGAGGTACCCCAGTTTCTGCATCAATTGCGTTTGTCCAGGTTTCGTCAAAACTAATGATATGACCGATAACGCCGGTGTCTTATCTCTTGAGGAAGGTGTTGCTAATCTTGTCAGGTTAGCTTTGTTACCCAACGGCGGTCCTTCCGGCCTCTTCTTTATTGAGCAACAAGTCTCACCTTTCTAAGCATCAATTTCTTAATGTAACGTCCCGTACTCGTAGGGGGTCACGAAGCTCCACCTGTTTGGTATAATCCATCCTCAACTACAAATAATAGGTCTCCGACCATATTCAAAATAAAAATATTTTTCACAACCCAATCCATATAACAATGTCCACCAAGTCATAAATAAAAGAATATGAATAAATCATAAATGAGATGGTTCACATTTTCCCAAAAAGCTTAACAATAAAGAATAACTAACATTCTATAAATCCAATGGAACTAGAACCCAACATAATAAATTAATTAATTATTTTCTCCCTCATCTAGCCTGTGGCTCTAACAGTTTAAGACTTGGTTAAGACTCTACTCTTGGTCCTCTGATGGAACATCCAAATCATCTGAAAAATATATGAGATAAGAGGGGTGAGTTTTTCCACAACTCAGTAAGCGAAGTACCTATACAAGCGTGTAAATATGAGCATTTACCCAGTAATAAAGTACGGAACAAAACATAATTATGCATAAAAGAAACAAATTATTTTCAAGACAATTTAAATCATAAAGTACTTTGGCATAACAAAACTGAGTATTATCACTATATCAAACGGAGCATCTCACAAAGCAAAGACCATGTTTAACCCCCGTGGTAGGGTTGTGCAAATCCCGGTGGCCAAACCAGGCAGAGACAGAGGTAGAACTTTCCCTTATTCGTTCTCGGAGCCCCGAGTGTGCACATAAGAAAGCTCACAATACACCACTTTGTTTCCAAAGTGGGTGCACTCAGAGATAGGAAATTGGTACCAATCCAAACAGAGCAAAGACAAAGCAGAGCAGACCAAAGCAGATATAGAGTCAAATACCAACCAGAATACAATGCCAAAGGTATTTCAGAGTTATTAAAGACACAAAGTTCCAAACTATTTTCAGAATAAGGCTTATATAAATAAAACGTCGTCAATGCAATCAAGGCATAATTTTTCGCAGATAGACAAAAACACTCTTTTTTACATTTCAGAAAATAACATGACAAAAAGCAAGCTCATGTCTACATAATGCATGACAGAAATATTTTTCCTTATTTTATATAAGCTTCGTGAATAATGCAAACAATCGACTGAGGTTGGTTTTTCTCAGGTTTTTTATTTCATAACTAACAAAAGCACAAATTTTCAAAAGTCAACCTCAGTCCTCTTTTATTATAAAACCGAGCATACGAACTCTGCTTACCTGACTCCTGCAGCGAATTATCAAAACTTTGAGTCTGACTTCTAAGAGTTTCGTCACCTATTCATAAAAACATATTCCCTAACGTTAAAGACTACTCCAAAAGCTTTAATTTGAAAATTTAAAGTTAAACTACGATGCTTGCCTAAAATCATAAATTTCTAGCATAACAACCCCAAGCAACCAGCCACTACATAACCTGGACAGCCCCCAAAGATGCACGGAAAAACCAATATTTTAATCATTTTAAAAACTCTATGATGCACTGAATTTATCTCCTTAAATCCACACCAACCAGCAAACTAGCGCACTCCATACATAAAATATCATTTCAGCCCACTACCAAAACATCTCAGGCATCCCTCTGATAAAGCCAACCCAACAAATATAGTATCCTAATGCGTTCAACTTAACCAAACCCAACCATTTTATATCACACAAAAACGCTCCAAACAACCCAACGACAGCACCAAAACAGCAAAAGAAATTAAAACAACAAACCCTTGAACACCCACCAAAAATCACTTCGAAGAAGGATTCGGAAATTAGAGAAAAATTCCATAAAATATTTTGGCATAAAAATAGTACTCAACCGAGGTATATACGCTTCAAATAAATCAAATTTTCCTCATCCCACACAAAATTTAGCAACTGTCCATCAAATCCAAAAACCACCGCCAACTAATATATATATATACTATGCATAACCAATCGTACAAGCTTCCGTTCGGTCTCAAGAAAGATGGTAGAAATTCTTACCAGAAATTGAACCACGGCTTACACCAACACAAAGTGACAAACCGGACAAAGACAGGGCACTAAAGGAAGAATTTTCTGGCTTCTCCACGCTCGACTTCACCTACCAAAAATACACAAGTTTCAGTGATTACAAATACCAAACCGAACCCATGGATAGAAGAAAACGTAGGAAGAGAATTAGAAAATCTTACCGTGATTTCCTGCACCGAAACCGAAACCAGAGGGGGGGGATTTACGGAAGGAAAGAAATCCAAGTAAGGGATAAAATGCCGTATGGAGAGAGAGAGAGAGAGAGAGATTTTCATCTGAAACTGATAACCACCGAGATCGTGGTTTGATGCGAGAGAAAATAGAGGGCTGCACAAAAATAGGGGAGATGAAACCGTCGCAGGCAGGGGAAGGGAAGAAGAGAAAGGAAAAGAAAAGAAAAGAAAAGAAAGAAGAAGGGGGGCGGTAGGTTAAATACTTGAGGACAGAAACGGCGTCGTTTCTAGGGGGGGTTGGGCTGGGTCTCGCTTAAACCGGCCTGGGCCTGGCTACGGGCCTTACACTTAATTAGTTTAATTACCGTGTTTAGTTTCTTTGCCAAAGACTCCGATCAAATAATCATTCATTACAAGAAAAATGAGTATTCGTGACGGATTATTTATAGTAAATATAATTATTTGTTCTGAAAATAGGCTTATTTTGACAAGAAATAGTTATTGACAAGAAGACCACAAATAACCAATTTTCTTATAATAATTATCCGTTTGGAAAATCTTGTTTTGTGGTGACGTTGCATGTTATGCCAAAAATATATGTAATTAGCTTTTGGATTTTATTATTCCCTGTGGTGACAAACACTGTTTAGTCTGTTTGCATGATGCTGTAGCAATAAACAATAATTTTAACAACGTAATATTTTATATAATGAAAATATTACATGCATGGCTTAATTTTGAGGTTACTTAATAATTACTTTAGGTTATCAATGTTAAACTAAGATCATGTATTGGGTTTTAATGTAAATTTTGCATCTCAATTTAGCATGATCTTAAAAAAATGATTTAAAAATATAAATAATTCATTATATTAAATAATAAATTTGGCGTTTTGGGGCCTTGCACACATTAAAAAATATAAAAATTATTTAGATTTTATTTAATAAGATGGTTTTTAATTTTTTTTCAAAAAATAAAATAAAATAAAATAATATTTGATCACTTTTTATATTTTTGAGTAACTTATATAAGATGGACCTTAGACAATGACCTTACTATTGAGCCAGTCTTGGATTTAAGATATTTATATTAATTTTTTTAATTTTTTTTTCCCTTTTAAGTGGGCCCTACACAGATGCCTAAGGTCCCTAGCAAAAACCCACTAGAAATAATAAACTGCCTAAGTCATAATGGTAATCAAAGACCTCTAGATCCCCATATCAACCAACTGATAGTCATCCTAAGCTCATTCAATTTTACGATTTCACCGATTGAGTTATTTTCTTGGAATTAGTAGAACACTTGGTTGAATGCCATCTCATTTGCCTAGAAAAAGGCATCTCTCTTGTTAGGTACGAAACGAACAGGCTTAGCCTAATGCAATCAGGGTTAAAACACTTAGACCTTAACAATATGGTCGAGCATGCTTCCCGTCACAAGTGCAGTCGAGCATGCCTCCTTCCACCAACAAAGCAATCGAGCAATCCTCTCGCCAGCAAGACATGATAGCAGTGTGCATGCAATTGAGGTTGACACTCTTGCCATGCTCTGTTTTGTCGCAAGTGAAGTGACATATCTGTCCTATTTTCTTGTAGTGCCAGAGGACTACATCCGAGAACAGGCCTCCAAACTCCATTATTGTCTCTCTAAGGATTGCTTTTGGAATGAGTTGACGGACTAGACAACCATCTGAATAGAACCAAAGATTCTATGGACTCCATGACTACTTAAGTGCGAATTCAAACAAATAAACTCTAACCTTAACAACACCAGAAAACTCGTGGATATAAATTTCGAACCACATAAATTTTTGTATCTATCCTTATTTATATGTTATTTTTTGGATGAATGTTCAAGCACCATATTAACACCCAAGCCACCATCGTGGGCCGTTCAATCGAATCGTTGGGCCTCTAGCCATGCTAAAAAATGCATCAACAACATCTCTAAAAAAAATCTCACCACAGTCACACTACAACACATTTGGCCTTTAGTGACAAACAAAAGTGTCACAAAAAATTATTAAAAAGTCACGAAAGACTTTTGATGACTATTAGAAACCATCACGACAATCGTCACAGTAAGTGCGTCACAAATAAATTTTTGTGACAGTTTACTGTTTACTGTTCAACCGTCCCAAAAAATATTTTTTTGTAACGGTTGGTGACTTTCCATTCGATGTGAGGTTCGAACATTTGAACTGTTAGTGATTGTCCAAACGTGTCACCAAAAATCACGTTCGAACGTAAATCCACCCGAATGACATTCGAACGACATAATATTTTGTTCATTTCTTAAACATTGGAACGTTAGTATTGTCATTCGAACGTTGGTCACATCCGAACGTAATTGTAACATTAGGACGTTAGGTTTGAGTAGCATTCAAACGTTTATTTTATTAACATCCAAACGTTTTGTTGAACATTCGAACGTTAGTTTACTAAACATTCGAACATTTTGGTCGTTAGTGAGAGTGTTCATTCGAATGTTGGAACAAAGGTTTGAAAGTTTAATGTGTACGTTCGAACGTAGTAGTCAAAAATAGTAAATTTTAATAAAGTTTAAAAGCATACAAATTGTATCATGTTATATAATCAATCTAGCAACTTACAATATCTTATAGCATATCAAATTAAGATACTAAAAATTACAAATAATAAAATAATGATATAATTTATCTATTTTTTTTTCTCGTTTACCGCGATCCTGCTACAGTGACATAACACACTTTATATGAGCCACCATTTTCCTCTGCACTTATTCTTGCACTACAGTGCGCATTCTTTCTTCCTGCTCTCTCTGCTGCTCATGCACACGCGTTTCTTAATCAGAATATCGTTCCAAGAAGACTCTAACTCCTGCTGTCTCAACTTCATAATCTTGTTTTATCGTCGTGCTGCTTCTAAATCTTTAGTAAGATTATTAATCTTTGAAGTCAATAAGCTCGTGGAGGAAGAACCAAGTGAATCCTTGACTAAATGTCTCAATCCTCTGACCATGCTGGACTTAACCTTGAGCACTTTCGTAAATATGTCTATATCACTAGGAGAGTATTCTCCAGAAGGTGAATGCATCTCCAACATTTTGATTTTTGATTTTTTAAATCTTTTTGTATTTTGTTTTTAATTTTATGTACTAGACTAACTGCTCATGTAATGTATATATTGTTTTTTTTTTCTATTATCAATTTTATTTAATATTAGCTTATCTAATTTAATTTTAAATCACTGCACTTTATATCTTTCACAAATTAAATTATTTTATAATTCAATATTTTCAAAATTTGTATAATATTAGCATGCCTCTGTAAGAGTAGAATCTTATTTTAAATTCTCTCTATATATTTTTATTCATATTTTAATTATTTTTAAATATTTTTAAAAAATAAATATCAATACACCAATAATCAAATCCTATACCATTAAGTAAAGGAAGAAATTTTAAATTTATTAAAATTCTAAAGGTGTCAAAGTATTTTTATTTTTAAATTTAATATAAAAGTTTGAACGTTCTTTTGTATAGTTCCAATATTGGTGTCAGAAACGTGCACGTTCAAATGTTAGGGATCTCATCGTTCAAGCGTGCATTCAACATTCGAATGAAAAATCGTTTTCGCTCGAACGTAAAAAAATTTCCCAGTTGTCTTTAGTAACAATTCCAAGAAACCGCCATAGAAAATGGATTTTGGTAATGATTTAAAAACTATTACAAATTCCAAACCATCATTAAGGCTCAAATGTGTTGTAGTGCCAGTTACCTCCATTTCTTAACCATCATTAGATGCATAGGATCGCTTCCTCGCTTCCTCTCTTCTCCATCTTGTTGGCCATCCAAGACCTTCACGCTAGCTCCGATCCCTTTTCTTTAAGATCTTCATATATATTAATTTAACTTATCTCTCACTCTTGTAGGGTCATTTTTCAAACATTACTCGATGATCTTTGTCTTTATTATAATTGTACGTGATAGACTATTTTGGAAAAACCATGTGTAACGTCCTTAACTTCATGATATAGTTTATGTGGAAGTGTTTTCACGTCAAATATGATACATATGCTGCACACACACACACACACACACACACACACACACACATATATATATAAATATAAGGTGAACTTAATTAGCATGCTCTTGGAATTAATTGTGAATTCAAAAGAATCAAAACCAAGGAACCAAAAGAAGGTAGAGGCAGGGTTGGTGAAGAGTAGCTTGTTGAGTTAAAAATTATATTTGTTCTGCTACGATCGGAGAAACACGAGTGATCAGGTTAGATATTATATTAGTTATCTACACATAGTTCTCATTTGAGGCAATATAAGCCTAGTTTTAAAAAAAAATTAAAATTATAATAATGTCCTTTTTAAAATAATTTTTTTTTTCACTTTTATCTTTATTTATCAATAGAGCTGTAATGCAGTCCACCACTTAGAACTGCAAATAAAATTTCTTTAAATATATTAGTCTGCTTGATAACTTCAAGGCTAGAATGGACTGTGGAGCCATATTAAATTAACATGCTTATAATAAATCTCCGTAAGTATTCATGAATATCATCCAAGTACATTTGGACGTTTTAGAATCCTCTTAAGGGGGAAATAAATAAATAAAGCGACTAGCTAGGTCAAAGAAAAAGATGAACAAAGGCATGATTTTAAGGGCTACTTTGGAAACACAATTAAACCATCTTATTTCAAAATTTCTCCTAATATTCTTCCCAAACATCACTCAAATATAAACATTTCTCAATTTAAAATATTTAATTTTTTCATTTAATCATTTTCTAATTATTACAATTTTTCTAAACTTTCAAAAAAAAAATACAACTTTTTTGAATTCCTAAATAAAAATAATATTAAAAACATTATATTCTAATAATCTTTTTACTTTATAATACTTTTATTTAATTTTTTCTCTCTTTATCGAAATCCATTAATATAATATATTTCACAAATCATTTACTACTATTAGCAAAATTCTTATCTCATGATCTCATTCTCCAAGTAATATCTCCTAAGTAATAAAACTGATCTTAGTTTTAGATTCATAATACATCATATATCCTTGAGCCTCCAAATTTCTAAATGAATGAATATATAGAGTGGATATAGCCTTTAACCACACGTAAAAATAGTTAAGTACCGGCATAGTTCGACAATATTCTTAGATTAATCTGATCTGATCTTATAAATTTTTAAATTTTCACACAAATATATTAAAAAATTTAACTTTTTTAAATGCTAAAATAATAACAATATTAAAAAAAATATTCTAACAACATTTTATTCAACTCACTATAACATATGAACCCATTTGCCATCAACTTTTTTGCCGTAGTCAAAAACTTGCCACAATAAGCCACTTTTATTCACCAAATTTATGTTGCCAGACAATAAGATAAGTTTGTGTGAATAATACTTACTTTTATCTACAAAAAACTATTCCCACAAATAAAAGTGTAGGTAAAAGTCATTTTTAATCAAAAAAATCATCTACTGTAACATTTTTGTCTTGCCACAATTAGTAATTCCTTTACATTAATAAAAACATTGTTTTTGATAAGTGAGTCTCGTCATAATAACCGATTTTTTCTCACAATGTTGAGGTTTTCAGAAATAGGAGATGGATTTGTCAAAATATGTCTATTTTCAACAACATTTCACCACCAAAAATCTTGATCTACTACCATTATAAAAGTGTGTATCGCAAATTAATAGTATATTTTGGTGATTTTTCATTATCATTTTCATTTCTGCCACTACGTGGTTTTAAGTTGATTCCATTTGCATTTACAATTGCATTTCCTTATCTTCTTTCCACGATAGCGTGAATGGGGTTTCTTCCTTTTCCTCCAAGCAACGCATGACTAGGCCTCACCACTTATCACCTAACCTTAACGCTACCTTCGATAGCTCCCACTTGCTCTAGCAGCAACATTCCACTAGTGAAGTCTCTTGGCAACCCCTGCCTTAACTACACACAAGCATAGCCTTAAAATAGTTAAAATATTAAAATAAAATATCAAAATTGATTGACATACAAATAACTTTTTTTTATTTTTTTCTCTTTTTATTTCTAAGAATATTACCTGCTTTAATACTACTTTTAGATCCACATTCGGAGAAAGACATTATAAATTTAGATAATTGAAAACTTTTTCTGCCAACAATGTCCTCCCACATGTAACCAACCGCACAAAACATCTTTTTTTTTTTTTGAGGACGACGTGACGTGACGTTCCTCTTAAAAAGAAAAGAAAAATGCATTGTTTTACAAAACTATCCCCTATTTCCAACCGTGACAAAACTTTTTTTTTTTGTATGGTTGGACTAACGATGTGACGCTTCTCTTAAAAAAAATAATCACGACTAATTATTTATCTTATTTTATCTAATTATAAAAAAAATTTAAACTATAAATATAATATTAAAAATAAGTTCACTTTTTTAAATATAAAAATAAAAATAATATTAAATATAATTTTATTCAAAATTTATTTTTAATCTGATTTAATTTCATGTCATCTATAAAACTAAATGAAAAATCAATCTCTTTATTCAAATAATGACTAATGATAACAGATTGTGAAAATTATACAAATTCTTCTGTTCTAGAATGCCTTATATGAATTATATACCATAATTTTGAGTCGTTCATTTTCTTGTATGGATAATTGATTCTTCCAAATTATGGTTGAATTTATAGTAACTAAGTATTCGGTCTTCTTCATTTTAGAAGCATTCTCATCTCGTATTAGTATTTTTTAAATTTTTATATAAAATTTTAAAAAAATTAAATTTTAAAATAAAAATAATATTAAAAAATAAATTTTAATAATATTTTATTTCAATTTTTCTTATCTGTTAAACAAACTAGGCCTATCGCGCAACCCATTGGCCGCTTTTTCTCCAAATAAGGTATCAATTTGAATCTTTCAAGGCCGTCCATTTCACGACTTGTCAAAGTCGTTTTCATTGCGACGAAAAAGTCCCCTTCAATAAATATAATAGGACAACTGCTTTGACTTTGAAATCATAGCATGCATCATCTGTCTTATGCTTTCAAACAATTACTTATTCTTGTAATCCAAGTCTTTATAATCCACATCACATTTACGTCCGTTTGAAATTTTGATCGATTTCAATTTAGGCTTGGATTGTTTTTCAATTTATCTCATTTTATTTTATTTTAAATTTATTTTATTTTATTTTTTTAAAATTTTTATACAAAATAAAATAAATAATTTACTTTTTTTTTAATTCTAATACAATTTTTTTAAATATCAAAACAAAATTAATATTAAAAAATATATTACAACAATATTTTATTCTTTTTTTATTTTTTATATTATTTCATTTCATTTCATTTCATCTCTAAAAACAAATAAGGCTTTAGTCTAAAATCTCATTTGTATTCAGAACTCATCCTAACTCATCTTATTTTATTTTAAATTTATCATTATACTTTCTCAAAATTTTACACAAAATATAATAAACAATTCAACTTTTTCAAATTCCACTTTAATTTTTTCAAGTTTTAAAATAGTAATAATATTAAAAAATAATATTTCAATATTATTTTATTCAACTTTCAGAACTTATTTCAACTCATTTCATTTCTAAATTTAAACAGGATATAAATTTAAATTAAGTTTAATATTTAAATATCTAATTTTTAAATTTATTTCAATTCAAAATATTTTTGCATGTATAATTTTAATTTTTTTAATTCAATACAACACAACACAACACATCTTTATAATTGAATAGAGTTTGTGGGACTTACAATTTTTATTTTATTTTTTATAAATCAAATCAAATTCAACTTAACATCTAAACTTATTTTAAATAAACTCTATAAAAGTTAATATACTATTTCAATGCATTACTATCAATAACGAGAAAAATTATATTTGCAATCCCAAAATAGGGATTGCTTTGCATTCCCTACTTGGCTTTTAGTTTAAATGAAATTGATCGCGTTATTAAAAATGTAAAACAGGACAAAAAACATTGTCACCTTCATCAGAGATTTAGAAATCCCTTTCCTCTTAACAAAACTCAGTGCCCCCCTCTCGAATCAAATTTGTTGTAATCATGGTTAAGGTATAAAATAATAAAATCTACTTCTTTTTATCGATTTAAATTTTTAGAAAAAATGATGATTTAACATGATGATTTAAACTTTTAGGTTCGAAGTCTGACTCAACGTTTTACTTTATTTAATTAAATAGTTCACTTGTTAAACATATTAGTTAAAAGAAAATATCGCTCATAAGTGTTGAGAAGTGTTAAAATATAACATAATAAAATCTATATCTTCTTATCAATTTAAAATTTTAAAACAAATGGTGATTTAACAACCATTGCCATCGTTTATTTAATCTAACATCATAAAGCACGTACACAACAAAGTTGAAGTTGAGATAAAACAAGTTCAAAAACTTTCTATTTTACAAACAAATATACAACACTGACTTTCATTTAATCCTTTTTTATGAGTTGAGTTTTGGAAATAAAAGTAATAGACTTACAATTTTTTTACTATTCATTTACTACCCTTTTTGTATTTGATTTTTTTAATTTTTAATTTTACTTAATAAGTAAGGATAATTATTATTAATTATTTTTAATTTTTTAATGATTAATAATGTTAAAAAATATTTAAAAGAAAATAATAAAAAAATTGAATAAAAAGATGAGTAATAAACGGATAGTGATAAAGTAGTAAGCCTATCACCACCCTTTTGAAAAAGTGGGTAATTGCTCGTCTCTCCTAACGGCTGACATGTTCTAGATGTTGCAAATAAAGCAATACGCTCAGTTAAATAGATTTTCATATTATTTGAAAGAGAGCTGCTAATATAAAGCAAGTCAAGTACACCCATAATGGGAAACTAGAGAGTTAAACCACGGATGAGAGGATGTCGATGGGCACTGAATGTGGCGGTTGTTGATGGGCTATGGATGAAGAGGTCACTGATGGGCATCGATCGGGAAGTCGTTGATTGGGAGGGCATCCATGGACAGTCGTCAATGAGTGTGAGACACTCCAGGGGTAGCCAATAGGCAGCCATCAATGGGCAGTCGTGTGCTCTTTGAATTTAGAAACTAGAGAGTTAAACGAGTTTGTCAATGGGTTATCGATGAGATGAGCTCGTCTCAACTCATTTCAAATCTATTATTATATTCTTTTAAATTTTCATATAAAACATAAATTTTAATACAATTTTTTTAAATTTTAATACACATTTTTCAAATTTCAAATCAACTTTTTTAAATCTCTAAATAATAATAATTATATTAACAAAATTAACTTATCTTAA
This sequence comes from Platycarya strobilacea, assembly GCA_036898215.1. NCBI lineage: Eukaryota > Viridiplantae > Streptophyta > Magnoliopsida > Fagales > Juglandaceae > Platycarya > Platycarya strobilacea. Next base: position 8,394,452 of record CM072545.1, read on the forward strand.
TTCATCTTATCTTCTAATTCAAATCTGACCTTACTCTTTTCTCAAATTGAGGTATCAAATTAAATCTTTAAGACTGTTGATTTCACAACTTGTCAAGTCATTAGACTCTTTTGGATTCAGAGACAAGTTGAGTTTGTCTCAACTCATCATTATATTTTTTTAAATTTCCATACAAAATATAATTCTAATACAGTTTTTTCAAATTCCAATACACATTTTTCAAATTCTAATTCAACTTTTTCAAATCTCAAAATAATAATAATATTATTATATTTAATTTTTAAAACTCATCTTAATTCTAAATCCAAACAAGGCTAATTGTTATGAAAAAGTCCCCTTCAATTAATCATATCAACTGGCCAACTGCTTTGACTTTGAAATCATAACTTGCATTTGTCTTATATTTTGAAACAATTACTCGTTCTTGTAATTTGCTGCCCAGATGACTAACACAAGAAGGGGGGGTGAATTAGATTATATTAAAAAATTAACAATTATAAATCAAATACATAATATGAAGTATAAACAAAATACGAAGCAGCAGGAAATATAAAGAGTAAGGGAAAGAAGAAGCAAATTCAGTATTTTAACAAGATTCAACCTCACTGTCTACGTCCTCGCCTCAAGCTACCCCTTGAATATCCCAAATTCACTATTCAATCTCTTTCAGGTGGAAATAAAAACCTATTACACATTTGAGCAATAATGCTACAAAGAATCCATGTAGAACACCATCTACACTTGCAATCACCTCACACTTGGTGATTCAACTATTTCCTGTGTAGAATGCCTTCTACACACACAAGGGTTATACGCACCATTTTACAAATACAAGAACTGATAATAGGTAGATTATCAGAGTACACTCCTCAATGAATAAAATAAAAATAATACAGTGCAAACTATATCTCTCTCAAAATAAACAAGAATTAAGGCACAAAACTTAAAGAAGAGAGAATAAAGGTTGTGAAAGAATGATGCAAAATTTAGCAATTGATGTATAAGCTCTTGTTGTACTTTTTACTCATACTTGATTTCTTGATGTACTTAGCTCTTTTCATAAGTAGACAACTTGAGTTTGAATCTTGAATTTATTTGTTATCATTAAAATTTATACGTAGATACGAGACTTGACATCTTGGGTTCTACAATCTCCCACTTTTTGATGATGACAAATACTTAGTATAAATTTGCGATCTACAGTAATACTTAAGCTCCTCCTGAAAATATGCGTTAGTTTTTAAATAAAATATAAATATGATTCTAACATATATAATAGGGTAGTATAATACTAGTATAAAACTTCTCCCCCTTTTGGCATCATTAAAAAGGAGCATAATTGGTTTTAGTAAATTTCTTGCCCCGTCTATGTTCGAGAAAAGCTGTAAAAGCTGAGGCCTAATTTTATCGTCTCGGTGCAGAGATCCGCTTGATGATGTTGATAAATGAAATATTATCAAGATTTGGTGCGGAAGGAGATTTCTTCCTATGTCGGTGTCCGACAAAACCTGCAAAGGCTGGAGACCTAGTTCTGGCAATTAGATGTGGAATGAGATTTTGTAGAGAGTTGAATAATTAAAGTCACTCGTGTCCGACAAAAACTGCAAAGGTTGGAGGCCTAGCTCTGGCAATTCAGTGCGGAAAGAGATTCAAATCCGCTTAACGTTGTTGACAAACGAGATTTTGTAGAGATTTGAAAACTTCCGATTTCTGTTTAAATGACCATTTTCACTTATCGAATACTCACAATAAAATTTTTACATTTCTCATTGATCCAGTATTTGTTTATCCAAAATGATAAAATGACGGAGAAAATTTCTTATAGTAATCTTCTGAATTTGAACCAAGAACCGTCTCAATTAGTCATCTCTCCCATCTCATCCAACATATTTTGTAAGTTTGACTAAGTAAGATTTGAATAAATGATAGTGTGTCTTATTCTTATTTCCGTCTCTATAAGAGCAATTCTTAGGTTTATCTAATTTGCATCAAATCTTCTTCTCATATTTACAATTCGTCTGCATTCTCATTTTACAAAGTTTTAATGGCTCGTCAATTTCTCTTCAGTACTTCTCGTGATCAATCTATTTATGCTTCTATTGTATGTGCCATGAAGCAACAAGAGACTGATTTAGTTAATAAATAAGGTCATGATGCCATTTATGAGCTTGTGGGTCTCGAGACTCGATACTCATCATCCGTTATTGCCTTTTTCGCTCAGTTGCGGTTCAAAACTCGCGAAATTGAGAAGTTTAGCGAAACGGTCTTTGTACTTCAACGACTTATTTATAAGTCAAACAGAAAAATAGTAGAGTTAAAGTAACAGAATAAGAATTTAAAATCATTGCTTACCTCTTCATTTCGACTGCATTATCCTTTAGACGAGAATAATATATTGATCTATGAAGAGCAAATGCAGTTGAAAGATGAGGTTAGAAGTTTCAAGTTTTTATAAGTCATTTGAGATAATGGAATAAAAATATTTAACAAATATTCATCACATGCGTCATTCCTATTTCTTTTCTAATCATGCATAATTTAACTTCTGGTAGGGGTTTTGTGAAAATGTCTGCCAATTGATCATGTATGCTTGTGAATTCTAGTACAATATCACATTTCTGCACATGATCTCTAAAAAAATAATATATAATTTCAACATGTTTAGTCTTAGAATGTTGTATTGGATTCTTTGAAAAATTTATAATACTAGTATTATCACATTTAATAAGAATATGATTGTACATAAGTTAAAAATCTTCAATTTGTTACTTCATGTAAAGAACTTGAGTACAAAAACTACCTACAGCAATATACTCTGCCTCAGCAGTAGATAATGCAACAGAATTTTACTTTTTACTAAACCATGAAACAAGTGCATGACCTAAGAAATGACATATTCTAGTAGTGCTTTTTCGATCAATTTTGCAACCAGCATAATCTGCATCTGAATAACTAATAAGATCGAAAGAAGTGTGCTTAGAATACTATAATCCTAGGTCAATGATACCGGCAAGATATCTAAACATACGTTTGACTGCAATCAAATGAGATTGCTTTGGAGATGACTGAAAACGTGAACATAAACATACACTGAACATAATATCAGGTTTACTAGCTATCAAATATAATAAACTACCAATCATATCTCGATATACCTTTGAGTAAACTGACTTATTGCTTTCATCTTTATCAAATTTGGTGGTTGGACTCATTGGTGTTCCAATTACCTTCGCACATTCCATATCAAACTTTTTGAGTAACTCTTTGACATATTTTGATAGATTAATGAATGTTTCACTTTATGCTTACTTGATTTGCAATCTAAGAAAGAACTTAAGTTCTCCCATCATGCTCATTTCAAATTATTTCTGCATACTCTTAGCAAAATCTTGACACATATTTTTATTAGTAACACCAAATATTATACCATCTACATAAATTTGAACTAGAAGAATATCATACTGTTCATATTTGATGAAAAGAGTTGTATTAATTTTTCCTCTTGAAAAACGTTTTTCAATCAAAAAACCAATAAGCCTTTTATACTAAGTTCTAGAAGCTTGTTTGAGTTCATATAAAACGGTTGCCCAGATGACTAACACAAGAGGGGGGGTGAATTGAGTTGTATTAAAAAATTAACAATTATAAATCAAATATATAATATAAAATATAAACAAAATATGAAACAGTAATAAATATAAAGAGTAAAGGTAAGAGAGAAGCAAACTCAATATGTTAACGAGGTTCGGCCTCACTGCCTACGTCAACGCCTCAAGCTACCCCTTGAGGATTTCCAAATCTACTATTCAATCTCTTTTAGGTGGAAATAGAAATCTATTACACCTTTGAGCAGCACCGCTTCAAAGAATCCGTGTAGAACACCCTCTACACTTCCAATCACCTCACACTTGGTGATTTAACTATTCCCCGTGTAGAACACCTTCTACACTTCCAATCACCTCATACTTGGTGATTTAACTATTCCCCGTGTAGAACACCTTCTACACACCCAAGGGTTATACGCACCCTCTTACAAATACAAGAGTTGATAGTAGGTAGACTATCAAAGTACACTCCTCAATGAGTGAGATAGAAACAATACAGCGCAACCTATATCTCTCTCAATAAGAATAAGAATTAAGGCTCAAAACTTTAGAAAAGAGAAAATGAGAGCTTTGAAGAAATGATGCAAAACTTAGCAATAGATGTGTAAGCTTTTGTTATCTATTTTGCAAAACTCAAGTGAGCTATTTATAGGCAAATGAGTTTTCAATTTCAAATTTGAAAAGATTCTCATGTCAAAAACATCATCATTCACTTTTCAAAAATTTCAAATCTAATCTTTTTACTTTTTGCATGTGACAAAAGGAGCACACTTTATTTTTCAAAAATTTCAAACATAATCTTTTACTTTTTGCATATGACAAAAGGAGCACACTTTACTTTTCAAAATTTTCAAATAAAGACATTTACCTTTTGCATAAATCAAGAAAAGCATCCAGCACTTTTGAAAATATTCAAATAAAACATGCACATGTGAAAGATGACAATCAATCATCTTAATATTTTCAAAATTCAAACCTTTAATCATGTCATGCACATGTGAAAGATAACAATCAATCATCTTTCAAAATTTTCAAATTTAATTTTTAAAATATTCATGCATATGTGGAAAATGTATTTTAATGCATTATGATAAAATATTCATTTTGAGCCTTAATCCTAATTTCGAATTTTTAAGAGATTTACAAAATTACTCTATGATTTTAATGTGAACTTGTTCCCTTCTTGCTCATGCTTGGTTCCTTGATGTGCTTGATTGTATTGTGTAGACAACTTGAACTTGAAACTCATTTATTCTTTGAATTCATTTGTTATCATCAAAATCCATGTGTATATTTACATGAATCTTGAAACCTTGAGTTCAACAATCTCCCTATTTTTGATGATGACAAATACTTGATAGAACTTGAAACCTGTATGAATACTTAAGCTCCCCCTGAGAATGTGCGTTAGTTTTTCAAGCAAAAATATAAATATAATTCCAAGCATATATAACAAGTTTAGCAAATTAAACAATGTTAATATTCTAGTCTAAAACTTCTCCCACTTTTGGCATCATTAAAAAGGAATCATAATTAGCTCAATAAAATATATTCCTACAATAACCAATGGACAAATAAAACGCTGCGTTAGTAGAGACTATAGAGAATTCGGTGTGTAGCCACACGTGTTCGACAAAACCTGCAAAGGCTGGAGGCCTAGTTTCGGTAATTCGATGCGGAAGGAAATTTTGTAAAGAGCTGAATAATTGAAACCACCCGTGCCCGACAAAACCTGCAAAGGCTAGAGGCGTAGCTCTGGCAATTCGGTGCAGAGATTTGATCCGCTTGATGTTGTTGAAAATTGAGATATCATCATGATTTATAAGTTTGTCTTGTTCTTATTTCCGTTTCTATAAGAGCAATCATTAACTTTATCTATTTCGAATCAAGCTTTCTTTTCATCTTTACAATTTGCTTGCATTCTCATTCTACAATTTTTCAATGGCTCGTAGAATTCCCTTCAGTGCTTCTCTTGATCAAGATTTGAGGTATCCTTCACCTCAGTCTCAATCTATTTCTGCATCTGTCGTGGGTGTCATGAAGTAACAAGAGACTGATTTAGCTAATAAATCAGATCATGACGCCATTTACGAGCTTGTGGGTCTCGAAACTCGATACTCATCATCTATCGTCGCGTTTTCTACTCGGTTGCAGTCCAAAACTCGCGAAATTGAGAAGCTTAACGAGACTGTATCTGTACTTCAACGACTTGTTTATGAGTCAAACAAAAAAATAGTAGAGTTAAAGCAACAGAATAAGGATTTGAAATCCTTGCTTACCTCTTCATTTCGATTGCCTAATCCTTTAGACAATGATGGCATAATGATTTATGAGGAGCAAATGCATTTGAATGATGAGACTAAACGTCTCAAGTTTCTGTAAGTCATTTAAGATAATGAAATAAAAGTATCTAGCAGATATCCATGGCATGCATCATTCCTATTTCTCTTATAATCATGCATAGTCTATCTTCTGGTAGGGGTTTTGTGAAAATGTCTGCCAATTGATCATGTGTACTAGTGAATTCTAATACAATATCGCTCTTTTGCACATGATCTCTAAGAAAATGATATCTAATTTCAATATGTTTGGTCCGAGAATGTTGTATTGGATTCTTTGAAAGATTTATAGCACTTGTATTATCACATTTGATTGGAATGTGATTGTACATAAGTTTAAAATCCTCAAGTTGTTATTTTATGTAAAGAACTTGAGCACAACAACTACCCGCAGCAACATATTCTGCCTCAGCAGTAGATAGTGCAACAGAATTTTGTTTTTTACTAAACCAGGAAGCTAGTGCACGACCTAAGAAGTGACATGCTCCACTAGTGCTTTTTCAATCTATTTTACAGCCAGCATAATCTGCATCTGTGTAGCTGATTAGATCGAAAATGGTGTGCTTAGGGTACCATAACCCTAAGTTAATTGTACCACTAAGATATCTAAGAATGCGCTTAACTGCAATTATAATTGAAAGCGTGCACATAAGCACACACTAAACATAATATCTGGTCTATTGGCTGTCAAATATAATAATCTACCAATCATACCTCGATATACCTTCGAGTCAACTAGTTTACCGGTTTCATCTTTATCAAGTTTAGTGGATGGGCTCATTGGTGTTCCAGTTTCCTTAGCACCTTCCATCCCAAATTTCTTCAGCAATTCCTTAATATATTTCGATTGATTGATGAATGTCCCACTTTTTGCTTGCTTAATTTGAAATCCGAGAAAGAATGTAAGCTCTTTCATCATGCTCATTTCAAATTCTTCCTGCATAGTCTTAGCAAAAACTTGGCACATATTTTCATTAGTAGCACCGAATATTATATCATCAACATAAATCTGAATCAAAAGAATATCATCATTTTCGTATTTAATGAAAAGAGTTGTATCAATTTTTCCTCTTGAAAAGCTTTTTTCAATCAAGAAACCACTAAGTCTCTCGTACCACGCTCTAGGAGCTTGTTTGAGTCCATATAGTGCTTTTGTGAGTTTGAAAACATGATTTGGAGAAATATGATTTTCAAAACCTGGAGGTTGCTCAACATATATCTCTTCATTTATAAAACCGTTTAAGAAAGCACTTTTAACATCCATTTGAAAAAGTTTAAAATCTTTATAACAAGCATATACAAGTAGCATTCGAATAGTTTCTAATCTTGCGACTGGTGCATATGTCTCATCATAATCGATTCCTTCTTCTTGATTGATACCTTGGGCCACAAGTCGAGCCTTATTTCTAGTAATGACTCCGGACTCATCTTTCTTGTTTCTAAAAACCCATTTTGTTCTAATAATAGTATGATTTTTGGGTTTAGGAACAAGTGTTCAAACATTATTTCTTTCAAATTGATTAAGCTCTTCTTGCATAACTAGAATCTAAGATTCATCAAAAAGTGCTTCATCAATATTTTTAGGTTCAATCTGAGATAGAAAAGCAGTATGATTGCAAATATTTCTAAGAGATGATCGAGTACTTACACCTCGTGAAGGTTCTCCTAGAATTTATTCCGCTGGATGATCTTTCACATGTTTCCACTATTTGGTTGCATTTTGTACTAAGTCTTGATAATCTTTCCTTCTATTTCCATGATCTTTCATTTTGAATTGTCTGCAAATATCACACATCCTTTTTCTTTAGAAGTGAAGTCAATGAATTTAGTTTTGTCTTCTGTCACGTATTTTGAGCATTAGTTGTCTAAAAATCATTTATTTTTACCTGTAGAATACTTCATGCATACCTACAAAAACAATAAAAAAACAATTCTTGGTACCCAAATTCTTTGGGTCCTTTATTTATTAGTATTAAAAGAAACAAGATTCTTAGGTACCCATATGACCCTAATAGTCATTGTATGTTTTCTTTTAATAGGACAAGAAAGATAATTATGACTATTTCTATTACAAAAATTGCAAATAGCATGTGACATATATGAAGAACTTGAGTGATTATAATAGTATCCTTTTTTAACAAAATTATTTTTATGAAAAGAATTTTGAATATTGGACTTTGATGTAGAAGGATTATCAAAGAAGTTTTTATAAGGTTTGTATTTTTGTTTCGGCATATATCCCAAGCCTGCCTTGTTAAAAACACATCTTTAACTACCAAGAAGTTTTTCAAAATTTCTTTTTCCATTCGTAAAATTTTCAATAATATTTTCCAAATCAGTTTTCTTTTTCTTCAACTCAAGATGTTCATCTTTCAAAACAATACTTTCTTTTCTTAAAATATCAATTTCATTCGTTAAAGAAGAATTTTTATTTTTCAAAACAGTATACTTGATACCCAATTTTTCAAATTCTTCATATACCTCTTCTAAAATATTTTACAATTCTTTATATGAAAGATCTTCAATATTATCAAAATTTGTTACCTCAATGTCATCTTTTGCCATAAGACAAAGATTTGCTGATTCTCCATTGCTTGCTTCACTATCTGAGCTACTTGAATCATCATTATATGTAGTTTTCATTACTTTTTTGCTTATGTTTCGATCTTTTTTTAGCAGAGGACAATCTGGCTTGATATGACCAGGTTTATTGCATTTATAGCAAATTAAAGTGTCATTTTTACCTGAATCTTTCTTGGAAAACTTATTGAAGGATTTCCTTGGAGGAGTTTTATTTTTTTTTAAGAACCTCTGAATTCTTCTTATTATTATCGCAACTTATTCATCTTTGTCGTCATTTTCCTCATCTTCATCACTTTCACTTTCATGTGGAACAGCTTTAAGTGCCAAACTCTTCTTTGAATTTCCTTCTTCTTCTCCTCTTTTCAATGTGTACTCATGGGTGATAAGTGACCCGATGAGTTCATTCACTTCGAGCTTCTTGAGGTCTCTAGCTTCAAGAATCGCTGTCACTTTTGACTCCCAACGTTTTGGTAGAGAGTTGAGAATTTTTCTTACTATCTCCACTTTGGAATAAACTTTGCCAAGAGCTGTCAAACTGTTTATGATGTTAGTAAAACGAGTGTGCATATTAGAAATAGATTCATCATCATTCATTTTAAACATTTCATATTCATGAGTAAGAATATAAATTTTTGATTCCTTGACTTGAGAAGTTCCTTCATAAGTAACTTCCAAGTTATCCCAAATTTCCTTTGATGTAGTGCAAGTCATTACTCTATTAAACTCATTACCATTAAGAGCATTATATAATAAATTCATAGCAGTTAAATTCAAAGTATAAAGTCTATCGTCTTCACGATCAAACTCTTATTCTTCCTTTTTGACCTTTACTCCATAAATCACTTTTGTTGGAATATAAGGTCAATTTACAATGCATTTCCAGATTTCTCGACCTTGATCCTAAAGGAATATTCTCATTCTAACTTTCCAGAATGAGTAATTGTCTCCACAAAAGAGTGGAGGCCGACTGCTGGATTGACCTTCACCAAATGAAGCTGCAATGTTAGCCATAAGATCTTAACTCAAAAGATAGTTAATCTTATAATAGAGCTCTAGCTCTGATACCAATTGTTGCCCAAATGACTAACACAAGAGGGGGGGTGAATTGAGTTGTATTAAAAAATTAACAATTATAAATCAAATATATAATATAAAATATAAACAAAATATGAAACAGTAATAAATATAAAGAGTAAAGGTAAGAAAGAAGCAAACTCAGTATGTTAACGAGGTTCGGCCCCACTGCCTACGTCCTCGCCTCAAGCTACCCCTTGAGGATCCCCAAATCCACTATTCAATCTCCTTTAGGTGGAGATAGAAACCTATTACACCTTTGAGCAGCACCGCTCCAAAGAATCCGTGTAGAACACCCTCTACACTTCCAATCACCTCACACTTGGTGATTTAACTATTCCCCGTGTAGAACACCTTCTACACTTCCAATCACCTCACACTTGGTGATTTAACTATTCCCCATGTAGAACACCTTCTACACACCCAAGGGTTATACGCACCCTCTTACAAATACAAGAGTTGATAGTAGGTAGACTATCAAAATACAATCCTCAATGAGTGAGATAGAAACAATACAGCGCAACCTATATCTCTCTCAATAAGAATAAGAATTAAGGCTCAAAACTTTAGAAAAGAGAGAATGAGAGCTTTGAAGGAATGATGCAAAACTTAGCAATAAATGTGTAAGCTCTTGTTATCTATTTTGCAAAACTCAAGTGAGCTATTTATAGGCAAATGAGTTTTCAATTTCAAATTTGAAAAGATTCCCATGTCAAAAACATCATCATTTACTTTCAAAAATTTCAAATCTAATCTTTTTACTTTTTGCATGTGACAAAAGGAGCACACTTTACTTTTCAAAAATTTCAAATATAATCTTTTACTTTTTGCATATGACAAAAGGAGCACACTTTACTTTTCAAAATTTTCAAATAAAGACATTTACCTTTTGCATAGTCAAGAAAAGCATCCACTACTTTTGAAAATATTCAAATAAAACATGCACATGTGAAATATGACAATCAATCATCTTAATATTTTCAAAGTTCAAACATTTAATCATGTCATGCACATGTGAAAGATGACAATCAATCATCTTAATATTTTCAAAATTCAAACATTTAATCATGTCATGCACATGTGAAAGATGACAATCAATCATCTTTCAAAATTTTCAAATTTAATTTTCAAAATATTCATGCATATGTGGAAAATGTATTTTAATGCATTATGATAAAATATTAATTTTGAGCCTTAATCCTAATTTCAAATTTTTAAGAGATTTACAAAATTACTCTATGATTTTAATGTGAACTTGTTCCCTTCTTGCTCATGCTTGGTTCCTTGATGTGCTTGATTGTATTGTGTAGACAACTTGATCTTGAGACTCCTTTATTTTTTGAATTCATTTGTTATCATCAAAATCCATGTGTAGATTTACATGAACCTTGAAACCTTGAGTTCAACAAAAACTTTTGTGAGCTTAAAAACATAATTATGAGAGATATGATTTTCAAAATCTGGAGGTTGCTAAACATATACCTCTTCATTTATAAAACTATTTAAGAAAGCATTTTTAACATCCATTTGAAAAAACTTGAAATCTTTATAATATGCATATGCAAGTAACATTCGAATAGTTTATAATCTTACGATAGGTGCATACGTCTCATCATAATCGATTCATTCCTATTGGTTGAAATATTAGCTTTCTTATTTCTAAAAACTCATTTTGTTCCAATAACAATATGATTTTTGGGTTTAGGAATAAGTGTCCAAATATCATTTCTTTCAAACTGATTTAACTTTTCTTATATAACTAGAATCCATGATTCATCAAACAGTACTTCGTCAATATTTTTGGGTTCAATAGAGATAGAAAATCAGTGTGATTGCAAATATTTCTAAGAGATGAACGAGAAATTACATCTCGTGAAGGTTCTCAAAAAATTTGTTCCACTGGATGATCTTTCACTTGTTTTCACTGTTTGGTTGTATCTTGTACTAAGTCTTGATAATCTTTTCTGATGTCTCCATGTTGTATTTCTTCCATTGTATTCTCTTAGTTGAGATTGAAACTATTTGTGTTATTTGTACCTTCTGATTCTTCATCAATAGATTTCTTGGAGAGTAGAGGGTTAGATTAATCAAATACTACGTGCATAGATACTTGTACAGTCAAAATATTTTTATTGAATACTATTTGTTGAATATCCAATAAAGATACCTTCATCAGATTTTGCATAAAATTTTTCTAAATTATCTTTATCATTGAGTATAAAATATTTGCATCTAAATACATAAAAATAACCAATATTAGACTTTTTCTCATTCCAAAGCTCATAAAAGGTTTTATTTAAATTAGATCTTAACATAACTCTATTTATTACATAACATGCAGTACCTACCGATTCGGCCTAAAAATAACTAGGTAAATTATTCTCATTAAGTATTATTCTTACCATTTCTTGAAGAGATCTATTCTTTCTCTCTACTACCCTATTTTGTTGAGGAGTTCGAGGAGTAGAGAAATTATACAGAAAACTATTTTCATCTCAAAAATACTCAATATCTTTATTGACAAATTCTTTCCCCCTGTCACTTTGGATGTTTGAAATAGTATAGCATTTTTCATTTTGAATTCTATTGCATAACTTAGTAAATGTATTATGTACTTCATCTTTATGAGTGAAAAAGATCACCCAAGTATATCTAGAGAAATCATCAACAATAACAAATGCATAATATTTTCCTTCCAGACTCACAACACTGTTTGGTCCAAAAGGTCCATGTGTGTTAGTTGTAAGAATCTAGTAGTAGAAATATGTTTCTTGGTTTTGAAAGAAATTTTTATTTGTTTACTAAACTAGCATGTATCACAGATTTTGTTTTTAAAAAAGTTTGCTTTTGGCAAATCTCTTACAAGATCATTTTTGAAAGTTTGGAAATAAGTTCCATATTTGCATGACCTAACCTTATATGCTATAACCAACTATTTTTATGTTGAGCTGATAAACAAATAGCATCTTGTGAGGTAATTTCTTCAAATTCTATTGTATAAACATTATTGTTTCTAAGAGTAATAAAATAAATATTGCAATAATGATTATTCAAAATAATGCATTTATCCTTTTTGAAAGTAACTGTAAATCCTTTATCACATAATTGATTTATACTCAAAAGATTATGTTTTAAATCATCAACAAGTAGAACATCTTCAATTATGAGAGAAGACTTCTTATCAATTTTATCTATTCCCGTGATATTTCCTTTTAAATTGTTTCCAAATGTCATGCGTCTTTCTTCCTTAGAAGTAAGGTCAATGAATTTAGTTTTGTCTCCTGTCATGTGTCTTGAGCATCTGCTATCTAAAACCCATTTACTTTTACCTGTAGAAGACTTCATGCATACCTACAAAAATAATTAAAAAAATTCTTGGTACCCAAGTTCTTTAGGTCCTTTATTTATTAGTATTAGAAAAAATAAGATTTTTTAGTACCAATATGACCCTAATAGTTATTATATTTTTTCTTCTAATAAAATAAGTATGATAATTATGACCATTTCTATTACAAAAATTACAAATAACATATGATATATTTAAAAATTTTGAGTGATTGTAATAATATTTTTTTTTGAAAAATCTATTTTTATGAAAAAAATTTTGAAAATCTGATTTTAATTTAATCGGTTTATTAAATAAGTTTTTATAGGGTTTGAGTTTTTCTTTTGGTATGTATCTCAAGCTTACTTTATCAAAAACACATCTTTGATTACCAAGAAGTTCTTCAAAGTTTTCTTTTTTATTTGTAAAGTTTTCAACAACTTTTTCTAAATCAGCCATTTTCTTTTTCAACTTATCATTCTCATCTTTTGAAACTATATTATATTTTCTTAAAATATCAATTTCATTTGTTAAAAAAGAATTTTTCTTTTTCAAAATGGTATGCTTGATACCTAATTTTTAAGTTCCTCATATACTTCTTCTAAAACATTTTGTAATTCTACATAAGAAGGATTTTTAATATTTTCAAAATTTGTTACATCAAGATCATCTTTAGCCATAAGACAAAAATTTACAGATTTTTCATTACTTGCGTCGTTGTCTGAACTACTTAAATCACCATCCTATATAGCTTTCATTGCTTTCTTACCCTTATATCGATCTTTCTTTAGCAGGAGACAATCTGCCTTGATATGTCCTGACTTTTTGGATTTATAACAAGTTAAGGAGTCGTTTTTACCTATATTTTTGTTGGAAAACTTTTTGAAAAATTTCATTAGATGAGCTTTATTTTTCTTTAAGAATCTCTGAAATTTTCTTATGATCATTGCAATTTTTTCATCTTTGTCATTGCTTTCTTCATCTTCATTACTTTCACTTTCATGGAGAACAGTTTTGAGTGCCAAGTTCTTCTTTTGCTTCCCTTCTTCTTCTCATCTTTTCAATATGTACTCATGAGTAATAAGTGACCCAATGAGTTCATTTATTTCGGGTTTTTTAAGATCTCTAGTTTCAAGAATTGCCGTCACTTGTAATTCCCAACGTTTTGGTAGAGAGTTGAGAATTTTCCTTACTATTTCCAAGTTGGAATAATTTTTTTCAAGAGCTGTCAAGTTATTTATAATATTAGTAAAATGAGTATACATAGAGGAAATAGATTCATCATTATTCATTTTGAACATTTCATATTCATACGTAAGAATATAAATTTTTGATTTTTTGACTTGCAAAATTCCTTCATAAGTTACTTCCAAGTTGTCCCAAATTTTCTTTGCCATCCTGCAAGTCGTTATTCTATTAAATTAATTGTCATTGTGAGTATTATACAGAAAATTCATAGTCATTACATTCACTGTATAACTTCTATTATCTTCACGATCAAACTCTTCTTCTTCCTTATTGACCTTTACTCCATTAACAATTTTTGTTGGAATATAAGGCCCATTTACAATGCATTTCCAGATTTCACGACCTTGAGACTAAAGGAATATTTTCATTTTAGTTTTTCATAAAATATAATTATCTCCACAAAATAGTAGAGGCCGACTACTGGATTGACTTTTAGCAAATGTAGCTACAATGTTAGTCATATAATCTTAACTCAACAGATAATTAATCTTATAACAGAGGCCTTACTCTGATACCAATTGTTGCCTAGATGACTAACAATAAGAGGGGGGTGAATTGAGTTATATTATAAAATTAACAATTATAAATCAAATACACAATATAAAGTATAAACAAAATACGAAACAACAGGAAATATAAAGAGTAAGGACAAGAAGAAGCAAACTCAATATTTTAACAACGTTCAGTCCCACTACCTACGTCCTCGCCTCAAGCTACCCCTTGAAAATCCCAAATTCACTATTCAATTTCATTCAGGTAGAGATAAAAACTTATTATACCTTTGAACAATACCGCTACAACGAATCCATGTAGAACACTCTTTACACTTGCAATCACCTCACACTTGGTGATTCAATTATTTTCTGTGTAGAACACATTCTATATACACAAGAGTTATATACACCCTTTTACAAATACAAGAGCGATAGTGAGTAAATTATCAGATTACACTCCTCAATTAATAAAATAAGAACAATACAGTGCAAACTATGTCTCTCTCAAAATAAACAAGAATTAAGACACAAAACTTAGAGAAGAGAGAATAAGGGTTTTGAAAGAATGATGCAAAACTTAGCAATTGATGTGTAAGCTCTTGTTATTCTTTTTATTCATGCTTGATTTCTTGATGTGCTTAACTCTCTTCATGCATAGACAACTTGAGCTTGAATTTTGAATTTATTTGTTATCATCAAAATTTATACGGAGATATGAGATTTGAAACCTTGAGTTCTACAGAATTACTTGTTGTGGGTCACTCTTTACGTGGCGAGTGATTTACGCGCCACCACAAAATCGTCTATTGTAGTTTTTTATTGTGTTTTTTTGTTATGTTGTGGTGTTTGTTAGTTGTTTGTAAATTTCGTTTGTATAGAAAAAACTTATATGAAAAAATAGTATTCCAAACTTTTTAATCCATGGAATCTTAGTTCTCTCCTATTTGAGAATAAGATTTTAGTTACTACCATTGACAGAACATTGTCTCTCAGACTTTTTAGTTTGATGAGTCTTATAAGCTGTGCGTCAAATATGTACTTAGTTGACTGTTTCAATTACATTGTAGGCTTCATGCCATCTTAGTTTTAATGGAGTGAAACTATTTCTTCAAAAAAAAAAAGTCTTTATAATCCACACACTTAAGTTCTGTTTGAAATTTAAGGCGGATTTGTTTTTAGAGATGGGATTAAGATAAATTGAGATTAAAATAAAAAATTATTAAAATATATTTTTTTAATATAGTTTTTGTATTAAAATTTGAAAAAACTAAATTGTTTATATGATTTTATATTGAAATTTTAAAAAAATATAATGATTAGATGAGATAAAATGATATAAAAAAAATGTGTATCTTGTAAGCAAACTAGGCTTTAGATTGAATTCATTTAAGTTCAGTCTAAATTTAAATTGAGTTGATTCTCGAGTTATTAAATTTATCTCAACTTAAAATTTTTTTGCACATATGATCCATAATTTTTTTTAACTCGACACTTCTTTACATACAAGATCAATAATTTTTTTTTAATTTCTTATAAATATATATATATATCTAAATTCGTCTTAATATTTAAACACATTTAAATGTATTTTAGTTAAACTCTATAAAATTCACACCACTATCTCAACTCACTGCTATCTATAAAGAGAGAAATTATGTTTGCACACCCTATGTGGCTTTAAATTTAAATAAAACAGCTCTTTTTACTAAAGGGAAAATCAAAACGAAAAACTTGTTGCCCCCTCATCAGAGATTCAGAACATCTCCTTCCTCATAACAAAACTCGCTGCCCCTTTCTCGAATCAACTTCGTCGTAACCATCACCATCGTTTTTTTTTTTAACCGAAGAGTCGATAGCCCCACTCATAGTACTCCCGTTCCAAATTTATTAATAAAGTCCTCACTTTTGATGGAGGAATATCGTGATAATATTATTACACTTGGGGGTTACACAAAACCCAAAACCCAAGTGTGTAAAATCAATACCTTATAATCAAGAGTCTAGAAAAAACTTTTTCCAAAATAATAAAAATGTATAGAGAATGTTGAGGACGTGTCTCGCTCCTCTCCTGCAACTGTTCACCTGCAAGAAATTGAAAAGATCCGGCGTTCCCCGCCTGGGAAAGCTTCGATGTCTAAGTTAGTAATTTCGCTAATTATTTGAAAAGTAGTATGAGAATCAGAGAGAGAAATCCCCCCTTCATGGAGGGTTTCCTAGTTTATTTAAGCCTCACTTTTCCCTTAATCCCACAAGCTAGATAGCTTGTTGTAGGTCTTTTATTAGCAGGGCAGTCCCTAACCTTTCCCTTAATCCCATAAGCTAGATAGCTTGTTGTGGGTCTTTTATTAGCAGGGCAGTCCTCGACCTTTCCCTTAAGCCCGCAAGCTGGATAGCTTGTTGTAGGTCTTTGATTAGTAGGGTGGTCCCCGACCTTTCCCTTAACCCCGCAAGCTGGATAACTTGTTGTGGGTCTTCTATTAGAAGGGCTGGGTTATTTGCCTCCATGCCCTTTCTTTTGTGGCACCACGAGCGTTATCACTCTTCATTGGTGTTTAAGATTGGCAGGGTCTTTTGCCTCTGCGTCCCTTTTTTATATGGCACCTACAAGTGTCATTACTCGTCATTGGTGTTTAAGGTTGGCAGGGTCCTTTGCCTCAGCGCCCATTTTTAATGTGGCACCTACGAGTGTCATTACTCGTTATTGATGTTTAAGGTTGACGGGGTTATTTGCCTCTGCGCCCTTTTTTAATGTGGTACCTGCGAGTATCATTACTCGTCATTGGTGTTTAAGGTCGGCAGGGTCATTTGCCTTCGCGCCCCTTTTTTGTGTAGATTGGGCAGTCCGTGACCTTTCCCTTAACCCCGCAAACTGGACAGCTTGTTGTGAGTCTTTTATTAGCAAGACGGTCCTCAACCTTTCCTTTAATCTCGTAAGCTGGATAGTTTGTTGTGGGTCTTTTATTAGTAAGGCGGTTCCTAACCTGTCCCTTAACCCCACAATTTGGAGAGCTTGTTGTGGGTCTTTTATTAGCAGGGCGGTTACCGACCTGTCCCTTAATCCCGCAAGCTGGATAGCTTGTTGTGGATCTTTTTTATTAGCAAGGCAGTCTCCAACCTTTACCTTAACCCCGCAAGCTGGATAGCTTGTTGTGCGTCTTTTATTAGTAAAGCATTCCTCAAGTGTGATAACTCGGTATTGGTGTTCAAGAGTGGCGTGATCTCTCACCTCCACATCCCTTTTTTCATGGCACCGCGAGTGTTAAGACTCGTCACTCATGTTTAAGGGTGGCAGAGTCATTTGCCTCTGCGTCCTTTCTTTTGTACATGACGCCACAAGTAATTACGAATATTTTAAACATGACATGAGAACTAGTGGAGTTGAAAATGGGCGAACACCAGGATTCCCAAAATAATAAATATTAATGTGATAATAATGATCATTCAAGAATTCAACTAAAATGAGAATACTAAAACAAAAATTACTGTAAGAACTTTCCTGACTCGACTCCAAAAGCTCACTTGGCAGGATTCAACTTCAAATTGTACTCACGTAGCACATCAAATATTTCTCTCAGGTCGTGGATGTGCTAGGCGGGCTCATTGCTTTTTACCAAGAGATCATCCATATAGACTTCCATGGTTCTATGCAAATACGTCTCAGTGTTGCAGTAATAGTTGCTTCAGACTTTCTCTATCCGCTAGGAGAGCATTTGTGCCGATTCATACGGTTATTTTCGGGCGGCTATAGAGTAAAGTTATGAGCACTAAAGGCTCATTGACCTCGATACGTTGTTGACTCTTTTTCCCGTGCTTCCACTATGGGTGGTGGAAGAGGTGGTGTGAACGTCTTTTTCATCTCTTCCACGATACAAACTTCGTTATTCTTCTTCCTTAGTTCTTGCACATAACACTCTTGAGCCAATGTCTGCTCGCCTCCTAACTCTCCTACCCCACCGTCAGTTGGGAACTTCATCTTGAGGTGATATGTTGAGGTTACTGCCCTGGGATGGTTGAGTCTTGGCCTCCCTAGAATAACATTATAGGAGGAGGGGCTTCAACCACTAAGAAGTCGATCATGGTAATCGCCGTTTGTGTTCTAGTTCCGGTGGTTACTAGAAGTGTGATGGCCCCAACAGGTTGGATTGCTTCACTGGAGAAGGCCTTCAACGGCGTCAGAGAAGGTCGTAATTAGTTAGCGTTGATCCCCATTTTGTCGAATTCTTCCCAAAATAGTATGTCGACTGAGTTTCCATTGTTAATCAGCATCCGCCTGGTCACATAATTGGCTATGATAAGAGTGGCTATTAGAGTATCATCATATGGGTACAACACCCATTCCCTGTCCGCCTCTTCAAGGATATCGCTACCCGGTCATTGTTAAGTTTTTGCTGTTTGGGCGCCTTGTCCGCTACATAGACTTCCTCATACCTCACCTTTCGTGCATACACCTTTCGACTGGATGTGGATATCCCGCCTCTAGCAAAGCCCCATGTTATTGTTCGGATTTCCCCAATAGGTGCTCTATTCCTGTCATCTCTTGAGGGTGATCTGTTCTTGTCATCTCTTTGGGGTGATCTGCTCCTGTTGCCTATCCTGGGCACCCTATTTCTGTTTCCGTCTCTTTTTACTGTCGCCCAATTGCTATTGCTCTGGCAGCTAATACCTCGGCACCTTCTTTCGGGGCTGGTGCTTCTTTTAACTCCTCGCCCATACTCTTGCCGCCTTCTGGGTTTTGACCGTTCTGCCACCATTCATTCCAACTTCCCAGTTCCCGCCAGATCAGTGACCATTTTCTTTATGGTCGTGCAGTCCTCTGTCTAATGTGATCTCGTCCGGTGGTACTTGCAATACCAACCGCCTGTCTGGTACACTTCGCCCCTGTCTTTCTCCTCTTCTCTGACACTCAGGTTGTTATGTATCAGTCTGGTGTTTTGATCTGGATGTCTTTCTTGCCTCCTTTCTCGCCGATTCGCTCCAACCTTTTATCATCCCGTCCGCCTCTTCGTTCGCCCCTTCTGTTTTACTTCCGTGGTTCTACCAAGGCCTGTAATATATCCTCGCCGTTGACAAAAGTGTCCGTCTGATTCATGAATTCCCTTAGGGTGGAAGGGGTCTTCTTAGCTAGCTCAATCATGAATGGGCTTTGCGGCCAAATTCCGTCCAGGAGAGCGGCCAGAGTGATCTTCTCGTCTTGGTCGTTTGTCGTCAACCACTCCTTGTTGAAGCGAGTGAGGTAGCTCTTGAGGTCTTCATCTTCTTTCTGTTTGACTGTGAACAGGTAGGTAGCTGGACGCCGGCGCCTTCTGCTGTGCATGAACTGGGTTATTAATTGTTTGGCCAGGTCTTCAAAGCTATTGATCGACCTTGGTTTGAAAGTTCCAAACCATCCTCTCGTTGTCCCCTTTAGGGTCAGAGGAAAGGCCTGGCAAGCAATCTCGCCCGAGAAACCATAGAGTGTGATGTGAGTTTTAAAGTTCTCTAGATGGTCCATTGGATCCTTAGACCTGTCGTACAGGTCTATCTGGGGAACTTTAAATTTCGACAGAAATGGGACCTCCATAATCCGCTCGCTATATTGCAGGTCGGTCTGGTTCAGCAGGTAGTCGATTAAAGAAAATCCTCCCATTTTTCTTGCTATTTCCTCATATTTTTCCGCAAAATCCTTTAGTTCGTCGTGCATCTTTTGTTTCTCTGTGCGTTCCAGTTTGGCTTCAGTGTTGCTATTGGCTTCTTCTCCACCTGGCTCACTGTGAGCAGGTACGGTGGTATCGTTGGTTTCAACATTTCTCCATCATAAATCCTCGTTTTCTTTCTGCAACGCTTCCAAAGTGTCTAACGCCTTCTTCAGATTTTCCATTGTTGTTGCTAATTGTGATTCCGTGGATGCTCCTGTTGCTTGGCTTGCTACAAAACGAGTTACAGTTGGCATGCGAGAACCACGTTAATAATCTGTAAACGAATCCCACAGATGGCGCCAATGTTAAGGACGTGTGTCGCTCCCCTCCTGCAATTGTTTACCTGCAAGAAATTAAAAAGATCCGTCGATCCCTGCCTGGGAAAGCTCCGATGCTTAAGTTAGTAATCTCGCTAATTATTTGAAAAGTAGCTTGAGAACCAGAGAGAGAAGTCCCCCCTTCATAGAGAGTTACCTGATTTATATAGGTTTTGTGGTCATACTTATCATCTACAGTGATTTTCGTTTATAAGTTATCTTTCTGTAACTGACGTGATCACGTATCTGCATGAAATCCCGCAGAAGGTGGCAAGGATTAAGTATTAGTTTATTTATATGACTTTGTAGGGCTTTATACTTATTCATTCTCTTGGATTAGTAATTGGACCTACTGTATTATTTTCTTCTTATACGGGCTCTCATTCTGATAGGCTTTCAGACCTTTGAATTTAAATAGGCCCCACAAAGAAAGTTTAACCCCCTGTTGCAATCCTCTTTTACCTTTCAGAAAATCCCTTGAAGTATCGTTTATCATAATAAAGTACCTTATAGCCATGGCTGTCGCCATTGCTTATTCTAAGATCACAAAGCATGTGCATAACAAAGTTGAAGATGATATAAAATAAGTTGAAAAACATTCTATTTTAGAAACGAATTTTCACAACTGACTTTCATTTAATCCTTTTTTATGAGTTGAATTTTGGAAAAGCGGGTGGTAACTCCTAGCATGTTCTAGATGTTGCAAATATAACAATATAATCAGTTGAATAGATTTTCATATTATTTGAAAGAGAGTTGCAATAATTAGGGGTGTTCATCCGGGTTTCGGATTCCCAAATCCGGAACCCGGATTTAAAAATTTATTCAATCTTTTTGAAAAAAAATTAATATTAAGAAATATATTAAAATTTCAAACCGGGCCAGATTGTACCCGGCCCAGATGAACAGGCCTAGCTACAATAAGAAATAAAAGGGATATGGCCGAAAAATCGAGAGCCAAACCCCACCGCTACAATAACTGGTTAGTAAATGTTGCAACAACTTTATGTGTAGCGTAATTACAAAAAAAAAATGACAAGTTTTGTTCATGCAAATAAAAATGAAATAAAAGAAATAAAATTCTTTTAATTTCAAAACAATTTTGACTTATACATAGTTGGCCTATGAGATTTTAATTTTGGTGTGAAAGTACAAAAAAAAAATCACAAGTTTTGTACAAAAAATAATGGCAATTTTTTTTATCATGTCAGGTAGGGCTGCAAACGATCCAATCAAAGACGAGTTCGAGTCGAATCAAGTCGAATTGGACTCAAATAATTCGAGTTCGAGTTCGAGTTCGAGTTAAGCTGAAAGTTTACCGAGTCGAGTCGAATTCGAGCCGATCAAAGACGAGCTCGAGTCGAATCAAGTTTCTTATCGATCTTTATTTTTACTCTCTAACGAACTAAGCCAAATTTAGTCGAGTAATTATTCGAGTTTCTTACTCTTTATAAATATTTGACTCACTAATTTTTTTATGAACTTAATACATTATTATTGTAAAAAAACAAAATGTTACTTCCCATAAAGTAACAAAATATATCACTTATACAAAGTATTAAAAATAATATATATAACACATAAAATATATAAAATAAAAGAATATATTTGAGAATATATGCAAGATTATATATATATGTATATAGAAATATTACGAGTATTGTTACGAGCCCAAAATGAGTTGAATCGAGTTTATACGAATCTTGTTCACGAACACAATCCGAGTCGAGTCGAGATTATATGAGTTTAGCTCGTTTAATATTAATATTAGTGCTCACGAATAACTCATTTATTAAACAAATTGAGTTCGAATCGAGTTTATACGAGTTGAGTTCAAATTGTTCACGAGCATCTCTGTTCGTTTGCAGCTCTAATGTCAGCACATACGATATATATTTTAATTCAATTTTTAAATTAATTATTTAACTAAAAATAAAAAATATTTATAATTTAAATTAAGTAAGTGTACACGTTTAGACCCGTTTGAAAGTTAGATTGAGTTAAGATTATTTTAGTTTAGTCATTTTTAAATTGAGTTTAATATTTAAATATATAATTTTTAAAATATTAAATTTATTTTAATTCAAAATTTTTTTATACGTGAGATTTATAAATTTTTCTAATTCAATATTTTTTATATTGAATTCTAACATCTTTTTTAAATTTTTAATAAATATTTTACCTAAATTCATCTTAATATTTAAATAAATATAATTTTTTAAAAATAAATTTTATAAAACTCAAGTCAAAATCTGTCATGATTTGCTAGACTTCCCAAAACAGCCCTCAGAAGCACTTTTTCTACAATTGAGGCCAGCATTTACGCTAAAATATTAGTATCCCAACCTCTCCCTGCTCATTTTCTCAATCCAAGTTTCAGAGTGCTAACCGTCAATGGCTGAGGCAACAAAGAGGTATTTCCTCAATCTTCAGTTTTCAGTCCGTTTATGTTGTCTTTTACACTTTCCATCGAAACCTAAAACCACAGATATATTTAGCACACCCATCTCTCTGATTCCTTATTGTATTATTATTATTTTTTGGTTGTTTTGCCTTTTCAGGTATGCAGTTGTTACAGGGGCGAACAAGGGTATTGGATTCGAAACAGTGAGACAGTTGGCTTCAAACGGGATTGTTGTGATTTTAACAGCAAGAGATGAGAAGAGGGGTCTTGAAGCTCTCCAGAAACTGCAACACTTAGGTCTCTCAGATCGAGTGGTTTTCCATCAGCTTGATGTGTCTGACCTTGCTAGCATTACTTCTTTTGCAGATTTCATCAAAACCCAGTTCGGAAAACTTGATATCTTGGTATATATCATTCAAAGTTGAGATTTTGATCTCTGTTTTGGCAGATTCCTTGTTTTTGTTGTGGGTTTTGCTGAATTTTTAGTACAAATGAGTGATGAGAAATCTTGAAAAAACTGTGCAGATCAACAACGCTGGAGTTCCCGGAGCTATAGTAGATGGGGATGCTTTAGCAGCTTCGGGTCATGGTAAGGTATGTGCGTTTTTAGCTTGATTTATATATACTTTTCTTTGCCAGAAAGAAAGTGAGTGGACTCGGGGAAAGTGATGTGCAATTGGGCAGACATGGATTAGCTATATGTCAAATTCAATGTAATTTTAACTATTAGGGCTTAAATAAACCTACATTAAAATATTTAAATGTCAAAATTTTTGACTTATTACTACAGTTAAGATAAACAAATCTCTAAATTTTAAGTTTTAAAACAATTTTCAAACTCTTATTTTATTAATTTTTTCTTTATTTTTTCATCACACAGAATATAATTATTAATTAATTTTTTTTAGTTTCTTTTTCTTGCCAAACTTTTATTAATAATTTAATTTAAATAAAATATGATTACTAATTAAATTTTTTAAGTCATTATTTAATTAAAATATGATTATTAATTAATATATAATAGGTAAAATGATAAAAAAATGATAAAATAAAATAAAATAATAATTACAAATAACAAATATTTTTTTAATTATTAATTACTTATTATTATATATTTTTATAAATGGATAATCTAATATAAAAATAATGTGAATAGTCAAAATTAAATTATTATTATTAAATTATTTTATTGTTATATAATAAAAAATAATTATTCTAATGTGGGGATTTTATATGTGAATGAAATGATTAAAAGTCAAAATCCCAGTTGCATTGGCTAAAATTATCCCTTAGCAATAGACAATAAGAGTACTCTTATCTTTCCTTGGATGCTCTTTGATCAAAATGATAAATATATGCATACAAATAAAAAAATAAAAAAAATTAACAAGGAATCTTAGGTACTGCGCGCTAAAAGTAAACGACGCGCATGCTCTCAATCCATTATTTTACTCAGATAAAGACGCTATGGGGATGGGGAGAATAATTATTGTTGATGGTTTAAAAAGGGCTAGAGGTTGTTTTCTTGTTGATGCAGGACGGTGCCATAGTCGATATGAGCAAAATGTTTGTTCAGACTTATGAGTTGGCTGAAGAGTGCATTAAAACAAACTACTATGGTGCCAAAGGAATGATCGAAGCATTTGTTCCCCTCCTTCAGTTATCCAATTCACCAAGGATTGTTAATATTTCCTCTTCCAATGGAACCTTGAAGGTATAAATTAGACTATAGAGCAGCATCCAGCTTGATTATATTTAAGTTCTCTACAAGTTTTTAAATGGGTTTGAATCGGAAGTAGATATTATAACTAAAGTTGGTGTGTTGGGCGTGTCAAAAAAATTCAGCAACTGTGCTTTTGCCTTATTTTAATAGCAATTGAAAATGATTAATTTTTACATCACGCTCTCATCCCACTTTCATCCTACTATGTATGTAAGAAGTAAAATTCTATTTATGTTTTCTTACATCACACACCCTGATGTGATTTGTCATTTTTATTATTTTCTTTAAACAAACAAATTTACCATATCTTACATAATGAGATAAAATTGAGATTGAGTATAGTATAAATCTTTTTTCATTAAAAAATTTTGTATGTCGAGTTTCATCTATTTTGGAAGGGGTCATATCTTTTGCAAAATGGTAAAGATCTAAGGAAGTCCAAGCTAGCATAGACTATACTTCAAAAAGAATAGTCAATACTGCAGTTGGAGTCTTTCCTAATAATTGAGATTGTCTTTCTTAACCTATGGCATTTTAGAACCACTACAATCTTTTATATCTATACATACATCTGTGATCCAATTGTAATTCAAACGCAAGTTTCCATCTTGTGGTTCAGAATATACCAAACGAGTGGGCCAGAGGAGTGTTAGGGGATGCGGAAAGACTTACAGAAGAAAGAGTGGACGAGGTATTGAAAGGATATCTGAAAGATTTCAAAGAGGGACGCTTGGAATCTAAAGGCTGGCCAACTGCCTATGTGGTTTCGAAAGCAACCGTGAGTGCCTATACTAGAATTGTGGCAAAAAAATATCCCTCTTTTCGAGTCAATTGCGTATGTCCTGGCTATGTCAAGACAGAAATGAACCACAACAATGGCTTGCTAACGGTTGAAGAAGGTGCTAAAAGTCCTGTAAGGTTGGCACTGCTCCCAAACGACTGTCCTTCTGGCCTCTTCTTTGTTCGTAATGAAGTGTCCGCTTTCGACTAAGGATTCTATGCCTATTTGTATTTCTACAGCGTCATCAGAAAAACGGGAGAATAGAGAAGCGATCCATTTTTATCAATAAAAGACACAGAAATGATACGTACATGTTATATGTACATGTATATCGAATCAGTCTGAATTTTCATTTTCAAATAATAGACGGGATTGTTATCGCATATTATCCGATGAAGTCATAAGCTCTATTTATAAGATTTAGGTATGATTATGATCTTATTGAATAATTGGCTGAAAAAATCATATTATTTTTTTACTGATTTAAGCATGAGGTGTTTCCGAACCACCAAGCTTTTTTTTTTTACTCTTTAATTGCAGGTGAGCTGTAGAAGACGTCCTTAACAACCAACATAATCTAGCTTCAAGCGAAAAATGTCCTAATACCGGGGATCCCAAGCAACCCCCAAACTATATTCATGTACTTTTTAACAGCGGTTTCTTAAGAGGGTCAGTGGCGGTCACCACCCAAACTATGGCAGGAGTAGGAAGCGGTTTCTTAAGAGGGTCAGTGGCGGTCACCACCCAAACTATGGCAGGAGTAGGAATTGGAAGGTACAAATTAAGGCCTGTTTAGATTTAGAAATGAGATAAATTGAGATGAGTTTAGTTTATTTTTTAATATTATTATTATTTTAGAATTTGAAAAATGTATATTGAGATTTGAAAAAGGTGTATAAAAATTTATATTTTATATAAAAAATTATAAAAATATAATGATGAGATAGAAGTGAGTTAAGATAGGTTACTTTTGACAACTAAGAATACAAACGGGACTTAAGTTACTTTTGACAACTAAGAATACTTAAAGGATTTTTAGAATAATAATAATTATATATTATTATTTTTTACATATTTTTATTATTATTCACAATTATTTTTATTACTTTTTAACATCCAAATCTACAAAATTGGAGGACGTACAAGGAAGATTTGCCAAGTACCGAGCCAAACTCCTCAATAAAGCCTCGTCCACCCAATTTTGATTATTTGAATGTGTTGAATCAAAAGGAAAGAAGGCACGCGTATTGTACGTATGAGGAAATACCTCAACTAGATTTTCTCTGGTAGTGACCTTTTAGAGCCCTAATAATAGTTTTGTTAAACTCTATTGCAAGGTCATAATAAAAATAAAATATCAAATAAATTTTATATTGAACTTGTCAAATTCAAAATTATTTAATCTTGATAAATAATAAATCAATTAAATTTGTCAAATATAAATAATTATTATTCACCTTCTATTTTAATATTTTATTATACTTTAATATTTAATATATTAAAATTATATATATATTTAATATATTAAAATCATTCAAACTCGTTTAAAATGATTTCTTGATAAGTTTATTATTAATTAATATATTAAGCATATAAAATTAATATTTAATATTTGAATTGATGATTATTTACAAAATTAAAAAAATAATTTATTATTTATCAAAATTAATATTTAATATATTAAGTATATTTACAAAAATTATAAAAAATATTTTTTAATTAAAATATATAATATTATATTATTATTTAGAATTTAATTTAACTAGATTAATGTAAAACTTTTGATTAAATCATATAAATTATAATTAAAAAATTTAATTTAAGGTTCAATTTAGACTTAACAATAGTTAGATAATTGCTAACGCTCTTAGAGCCTGTTTGAGATTGCGTTTCAAAACTTAAAAAGTGATTTCAAGTAGTTAACAATACTTTTAAAAAAATGATGTATTTGATAATTTTACAAAAAATATTTTTAACGATTATAAAAATTAAAATTCAACTTTTTCAAAAAGTATCAGTTTGAAGTTTTTATTAAAAAGCTATTGTAAATGAGTAATGCTACATACAATCCAAAAAAGTAGACTATTTTACAGTCCAAACAATAAATAAATAAAATTTTATTTTAGAATGAAATTGATACAAATATTCTTATTTATAGATAAAAAATTTTAAAAATTCATTTTACTTAATCATAAAATGAGAATATTTCTATGCGGACTGCATTGCAGTTCATCAAATATGAACAATAAAAATAATTATTCATTGTAAATAATTATATATTTTAAAAAATATATTATAATTAATTCTAAAAATAATTTAGATATATAGATTTTAAATAATAAACAATTTTTTAATAATAAAATTTATTACATTAAATTAGAAATCTTAAATCTTAAATTAAAAATAATATTGTTTTACCGTAATTCAAATTTAAGTTTAGTATTTTTTTTACGATGTATTTTACAGCGAATCACAGCATATATGTCGGAGGACAATTCACGCGAGGGAATATTTCCGTAACAGAATTTGTCTTCAAGCCGAAGACCTTGAGAAGAAGACCACACCAGAGCTCTAGAAGCAAGCAAAAAATCGAAGTGACGAAACCATTAATCTGAAGGAGAGCTCTAGTTATCTTCAGACGCGGATGGAACCAGAGAAGTCGATTTGAGGGAAAGATGGAACGAAGTTGAAGATGAATGAGGCTCCTCATGGCCAGTCAACCCAAATCGACCAAGATCTCTCGTTTGAAGATGAACGAGATTGAAGA
This sequence comes from Platycarya strobilacea, assembly GCA_036898215.1. Lineage (NCBI taxonomy): Eukaryota > Viridiplantae > Streptophyta > Magnoliopsida > Fagales > Juglandaceae > Platycarya > Platycarya strobilacea. The sequence continues at coordinate 8,422,787 of CM072545.1, forward strand.
AAAATGGAATTTGAGAAGCGGGATCCCGCTTTTTGTTTTCAAAATTTTTAATTTTTTTTTAAATAATAGCTGACGTGGCATCCGCTAGACTCCTTCTCGACTCCAATATCTCGACTCTGTATAGAATTATCCCCTAATTTATATGTAAAACGAGAATCACTCGCTTCCAAATCTAAATGGGGTGGGTAGCTAACCACGTAGCCAACATGCAGAACATACCCGGAATCCTTTTTCTTCAGAACTCCAGAAGTTAACAATCCTAGGGCGAGTAATCTTAAAAATCCAAGTCCAATTAACCTCACAGCTGAGTTCACGTTAACCATTTTCTCAATCAAAGTCCCAACTCTAATCATCAATGGCTGAGCCAACAAAGAGGTAACTTCTTCAGCCTTCAATGGCTTCTTTACACTTTCAGTCACAGCCCCTAACCACACGATTTCCGTTTTCTTTTCGGTGTTTTGGTTTTTCAGATATGCAGTTGTTACAGGGGCGAACAAAGGGATTGGGTTTGAAATAGTTAGACAGTTGGCTTCAAACGGGATCGTTGTGGTTTTGACTGCAAGAGATGAGAAGAGGGGTCTTGAAGCACTGCAGAAACTGCAACACTCAGGTCTCTCAGATCGGGTGCTTTTCCATCAACTTGATGTGTCTGACCCTGCTAGCATTAATTCTTTCGCAGATTTCATCAAAACCCAGTTCGGGAAACTTGATATCTTGGTATATATCATTCAAAGCTGATTTCTTTATCTACTTTTTCAATCTTCCTGAACATCCCGAAATTTGTAAAGTATCCTTCATGACATGGTTGGACAGTTAGTTGAATTTGATTTATTGTAGGAACTCGTTGACTTCTTTTTCCTAGTTATGATTGTCATTGTTATTATTATTTTGCGTTTTTCTTCTCGTGTGAACCTTTCTCTTGGGGGGAAAATTTGCATTTTGCACTTTATATGATCTCTGTTTTTCAATTTGTATCCCAAATGATAAAGCTTGATAACTGACGGGTGTAGGTATGAAGACAATTCTGGTGTTAATGAAATTCATATATTCTAGTTCTGGATACATAAATGGTAGAACTAACAAATGTGGCTAATCAAAATTATTACAACAGCTAATTATGCACTTCAGATTCCTGATAAAATTAAGGTAAATCTTGTAATTAAGTCCTTATGGGTTAGAAATCCTTTAAATAACAGCAGGGATTCGATTTCTTTTCCTGCCTAAAATAAAATAGCTCATGTAGACAAAACGAATGATGAAATGTCAAAACTATGTGCAGGTGAACAATGCAGGGATTGGTGGAGCGAAGCTAGATGCTGATGTTGGGGTAAGTACTTTGGTAAATAGTTAACTCATTCCTACAAGTGTCTTATTATAGTTTTTTTTAACAACTCTTGTGTGAATGTCAGGTTTGCATTGCATCTCTTGTTTATATTTTATTTGTAAAAAAAGTAACAGTAACCTGTAATTTTATAAATAGCTCTCACTTATCATGGTTGGACTCCATCTTGTAATTTTATAAATAGCCCTCACCTATCATGGTTGGACTCCATCTTGTTGTTTACATTAGAGTTTTCAAGAAGAACTAAGGACAATCAGATTCTGCAATGCACTAACATGGAAATGCTTTTTACCTTTAACATCTTTTGTTAAACACCTACTTTTCCTTGAGAAAATTTGGCGTCTTTTAGGCTCTGTTTTGTAGCCTTTAGGGGAGTGATTTTCTCTCTTCTCCAAAGATTGCTGCAGTCTACCATGGTCTTCACGGTACTTGGTGATAGTAACTTGGGAGATTGACTTCTTGGTGCTGCTGCAGGCAGGAGCTGAAATTGATCGGAGTAAACTGATTCAGAATTACCAATTAGCAGAAGGGTGCTTGCAAACAAACTACTATGGTGCTAGAAGAATGGCTGAGACACTCATTTCTCTTCTTCAATTGTCCAGTTCACCAAGGATTGTTAACGTTTCATCGGCCATGGGGAAGTTAGAGGTATGACAGTAGTAACATTCTACCTCTAGAAACACATTGGCAGCACCTTCTAAAGAAACTGTTTTTGACATTACTTTTGAAGGCTTTCAGGCAAGTTGGACCTCTAGCAGAAACTTAAATTTTAGATCAATATAAAACGGGTTAAATACAGACAAATTCTGGTTGATTCATCTCATTATCTGATCATGCTGAGTCGACTAGTCAAAAATTATTTATTAAGTAGATGAATTCACTGGGGAAAATGCGGACAAGGGAGTAGTCTTTTGAATTATTCGGCTTTTATGTGTTATGTTATGTCAGTGTTTTTTTTTTCTTTCTAAAAACTTTTTGGGCTGTCTCTTTCAGAAGATTCAAAATAAATGGGCTGAAGAAATTTTACGTGATGCTGAAAACCTTACTGAAGAAAAAGTGGATGAGGTGTTGAAGGAGTTTTTAAAGAAGATAATCTGGCATCAAAAGGGTGGCCAACTTTTCTATCTGCCTATACAGTCTCAAAAGTAGCCATGAATGCCTACACAAGAATCCTGACTAAAAAGTATCCAAATTTTTGCATCAACTGTGTCTGTCCTGGCTTTGTGAAGACAGATATTAATCGAAACACTGGCATATTACTTGTTGAAGAGGGTGCTTCAAGTCCTGTGAGGTTAGCCCTGCTGCCCAATGGCAATCCTTCCGGCCTCTTTTATGTACGAAACGAAGTGTCTTCTTTCTGAGCATTACAATAAAATACATATAGCCTTTTTGCGATATTAAATACAAAGAAATGTAAATGCTATCCAAGTATCTGAACTTTCAATTCGAGTATCTGTCATATTTTTACTCATTTTACATGTTTATTCAAGTGTTGTTGCACTTGATAAGAAACTGGGATACAGTTTACAATTGAGATGAATATCTATATTTGTTCGGTTCGGTTATCAGGTTCTTTGTCATATTGTTGTTGTGCTTCAGCTTCTCATTCTTACTTGTTTTTATCGTAAGTCATTTATGGCCTTGGCTGGTGTTGATGTTTATTGTTAGATCTGCCTGAACGATAAAAAGTATTTTACAATGATCCGAATTATATAAAATCACATCAGTCTTTACCGATACTTTTTAAAGATTTTTGTTAGGTCAAAGCATTTTTTGAAAAGAATGTAAGTTTAATACATAATCATCAACAAATTAACGAGATGCAATCATTGGAATAGAATGAAAAAAGGGGACAAAAATATTTGTCAAATTATAAATGTCAGTGAATACTAATAATTATTTCTAAATTTTATACAAATGCTTATAACTGTGGTGGGAATATTCAGTAGCACTCTGCCTGAAATTCTTCTTGGGCAAGAGCAACCTCATTGACAGCAGATCACTCCCTTAGAGCATTGGCATTTATTAAAAGTAAAGTTAAATACAAAATTTGATAAATTTACCCAAAATACAATTATATTGGATTTATAAAAGGAATCACTTTGAAGCTTTGATCTACAGTATCATCTATCTTCCTTTATAGTTGAAGGCCTATTATTAACAACAAAACAATTTTTTAATAGTTTTTAATCTCCCAACTTTCTTTCCTTTCTTCTCCTTAAATATTATTATTAAAAAATATTATTATATTATTATTTTGATGAATTTGATGATAAATTCAATATATGGTTATGGATAAGAAAGTTTTGGATTTATACAAAATATGTATTTTTCATCAAAATTTGAAGATATCTTGAAAAAAGCAATGTTCTCTCTTAGGACCCGTTTGGATTCGGAAATGAGATGATTTTAGTTTATTTTTTAATATTATTATTATTTTGGGATTTGAAAAATGTATATTAGAATTTGAAAAATGTGAATTGAGATTTGAAAAAATGTATATAAAAATTTGTGTTTTGTATAAAAAAATTATAAAAGTGTAATGATGAAATGAATATGAGTTGAGATGAATTGAGATAATTTTTGAATACAAACATGGCCTTAGAGTTATATATATGAATAAGTATGTATTGCCTACTAGCAAGAATTTTACATGTAAGGCACGTATTCCTTGTTGGAAGTTCTATTACTATTATCGCTATGATATGAACAAAAGATGGATTCGATACATAAAGAGAGAAATGGGGCCGTTTGGATACTGAAGCGAGATTGAATCATTTTATCTACTTAACTCATTTTAATTAATTTTTATACAATAATTTTATTATTATTTACAAGTTATCTTAATTCATCTTATCTCATTTAACGTTACCATTCAAACCGACTTTAAAAGACATTGTATAGTTTAACTCCATAGATAATTAAAGTCTTCCCACGTATGTTACCAACCTTGACAAAACATTCTTTATTATTATTATTTTTTTGCATGGTTGAAGTAACAATGACAGGTTCATCTTAAATCAACCTGTTATTCAAATATAGACAAACTTTATAATTAAGAGATTGTGAGAATTATAATACAATGAATAATTGTAATCATTTTCTTGCATGGATCTTTCAGCGAGTGATGTAATTCAACAAGTAATGTAAGTTGACCCATTTTGTTTTATGGATGTTTGATTCTTAAAAAATATTGTTGAATTGCTTGAATAAATTTTTTTCAGAAACTACGATCCATTGGCAATTTTTCCTCCCAATGATGTATCAATTTGAATCTTTCAAAAACCTCCACTTTACGTCTTTACAAATCGCTAAATACCCTTCGATTTATATCAACGGAAATCAAGACAACTGCTGGCTTTGACTTTAAAACCATAGAGATGGCTTCGAGAATAGTTCGATGTATCGTAAATTAATAGTAAAACAAGGGCGCTTCTACAATGCAGCTCAGCATTGATCGCTGGGCGGCGCCGCTAGTATAAATTTAAAAAAAAAAAAAAATTTGTCTTTTTTTATTCTTACTTTTTTAATAAATTTTAATATTTTTAAAAAATATAAAAAAATAACAATACATCACAGATAACTTATTTAATTATTAAATAAAATAATAATAATAATAAAATAAATTTAAGAAGCGAGGCGGCCAAAAGCTGGCGGCAAAGTACAAGTTTCCGTAAAACAGTAGCATGTCACGTTCCAATATCTGCCTCGATTGCGGAACACACCCGTTAGATGAACTTTGTGTACTATAAAGGCCAACACAACCACTCAAGTGGCACGCCAAGAATTTCCCGTCCTCGCCTAACTCATTTTATCCAAGTTTCGGAGTATTAATCATCAATGGCTGAGGCGACAAAGAGGTATTTCCTCAATCTTCAGTTTTCAGTCCTTCCATGTTGTCTTTTACACTTTCCATCGAAATCTCAAACCACATATATATATATATATATATATATATAGCACACCCATCTCTCTAATTCCTTCTTGTGTTAATTTTTATTTTATTTTATTTTATTTTTGGGTTTGTTGGGGGGGGTTGTTTTGCGTTTTCAGGTATGCAGTTGTTACAGGGGCGAACAAAGGTGTTGGATTCGAAACAGTCAGACAGTTGGCTTCAAACGGGATTGTTGTGGTTTTAACAGCAAGAGATGAGAAGAGGGGTCTTGAAGCTCTCCAGAAACTGCAACTCTTGGGTCTCTCAGATCGAGTGGTTTTCCATCAACTTGATGTGTCTGACCCTGCTAGCATTACTTCTTTCGCAGATTTCATCAAAACCAAGTTTGGCAAACTTGGTATCTTGGTATATATCATTCAAAGCTGATTTCTTTATCCATTTTTTCAATCTTCCTGAACATCACGAAATTTGTTAAGTATCCTTCATGACAAGGTTGGACAGTTGGTTGAATTTTTGATTTCTTGTAAGAACTCATTAGCTTCTTTTTTTAAGTTATTATTGTCATTGTTATTATTATTTTGCGTTTTTCTTCCCGTTTGAACCTTTTTCTTCTGGGAAAATTTGCATTTTGCACTCGAATGATCTCTGTTTTTTAATAATTTTTTGTATCCCAAATGATAAAGCTTGATAATTGACAGCCTAAAGTACCAACTTCTAGGAATTCATATACAATACTGGTAAAACTAACATGAGGCTAATCAAATTATTATAACAGCTAATTATGTTGGGAATCTGGGCTTCCAAATTCCCCCCACCAGGATCTACTTTTAACAGAATAACAAGAAAAATAGAGAAATAAATACAACATAAGAATTTACGTGAAAAACTCCAAAACAGGAGAAAAACCACCAGATCCAGAGAAGAAAATACACTATGTGAAAAATTGTTACAATCACACAATTTTTCTCCTCACCCCAACGACACCCACAAAAACTTCTTTCACTAGTAAAACTCTAACTTTCACCTCTCTTCCTTTTACATACAAAAAGGACAATAGAGGAATTTTACTAAAGTCAAAAGTTACTAGATAAGTTTCTGACTGGTGTGTTTAAACCAAGGAGCCCAAGTCTTATTTTATAAGGCTTGGGGCTGCCTCTTCTCCCACTCCTTTCCCATGTGGGATTAAGGAGCAAAACCCAACAATCTCCACCTTGCGACTTTGACTGATCCCACAGCCATGCTCTACCGCAATGAAGATCTTCATAGCTTCCGCTATCATGCTCTACCATAAAAGCATACTCACTCAGAATAAACCAATTCCAAGCATTTCACTTCGGCCATGTCGAAAATAACCTTGCTGAAAAATTATGGTGCAACTCCCACGTTTGGCTTTCCTGGAAGTTCATCAGCCATCGACATGAATTTCCACCACACACCTTGCATCAATGCCAAACCAATGCCCGTGTGCAAACTTGTGAAACAACTAACATTAACACATCCTCTATCATGACAACTTTGGGATTAGCGACATGCCATGAGGATGTACATGTCTCCTTTTAACAGAAATCATCTTCTGTAGAGAGAGACACGATGTTAGTTTCATTGTCAGTATCTACATTTACTGACTTGGAGCCTCTTGTCGAACCTACTCCACCTTTTGGACAATTTCTTTTGACGTGCCCAGGTTGTCCACACACCCAGCAGACTACTTTCTTCTTCATAGAGTTCTTTCTCTTCCAATCACCAGCTGTCACCATTGCTAAGTTCTCAAGTGAACCATTACTTCCACTACTTAGCCTTCTTTCCTCAGAAAAAAGTTTACTGGTAACCTCTGAAAAAATTATTTTCTCCTTCCCATGTATCAAAATAGGCTTCATATGCTCATAGGAAGATGGAAGAGACCAGATCAGCCTCAAGGCTTGATCCTCATCGTCAATTTTAACTCCAATAGATTCCAGCTCAGAGACAATGCCATTGAGAACACTTAAATGATCTGAAATAGTCGTACCTTCACTCATCCGCAGTGTATGAAACTGCTCCTTCAGGTACACTCGATTCGAGACACCCTTCGTCTGATACAACTCTTCGAGCTTTTCCCAGAGTCTCTTTGCTGTAAATATTCCATGCACATTTGCAAGAACATTTTTGGCCAGGCACAGACGAATTGCACTTGCCGTTCTCAAATCCAAATCCTCCCAATCTTCATCGCTCATTCCAAATCTGCTCTTTGTTTCACCAGTAGTGCTTGAACCGCTACTGACTTCAGGGACTGATCTACCTTTTAACGCCTTGTGTAATCCTGATTGAATCAAGATATCCTTGACTTGCACTTGCCACAAGCCAAAATTGATTCTCCCATCAAATTTCTCCACATCAAATCTGATAGGATTTGAAACTCTACCTCCTGACATAACTTCGATGAATTATACCGTAGAAATGAATAGTACCCACTAAGTAAGTTCCCAGGAAAGAATAATCTTTCCTACACAGAATTTCAAGGTTCCCAGGAAAGATTGGAGGGTCACAACGGACACACTTAAAATTTTCAATCTCCTAGAGAGAACCTCCTTAGATCGTACGTATTTACACTACCACACCAAAGCTCCACCCTGCAAAAAGAACCTAGTGGCTCTGATACCACTTGTTGGGAATCTGGACTTCCAAATTCCCCCCACCAGGATCTACTTTTAACAGAATAACAAGAAAAATAGAGAAATAAACACAACACAAGAATTTACGTGGAAAACTCCAAAACAGGAAAAAAACTACCAGACCCAGAAAAGAAAATACACTATGTGAAAATTTGTTATAATCACACAATTTTTCTCCTCACCCCAACGACACCTACAAAAACTTCTCTCACTAGTAAAACTCTAACTTTCACCTCTCTTCCTTTTACATACAAAAAGGACAATAGAGGAATTTTACTAAAGTCAAAAGTTACTAAATAAGTTTCTGACTGGTGTGTTTAAACCAATGAGCCCAAGCTTTATTTTATAAGGCTTGGGGCTGCCTCCTCTCCCACTCCTTTCCCATGTGGGATTAAGGAGCAAAACCCAACAAATTATGCACTTCAGATTCTTGATAAAATTAAGGTAAATCTTGTAATCAAGTCCTTATGGGTTAGAAATCGTTTAAATAACAGTAGGGATTATAGGATATCTTTTCCTGCTTGAAATAGAATTGCTGAAATGTCACAACTATGTTGCAGGTAAACAACGCAGGGATTGGTGGATATAAACTAGATGGTGATGTTGGGGTAAGTACTTTGGTGATCGTTAACATAAACTGGCTAAAAGTGTCTTTTTACAGATTGTTTGAACAACTTGAATGTCATGGTTTTATTCCATCTTTTGCTTTTATTTAATTTTTAATTTTAAAAAAGCGAAGGAACCTATAATCAGACCCTGTGAAGCACTAACATGGAAATGCTTTTTACATTTTATATCTTTGTTAAAAACTTAAACACCTACTTTTCTTTGAGAAAACTTGGCATCTTTTTGGCTCTGTTTTATAGCCTTTTGGAGAGTGATTTTCTCTTTTCTCCATAGATTGATGCAGTCTACCATGGTCTTCATAGTACTTGGTGGTGATAGTATCTTAGAAGATTGACTTATTGGTGCTGTTGCAGGCAGGAGCCGAAATTGATCCACGGAAAATAATTCAAACTTATGAGTTAGCAGAAGAATGCTTGCAAATAAACTACTATGGTGCCAGAAGAATGGCTGAGACTCTCATTTCTGTCCTTCAATTGTCAAGTTCACCAAGGATTGTTAATGTTTCATCGGCCATGGGGAAGTTAGAGGTATGACAGTAGTAACATTCTAGCTCTAGAAACACATTGGTAGGACCTTCTAAAGAAACTGTTTTTGACATTACTTTTGAAGGCTTTCAGGTAAGTTGGATCTCTAGCAGAAACTTAAATTTTAGATCAATATAAAACGGGTTAAATACAGACAAATTCTGGTTGATTCATCTCATTATCTGATCATGCTGAGTCGACTAGTCAAAAATTATTTATTAAGTTGATGAATTCACTGGGGAAAATGTGGACAAGGGAGTAGTCTTTTGAATTATTCGGCTTTTATATGTTATGTTATGTTATCAGTGCTTTTTTTTTCATTCAAAAAACTTTTTGGGTTGTCTCTTTCAGAAGATTCAAAATAAATGGGCTGAAGAAATTTTACGTGATGCTGAAAACCTTACTGAAGAAAAAGTGGATGAGGTGTTGAAGGAGTTTCTCAAAGATTTTAAAGAAGATAATCTAGCATCCAAAGGGTGGCCAACTTTTCTATCTGCCTATACAGTCTCAAAAGTAGCCATGAATGCCTACACAAGAATCCTGGCTAAAAAGTATCCAAATTTTTGCATCAACTGTGTCTGCCCTGGCTTTGTCAAGACAGATTTTAATCGAAACACTGGCATATTACCTGTTGAAGAGGGTGCTTCAAGTCTTGTGAGGTTAGCCCTGCTGCCCAATGGCAGTCCTTCCGGCCTCTTTTATGTCCAAAAGGAAGTGTCTTCTTTCTGAGCATTACAATAAAATACATATAGCCTTTTGCAATATTAAATACAAAGAAATGTAAAGGCTATCCAAGTATCTGAACTTTCAATTCGAGTATCTCTCATATTTTTACTCATTTTACATGTTTATTCAAGTGTTGCTGCACTTGATAAGAAACTGGGATACAGTTTACAATTGAGATGAATATCTATATTTGTTCGGTTCGGTTTGGTTATCAGGTTCTTTGTCATATTGTTGTTGTGCTTCAGCTTCTCATTCTTACTCGTTTCTATCGTAAGTCATTTATGGCCTTGGCTGGTGTTGATGTTTATTGTTAGATCTGCCTGAACGATAAAAAGTATTTTACAATGATCCGAATTATATTAAATCATATCAGTCTTTAACGATACTTTTTAAAGAATTTTGTTAAGATTTTTGTTAGGTCAAAGCATTTTCTGAAAAGAATGTAAGTTTAATACATAATCATCAACAAATTAACGAGATGCAATCATTGAAATAGAATGAAAAAAGGGGACAAAAAATATTTGTCAAATTATAAATGTCAATGAATACTAATAATTATTTCAAAATTTTATACAAATGCTTATAACTGTGGTGGGAATATTCAGTAGCACTCTGCCTGAAATTCTTCTTGGGCGAGAGTAACCTCATTGACAGCAGATCACACCCTTAGAGCATTGGCATTTATTAAAAGTAAAGTTAAATACAAAATTTGATAGATTTACCCAAAATACAATTATATTGGATTTATCAAAGGGATCACTTTAAAGCTTTGAGCTACAGTATCATCTATCTTCCTTTGTATTTGAAGGTCTATTATTAACAAATCAAAACAATTTTTTAATAGTTTTTAATCTCCCAACTTTCTTTCCTTTCTTCTCCTTAAATATTATTATTAAAAAATATTATTATATTATTATTTTGATGAATTTAATGATAAATTCAATATATGATTATGGATTAGAAAGTTTTGAATTTATACAAAATATGTACTTTTCATCAAATTTTGAAGATATCTTGAAAAAAGCAATGTTGTCTCTTAGAGTTATATATATGAATAAGGATGTACTGGCAAAAATTTTACATGTAGGGCACGTATTCCTTGTTGGAAGTTCTATAACCATTATCACTATGATATGAACAAAAGATGGATTCGATACATAAAGGGAGAAAGGGGGCCGTTTGGATACCGAAGCGAGATTGAATCATTTTATCTACTTAACTCATTTTAATTAATTTCTACTCAATAATATTATTATTATTTACAAACTATCTTAACTTATCTTATCTCATCTAATATTACAATTCAAATAAACTTTAAAAGACATTGTATAGTTTAACTCCATGGATAATTAAAGTCTTCCCACGTATGTTACCAACCTTGACAAAACATTCTTTATTATTATTATTTTTTTGCATGGTTGAAGTAACAATGCCAGGTTCATCTTAAATCAACCTGTTATTCAAATATAGACAAACTTTATAATTAAGAGATTGTGAGAATTATAATACAATGAATAATTGTAATCATTTTCTTGCATGGATCTTTCAGCAAGTGATGTAATTCAACAAGTAATGTAAGTTGACCCATTTTGTTTTATGGATGTTTGATTCTTAAAAAATATTGTTGAATTGCTTGAATAAATTTTTTTCAGAAACTACGATCCATTGGCAATTTTTCCTCCCAATGATGTATCAATTTGAACCTTTCAAAAACCTCCACTTTACGTCTTTACAAATCGCTAAATACCCTTCGACTTATATCAACGGGAATCAAGACAACTGCTGGCTTTGACTTTAAAACCATAAAGACGGCTTCGAGAATAGTTCGATGTATCGTAAATTAATAGTAAAACAAGGGCGCTTCTACAATGCAGCTCAGCATTGATCTCTGGGTGGCGCAGCTAGTATAATTTTTTTTTTTAATTTTTTGTCTTTTTTTATTCATATTTTTTAATAAATTTTAATATTTTTAAAAAATATAAAAAATAACAATACATTACAAATAACTTATTTAAATATTAAATAAAATAATAATAATAATAAAATAAATTTAAAAAGCGAGCCGGCCAAAAGCTGGCGGCAAAGTACAAGTTTCCGTAAAACAGTAGCATGTCACGTTCCAATATCTGCCTCGATTGCGGAACACACCCGTCAGATGAACCTTGTCTACTATAAAGGCCAACACAACCACTCAAATAGCACACCAAGAATTTCCCGTCCTCGCCTCTCATTTTATCCACGTTTCGAAGTGTTAATCATCAATGGCTGAGGCGACAAAGAGGTATTTCCTCAATTTTCAGTTTTCAGTCCTTCCATGTTGTCTTTTACACTTTCCATCGAAACCTCAAACCACATATATATATTTAGCACACCCATCTCTCTAATTCCTTCTTGCATTAATTTTTATTTTATTTTATTTTATTTTTGGGTTGTTGGGGGGGGGGGGGGGTGTTTTGCGTTTTCAGGTATGCAGTTGTTACAAGGGCGAACAAAGGTATTGGATTCGAAACAGTCAGACAGTTGGCTTCAAACGGGATTGTTGTGGTTTTAACAGCAAGAGATGAGAAGGGGGGTCTTGAAGCTCTCCAGAAACTGCAACTCTTGGGTCTCTCAGATCGAGTGGTTTTCCATCAACTTGATGTGTCTGCCCCTGCTAGCATTACTTCTTTCGCAGATTTCATCAAAACCAAGTTTGGCAAACTTGATATCTTGGTATATATCATTCAAAGCTGATTTCTTTATCCACTTTTTCAATCTTCCTGAACATCACGAAATCTGTTAAGTATCCTTCATGACAAGGTTGGACAGTCGGTTGAATTTTTGATTTCTTGTAGGAACTCGTTAGCTTCTTTTTTTAAGTTATTATTGTCATTGTTATTATTATTTTGCGTTTTTCTTCCCTTTTGAACCTGTTTCTTTTGGGTAAATTTGCATTTTGCACTCGAATGATCTCTGTTTTTTAATAATTTTTTGTATCCCAAATGATAAAGCTTGATAATTGACAGCCTAAAGTACCAACTTCTAGGAATTCATATACATTAATGGTAAAACTAACATGTGGCTAATCAAAATTATTATAACAGCTAATTGTGCACTTCAGATTCCTGATAAAATTAAGGTAAATCTTGTAATTAAGTCCTTATGGGTTAGAAATCCTTTAAATAACAGGAGGGATTATTCAATATCTTTTCCTGCCTAAACTAGAATTGTTGAAATGTCACAACTATGTTGCAGGTGAACAACGCAGGGGTTGGTGGATGGAAACTAGATGCTGATGTTGGGGTAAGTACTTTGGTGCTAGTTAACCTAAACCGGCTACAAGTGTCTTTCTACAGATTTTTTAAACAACTCGAATGTCATGGTTTTATTCCATCTTTTGTTTTTATTTTATTTATTATCTTTTTATTTTAAAAAAGGGAAGGAACCTATAATCAGATTCTGCGAAGCATTAACATGGAAATGCTTTTTACATTTTATATCTTTTGTTAAAAACTTAACCACCTACTTTTCCTTGAGAAAACTTGGCATTTTTTTGGCTCTGTTTTATAGCCTTTTGGAGAGTGATTTTCTCTTTTCTCCATAGATTGATGCAGTCTACCATGGCCTTCACAGTACTTGGTGATGGTATCTCAGGAGATTGACTTCTTGGTGCTGCTGCAGGCAAGAGCCGAAATTGATCTGCAAAAAATAATTCAAAATTATGAGTTAGCAGAAGAATGCTTGCAAATAAACTACCATGATGCTAGAAGAATGGCTGAGACACTCATTTCTGTCCTTCAATTGTCAAGTTCACCAAGGATTGTTAACATTTCATCGTCCTCGGGGAAGTTAAGAGGTATGAAAGTAGCATATTCTACGTTGTTTGCTCCTTCTAAGAAGCTTGACAAAGTTTTACATTACTTTGGAAGGCTTGAGATTCTGGCGAGTTGGACCTCTAGCATATGCTAAAAAAATTTTAATTTTAGATTGTTGCAAAGTAGGTGAAACACAGACCAAATTTTGACTTAATTCATCTCATGATCTGATTAAGCTGAGTCAATCGGGCAAAAATTATTTATTAACTTGATGAATTCACTTTGGGCCAATGCAGAAAAGTGACGAGTCTTTTGGATTATTGTGCTTTTGTAAGTTATGTCAGTCTTACATCAGTTTATTTTTCAAAACACTTTCTTGCTTGTCTGCTTCAGAGAAGTCAAAATAAATGGGTTGAAGGAATTTCAAGTAATGCTGATAACCTTAGTGAAGAAAAAGTGGATGAGATGTTGAAGGAGTTTCTCAAAGATTTTAAAGAAGGTTCAGTAGCAACCAAAGCGTGGCCAAGTAGTCATGAATGCCTACACAAGAATCCTGACCAAAAAGTATCCAAGTTTCTGCATCAACTGTGTCTGCCCTAGCTCCGTCAAGACATATATGAAAACACGGGCATATTATCTGCTCAAGAGGGTGCTTCAAGTCCTGTGAGGTTAGCCCTACTCCCCAATGGCAGTCCTTCCAGCTTCTTTTTTGTTCAAAAGGAAGTGTTTTCTTTCTGAGCATTACAATAAAATACAATAAAATACGTAAGCCTATATACCTTAATAAATATAATGGCCCGTTTGAATAATAAAATGAGACGAGATGAATTGAGATTGTTTGTGAATAATAGTGAGATAGTTGAAATTAGATGAGATGAGATAGATGGTTTTATCTCACCTCTGTATCTAAATGGACTCTAAATCTCTGTAATTTCAATTGGAGCAGCTGTTATATTTAGAGTCATTTACATGTTTATTCAAGTGTAGCTGCACAAATGCTATTCAACCATAACATGAGAGATGAGATGGTTTCTTTCATCTCACCTCTGCGCAAGAGCTGCACTTATTACTATTTATTTTAATCTTGATGGCTGAGCGGTCGTTTTGGCTTCACTGTTGATTGGGTATGTGCAGGTAGAGTAGAGAGAGACGGGAGGGGAGAGAGAGAGGGATTTCTGCAGACGAAAGAGAGAGAGAGCGGGGTCAAGGGGGGGGGGGGGGGGGGGGGGGGGGGAATATGCGAAAGGATCCCATGCAGCACATAAATGATGGTGTCTTCATCAATCCCTTAAGTGGCATGTCTTCATTGATCTCCGATAATAAGCTCTTGTAGGTGACATTTGCCTGAAGCGTTTCTTTTTAGTATTTCCAAAATATCTGAGATCACCTTGTCTTAAGGACCTCCTCTATAGCAGCCATACGACCCTCCACATCTGTGAGTCGAGTCATGATGAGCATAATGATCCTCTCCATTTCCACACGATGCTCTTCAAGTGCTACACAAATCTCTGTCCGCACAATATTAGCCACGTTGGGAGCATAACCTATTGATTTCTGTGTAGTAGCAGGCCCCGTAACAACTGCAAGAGGCGGCTCTTGTGCAGTATCGTCACCTGAGTAGCCAATTTTCCAAAATCTGAGTTAGTTCCAATATCTCAGAAAAATAAAGGAATACTTTATGAAGAGATTCAATATCCACGTTTGACAGCAGTCACAGTCACAAGACTAGGACATGATATTTTCTGGACATGATGAACCTTGACTGTATAAACTACAATTACATAAATAATTTATTACCCTTGAAATTGGGCTCAACAATCTTTGATGGCAGCAGTTGTAGCACTCTGGTATTGCCTGTACCTTTCTCTCCTTCCTTAGTTGCACCAAAACTTTCTGAGGTCCCAGCTTCATTTCCTATAGCATATTGCAATCTATGTTCTGCATCACATAAAGCCCTCTCAATTTATCTACTAAGGAAACGGCGCCAAGCTGATTGTATGAAACAGGCCGCCCATGTCCTCCATTGACTGGAGTAGAACCTGAAAGTCAACACAGTTCCAATATGAAATTTGTTGGAATAGTCAATACCAAACTTCAAATACTTTGGCTGTGCAACGTGATAAGAAGTTGGAGGTTTTTTGAATTGTAGGCCCCGAACAGAAAGAGCTGGAAGTAAAGCTGGATTGAGGCGCCGGAATCTCCACCGCCATTTGATTAAGTTCACACATATTTATTTCACTATAATTACATGTAATATTGGTGAAGAGAAATAGGCTGAAGTGAGTGTGGTGTGGGCTGCAAGAAGTGCAGCATAGAGCTGCCCAATGGGTGCAGAACTTGCTGCACCCATGGGGGCATGGGTGTGCTGTAAAAGAGAGAAAAAGAGAGCTAGATGAGCTCTGAGAGAAATGAGAGTCGAGTAGAGTTGAGTGTAATCCTCCTCCTCTAGAAATCTTATCTGTAATCCACTATTTAGTAGTGAAGTTTTTTCTCTGTGTAGACGTAGGCAATTTTGGCCGAACCACGTTAAATTCCGGTCTCTATATTATTTGTGAGCTTCCGCCGATCCCAACAAAATTCACGAAAATGAGAAAAATTATCAGAGTCCCAATAGCGATTATAGTTCTCTTCACTAAACATTGCAATATTTTCCAAGTTATTATAAATAATTCTTTTGACAATTAAAGTACAACAAAGCAAGAAAAAAAACCATGGAATAATTATCCAAAAAGTTTGTAAGCATGGCCTGAAGACTTACTTGAAAGCGTGCTGTAACTCCCTGCTATGAAGTTTCGGAAACTGAGAGGCCATAATCCTCAAGTCTTCTGCCATTAGAATGAAGGCTTCAACCTCTGTTCTAGTCACCACTGTTCTAGTTGAAATGGGGAATGCGGTCGAGGACAAGGAAAATAGGGCCCAAGTAAGAACCTCTTCACCGCAAAAGTCACCAGATTTAAGATATGCACTGTTGAAAAAACCAGTTCTTCCACCATTCGTAGTATAAGTGGTGAGAGTTCCTTGCACGATAAAGATCATCGCATCTACTGGATCCCCTTCACGAATAAGGTAGGTGTTCTCTGTGTAAAGCACTGTCTTGAGACGATCCAACATTGGATCCAACAGTTGTTGATCGATCTCATTGAAGAGGGGGACCTTAAAGATAAAACCACCTCAATGAACACTAACTAAAAAGAAAATGGACAAAAAGACGAACAAAACATTCGAGGAAAGTACTAACCCGTAGAAGAAGATCCAAGCAAAGATGGCGCTTTATGTCCCTTCTAAGATCCTTGGGAAGATTACGGATGAGATTCTCTTCCTCCACACCTCTTATTTGTAGCCATTTGAGCTGTTCATATTGTATAACTCGCTCCCTTAAATTGGGAGGGAGCATACATCGGGACATCCATTGTTCTGTATCAGTCTTCCTCACCTTAAATTCTTGTACTCTTCTCACTGTTGTAGATTGCAGATATATCTATGACAGCAAAAAACATGATATCGCCTTAGTCCATTTTAGAACTACGAGTGTTCTGCAAGAGATTTTTAGTTAAAGTTGGGTGGATAGAATTAGAAGAAACAAATCCATATCGTGTTTCTGCAAGTAATCTAGCAGTTAAGTTTAAAATAGAACAGCATAGTTATTGAGAATAGACATGCTTCAAAGGTATTTGAAGATGGTTGAATTAAACAACTAATTTTGCTTTATATTGATAATCTAATGAAAATCTGGTTTTGTGTAAAGCCAATGTTTAGAAGGTTTAGATAAAGTGCATATGCATATGGATCGACAAAACTAAATGCGTATAAAAATGATCTCATAATGCCTAAATAATAGATTTCCAAGAGAATCCATGAGGACCAAAATCTTACCTGCATATTACCAATAAGTACTAAGAATAAGACCAATCCAGAGATGGCTATGCAAACAACAAAGACTATCTCCCAAAAAAAGGTGCTTGTTTCCAGATTTTGACCTACGGAACTGAGAGAAAAGATAAGGAAGAAGTTAAAAATGCCATGCCATATGTTTACAAGCTTATGCTTATAAAAAGATTTATAAGATCTCCTCAATGATAGAGAGATAGAGCATTTAATTTTGTCCATAAAATCTACATACATACGCATGTGTAGCGCACTTAAGTTAATGTATCCCTCCCCCATTTGAAATTTTCAAATTTATATAAGACCTTGCCATGATCTTTTTCCTTGAAATTAGATATTACTGACCTCAGACTGCGAAAACCCCACCAGAAGCAATAAGAGAATTTCACTGGAAAGTTTCTTGATTCCACAACCCCAGACTTTAAAACTCTAGTAAATATTCCATAGTCAAAGTGATCAGTTGAGTTTTTAGTTTCATCTGGTTCGACAATACGGCAAGCCTGACTTACTAGACCAACAAAGTCAGCTTGGTCAAGTTTATTTCCACAGGAAAAATCTTTTTCTCGACAACCATTAATATTCCTACACATATTCTGCCAGCACGCATCCTGTCGTTCAATGCCAAAAAAGTACCAAAACGCTCCAATCACCTAGTGTACATATCACAATATTCGTTAGCAAACAATCTTGGAGTATATGAAGAAATGGAAAAACAACTACAGAAAATAAAACTTCTTCTATAATTTACATGACTGGCAAGCATGTAGACGAAAAAGTTGTAAGCAGCTCCACCCCATGCTGTCTCAGTTAGCCTGCCAGAGCTTCTAATTACTTCTACATATAGTGGATAGATCCGCAAAAGCCTCGGCACAGATTGGGAGAAGATTACACACTTCAACATTTCCTTCCCCACAATTGGAACTGCATTTTTGAATGAAGGAGAGATAACGAAAACTACCACCTAAACATAGTGAGCAGAGCACAACAGAATTGAAATTAGCAGCATCATTTATAGTTCTTTCTTTTACACCAATCAATTCACAAAAATTCAGCTTTGTTATAGCCACCAATAAGTTGTTTATGCATCTCGAGAATCTGATATCTACATTATTTGAGTGAAGTATCATTCTGCAGAGCTAGCAAAAAATAAATTAACAAATCAATTCTTCTATTAATAACAACCAAATAGTTTGTCAATTTGTGCATACTCCAATGTCCTGATGCATACTTCAGACAGGCTCTCCCTTGAGAGATATACATGGAAGTTGAAACATATGAACACGTCTGAGCAAATTAGTTGATCTATCACTCCACTCTAGGCGTTAGAAATCAATTAGGGATCCAAAACTACAAAAAATTTATATTGATTGAATATAAAGATGCATACCTGTGGTAATGGAAGGATTGCTAGAACGTCGACAGTGAAATATGTGGACAAGTATCTTTTTGCTATTGTCAACGGATCAATAATCAACTGATGCGTTCCAAACACTCGATGAGAAGTCTGGATAATCGCAGTTCGAAATTGAAGGAATATATGAACTGCATAAAAAGCATCTGTGACCGAACGAAGAACACAAACAATAATCGCCAGGGTTTTGTCCGTATATACGCATGTCTCCTCGTCATTCAACTTCAACACTGGGATGTAAAAGAATAGTGGGTCCAATGCCAATGATATTGCACATGAAAGTATAAATAGTTTGTTCCACCTTTGAAGAAATTGATCCTGCGGATTACGGACTCTCGTCTTCATAGGACCTGACTGATCATTTCGTGGCAGATCATATACAGAAGGGATGCTTATTCTGTAGTCTCTCGAAAATCCTCTCCGAACTCTCAAAAAGTTTGCCAAATGTGGATCTTGAAATGTTTATTGAATATTTGCCAGCGCTCCTGGAACTGTCCGGACTCCAACTTCAAGACCTGGAACTTCGAAACTGTTGTGGGTATCCATGTGAGGAGGAAGTGGAAGCCAGCTAACATCAAACTTATGTTTGTCAGTTAAAGGAAAAGAGTGCAGATAGAGAGATTGAAAAGAACAAAACAGTAAAAAATTAAACGTGTGAGAATAGGAGAGGAAGAAACTCTCCTCCAATTTTAATCCAAAGTTTTGATTTAAGTCATTTATGATTCGATTGAGTTAAGATTTTATAGGAACGTTTACAACTCAAAGCTCTACAATCTGAACGGTGAAAATCAAATTTTAAACAATATTTCTAGTGTTTGAATTCATAAACAATAATGCGTTTTGGTATTCGAGATAAAATTATTCTACCATTAAATGGAATTAAGACCTTTGGTAGTTTAGAGATAGCATGATAAACTATCAAAATGCTGATATAATCTGATCTATTTGGTTGCAGAGAAAAGTGTGAAGCAGTAGATATAATTGTCTTTACTGGTATGGTTTCATTTTTGTATAAAAAAAAGTACTCAAATTTCAACTTTCTGTATTTGCTGAGTAGAGTGAAAGGAAATACAAAGAAGAAATTTATACAGTTATTAACTAATTTTTCCGCCCCTACCAAGCGAAACTGGTGAACCACCTTAATAATAGGCAACCACCTCTACAAGTGAAATTGGTGAACCAAACTCAATAACACCGTAAACTGTAAAGGGTTTTCCTCTCTGCCATTAGTATTCTTTTCTTTTCTTTTCTTTTCTAACCGTTTCTAATTGTTGGAAATTTGGACCTTCCAAATTTTCCCTACCAGGATCTATTTTTAACAGAGTATCTAGAAAAATAGAGAAATAAACACAACACAAGAACTTAAGTAGAAAATTCCAAAACAGGAGAAAAACTACCAGACCCAAAGAAGAAAATATACCATGTGAAAAATTGTTACAATCATACAATTTTTCTCCTCACCCCAACAACACCCACAAAAATTTCTCCCACTAGTAAAACTCTAACTTTCACCTCTCTTTATTTTACATACAAAAAGGACAACAGAGGAATTTTACTAAGTAAAAAGTTATTAGTTAAGTTTTTAACTGGTGTAATTAATTAAAGAGGTTAGATCTCCTTTTATAACTACATAGCATGCCCCATTTTACAAATCCCACCGATGTGGGATTAAGAAAAAAGGAGCAAAGTCAACAACCTCCATCTTGCGACTTTGACTGATCTCATAGCCACGCTCCACTGCAATGAGGATCTTCATAGCTTCCGCTATCATACTCTACCATAAAAGCATAACCACTCAGAATAAACCAATTCCAAGCATTTTACTTCGGCCCATGTCGAAAATAACCTTACTGAAAAATTATGGTGCAACTTCTACGTTTGGCTTTCCTGGAAGTTCATCAGCTATCGACATGAATTTCCACTACACACCCTGCATCAATGCCAAACCAATACTCGTGTGCAAACTTGTGGAACAACTAATATTAAAACATCCTCTATCATGGCAACTTTAGGATTAGCGAGATATCATGAGCCTGTGCATGTCTCTTTTTAATAGACACTGTTTTCTGTAAAGAGAGACACGATGTTAGTTTTATTGTCAGTATTTCCATTTACTGATTTGGAACCTCTTGCCGAACCTGCTCCACCTCTTGAACAATTTTTCTTGACGTGCCCAGATTGTCCACACATCCAGCAGACTGCTTTTTTCTTCATGGAGTTCTTTCTCTTCCAATTACCAGCTGTCACCATTCCTAAGTTTTCAGGTGAACCATTATTTCCACCACTTAGCCTTATTTTTTCAGAAAAAAGTTTACTGGTAACCTCTGAAAAAATTATTTTCTTCTTCCCATGTATCAAAATAGGCTTCATATGCTCATAGGAAGATGAAAGAGACCAGATCAGCCTCAAGGCTTGATCCTCAACATCAATTTTAACTTCAATAGATTCTAGCTCAGAGACAATGCCATTGAGAACACTTAAATGATCTGAAATAGTCTTACATTCACTCATCCGCAGTGTATGAAACTGCTCCTTTAGGTACACTCAATTCGAGACACCCTTCGTCTGATACAACTCTTCGAGCGTTTCTCAGAGTCCCTTTGCCGTGAATATTCCATGCACATTTGCAAGAACATTCTTAGCCAGACACAAATGAATCGCACTTGCTGCTCTCTAATCCAAATCCTTCCAATTTTCATCGCTCATTCCAAATCTGTTCTTTGTTTCACCAGTAACGCTTGGATCGCTACTAACTTTAGGGACTAGTATGCCTTTCACTGCCTTGTGTAATCCTGATTGAATCAAGATATCCTTGACTTGCACTTGCCACAAGCCAAAATTGATTCTCCCATCAAATTTCTCCACCTCAAATCTGATAGGATTTAAAGCTCTACCTCTTGACATAGTTTTGATGGATTTTACCGTATAAATGAATAATACCCACTAAGTAAGTTTCCAGAAAAGACCGATCTTTCCTAGACAGAACTTCAAGGTTCTTAAGAAAAATTGGAGGGTCATAACGGACACACTTAAAATTTTCAATCTCTTAGACAGAACCTCTTTAGACCGTACTTATTCACATTACCACACCAAAGCTCTATCTTGCAAAAACAACCTAGTGGCTCTGATGTTGAGATGTGGTTTGAATAAAGCACATCAGATTGCACTTCGAGTCTCAACCCGTAACTTCGCTAGACCCTCTCTCGAGAGCCGCTCGAGCGAGACATCAGAACGAAAGAGGGCTGTGAGAGCTGAAGATTCCTCTTGAGCGAGAAGATCTCGCTCGAGCGAGAAGACGAACAAGACACTGCCTATATAAGGATCGCATCATTTGAACAGAGAGAGGGCTGTGAGAGCTGTGAAGAGCTGAAGATTCCGCTCGAGCGAGAAGATCTTGCTCGAGCGAGAAGACGAACACAGCAGCATCCGTTTCTTTTTTTCACTTGTTTGATTTTGTGGATCTGAGAGCCATTTAGCAAGGGTTTGAGAGCTTTGTGAGAGAGAGAGCCCTGTAACCTCTAAAGTGTACTCCATCTTCTGATATTATAGTAAATCAGACCGACCCAACAGTGGATGTAGGCTTAGTTTGAGTTGAACCACTTCAAATCTTGGTGTCCATCACTGTTATGTGTCTTTAGTTTAATTTCTCTTTATTGCATCCGCTGCGTGGCTCCATATTTATTGTTTGTTGTCCGGCTCATCCCCAACAAACTGGTATCAGAGCGTTCTTGAGTTCTGTGATCAGAAAGGATGGCCTCAATAAATTTTGGAGTAAAGAAATTTGACAGATATAACAGCTTCAGTTTATGGCACTTGAAGATGAAGACTTTGTTACGTCACCAGGATTTGTTCAAGGTTGTAGAAGGAGTGACTGGTGAGTTTCCTGCATCGTCAAAGTATGAGGAAGAACTGGCTCACAGTACTATTCTACTGTCACTATCAGATGAAGTCTTGAGAGAAGTTGCAGAGGAGAAGACCGCAGTTGATCTGTGGAACAACCTGGAGAGCTTGTACTTGAAAAAATCTCTTACTAACCGATTGTATTTGAAACAACGGTTATACACTCTTAAAATAGAGGAAGGTACTTCTATTTCTACACATCTAGATGAATTTAATAAGATTATTATGGATCTGAGGAACATAGACATTAAGATTGATGAGGAAGATCAAGCCTTAATTGTTTTGTATTCATTGCCTATTTCGTTTGATAACTTTGTAAACTCAATGTTGTATAGTAGATATATAATCTCCTTAGTAGATGTCAAGTCTGCTTTGAATTCTAAGGAATTGAGAACAAAATTTGGGGGTTTAGGTATGAACGATCAAGCTGAGGGTTTGTTTGTGAAATGTTCTTCTGATGATAGATCCGGGGAAGGATTTTTAGGGAAGAATAGAGGTAGTTCCAGTTCCAGTAGCTCTAGATATAACAAGAGAACAGTGAAGTTTTACCACTGCCATAAGTTGGGTGATTACAGAAGTGAGTGTCCTCAATTAAAAAATGTGGAAGAAGAAGAAAGTTCCTCTAGTAGTAATGACAACGAAGAAGATGACAATTAGTCTCTACTTCCTTGAGGGTAGTATGGTAACAAGGTGGAATATCTTCACATGCTCCAGATTCAGATATCATTCGCATGTGTCACATGTGAGTGTGCTAGACATGATGGTCATTTATGAGTCGGCAGCTTTTGCTTGGTGTGATCAGAAGACAGTAATTTTGGTTTTTTATTTGCATTGTATTCTTAGGAATCAGGGTTCCTGCAGTATTTCTGATCAGGATACATCTTGTGCAAAGTCTTGTTTTGTATTAAACTCATATTTGTTTCAATGATCATTGAAGAGTTTGGTTTTGTTTATCTGATTTTGAGAAGACAAGTGATCTACAGACAAGAAGGTAGAGCGTTACTCGGACCATACAGTTTTGTTTCAATCCACGGAGCAACTGAATGGAATGAGGTGTGCTTTGAGGACAGAGTCTATAGTTTGCTTTTAGTTTGCCAGGCTTGTCTACAGATCGTTAGTGAAGCGAACAACGCATCTTATTATTTGATGAACATTCTCTTCTTTTATTCCACAGGAAATGAGAGAGAGTTATAGCAAAAATGTGGAGTTGTAGAGAGCTTCATAGCGGAGTACAGGTGGTACTCTAGTTTATTGGCATTGGTGCACAGTAAGAGCAGGTCTATAGTTGGTAGATAGAGGAGGCAATTTAGCCACCTTTTGTGTATGCTCATGCAAGCTTTTGTTGGTTCTTACTTTGACAGAAAACTATTTGGTTGTCTTTATTTATATTCAGAAGCTATTTGTTAAAGTAAGTAGCCTGTAATGTGGTGCATTGCCGTTTGTGTGAAGATAGTGAATCTTCAGATGTCGTCTATAGTGTTGAAAACTTTTGTATGGAAATTGAGTTCTTCAAAGATAGACTTCGTATTTCGTGTTGGGTATTCCTTCTGTGATTGAAGGATTTGTGGGTCTCAAGAATGAATTTTGTGGGGCTTATGACAATTCAAGCCAAGGTGGAGATTTGTTGAGATATGGCTTGAATAAAGCATATCAGATTGCACTTTGAGTCTCAACCTATAACTTCGCTAGACCATCGCTCGACAGCCACTCGAGCGAGACATCAGAACAAGAGAGGATTGTGAGACTGTGAGGAGCTGAAGATTTCGCTCGAACGAGATCTACTCACTCGAGCGAGAAGACGAACAAGATACCGCCTATATAAGGATTGCGTCATTTGAACAGAGAGAGGGCTGTGAGAGCTGTGAGGAGCTGAAGATTCCGCTCGAGCGAGAAGATCTCACTCGAGCGAGAAGACGAACACATCAGCATTCGCTTCTTTTTTTCTCTTGTTTAATTTTGTGGATTTGAGAGCCATTTAGCAAGAGTTTGAGAGTTTTGTGAGAGAGAGAGCCCTGTAACCTCTAAAGTGTACTCCATCTTTTGATATTATAGTGAATCAGACCGACCCAACAGTGGATGTAGGCTCAGTTTGAGCTGAACTACTTCAAATCTTGGTGTCCATCATTGTTATGTGTCTTTAGTTTAATTTCTCTTTGTTGTATCCGCTGTGTAGATCCATATTTATTGTTTGTTGTCTGGCTCATCCCCAACATCTGATACCACTTGTTGGAAATTTGGACCTTCCAAATTCCCCCCACCAGGATCTACTTTTGACAGAGTACCAAGAAAAATAGAAAAATAAACACAACATAAGAATTTACGTGAAAAATTCTAAAACAGGAGAAAAACCACCAGACCCAAAGAAGAAAATACACTATGTGAAAAATTGTTACAATTACATAATTTTTCTCATCACCCCAACGACACCCATAAAAACTTCTCCCACTAGTAAAATTCTAACTTTCACATCTCTTCTTTTTATATACAAAAAAGACAACAGAGAAATTTTACTAAAATAAAAAGTTACTAGTTAAGTTTCTAACTGGTATAATTAACTAAAAAGATTAGACCTCCTTTTATAACTACATAGCATACCTCCTTTTATAAATCCTATCGATGTGGGATTAAGAAAAAATAAGCAAAGTCAACAAATCTCAACAAAATTAGTGAACCACCTCAATAAAAGGTAACCACCTCTACCAAGTGAAACTGGTGAACCAAAGGCAATAACATCGTAAACTGTAAAGGGTTTTCCTCTTTACCGTTAATATTCTTTTCCTTTCTTTTCTTTTCTAACCATTTCTTATATACCAAACAAAAACTGAAACAGAGAGTGAGCGACAATGCATAGAACGGAGAATATTTGGACTTCCTTACGTTTGTGTTGCTTTCGATGGTGAGAAACCAGAAGAATGGTCTCCATTATTGGAAGAAGTTCCGAGAAGGAAAGGTAGAGAGTTAGGAATAAAGTTCGCCCGAGCGATGACTCTAAAATCAGCCACCAAAGTGAGCCTTCATTAAATTATTAGTTCTATAACTTTGTGGGGGCACCTTCTTGAGTTCTACCGAGTCCGTATCTCAATCTAATGATTGCCCCTGTCAAAATAAAAAATGCTTCTTTATTATGAAACTTAAAGAAAGGAACTACTATTGCAAAAAAGAAATAAGAAATTCTCTCTGAAACTCTTAAGAACTAAAACTTTCTTTCTCTCTCTATTTTTTCTTATGAATTTCATTACAACTGAAGCCCCTATTTATAGGCTTTGAAATTACTATGCAAGTTACTATGCAAGTCACTATGCAAGTCACTATGCGGAATTTAAAATAATAGTGGTGGGGTCATTCACATAATTTAGTGGTGGGACAGGGGCGGCTGATAAATTTCGTTCGTTCATTTCACTCCCCCTTGAATGACCGCCAATAAGATATCTGCCTCGATAAAACCTTGCCAAGTTAAAACCCAGTGGGAAGAAAAACCAATGGCGAAGGAAAAAGAGTACAGTCTTCTTATGTATCCACAAGTGCTTTAAGATTGCCACATTAAAACCTTGCAGAGGAAAACCCAGTGGGACAAAACCTCAGCGAAGGAAAAAGAGTACAATCAGCACATTTACTCCCCCTGAAAAGTGCATGACAAAAGATTTTTGAGTCTTCGCATTCCAATATTATGCACAATCTTCTTGAATGTGGAAGTTGGTAACGCCTTTGTGAATAAATCTGCCAGATTATCACTAGATCATATCTGCTTGACATCAATTTCACATTTTTCTTGAAGTTCATGAGTATAAAATAATTTCGGTGAAATATGTTTGGTTCTGTCACCTTTGATATATCCTCCTCTGATTTGAGTGATACAAGCAGTATTATCTTCATATAAGATTGTTGGGCTATTATTGATCATGGTAAGTCCACACTTTTCTTGGATATGTTGAATAACTGATCTCAACCAAATACACTCTCGACTTGCTTCATGAATAGCAATGATTTCTGAGTGATTTGAAGAAGTAGCAGATAGTGTCTGCTTAATAGATCTCCATGATATGGCAGTATCTCCATAAGTAAATAAATATCCAGTTTGAGATCTACCTCTGTGTGGGTCTGAAAGATAACCTGCATCTGCATACCCAATCAATTCTGGACTTGAACCACGTTGATAAAATAATCTCATATCAACCGTATCATGAAGGTAACGAAGGACATGTTTAATGCCATTCCAATGCTTTCGAGTTGGTGCAGAACTATATCTTGCAAGCAGATTAACTGAGAATGTAATATCTGGTCGAGTGCAATTTGCAAGATACATCATAGCTCCAATTGCACTGAGATATGGTACTTCAGGACCAAGAATTTCTTCATCGTCATCACAAGGACGGAATGGATCTTTCTTCACATCAAGTGTTCGAACAATCATTGGAGTACTCAGAGGATGAGATTTGTCCATATAAAAATGCTTTAGGACTTTCTCAGTATACATGGACTGATGAATAAAAATTCCATTTGGCAAGTGCTCAAGCTGCAGGCCGAGACAAAGTTTTGTTTTGCCAAGATCTTTCATTTCAAATTCATTCTTTAAATATATAGCGGTTTTTGAGATCTCTTCAGGAGTTCCCACAATATTTAAATCATCAACATAAACCGCAATAATGACAAATTCGGATTCTGATTTCTTAATAAAAACACATGGGCATATAAGATTATTCTCAAATCCTTCTTTCAATAGATATTCGCTTCAGCGATTATACCACATGCGTCCGGATTGCTTCAACCCATATAAAGATCTTTGTAGTCTGATTGAGTACATATTTCTAGATGTACTTGTAGATGCTTCAGGCATCTTATATCCTTCAGGGATTTTCATATATATGTCATGGTCTAAGGATCCATATAAATATGCAGTGACCACATCCATCAACCGCATTTCTAATCCTTTTGTAACAACCAGACTAATCAAAAATCTAAATGTGATTGCATCCATAACGGGAGAGTATGTTTCTTCATAATCAATCCCGGATTTCTGCAGGAAACCTTGTGCAACAAGCCGTACTTTGTATCGCATAATTTCATTTTTCTCATTACGTTTTCATACAAATACCCACTTATATCCAACAGGCATTACACCCTTTGGTGTTTGGACAACAGGTCCAAATACTTCTCGTTTTGCTAGCGAATTTAATTCAGCTTCAATAGCTGTTTTCCATTTTGGCCAATAATTTCTACGTCGACATTCTTCGACGCTTTTTGGCTCACTTTCTTCATTACTTCTAGTAATGTCAAGGGCCATTTTATATGAAAATATGTTGTCGACAACAGTTTTATTTCTATCCAGAATTTCTCCAGTTTTCATGAAATGTATTGAGATCTCATTATTTTCAGGTACCTGTTCCTCTTCAGGGGAAAACATTTCATGACACACCTCTTCAGGAGGTCCCTTTTTAGGAGATTTATACTCTTCAAGAAGTTCTGGAATAGAAGATTTAAACTCTTTAGGAGCACCAATTATATTGGTGGCTTGTATTGTGGGTACGTGTTCTTCAGGAACACCAAATTCATTTTGTATTCTTTTCCTTCTGGGAATTTTGTCTTTTGCACCAATAGGTCTTCCACGCTTTAGGCGTATTTTAGATTCACTTATTGCTACTTTGACAATTTGTTATTCAGGGACTTCAATCCTTGCTGGAGTATTAACAGCAGGAATATAAGATTTTACTACACCTTTAGTGTCAGTAAATACATCCGGTAACTGATTTGCAACATTTTGCAAATGAATAATCCTTTGAACTTCTCGTTTACATTCATTTGTAGGAGGATCAAAATAAGACAGGGTCTTATTATCCCAAGTAATATCTTGTCGTGCTTCAGGCACCGACTTTTCTTTACCCATTAACGGAAAATTTGATTCGTCAAAATGACAATCCTCAAAACGTGCTTTAAACATATCCCCTGTAAGGGGTTCAAGGTATCTAATAATGGATGGAGAATCAAAACCAACATATATCCCAAGTCTACGTTGAGGGCCCATTTTTGTACGTTGTGGAGGTGCAATTGGAACATATACAACACATCCAAAAGTACGAAGATGAGAAATATTTAGTTGTTGACCAAATGCAAGCTGTAATGGAGAATATTTATGATATGCAGATGGTCTAATGTGAATTAGAGATGCTGCATGAAGTATAGCATGTCCCCAAACAGAAATAGGTAGTCTTGATTTCATAAGTAAAGGTCTAGCGATTAGTTGAAGCCTTTTGATCAAAGACTCAGCTAAACCGTTTTGTGTGTGTGTATGGGCAACAGGATGTTCAACATCTATTCCTATTGACATGCAATAATCATCAAAAACTTGAGATGAAAATTCACCTGCATTATCCAATCGAATGGTCTTAATTGGATACTCAGGAAATTGTGCTCGTAGTTTAATTATCTGAGCAAGAAGTCTAGCAAATGCAACATTTCTAGTGGAAAGAAGACAAACATGTGACCATCGACTAGATGCATCAATTAGAACCATAAAATATCTAAATGGTCCACTTGATGGATGAATAGGCCCACATATATCTCCGTGAATCCTTTGTAAAAAGGATGGAGATTCAACAATGATTTTTGAGGGAGATGATCTAATAATTAACTTACCTTGAGAACATGCAGAGTACGGAGATTCATTGGGTAGAAATATCTTTTGATTCTTTAAGGGATGCCCATGCGAATTTTCAATAATTCATCTCATCATTATAGAACCCGGATGTCCAAGGCGATCATGCCAAGTCATAAATACTTTAAGGTCAATGCACTTCTGGTGCATTACCACATATGCTTCAATTGTTCTCATTTTTGTATAATACAATCCAGAACATAGAGCAGACAGTTTTTCTAATACGAGCTTCTGGCCCGATACTGTTTTAGTAATAAGAAGATGCTCTTTACTGCCTTCATTGGTCGTTTCAATATGGTAATCATTACGACGTATATCTTTGAAACTCAATAAATTTCTTCTGGATTGTGAAGAGAATAGAGCATCATCAATACAAAATTTGGTGCCATTAGGCAACACAATATAAGCTCTTCTGGAGCCTTCAATTAAATCCGATGAACCTGATATGGTATGGACATAGGCTTTACTTAGTATTAGATTTTGAAAATATTTCTTTTCTTTGAGAATTGTGTGAGTTGTAGCACTGTCAGCCAGACATATATCTTTATCATTCAACTCAGAGATAAAAAACTCATCAATGTGATCCATGATTTTATAAAATATACAAAACTTTTATTACTGATAGAAAGAAAATACATTAATTAAGTGGAACACTTCCATCTCCAATTAAGTGTTCAATACTACCATCAGGATGATTAAAGAAATCAGATACATCAAGATGAGTAACGTCTACATCTACTGAATCTAATAAATCATCTGATGGTTCTACTAAATTTGTTTCATGCACTTTATTCTTTCCTTTAATAGAAGCTTGATATAAATCAGCTAAGTGCCTGGCCGTACGACAGGTACGTGACCAATGTCCAGTCATTCCACATCTATGGCACACCTCTTCACTTTTCTTTGAAGAATTATTCTGAGGATTTTTACCCCTCTCTGAATTGTACCACTTCTGGTGATATGGTATATTATAATCCCTTTTAATGTTGTCACTCCTGATACCAACATTTCTATAATTTCTCCTACCACGTCCACGCCTCCGATTTCTTCTAAAGGATGCACCATTCACTTCTGGGAATGATGCAAACCTGTTACCATTCACTTTAGGGAATGATATTGAGCTAGTAGGGCGTGACTGGTGGATTTCTAATAAGAGCTCATTATTCTGCTCAGCTACTAGAAGACATGATATAAGTTCAGAATATTTCTTGAACTTTCTCTCGATACTGCTGCTGCAGGAGCACATTCGAGGCATGAAATGTAGTAAAAGTCTTCTCTAGCATATCTTCATCGGTGATTTTCTCACCGCATAATTTTAATACTGAGCTTATTTTAAAAAGTGCCGAATTATACTCACTAACATTTTTATAATCTTGCAACCTCAGGTGCATCCATTGAGAACGAGCTCTTGGGAGGATGACAGTCTTCTGGTGTTCATACCTCTCCCTTAAATTGTTCCACAAAATATAGGGATCTTTTACTGTGAGATATTCAGTTTTCAATTCTTCATGAAGATGGTGGCGAAGGAAAATCATTGCTTTAGCACGTTCCTGCAGGGATGCTTGATTTCCTTCTTTAATAGTTTCTCCCAAGTTCATTGCATCAAGATGTATTTCAGCATCAAGTATCCAGGATAAATAATTTTTCCCAGATATATCAAGAGCAACAAATTCCAATTTTGTAAGATTTGTCATTTTCTACACATATAAATAATAAATATGTGTATTTCAGAAAATATATTTATAAATTCACACAGATAATCATCAATAAAATATATCAAAGATTTCAAATAATATATTGAAGAACTTACAGAGGAATAAGGCCACTAGCTTCAGAATTGGCAGAACCGTCGTACTGATAACGTGTTATGAAACTTAAAAAAAGGAACTACTATTACAAAAGAGAAATAAGAAATTCTCTCTGAAATTCTTAAGAACTAAAACTTTCTTTCTCTCTCTATTTTTTCTTATGAATTTCATTACAACTGAAACTTCTATTTATAGGTTTTGAAATTATTATGTAAGTTACTATACATGTTACTATGCAAATTACTATGCAAAATTTAAAATAATAGTGATAAGATCATTCACATAATTTAATGATGGGACAGAAACGACTTATAAATTTCGTTCATTCGTTTCATTCTAGACGTATATAATAACTTGTTCAAAGGTGCGTATCCAGAAAACAAAAAAACTTGCTCAAAAGTCCGCCGTCGTTTTGACCACCTGGCACAAAGACCCTCTTTTCCAAGCAAGTTGAACTCGTGTTATGATTATGACTGAGAAGCGACAAATGTTATGATTGATAATTATGTGGTGAGTCTTTAAAGAAGTACTTCTGTTTGTATCATAAAAATAAAATAAAAAATCCACTTTGGATTATTGTTACAAATTATGCATACAAAATATCCCAACTAGCGAATGGTGTCCCGATACTGTAAGTTTTTACTTTATTTTTTTTAAAACAATACGAAAAAACTAAAATATAAGATATAGAAATATACATACACAAATCCTTAAAAAACAAAACAAAACAAAACAAAAATGAGATAATTTTCCTTCTCTTATATATTTGCGTTTTTTTAAATATATTGTTTTGTCTCATTGACTTTTTTTTTTTTTTGGCTAATGCAAAATATGCACGTCGATCTAGAAATATTACGTTTCGCACTATCAATATAATAATATATTTTCCCGTATTTAGTTAGCAAATTTTTTAAAACCTTAACTTATTAATTACCCACAACTTGATTTTTTTTTTTAAAATACCCACAACTTGATTATTGTTATAAATTATGCACCAAAAACTCCAATTAGCGTATGATATATAATAGATATTCTATCTTATTTGTCTCTTAAAGCTTTAACATAAATTCTTAAAGCGTTCGTATTTGTTTTTCTCGGAGTTTTTATTCTATTGGTATATATGCGCATTTATTTTCTTTTAAAAAATGTTGATGAAAAAAATATAAATTTGAGATTTATTTGATGTTCTTACTTTTACACATTTTTTTATCACTGAGTGAAAGGTCTCCTATAAAACCTCAATTCAAGTATTTGTATTACGAATCTAAAAGTAAAGGTTTAGCGTCGTTTTCGAATGTATCGTGATCATATTCATGAAACAAAGTATATCCAAGTTTCATTTTATGTATGCATATGTGCATAATATCTTGTAAAATGCTCAACTTATATATTTTGTAACATCTTCCGTATGAATAATGCTATTATTCTACCTCATTTTATCATCTTATTTTGATTGTTCATACATTTATTTTTTTACCTCAGTTAACAAAGTGATTATTACTAAGAGTGCTATCCACCATAAAAAGTTAGGTCATCCCTTTCCTACCCTACCCCTACCTCCACATGGGTAGGGGTGGGGAATTCTCTCTCGTAGTCTACCTTCATCCATGCAAAGGCTAAGTATGCCATCTGCTTAATGAGGTGTGAGGGTAGACCCCGAGGTGAAACTAGGTAGTGCTTTTGGGGCCTTAAAGTTTTCTAAAAATTCCTTAGTCTATAGATTAGTAGGAATTTTTTTATACAGCCCCAACACAGCAATATTTAGCCCCTGCTTTATACAAAAATCTTTTCTAAGACCAATAGTTCAAATCCAAGTGACCAAACGTATAAACTCCAAGTCCAATGTCCAATGTAAAAGCATAACACCCACAAACTCTTCAAATGGCAGATTTGGTCCCACTTTTCTAGAATATGAAGTCTGCTTTATATATATATATATATGCAGGTAATATGAAAGTCTAGAATATGAAGTATAAGCTGGGTTTGGAAACAAAACTTTCTCAATTATTTTCAAATATTTTTTACTATTATTCACAATTTATTATTACTTTTCTAAAATATGAAGTCTAATTTATTTATATGCAAATTTGGTCTCACCTTTCTTACTTGAAATTACTATTAAATTTATATGCTATTTTAAAGTTTTAGTATATATTATATTTATATGAAATATGGAAGTGTATATTATATTGTATTTGATTTATAATTAATTAAATAAATTAATATATTATAAATTTGCAGATTAGTTGAGAATTTGAGAGTATTTGTTAATTGACAAACTATACCAAAAAATTTAATAATCTTATATGATTATTTTTAGGTACTTTTGAAACTTATTCCTGATTTATATAATATTATTTTTATATGTTGTCACATATAAAAAATATACATTATTTATATTTATACCTATTATATATTTTATTGCCCCCCCAAACACCGATTCCTGATTCAGCCCCTGGATAGACCCCCTACATCTACCCCTTATCCTACCCTTTATATTCCATAAAATTAAAAAAAAATAGATGAGATAAACATTCAGAGAAATCAACTTACTTTAAGCCAGAACACAAATAGCAACAATGGCGCAAAAGGTAGAAACTGGAAATAGGAAAGGGGCATAAGAGTTAGGGCATCAAATTCGGAATCGTGAGGAAGGGGGAAGGCTAAAGTTTAAGTACAAAACTCATAAAGACGTAGTTTTGTTATTGACAAAACAATGCCATGTTAATTATTTGGTCAAAACAAAAATTCTAGACATCAAAACGATGTCGTTATGGAAAAAAATGTCATTTTGTTGCCTGAGTGTTTTCTTTAATAACAGATATTATATATTATATATATATATATATATATTTCTAGCGAGGATAGAACGGGGTATATCCGGGGTGGGATCACCCCAATCCCCCGCCCTCACCCCCGCTAGGGGCGCTAGATGTGAGTGCAGCCATCCACCCCCCCCCCCCCAACATTATCTAGGGTGGGGGATCCACCCCGCCCACACGAGGGTGGAGCAGCGGGGAGCTGGGAGCGGGGCCCCACTATCCACTCCTAACTAGTGTCTTAGTATTTTTTTATTTTTTAAAACTTTTTAAACATACTTAAAAAAATATTTGAAAGTAAAAGTAAAAAAAGAGTATAATTTACTCAAGGGGGCACATCAAGGACAAATTGAGGAAAAGTAGTAGCAATACTCTAATTTACTTTACAGATGCTTTTGTATGATGCTATATATTTGTTCAGTTTAGTTTTTTAAAAGAATTTTTTGCTTGTCTGGTTCAGAAGATTCAAAATAAATGGGTTGAAGGAATTTTTGGTGTTGCTAAAAACCTTACTAAAGAAAAAGTGGATGAGGTGTTGAAGGAGTTTATAAAAGATTTTAAAGAAGATACTCTAGCATCAAAAGGGTGGCCAGCTTTTCTATTTGCCTATACAGATAGAAATATATAGCATCATAATCAATTCCTACACAAGAATCCTGGCAAAAAAGCATCCAAGACTCTGCATCAAATGTGTCTATCCTAGCTTTGTCAAGACAAATATGAATGGAAATACTGGCATATTACTTATTGAAGAGGGTGCTTCAAGTCTTGTGAGATTAGCCCTTTGCCTAAGGCAATCCTTCCGGCCTCTTTTTTGTTCAAAAAAAAGTGTCTTCTTTCTTAGGATTGACAATCCATAACGATAAGATACATACAACCCGCGTGCCAATTTTATAGTTAATACAAAGAAGTGGAAAGGCCATCTACATCTCTGTACTTTCAGTTGGAGTAGCTGTTATATACATTTATACTCATTTACATTTGTTAGGCTTTCAGGCAAGTTGGACCTTTAGCAGAAACTTAAATTTTAGATCATTATAAAATGGGTTAAATACAGACAAATTTTGGTTGATTCATCTCATTATCTGATCATGCTGAGTCGACCAGTCAAAAATTATTTATTAAGTTGATAAATTTATTAAGGAATAAATCTCATATTGCCTATGGATAAGGTCTTGGGTATATTTATAAGTAATGTGTAATCTTCTATTGTTGAATTGGTTTTATGAGATGAGTTAGGTGTTGGGAAATAGCCAAAGAAACAAACAACAAAGATATGAAATAAACCGCAGCGGATGCAACAATGAGAAATAAAACAGTAAACACAGAATAAACACAGCGATTTAAGTGGTTCAGCTCAAAATGAGCTTACATCCACTGTGGGGTTGGTTTCAAAAGTTCACTAGATTAAATAGAGGTTACAGAGAGAGTAGTAGCAGATGGTACAGTTAGTATTCAGAAGATTGCTACTTCAGAGAATCTAGCAGACATAATGACCAAGCCAATTGCAGTATTCAAGTTCAAATTTTGTTTGGACTTGATAGGGGTTCGGGGTTTCTAGGTTCCTTAGGAAACTCAGATGGGGTTGGTTTTCTCAGTTGCTGCATTTTACATTCTTGGGTTAATTTGGAGGTTATGGGGCTTTTATGTATTCCTAAACCATTTTCAACAAATCTCTACCTTGGCTTGAATATCTAAAAGCCCCATAAACTCCAAATTAACCCAAGAATGTAAAATGCAGCAACTGAGAAAACGAACCCCATCTGAGTTCCCTAACGAACCTGGAAACCCCGAAACCCTATCAAGTCCAAACAAAATTTGAACTTAAATACTGCAACTGGCTTAGTCATTATGTCTGCTAGATTCTCTGAAGTAGCAATCTTCTGAATACTAGCTGTACCATCTGCCACTACTCCTCTGATAAAATGATACCTGATATCAATGTGCTTCGTTCTCTCATGATACATTTGATTTTTAGTCAAATGTATAACACTCTAGCTGTCATAAAACACTGTCATCTCTATCTGCTGAAGACCCAGGTCACTGATTAGCCCCTTCACCCAAATGGCCTCCTTAACAGCCTCAGCTGCTGCCATGTATTCTGCCTCTGTAGTTGATAAAGCAACAGTTGATTGAAGTGTTGCTTTCCAACTAATACCAGAACCACACAATGTGAAAATGTAACCTGTCAATGATCTTCTCTTGTCTAAATCCCCAGCATAGTCAGAATCAACAAAACCAAACAACAGAACTGAGATCTACATCTCTATCAAATATCAAGCCCACATGCGAGGTTCCCGATTCCTTGGCACGACTCAACAAAGCAGCCGTGCCGTCCTACCTATTTAAAGTTTGAGAATAGGTTGAGGGTGTTGCGCCCCCGATGCCTCTAATCATTGGCTTTACCCGATAGAACTCGCCCACCCTTTGTGGGTTCTAGGTTAGAGCGCAGTCAGGCACCGTAACCCGGTTTCCATCGCCAGTTCTGCTTACCAAAAATGGCTTACTTGGAGCTCTCGTCTTCAGGCGCCACAAGCTGAAACTGTTCTAACCGTCAAATTTCTCAACTTCAAATCTTGCTATAGCCATCCCTTCAAATATTCACAGAGCCTGAAAACGCTCTGATACCAGTTTCAGTTCTGCTATAGATTTGTTGAGTATGGCTTAAGAATACATGCCCAGACCTGTCTCACTCGATCCTCGCTCGAGCAAGACTTCGAGACTTCGATATTTGCTTCAACCCAAGACTTCGCTCGACCCTCGCTCGACCTCTAGCTCGAGTGAGGATGAGGCAGTGACTTCGCTCGACTCTCGCTCGACCTCCCGCTCGAGCGAGATGCCACGTATTGCCAGGTGTCCGTTTTCTAGTTGAGCGAATCTGACCTAGATGTTCTCGCTCGAGCGAGTTTAAGTCTTGCTCGAGCGAGATTGCACAATATAAATATTGCGAAGGCATTTCGCGTAGCGGACGAAGAAGACGAATGCAGACCCCTGTTTTGGCACTGACGAGCAGAGCTTCTCCCCTAGATCATTTCTTCTCCATTTCTCCATTATTCTAAGTGAAACTTGTGAGGATTGAGTGTATACACGTGAGGTGAGTGTTCTCTGTTGTAAGTATCTCTTGATACTCTTTCTGTAACCTCCATTTGATCTAGTGAAGTTTTGAAACCAACCCCACAGTGGATGTAAGCTCATTTTGAGCTGAACCACTTAAATCACTGTGTTCTTTCTGTGTTTACTGTTTTATTTCTCATTATTGCATCCACTGCGGTTTATTTCATATATTTGTTGTTTGTTTCTTTGGCTATTTCCCAACATTAGGCTTATGAATTTCTATTGGGTATCAGAACCTACCACAAGACGAATGTGGGCCCACACTACTTACTCTGTGACAAGGACCAGAAAAAATACTGGTCTACAAATGAGGGAGGGTGTTAAGGAATAAATCTCACATTGCATGTGGACAAGATCTTGGGTATGGTTATAAGTAATGTATAAATCTCTCTTGTTGAATCGGTTTTATAAGATGAGTGAATTTCTACATAATATCAAAGCCTATCACATGATAAATAAGGTCTCACACTACTTACCCCCTGACAAGAACCAGTAAAAATGCTAGTCTGCATGTGAGGAATTAGGCAGTTGAGGAATAAATCATACATTACCTATGGACAAGGTCTTAAACATACTTATAAGTAATGTGCAATCCTCTCTTGTTAAACTAGTTTTATGAGATGAGTTAGACTTATAAATTTCTATAGATTTCACATTTGAAAAATGCGGACAAGGGAGTAGTCTTTTGGATTATTCGGCTTTTATACTGTTACCCAAATGACTAATACAAGAGAATGAGTGAATTGGGTTATATTATAAAATCAGCAATTGTAAACTAAATATACGATATAAAATATAAACAGTATATAAAGTAGCAAGAATTGTAAAGAGTAGGGTAAGAACAAGTAAACTCAGTATTTTTACGAGGTTAAGCCCTACTACCTCCGTTCTCGCCTCAAGCTACCCCTTGAGAATCCCAAATTCACTATTCAATCTCTTTTAGGTGGAGATAGAAACCTATTATACTTTTGAGCAGTACCACTACAAAGAATTCGTGTAAAACACCCTCTACACTTGCAATCACCTCATGCTTGGTGATTCAACTATTTCTTATGTAGAACATCTTCTACACACACAAGGGTTATACGCACTTTTTTACTGATACAAGAGTTGATAGTGGGTAGACAATCAGAGTACACTCCTCAATGAGTGAGATAGAAATAATACAGCGCAACCTATATCTCTCTAAAAAAGATTAAGAATTAAGGTTCAAAACTTTAGAAAAGAGAGAATGAGAGTTTTGAAAGAATAATGCAAAATTTAGCAATAGATATGTAAGCTTTTGTTGTTGTGATTTTGCAAAACTCAAGTGAGTTATTTATAAGCAAATGAATCACACTCAATCATCTTCCAAATTCAAAATTCAAATTTCGATGAAGTCATTGCATATGTCATTCAATTTTCAAAATTCAAATTGTTGAATGAAGTCATTGCATATGTCATGCAAATATAAAATATAATTTTTGAAAATAAAGTTTTTAATGAGATCATTGCATATGTCATACACATGCCAAATATAATTTTCCAAATTAAAACTTTTAATGATGTCATGCATATATCATGCTTATGTCATGCATAAAAAAATGCAATTTAATACTTTATGAGAAAAGATTAATTTTTGAGTCTTAATCCAATTTCGAATTTTATCAAGAGATGTATAAAAATAATTTATGAGTTTCATTTGTAGACTTGTTTTTTTATGCTTGATATGCGCTTTGCTCCATGCGTAGATAATTTGAGTTTGAGACTTGAATTTATTTATTATCATCAAAATCTACACGTAGATACGAAACTTAAAACTTTGGATTCAACAATCTCCCCCTTTTTGATGATGACAATACTTAGTAGAATTTTTAGACTTGCAGTAATACTTAAGCTTCTCCTAAGAATAAGCGTTAGTTTTTCAAGTAATAGATAAACATAATTCCAGCATATATAACAGAGTTAAA
This sequence comes from Platycarya strobilacea, assembly GCA_036898215.1. Classification (NCBI taxonomy): domain Eukaryota; kingdom Viridiplantae; phylum Streptophyta; class Magnoliopsida; order Fagales; family Juglandaceae; genus Platycarya; species Platycarya strobilacea. The sequence continues at coordinate 8,461,881 of CM072545.1, forward strand.
AATCTAAATATTTACGTCTAAAACTTCTCCCCCTTTTGGCATCATTAAAAATGAATCATAATTAGCTCAATAAGACATCTTCCTACAATAACCAATAGATAAATAAAATGGTGCGTTAGTAGAGACTGTAGAGAATTCGGTGCAGAGCCACACGTGTCTGACAAAACCTGCAAAGGTTGGAGGTCTAGTTCTATCAATTCAGTACGGAAGTAGATTCAAATCCGCTTGATATTGTTGACAAATAAGATACGTAGATATTTGAAAGTTTTTTATTTCTGTTTAAATGACCATTTTCATCCACCGAATGCTAAAACAAATCTCATATTGCTCATTGATCAAGTATCTGTTTATCCAAAATGATAGAATGACAGAAAAAATTTCGTCTAATAATCTTCTGGATTTGAATTAGGAACCGTCTCAACCAGTCATTTTATCTCCTGAGATTGTCAACACCATGATAGAAGCAGAGATGCATTTTTCTGGTATAACTGATTCTGAATTGTTGCAGCATCAAGAACTTTCAGTGCTCATTATGCTGCCTCTATTACGACCATGTCTTGGAGATTACTAGCGAGAACAAATGAGGTTGATCGACTTAACAATCAAATATCTATTCTCATCAAAAACTTGCAAATAAAGGTAGAAAGAATAAGAGGTTAAAGTAAGAAAATAAAGATTTGACAGAATTAGCTTGTGTTCTAAAACTTCAAATAGAGGAATCGGAACGAGTGAGAGTTCAAGCACAGAGTCAACATCAGCAGATAATGGCAATGTTTCACGAGAGAAATATGGACAATTGTAATTAATCTCGCTGGCTTAGTTCGATAACTTTTGACAATATGCATCCGGCATATCTTATAAATTTATTAAGTAAGATTTGAAAAGATGACAGTTTGTCTTGTACTTATTTCCATCTTTATAAAAACAATTCTTAATTTTATCTAATTTTCATCAAATCTTCTTCTCATATCTGTAGTTCATCTTTATTCTCAATTTACAAAATTTCAAGGACTCATCAATTTTCTTTCAGTACTTTTCGTGATCAAGATATGAGGTATTATTCACCTCAAACTATTTCTGCATTTGTTGTAGGCGCCATGAAGCAACAAAACACTGATTTAGCTAATAAATCAGATCATGATGCCATTTACGAACTTGTAAGTCTCGGAACTCAATACTCATATCCATTGTCACTTTTTCCGCTCGGTTGCAGTCCAAAACTCGCAAAATTGAGAAACTTAGTGAAACTGTCTTTGTACTTCAACGACTTGTTTATGAGTCAAACAAAAAAATATTAGAATTAAAACAAAATAATAAGGATTTAAAATTTTTTTTTGTCTCTTCATTTCGATTGTCTAATCCTTTAGACAATGATGGTATGTTAATCTATGAAGTGCAAATTCATCTAAATGATGAGGCTAGAAGCATTAAGTTTTTGTAAATTATTTGAGATAATGGAATAAAAATATTTAGCAAATATTCATGGCATGCATCATTCATATTTCTCTTCTAATCAGGCATAGTCTATCTTCTGATCATGTCTGCTAGTGAATTCTAATACAATATCGCCCTTCTGCACATGATGTCTAAGAAAATGATATCTAATTTCAATATACTTGGTCCTAGAATGTTGTATTCTTTGAAAGATTTATAGCACTAGTATTATCACATTTAATAGGAATATGATTGTACATAAATTTAAAATCTTCAAGTTGTTGTTTTATGTAAAGAACTTGAGCACAACAACTGCCTACAACAACATATTTTGCCTCAGCAATAGATAATGCAACAAAATTTTACTTTTTACTAAATCATGAAATAAGTGCATGACCTAAAAATGACATGTTCCACTAGTACTTTTTCGATCAACTTTGCAACCGGTATAATCCGCATCTGAATAATTAATAAGATCGAAAAAAATGTATTTAGGATACCATAACCCTAGGTCAATGGTACCGACAACATATCTAAAAATACGCTTGACTGCAATCAAATGAGATTGCTTTGGAGATGATTGAAAACGTGTACATAAACATACACTGAACATAATATTAGGTCTACTAGCTATCAAATATAATAAACTACCAATCATACCTCGATATACTTTTGAGTCAACTGACTTACCGCTTTCATCTTTATTAACTTTGGTGGTTGGACTCATTGGTGTTGCAATTACTTTCGCACCTTCCATCTCAAACTTTTTGAGTAACTCTTAGATATATTTTGATTGATTAATTAATGTTCTACTTTTGGCTTGCTTGATTTGTAATTCAAGAAAGAAATTAAGTTCTCCCATCATGCTAATTTCAAATTCTTCCTGCATGCTCTTAACAAAATCTTAGCACATATTTTCATTAGTAGCACCAAATATTATATCATCAACATAAATTTGAACTAGAAAAATATCATCTTGTTCATATTTGATAAAAAGAGTTGTATGAATCTTTCCTCTTGAAAAACTTTTTTCAATCAAGAAATTACTAAGTCTTTTATACCAAGCTCTAGGAGCTTATTTGAGTCCATATAATATTTTTGCGAACTTAAAAACATGATTAGGAGAAATATGATTTTCACAACCTGGAGGTTGCTCAACATATACCTCTTTATTTATAAAACCATTTAAAAAAGCACTTTTAACATCCATTTGAAGAAGTTTGAAATTTTTATAACATGCATATGCAAGTAACATTCGAATAGTTTCTAATCTTGCAACAGGTGCATACATTTCATCATAATCGATTCATTCCTCTTAATTGAAACATTGGGCTACAAGTCGGGTCTTGTTTCTAGTAATGATTCCAAACTCATATTTCTTATTTCTAAAAACTCATTTTGTTCCAATAACAGCATGATTTTTGGGTCTAGGAACAAGTGCCCATACATTATTTCTTTCAAATTGATTTAATTCTTCTTACATAGTTAGAATCCATGATTCATCAATAAGTGCTTCATCAATATTTTTTGGTTTAATTTGAAATAGAAAAACAGTATGATTACAAATATTTTTAAGAGATGATCGAGTACTTACACCTCGTAAAAGTTCTCCTAGAATTTGTTCCACTGGATAATCTTTCACATATTTCCACTATTTGGTTGCATCTTATATTAAGTCTTGATGATCTTTCCCGATGTCTCCATGTTGGACTTCTTCCATTGTATTTTATTTATTGAGATTGAGAATATTTGTGCTATTTGTACTTTCTGTTTCTTCATCAATATATTTCTTGGAGAGTAAAGGGTTTGATTCAACAAATATTACATGCATAGATTCTTTTTCAGTTAAAACTCTTTTATTGAACACTCTATAAGCTTTTCTATTTGTAGAATACCCAAGAAAGATACCGTTATCAGATTTTGCATCAAACATTCCTAAATGATCTCTATCATTAAGAATAAAATATTTGCATCCAAATACATGAAAATAACTAATGTTGGGCTTCTTCTCATTCCAAAGCTTATAATGGATTTTATTTAATTTAGACCTTAACATAATTCTATTTATAACATAACATGCAGTACTTACCGCTTCAGCCCAAAAATAACTAGGTAAATTATTTTTATTGAGTATTGTTCTTGCCATTTCTTGAAGAGATCTATTTTTCCTTTCTACTACCCCATTTTGTTGAGGAGTTCGAGTAGTAGAGAAATTATGTTAAAAATCATTTTCATCACAAAAAGACTCAATATCTTTATTGGCAAACTATTTTCCCCTATTACTTCGGATGTTTGAAATAGTATAACCCTTTTCATTTTGAATTCTCTTGCATAACTTGGTAAAGACATTATGTACCTCATCTTTATGAGCGAGAAAGATGACCTAAGTATATCTAGATAAATCATCAATAATAACAAATGCATAAGATTTTCCTCCCAAATTCGTAACTCTATTTGGTCTAAAAAGGTTCATATGTATTAATTGTAATGGTCTAGTAGTGGAAATATGTTTCTTGATTTTGAAAAAAGTTTTTGTTTGTTTACCAAACTGGCATGCATCACAGATTTTGTCTTTAAAAAAATTTACTTTTGGCAAACCTCTCATAATATTATTTTTTGAAAGTTTGGAAATAAGTTCCATGTTTGCATGACCTAACCTTCTATGCCATAATCAACTATTTTCATGTTGAGCTGATAAACAAATAGCATCTTGTGAGACAATTTCTTCAAATTCAATTGTATAAATATTATTATTTCTAAGAGTAATAAAACAAATATTGCAATCATAATTATTCAAAATAATGCACTTATCCTTTTTAAAAGTAATTGTAAATCCTTTATCACATAATTGATTTATATTTAAAAGATTATATTTTAGACCATCAACAAGTAGAACATTTTCAATTAGAAGACTTCTTACCAACTTTATCTATTCCCATAATATTCCCTTTTGAATTGTCTCCAAATGTCACGTGTCTTTTTTCTTTAGAAGTGAGATCAATGAATTTAGTTTTATCTCCTGTCATGTGTCTTGAGGATCCGCTGTCTAAAAACCATTTAATTTTACCTATGGAGGACTTCATGCATACCTGTAAAAGTAATTAAAATAATTTTTCTTTGTACCTAAGTTCTTTGGATCCTTTATTTATTAGTATTAGAAGAAATAAGATTTTTTGGTACTCATATGGTCCTAATAGTCATTGTATGTCTTTTTCTAGTAGGACGAGTATGATAATTATGACCATTTCTATTGCAAAAATTATAAATAACATGTGACATTTTTGAAGATCTTGAATGATTGTAATAATATCTTTCTTTGACAAATTTATTTTTAGGAAAAGAATTTTGAAAATCTGATTTTGATTTAGTAGGTTTATCAAAGAAACTTTTATAGGATTTGAGTTTTTCTTTTGGCATGTATCCCAATCCTAGTTTATTAAAAACACATATTTAACTACCAAGAAGTTTTTCAAAGTTCATTTGTCCATTAGTAAAGTTTTCAGCAATCTTTTCTAAAACATCTACTTTCTTTTTCAGTTAATCATTTTCATCTTTTGAAACTGTATTTTCTTTTCTTAAAATATCAATTTCATTTGTTAAAGAAGAATTTTTCTTTTCAACATGGTATACTTGTACCTAATTTTTCAAATTCCTCATATACCTCTTCGAAAACATTTTGTAATTCTTCATAAGAAGGATTTTCAATATTTTCGAAATTTATTACCTCAATATCATCTTTAGCCATAAGACAAAAATTTGCAGATTCTTCATTGCTTGCATTGCTGTCTGAACTACTTGAATCATCATCTCACGTAATTTTCATTGATTTCTTACCTTTGTATCGATCTTTTTTTAGCAGAGGAAAATCTACCTTGATATGTCTAGGCTTTTTGCATTTATAACAAGTTAGGAATCGTTTTTATCTGTATCTTTGTTGGAAAATTTTTTGAAAGATTTCCTTGGAGGAGTTTTATTTTTCAAGAATCTCTTAAATTTTCTTCTGATTATTGCAATCTTTTTTCATCTTCATCACTTTCACTTTTATGAGGAACGGTTTTGAGTGTCAAGCTCTTCTTTTGCTTTCCTTATTCTTCTCCTCTTTTCAATGTGTACTCATAAGTGACCCGATGAGTTCATTTACTTTGAGTTTTTTAAGATCTATAGTTTTAAGAATTGCCGTTACTTTTGATTCCCAACGTTTTGACAAGGAATTGAGAATTTTTCTTACTATCTCCAAGTTGGAATAAACTTTAGCAAGAGATATCAAATTATTTATAATATTAGTAAAACGAGTATACATAGAAGAGATAGATTCATCAACATTCATTTTGAACATTTCATATTTATGTGTAAGAATATAAATTTTTTATTTTTTGACTTGCGAAGTTTCTTCATAGATTACTTTCAAGTTGTCCCAAATTTTTTTTGTTGTCCTGCAAGTTATTATTCTGTTAAATTCATTACTAATGAGAGCATTATATAGAAAATTCACAGTCATTACATTCACAGTATAAAGTCTATCGTTTTCGCGATCAAACTCTTCCTCTTCCTTTTTTACCTTTACTCCATCAACAGTTTTTATTGGAATATAAGACCCATTTACAATACATTTCCAGATTTCTCGACCTTGAGACTGAAGAAATATTCTCATTTTAGTTTTTCAGAAAGTATAATTATTTTCACAAAATAGTGGAGGTCGACTACTGGATTGACCTTCAGCAAAAATAGCTGCAATGTTAGACATATGATCTTAACTCAACAGATAGTTAATCTTATAACAGAGCTCTTGTTCTGATACTAATTTTTGCTCAAATGACTAACACAAAAGGGGGGTAAATTGAGTTATATTATAAAATAAGCAATTGTAAACTAAATATACAATATAAAATATAAACAGCATATAAAGCAGCAAGAATTGTAAAGAGTAGGGTAAGAAGAAACAAACTCAGTATTTTTACGAGGTTCAGCCTCACTGCCTACGTCCTTGCCTCAAGCTACTCCTTGAGGATTCTAAATTCACTATTTAATCTCCTTTAGGTGGAGATAGAAACCTATTACATTTTTAAGCAGTACCACTACAAAGAATCCGTGTAGAACACTCTCTACACTTACAATCACCTCATACTTGGTGATTCAACTATTCCCTGTGCAGAAAACCTTCTATCCACACAAGGGTTATGCACACCCTTTTACTGATACAAGAGTTGATAGTGGGTAGACTATCAGAGTACACTCTTCAATAAGTGAGATAGAAACAATACAGCGCAACCTATATTTCTCTAAAAAATAATAAGAATTAAGGTTCAAAACTTTAGAAAAGAAAGAATGAGAATTTTGAAAGAATGATACAAAATTTAGTAATAGATGTGTAAACTCTTGTTGTTGTGATTTTGTAAAACTCAAGTGAGCTATTTATAGGCAATTGGATCACACTCAAATATTTTCCAAATTCAAAATTCAAATTTTGATGAAGTCATTGCATATGTTATTCAATTTTCAAAATTCAAATTTTTGAATGAAGTCATTGCATAGTCATGCACATATAAAATATAATTTTTGAAAATAAAACTTTTAATGAGATCATTACATATGCTATGCACATGCAAAATATAATTTTTCAAATTAAAATTTTTAATGATGTCAGGCATATATCATGCTTATGTCATGCATAACAAAAATGCAATTTAATGTTTTATAAAAAAAAGATTAATTTTGAACCTTAATCCAATTTCGAATTTTATCAAGAGATGTACAAAAATAATCTATGAGTTTCATTTATAGACTTGTTCTTTTATACTTGATTGCTTCATTGTATAGATAATTTGAGTTTGAGACTTGAATTTGTTTGTTATCATCAAAATCTACATGTAGATACGAAACTTGAAACCTTGGATTCAATATATACGTTATCTTATATCAGTTTTTTTTTTTTGGTCAAAAAACTTTTTGGGTTGTCTGTTTTAGAAGATTCAAAATAAATGGGCTGAAGAAATTTTACGTGATGCCGAAAACCTTACTGAAGAAAAAGTGGATGAGGTGTTGAAGGAGTTTCTCAAAGATTTTAAAGAAGATACTCTGGCATCAAAAGGGTGGCCAACTTTTCTATCTGCCTATACAGTCTCAAAAGTAATCATGAATGCCTACACAAGAATCCTGGCTAAAAAGTATCCAAGTTTCTGTATCAACTGTGTCTGCCCTGGCTTTGTCAAGACAGATATTAATCGAAATACTGGCATATTACCTGTTGAAGAGGGTGCTTTAAATCCTACGAGGTTAGCCCTGCTGCCCAATGGCAGTCCTTCCAGCCTCTTTTATGTTTGAAAGGAAGTGTCTTCTTTCTGATCATTACAATAAATTACATATAGCCTTTTTGCAATAGTAATAATACAGAAATGTAAAGGCTATCTAAGTATCTGAACTTTCAGTTGGAGTATCTATCCTATTTTTACTCATTTTACATATTTATTCAAGTGTTGCTACACTTGATAAGAAACTGGGATAAAGTTTACAATTGAGATGAATATCTTTATTTGTTAGGTTCAGTTATCAGGTTCTTTGTCATATTTTTGTGCTTCAGCTTCTCATTCTTACTTGTTTTTATCGTAAGTCATTTGTGGCCTTGGCTGGTGTTGATGTTTATTGTTAGAACTGCCTGAACGATAAAAAGTATTTTACAATATTGAGTTGTAACATATTAAACCATATCAATCTTTCATAATACTTTTTTTAGGTTTTTGTTAGGTCAAAGCATTTTCTAAAAAGCATATAAGTTTAGATTAAAAAAAAAAGAGCATGTTCATCAACCTAAATAAAGATGCTTGACATGATAGTAGTGCACCATTAACACATAATCACCTGAGCGGCGCTATCTACTAGGGGTGGGCAAAATTTCTGACTTCCGACTTCCATCCGAATTCTGCTCCGATTCTGACTCCGATCGGTGTCGGAATTCAGAGTCGGAAATTTCTGACTCCGAATTAGGAGTCGGATTTCGGAATCGGAGTCAGGTTTTATACCAAACTCCGAAGTTTTTAAAAAAAAAAAAAAAGATGCAAAACGACGTCGTTTTGCATCTTTATTTATTTTTTATTTAATTTAGCTAAACGACGACGTTCCAATTAAATAGAAACGGCGCCGTTTAGGCTAGGGTTTGTAAACGCCCAGCTCTTTCTTCTTCCTTCTTCTTCTTCTTCTTTCTTCTTCAGTTCTTCTTCCTTCTTCTTTTGCCGCTGAGACTCCGAAGGTGAAGTCCATCCCCAGGGGCCCAGTGCTGCACTGCTAGTCTTCGACGGTGATTCTCTCACACCGCCGGTGCTCCACGGCGTCGCCCGACACTCGCTGACCAGTGACCGCGGAACCATCCGAGATTCTGAATCTGCGATTTCGGAATATTGTCGGTAATTACTAATTAAAACTAATTAAATGTATTATTTTAATGTGATTATTTGAGTTGGTTGGCTTGTGAGTTGTGTATGTTATTATATTGTGAAAAATTCGAATTTATATTGTGTATTTTGACAGTGTGTATAAACTGTTTGATGAAATGTCATTGAGAAAAAAAATTTGAAATTGGCCTAATTAAATGTCATTGTGTATTCTATTTAAATATAAAACTTAGCAAGAAGACTTACTTAAACTTGGACCATTTTTATTAAAAATATATATATATATATATTGTAGGTAAATACAAATGTTTGTACTTTGTAGGTTATATTTATTATTGAGATCATTTGTTTGAATATAAATATATTGAAATATTTGTTGGAATGTATGAAATAGATTGAAATGAATTTAATTTTTTTATTAAATATTTATTATATTAAAAAATTAAATATTTATTCAGTACAAGTCATGAACTTTCACCTAATAACAATTTCCTAATATTGTATTTTGCTACACTAATAACATTATAAATTTAATTTTAGGAATTTACTAATATAGTACGATTTTCTTTGGTGAAAGGATAGCAGTCAAGCCACAAGAGAAGAGATCATTAACATCGACGTTTCCAAGATACAACCTAAAAGAGTAGGGAGTTCGGTCAGAGACTAGAAAAGTATGAAATACTCCTTACTTTCCAGTCTTTTTCTGAAGTTCCTGATAGATTACTGTCAAATAGCTTCTTCTGCCGCTTCATTGTAAGATCGGCATACGAAGGTGTCAGCACTAAGAAAGCAAATCAGACAATAACAATAGATCAGTACTAAGTTAGAAGCAAACTAAGCATCAGGCCCTAAGCCAACAAAATGGGATAGTACCGTAAGTGTCATCACTGAATCGGGTAATTCATAAGGTCTTATCTTCCGCCTGCCGTCTCCCTCCTCTTTGCTAGCATCCTTTGATAAGCAAGTTGAATGAGCCTTCAAAAAGAGGGGCCTATTTGAGAGACTTTTGGCGGCCAGTAGCATCAGAGCCCCCAAACAAGCCTTTTGGACTAATCAAGAAGGCCTTTCCAATTTCTGGGGATTTGCTTGTCATCTTTGTTTTAGCTTTGATTCTTTTTTCAGAGGTCATCGTGTTTTTCTTTCTTCTATCATATCTGTCAAAGAACCTGATACCTTTGCAGAAGCAGCATCCCAGAAGTGTCGGCAACCGGCCATTCAAGAGGAAATCGATGCCTTACAGCATAATCTTGGACTCCATGCGCAGTCTGAGATATAAAACCACCTGACCTTTCTGAGTCGCTTACTTTAGCTTCCCCTCCCACCGCCCATGGAAAATAATTCCTTTATTCTTCAGCCGAAAGCTTGTTGTTATTCCTTCCCCAAGCAAACTTTCTCTGCTGCTGCTTCTGAGTTTGCATGACTTAGCTCTCATTGTGCGTGGACTTCCTAATCGAACTAAGATGGTTTTATATTATTATACTTGAATTCTAGGTCTACAATTACAAACAGATGGATCCCTCACGTAGTGCTAGTGGGACTCCGACTCCACATGAGGCTTCGAATCCGGATGGTGGGACTCCTTCGGCGCTCCACGCTGCAGCTTCGAGCCGTAGTCGACTACCCTCCACTCGAGCACAAACCTCGTGTGCTAGCAGTGGATTTCCACTTCCAATCGACATAGAATTGGAAGTGGAAGATCCCGACCAGTTTATGGAGGAGGAGGAGATGGGCCTTGGAGACGATCTGATTCAGGATCCGGATGTACCAGTACACCCTACAGCTGCGAGGCCACCCCGTCCATGGTCAAATAAAAAAAGCTCGTGGACATGGGAACATTTTGAGAAGGTTGAGGGTGGGCATCCCTAGAACCCATGGGCTGAGTGCAATCATTGTGGCGCTCGAGTTGGGTGTCATTCAAAAAGGCAAGGCACTTCTTGCCTTTCAGCACATCTGAACGGTTGCAAGTACTACCAAATAGCGAAGGGGATGGCATCAAGAGGTTAGTGTCTTGCTAGTTGCTTTATATGCTACTTAGTTTTGTGATTATAATCCCATTTAATTTTCATTTAAGACTAATATTGGTAATAAATTATCAAATACAGACGCAGGTGGGTCTCAGACTAATCTTAGCTACAAGACTTCTACAGCCACTGATGGGACAGGGACACAGACAAGGAATCTAGTTGTCCCTCATTACAGTGAGAAGATATTTCGTGAGGCGCTTGCGATGATGATTATAAAAGATGAGATGTCCTTTACCACGGTTGACAAGGATGGGTTCCGGTATTTTGTGAAGCTTCTTGAACCAAGATTTCCAATCCCATCCCGTTATACAGTGATCCGAGATTGTATGAAGATGCATTTGAGGGAAAAGGCAGAAATGAAGAAGATGTTCTTCACCACTCGCTAGAGAGTGTCATTTACGACCGACACATGGACGTCGGTACAGAATACCTTGTACATGTGTATCACAACACATTACATTGATAGTGAGTGGAATCTTAAAAAAAGGATTATTGGATTTAAAGAAATAGTTGACCATAAGGGTGCATCGATAGGAGCGGAGATGGATGATTGTTTGGTTGATTGGGGCATCCAAAAAATATTGTGCGTTACAGTTGACAAAGCCGGTGCAAATGAGACCGCCATCGAATGATTTATCCGAAATACGAGGGTGAGAGAAGATGTGATTAAAAATCACCAGTATATCCACATTCGATGCACTGCTCATATAATCAACCTTGTTGTTGGTAAGTCTTTCTGGTTTTAATTTTGTATTTTGTATTTTAATATTTTTATGATTAAAGTCTTTGAAAATAGTACAATTTTTTTAATTATTATGATAATTAGATATTTTTCAATGATGAAACAGTTAAGGGGTTGGAAAATGTAGACGACTCTATCAAGAGAGTCCGCAACATTGTGCGGTACGCGAGGGCTTCTCCCCAAAGGCTACAAAAGTTCAAGGCAATAGCAGAACAGGTTGGGATTGAGTTTTCAAAGATGTTGTGCCTGAATGTTCCCACTCGATGGAACTCCACATATCTTATGTTGGATGTGGCACTAAAGTACCAGAAGGCATTTGAACGGCTAGAGATTGAGGATGGAGGTTTGAGGTATGCCTTACTGAAGCCTGATGGAAGGGGGCTCGGTCTGCCAGACAATATTGATTGGCAACATGTATCCGAGTTTGTCACATTTTTACAAATCTTTTATGACATCACGATGCGGGTTTCTGGATCTGCATATGTGACGGCAAACATGTGGTTTGGCGAGACCTCCAGCTACACCGCCACTTGAAAGAAGGTTGTGCTAACCCGAGTGGATTGTTATCTGGTATGGCATCACAGATGCAGTCCAAATATGATAAATATTGGGGCAAGTTGAGAAGATAAATAGATTATTATTCATAGCGTCGATCCTCGACCCTCGATTGAAGTTGGCAGTGGTAGAATGGTGGGCAACAGAGGTTCTCGGGGCAGTGAAGGCTAAGTCGTTTATCACAGCACTCAAGGCAGATTTGAATGAGTTGTACACCCATTATAGTGCCAGTAGTCCTGCTTCATCCTCACGAGCCATGGGTACCTCACGTTCGAGTTCGAGCTCAGAACCAGCCACAGATGCTCGTTCGAGTCAGGCCAGTGTAGCCAGTCGATCCCGAGGCTTCAATGTCATGACGTCGTTTCATGCACGGTCAACGAGAAATCCATTGCAGTGTACAAATGAGGTTGAACGATATTTACTGACAGAGGTTGAGGAGCCTAGTCAGGAGTTTCAGATCTTGATTTGGTGGAAAGCTAATTCACCCAAGTACCCGATTCTCTCTCGCATTGCTCGATATGTACTAGCCGTTCCTATCACTATGGTTGCATCTGAATCGGCATTTAGCACTGGAGGTCGGGTGTTGGATGCCTACCGGAGTTCATTGTCACCGTCAACCGTGGAGGCCCTCGTTTGGACACAAAACTGGCTCAGTGATGTACCTAATGGACTAGAGAGTATTAGCATCGATGCCGTGAGCTACAGACTTGAGTTAGGTAAACTTAAATTAGTTTATATAATTCTTTTTAAATGATTAAAGTAAAAAGTTTATATAATTATTAAATTATTTCAATAATCTTTTTTATAATTTCATTTTAATAAATCTATTTAAATTTTAATTTATACTGTTTATGATTTTACAGATTTAATTATCAACCCTACCATACTTGCCGATGACTGATGGAGCAACTATCGATTACGTATATTTTTTCTCTAATTTATAATTACTTGTTTCATGTTTGGTTAATTTTAATTTTTTTTCATATATAATAATACATTTTATTTTTATCTTAATCTCAGGTACGATTCTGTATAAGTTCCAACAACAAACTACTTTGCTGCAGCAATTATTATTATTATTATTTTGTAACATCGATACGGGTCCCAACCGTCCCATTGAACCAGAGTCATCAGACTATCACTGAAAATTTAATTTATATTTTGTATTATTTTTTTTATTAATAGTCTAGAGTCCTGGACTTTTTTTTGTATTACTATTTTTTGTATTATGCTATAACGCTATTGACTGGCATTAGCATTGTAATTACTACTTAGTATTTTGTATTTTTTGTTTAATTGTTTAAGACTAATTAGTGCTTAGTAGTAAAAACTGAAACTTGAATAGATCAATAGTTGTGGGCTTGTGGCAACTCAATTGAATCTAGTATCTAAATAGTAAAAACTCAATTCGCATATCAGTAAATTCATCTCAAGTCAAAACTTATTTACATATGACTATGAGATTTTAATTCAATATTTCTTTATATACGAAATTCATAAATTTTTAAAATTTTATAACTATATCTAAATTTATTATAATATTAAAATATATTAAAATTCATTTGAGATAAATCTCATAAAACTTATTTTATTATCTTAATTTATTTTTACATCATTAAAAAAAATTTATTCTATCTCAAATCAGCTTCAACCATTAAATGCAGTTACGCAAGTTAAAATAAAAAAAGTTACTTCCTAATATCCTATCCATGTGCGCCGCGCAGTAAACCCAAAGAGATTATGCTGGAAATTCAAATATTTGGCTCCATTATCAAAGATCGTGCACGTCAGAAGCTGTATGACTGATGGATTGATTACTTGCCAGTTGCCAAGTCTACCATACATGTTAATTGTTAAGTAAGCACGGTTAACTTATTTCTTCACAAACTTTACATCTCAATTGAACAAATGAGTTCATATGGAATATGTATGGCCCAATTGAAAGAATTTAGTTTCGGAATGAGTGTAATTTGGCCCATACCGAACTCGCCGAAGGAAACTAAATTCGGAGTTCCGATCGGAACTCCGATCGGGGTTCGGAGTTCCGAACTTCCGATCGGAACTCCAATCAGAGTTCGGAGTTCCGAACTCCGATCGGTGTCGGCCTCCGATAGTGTTTCGGAGTCGAAGTCGGAGTACGTTTTTGACTCCGATGATTGTCGGAGTCGGAGTCGAAAACTTCGAACTTCGACAATTTCAGAGTCGGAGCTCACTCCTACTATTTACTTTTCCCGATTTTCGAAATTAATACATAATCATCAACAAATTAACAAGATGCAATCATTGAAATAGAATGAAAAAGGAGACAAAAAAATATGTGTCAAATTAACGGAATAAATATTTGGGCACTGCTAGGTACACACAGTAGTGTACCTACTGCGAACACGTTGACGTGGCTCGTATATTATTAAAAAAAAAAACCCAATTGATCGAAAGATCGATGAGATCAAGAAATATGAATGGTTGGTCTTTCTTTGCCTTATTGAGTGGGTCTATAGTACGACCCCATTATGCATGTGCCGCGTGTCAAGAGACAGAGCTCCAAGCCACAATAGCAAACTTTAAGATGGTTGTGCTTGAAGATGGCGATCTTCAAACCCTTGAACGGCGACGCCAGTGCACAGGTACTTGTGCTTGAAGATGGCTGAGGAGAGCAAACGAGGGAGAATGAGATCGAAAGGAGCATCGCCTGCACACCAATGATGTGAATTTTTTTCTCATTCTCGCCTGAATTTTTTTCGCACGCTTTTCCCAAATTTTCTCATTCTCCCTATCGAAATTTCGTTTTTACGTTTCTAGAAAAAGAAATTTCCTTTTTATCTTCTTTTTTCAACTCTTTCTCTGTGACTTGTTTCCATATTGTCTTCCGTTTCTTTTTGTCTGTTTCTTTCCACTTTTCAATTGCATGACAATTTAACATCTCCAATTCATACCACCTCTCACACATTAACTAAAGAAAATCAAATGACTTGTTTGCTTCGATGAAGCAATTGCTATAACAACTCCCCAAACTAAAAAAATATGATCTGGAGAAGACGTGGTCTCAACAACTCAAAGACAACGAATCAAAGCAAGGGAAGCAAACCAAAGAGTTAAAAACTGAAAAAGTTGCCTAGCTTTTTGAAATCTTTTACTTGTTGAAACCCCTTCCATGCGGGGATATTTTTCACTCTCCCAGGTAAAAATCTCGTTCTAATCGATTGCTTCCTATTTTATTTATTTTTCTCTCCATTTCTTCCACCAATTGATGTCTTATTTTTTGGCTTGAGAACGACGTAGTTGGAAGTCTGCAGCCGTGCAGAGGAACATGGTGGAGGAAATTCTTCTGTAGAGGGAGTGAGTGCAGAGGAAGCACAAACGATTTAGCATAGGGATGGGGGGAGAGCAGAGGAAAGAAGATCGCTGAGAATCTGAGATACGCTCTGAAGATTGCTGAGGAGAGCTCTAGGGTTTGAAGATTAAATTGTTTAAAATGCACCGTTCCATTTAGTAGTCAAAAGTGGGAGCCGACTTGTTTAAAATGAAACGTACCGTTTTATTTAATTGGCCACGTGGCCGCTGTGTACGCAGGTGTCCCCCACTACGTGTGCAACAATCATTTTTCTAAATATATACTGGCAAGGATTTCACGTGTAAGGCACGTATTCCTTATTGGAAGTTCTATTACTATTATCACACTTGTACGAACAAAAAATGGATTCGATACATAGAGGATGAAATGGGCCGTTTGGATATAGAAAGGAAATAAAGTTATTTTATCTATTTCATTTATTTTAATTAATTTCAATTTAATAATTTTATTTTATTCACAAACTATCTTAATACATCTCATCTCAAATTGATTTAACTTCATGCATAATTAAAGTCTTTCAAAACCTCCACTTTACGTCTTTACAAATCGGTAAATACCCTTCGATTAATATAAAACAGGAATCAGAACAACTGCTAGCTTTGACTTTGAAACAATAAAGATTGCTTCTAGAATATTTAGATGTATCGGTAAATTAATAGTAAAACAATAGCATGTCACGTTCCAACATCTGCCTCGATTGCGGAACACACCCGTCAGATGAACTTTATCTACTATAAAGGCCAACACTACCACTCAAATGGTACACCAAGTATTTCCCGACCTCGCTTAATCCACGTTCCGCAGTGTTAATCATGTTGAAAAAGTCAACACTAATCAAACTAATCAAAATATGTGAACCGTGAAGAAACAACAAAAATTGTTGAACCTGAATACAGGTATAGGTATCAACAGAATAATTTAAAATTTTGAACTTATGAAAATAGAGGTTGCAGCCTGCATATTATTTTTGTCAAGAATGAAAGTTGTATATAGCTCATCATTCTCTTATAAAAGAAGATAAAATCTTGAGTTAAAAAAGAGAGCAAAAGTTAAAAGGAATAGTGAGTGAGTGAAAGAGTTTTAAATGTAAAGAGTTGGAAAAAGAAAGAGTCTGACTAAATTATGAAAGAAGTGAGAGTTGAGTTAAGAGTTGTTATTCTCTTTTATAATATTCTTTATGTTTTATTATTTAATAATAAAGTTCATTCTCTCTATATGTGTAGGCATTTGTCAAATCACATTCAACTCTTGTTTTTATTATGCATACGTGTGTCAATGGCTGAGGCGACAAAGAGGTATTTTCTCAATCTTCAGTTTTCAGTCCTTCCATGTTCTCTTCTATAGTTTCCCTCGAAACCTGAAACCACATATTTAGCGGGAAAATCTATAGCATTTGAACTTCGTCGCAGTTCTATGGAAATTTTTAAATAGAAAAAAAATTTTAAAAAATACATA
Source organism: Platycarya strobilacea (assembly GCA_036898215.1). Classification (NCBI taxonomy): domain Eukaryota; kingdom Viridiplantae; phylum Streptophyta; class Magnoliopsida; order Fagales; family Juglandaceae; genus Platycarya; species Platycarya strobilacea. The sequence continues at coordinate 8,478,828 of CM072545.1, forward strand.
TATTTTATCTCTACATATTATTTTATTATTTTTGTAAAAATAAAATAAAATAAAAAATGTGTAAAAAAACTTACACTACGTTGCCGTGGCGGAGATCCCTAGCACTACTCATATTTAGCACACCCATCTCTGTGGTTTCTTCTTGTATTATTTATTTATTTATTATTATTATTATTATTATTGTTATGAATTATTGGGGGCGGCTCCTGCTTCCCTCAATTATTTTGTGAATGATCCCACCACCATTATTTTAAGTATTGCACAGTAACTTGCATAGTAATTTCAACGCCTATAAATATGAGTTTCATTCGTTTTGAGATTCATAAGAAAATATATAGAACGAAAAAAGTTTCAATTCTTGAGAGTTCTTAAGAGTTCATTTTATATTTATTTTTTGCAATAGTAGTAGTTTCATTTTTAGTTTTATAGTACGTTATCAGCACGAAGTTCTACCGATACTAAAGTTAGTGGTTTTCTACTTAAAGTAAGTTTTTCAATATATTATTTGCAGTCATTGAGATAAATATTAAAAGTAATATTGTTGAATATTACTTGATAAAATTATACTTTTATATCATAATTATGTGAATATATTTCTTAAATCCACAGATTTATTTTTGTGATTTATATATATATATAATGTTAAATATTGAGATTTATTACTATTGACATTTCTGAAAAAAGTTATTTATCAAGGATCTTTAATGAGATCCATTTGGATATGATGATGAACTTGAGAGATACAATCATAGAAGAAAATCATGTGTCTTTGAAGGACCGTGCTGTGTATCTCATGGTGAAAAATCATCTTACTGTATGAAATGAATTAAGAGAGAGATATCAACACCAGAAGATATAATCCTCTCAAAAGAACATTATGACTTATTGCACCTGAAGTTGCAAGATTTTAAGAGTGGTATTGAATATTCTGGACTTTTTAAAATCAGCTCAATATTAAAATTATGTAATGAAAAAGTCACTGATAATGATATTTAAAAGAAGACATATTCTTTTTCATACCTCAAGTGTACTCCTACAGTAGCAATATCGAGAGCGAAAGTTCAACTAATATTCTGAATTTTTATTTTATCTTTTAGTGATTGAATTAAATAATGAGTTTTTGTTAATAAATTACCAGTTATGTCTTATTAATGATATTGAATTTACACCATTTTTAGAAGTGAACGGTGCATCTTTTCAAAGAAATCAAGGGCGTAGACGTGATAGAAAAACTATAGAATTGTTGGTTCCAAAAGCGACAACACTAAATATGATAAAAATATACCGTATCACCAGAAGTGATTCAACTCAGAGAATGGTAAAGGCCCTCAAAATAATTCTTCATAGAAAGATGAAGATGTTTGTTATAGATGTGATATGACTAAACAGTAATCACGTAACTGTTGTATGGCCAAACACTTGATTTACCTATACTAAACTTTTATACATTATAGTAAAGCTTTTATCATGTTTTGAAATAACAAAAAGTCGGTGCCTGAAATACAACAAGAAATTATTTGGAATAATAAAACCATGTCTAAATTTGATCCTCTTATAAATGAATATGAACCAGAAGTTTAGAGGATTACCTATTTGTAAAGTGTTGCAAATCAATTACAGGATATATTTACTGACATTAAAAGTGTTGTCAAATCATATATTACTGCTATTAATGCTTAAGTAAGAATTGAAGTCCTTGAATGACGAGTTGTTAAAACACTAATAGATGAGTTTAAGATACGTTTGAAGCATTGAAAACCTTTTGGTGCAAAAGAGAAAAAAAAATCGGTGTTCCTGAAAAGATCGTACTTTCTGTATAAAATATAATCCTCCTGAAGATGTAACTCCTGAAGAGTATAACTCTTGAAGAAAAAACTCCTAAAAAGTATAAACCTCCTGAAGAGGAACCTTCTGTAGAGGTGTTTCATAAAATGTTTTCTTCTGGAAATGAACAATGAGATCTTAATATATTTCATGAGTACTGAAAAATGTTTTCCTCTAGACAACATATATGATAACACTTGATATTGCTAGAAGTGATGAAGAAAATGAGTCAAGAATTGTAAAAAAATGTCAACGTAGAAATGATTGGCCAAAATGAAAAGTAGTTATTGAAGCTGAATTAAAATCACTAGTAAAGCGAGAGGTATTTAAACCTGTTGTCCAAACAGCAAAATGTGTAATGCCTATAAGATATAAGTGAGCAATTATACGAAAGTGTAATGAGAAATGAAATTGTGCGGTACAATTTGTTGCACAATATTTCCTACAGAAACCCAATAGTAGTTATGAGAAAACAAATTTCCTTGTTATAAATGCAATCACATTCATATTTTTAATCGATTTGGTTATTACAAAAGGATTAGATATTCAGTTGATGAATGTGGTCACTGCATATTTATAAAGATCATTAGATCATTATATATATAAGATATACGATACTTGAAGTATCTAATCCAAGTACATTTAGGAGTATATATTTTATAAAACTTTAAAAATCTTTATATGGGTTAAAGCAATCCGGACGCATGTGGTATAATTAAATAAATGAGTATCTATTGAAAGAATGATATGCCCATATATTTTATCAGAACTCGGATTTGCCATTATTGCAATTTACGTTGATGATTTACCTTATTAGAACTCTTGAAGAGATCACAAGGACTACTATAAATTCAAGGAATGAATTTGAAAATGAAAGATTTTATTATTCAATTGATAGATGAGTTATAAGAATTTAAAACTTCTAGGCTCATCTCTCAAATGCATTTGTTCTTCATAAAGCAACATGACATCCTTATCTAAAGGATTAGGCAGTCGAAATGAAGAGACAAGTAAGGATTTTAAATCCTTATTCTCTTGCTATAAGTCTGCGGTTTTTCTGTCAGACTCTTGAACGAGTCCTTGAAGTACGGAAACCTTCTCGTTAAACTCCTCAATCTCACGATATTTTGATTGTAATCTGTTGGAAAACCCGATAATAGAGGAGGAGAATCAGGTGCCGAGAGTCACCAGCTCATAAACAGTTTCACAATTTAACTTATTAGCCAGATCATTCGCTTACTGTAACATGGCACCTGCGGAAGATGCAGGAATAACTTGTAATTGAGATGAAGGATATCTCATATGTTGATCGTGAGAAATATTGAAAGGAAATTGATGAGCCATTGGTAATTTATAGAATAAGAATGCAAATATAGATGAGTTATAAATATGAGAAGAAGATTTGATGCGAACTATATGAAGCTAAAGACGGTTCTTATAGAAATGGAAATAAGAATAAGACAAATCATAATCTCTTCAAATCTCACTTTACAAGATATGCTTAATGCATAATTTCAAAAGCCAGCGAGATTAATTACAGCTATTCCTATTTTCTTGTAAATGCTGAACCTCTACCGTTAGCTGCTGTTATTGATTTTGTATCTGAGCTCTCTCTCGTTCTAACTCTTCTACTCGTGTTTTCAGGTCACGAGAATACCACTCTACAAATTTTTTCAGCTCCTTGTTTTCTTATCTTAAATCTTTATTTTTTCTATCTTTAGTTGCCAGCATTTGATACAACTCATATATTTGATTTTTAAGATGATCAACCTCATTCGTTCTCACCTAGTAGCCTCTGAGATATGGTTGTAAAAGAGGCAGCATATTGAGTATTGAGAGTTCTTGATGTTGCAATAATTTCAGGATCAGTTTTACTAGAAATATATATTTTTGTTCCTATCATAGTGTTTACAGTCTCAGGAGAAAATATAAGTAGTTGAGGTATAAAAGGATTATGGTTTAAATATGGGACATTAGAATTTCTATCAGACATAATATCATTCTGGATGAACAACAACTGAATCTATGAAGAATGTGAGATCTTTTTGCTGGAGTAAACCAACGATAAAATTGGTAATATTTAAACAACAACCCGAAATTTTCAAATCTTTTGAAGATCTCGTTTGCCAATAATGTCAAGCGGATTTAATTTTCCGCCGAACCGATAATATTAGATCTCAAAACTTTTACAGCTTTTATCATACATGGATGGTTTCCAATGCTATTTCCACCGTATATAAACAAGTTCTCCCTAATAACGCCGAATGAATGAGAGAAAATTTTAGATGAAAATATTATCATATTCTATCTAATGCATTATTTAGATGGAAATTATATTTGAATTTTTAATCTGTTATAGATGCTGAAATAATATTTGCTTATTACTTGAAACACTAATGCATATTATCAAGGGGAGTTTAAGTATTACTGCAGGTATCAGATTTCTACTAAGTCTGTCAACTAGATATTATATTTTACATCTTCAAATCACTCAGAGATTCTTGCAATTCATGAAAACAAGTTTAGAGTATATTTTGATTGAGATCAATAATTCTACATATTCAAGAAAAGTGCGGTCTTTCCATAATCAATGATAGTCTAATAATTTTATACAAAAATAATGCTACTTATCATTCAAATCAAAAGAGGATATATCAAAGATACGATCAAGTGATAATCTGGCAGATTTATTCACGAAAACATCACCAACTGCGACATTCAATAAAATTGTGCAGAACATTAAAATGTGAAAACTCGAAAATCTATCGTCATGCACTTTCCAAGGGGAGTAAAAGTCCTGAAGACTTGTGTTGATTGTACTCTTTTTCCTTTGCTAAGGTTTTGTCCCACTGGGTTTTCCTTTACAAGATTTTAACAATGTAATCTTAAAGCACTTGTGGATACATAAGAAAATTGTACTATTTTTTTTTCGCCATTGATTTTTCTTCTCACTAGATTTTTTCTTGATAAGGTTTTAATAAGGCAGATTCTTTATGGGTGGTCATTCAAGGGGGAGTGTTATGAATTATTGGGGGCGGCCCCCACCCCCTTAATTATTTTGTGAATGACCTTACCACCATTATTTTAAGTCTTGTACAATAATTTGCATAGTAATTTCAACACCTATAAATATGAGTTTCATTCGTTCTGAAATTAATAAGAAAATATATAGAACAAAAAAAGTTTCAGTTCTTAAGAATTTTTAAGAGCTCTTTTTATATTTTTCTCTTACAATAGTAATAATTTTATTTTTAATTTTATAACAATTTTTTCTTTTGTTTATGGGGTTTGTTTTGCCTTTTCAGGCATGCAGTTCTTACAGGGGCGCACAAACGTATTGGATTCGAAATAGTTAGACAGTTCGCTTCAAACAGGATTGTTGTGGTTTTAACAACCAGTGATGAGAAGAGGGGTCTTGAAGCTCTCCAGAAACTGCAACACTTAGGTCTCTCAGATTGAGTGGTTTTCCATCAACTTGATGTGTCTGACCCTGCTAGCATTACTTCTTTGGCATATTTCATCAAAACCCAGTTTGGGAAACTTGATATCTTGGTATATATCATTCAAAGCTGATTTCTTTATCCACCCACTTTTTCAATCTTCCTGAACATCATGAAATCTGTAAGTATCCTTCATGACAAGGTTGGATAGTTGGTTGAATTTTTGATTTCTTGTAGGAACTCATTAGCTTCTTTTTCTTAGTTAATATTGTCATTGTTATTATTATTTTGCGTTTTTCTTCCCATTCGAACCTTTTTCTTTGGGGAAATTGTTAATTTTGCACTCGAATGATCTCTGTTTTTTAATTTTTTTTGTATCCCAAATGATAAAGCTTGATAATTGACAGCCTAAAGGACCAACTTCTAGGAATTCATATACATTAATGGTAAAACTAACACGTGGCTAATCAAAATTGTTATAACAACTAATTATGCACTTCAGATGCCTGAAACAATTAGGGTAAATCTTGCAATTAAGTCCTTATGGGTTATAAATCCTCTAAATAACAGGAGGGATTATTTGATATCTTTTCCTGCCTAAAATAGAATTGATGAAATGTCACAACTGTGTTGCAGGTGAACAACGCAGGGATTGGTGGATATAAACTAGATGCTGATGTTGGGGCAAGTACTTTGGTGATGGTTAACTTAAACTGACTACAAGTGTCTTTTTACAGATTTTTTGAACAACTTGAATGTCATGGTTTTATTCCATCTTTTGTTTATATTTAATTTTTTATTTTAAAAAAGCGAAGGAACCTATAATCAGATTCTGCGAAGTACTAACATGGAAATGCTTTTTACATTTTATATCTTTTGTTAAAAACTTAAACACCTACTTTTCCTTGAGAAAACTTGGCATCTTTTTGGCTCTGTTTTGTAGCCTTTTGGAGAGTGATTTTCTCTTTTCTCCATAGATTGCTGCAGACTACCATGGTCTTCACAATACTTGGTGCATGATAGTATCTTAGGAGATTGACTTCTTGGTGCTGCTGCAGGCAGGAGCCGAAATTGATGCACAGAAAATAATTCAAAATTATGAGTTAGCAGAAGAATGCTTGCAAATAAACTACCATGGTGCTAGAAGAATGGCTGAGACACTCATTTCTGTCCTTCAATTGTCAAGTTCACCAAGGATTGTTAACATTTCATCGTCCTTAGGGAAGTTAGAGGTATGAAAGTAGCATATTCTACCTTGTTAGCTCCTTCTAAAGAAACTTGACAGAGTTTTACATTACTTTGGAAGGCTTGAAATTCAGGCAAGTTGGACCTCTAGCAGATGCTAAAAAAATTTGAATTTTAGATTGTTGCAAAGTGGGTGAACCGTGAAACACAGACCAAATTTTGATTAATTCATCTCATGGTCTGATTAAGTCGAGTTAACAGGGCAAAAATTATTTATTAACTTGATGAATTCACTTTGGGCCAATGCTGAAAAGTGACAAGTCTTTCGGATTATCGTGCTTTTGTAAGTTATGTCAATCTTATATCAGTCTATTTTTCAAAACACTTTCTTGCTTGTCTGTTTCAAAGAATTCAAAATAAATAGGCTGAAGGAATTTTAAGTGATGCTGAAAACCTTAGTGCAAAAAAAGTGGATGAGGTGTTGAAGGAGTTTCTCAAAGATTTGAAAGAAGGTTCAGTGGCAACCAAAGGGTGGCCAAGTTTTCTATCTGCCTATTCAGTTTCAAAAGCAGCCATGAATGCCTACACAAGAATCCTGGCCAAAAAGTATCCAAGTTTCTACATCAACTATGTCTGCCCTAGCTCTGTCAAGACAAATATAAATGGAAACACAGGCATATTATCTGCTCAAGAGGGTGCTTCAAGTCCTGTGAGGTTAGCCTTGCTCCCCAATGGCAGTCCTTCCGGCCTCTTTTTTGTTCAGAAATAAGTGTCTTCTGTCTAAGCATTACCATAAAATACATTAGCCTGTGTACCATAATAAATATAAGGGTCTGTTTGAATAATGAAATGAGATGAGATGGTTTGTAAATAAATAGTGAAATTGTTAGTTGAAATAAGATAAGATGAGATGAGATAGATGGTTTTATCTCACCTCTGTATCCAAACGGGTCCTAATCTCTGTAATTTCATTTGGTGTAGCTGTTTTATTTAGAGTCATTTACATGTTTATTCAGGCGTTGCAGCATATGATCAGAAACTGGGATAAAGTTTACAGGTGAGATGAATATTTCCATTTTTTAGGTTGGGTTATGAGGTTGTTTGTCATGTTGTTATAGTGTTTCGGCTTCTCATCTGTATCGGTTTTATCTATCATATTGGTGGGTGTTGATGTTTATTGTTAGATCGACCTTAACAACAATAAGTATTTTACATTGAGCCGGACCATATTAAATGATATCAATATATAATCTTACTTTTCTAAGATTTTTTTTAGGTCTAGCATTTTTCGAAAAGAAAATAATTTTAGATAAATACAAAGGGTATCAGCATGTTCATCAACCTAAATAAAGATGCTTGACATGATAATAATAAATCATGATTTATTAATTATAATGATGCATTTCCACAAGTTTGGTTTCTCTATAAATGTTAAATATTCTTACTCGCAGAAATTACCTCTGCAGAAATAAGTTCATGTCACGACCTAATATAAATTTGAGGCTCTGTGCCTTCAAGATCATAAGCTAGTATTATATATGTATGATTAATCAAAATTCATTCTCTTAATTATTGGGTGAACCACATTTCTATAGGAATTGACTGATTTTTCAGTCCTCTTATAATATTAATTTAAGTATTCAAATATTCATTTATAGAAAATTTTTATTTTGGGAAAATAACTAATTACTGCTATAAATATATAGTAGAAAGATTTTTTTCCCCTTAAAATCCATTGAAAGCACATTTTTTTATTTCCATTTACAAGATTATGAAATAAGAACAAAATCAGAATAATTCCTGCTAATACTTCTAGTTCATAAATAAGAACAAGATCAATTGAAACTTGAAACTCCCGGCCTAGCTCGTTGTTCTCAAATATAGAAAATAATGAAAGCTATTAACAAAAACTTACAAATTAATCTTCCAAGACGTAGTACATTAATCTACAACTGTTGAATTTATTACATTCTAAAAATATATAGGCACTGTACATCAAGAAACTACAACAGTCATGTACAAATTGAAAACCTCATGCTTACATATTTCTTTATAATAACTGTTAAACTTGAATAGGCCATATGGTTGAAGAGGCGGTGTTCAACGAAGCTGCAAAAGCCTTTTTATTTGAAATTTTCTGAACCTCCGAGTTTTCACCCTCTTCCAGCCATGAACATAAGGTCGACGAATATCCATCATCATCAACAGAAAACGAGCTGCAAACAGAAGAACCGCTAAACTCAGAATCAATCTCGTTCCAGGAAACGCTTGGAGATCCGACTTCATGTTCTTTGATCTCGATCAAGTACTCTGATAAGTTTTACCTCTATTGTATCATTTTTGTACACGTGTAATTAGAAATACATTTTCTAATTTCTTTGTATTTTACATTAATATGAGAGCTTAGCTTAGACTGCTCATTTTCTACAGCTTAGTATATAAGCTGAGTTGTAATTGTATTGTAACATAATATTCAATACAGATGTTATTTTTCCCTTGGAAATTAGATCTTGATATGGTATTAGAGACGAAATTTCAACTCTTTCTAATTTCCCCTCTTTTTCTCTCGAACCTTTTCGACCTTCTTTGAATCTCGTGGCTGAAATCCCTCCCGCTATGAATGTGGAATCTGATCCACGGAGTCCATACTACTTCACCACCGCCGATCATCCCGGTGTTTTGCTCGTAATCGAGAAACTGAGCAATAACAACTACCACTCGTGGTCTCGCTCGATGTTTCTTTCCTTGAAGGCGCGCAACAAACTCGATTTCATTAACGGATCTCTTATCATTCCAAACAAGGTGAATACTCTATTCTCTTGTTCGAACAAGTGCGACACAATTGTTTTGTCCTGACTTCTAAACTCCTTGTCTTAGAAGATCGCTCAGAGTGTGATCTATGTCGATTCTTCTCGCGTGACGTGGCTTGAGCTTCAAGAACGTTTTTCACAGGGAAATGGACCGAGGATCTTTGAATTGCAGACTGCGATTTCATCTCTAAGCTAAGACAATAGCGATGTGAGTACCTATTTTACTGAATTGAAAGTTCTTTGGGATGAACTATTTAATTATCAACCCATACCTATGTGTACTTGTCGTGGCTGTACTTGCAATTCCTCGAAGATCTTTGCTAGCTATCATCATCGGGCATATGTTATGACCTTTCTGATGGGGCTAACAGATGATTTTAACAATATGAGAAGTCAGATTTTAATGATGGAACCTTTGCCTTCTATTAATAAGGCATTTTCTCTTGTTATCCAAGAGGAGAGGCACCGACTTCTTAGTCATAAAAGTCCTCTTATTGTATCTATTGATTCTGTGGCCTTAGCTGCCAGAACTGAACATTTTGTTAAGAATTTCAATAATGCACATAGTCGATTGATTTGTAGTCATTGTGGGCTCGCTGTACATATTGTGGACAAGTGCTACAAATTGCACGGTTATCCTTCAAACTATAAGTTTAAGGATAAGTCCAAAGCTAGATCTGTTTCTGTGGTCAATTCAATTCAATCTTCTGTGGTTGCTGACAGTTCTTCCACTAGTCTTCCTATCATTATGGAACAATATCAACAATTGTTGGACTTACTCAAGCCAAATCCACCTGCTGTCTCTCCTTTAGCCAATATGGTTTTGGTTCCAAAATTTTCAGTTAATATCCTCTCCTCTTATCTTGCTGCCTCTTCTATTGGAATATCTCCTTGGATAATTGATAGTGGTGCTTCTGACCACATGATTCATTCTCCAAGTTTATATTCTAGTCCACCTACTGCTGTATACTATTTAGTCAAGTTGCCTAATGGTTCTTCTGCTAATGTCACACATATTGGTGATGTTACTCTTAGTCCTACTCTTATTTTAACAATGTCCTTTGTGTTCCTAATTTTTCTTTTAACTTGATTTCAGTCAGCAAGCTTACACATTCCTCAAATTGTCGCTTAATCTTTCAGGCTGACAAATGTTTCTTGCAGGACCTAGTAACTTGGAAGATGATTGGGATAATTGAATTGCGAGATGGCCTGTACATGTTGATATCTTCCAATTCCTCTGCCACACACTGTGATACTTCTCTTACTTGTGCTTCTATCCAATCTAATGCAACATTATGGCATTTTAGATTAGGACATCCATGTTTTATTAGATTATAGCTTTTAAATAAACAGATTCCTTATTCGTCATCTAGAATTGATGCTTGTACTACTTGTCCTATTGCTAAACAAAAACATCTACCTTTTCCCATTAGCAATAATAAAACTACTGCTCATTTTTATTTAGTACATTGTGATATATGGGGCCCTATGTCAATTCCTACTAAAGATGGATTTAGGTATTTTCTCTCCATAGTAGATGATTTTTTCTAGAGCTACTTGGATATATCTAATGAAGTCTAAATCTGAAACTAGTCCTTTATTGCAATCTTTCTTTGTTCACATAGTGATTCAATTTTCTGCTAAAATTAAAGCCATCAGGTCGGATAATGGACCTAAATTTGCTTTGAAGGCTTTTTTTGCCTCTAAAGAGATTCTCCATCAACTGAGTTGTATTGCTACTCCACAACAAAATTCTGTTGTGGAGAGTAAATATCAACATATCCTTAATGTGGCTAGATTTCTTCTCTTTCATGCTAAAATTCCTATCTGTTATTGGGGAGACAGTGTACTCACTATTGTCTACTCATTAATAGAACTCCAAGTCCTCTTCTTTCAAATAAGAGTCCTTTTGAACTTCTATATAATAAAGCTCCTTGTTATTCTCATCTTAAAGTGTTTGGATGTCTCTGTTTTGGTTCCACACTTTCTCATAATCGATCAAACTTTTCTCCTAGAGCTATTAAATATGTTTTTTTAGGGTACCCTTTTGGTGTTAAGGGTTACAAATTACTAAACCTAGAAACTCATACTTTCTACATTTCTAGGGATGTAGTTTTTCATGAGGATGTATTTCCTTTTGATATTTCTTCATCAACACCATTTCAGCCCCAAAACAACATTTCTAATAGTGTTCATTTCTCTATTCATTTTTCTGCTCCAAATTCAGAATTTTACATTTCATCTCCTGAAATTGAATCACCTACAATTTTAGAAAATGTTATTTCATCTTCTCAAGCAAAAAATCATTCTATTCCTCCTAGGAGATCACATAGAGAAAAATATCCTTCTAAATACTTGCAGTCCTATCACTATCAACAGGCCACTTTGCAGTCAACTGGAACCTCTCATTTACAAGGTACCGGATCCTCTCAACACTCTCCTTATCCTTTCAGCAGTTATTTGTCTTATGACAAATTATTTGCTTCTCATAAACACTTTGTTCTTGCCACTTCCACATTGTTTGAACCTAAAAGTTTTTCTCAAGCCATTGGCTATCCCGAGTGGAAGGTTGCCATGCAATCATAGATTTCAGCATTAGAGGATAATCACACTTGGGATTTAGTTCCTCTCCCTCCTGGAAAACACCTTGTTGGTTGTAAATGGGTGTATAAACTGAAACTTAACTCAGATGGTAGTGTCGAGAGGTGTAAAGCTCGAATGGTAGCAAAGGGTTACACTCAAATGGAGGGCTTTGATTACCATGAGACATTCAGCCCTATGGCTAAGCTCACAACAGTGAGGGTTTTCTAAGTATTGCTGCTGCCAAACAATGGAACATGATTCAAATGGATGTGAATAATGCTTTCTTAAATGGTGACCTCCATGAGGAGGTTAATATGTCTTTGCCACCTGGTCTTGATAGCAAGGGGGAGTCTAATCTGGTATGTAGGCTTAAAAAGTCATCATATGGCTTAAAACAAGTTTCAAGACAATGGTTTGCCAAGTTTTCTTCCACCTTACTGTCTACCGGTTTTACTCAGGCAAAATCTAACTACTCTCTCTTCTCCGAGACTGAAGGAGAATCATTAATCATGCTTTTGGTGTATGCGGATGATATTTTGATAGCTAACAATGATGTTGTAGCTATGGCTTCTTTGAAAGCATATTTGAATAATCATTTTAAGCTGAAAGACTTAGGTCCTTTGAAGTATTTTTTAGGCTTAGAGGCTGTTAGATCTTCCAAAGGAATTCATCTATGTCAAAGGAAATATTCTCTAGAAATTATTGAGGATTGTGGGTTGCTTGGCTGTAAATCAACTAATTCTCCAATGGGGCAAAATCTGTCTCTAAATTCCAGTGATGGTGATGAGTTGGATAACCCCTCTTAGTACAAAAGACTAGTTGGGAGATTGGTATATTTTACTATAACTAGGCCAGATATTAATTATTCCGTGCAAAAGTTAAGTCAATTTATGCATAAGCCTCGAAAGCCACACATGGCAGCTGCACATAGAGTAGTTCAGTACATCAAAAATATAATAGGTCTGGGATTATTTTTCTCTGCTGGCTCAAGTAATTTTCAACTGAAAGTATACTCAGATTCGAATTGGGCAGCATGCCCAGATACTAGAAGGTTTATTACTGGGTACATTGTGTTCCTAGGTGACAATTTGGTTAGTTGGAAATCAAAGAAACAACATACTATTTCTAGGTCTTCTGCAAAATCAGAGTATAAGGCTATTGTTGCAGTTGTATATGAAGTGATTTGGTTGAAGAATTTAATGGCAAATTTTGGAATTATTCATTCTGAACTTGCTTTAATGTACTATGACAGCAAAGCTGCAATTCACATTTCATCTAATCCAGTGTATCATGAAAGAACGAAACATATTGAATTGGATTGTCACCTTGTAAGAGAGAAGCTACATGAAGGAATCATCAAATTGTTCCATGTAAAATCCAGCAATCAAATAGCAGATATTCTAACTAAAGCTCTTGAATTGTATCAATTTAATCATCTCATTGGCAAGATGAGATTAATAAATATATATGGTCCATCTTGAGGGGGAGTAATAAGTTTTACTTGTATCATTTTTATACACATGTAATTAGAAATACATTTTCTAATTTCTTTGTATTTTACATTAATATGAGAGCTTAGCTTAGACTGCTCATTTTGTACAACTTAGCATATAAGTTGAGTTGTAATTGTATTGTAACATAATATTCAATACAGAGGTTATTTTTCCCTTGGAAATTAGATCTTAACATACTCATCTTCAAGTTCATCTCCTACACTGGTCAGGAATGGATGATCCATTAGCATCTCAACCGTCAATCTGTATGAAGGTTTCCTTGTGAGACATGACTTCAAGAAACTCTTTGCTTCATCTGAAACACCATTTGGTATTTTGGGAACTTCACGCTCATCACCAATTAGCTGTAAAAGCTCGTCTCCATCCAACTCTTCTTCCCTATCCCAAGGATATTTTTCGGTAAGCATCTCACACACAACACACCCAAGAGCCCAAATATCACAGGGAGGTTCCTGTACATTCTCAATCACTGCTTCAGGTGCCATATACAGAGGCGTGCCTCTCAAGTAAACGTCTAAGTCGATCCTCCTCTTATTTTTCTGTGTCGACCTCTTCGCCAACCCAAAATTTTCGATCTTTGCTACATGATTACCTTGGGAGCTAATGGTGGGTACTGTGAGGGAATCATCACAATAAGGGATAAGATGATGGTCGCCAACCGTCTTGGTGCCCGCCTACTATTCCTTTTAGTACCTTAGGAGAAATTAGAAAGTATATAAAACTGAAAGTTAGATTCCGATTCTAATTCCAACCAGCTCAAACTATATTTATCCTAAATTGGTTTCTATTAGATAAATACGTTGGGTTTGGTAAATTCATCGGAATTATCCCTGACACAAAAATAGTATAATGATCAGATCCTTATAGATATTTAATGTCTGGCAGTGTGATATATCACATTAAATGCGGACTGATCGATATAAATATCCGAAATACATACTGATTTCTCAAATATAATCGCGTTAAAGAAGATATTATTGAGAAGAAACAAAAATGATAAATGATCTGAGAGAACGGAAAAAGAGGAAAAAATGATTTACTGACCTCCTCAGTAATCCTGGATAATTACACGTATGTCCAATTGATATTTCAGCCCATATAAAAGAGAAAGTCTATCATAAACAAAGGTATGAACAACTATCAGAGATTTTTTAAAAGCTTAACCTTGATTTGTCTGAATTCGCTCTAATAAAAGTATCGGAGAGTTCTAAGTGTTGAAGAATCCAACCCATGATCTTTTCTTATGCAGATCAATTAGCTTGCAATCTAGACACTACTCAGGAGTACAGAACACACATCAATAGTTGGTGCCGTCTGTGGGATCTTTTGTTATTTTCTGCAAACCGGTCGCGTTGTGATTACGAGATAACAACTATAGTTCAAAATACATCCTGATGGAAGAACGACTAGTTTCCATGGAAGAAACAATCAGGGAGCTCACTAGAGAAAATGAGAAGCTGCAAAAGAAAATGAAGAGTTGACTGCTCGTGAAGAACCTTCCGTTAGTAGATGTGCGGAATCTCATCGAGTCAATGAACCTAATCGTGAGAAACTGGAGGAAGAGAGGCGTAAAATGCAACTAGAACTCAAAGAATTGGAAGACAAGTATGAAAATATAGCCAAGCGTATAGAATCCCCTTCCATCACTGGTCATTTACGCAACAATCTTGGCACTCCTTACAGTGTAAGTGTCATGGCAATGCCATTGCCTCCTAAATTTTGAGCACCTCAGATGGAACTGTATGATGGGGGTGCTGATCCGTATGAATATATAGAGACGTTTAGGTCACACATGAGTTTGCATGGTTATCCTAATGAAGTAGCGTGCCAAGCATTCCCACTTACCCTGAAAGAAGTAGCTCGAACCTGGTTTGGAATAGTTCCGACCCGCACAGTGGATAGATTCGACTGTCTCACTTGCCTTTTTATCACCCAGTTTTTAGGAAGTTGGAAGAGGAAATGGCCAGCTGCGTATCTCCTCACAGTCAAACAGAATAGTCGAGAAAGCCTCAAAAACTATCTTTCCCGATTCAATAAGGAGTTGATGACGATAGGTGATCAGGATGAAAAGATCACTTTAGCTGCTGTCCTAAGCGGAATATGGCTTGGGAGTCCTTTCTTGGCAGAGATAGCTAGATGAACTCCAGCCACCTTAGCTAAATTCATGGATAGGGCGGACGGGTATATAAACACTGAAGACACCCTACAAGCTCTCATAGGACTACGGGGGGAAGAAATAGAGCGTACTAATCAAACCGAAACCAACTTGTCAGCAAGAAAAAGAGATATCAACGACCCGAAGAGACGAAACACCCAAGGAGGCTCGTAGTCTCAAGGGAGCGCACAATACAAACCACGCCTTCAAAGCAATCTGACGGTAGATAAAGAACTTGAGGAAATGCAGTATCGCAACCAGAGCCAGCGTTGACCGGGAAATATGTATTGCGAGTACCATAAGTCTACTTGGCACAATACCTAGGACTGTAGAATCTTGAAGAAAAGAAATGAAGAGGAAATGGGAGAGTTGCACAAGAAGGGGGAGTATCCTAACAGTAAATGCAGTCTGAGCCCTCATAAAGAAAGAAGCGCCAAAGACTCATCTCAAAGGGGGGGACCGTTAGGCGAAATACGAACCATTGCTGGGGGAATACCCAGGGGGGGAAACCTTAGTTTCAAGGAAGGCGAGTGTAAGAGAAGCAAGCTACGCATAGATATTCGTCATGTTAGAGTCAACTCGAAACAGATGACCTTCGGAGGATGTCCCGATCATTTTTGACGGACAGGATGAAGGATTGATGCAGCCTCATGATGACATTTTGGTAGTAACCATGCTAGTCGCCAATTTTATAACTAAAAGAATCCTTGTTGATAATGAAAGCTCAGTAGATATTCTTTATTGGGACGCATTTGACAAAATGAAGATCGAGCGAGACAGGCTACGGCGAGCCCTCACATCTCTCAGGGATTTGCCGACGAGATAATCTAGCCCGAAAGAGTCATAACTCTACCTGTTACGGCCGGCGAGGCACCTAAAACTTCAATGATCATGGTTGACTTTTTAGTGGTCAAATCCCCTTTCTCGTATAATGCCATAATGGGGCGCCCTACTTTAAATCGCCTGAGGGTAGTGACTTTTATATATCATCTGAAAATGAAGTTCCCAACTCAAAGTGGTATAGGAGAAGTAAAAGGCAAGCAATCCTTAGCCCGCGAATGTTATTCTTGTGAGTTAAAACCCCTATGCCAAATGGTAATCAACATCGCCCAGGAGGATTCGAGACATAGTGAAGTTGCAACTGAGTTGCCACCTCCACCACCTTTGACACGATGAGATGAAAACTTTCGAGATGAACAAACCATCAAACAAGCTGAACCTGGAGAGCCACTGGAGTTGATCGCTTTCGACTATCCGAAGTCTAAGCGGAAGGTTCAGATAGGTTTCAGTCTAGAACCTAGTCTGAAACAGAGACTCAAACAACTCTTGGCAGAACATTAAGACATCTTCGCCTGGACTAATCAGGATATGCTAGGTATAGATAATAGTATTATTGAACATTATTTGTGTGTCAATCAGGGAGCCCGGAAAGTTAAACAAAAAAGACGTAGCTTTTGCGGCAAGAAATATACTGCCATAACTGAGGAAGTAGATCGCCTCCTAGCAGAGGGATTTATCAGAGAAGACCAATATCCAGAATGGCTATCTAATGTATTATTAGTGAAAAAGGCCAGCGGCAAATGGAGAGTGTGTGTGGATTTCACCGATCTTAACAAGGCATATTCGAAGGATAGTTTTTCACTTCCTCGCATTGATCTAATCGTAAATTCAATAGCTGGTCATCCGTTACTTAGCTTCATGGACACGTACTCAGGATATAATCAGATCAGGATGAGTGCAGAGGATGAAGAAAAAACAGTTTTCATTACAGACTGGGGATTATATTGCTACAAGGTGATGCCTTTTGGGTTGAAAAACGCAAGAGCTACGTATCAACGCCTGATCAACCGAATATTTAAACAACAGATAGGGAGGAATGTCGAAGTATACGTCGACAATCTACTGGTCAAGAGTAAAATACCTGGGCAACATGTAGATGACTTGTGGGAGGCTATTGAAGTCTTATGTTGATATAAGATGAAGCTTAATCCAAGTAAGTGTTCTTTTGGAGTGGGCTTAGGGAAATTCTTAGGCTATATGGTTTCCGAAAGGGGAATCGAAGCCAACCCTGAAAACGTGAAGGCCATATCTCACATGGTTGCACTCCGGAATCATCGCGAGGTACAACAATTGGTAGGCCGAGTGGCCGCCTTGAATCGCTTTATAGCTCGATCCACTGACAGATGTTTACCCTTCTTTCAAATATTGAAGAAAGCACAGGAGTGGAACTCTTCTTGTGACAAAGCCTTCAATAAACTAAAAGAATATTTAACTCACCCGTCATTGTTTAGCCAAACCGAGCCCAGGGAAATGTAGACTGCTTATTTAGCAATATCGCCCAATGCAACCTTTGCTGTTCTAGTAAGAGACACGGCAACAAGGCAAAGACTGGTATATTATGTAAGTTGAGCATTTCGAGGGGCAGAGGCCAGGTACCCTAAATTGGAAATGATGGCCCTAGCCCTGGTGGTAGCCACTAGGCGACTCAGACCATATTTCCAAACTCACACCATACGAGTACTTACAAATCCCTTGAAAGTTGTGTTACAACGACCAGATACTTTAGAAAAGTTAGCAAAGTAGGCTATAGAATTTAGCGAATTTGACATTCAATACGCCCCTAGAAAGGCGATCAAAGGGCAACTACTTGCTGATTTTATAGTCGAGCTTATTGGCTTTCCAGAAGAAATTTCCCAAACACCTCCTAACGAGCCTTGGATGGTTTATATAGACGGGTTAGCATGTAATGCAGGAGGAGGAGTAGGTATCTATATCATTTCTAGCAATGGTAGAAAGTATAATTACGCTGTTAAAATTACTTTCAAGGTTACTAACAATGAAACAGAGTATGAGGCACTCTTAATTGGCTTGACTGTTGCTCGCCTTCTGGAGGCTAAAGAAGTAAAAATGCATGCCGACTCGCAAGTGGTAGTTAACCAGGTAACCAGTATCTTTGTTGCTAAAGGGGAACGACTGAAGAAGTATTTTCAATTAGTTTGTGAAACAAGAGATTATTTTCAATATTCTTCTATTCACCAAATCCTGAGAGCCAATAATTGCCAAGCTGATCGCCTAGCAAGAATAGCATCCAGGCAAATAGATATCCATTTTCCTGAGCAAACTGAAGTAAGGTAAAAAGATATTCCTTTTATTGGAGAAGAAATGTTCCAAGCAGAGACAGTTCAGCCTAGATGGGCTAAAGATATAATAGATTTTCTGTAGGATAATAAACTACCCATTGATGCAAATGAAGCAAGAAAAGTCAAAAATTGGGCCGCCAGGTTCACTATTCTAGAAGGGACATGATACAGAAAGGGATTCTCGGAGCCGATGCTTAGATGTTTGTCAATAAAGGAATCTCAGTATATATTAGCAGAAATTCATGAAGGCATCTGCAGGAGTCATTCTGGAGGAAGAATTCTGGCAATCAAAATAAGTCGAGCGGGGTATTACTAGCCAAACATTCTCAGAGATTCAAAAGAGTTCCCCCAAAAGTGTCTACAATGTTAAGTACATGCCAACATTTTACACCTCCTGCCTACAGAATTATCATCCATAGTAGCAGTCTAGCCTTTCGCACAATGGAGGCTAAATCTCATAGGTTCTCTTCCCATGGGACGTGAAGGAGTTAAATTTATCATGGTCGAGATTGATTATTTCACAAAGTGGGTTGAGGCGGAAGCCTTGTCCACAATAGCTACTCAAGCCATCACTAAGTTCCTCTGGAAATTTATTATATGCCGGTTTGGCATACCACAAAGTTTTATATCCGACAATGGGGGTCAATTCGACTCTTCGCATTACCAACAGTGGTGCGCAGAGTTAAGAATCAGAGTGCGGTATTCATTGCCCAGGCATCCACAAGCAAATAGCCAAGCAGAGGCAACTAACAAGACTATTTTGTCTATTCTTAAAAAGATGCTAGGAAACTATAAGGGAGCATGGGCAGACGCACTCCCTAGAGTATTATGGTCCTACCGTATTACCGTTCGAACTCCTACAGGAGAGACCCCATTTGCCTTTACATACGGCAATGAGGCTGTCATCCCGACAGAAATAGGAGTCTCTACTTCAAGAATAAAAAATTTTCACCCACAGGACAATAAAGTTAAGCTGCTACAACAATTGGACCTCCTCGAAGAAAGGCGGGCAGAGGCAGCTATAAGAGTGGAACACCATAAACGCATGGCTGAAAAGTTTTTCAAGAGACGAGTCAATTCAAGATCTTTTAAACCTGGGGACCTAGTTTTGAAGCGCACAGGAGTGAAAACCACTGAAGAACGCAAGCTTTGACCTAAGTGGGAGGGACCCTACGTCGTCACCAGGAGTACTCGACCAAGATCATACAAGCTTACAGACAGTGAAGGCAATGCTCTTTCTCATCCATGGAATGCAGAACATTTAAAGAAATATTATGTATAGCTCAGTTTTTCTTCACTAGAATTATATTATATGAAAGTTGCAAATTATTGGTATTATGGCAAATATGTTCAAACGTCAGCATCATACGAATCGCGGGGTCGCCTGAGCTCTATGCCTCGCCCTACGATTCGCTCGCTGAAGAGAATGAACTAACTCCTTCGCTTTCGCTATCTCATCAACGCCATACGAATCGCGGGGTCGCCTGGGCTCTATGCCTCTCCCCACGATTCGCTAGCCGAAGGGAAGGAACCAACTCTTTCGCCTTCGCTATCTCGACGGTGCCATACGAATCGCGGGGTCACCTGGGCTCTATGCCTCACCCCACAATTCACTCGCCGAAGGGAATGAACCAACTTTTTCACCTTCGTCATCTCACCGGCGCCATATGAATCTCGAGGTCGCTTGGGCTCTATGCCTCGCCCCACGATTCCTTCGCCAAAGGAAAGGAACAAACTCCTTCGCCTTCGCCATCTCGCTGGCGCCATAAGAATCGCGGGGTCGCCTGGACTCTATGCCTCACCCTACGATTCGCTCGCCAAAGGGAAGGAACCAACTCCTTCGTCTTTGCCATATCGCCGGCGCCATACGAATTGCGGGGTCACTTGGGCTCTAAGCCTTGCCCCACGATTCACTTGCCGAAGGAAAGGAACCAACTCCTTCGCCTTTGCCATCTCACCGGCGCCATACGAATTGTGAGGTCGCCTAGGCTCCATGCCTCGACCCACGATCCCCTCGCCGAAGGGAAGGAACAAACTCCTTCGCCTTCGCCATCTCATCGGCGCCATACAAATCGAGGGGTCACCTGGGCTCTATGCCTCTCCCCACGATTCGCTCGTCGAGAAGAAGGAACTCAACTAGCCACCTTTCATACGGACCTTAACTCACATACGGACTTCAACTTCATTGGCCTAGCCAAACTCGACCCGCTCACCTCACACCCCTCCATTGTAGCTCGTTATACACAGGATCACCATGCTCACCAAGAGAACTAGCCCTCTTGCCAAACCGTCTAATCAAGACCTTTCAACGCCAAGGCAGTGTGGCTCATCCAGCTCGCCCACAGATCATCGCACCCACAGGTCGCTAAACAAAGTACATGCTCGCCTAAACTGCATCTCACACGACTCATTTTATTAACATTGGAACCTTCCACGGCTCATTAGTTCGCCCACAGCTCACCCGGAGCACCATGCTCACCCAAATCACTCGCCATCTCTCTGGCATCCAATAAATCGCATAGGCTCTATGACTCCCTTATAAATCTTTATCAACATATACAATTCAATTTTGTTGATAAAGATTCACGGGGTATTAGGGTATAATCACCACACAACAAGAAGATAAACATATCGCGGAAAGAATGGTATATTGATGGATAGCCAAAAATACATTTGAAATCTATACAACATAAAAAAAAATGAAAATACAATAGTAAATTCTCAGGAAGGAGGCAAATGTATATGGCACTCTAGTGTCCCGATCTTAGCAACTTCTGCCTTCATTATGGGATCAGGAGTGAGCTTTCTGGGATCCATGCCAGCTACATTGAAGGACGGGTTCCGAATAATTTCCTCCCTTTGCCGTCGCAAGTCTTCCACACAACCTTGTATCCAAGCAGATATGCAGAGGGAACAGTGTTGAGTCGCTTGACACCTAAGAACTTCAAACTCAGCATTCGCCTCACCTAACTCTCGGGAGAGAGTGTCACGTTCGAGCTCGACGGTATCAACTTTGGCTCGAAGAGTCTCCAACTTTTCTTCTCAAGTGGAGCACGAATGCTCAAAAAGGGCCAAATTTGACTTCAAGTATTTTATTTCTTGGTTGGCAATGGAGAGTTCATTCTCTTTAGTAGCGAGCGTCTGCCCAATAGACTCTTGACCCCAGAGGAGATCATCCCTACTCGCCTCTAAGAGCAGGTTCTTCTCTTTTAAGGTCGCCATTTCTTCTAGCATGGCTTCATAAGTTTCAGTATAATAATCATGCTCCTCTTCTAACTCCATAACGGTGGCTTTCAGAAGATTTCTATCTTCTGTAAGCTGGAAAACCGAAGCGCCAAGCTCTTGGTATTTCTCCTTAGTTTCTAGAACTTGCTCTCGGGCCCGTTGTGCACTCTCATTTAATAATTTCATCACCTCGGAGCCGATCAAACCAATAATTTGGTCAAAAGCCTGAGCAATACCAAACAATTAGAGAAATAAAAGAAATTAAATCAAGAAGGACGGACAAATGAATGCCTGTGCCAAGAGAGACTGGAGTAGGTCGACCATTCCAGGTCCACCATGATTCCTGTTTATTTTGAACAGTCGGGAAGTGAAGTGGTTGAAGGTGAAGGATGGGTAGAATGTTGAAGAGCTCGATCAAAAGAAGACCCGATCGTTGATCTAGCATCATCGCCAGAAGTTTGAAGAGGATTAGGAGCGAGCTTTCTAGGATCCATGCCAGCTACATTGAAGGACGGGTTCCGAACAATTTCCTCCCTTAGCCGTCGTAAGTCTTCCACATAACCTTGACTCCAAGCAGATATGCAAAGGAAACGGTGCTGAGTCGCTTGACACCTAAGAACTTCAAACTCAGCATTCGCCTCGCTTAACTCCCGGGAGAGAGTGTCACGTTTGAGCTTGGCGGTATCAACTTTGGCTCGAAGAGTCTCCAACTCTTCTTCTCAAGTGGCGCACAAATGCTCAAGAACGGCCAAATTTGACTTCAAGCATTTCATTTCTTGGTTGGCAATGGAGAGTTCATTCTCTTTATGGCGAGCGTCTGCCCAATAGACTTTTGACCCCGGAGGAGATCATCCCTACTCACCTCTAATAGCAGGTTCTTCTCTTTTAAGGTCGCCATTAATCCCGCCCCTCTTCTAACTCCATAACGGTGGCTTTTAGAAGATCTCTATCTTCTGTAAGCTGGAAAACCGAAGCGCCGAGCTCTTGGTATTTTTCCTCAGTTTCTAGAACTTGCTCTCGGGCCCGTTGTGCATTTCCATTTAATAATTTCATCACCTCGGAGCCGATCGAACCAATAATTTGTTCAGAAGCCTGAGCAATACCAAACAATTGGAGAAATAAAAGAAATTAAACCAAGAAAGACGGACAAATGAATGCCTGCGCCAAGAGAGACTGGAGTAGGTTGACCAAGATTCCCGTTTATTTTGAACAGTCGGGAAGTGAAGTGGTTGGAGGTGAAGGATGGGTAGAATGTTGAAAAGCTCAATCAAAAGAAGACCCGATCTTTGATCTGGCATCATCGCCAGAAGTTTGAAGAGGATCCCGCCCAATGTTCTCATCAACTTCGGCGTTAGTCAGACCAGGAGTAGAAAGTCTCGACACAGAACGATGATCTTCTATATCTAGGCACTGACGTACAATAATCTTTCGCCCGCCAATCCCTAGAGTGGAGGTGTCGTCTCCCTCACCTCCTTCAGGGCGACCATCCCCAATCGAAGGAGGACATTTTGATCTAGGGATATTCTCCTGATCAGGGGCTTGATTAGATGGTAACATGGGTGCCTGAAAGTAAGGAGTCCCAGCAGCGTAAGCAGGAGGATTAGATAAGGCGGCTAAAAAGGCCAACTCAACCTCATCTATATCCTGTTCGGAGGGCGAAGGCATAGACCCATCATTCAAATTTTGTTGGCAATCTGAAGGATGATACACGGTCAATGGTTCTAGCGTTCTAACTTCTTGCCCCTCTGGATAATTGGGCCTTGTATGCTGGCTACCCTCATCGCTGGCTACCCTCATCACTGGCAGACGCCGCAGATACAGGAGATGATTGAAGCTAGGGCTGAACTTGAGAAGACTTGGCTCGACTCTCCTCAAGAGCAGGGCGAGTAACCCTCGGATCATGGCGAACTTTAATTTGTCTTTCCTGAGCACAAGTAAGAACTTGAGGCTTAGGAGTTTCAACAGCAGCTCGTCCGCCTCCTTCGCGGTGAGACTTTACACGGTTTTCCTGGTCTGGAGGGGGAGCAGCACGTTTGCGAGCTGCAATAGGGCGTTCGGATGTTTCAGCAACCTGTATGCTTGAAAAATCTTGGAACTCTGCATAACCTCACCTCGGCTCGACCAAATAAGTATTGATGTTGTGGTCGGTCAGAATGAGGTTAGACTACAGTCGGTGAAAATGGCGTCGCGCCCACCTTATGACGATCTCAACCCGAGCGCGTTCCCTTTGGTTGAGATCTATATCCAGAAGAGAGGCATGAGGTAACTCGCCTCAATTCACCTGAATAGGGAATTCCCCTCTAGTCTCATCCTCTGGGAACTGCCATCCATCGCCCTTAACATAAAATATTTTTTTATGATAATCCTTAACATTGGAATATCGGCTTTTGAGAGTGCATAATTTAGTCTCGCTATCCCGAGACTGAAAACTAACCAAACTTAGAGAAGATTTTCTGATAAGACGATAAAGAGAGATAAACTCTTGAGATGTTAAGTTAGGGTACAATTCCCCTGTCTCTAGCAAAGATGAACGAAATACTATTCAAGAAGCCAATAGTATTCGCCAGGCATTAGGCAGTAACTGAGCCAGAGCCAAGCCCAGATAATGAAAAACTTAGCGAACTGATTTGATAAAAGGAAGGTGAAGCCCAGTTTTGAACATGGCTTCATATAGAAGCACATGCTGAGTTCGTCTTTTTGCATTGCAGGGTCGTTCTCGAACAACTCCAAAACTCACCGATGCAAGAATATAAGCCAAATCCCGAAGATGCTGGATAGATGAATGGGGCGTAAGACGATACCCATTGTTGCCCAGCATAGATAAAACCTGCCCCCATTGAAGTTTAAAAAATGCAGAGAAAGATCGGGTTGAAGATGAAGTGAGGAAGGAAGAGGTAAATTTTCGATAGCAAAATGGTAGTAAAAGTTGAGCCATTGTGGAAAGCAGTTATTTATACTATAGATAATTACGACCATCGGGAGAGGAAACGATGTGATTAACACAATCCTCAGGAGATGAAACAGCATGACTGATGAATAGAGGGTGAATACAAAACTGCTGCCAGCACGTGAATATCACGTATCAGTCAGTAAAGAGTAACTGACAACGAGTATTCGGAAAACCGAAAAGCCAGACGTGTAGCCAGACGTGTAATGATGGAAATAATCCGTAAATGAAGCTGCACGATATTTCGAGTAATTATGGTCAGAAAATTGTTTCCTTTTCCCATGCCCAGTGAGTAGAAGCCAAACAATCGTGGCTAAAAGGGCAACAAACTCCTACATGACTATTGTACCCCTACAAAATCCATTCAAATTTAACTTTGCGCGGGATAAAGATTTAGCAAGTTTGGACAGTGAGAGTCGAATAAATCCTTATCAAATCATCTTCGATAGGGATTTGCGAAGTACTGTGGGGAAATAATCACAGTAAGGAATAAGATGATGGTCGCCAACCGTCTTGGCGCCCGCCTACTATTCCTCTTAGTGCCTTAGGAGAAATTAGGAAGTATATAAAATGGAAAGTTGAATTCCGATTCTAACCAGCTCAAACTATATTTATCCTAAATTGGTTCCTATTAGATAAATATGATGGGTTTGGTAAATTCATCGGAATTATCCCTGACACAAAAACAATATAATGATCAGATCCTTATAGACATTTAATGTCTGGCAGTGACATATCGCATTAAATGTGGACTGATCGATATAAATATCCGAAATATGTACTGATTTCTCAAATATAATCGCGTTAAAGAAGATATTATTGAGAAGAAACAAAAATAATAAATGATCCGAGAGAACGGAAAAAGAGGAAAAAATGATTTACTGACCTTCTCAGTAATCCTGGATAATTACACATATGTCCGATTGATATTTCAGTCCATATAAAAGAATAAGTCTATCATAAACCAAAGTACAAACAACTATCAGAGATTTTCTAAAAACTTAATCTTGATCTATCTGAATTCTCTCTAATAAAAGCATCGGAGAGTTCTAAGGGTTGAAAAATCCAGCCCTCAATCTTTTCTTGTGCAAATCAATTAGCTTGCAATCTAGACGCTACTCAGGAGTGTAGAACACACATCAATAGGCACGAATAAAACATTCTCAGGCTTTAAATCGCAGTGAATGAAACCACAATCATGAATGTGGCTGAGCCCCTTGAGGATTGACCAAGTATAGCGCTTTACATCAGTTTCCGGCAACTGACAGCCATCAAATTTCTCGATTGTATCTGCTAGTGTTCCTGTAGAGGCATACTCCAATAAAAGCTTCTTCAAATGCATCTTCATCAATCATCACAAAGACTTTGGCCGAACAATACTTGTGCTCTCTATCCTATTTTTCACCACATTTGAAACAAAGCCCCTTCTTGATCCTCTCTTGGACCTCTTCTCTTGATAGTCTTTTTACTTCATTGGGTTTTAGTTTGGAGGTCCCTTCATTGATTTTCCTACCCTTCCAAGGAGTTTTGGTTTGCAAAGGTGTGATGGTTTTGCTCCCCACATCCTTAGTTAGGCATTTCTCCATGGAGAAACCTTCTTCATAGATTTCGGCCATCTTCATGGCCTCTTGAATTCTTGTGGGCTGCCTTAACTTCACTTCTTTAGCCAACCATGGCTTCAAATCATACACAAAATTTTTCACAAGTGCCGCCCCGAACCAACCCCGAACAATGGTTTGGAATTGCCTAAATCTTCCACATAAGTCTTCACTTTGCTTTCTTGTTTAAACTTAGCAAGTTGACCATGGTGATTAATGGTGGGTTAAGGGCCGAATTGAAGGAGGAACTCCCTCTCAAAGGCCGTCCAACCAAGTCTTCTTCTATCCTTATCATATTGATCCCGGATCCATCTCCACCACTTGCTTGCTTTTCCTTCTAGATAGTAGCAAGCGGTTGAAACCATCTCATTTCTTGGACATCATAGGTATGGAAAAAGTTGTCTACTTTGTCCAACCACTCATAAGGATCACCTCTACTAAACCTTGGGAATTCCACCTTAGGTCTTCATAGTCCCCAATCATAGGCCCGATTTCCCCCTATTTCACTCCCATAGTCATCTCGATGTCTTCTCTCTTCTCGGCCTCTTCCTTCACATTGATGGTGCCCTCTTGATGATCAGTCCTCTTGTGCATTTGCCCCCTCTTGGTTCACATCATTTTCGGCCATGTTGTGATCTCCATGGTAGGGTATGTCCTGCCTCACACCTAGGTGGCTCATTCCTCACACCTTAAGGTTCTCTCAAGTTGTTAGGACCTATTGGTCGATCACCATCATCACGTAGCCATCTTTCCAATACAACATTGACATATTTTCATACATCTTGGGGGGTGATACATATTTTCATACACGCTAGGATCGGTATCTTCCACGTAGTACTCCTCATCTCTAGATGAGTTCAAATTTAAGAGTGGCATATCTTCATGTCTCACGGCTTCTCTCCTTGCAAACCTCTCATAGTTTGTATTAGCCTCCCATTGCAAGGCTTCAATACTCATTCAGTTTTCAAGGGACTCACGGGTTTGGTTGTTCATTGCCATGACCAAATTGGCAATGTTAGTGTTGATCTCATCAAGGGACTTGTTCACTTTCTCAGCTTGTCCCTCTAAAGCTTCAAGTCGTTCCCGGTTGGAACCATCATGACCTTCGTTGCTAGGTCTTACACGGCTCATGTTTGCTCACTGACTTGCAACTAACTTAGACTCGGTGTTGCAACAACAATCATGGTTTGGGGAAGCTTGGTTGTCAGGAACGGTGTGATTTGGGGAAGCTTGGTTGTCAGTAGCGGTGTGGTTTAGGGAAGCTTATGTTCGGCTACTCAAATCCAACCTTGAGTTGCCCAACTTCTAGGATGGAAAATCCCTCATACACACTTCCGACCTTAGGTCCTCTACCTTTTGATGATAGCCGACCCCTTCAAGAACCAACTCGTTCTCTACTTCAACCCCCAAACTTCTTTCAATAATTCAACAAATAATATGCAAGAAAAGTAAACAACATCGAGGACCTCCATGGTCCTCCCAATAAATTCACAAAAATTAAGTTCACGCATCATTTACCTCATGGAGAAGTGAAAACTTCTCAAGAAATTATTAAGCAAGAGTCTCGGGATGAGACTCTCAATGAAAGCACTAATTTAGGTGGATAGGGACCTCAGTCAAGTCCCAATCACCTAAGGGATCTTTCTTGCTTAATTGTTCCCTCCAATGACCGAAATAGACTCCAATGCTTAGTAAGAATCAAATGGATGAGGGGAGGGGTAAAGTGAGGTTAGAATTTAGTGGAGCTAAAGGTTAAATCTTTGGGCTAGTTGACTAGGCTTGGTGCAATGAGGTGCACGACTATGGGGTTGGATTGGCTTGGGTGAAATTAGGGTTGGCTAGGGCTTGGGAATGGCCGAATATTGCTTAGGGCAACACTAGGGTTTTGGCTAGGATTTTGAGATGTTTTGGTAATTCCCAAAAATTAGGAATATGACTTATGGGTGATGAGGTGGGCGGCAATGAGGCTAGAGCTTTGGCCGAGTATGTGGTGCTATGTAGGCAAGATTTGATTGGTTCAATCCTTTGATTAATTGACCAATCAAATGAAGGAATGAAGATATGATTTGATGATATGGCAAAGTAGGGTTTCGGCTATGGTAAGGGTGAGTTGGCCGAATAAGTTATTATGTAAAGTATAAAGATTTGATTTTGAAATGGTTTGAATTTGGAAAGAATTGATGCCCGGTTATAGGGTGGTTGAGTGGGGCGACTTTGTTTATTTTTGGATAAGGGAATATTTGATTTTATGGACATAAAATAGGAAAGGATATGATGGATGATGGCCGGCTAGGGTTAGGGTTGATGAGGGGCGAAATGGACACTTTTGGGGTTAGGGTTTGATGGATGATGCCGTGTGGTATGACCAGGGTTTTATGGGGCAAGAGACTTTAACTCTTCTTCAATCAACCATACACACTCTTAACACTCTTGAAGAATTCAAAATTCACAAGTAATGTGGGTTTCAAAATCTTCTGATAAAATAACAAACAAATTATCAAATCCACCAATGAGGTGAATTTGGCCTCACCACTCAACTCACTCAACAATCAAATAAACAAATACTTAAGAACACAAGAAACACTACCCGAAACACCAAATATGAGTAACCTCACAACTTTTTATTAATAAACTGAAAATACAGATAGATGTGTAACACACCGATTCACGAATTGTACGGTGTGATATTCTCCAAAGGGATTCATGAATTGCACAATTTGAAACCCAAGTGCTAAGCACCGAAATCTAAACCACTAGGTGAGTGACTGGCCTAACTCTTCTAGAGAGCAATCCCAAATGTCAATTGTTCAAAGATGAAAAAATAAAACCTAAAAATCCTATTTATATCGTCTTATAACTTAAAAATATCCAATAGGTCCCTTATTAAAAAGAAATAATTACTAAACTATCTAATGCATTTAAATAAATTAAATAACATAAAAATAAAGTGATAGGCGCGACATGCATGTAGTGGCCGTGGGTTGCATGGCTCCTAAGGTGGGCTAATATGCTGCATGGTCCATGATTAGGCTTGTTTTCGTGCTGTTTGGCTGCATGGTGTTTGGTGGTGCGCGGGACATAGCGCTGTGCAGGGCCAACTGATGGTGCTCATGGTAGTGTGTCATGCATGGTCCCAATGGTAAGCACAGGGTCAAGCCACGCCGCTCTGCGGTGGCCTAATCAGGTTGCTTGGGCGGTGGTCCTGCATGGCCCTGGTTGAGTGCCGGGGTGATGTTCATGCATGGCCCAAACTGGTGGTCTGGGCACTGGCTGCATGACACGGGCTGGAGCCGCACGCTGGATGGCATGCATGATGTGCATGCTACTGACATACTCTGCAAGGCTCGGGCTAGTGCTGCGGGCTAGATGGCATGGCTTGTGGGCATGCCACTAGCATGCTCTGCAAGGCGCGCACAGGTGCCGCACGCTGGATGGCGTGCATGTGAAGACACGCCACTAACCTCGCTAGGTGGTGCGCAGTGATGTGCACATGATGGGGTGCAAGTTCACACGCATACGTGCGCGTAGGTGAAAGCATTGTGTGGGGCGCCTAGGTGCACGCAAGGTTGTGCGCATGCACTGTATGTAGCCAATAGCCTCGCTAGGCACCTGCTACGTGTCAAGGCCTGATCCAAGGCATGCATGCAGGCTAACCAAGAGACTATCCTGGCTCTCCAAGGCCTGAGTCAGGGCCTGATCCCATACAATCTTCCTTGGGGTTCTAACACGACCTTCGGTGTGCCTCACACAACCTTAAATCCGTAATGGGTCAGTTTATGATCAAAATCATAGGAACGAAATAATAATATTTGGATTTAAACTACATAATAATTAATCCCTATCAAGAATAATAATTTTTTGAAAAAGTATTTCCCGCGAGGTTTAAAATCTTATTTCCAGATTTAAATAAAAAAAATAACAAAGATCAGATGATTCTCCTTAACATTTGTTTAAACTATGTTCATATAAAAACATTTAACAGTACTCAATATAAATCTTACAAATTAAACAGAAATTTTCTTCCTAAATATTTTTGCAGGAAATCTCAAATGAATGGGCTAAAGGAGCGTAACTTGACAGAAGAAAAAGTAGATATGGTATTAAATGAGTTTCTAAAAAAGTTTCAAGGATGGTTCTTTGGAAGCCGAATGCTGGTCTGCCATTGTAGCCAAGAAGTATCTATCTCTACCATCAACTGCGTTTGCCCTGACTATGTCAAAACAGATATAAACTACACTAATGCTAGTGACTTAACGAGTTTTAGAGATTTTTTAAAATAGTAATTAAGAAACAAATCAACTTTAAAGAAATATTTTCTCACTTTCCTGCTAAAGAAAGTTCGACTTTAAACTTACTTGCATATATATGATGGAGGGCATTACTCTCTGTTAATGATAGATAATA
This sequence comes from Platycarya strobilacea, assembly GCA_036898215.1. Lineage (NCBI taxonomy): Eukaryota > Viridiplantae > Streptophyta > Magnoliopsida > Fagales > Juglandaceae > Platycarya > Platycarya strobilacea. Next base: position 8,509,653 of record CM072545.1, read on the forward strand.
ATATTAATCTTTATTAGTTTGTGGAATCTCATGTTGTTAAAATATTTTTCTAATAATATACGAGAGTTTGATCAATTTGGTGCATTTACAATGAGTTTTAACCATATTTATAAAAAGTGTTTTACAATGATCGAGTTGTACCATGCATATTTATAATTAGCATGTTAATCAACCTAAATAAAGATGCTTGACATGATAATAAATGCGTTATAATTTATAAATTATAATTCTCTCTTCTAATAGTTGATCTCCTGACCACTAATCGCTTTTTCCAATCTTCAAAATTAACTAATCATCATCAGCAAATTAGCGAGATGCGATCACAGAAATACAATGAAAAAATAATAATAAAGACCATCATGGGAAGCTCAAAAAGAAATCATTTACAAGATTATGAAATAAGAGCAATATCACAATAATTCCTCCTAATTCTTTAATTAACTCCCGGCCTCGTTGTTCACATAACTAGACAATAATGAAAAAGAAAAATTCAACTTACAATTTAATCTAGCAAAACATACAAAACGGACATTAATTTACAGCTGTTTGAAATTAATACATTCCAAAAATATATAGGGCACTGTATGTACTTCAAGGAACTGAAACAGCGTACATCAAATACACTGCATAAGGCCGCTTTTTATCTGACTTCTGAACCTTCGACTCCCTTTCACCCTCTTCCCGCCATGAAGATAAGGTCAACGAATATCCATCAGTCTCGTTCCAGGAAACGCTTGGAGATCCCACTTGATCATGTTCTTCGTTCTCCATCGAGCACTCATCTTCGAGTTGATCTCCTACACCGGTCAGGAATGGATGATTTATTAACATCTCGGCCGTCAATCTGGATGAAGGTTTCCTCGCGAGACACGACTTCAAGAAACTCTTTGCTTCATCTGAAACACCACTTGGTATTTTGGGAACTTCACTCTCATCGCCAATCACCTCTAAAAGTTCGTCTGCATTCAACTCTTCTTCCCTATCCCAAGGAGATTTTCCGGTAAGCATCTCACACACAAGACACCCAAGAGCCCAAATATCACAGGGAGGCTCCTGTACATTCTCCATCACCGCTTCAGGTGCCATATACAGAGGCGTGCCTCTCAAGCAAAAACCCAAGTTCATCCTTCTCTTCTTTTTCTGTGCCGATCTCTTCGCCAATCCAAAATCTCCGATCTTTGCTACAAAGTTACTGTTGGGACTAATGGCGGGCACGAGTAAAACGTTCTCAGGCTTTAAATCACAGTGAACGAAACCACATTCATGAATATGACTGAGCCCTTTGAGGATTGACCAAGTGTAGCGCTTTACATCAGTTTCCGGCAACCGACAGCCATCGGATTTCTCGATTGATTCTGCTAATGTTCCTCCAGAGGCGTGCTCCAATAAAAGATTGTAAACCATCTCGCCCTTTTCTTGGGTCGTGATCTCTTCTCCGAAACAGTCAATCACATAGGGGGAGCCTTTGACGCTGTCGAAAACCTCTTTCTCCCTCTGGATCGAATCAGAAACAGAGACCTTTGCGGATTTCACCGCCATGGTTGAAGGGAAACAACTGGACCTTGATTTGGATTTCAAAGTGGCAAGAAACACGGACCCAAAACCTCCTTTGCCGATCAATGGTCCTCTCACCCAACTTTCTCCATCACCAAACGTACTATCCATTATTTCCTTTTTCTGTGGAGTTAATAATTTAGCTTGATCTCAGTATTCCCAACTTTTAGAAATAATGAAAACAATGCAGAGGGAAGTGGGAATTAGCAGAAAATTGCCTACCTTTAGGGATTCGTGCTCAGACTTTCTGCTTCTGCTCGATCGTTTGTTTCTCTTCGGCTTTGCTACAACACAATAATCGGTGTTGATCGATCTCAATATTTATAACGCTTATGGTTAGCCTAATTGTAGAAGGAATAGAACACTTGGGCGCGCGCGCTGTGGTTTTAGTGTTTGAATGAAGCTTCAATTCTTTCTTTGGTTTGGACTGTCGACGTACGTGATCTCTTGTTTTGAAATCCATGCAGTAGGTTAAAAAAAAAAAAAGACTTATCATCTTGTTTGCTTTCTGTTTTGACTGTCTTTCTTTTTTTTTTTTTTCTGTAAGCTGAATCTCTGATTTTGAATTGGGGCCTTGAGTTGTGGTTTATCCCAAAACTTAATATTTTTCACACTAATACAGGGAGAAAATAGATATAGTTCTCTAAGTTCTGGATAAAATAGAACTCTTTTCGGTATCGGATACCGAAATTAGAGAAATTGCAATATTATCATTTTTTTTTTCAATTTACTCCCTGAAATACTCATAATCTTTTTGCAAGTAATTTACTCCCTGGGATACTAAAATGGCTAGTTAGAACCCTATGCTATCAATTTAGTCAATTTTCGTCTTGATTAGAGTTGACTTTCAAAATTGATGAAAAATAGGACGTAATGTGATCATTGGCCGAGAGCACTACAAATTAAGTAAATTTGATTGTTTTGGGTGCAAACTGGAAAAAACGATGGCGGCTCAAAACTGCAAAATGTATTTTTTTCTTAACTCCTGGTAAATGACAGATATTGTTGATGGGCATTTAGCTAGAAAAGGTTCCATTTTACCTGAAAAAGTAACAATTTGACCTCCTAGCTATAAAAGTTTTAAGCTTCCTACTATCTTTTCCCTTTTTGTCAGTTTCTAGCAAGCTGGGGAAATTTTCAGATCTTTTTTTTTTGCAGTTTTGCCATGGAATTTCTTGATTCAGCAACAATAGTGACAAATCTTTGGGTGATCTCTATGATTGTTTGAATTTGAAGTCCAGTTACATGGAGGAGAAGGACAAGTTCATGATTTACTAAATTAATTTACAGAACAAAGCAACTTTCCTTCTTGTATTATTTCTGTCTTAAACAATCAGTTTATAGTTTATATGGCTTAATGATTCCCTTCGTGGGTGTTTGGAATTTGGATAGTCAAGATTCAGTTCACCATTTTATGCACTAATAAGCATGCCAGTTCAAGCTTCTCAAGTGTAACTCAAAAGTCGGGTCTGGTCTAGCGTGTTGATTTGAAAACACTTGATAAGCTCGATCTGTTGCTTATGCATCCATGAACAGAGTCATATTTCCTTGTTCTCAGAGATTCTTGGGTCGGCCTGGCAGGACTACTGTTTTCCTGACAGGTTTTCATTAGTTTTGATACTTGCACTTATGTAATGCATTGAAAAGGAAAAAGATCTATTTCTTAGAATCTAGCAAACGGTAATGGTCATTCTGATTAGTGAACCTATTTAGGCAATTTACACTGATCTTTTCTTGGTGCTGTGCTATCATCTATATTCCACCTACAACTTAGCATCATATATTAAACAAGATTTTCTGGGCCTTCTGTGTGTTGGAGGATGCGCAGGGAAGCAAAGGATTTGCAGGGTAACGAAAACAAGGCGCAAGATGACAGAATAGAGAAAGTGGAGAATCACAAAATATTCTATTCTCTCTCTTGTATCTGCAATGTACAGCGTGAATGGCTATATATAAGCAACAAATGAATAAATAAATAAAATGGAAATTGAATACTAAACAGAACAACTTAAATATCAGAAATGGCATATTTAATCATCCATAGTCTGCTTGTCTGGAGGCACAGCAGGGGAGGGAACATGAGGAACTTGAGAAGTGGTATGCTCATGAGATAATTCCAATACTGTGTTTGTCTCGAAGCCGTTTCAACGCTACCCCAGCTGCTGCGGGCAATGCAGAACACAAAAGTATGGTTTCAAAGTTAGTCTAAACGCTAGCTTTCTTAAATTTAGGCTATTACTTTTTTGAGTTATGCACATTGGCTTCTCCAGGTCTGATAATGAAGCTCAAAACTGCTATATATGCCACATATGAGATACAATTCAGTTGTTTATATTCTGGTAATTAAGTACGAATGTGCTGGCTGAATTTTGCCACACTTGAAGCTATGGATGCTTTTTCAGGATCTACAAGCTATTGATATTGAACTTATGCTAAATAACTGGCAAAATGATCATGAATTGTTTTGATGCATGGATGGATGCCCAATTTCCTATGTCCAAATGCCATTGCTATTAACATGTAGAGAGGAACTTGTTGCGCACAAATAATACTGTCCAAAATCACACAAGACAATATTTAAGTGGTTCGGCAATTTGCCTACGTCCACTGATGTCAAATTTACTATATTTTCTGAAATTTACAAAATATTCAAGAAATTCTCACGTATACTCTCAAATTTGCACATATCTCTACTCCTACCAGAGCTATCCTTTTATAGGAGATGTTTTACAAAATGCAACAGCTAAAATGGTAGATGAATAGTAGGTACAGCCAACGTTTGATTTTCTGCATTCAAATTTGGACGGTGCATAGTATTGTACAACCATTGTTGAAGCTTCTAGGAGGGTGGCTGGTTGGTGCAGCCATTTGGACGGTGCAGCCTTCTTCATTCCCACTTGGGTATTCACATTAAGCTGGCTTAATTAACAATCACCCCCTCTACCAAAGTGTACCATACTAGGCTGCTTATAAACTGATTCATTCTTCAAATGAATGCACCTCCTTCTTTGATGTGAGAGACTTCTGCTAACAAATGCGTCATAAGATGCCAAATACACCCAAAAGTGCCAAGACACCCGAAGGTACTCAGCAACTTACAATATTGATCAATTCCAAGTAGTGTTAGAACTGATCCCTGTGACGACTTTCGTCAACATATCTGCTGGACTATCTTCAGTGCCAATCTTCTAAAGTAATATGTCCTCTTCTTCTAATATTTCACGTACAAAGTGAAATCAGATATCAATATATTTTGTTCGAAAGTGATATACTTTATTTTTGGCCAGGTGAATTGCACTTTGATTGTCACAGTAAACAGTAACCTCTTGCTGTTTAAAGCCCAAATCTGTTACTAGTCCTGTAACCAAATGGCTTCTTTTACGGCTTCTATTACAATCATATACTCAGCCTCTATGGATAACAATGCAATCGTAGACTGCAAATTCGATCGCCAACTAACTGGTACTCCAGACATAGTGAACACATATCCAATTGTTGATCACCGTTTTTCAAGATCACCAGCATATTCTGAGTCAACGTATCCAGTTATTAAACTATCTTCACTCTTCTCGAACCTCAAACAAATATCTACGATTCCTAGAATATATCGTAAAATCCATTTAGCCACATGGCAGTATTTCTTTCCAGAATTATGCATATAACGATTGACCAAATTGACGGCCTGAGAGATATCAAGTCGTGTACACACCATGGCATACATTAGGCTACCAACAACACTTGCATGCAGGACATTCTTCATATGGACCCGCTCTTCATCATCTTTAGGAGACTACAATGCACTAAGCTTGAAATATGGGGCCATTGGAGTACTCACCGACTTCGTCTTTGAGTCTATATTGAAGCGTTGCAATACTTTCTTCAGATATTGCTTCTGAGTAAGGTGAACTGTACATTTTACCCTATCTCTGTTGATCTCCATCAACAATATTCTCTGTGCTTCTCCTAGATCTTTCATTTCAAACTCATGACTTAACTGAGTTTTCAAACGATTTATCTCCACTTTGCTTTTACATGCAATTAACATATCATCTACATATAAAAGCAAATAAATGAAAGATCCATCTACAAGTTTTATGAAATACACACAATGATCGTATTGGCAACGAGTGTATTTCAAGTCCATCATAAAGCGATCAAATCGCTTGTACCATTGCCGAGGTGACTACTTCAATTCATAGAGAGACTTCTTCAACCTGCAAACACAATTTTCTTTACCAATTTCTTTAAACTCTTTTGGTTGAAACAGATAAATCTCCTCTTCCAGATCATCATGCAAGAAAGTTGTCTTCACATCAAGTTGTGCTAACTCAAGATCATTTTGTGCAACCAAAACTAGCAATATCCGAATGGATGAATGCTTCACAACAGGAGAGAATGCTTCACTGTAATTAATTCTCTCTGTCTGAGCGTAGCCCTTGGCTACCAATCTAGCTTTGAATCGTAATCTATTTTTAGCAACTTAATCATTTTTCTGATTAAAGATTCACTTACAGTCAATTGACTTCTTTCCTTGTGGAAGTGACACAAGTTCCCAAGTCTGGTTCTTATGAAGAGACTGCATCTCCTCCTTCATCGCCTTTGTCCATTCATCCCGTTCACTGGATTGTATGGCTTCTCAGTGAGTGGTGGGGATCTGACCCCCTTCAACTGATAGTGCATATGTCACATAATCTGCATAACATATCGGTATACTTTTCTCTCGTCTCAACCTGTTGGTTGCTATTAATTCAATTTGACTTGGAGGTACTATGACTGTACGATCAATTTCCTCTTGTCTATCTTCTCTTGAATTATTTGGAGTAATAAACTCTACATTCTACGAATCACCGTGTGTTTCGCCATCATAACTGCCTTTATTAGAATATTTATGCTTATGTGACCTAAGCATCTCAGATTCATTGAATGTAACATCTTTACTGATGATTACCTTCTTAGACTCTATGCACCAGAGTTTATACCCTTTTACACCAAAACTAAAGCCCAAGAATTTTTCTTAGCTCTAGGATCAAGCTTATTTTCTTTAGCATGATAGTAAGCAGGACATCCAAAAACGTATAAAGAGTCATAATCAGTAGCATGTGTACATTTTCATATTTTAATGGGTGTCTTCCTGCCATTGGCAGCTGTGGGTAATCTGTTGACGAGGTGACATACATATGTCACAGCTTCAGCTCAAAATTTCTTATTGAATCTATCATTTAGTAACATACACCGTACTTTCTCTAACAAAATATGATTCATCCGTTCTGCTACACCATTTGGCTATGGTGTTCCTCGTACTGTGAAGTGTCTGAAAAATCCCTCTCTCTGACATACTTCCATGAAAGGGTCTAGATTGTACTCCCCTCCATTATCTAATCTGAGCTGCTTAATTTTTCTGCCGGTCTGAATCTCAATCATTTTCTTCCAAACAATAAAGATATTCAGCACTTCATCTTTATTCTTCATCATATACATTCACACATGGCGAGAATAATCATCTACAAAAGTTACAAACCAATACTTACCTCCCAAAGATGCAATTTTGGTAGGTTCTCAAACATTTGAGTGTACATAGTCAGATATCCCCTTTGTATTATAAACAGCAGTTCCGAACTTGATCCGCGTCTGCTTCCCCAATACACAGTGCTCACAGAAAGATAATTTACCAATCTTTGCACATTTGAGTAAGCCTTACTTTACTAGTGTTTGCAAAACTTTTTCTCCAACGTGTCCCATACACATATGCCAAAGATTGGTTGTGTCAGCATCAGTCTCATCTAGCTTTTCACAACCTATAGAAGCTCTTCCAACAACAGTACTTCTTTGCAAGAAGTACAAGTTTCCTCGCCTCAAACCCTTCATAACCACCTGAACTCCCATTACCACTTTGAGAGTTCCCTATTCAATATTGATTCTGAATCCCTTTGAATCCAGAGATCCTAATGAGACAATATTTTTTCGCAAGTCCGGAACGAACCAAACTTCTATTAGAGTCTTAACAGTTCTATCGTGCAGTTTCAACCGAATGCTCCCTATTCCCCGAGTCTTACAGGCACTATCGTTGCCCTTAAGTACTACTTCACCTTCAATCTTATGAAGTCAATAAACCAGTCCCGATTGGGACACATGTGATAGGTACATCCGGAATTCAAAATCCATTCACTGGGATGACAAATGAATGATGAACTTGTCAAAGCAACGTCTAGATCTTCATCTATGTCTGCAACATTGACTGTGGTGGATTGATTCTTCTGTTATCCTTTCAATTTGGGACAATCATTCTTCCAGTATCCTTTATCGTGAAAATAGGAACACTTATCTTTGACGAGTTTTCTGCTGATTGATGAACCACGTGATGTGGTCCGAGTTTTCGATTAAAAACTTTTATTCTTTCCTGGATACCTTGACTGTGGTCTACCTCTTATTGTCAATGCTTCACTTGATGTATCTAGTTGTACCTGCTTATCTTTTATACGGTACTCATTGCTAATCAGAGAACTAGATACATCGTCAAAACTAATTTTTTTCTTCCCATATAATAGTTTGGTAACTAAATGGTTATATGTATCGGATAAGGAATTTAACAACAGTAAAGCCTTAACTTCATATTGGATTTCAACATCTAAATTTAATAAATCAACAAGAATTTGATTGTAACTATTTAAATGTTCGGACATACTAATACCTTCACGAAATTGGAATCTGAATAGCTTTTTCTTTAAATGCAAGCGGCTCTCAATGCTCTTCTTCATGAGCTTATTTTCCAATTTCTTCCAAAGATCCTTTGCATTTGTCTCTCACATGACAAATACTTATGATCTTTAGTAAGGCACAAATGGATTGTACTACAAGTTTGGGTATCAAGCTTCTTTTAATCCTTTTTCGTTATTTCGTTAGGTTTTTCTTCCAACGCTATATCCAACTCTTGTTGAATCAAAATACCCATCACTTCACATTGTCACATGCCAAAGTTAGAAATTCTATCGAATTTCTCAACTTCAAATTTGGCATTTGAAACTGTGGACCTACATCCTGAACTACTAGCATTTCCAGAGTTCCTATCTCCTCCAACGCCTTCCATATTAATTTAAAAACTTTAGAAGACAAATTTCAAAATTCTAACCAAATGGATGAGTTTGGAATGATCCAAATAGTTGAAAAGTACTATTTGATCGTCGAAATTGGACTCCAAATGGCTTAGATCAAGCCCAAAATTAGATCTAGAATTTGGACGGTCTAGATCTGTCTGGCGCGTGTGATACACGCGCTGAGGGTGTCTAAGGCGTGTGGGGCGCGTGACTTACACGGGTGGAGAAGTGAGTGGGGCGCATGGATTTCACGCATAGGGACATTGCAAGGAGCATGTGGGCGCGTGGGGCGCTTGGTTCACGCATTTGCAACTTTGACTGGCACATGGCGGTGTGTGTGAGGGCGTGCCGGCACGTGGCGCGTGTACATCAGTCGTCTTGAACCTCCAGCTGCGAGTGGAGTGCATGGGTACATGCTCCGACCTTCTACCGGCGCGTACAGACTTTTTCGACATTCGTTTTCGATTCCGTTTGTACCTACGGATTCGTCTCGATGCAAGGAACAGCCTGGAGTTGTCAAAAATTAATTTTGACCAACTTGATTTCTGGACAGTGCGAACCAAAACTTTGATACCAATTGTTGCGCACAAACAATACTGTCAAAAATCACATAAGACCATATTTAAGTGGTTCGACAATTTGCCTATGCCCACTGGTGTCAAATTTACTATATTTTCTGAGATTTTCAAAACACTCAAGAAATTCTTACGTACACTCTCAAATTTGCACACATCTCTACTCCTACCAAAACTCTCATTTTATAGGAGAAGTTTTACAAAATGCAGCAGTCAAAATGGTAGGTGAAAAGTAGGTATAGCCAACGTTTGATTTTTTGCATTCAAACTTAAACGGTGCCTAGGACGGTGCAGCCATTGTTGAAACTTCTAAGTGGGTGGCTAGTTGGTGCAGCCATTTGGACGGTGCAACCTTCTTCATTCCCTTTTGGGTATTCACACTAAGGTGAAGCCTTATTGATATTGAACCTATGCTAAATAACTGGCAGAACGATCAAGAATTGTTTTCATGCATGGATGGATGCCCAATTTCCTATGTCCAAATTCCATTGCCATTAACATGTAGACAAGACTAAGCTAGGATTTGCTTCATTGATTCTGGTCCTAAGGTGTGGTAATTACTAATTATCGTCTTTCTTAAATTTTTAGGTTATGGCCAGCTTCCTTCTTTTACACAAGTATGGGATATGTACTCTTGCCTATGGCTTGTGGCCTCCAATGGTTATCCTGATCTGTAAAATTGTCAACACTTAGTTAAAATGCAATATGCTTTGCCTGCAATGGTTGTAGAGGTGTTTGGGCTTGTGCTGGAGATAATAGCTAGTATGTGGAGGACCAGACTTCCAATAGCAGATTGTTGGGTTACGTATGAAGCTTGGTTTTGTGAGTTGAAAAGCACCGCGTTTTTTAAAGAAATAATGTAAGAAAATTTTATTTTTTGAATTTATCCTCTTCTCCCTTCCCCCCAAATCTCTCCTGATGACAGCATTTGTTGCCTTCTTCACCGGTAAACTCTCTATCTCTCACTCACAATAGCATTGACTTAGTGATGGGCTAATTGACATGTAGGTCTCAGACACAATTTTGGAGCTCGATATTACACTCTTTTAAGTTGGTTGCTCCGGGTGGCTACTTCTCTTCGTGCAAGTTGGTTGCGCCATGGGACTCTATGTGCAAGTTGCCTGCCTCTTTGTAAGTTGGTCTTGATTTTTATTTTCTCCCATTATCTGTTCGGTAGAACTACTAAACCAAATTAGATGCCTCGTCAATTTACATGTAGTCTTGAATCTCGTTTTCTGACCACCATTGATGCCTCTTCTCATGGCATAGTGATGGCATTTCCATCTGGAGTCAATCCAGATATCAAGTCCAAAGATCTAAGAAGTCAAGGCAGCAATAGGCAGAGTTTTGTATCTAGAACTATCCGATTTCAATTAATTAGTCCACTAATTTAGCAAAAAAGAAAAATAATTGTTGTAAAATGATAACTGGTGCAGCACATTGCTTAAAATTGAGTCTTATAGTTGCTTGATAATGCACACATAGGCGCTCTTATAGTTGCGTGAGGCGCTTCCGACTCCGACTCCGACAATCATCGGAGTCAAAAACGTACTCCGACTCCGACTCCGAGACACTCTCGGAGGCCGACACCGATCGGAGTTCGGAACTCCGAACTCCGATCGGAGTTCCGAACTCCGAACTCCGATCGGAGTTCCGATCGGAAGTTCGGAACTCCGAACCCCGATCGGAGTTCCGATCGGAACTCCGAATTTAGTTTCCTTCGGCGAGTTCGATATGGGCCAAATTACACTCATTCCGAAACTAAATTCTTCCAATTGGGCCATACATATTCCATATGAACTCATTTGTTCAATTGAGATGTAAAGTTTGTGAAGAAATAAGTTAACCGTGCTTAGTAGCTTACTTAACAATTAACATGTATGCTATTGCTAATGCCTATACAGCTGTACTTTTTCACATCTATTAAAATAATATTATTTTATTTTTTATTTTTTATTTTTTGTCTTATTATTTGTTAAAATAATATACTTTCCTCACCTCTATTTTGATTCTTAACCACTTAGACTTATCACTTGGCAACTGGCAAGTAATTAATCCATCAGTCATACAGCTTCTGACGTGCACGATCTCTGATAATGGAGCCAAATATTTGAGTTTCCCGCATAATCTCTTTGGGTTTACGGCGCGGAGCGCATGAATACTGGATAGGATATTAGGAAGTAACTTTTTTTATTTTAACTTGCGTAACTGCATTTAATGGTTGAAGCTGATTTGAGATAGAATAAATTTTTTTTAATGATGAAAAAATAAATTAAGATAATAAAATAAGTTTTATGAGATTTATCTCAAATCACAAATGAATTTTAATATATTTTAATATTATAATAAATTTAGATATAGTTATAAAATTTTAAAAATTTATGAATTTCGTATATAAAGAAATATTTAATTAAAATCTCATAGTCATATAAATTTACTGATATGCGAATTGAGTATTTACTATTTAGATACTAGATTCAATTGAGTTGCCACAAAGCCCACAACTATTGATCTATTCAAGTTTCAGTTTTCACTACTAAGTACTAATTAGTCTTAAACAATTAAACAAAAAATACAAAGTACTAAGTAGTAATTACAATGCTAGTGCCAGCCAATAGCGTTATAGCATAATACAAAAAATAGTAATACAAAAAAAAAGTCCAGGACTCTAGACTATGTCACTATTAATACAAAAAATAATACAAAATATAAATTAAATTTTCAGTGATAGTCTGATGACTCTGGTTCAATGGGACGGTTGAGACCCGTATCGATGTTACAAAATAATAATAATAATAATTGCTACAGCCTTAAACTTTGTTGTTGGAACTTATACAGAATCGTACCTGAGATTAAGATAAAAATAAAATGTATTATTATATATGAAAAAAATTAAAATTAACCAAACATGAAACAAGTGTGATGGAAAATTAGAGAAAAAATATACGTAATCGATAGTTGCTCCATCAGTCATCGGCAAGTATGGTAGGGTTGATAACTAAATCTGTAAAACCATAAACAGTATAAATTAAAATTTAAATATATTTATTAAAATGAAATTATAAAAAAGAATTAATAATTATATAAAATTTTTACTTTAATCATTTAAAAAGAATTATATAAATTAATATAAGTTTACCTGACTCAAGTCTGTAGCTCACGGCATCGATGCCAATACTCTCTAGTCCAGTAGGTACATCTCTGAGCCAGTTTTGTGTGCAAACGAGGGCCTCCACAGTTGACGGTGACAATGAACTCCGGTAGGCATCCAATACCCGACCTCCAGTGCTAAATGCCGATTCAGATGCAACCGTAGTGATAGGAACGGCTAGTACATCTCGAGCAATGCGAGAGAGAATCGGGTACTTGGGTGAATTAGCTCTCCACCAAATCAAGATCTGAAACTCCTCACTAGGCTCCTCAACCTCTGCCAGTAAATATCGTTCAACCTCATTTGTACACTGCAATGGATTTCTCGATGACCGTGCATGAAACGACGTCATGACATTGAAGCCTCGGGATCGACTGGCTACACTGGCCTGACTCGAACGAGCATCTGTGGCTGGTCCTGAGCTCGAACTCGAACGTGAGGTACCCATGGCTCGTGAGGATGAAGCAGGACTACTGGCACTGTAATGGGTGTACAACTCGTTCAAATCTGCCTTGACTGCTGTGATAAACGAATTAGCCTTCACTGCCCCGAGAACCTCTGTTGCCCACCATTCTACCACTGCCAACTTCAATCGAGGGTCGAGGATCGACGCTATGAACAATAATCTATTTATCTTCTCAACTTGTCCCCAATATTTATCATATTTGGACTGCATCTGTGATGCCATACCAGATAACAATCTACTCGGGTCAGCACAACCTTCTTTCAAGTGGTGGTGTAGCATGGAGATCTCGCTAAACCACATGTTTGCCGTCGCATATGCAGATCCAGAAACCCGCATCGTGATGTCATAAAAGATTTGTAAAAATGTGACAAACTCGGATACATGTTGCCAATCAATGTTGTCTGGCGGACCAAGCCCCCTTCCATCAGGCTCCAGTAAGGCATACCTCAAACCTCCATCCTCAATCTCTAGCCGCTCAAATGCCTTCTGGTACTTTAGTGCCACATCCAACATCAGATATGTGGAGTTCCATCGAGTGGGAACATCCAGGCACAACATCTTTAAAGACTCAATCCCAACCTGTTCTGCTATAGCCTTGAACTTTTGTAGCCTTTGGGGAGAAGCCCTCGCGTACCGCACAATGTTGCGGACTCTCTTGATAGAGTCGTCTATATTTTCCAACCCCTTAACTGTTTCATCATTGAAAAATATCTAATTATCATAATAATAAAAAAAATGGTACTATTTTCAAAGACTTTAATCATAAAAATATTAAAATACAAAATACAAAATTAAAACCAGAAAGACTCACCAACAATAAGGTTGATTATATGAGCAGTGCATCGAATGTGGATATACTGGTGATTTTTAATCACATCTTCTCTCGCCCTCGTATTTCGGATAAACCATTCGATTGCGGTCTCATTTGCACCGGCATTGTCAACTGTAATGACAATATTTTTGGATGCCCCAATCAACCAAACAATCATCCATCTCCGCTCCTATCGATGCACCCTTATGGTCAACTATTTCTTTAAATCCAATAATCCTTTTTTTAAGATTCTACTCACTATCAATGTAATGTGCTGTGATACACATGTACGAGGTATTCTGTACCGACGTCCATGTGTCGGTCGTAAATGACACTTTCTGGCCAGTGGTGGAGAACATCTTCTTCATTTCTGCCTTGTCCCTCAGATGCATTTTCATACAATCTCGCATCACTGTATAACGGGATGGGATTGGAAATCTTGGTTCAAGAAGCTTCACAAAATACCGGAACCCATCCTTATCAACCGTGGTAAAGGGCATCTCATCTTTTATAATCATCATCGCAAGCGCCTCACGAAACATCTTCTCACTGTATTGAGGGACAACTAGATTCCTTGTCTGTGTCCCTGTCCCATCAGTGGCTGTAGAAGTCTCGTAGCTAAGATTAGTCTGAAACCCACCTGCGTCTGTATTTGGTAATTTATTACCAATATTAGTCTTAAATGAAAATTAAATGGGATTATAATCACAAAACTAATTAGCATATAAAGCAACTAGCAAGACACTAACCTCTTGATGCCATTCCCTTCGCTATTTGGTAGCGCTTGCAACCGTTCAGATGTGCTGAAAGGCAAGAAGTGCCTTGCCTTTTTGAATGACACCCAACTCGAGCGCCACAATGATTGCACTCAACCCGTGGGTTCTGGGGATCCCCACCCTCAACCTTCTCAAAATGTTCCCATGTCCACGATCTTTTTTTATTTGACCGTGGACGGGGTGGCCTCGCAGCTGTAGGGTGTACTGGTACATCCGGATCCTGAATCGGATCGTCTCCAAGGCCCATCTCCTCCTCCTCCATAAACTGGTCGGGATCTTCCACTTCCAATTCTATGTCGATTGGAAGTGGAAATCCACTACTAGCACACGAGGTTTGTGCTCGAGTAGAGGGTAGCCGACTACGGCTCGAAACTGCAGCGTGGAGCGCCGAAGGAGTCCCACCATCCGGATTCGGAGCCTCATGTGGAGTCGGAGTCCCACTAGCACTACGTGAGGGATCCATCTGTTTGTAATTGTAGACCTAGAATTCAAGTATAATAATATAAAAAATATTAGTAAATTCCTAAAAATTATAAATTTATAATGTTATTAGTGTAGCAAAATACAATATTAGGAAGAGGCAAGAGCCATGAAGTGCATCTATATATATATATATGCAATAAAATTACAACACCCTATGACTGTCCAAACAACAACACTCTACTCTTAATGAAATGATAAAAATCCCTACAAGGTGAAAGACAAAATCGAGTAAATGAAAGACTCTAACAACATGAAGTGCAGACTCTCCTCTAAGAAATTAAAATGAACAAACTGTCAAGCAGAGTTTATCTTACAACATTTTAAACATTTAAACAAGCTGTCAAGAATAGTTGTAAATATAACAATACAAGGTATATTCCAATTTGTAAATACAAGAATCATTGTAATCTGTCCAGCATAAACACAAAATCTCAAGTGTCCAGTCTCAGACTCTCAACATCAGCGATCAGCGACACAGTGTGGTACAATAAGTTAGTAATAGTATAATATCGATGTGGCTGTAGAGGTATAATCATTTATTAAGGTTTTGAAGTTGAGAGATAAGTAAAATCGTTAGGTATAAAAGAAGAGTTTTTATGTTTTGATTATTTTTATAGATGAATTGTAACCTTATTTTTTGGTTGTAGAGGTATAATCATTTATTAAGGTTTTTATTTTTCCAAGTTTATTGTGACTTTTGATTTTTCCAAGTGAAATCGAATCTGCAGAGTATTTAATTAGGATCCATTGTTAACGTTATGTTTTTAACAAAATGCATAATTGATTTTTTCTTTAACTTTAAGATTAATTTATTTAGTTCAGATAATTTTTTTATTTTAAATAATGAAATTTTTATTATTTGTTTAAAATTTTTCATTAAAAGGCCTTAGGCAACCATCTTAACCAACCGCCTAATTCGCCTAATGAATGAGCCGCCCTGGGCCACCCCATTGTCAATACATGCACATATACACCACATTACCAATATTGGTCTAGACAAATATGATTGCATTTGGTTAGCAAATAGTAGAGAGAGAGGGTTGCTATAAAAACGGGGAGGACCTCCGTTGCTGCTTTCTATCTACGAACGACATGGCCAAGCAAATGTATATTTGAATCTCTAATGAACTTTTCATCTTCCTCTAGAGACCAAAGTCCGAGAAAAAGTTAACTTTGAAGAGAAGAGAGAAAATGAAGATATAGAGAAATACGGATGGTACTAACGCCGCTGTAACAAATTGAATACATGGATTGGGAAAACATTTATTGGAATGATATTGTGATCAGGGTTCTAGAAACTGGCAAAAAGTGTTAGTTTAATTTATAGCTCATGAGATGGATCGATGGAGCAATAAAAGAGTTTTTAGATAAAAGATGAAATATGATCAATTAATCTTATAACTTCGACAATTAATAATATTGCGGCGATTCTGTTGACTCTATTTAAATTCATTCCTTGGAAGAATTAAACAAAGCTAAGAACGTACGCATCCATATTATAAATGCATCAAACCAATAACTGAATCTTATCCGTGACTCTCATCATGACTAATTTTGGACGCTTAACGTACGGTTGCAATATTAATTTCTTCTTACATAAATGCATGCAGAATATATAGGGAATATTATTCTATAATATATCTCTTTATTCATCAGTGTGTTCTCTCGGAAAAGCATTGCTGTGGAGCAGTATTCATGCACATATAACACAATTATGATTCTTTTTATTTTTTTTTCCATCGCTTTAGTTTATCTTATTTTTTTCTCTAACAAAAGACGTTGGGGCCGGTGACTAAAATTTTAAACGTCGCACACTGCACCTAAGATTACTTTCAAAGCCACGCTGCACCTCAACTCGTGATCTCTCCTAAAATTTCAAACCCAAGATCTAGCTACCACCGTCTACAGATCGACCTTTTACGAGGATCAAAATTGCTACATACAAAAAGTACAAGTTGTCTTAAAAAATAAATAATAATTCTTCAAATTTAAAGAATTTTAAAGTTTTACTATTCATTTTTAAAGACAACTTGTATTTTTATTTCCTTCTCCTATTTTTATTTTCTCGTATTTGATTAAATATGACAAAAAAAATTTGATATGTATGCAAACTTATATTTTTAAAAAATATATATATATTGACTAATCTAATGCTAGTATTCTTAGTTAAATAAAGATCAGCTATATTAGTATTTGACTAATTCAATGCCAATGTTTTTAACTTTTTATCATTTGAAAACTTAGTCTTGTGGCCAACACCTTGTGCTAGAAAAAGAACTAAATCAGAAAACTAAAGTCTAATACCATATTCAGTGATTCACAAATACAACAAATTTACAACAACAAAAATTAAAATGAACAAAAATTAATGAGTAATGACTATGTAAATACCAAATAGTAAATTGCAACAACAACAACAAGTCAACAACAACAACAAATATAGGGTTTACCGGTTTACTGAAAAATTACAAATCATAAATAAATTTACAAATCGTGGCTACTGGCTCTGAGGCTCATGTGAATCCGAATAATCTCCGATGAGGTAAATAAATGCGACGGAGAGAGAGGAAAAGAAAATACCTTGGGCAGCCGGTAGTGGGTCCGTGAGAAATACGTGAGAGGGGCTATGCGTGCAAGGAAAACGGCTCGAGAGGTGAGGCCGTGAGGGGAGGTGCAACGGCGAGAGCAAGGGACCAGTGTTGCAGCGTTGTTGAAGGGGCGACAGTGAGAGGGAGTGGACTCCGGCTGAGGGGGGACGGCTAGATGTGAGGGTCTGTTTGTGTGCAACGGCGTGAGACAGTGATCAGGGCTGAGGGCTGAGGGCTGAGGGCTGAGGGGCCGAGGGCTGAGGGCTGAGAGCTGAGGGATTCGGTGACTCGAGACTGAAGGGCGAAGAAGAACTGAAGAACAGAAGAAGAAAGAAAGAAGAAGAAGGAAGAAGAAATAGCTGGGGGCCCCAGGCGTTGCCGTTTACATACCCTAGCCTAAACGACGCCGTTTCTATATAAATGGAACGGCGTCGTTTAGCTAAGTTTTAAAAAAAAAAATTAAGATACAAAACGACGTCGTTTTGCATCTTAATTTTTTTTTAAAACTTCGGAGTTTCGGAGTCGGAGTTCGGTATAAAACCTGACTCCGACTCCGACATCCGACTCCGAAACCGGAGTCGGAAATTTCCGACTCCGAATTCCAAACTCCGATTTCCGACACCGATCGGAGTCGGAATCGGAGCGGAGTTCGGACGGAATTCGGAATTCGGAAATTTTGCCCACCCTACTCCACAGATTGACTTGGGTTCTGAAAGGAGTAGCAATCGGTCTCGTTTGGATAGTGAAATAAAATAAAATAATTTATATGAAAGTTAAATAAAATATTATTAAAATTAATATTATTTTTTAATAATATTATTATTTTGATATTTGAAAAAACTAAAATTAAGATTTTAAAAAGTTGAATAGTTTATTATATTATATTTTGTATAAGAACTTGAAAAAATTATGAAATGTAATAAGATGAGATGAGTTAAAATAATTTTTGAATCCGAGACCTAATTTAGTAAAAAATCACTTTGTTCCATGGAAAATGAACCTATACAACACATATATCTCCAATGAATATCTCCTTTGAGTTCATTTTGCATTGGATTCTATTTTATTTTGTCCAGATTAACAGACTTGGTCCAAATTAACCAAACTCTCGAGCATATTGCATTAACACCATTTTACCGTTTTCAATGGCCTTGTTTCAACGGATATAATGAAATGGATGGGATGGGTTTTTAATGGCCTAAAATTCCGGAATTGGGGATTGGTCAGAATTCTATGTACGTTGCGTGAAGTATTGTACATTGACATATATTTTACCTGAAGTAATTTAAATTATTCTCTACCTCTCCGCTTCTCTTTATCATTATTGGGCTTTGACAGCATGTTAAAATGGTAAGCCCATTGTTTTGGGCTAAGAGTCTAAGACTTGGCTAAAGTAAGGAAAGACCTGGCTAATATTTGGGCATCACCCTACCTATTTGTGGTGGAACAAGTAAACTTGCCAGGTGGGCATTTATTGGAATCTATGGAAGTTCGATGTGGGTTATGTAACAGTGTAAATTTATAAGCCTAAATGATATATTTGACATATAAAATCCACACATATCTTACTCATAAAAAGGAATACCCATTTTAATTAACAGAAAATGCTAATGGAGCACCTCAAACTTACTGCTTGGTTATTTTAATCTTTTCATATATTTATTTTACTTAATAGTTAAGGAAGTAATTATTAGTAAAGATGAGTATTTTTTATTTATTCTTTCTTACTATTTAAAGATGTTAAAAAATATTAAAAAGAAAATAAAATAAAAAGAAATTTTTTAAATACACTAGTGGGCACGCCAGCTGTGATCGCTGGGCTCCTTAATTAATTGAAGTAGTCTAAAATGATAAGCAGGAAATTTTATCGCGGCCTTTACTCTTTAGACCATGCACCCTTTGCAGGTACACACCATCCCTGACTTACACGGTTCCCAACATCGACGATCTTCACCATCTAACTTATTGCTTGGGCTCAGAGAGAGACAAAACCAATGGACTTTTTAACATTTTATCTTAGTGACAAACGGCACAAACTATAATAAGAAAGACTTATTACTAGTACATGGGAATAACTCCATGTCCCACTTCTATTTTGGCCAGTTTGAGAATGAAACTAAATTACATTATACAATTAAACATGAATACATTTGCTCAAAGTGTGCCTACTCTCCATTGTAGTTTCAACATGTCCTAAGCAGACAATACACCTGCAGTTAAGATAAGAATATTTAATGAGAAGTCATACTGAATAGACGATTTTCATGCCATGTATTATGGCATCATGCCATATTAAATCCATAAAGTTTCAAAAAAACAATTTGCAGAAATTAAAACTCAACCATATCATTGCACCAATTTTTAGGGGCTAAATGAATGGGAAAAGCCTCTGTTTTTAGGGGCCAAAACCTAGGCTAATTGCAAGAAATTGACAATTTTAAATTCTTAAGAGAAAGAACACCCAGCAATGATTACTCTAAAGTCAATCCACTAGTCTGGATCTTATTCTATAAACAAGATTTTCTATTTAGCACTAGGTTTTAGAGGTTAACTACATGACAGAGTTAATATTTCAATTAAATAGTTCAATTTTCTGACTAACAATATCAATTTAAAAGAACATGGAGAGATATTAAATACTTAACTAATATGTTTTTGACTCTTCGATAAAAAATAATGATTAGGAATCAAGAACAAGAAAATTATGTTCTACATGTAACTAATTACATTAGTAGGATAAAGCTTTTAATAATTGGATTGAATAAGACTAATGCCGACAAAGGATTGGAGAGCATTACATTAGTAGGATGAAACATTCAGTAATTCGATAAGATTGCATTGTCAAAATCAGATCGGTATACGTTGGGGAGGAGGATATAATCATGTAAACCTCATCAAAATAATGGCTTTTAAGAAGAAACCCCGTCATTGCAGTGTTTCCTTTGGATGAAGAATCATAGATTCGTATATAATATACAAATATAATATACAAATGAATGTGTTTGGATGTGAGTTTTGGAAGGCTGTGAACAGAGCATATAGAAAATCCATATCCATAGACCAGAAAAAGAAAAAAAATTACAGCTTGATTGTTTATTTCAAAATTTATTTTTTTCACAAATGTAAAATTGCAGCTTAAATCACAAAACGTATACATTTCTATGGATTAAACTCAACCAATGTGCAATATTGGTGGCTACGAATTAAACTCAACCATACAGATTGCGTCAAGTGCGAAACCAACAGATTATTGTCGGCATTGTTCCTACAATAACAACTCCCAAACAAATCAAGCACTGAAAACGCATTTGATTTTTTGCGTCTTGGAATCAAGCAAAATGGACAATTTAATGGAAAATGAAAATGACGGGAGAGTATATATTGTAGCCTAAAAAATGGAGTAAAATCGAAATTTGAAGAATGCTTGCCTTCCCAGGGGCGACCGATTATAAGAACATTTTGATCACTTTCTTCTAGAGATGAGGTTTTGTAATGAAGGGGAAGGGGCGGGCTAGGGTTAGGGTTCGGATCTATACCTAAGGAAGGGTTAAAGGCGAGGCTTCGAAGGAGGCAAGCTTCGAGGGAGGGAGACGCTTCAAGATAACCCACGCGAAGCAGATAACCCACAAATATTTGAAGACTACGAAGCTGAAGACGAGCTCGAGAAGAAGAGAAGAAGACGACACTGCAAAGCCGAAGACCTTGAGAAGAAGACCACACCAGAGCTCTAAAGCAAAAAATCGAAATGACGAAACCATTATTATGAAGGAGAGCTCTAGTTATCTTCAGACGCAGATGGTGTTGGGAATCTGGACTTCCAAATTCCCCCCCACCAGGATCTACTTTTAACAGAATAACAAGAAAAATAGAGAAATAAATACAACACAAGAATTTACGTGGAAAACTCCAAAACAGGAGAAAAACCACCAGACCCAGAGAAGAAAATACACTATGTGAAAAATTGTTACAATCACACAATTTTTCTCCTCACCCCAACGACACCCACAAAAACTTCTCCCACTAGTAAAACTCTAACTTTCACCTCTCTTCCTTTTACATACAAAAATGACAATAGAGGAATTTTACTAAAGTCAAAAGTTACTAGATAAGTTTTTGACTGGTGTAATTAACTAAGGAGGCTAGGCCTCTTTTTATAGGCCATAGGTCTTGCCCCCTCTCCCACTCCTTTCCCATGTGGGATTCAAGGAGCAAAGAAATCCAACAATCTCCACCTTGCGACTTTGACTGATCCCACAGCCATGCTCCACCGCAATGAGGATCTTCATAGCTTCCGCTATCATGCTTCACCATAAAAGCATAACCACTCAGAATAAACCAATTCCAAGCATTTCACTTCGGCCCATGACGAAAATAACCTTGCTGAAAAATTATGGTGCAACCCCCACGTTTAGCTTTCCTGGAAGTTCATCAGCCATCGACATGAATTTCTACCACACACCTTGCATCAATACCAAACCAATGCCCGTGTGCAAACTTGTGAAACAACTAATATTAACACATCCTCTATCATGGCAACTTTGGGATTAGCGACATGCCATGAGGATGTACATGTCTCTTTTTCTATGGAGAGAGACAGAATGTTAGCTTCATACCAGTATCTCCATTTACTGACTTGGAACCACTTGCCGAATCGGCTCCACTTCTTCTTGATAACTTTTCTTGACATGCCCAGGTTGTCCACACCTCTAGCAAATTACTGACTTCATGGGTTGGTCTACTCTTGTGTAATTGATGGAATCAAAATATCCGTGACTTGTACTTGCCACAAGTCAAAATTGATTCTCCCATCAACGTTCTCTACCTCCATTCTTGACATTATTTCGATGAATTTTACCGTAAAAATGAATAGTATCCACTAAGTAAGTTCCCAGGAAAGACCGATCTTTCCTAGACAGAACTTCAAGGTTCCCAGGAAAGATTGGAGGGTCACAACGGACACACTCTGATACCAATTGTTGGGAATTTGGACCTCCCAAATTCACCCCCAGGATCCACCTCTATGCAGGAATATAAAGAGATATACAGAAATAATAATAACACAAGAATTTACCTGGAAACTCCCAAAGCAGGAAGAAAAAACCAGCAGACCCAGTGAAGAAAATACACTATGTGAAAAATTGTTGCAATCACACAATTTTTCTCCTCACCACAAATGACACTCACAAAATTTTCTCACTAAGAAAACTTTAACTTTCACCTCTTTCCCTTTTACAAGAAAAGGCTAATAGAGGATTTTACTCACAAGTTATTACTTGATAACTTGTTAGTTGGTGTGTCTAACCAAGAAGTCTTAGCCTCCTTATATAGCCCAAGAGGCTTATTGTGGCTTCACTTCCTACCCATGTGGGATTGAAGCCAAGGAACAAACTCAACAATCTCCACCTTGTGACTTTGGCTGATCCCACAGCCATGCTCCACCTGGATGAAGATCTTCATAGCTTCCGCTATCTTTTTTGCCCCTATCTTTATGCTTGAAGACCAATTGAAGTCGCGCACAGCTTCAGTTTCTCAAGTGTAACGCTCTTTGTCAACATATCAGCAGGGTTCTTACTTCCACAAATTTTCTCAAGTAACAACTGTCCATCATCTACCAATGATCGTATGAAGTGATACCTGATCTGTATGTGCTTAGTCCTGGAATGAAATGCTGGGTTCTTGGCGAGGAATATTGCACTCTGATTGTCGCTGTAGAGAGTGCCCTTTTGAATATCTTTGCCCAATTCCTCCAAGAAACCCTGTAGCCAAATCATTTCCTTTGCAGCTTCTGAAACTGCAATGTACTCAGCTTCTGTCGTCGACAAAGAAACTGTCTTTTGTAGATTAGAACCCCATGAAACTGCAATACCACCCAGGGTGTGTTTAAACCAAGGAGGCTATGCCTCATTTTATAACCCCTTGGCATTGCCCCTCTCCCACTCCTTTCCCATATGGGATTCAAGGAGCAAAAAAAAGTCCAACAGATGGAACCAGAGAAGTCGAGTTGAGGGAAAGATGGAACGAAGTTGAAGATGAATGAGGCTCCTCATGGCCAGTCAACCCAAATCGACCGAGATCTCTCGTTTGAAGATGAACGAGATTGAAGAAAAATGGAATTTGAGAAGCGGATCCCGCTTTTAGTTTTCAAAATTTTTAATTTTTTTTTAAATAATAGCTGACGTGGCATCCCGCCACATCAGCAGACCCCTTCTCGACTCCAATATCTCGACACCGTATAGAATTATCCCATTTATATGTAAAACGAGAATCACTCGCTTCCAAATCTATATGGGGTGGGTAGCTAACCACATAGCCAACATGCAGACCATACCCGGAATCCTTTTTCTTCAGAACTCCAGAAGTTGACAATCCTAGGGCGAGTAATCTTAAAAATCCAAGTACAATTAACCTCACAGCTGAGTTCACGTTAACCATTTTCTCAATCAAAGTCCCAAGTCCAACTCTAATCATCAATGGCTGAGTCAACAAAGAGGTAACTTCTTCAGCCTTCAATGGCTTCTTTACACTTTCAGTCACAGCCCCTAACCACACGTTTTCCGTTTTCTTTTCGGTGTTTTGGTTTTTCAGATATGCAGTTGTTACAGGGGCGAACAAAGGGATTGGGTTTGAAATAGTTAGACAGTTGGCTTCAAACGGGATCGTTGTGGTTTTGACTGCAAGAGATGAGAAGAGGGGTCTTGAAGCTCTGCAGAAACTGCAACACTCAGGTCTCTCAGATCGGGTGGTTTTCCATCAACTTGATGTGTCTGACCCTGCTAGCATTAATTCTTTCGCAGATTTCATCAAAACCCAGTTCGGGAAACTTGATATCTTGGTATATATCATTCAAAGCTGATTTCTTTATCTACTTTTTCAATCTTCCTGAACATCCCGAAATTTGTAAAGTATCCTTCATGACATGGTTGGACGGTTAGTTGAATTTGATTTCTTGTAGTAACTCGTTGAATTCTTTTTCCTAGTTATGATTGTCATTGTTATTATTATTTTGCGTTTTTCTTCCCGTGTGAACCTTATATGATTGGGGGGAAATTTTGCATTTTGCACTTATATGATCTCTGTTTTTCAATTTGTATCCCAAATGATAAAGCTTGATAACTGACGGGTGTAGGTATGAAGACAATTCTGCTGTTAATGAAATTCATATATTCTAGTTCTGGATACATAAATGGTAGAACCAACAAATGTGGCTAATCAAAATTATTATAACAGCTAATTATGCACTTCAGATTCCTGATAAAATTAAGGTAAATCTTGTAATTAAGTCCTTTTGGGTTAGAAATCCTTTAAATAACAGCAGGGATTCGATTTCTTTTCCTGCCTAAAATAAAATAGCTCATGTAGACAAAACGAATGATGAAATGTCAAAACTATGTGCAGGTGAACAATGCAGGGATTGGTGGAGCGAAGCTAGATGCTGATGTTGGGGTGAGTACTTTGGTGAATAGTTAACTCATACCTACAAGTGTCTTATTATAGTTTTTTTTAACAACTCTTGTTTGAATGCCATGGTTGCATTGCATCTCTTGTTTATATTTTATTTGTAAAAAAAGTAACAGTAACCTGTAATTTTATAAATAGCTCTCACTTATCACGGTTGGACTCCATCTTGTAATTTTATAAATAGCCCTCACCTATCATGGTTGGACTCCATCTTGTTGTTTACATCAGAGTTTCCAAGAAGAACTAAGGACAATCAGATTCTGCTATGCACTAACATGTAAATGCTTTTTACCTTTAATATCTTTTGTTAAACACCTACTTTTCCTTGAGAAAATTTGGCATCTTTTAGGCTCTGTTTTGTAGCCTTTAGGGGAGTGATTTTCTCTCTTCTCCATAGATTGCTGCAGTCTACCATGGTCTTCACGGTACTTGGTGATAGTAACTTGGGAGATTGACTTCTTGGTGCTGCTGCAGGCAGGAGCTGAAATTGATCGGAGTAAACTGATTCAGAATTACCAGTTAGCAGAAGAATGCTTGCAAACAAACTACTATGGTGCTAGAAGAATGGCTGAGACGCTCATTTCTCTTCTTCAATTGTCCAGTTCACCAAGGATTGTTAACGTTTCATCGGCCATGGGGAAGTTAGAGGTATGACAGTAGTAACATTCTACCTCTAGAAACACATTGGCTGCACCTTCTAAAGAAACTGTATTTGACATTACTTTTGAAGGCTTTCAGGCAAGTTGGACCTCTAGCAGAAACTTAAATTTTAGATCAATATAAAACGGGTTAAATACAGACAAATTCTAGTTGATTCATCTCATTATCTGATCATGCTGAGTCGACCAGTAAAAAATTATTTATTAAGTTGATGAATTCACTTGGGAAAATGCGGACAAGGGAGTAGTCTTTTGAATTATTTGGCTTTTATATGTTATGTTATGTTATGTTATCAGTGTTTTTTTTTTCTTTCAAAAAACTTTTTGGGTTGTCTCTTTTAGAAGATTCAAAATAAATGGGCTGAAGAAATTTTACGTGATGCTGAAAACCTTACTGAAGAAAAAGTGGATGAGGTGTTGAAGGAGTTTCTCAAAGATTTTAAAGAAGATACTCTGGCATCAAAAGGGTGGCCAACTTTTCTATCTGCCTATACAGTCTCAAAAGTAGCCATGAATGCCTACACAAGAATCCTGGCTAAAAAATATCCAAATTTTTGCATCAATTGTGTCTGCCCTGGCTTTGTCAAGACAGATATTAATCGAAACACTGGCATATTACCTGTTGAAGAGGGTGCTTCAAGTCCTGTGAGGTTAGCCCTGCTGCCCAATGGCAGTCCTTCCGGCCTCTTTTATGTTCGAAAGGAAATGTCTTCTTTCTGAGCATTACAATAAAATACATATAGCCTTTTTGCGATAGTAATTACAAAGAAATGTAAAGGCTATCTAAGTATCTGAACTTTCAATTGGAGTACCTGTCATAGTTTTACTCATTTTACATGTTTATTCAAGTGTTGCTGCACTTGATCAGAAACTGGGATAAAGTTTACAATTGAGATGAACATCTATATTTGTTAGGTTCGGTAATCAGGTTCTTTGTCATATTGTTGTTGTGCTTCAGCTTCTCATTCTTACTTGTTTTTATCTTAAGTCATTTGTGGCTTTGGCTGGTGTTGATGTTTATTGTTAGATCTGCCTGAGCGATAAAAAGTATTTTATAATGAGCCGTATCATATTAAATCATATCAGTCTTTAACCATATTCTTTAAGATTTTTGTTGGGTCAAAGCATTTTCCAAAAAGAAAAAAAAAATGAGCATGTTCATCAACCTAAATAACGATGCCTGACATGATAGTAATGCATCATGATTCATAAATTATAATTCTCTCTTCTAATAGCTAATCACCTGACTGGCGCTATTTACTTTTCCCGATTTCGAAATTAATACAGAATCATCAACAAATTAACGAGATGCAATCATTGAAATAGAATGAAAAAAGGGGACAAAAAATATTTGTCAAATTATAAATGTTGGTGAATACTAATACTTATTTCTAATTTCTATTCAAATGCTTATAACTGTGGTGAGAATATTCAGTAGCACTCTGCTTGAAATTCTTCTAGTGAAAGAGCAACCTCATTGACGGTAGATCACCCTTGGAGCATTGGCATTGGCTTTATCAAAGGCTAAGTTAAATACAAAGTTTGATAAATTTACTCAAAATGCAATTACATTGGATTCATTAAAGGGATCTCTTTGAAACTTTGAACTACATTATCAACTTATCTTCCTTCATATTTGAGGGCCTATTATTAACAAACCAAAATAATTTTTTAGTAGTTTTAATCTCCCAACTTTATTTCCCTTCTTTTCCTTAAATATTATTATTAAAAAATATTATTATATTATTATTTTGATGAATTTAATGATGAAACCAATATAGGATTATGGATAGAAAGATTTTGGATTTATGAAAAACCTGTATTTTTTTATCAAATTTTGAAGATAGCTTTAATGAAGCCAATGTCGATGCTATTAGACTTACATATATGAATAAGAATATACTGGCAAGGATTTCACATATAAGGCATGTATTCCTTGTTGGAAGTTCTATTACCCATTATCACACTGATATGAGCAAAAAATGAATTCGATACATAGAGGGTCAAGTGGGGCTGTTTGGATATAGAAGCGAGAAGAAATCATTTTATCTACTTAACTCATTTTAATTAATTTCAACTCAATAATTTCATTATTATTCACAAGATATCTTAATTCATCTCATCAAAGATTGATTTAGCTCCATGGATAATTAAAGTCTTCCCACATATGTTACCAACCTTGACAAAACATTCTTTTTTATTTTTATTTTTTTGCCTGGTTGAACCAACAATGCCAGGTTCCTCTTAAATCAATCTGTTATAGAGAACCTTCATTGTAAGAGATTGTGAGAATTATTATGCAATAAATAATTGTACTCATTTTCTTGCATGGATCTTTCAGCAAGTGATGTAATTCAACGAGTCATGTAATTTGACCTATTTTCTTGTATGGATGTTTGATTCTTAAAAAATATTGTTGAATTACTCGAATAATAATTTTTCAGAAACTTCAATTTATTGGCAACTTTTTCTCCCAATGAGGTATCAATTTGAGGGTCGGTTTGAATTTGTACGAGTTCATCTCAATTCATTTTTAACTTATTATTCCATTATTTTAAATTTTCATACAAATCACAAATCTTAATATAATTTTTTCAAATTTTAATATATTTTTTGAATTTTAAAATAATATTAATATTAAAAAATAAATTAAATTGACCTCATTTGCTGATTCAAACCTCCACTTTACGTCTTTACAAATTGGTAAAAGGAGAGAAGCTAGGATCGGGACTTTCTTCAAATGTGTATTTTGTAGATGGCTAATAAAAAAAACTGACACGTCGATAAGTGTCAAAAGAACCAATAAACTGCAACACAGGGAATCCGTTTGCTTAATTCATCTCCAACCCGTGCCAAAATCAATCTGTGCGATAACCCATTTCCAATCCAACCCGTGCGGTAACCATTACGCATCCAACGAAACCGACGTTGCCGCCGACGAACCCAGATTCCGCCGACAAACACAAGGTAATGTCTTGGACTTTCTCGTCATATTTCCAGCCTCAAAATCTTCTAAACTAACTGGTATTTGATCCAACATTTTTAATAAAACAGAGGTGAAAGGAGAAAAACGTGAACTTTCAGAACTTATACCATTATTCACACATACATAATACATTATACATTGGTATTCAAACCGTATTAAGGCTGGAGCTCAGAATTTGTTAGTGATATTGATATTTCTCAGAGTTTGCAAAGTATCGAAATGGTTTTTTTTTTTTTTTTGGTTTTAGATTGGTGAGTACTGTTTCACTTTATTAAGGTAGAAGGCTGGAACTTTAATGTTTTGTTGGGAGTTCTGTTTCACTTTATTTGAGATCAATTCGATCCAAGTGGGTTTTTAGTTTAGTTCTTTTTTTTTTTTTTGTAAGCAGTGGGATTGTAGTTGGTTGAAGGAATAAAATATAATAACCATATTTATGTGAAAGCACTCACTTTAGTGTAAAACTTGCCAATTGAAGCCAAAAAAATTAATGAGTTGGAGTGGCTTAACTTATTGGTGTTATAAAAAAGATAATGCTACATACAGTCGTAAAATTGTAAACGGCGTGCAGTCGCTTTAACTTTTTTAATAGTAGACTCCATTTTTTTCTAAAGCGACTGCACGCCGTTTGTAATTTCACGACTGTATCTATCATTTCTATATAAAAAATGTCAAGGATGGGTCTATACAAAGTCGGTTTTATAGGGGAGTCGGATGACGTGTCATCCTCTGATTAAAAAAAAAAAGAAATTTAAAACAAGGCAAAAATGCGGGCTAGTGGAGAGAGAAAATCAGATTTTGAGTCAAGCCTTTGACTCCCGCTTTTTGGAGAGAGAATCTCCGGCGATTCCATCCTGTGAAAACCTCTGGCCACTCTCTCCGTTGAATCTCTCCTGCCATCGTCTCACAGTAAAGCTTCGCCAACTCCCCTGTAAAACCGACTTTGTATAGACTTATTGTTCTTCAGAAAAAAGAAAAGATTGCGACTCTCTCATATTTGAAGCTCCAAAGCACATCATTTGCAGACGGACACAAACAAGAAGCAAAGGACGAAGAAGAAGAGAAATCGAAACAAGGATAAGACAGTATGATTAGCATAGGAATAGGGTGCGATCTTTCAATGACCACGTTTTTCCCAAATGGCCGCGTCTTCCAGATCGAGTACGCCACCAAGGCCATCGACA
The DNA here is from genome assembly GCA_036898215.1 of Platycarya strobilacea. NCBI lineage: Eukaryota > Viridiplantae > Streptophyta > Magnoliopsida > Fagales > Juglandaceae > Platycarya > Platycarya strobilacea. Next base: position 8,539,432 of record CM072545.1, read on the forward strand.
ACAATGGGGTAACTCTCTACTAATCTTACCCTTCCAGATTAGGGATTGTAAAACGAACGGGTATTGAGGAAATAAATTTCCATGTGGATGGCCTTGTTTATATCTTGAGCTATTTTCTGTCTTTGATTAATGCTTTGTATAAGGCTTTGGAAAGACCGTACTCTGATGGGAATTTGGACAGGAATGGTTTTTTTCTATGGGTGAGTGAAAAGCAACATCATTTGTGTGCATTTTGATAACTGTACAAACTATAGGGTTCACGGTGGAAAATGGGGTAATCAATTGATTGTTGCTTTTTAGTTTGAATCATTGAAACTTTTTTAGTTTAATAGTCAAGTACGGCCACTGGTGGTGACTTGCCAAAGAAAGACCACTTTATAGTTTTGGACTATCGGTCATGCTATATTGTTTGAAGAAGTGTTTGCCTTCTGGATCTTAGTAGAACGATAGCTTGGGTCTTAATAGAACCATTTTATTTCATTATGTCAAAACAAAAAAATAAACTAGGAACTGTGAACCTCTTCACTTAGTGTTTAAGATGAAATAAACTAGGAATTATTAATCTCTTTACCAATGTGTTTTTTAGTCTTTAAAAGTCAAAACTCAGGAACTGTGAACCTCTTCACTTAGTTTTCTATAATATGTTACTAAGTTATATTCATCTTATTTATTTGGAAGCCTTCTCGATTTGTGTATGTTTCCATGTGTTGGGATTGATATGCAGAAGGGAATCGATATAAGCAATGTGAAAGTAAAAGCCTGTGTTTGGTCCTTCAATTGACCATAAGAAAATTGATGGGATTCTGAGTAAATTAGATGGTCCTAATAATTCCTGCTGTCTACTTGCAAGATTTTTGGACAATGTAATTCTTTCTTTGTCTTTACTTTGTATTGAATCTTCCAATTCGGTCAAAGAATTAGAGAAAATTTCGATTTTGTTGTCAATACTAAGTACTGATTTCTTTGTCTTTCAGTGACCACGTTTTCCCCAGATGGCCGCGTCTTCCAGATCGAGTGCGCCGCCAAGACCGTCGACAACAGTGAGTAACTCTACTAATCATACCCTTTCAGATTAGGGATTGTAAAACGTATAGGTATTGCAACGAATAAACTCTCCGTAAACGAACCAATAACACAAAGCTATGAAGTGATTCACTGCAATAGTATATATAACCGCCGCAATAACTTATCAGGAACACCAACTATTAAACCTATGCAGGGAAAATAAAATTCGCCGCAAATAACAATAAACACAACGATTTTTTTCCTGGCGATTTTAAATTTGCCAGTAAAGATACTTTTTCTTGTAGTGTTTTAAACATACTCTTTGTCATTCTGGTGGGGGTATTCTTACCAAAAACTATTTACAATGCCAATGAGTATGAGACGCTATAACTGCTACTGATGTCACTTATCATAGGAGATATTTTTCTACAAAAGTGAAATTACTAAATTAGTGATAGAAAAAATCTCAAAATAGCTTCCAATTTTGAGATCTGGAGTTTAGCTGGATTCGACAGATACATCATACTGCATTCTTCTAAAGTTAAAGATGTATATGTTTAAAATAATTGAAGAGACTAAGAGATAGTAGAGGTAGATCATATGGTAATGGTTACTTGTACTACTAGTATTCCTAGAAGGCATGGTTTGTTGAAAAGGTGGGTGAATAATAAATTCTTTTTCATCTTCCTGCATATAGTAACATGAAAGGCTCATGTTATAATTCAAATTTCACATTAGTGAACTAAAAGTAACAACATGCTATTATAATTCATATTATAATTCCCGCATCACTCACTACAGGGTCCTATCATGCTATAGATATTCGAAAGCTTAGGATTCAAATCAAAAGTAAATTCAAATGAAAAATAGAACAAATGACAAAGAAGCTTTCAACACGGCCAATTTCCCTCATGCCTCACTATAAGTGAATTCAAATGTCTGGAAGTAAGTTATTTTAACATTCCTAAACATTTAAAGTTGATGACAAGGTTGCAGAGAAACATTTAATTGAATCAGTGCAATCATGAATACCCTGAGACTACTGCTCTTGCACCCTCAACTTATCTTCAAGCTCCTTAATCTGCCAAACATGTCAAGAGTCATTTTCTAGTTCATCTTTTCAGTTACATCTCACAACTTACAATTTCCTTGAAAGCAAATTAAGATTAAAAAGGAGAAGAAAACTCATAAAGCTTCTTTAAACATATTAGCCATTAGAAAGAATTCTCTCAGGACGAGAGAGAGAGAGAGAGAGAGAGAGAGAGAGAGAGAGAGAGAGAGAGAGAGAGAGAGAGAGAGAGAGAGAGAGAGAGAGAGAGAGTAGGCAATGACAATGACATCATGGATGAATATTGCATATAACAGGGTAAACAAGATGATAAAGTAACTCAACCATATGATATGCTTGTCTGTGAAATTATTCACATTTCATAAGAAAGAGAACATATTTTTTAACATAAAATTGGCCAGTTTATAAAACACTAAAACTTGTCTAAGAATGCAAAGAATATTTCATTAGAAAGCTCAATTGAAAAGTGAAATTAGCCAAAGTAAAAAGAAATAATAATAAATAAATAAAAACTTTTGATGAAGTAAGCAAGACTATGAATTTTGTATTTGCTATTTTAGTTTTCATTCCAGCTCATTCACCTGATTAAACAATAAAAAATATACAACATCATTAATTTTAACTTCCTATGAGCCAGTTGATATAAAACCTACCAAGACTTAGTTTTTCAAAACCTCGTGTTGAAGGTTGACAGTGCAAGACTCTGATTTATGCAATTCCTCCTTGAGTTTGTTTTCAAGTTCTTTAACCTGTTTGAAGTAAAACTATGGTTAAAATTTTCAGCATTTCAACATAACCAAACTTAAATAACTGAAATCATATCCAAGAAGTAATGGAATATCTAAGAAAATTGAGCAAGAAGTAACAAAATATGTTGAGAAAAAAAAAATACTGCATACTAAAATTATGTTGAGCAAGCTCTCTGATTTTGCACTCACTAAGCAGTTTAAATAACTTCTAACACTCAACCTGCATGTTCAGTCATTGATTGAAAACGTCAAAATATAATAAACCTACTAGATGGGAATCTTGGCACAAAACCAGTGAAATTGTATCAAGATGTGCATGTGCTTACATTATCAATAACTATGAGGTATGCTCCAGATTTCTGCAGCTAGATGTTTCATTCCTTTATTATTTTTTTAGTTCCTCTACAATGATGTATTCCCAAAGAGAGATGCTGGGGACCGGTCCGGATGTCCCCAACGTCTAAAGCAGCTCAACTAACGTTGGGCTACTTGATGATGAAAAACACATTAAAATAAAATAAAAAGTAAAGATTAAATAAAAAAGTAAAGATTAAAAATATATTAAAAAAATAAAATGAACAAAACATAATAAAAAACACAATAAAAAAATAAAAACATAATAAAAAACACAATAAAAAAATAAAATGAAGATGAATTTTAGAGGATTCGGCCTTGGAGCGAACGGAGCCGCCGCCGGTGGCGGTGGGCGACACCACCCATGCCATCGGGACCGGCGGACTCAAGCAACCTCACCCCTAGTAGGGGTCCGAAACGGGTTTAAGGATGCCGGGGGCACACCGGAGCTCGCCGTCGTAGGGGTGAGGTCGCCTGAGTCCGCCAGTCCCGATTGGGGGGGGGGGGGACGGTGTCGCCCACCACCACCGGCGGCGGCGGGGGCTGCTCACTTTGAGAAGGGCCAGACGGTCTGCCCCCCAGGAATTTTCATTCCCAAATGTGATAATCTTGGTAGATGTGGTTGGAAGCAAATGTCATAATGTTGTTGGAAGCAATTTTCTTCATACAAATTTCCTAAATAAATCTAGCATTTCAACTTATTTTCTTCAAATAGAACAACTTCAAAAGACTGATTATCAGATAATAAACAACTCAAAAATGCTATACCACAACTCAAAAATGCTATAAACAACTCAAAACTGCTGACCACGACCTGACCCAATCGGCTGACCCAAACCAAGTGGCCCACGAAATCGACCCACACAACTGACCCAGTCGGCTTACCCAAACCAATAGGCCCACGAAGACCCACAATGCCGAACCAAAACAAGCGGTCCACGAAGACCCACTACGCTAAACTGAACGCAACAGCCCACAATGTTGACCAGAATGCAGTAGCCCAACCTATGACATCGACCCGAATGCAGCAACCCAGCCCACGACCCCGACCCACACGAGGAAGAGGCTCAACAGTGATTTCGAGCTCCAACGCGCTACTTTCTGTGTGTCAAAGCGAGAAATCGAGCAAAGCAAATGATTTGCTTTAGTCCCTCTAAATTGTATTTTCGTTTTTTTTTTTTAATTAAAATCTGATGTAGCATTATGCCACGTCAACAGACTGCATGCTGACTGCATATAGAAGAACTCATTTTGTGTCTACAGATTTTCCAAATAACATCTATCTTGTAAATGGAATAAGATTGCGTGAATGATGAGTTCATCAAGATATCATGTTGAGATCCAATTAATAATTTAGAGGATATTTGGGTGTCGCTTGCTTGAGGGAATTCTTGTAACCAGTTTCCTTCTCAAGAAAAGCATCCAAGTTGGAATATAGATGTTTTGAACTCCCAATATTTACCGTTGAATCAATTAAAAAATACCATTGGAGTCTAAGACAAGCATGCAGTGTGCATGTGTTCAAACGGCCCCAACCTACAGCCCATATTATTTTGGTTCCCACACAAAGCAAAACATTCAGAAGTTCCAACGAAATATATGAAATATCATAACCTTTTTTCATTTTCATAAGTCGAGCCTGTGAGGGTAAAATATCCTAGGTAGGGCCCAGGCCTATTATTTAGTGTACTAGAAGACAAAAGTGAAAAAGAGTTGCGTGGATCAGATCACATGAGGGACAAGACATAAAGGCAAGCAACTGACACACGCAAGAAAGAAATAATATCCAGCTTATATATATATAGGTAACCATCAGAACAAAGGGGGACTCTCTGGACGGATGACTCTCTGGCTGAACAATAATTCCTCTCTTCTCTCGGATCGCCCACTTCATCTTCTCAGATAAACCCAATAGCTCATACCAGTAAAATCATGTATTTTATTTATGTGTAGTGAGAGTCCTGAGAGACTGTAAAAATATTCATTATAGTGGATTCCCTTCCCCAAAACTCCGTGGATATAGACCTTACGCCGAACCACGTAAATACTGTGTTTCTATATTTATCTATATGCTATTCGTGTACGTATGGCCGCACCGGAGTCTCACCGGGGGCCTCAAACGACACCCATCAAAGCCCAACTCGTTCTAGTGGGCTGAAAATGATTTATTTTCCTATCCTGATCTGTTGAGATTTTCATGACATCAACAGAGCCAGTCCAAAATAAATGTGTTTTAGTTCATTCAGAACTCTTGTCAAACACTTAGTAGCCATTTCATTTTCTCTCTACAGCAACCCTCCATTTACAAACCCATCCCTTCTTCTTTACATCACAGACATTAATCACAACATAGATTCCAAACTTCATACAAAATGTTCATTATTATTCAGAATTTTAATCACAGCAGCCCAACAAATTCTCGAAAATTTAATCACAACACACCTCAACTCCACCAAGACTTATCCAAAACCATTGATTTCACTTCAACATGGAACTCGGGACCAAGAAAAGAAAAGAACAGAAAGAAGAGAACGAAGAAAAAAAAAAGGATTTGACAGAACTTCAAATGTTTTCATCACCTCAAATCAACATAGCATACACTAAGGGAAAGAGATAAAGATATATTCTTCCAGCTCAACATGCCCATTGAAATTCCAGCCTCGGGTTAAAGAAAAAGAAGGAGAGAATCGACGGCGGCGTCTGGGTTCGTCGGCGGCAACGTCGGTTTCTTTGGATGTGAAATGGTTATCGCACGGGTTGGGTTGGAAATGGGTTATCGCACAGATTGATTTTGGCACGGGTTGGAGATGAATTGAGCAATCGGATTCCCTGTGTTGCAGTTTATTGATTCTTTTGAAACTTATTGACGTGTCAGTTGTTTATTGGCCATCTGCAAAATACACATTTGAAGGAAGTCCGGATCCTAGCTTTTCTCTAAGTTTTATTTGCAAGTTGGTATCGTGGATATTTCTTTCTGGCTATTTTTTTTTTTTTATAAAAAAAAAAAATCATCAATAATTAAAAGAAAATTAATTTGTCATATCAACAATATATAAGGCGTGTGATCATGATCAGCACCACTCGCAAATAAAGTTAGAAAGCGTGTGAATATATATTATTAATATACTATTATATATTATAATATATATGATATTATATATATAATATATATATGACATACCCAAAAAATTAGACCAAAACAAGCCAGAATCAATAAAATTAGAAATAATTGGTTAGGAATTTAATCAATACAATATCAACTCTTTATATCTCAAAACTAATATATACATATAATATATCGATGTAGTTTTAAAATATATCCAAATTTGAATTAAATATCAACATTTTTAATAGAAATTACCTGAGGGTTTACGATCCCCTCTTAAGAAAAGCAATATGCCGCTTCTAGTGACAGTGGTCGACACCGCCTATACTATCGATACTGACTCCTTTCGGCGATCTCACTCCTACGACGGCGACTCCCAACAATCTCCCACATTCCTCCGACAGCCTTAAATCCAAAATGAGTCTGTGTTTCGATGGCACGGGCGGTGTCACCAATCGCCACCAGCGACAGCTCCGTTCGATTGAGGGTCAAAACCTCCCTTAAAATCATCTTCATTTTATTTTTTATTATATTTTAAACACAAAAAAAAAATTAAAAATATAATAAAATGAAAAAAAAATATAATATAAAATATAATATAAAAATATAATATAAAAACATAATAAAAAATACCCATAAAACGTTGGACTATTTTTTATGCCGGGGCGATCTGGCTGCCCCCTGGACTATTTTTTATACTGGGGCAGCCGAACTGCCCCAACATCACCCTTTTAAATATCATTTCGTACCGGTAGAGAGGGCCAATATTTTCTGTGCCAGAACATTAACCCATATGAAAGTGGGTTGAGTTTCGTACCGGATAACATTTTGACATTTCGGATTGTTTCAACCACTTTTGGACTATATTTCGTGTTTGGCCGGTACAAATGTTTCGAATCGGGTACAATTTGATTGTAGCTAGAGAACAATTTTATAAATAAAGTAAAAGTGCACGTATGTTTTCGTAAAGGGAAAATGATACAGCCACATTAGTTTTTACAACAGTTTATACAATAGGTGTACGTGTCATTAATTTTCTTTTTTCTTTTTCACCATTAATTATTCTAATAAGAAATATTGAAGTGGTAAAAAGTTCCAGGTTCAGGTTCAGAATGTCCAAATCCCACGTCGAGATCCCACCTCCTCTCCCCTAAGAATTTCAAACCCAAATCCGGCCGCCACTATTGTCCACACCGGCGTTGTGGGTAAGACCCTTTGCTCTTATTGTTTTGTCTCTTTTCTACAAAACCTGCTAGAAAAATAGGAATTGCAAAATAAAAATAGTGAGAAAAAATTTACTTCGAGACATATTACAATATTATTTTCTTTAATATAATATTTGCCTCCACCAATAATAATAATTAGTATTCATCCAGATTATAAATAAATTTACATTTAAGATACAATGAAACCCAAGCCATGTTTCATTTGACTAATTGTTTTGTGCACTAACGAAATTAGACTTCGAATACATTTAGAAAACTCTGAATACATTTAGATTTTACTATTCAATCAAGAAGCTAAAAACCTATTTTTCTATAATAAAAGAATTCTACCTAATTTTAAAAAAGTGAAAATTTTGGAAGAAAAAAAAATAAAATTCTGAAATATCACAAATGGCTGGCCAATGAATTTATTTATAGATAATCAAAAGATACGAACGAAAAATTATTATTGTACCTGCTCGAAATAGGTAATAATATACATTTTGCCAAATATCACAACTGATTGACTTCGTCCAACGATCACTTCCTCACTTGCGGCACGCTCAGGTTTGAGTCTCCGGACGTACGTTTTATTTTTCATTTTTTTCAAAGCATTGCAGCGCCTCATGCGCCCTTTGGGTCCGAAGCATTGCAGCGCATCACTCATAGCACCCATTAGTGCTTGCCGCATCCTTGGTGAGTAAGGCCATAAATCAGCAAAAATTTCCTGGTTTGGAGGGGTAAAGGATCAAACCCAGGACCATGGGCACCATGTAAAGCTTCAATACCACTAGGCCGCTCAAGGGCTTGTTTTAAGATATAAATTCCAAATATAATAAATCTGAAAACTTTCCATAATTTTCTAAAATAATTCGCTTATAAAATTAAACCAAAAAATATTATTAATAATAAATATAATATATAATATTTTGAAAATTTCCAACAAAACTCCCATTCCATCTTCTACGGTCCAGTGGACGATTTTTACATCGAAGAATAAAAATATCACCTGTATATTTTGACTACGTTCAGCTCAAGCGACTTGATGTTGTCCGTTTTTTCCAGTTTTACATCGTTTAAGCAATATGGGACGAAGATAGACTCATTGGGTGGCGACAATGGTGGGTTGGTGATAGTGTTCGTCTAGGCCGCAGAAGAAGGCGATGGCGCACCACATGAAGACGAGGCTGTTTGCAGGATTAAAAAAAAATTCTTTCACCTTCGGAGTAGTAGCTTGGGCAAAAGGATGGATTTGGAGAAAAATAAATTCTTTTTTTCTTTTCTGCCAAGCCCCTGGGTGCTTTGACAGCACATTCTTTGAGATAAAAAAAATAATAACAATGATATTATGACACGTAAGCCTATCACATAAACTGCTGTAAAAACTAATGCGGAACTATCATTTCTCTTCGTAAGAACATTAAAAAAAAATAATTAATATTCTTACAGTCGGGATTCCCTGTTAGACTTGACTTCTTCTAAACTTTTTTTTTTTTTTTTATCTTTTGATTTTTTATTACTCTGACCTGCCATTTCATAAACTCAAAGACAATCATGTATTTTTTTTTTCTCTTTTTTGTTTTTTCTTTTCTTTCTATAAGAAAGACAAATCATGTCCTGAAAACAATGAAAAGAAATATTACATCAAATGTCGCATTTTGAGGATCGCAAATAAATCGCGACTATTTGATCATAACATAAGCCTAAATTCTTGCTGCAATAGTTCCTCCGCAAATATAGATTTTGTTGCCGCGATTTGAACGTTTCACATACAAAATCAAAATCAAAAGACTTTTTGCCACAAGTTGAGTTTGTCGCAAATACTATTAGAATTTTTAAAAAAATATAATCAACTTATAAAAAGTCGAAAATGGCCTCATACAAAATCAAAAAAATATATGCAATTAAACAGGATCACGAAATTATATTACATAAATTTTCACATCAATATAAAACACAAAATTTATAAATATTAGCATCTCACTTCTCTTAGAAGTATTGAAGAATATTGAAGGAAGTATATTTTGTCCCTATTACTTTTTCCTAGTAAATTCCAGCAACATGAGAACAACCAAACGCACAAAAAATCGTTAAGGTACCTAAAATAGCTAAGTATATGCCTAGTTTACATAATTACATCCATGCTCATTCATCATGCTCTTAGGCAGGTTTTGGGAATTAAGAAGTTTTAGTAACCATCAACTTTCTTCTGGTTCCATAGCAAGCCATATGAAGCAATTGATCATTATTTATAACCTATAAATAAGATACACTACAACTTCATGCAAAATAAGTACTTTTTGTAAGGGAAATCATGATATCACCTGTTCACAGAGATTTGAGAATTATCCACAACAATTTTGCGCAAACTGGAAATCCAAGTAGACCAATTATCCAAACCTCCAGATCTCTTCATGGTTTTCTTATTTCTCTTCCATGAAACTGCAAGTCAAAGAAGCCACAAAAAATACACAAAAAACAGGCAATAGAAATCCAAAGTAGACAACATTGAAAATTGAAACAGATAGCAGCAAAACCATAACAGACAGCAGCAAAAATGTAACAGACATTCAATACATTACCTTTAGAAGACTCCCCTCCATATATCTAACATAAGGAAACAACCAAGACATAAAAAAAAAAAACAGTATCATATGTATATATGTGTGTGTGTGTGTGTGTGTGTGTGTGAATGCGAGCAAAATGATGATTTGCTACCTTAACATTAGAATTTTGGGATTTAAGGTCTGTCCGACTCCAGAGATAGAAAGTTAGGTACCAATTCCCATGACAAAAATGTCTGCTTCTCAATTTCCATATCTCAGGACCAGTATTTTCAAAATGCACCTGTTTTCCATTTTGAGTGCATTACAAAAGGGATGATGAATAACAGATCTCATTTTGATGAGCAGTTACACACATTTTAAATTATTAGCAATTAAACATCTATCAGATATTAGATATATCTAAGAGATCAATATTATATGTGTATACATATAGTTAGATATAATAGAGCCATTAAATTAGTTTTTATAATGTTACGTACTTCACATGATTATTCTTCTTTGTATTTGGTTCTATTATTCCTAGGTTTGCAGTTATGAATAACAAACAAATAAAAAGAAAAAATAAACAATGTCAACCAGTCACACCTTCATCACTAAAATCTTCTTGAGACACCACAATAGATTCACTACTGCTATGGGTGCTTTCATGTTTCATTGCAGCACGCAAAAAAATCAAAAGAAAGTAACTTAGGTTGTACCAGCAATAATTAAAACACAGCCCCAGAGTATGTCAAAAGAAGAATATTAAAAAAAAAGGTATATAATCAATGTGTATAGGTAAGTATGTATATTTATAATCAATATGTGTATAATATAAGTACCATTCAACTTTTTCCAAATGCCTGTGTCTACAATTGTTGTTTGTTCTACCATGTAGGACCACCTAGTGGGGTCTCATCTTTTTGTTATGACAAATGTAAAATATGCTTTCTTCACTAGCTGTCACTTGAGAGCTATGTGCAATGCCTTGTGAAGCTCAATCAGAGACAAGACAAACATGGGAATGGCCCAATACACTAAGGTCTATGATGTACAAGGAATGTAACCCTATAATTTCCACTAGGAAAATTAAGTAACAAATGATGACACACCTTTCCTTCAAATAAGGACGCATCATACAACCTCTCAGAACAAAGATTGTACACTTTGTACTTGTCTTGCGCATGGAAAAAGTAATACAAGTTATTCCAATACATAGCAATAAGGCAATGAAAATTCCATAGTACAAAAATAGCATTTAATTTATATTATACAACTGCAACAACAATGATAACAGATAAGGCCAGAACCATCATACTGTATCCAATGGACAAACTAACAAGCTGAAAAGTAGGCTTACAAAGTGTTTACACTTAACCAAAGAAGGTCAACTACCAATACGCAACTTTGAATAACTATACTTCTCTATGACAATCTCATAGTCAGGAAAACAATTGCTATATAATTTACAAGAATCAAACTATACGGTAATCATACAACAATATTGGGTACTGGAACTTTGGAAGAAAATCTACACTAACAATGAAGCATTCAAGAGTATTCTGCGTCTTTATTATGCAAGGAAGCATTCTACAAATCTTAATGTGCAGAGATGTAATTAAAATGTCAATAATCAATAAAATGTAGTTGTAGTTACCTTGTAATGAGTTTCAAAGAAAGTGGTTACTTCTTCCATGTGGGTTCGGTAGAACCCCTGGTCACATATCAAAATAGTTTGAAAACTTGTGCATAATTGAACAAGAAGAGGAGACTCAACAGTACTCAAAGCAGGAGCAGAAGCTTTACCTATATTGAAGGTGAACTCTGATTTTTCTAGAATATATCAATCAAGTTTTATATCTTGTTTGATATCTAAGTCATATTAGGAAGGAAGGTAGTTTACCATGCAAAGAGAATCTTAAATAGGAACAATACTCTGTAGCTGTTGCACTCCTCTTTAACCTTCAGCTGGACGTCTTTCTGCGAGGCACGAACATCAATTGGACCCAGAAACAGCCTCAGAAACCCACCTGCCCCTGTATCATATCAACACAATAATCATAAATTCGTGATAGAAATTACCAGGCTTTATTAGAAGTCATGGGACTACCAATATCTAAAATAGAAGAAAAGGAGAATAAAATGGGAAAAGCACCCTGATTTTAGCCACTAAGATATGTAGCGGCATCTCCGTTAGCCATAATACATCTTGAATATATTGAATAAAAGCACAAGACTGCAAGCCCATATAAAAATCAGAAAACCCAAAAGAACATAAATGTAATTTCAATAACATCCAATATCAGCCAAACCATTATAAAGAGCGGATAATCAAAAGCACATTGAAAGACGTGTAGCAAAATATATCAAGAAAAAATTAACAGAGTACCAACTAAACTAGTAAGCTGTCAGCAGCTCAAGAACTATTTACATAGCTGCACATATTTTCATGGATGGGCTTCTCTTATTGGTATCTCAAGGTTAGCAGATTTGAGAGAATAAAACTCCTCCCTTTCAAAGTTGCATAAATTGAATTTAAGAATATATATCACTCTAATTTCTTTCTTTCATAGTATAATAAAACTAATAACTGTATCAATATTAATATTACGTACAGTAGTAACTCAAACTCAAAAAGCACTAATTATATTGAAATTCATGAGTAGTACTTGCTAGCAGCTAGAGGTAGTAGTGGTCAATTAATCAGTTAGAAAAGGACTTCCCCTTACTTCATGAATCGGTTGTAAGCAGATGGAAGCCTGTGCTTGTTCTTAGGCGCTGCAAAAAAAAAAAAAAAAATTGACATAAATTGGAGAAGAGGAAAAGCCCTGCTTCTCCATGAAACGCATTCAACCAAGAAATTTAAAATCTTTTCCTACACCCCACACACATGTATAGGTGCAAATCATTGGAATCACAAATCACGAGAAACCCTAATCCTTTGTTTCCATGAAGCCCTAACAGAACAAATGTCCCGCTCATGCTAAAATCGATAGTCATTGTATAAGCATTTTGATCGTATAATATCAGGTTGATAAATACAAGAATTCACATGTAAACAAACTAAAAATGACCAAAACTAGAGAGAGAGAGAGACGAACAGAGAGAGGGAAAGCGAGATGAACGGAGAGAGAAAGAGACAGCATATGAAGAAAGACGAACGGAGAGAGAAAGAAAAGGAGAGACACTCACTTCGGCGACGGCGCGGTAGCAGCACGACGTGGGAAGCGGCACGGGGTGAGGGAGAGAGCGAGAGAGCGAGAGAGCGAGAGCGCGAGAGAGAAACAGATTAGGGCTCGGGAGAAAGAAAACAATCGAGCGAGGGAGGGGGGGGGGGTGTTCGTAATCTTCTAAAAGGGTTTTAGTTTTATCATGTTTATTACGGCGGCAAAAAATCGCCACAATAAAATATTGTGTCGCCAATTATCCTCTCGACGGAAAGAAAGTCGACGTTATAATAAAAATATTTATTGTGACGATAAAAACTATCACGATAGCTATAAACATCGCCGCAAGAAATCTTACCATTAATTTAACCCAGCATTCGCCAGCTGCTTGTCGAAAATTGCCGACGGAATGAAAAAACGTTGCAAATAACTACTACTTGCAGCAAAATCTTCTGCAGTGAAATGGAAACTGCTGCAAAAAGTCTATTTTTTTTTTGTAGTGCTGCGCAACTAGAAAAATATTTCCATACTATTGCTTATCATTATTATTCTATATCCACATCATCAAAATATAGATTAAGTAATTAAAATTAGCGCTGCATGCTTTAACGTTAAGCAATTAACTCTCCGGTACCAAAGTCTACAAATACTTAAGCTTATTCTGTTAATTTGAGGCCTTTATTCTACTGAGAGCTTCTCTTTATGTCTCATTGAGTGCCTCTAATTATTCAAAGCTCAAGGGTGAAATAGTTGTTAAAAAAACTTGTGCACATCTATATGTGAGATTTATATAAATATATATATATCCTATTTCTTTAAAAGAGTGGAGATCGGATTTCTCTTCCAATATCCCTTATGAGTCTAGTATCGGAAGGCAATAAAAAATGAATGAAAGGAAAATAGTCATGGTTTTCTGTAAATGTTTTCCACACACATTTCATGACTAATGTATATGTTTTTATATAGGCAGAGTAGCTTACAAGTATCCAATGGAAACGTTACACGGAATGAAGAAGTTTGTTACAAGGAATATTGTAATAACTAAATACATACAACCACAGAATATTCTAGATAACTATGGAATTCCTGTAGCATGAGTATCCTGTGATGTGGATTTTGAATTAATGTTAATACACCCCCTCAAACCCAATGGGATATCAAGCACATTGAGACTCGTCCATAAGGTTAAAAATCTGTCAGCAATAAGAGGTTTTTTAAATGCATCAGCTAGCTGGTCTTTACTAGTGCAGAAAGAAACTTGGAGTACTTTAGTAGCCACTCTATCACGGACAAAATGAAAATCAATATCCATATGCTTCGTACGTGAGTGGTACACAAGATTTGAACTGAGATAAGTGGCCCCTATGTTGTCATACCATAAAACAGAGGGATGAAAGAGTGAAATGCCAAATTCTTTGATCAAAGTTTGGAGCCAGATAATTTCTGCTGCAGTGTTTGCAAGTGATTTGTACTCAGCCTCCGTGCTAGACCGAGCTACTGTATGTTGTTTCTGGGAGCTCCAAGAGATAAGATGATAACCCAAGTAGATGCAAAAGCCTCTTGTAGACCGTCTATCATCTGGACAGCTAGCCCAATTGGCATCCGAGATAGCATGAAGAGTGAAACCTGACTTTTTTTTTATAAAGAACAACTCATGATTGATTGAAAATTTAAGATATCTCAATATCCTTTTAACAGCAGTCCAATGTGTGACCTTAGGATCATGCATCAATTGACATACCTTGTTCATAGAAAAAGAAATGTCGGGTCTAGTGAAGGACAAGTATTGCAAGCTGTCCACAACACTTCTAAACAAGGTAGGATCATGAAAGGAACGTGTGTCAAATTTAGAGAGTTTGACAGAGGCAAACATGGGTGAGGATATAGGTTTGGCTTCAATCATGTTGGTTTTCTTGAGTATGTAAGAGATATATTTTCTCTAAGATAATAACACACCATCAGAAAAATAGTCAAGTTCCAATCCAAGAAAACAAAAGAGTTTGCCCAAATCTTTAACAAGAAAGGCATGACTAAGATGATTAAGAAATTTATCAATAGCATTAGGTGATGAACATGTGATCACCATATCATTCACGTAAACTAAAATAAAGACAATAACATTCTGATGTTAAAAAATAAACAATAAAGGATCACCACGAGAAGTAGAGAAACCATAACTCAAGAGCCAGGAACTTAATTTAGAAAACCAGGCACGTGGTGGTGCCTATTTCAAGCCATAAATGGCTTTGTGAAGTTGACTCACATAATCAGGGTGTTTAGGGTCAACAAAACCAGGCAGTTGCTCCATAAAAACAATTTCATGAAATTATCGATGAAGGAAAGCATTCTAGATATCAATTTTCCTTAGAGACCAATTTTGAGAAATAGCAAGAGAGAGAACTAACCGAATGATAGTTGGTTTCACTACTGGACTGAAAGTTTCGGTGTAATCAACACCAGGTTGTTGTTGAAAACCCTTTGCAATGAGCCATGCTTTCCGTCTTTCAAGTGATCCATCTACACGCAGCTTAGTCCGGTACACCCACATGCAACCAATGAGATTAAAGGCGCTTGTAGGGGGAACAAGAGACCAGATGTGGTTTTTAACAAGGGCTTTGTATTCAATGCTCATGGCATCTTGCCATTCCGAAAATTTTAAGGCTAAGGCAAAAGTAGAAGGTTTATTGGGAATGGATTTGGTGGTGAGATGACAGGTTCGAGTGGGATAAAGAATTATGTTGTCAGTAAGAACCTTGGGACGAGAGGAATTTGTTTTAGAGCGTGAAAGGATTGGGGAAGAAGACGGATGAGGGCCAAGTATGGAAGGTATATGGGTTTGAAGTGGGTTAAGATGATGCGGGCCAAGGTTATGAGTGTTAGGAGGTGTGAGTGATGGACAGGTTTCAGAGCTGGGGTTTGATTGAAGTGCAGGAGTTGGGCCAGGTGATTAAGATTTAGGAGTTGGGCCAGGTGGATCTGGGTTTGATGGAGGATTAAATAAGGAATGTGGTGGTGGGCCGAGAATGGAACAGGGAAGATGAGCAACGGGTCTGTAAGTAGTCGAAGGAGGTGATGTGGCTAATTTATAAAGAAATAGATTTTCATCAAAGGTTACATCACAGGATCTATAGAGCTTATTGGTTTTGGGATTAAGACATTTGTAACCTTTGTGAGAAGAGCTATATCCAAGAAAGATGCACGGAGTGGAGCGAAAAGATAGTTTGTGAGGATTGTAAGGCCTTAAATTGGGCAAACATTGACATCCAAAAATTTTCAAAAAGGAAAATTTTGGATGTTTATGATTAACCATGAAATAGGGTGATTTATTTTAAAGAAAAAGTGTTGGAAATAGATTAATTAGATATGTGGCATTGGTAAAAGCATCGTCCCAAAATTTTAGAGGAAGAGAAGATTGAGCTAAAAGAATAAGTCCAGTTTCCACTATATGACGATGTTTACTTTCAATAAGACCATTTTGTTGGTGAGTATGTGGACAAGAAAATCTATGTTGAATCCCAAGTTTTTTGCAAAGAGGAGTGAGAGAGAGAAATTCTCCGCTAGCGTTTGTTTGTATTGAAATTAATTTGGTATTGAAGAAACATTCAATAGAAGTAACAAAATTAGAAAAGACAAAAAGCACATCTGATTTGAATTTAATGGGAAAATTCCAAAAAATGCACGTAAAGTGATTTATAATAAACAAATAATATTTAAATCCATTTCTTGATAAAATCGGGATGGAGCCCCATACATCAGCCCATATAAGCTCTAATGGCTCTCGGGTATGGATCATACTAGAAGAGAAGGGTGATTGTCGGGCCTTAGCAAGGGGACATTCTGGGCAATTAAAAAGAGACATTCGGGATTAGGGCAGGGAGTGTTCTCAAAGGATCCGTGAGACTAAAGTGAGAGATGGATGACCAAGGCGATGGTGCCACTACTCGACGGACGTTCGTGCACCAAAGAAGGCTGACGGAGACGAGGAAACTGGTAGAGAAGCTGGCGGAGAGGTCGACGAAGAGGTGGATTTCAGCGGAGGAGGAAATTGGTACAGACCATCACGAACTGGCTCTTTGATGAGGAGCTTCCCGATCGTTTGAGTCCTAAAAAAATGATGAGGATGAAATTCTAGAAAGCAGTGATTATTAGAACATAACTTAGAAATTGAGACAAGATTTTTTTTTTATTCCAGGTACGTGAAGTAAATTTCGAAGATAGAAATTAGAGAAATGAGAGTTGAGAGATGAATCACCAATGATGTTGATTGGAAGAGCATTACCATTTCCCACTCGAATATGTTCATTGCCTGGGTAAGGGTCAGCGGAGAGATTGAGTTGAGAGAGATCATGAGTGATATAATGAGTTGCAGCGGAGTCCAAGTACCAAGTTGAGTCAAGGTTAGGGGATAGTGAAGTGTAGTTGGCCGAGAAATATGGTGGTGGATTGTGTTGATAGGCATGATCAAAACAGTAGTGACATTGCAGGGCTTTATGTCCAAGTTTGGAGCAGACTTGGCAAGTGGGGCGATTTGGGTTTGGTGTATAGGATTGGTTTTGGTAGTTTGAAGAAAATCGGCTTCTATGGTAGGGTCTGCGTCCTCTGTTCCTATTACCCCTGTATGACCCTCTCCCTCGTTGGTCATGAGGAGTTTTGGAGCTAACATTAGCAGATGGTTCAAGGGAAGAGGGTGAGCCATTGGTTCGTGTGGTATGGGTCATTCGACTCTCATGAATAAGCAGTAAGTGATAAAGTTCATGAGATGAGATGGGTTCAGTTTTGGTAGTAACAGCAATGACGAATGACTCATAAGAGGGACCAAGACCATTTAGGAGATAAGTTACCAATTCTTTATTAGGTAAGGGGTTTCCTATTGCTACAAGTGTATCTGCAAGCATACAGACCTTATTAAAGAATTCTATAACTGATTGTTCTCCTTTTGACAAGTTGGTGAGTTGGAAACGAATTTGAAACTCTTTGGCTAAGGAGTGAGAGTTGTACATAGACTTGAGAGCAACCCATAATGCTCTAGAAGTCTCAGCAGAAATGACATGGCCAATGACAGTTTATGTGATGGATGAGAAAAGGATACTGAGAATATACTGGTTAGTTTTTCTCCAAGTAAGATAGGCTGGGTTTGTTTGAGGTTATTGAGACAGAAGAGAAGGAAGGTATTGAGGCGGAATGGTTTGAGTACCATCCACAAAAGAGAACAAGTCTTGACCCCTCAAATCTGTCGAGATTTGGATTTTCCAAAGAACATAGTTCTCAGAGGTTAACTTGACACTACAAATATGTAAGAAGGATGAAGAAAGAGATGGTGAAAAAGAAGAAACGAGGCTGCTATATGTGGCCATGACAGGATCAAGAGACTACTAATCAGCAATATCAGAAGCAATAAAAAATGAATGTAAGGAAAATAGTCATGGTTTTTTGTAAATGTTTTCCACACACATTTCATTAATGTATATGCCTTAATATAGGCAGAGTAGATTAGAGCTGAGCACCGACTAAGTCGGAGTCGGAAATGGAATCCTCCGACTCCGACTCCGACTTTGTCGGAAATGAAATCTGACCTCCGACTCCGACTCCGACTTCTATACACTCCAATCCGACTCCGACTCCGACTTTGTCGGAGCGGAGTCGGAACGGAGTCGGAATTAGACTTTTTTGTTGGACTTCATTTAAATCCCGTAAAATATTACCAATATCAAGCCAAAAAAATCAAGTTAAAAAGGAGAAGAAATGCTAAATTTTTCGGGTGAAAATGAAGGTAAAAACAGAGTTACACACTCACGGTTTCAAGCCGTTTCCAGGCACGTACAGCATCGATCGGAACCAAAATCAAAGGGGAAATATTCAACTAAGTATTGGGTATTTAATAGAGTAACTCGTGGATGAAAAGGAGTAGAAGAAAGCTGGAAAAATCAGAGCTTGGATCACGGTCTGGAACGACGCAACAGGGGAGAAAAAGTAAAAAAAAGAAATGAGAAGAAATAAAGGAAGAAGAAAAAATGGAGAAGGCGCACGCAAGCAGAAGGCTTGGGACTTCATTTAAATCCCTAACCAAGCGGCAACGTTTGGATTAAATAAAAGGGCCTGGTTTTAATAGTAAAGGGGCTGGGCTTTTTAAAAGCAAACATATACATATATATATACCCAAAACTGGTCACGCAACAATTAATTTAAAACTCAAACACTACATATAAATTCCTGCATTTATATAAAAGCCCACCAAGAATATATATATATATATATATATAAATACTCTCACCAAAAATCACTTTGAAATAAAATAAATTACAACATTTTAATTTTAATACCAACATAATAAAATAATGAGATTAAATTCCACCATTAAATTAAATGCATCACAACAAATTTCATAAAAGAAAATATATTAGCTTACAATTATTTATGAAAATAATATCTTCAAATGAGAAAGAAATATATCTAAATATTTAAACACAAGCACAATAAAACGATATTAATATTCACTAACTCAAAACACATAATATCCATATTAACAACAATACATATTTAATATTAAAATAATATATTACAAAGATAGTAAAATTACGAGTTCTCATATATATGTAGTTAATGTATACCGTTAGATCTAGGTTAAACCTAGATCTAACGGTATATATTAAATTTATAAAAAATTTATAAATAAATTAAATAAAAATAGATAATTAAAAGTAAAAATATAATATAATTAATTCAAAATAAATAGTAGAACTAATATTATTTTATTATAAAATTAAATAAGAAAGTTTATTAAATATTTTTAAAGAAACAAATTATGTTAGTAAATGGAATTTAAAAATAATTTTATATAATTATAAGTTTTTTAAATAAAACAAATTCCTTAAATTTTATGCAATAGTATTATGATACATTATGATATTTTATTATTCATTAACTTATAATATATCACTACTTATATGTTAGTCTTTAAAAACACATTAGTGTTTATACATTAATATTGCTATTATATTATTAAGAAATTATTTTGAATAAGCTTGTACTTATAAAATTATATAATAGTAATTATCATTTATCAACATTATGATATTTTATTATTTTTTAACTTATAATACATCACTACTTATATATTAGTCTTTAAAAACACATTGGTATTAATACATTAATATTACTATTAATGTACATTGGCTCATACATTGATATTTATATATTATCCAACATACTATTATTTCATTTAATTATCAATCTATGGTTGTAATAGTCTAGGATTTAAGATTAAGAGTTTAGAATTTAAGATTTGAACTTTGGTCTTAATAAATGTCTATTATATTATTAAGAAATTATTTTGAATAAACTTGTGCTTATAAAATTATAGAATAGTAATTATCATTTATCAACATTATGATATTTTATTATTTATTAACTTATAATACATCACTACTTATATGTTAGTCTTTAAAAACACATTGGTATTAATACATTAATATTACTATTAATGTACATTGGCTCATACATTGATATTTATACATCATCCAACATACTATTATTTCATTTAATTATCAATCTATGGTTGTAATAATCTAGGATTTAAAATTATATAATAGTAATTATCAACATTATGATATTTTACTATTTATTAGTTTATAATACATCACTACTTATATGTTAGTCTTTAATTTTCTATATATTAATATTACAAATTATTACATTAGTAATTCTTAATATATTAGTATTTATAATTATATATGTCTATTATATTATGAGTAAATTATTTAGAAACAATAATTAATATGACTTATTATGAGTAAATTATTTGGAAACAATAATTAATTTAATTATCTATTTATAATAGTTATATATGAAAAATAGATATATAATTTTTTTACAAATTATATGCAAAATGTCGGAGTTGGAGTCGGATATATAATCGGAATCGGAGTCGGGTCGGAGTTGGAGTCGGCAGGACTTCTTTACCGAATACTTGTCGGAGTCGGAGCGGAGTCGGGACGGAGTCAGAGTCGGATTTTCGGATTTTTGCTCAATCCTACAGTAGATTACAAGTATCCAATATAAATGTTACACGGAATGAAGAACTTTGTTACAGGGAATTTTGTAATAACATAATACATACAACTAGAGAATATTCTAGATAACTATAGAATTCCTGCAGCATGAGTATCTTGTGACGTGGATTTTGAATTAATATTAACGAGCATATAATCCGTGCAAAGCCCGAATAGTTATTTGTATTAAATTTTATAAATCGATATTTAAACATACAGAACATATAATCAGTATAATAACTCTTCAAAATTAATAATTAATAATCATTTATCAAAATATATATACTTTATAAATGGATCAAAAATATAGATCTATATAAAATGACGCATGCACGTGAAAATAAAGTCTACTTTATTAATAAAATATTTCATAAAAGTTTTAAAGTACATGTTTTATACTATTTATTCATTTAGTTTATTCATTTTTCTCCTATTTGCGATTTGAATGCCCTTTTCTATAAAAACCTAGAATAATTTCACATAGTCTATCCAATAAATCACAAATAACAAATTCTAATAAGAAAATATCACGTAAAACTCACATAATACCAAATATGCGACAAAGGAACCCGAACCATTCAATCACCAAAACTCAAACAATAGGAGAGGGCAAGAGCAATACCAATCAACATTTAGCAGAGCAATCTGTAGAAATCAACATCCAGTTATAATGTTAATTACAGTTTGACCAGATATCTGCTAGTGTTAACCAACAACATCTTAATGACCATGAGAATATGTTTTTCAACTACTAACATATCTAAGTACTTTTTACATACTAACAAAAACTTCTACCCCTACAGGGCTACTAAAAATTAAAAATTTAACTCAATGCATTTAACAGATACCTCAAGAATCATGAGAGTTGTTGGAATGATCTTGCACATGAAATTAAGAATTTCAATAGATCCAATGTGATCAACACCCATCTTGCATTTAATAATAGGACTATAGATGCATGGCACACACCGACAATATAATACCGAAGGCATATTTTTCAGTTATACCCGAGAACATGGCAACCTTCATTATACACTCTCTGAGAAATCAAACCCATCAACTCGACACTTCCACAACAGTACACCAAGTCTATCTTTCTCTGCACCTGTTATTAGATGTCGATAAGCTTAACACCGACCACAAATAATCCTTCAAGAGTAACCCAATCGAGGATAGTGGTTAAGAACATGCCCATATATATGATCAGATAGAAAATACATAGTTTTGTAAGTGAAATGCGAAATTTACAAATTTGTCAATCTGTTGGACAAATTATTGATCTGAAACCAGAGCCCAAAACCCAATACTAATCTCAATACCAAAAATAAACAACCACTATATGGAAATGAATTAGTTTAAAGTACCCAAAAGTGATTTCTCTCAATGGAAAAGAAAGTGAAAGAAAGAAAAGCAATTTTCTAAAAAAAGAGTGAAACAAAAAGGCTTCTTCAAATTTTTTTTGAAATCCAGAAAATCGCTCGCTGGTTTCTTCGGTTGCCTCTTTGTGTTTAAAGTACTTATTGCACTACTTGCCATTTGTTTTCTAATTGGTTAACTATTATTCAATTGTTATTCGATAATTGCATGCATCGCTTGACACTTTGTAAAGAAAGTGTATCCAAATAAGATAATAGGTTCTAATAATTAGCTTTTAAAAAAAAAAAAAAGAGGTTCTAATAATTAGTTTAGAAATATTTAATAATGTTCGAATGGTTGAATATTGAATTATTAGTTTAAACTAAAAATATTTAATAATTATAAAAAAGTTTTTTCAAATGTGATAATAGGCTTTAAAGATATATAATTAGTATAGAAATATTGCCTTTAAAAAAATTATATATGGAAAGATTTAATAATATTCAAATTGTTGCTTTATTCATCTCTTAAATTAAGCACACATTTAATGCTTAAATTAAGCATTTTATAAAATGTACATTTTATATGTACATTTAATGCTTAAATTAAGCACGGCCATTTAATAGAAACAAAAATATGGTAATGGAAGTTTAAAGCACACCTCAAGCCCCCTACATTCTCCACATGGAAATGCCAAGGCACCCTTGACAAAATTAATTTCATCGACTTCATTGCTCTAAATATTGTAATGGCTGCAGACCCTAGTAGTTATGACCATTTTTCTTGTCAACAACTCCGACCTTAGCTCGGGTTCTTGGCCTACCTGCAAATGCACGAACATAGAAACATTGCATGTCACAACCGCTTGGTTGGACTCAAAGAAGAAGAGCTTACTTTAGTATGTAGGACTGGAGCTTCTTCATCAAAAGAAAGCCATGAGAAAACTACCATTATCAATTTGAGTCAGATCGACAACTATGGCACATTTGAAATCAATCTCCATTTAATCTATTAACATATGAGATTATTTAAAGGAAAATGTTTGTGAGTCGAGAATGGTACCTCAAAATGATCGATACTATTCCTTTAAGAGAAGGGTGGGGATGCCAAGTCAGCCTTGCCAGTGTTCACCAACAGTGTCAAGAGGCTTATTGGAAGTCCCAATTTCACAACTCATATTCACGGTATATATTCACGATGTATATTACTGACAATTTCTAAAAACAAAATTTTGAATAAAATTAGAAGAAGAACTAAGTGCTGATAGAAACGAATATTACATATATTTTTTTTATATGAAAATAAGAAATATTAACTTTACAAAACATTTTATGGTAAAACTTAAACACTGTCATTGTTCCTATAAAAAAACAAAAACATATTGTTGTCGTTAAATGTAGTGGGGCATCCAAACCCCGTGCGAATACGACTTCAAAAAACAATGTAATCTTAAGTAGAATCAGTAAAATCGTTTATTTTCAAAAATAAACGATTTTGAAAATGGTCAAAGACTCAAAACGGTCCGTGACACGTATAGAAAGAAAATGACAATATCGTTCTTTGATTTATTCTTGCACGGGAATATATACAATTACATTATACCTACCCATTCATACGCGCACCCTCCGTTTTCGACATAATCGATCCTGTAGTTGTTCCTCGCAGAGATCAGAGAAAATCACCGAAAGCGTCTCAGTTGAAAATTTTTGGCCAGTCTCTCACTCTCCATCAAACAGTGTTGTTCCTAGACTCTCCCTCTCTTCCTCTTGTTTCTACTTTTTCTGTTGAGAAACGATTTTCGTACCCGTTCCCCTGCTCCTTGGCTATCCAATATGACCTCTTCGTCATTCTTGAGAAAATAAATAAAATCAAAGGGTAGCAAAATCTTCAATATAACTAAATGCTAATATAGAATAACTCAGGATACCTGAAGCGTGATAGGCAAATTCTTGGAATCAGACGCTCATTTCCTTCTCTTTGCAATAGGTGAAGAGCCTATAGCACCCTCACATGAAATTTGGGGATCATCTCGAGACAGTACACCATTTGTTGAGGTTATTCTAGTGCCACCCTCTTTGAGTGATGCATAATTCTGAGGGCACCCAAAATTAGCAATCTGGACACAGTCGGGAAAGCCGAAGGAATTAGCCATTGCCTTCTAAATGCATCGATTTCCTTGGGTTGCTTCTATTCTATAAATATATGGAGCAAAGTCATGCATTCGGATTGAGAAGAAAGACCAAAACTGATTAAATGACGTTTGGGATATGCTCTGTTTTAGAAGACCAAAACAGGGCATTATAGGAACTTAATAATTCCATTGGTTGCTTCTCCTCCTCCTACGTAAGCCCATGCAGAGTTACGTAAGTCGAAAATCTGGCTCTATCGCGTCTTTCCCTCCCCTAATCGACGCAGCAAACTACGAAGCCGATGTGCCCCTTCGTCGGTTGCACCACAGGGCATAAAATCCATAACTACCAAACGGGTGCTAAATTAAATAGATTAGTGCAGGCTGAAATGAAGGGATACGGGGAGAGAAAAACTAAATGGAATCTGCAGTTTCTTTTCACTTCTGACTTTTGTATTTTGAATGACACGTAAAGCGAATAGATAATTATAGAATTTTCTTAAGCAGTAGCGTGTGAATCGGTAAAAAACCAAATCATGCGAGAGTAATCTATTTATATATATAAAAGCGGAAACATGAGGTCTGATTTGGCAGCCAAACCGTATTATTCGGTTCTAATTTGACACGTAAAACCAGTTAAAACATTTCCAGATCATTAACTACATGAATATTTTGATGTGTTGGCATGAATAATACGGTTATTTTGTGTTGGTATTATCATATTAACCGTTTTAAACTACATGTCATTCATAGCATAAAAATCAGAAGTGAAAAACTGAATTAGAAAATGAAAGGGTGTTGAGGAATGAACCGTGGAATTTATAAGCATGCTTGATATTTGGCGGATCGTTTGCCACTTCTATTTAATGCTACATTTTTTTACCTAGATTTTTAGGTCTTCGAAGCGAAGTCGGACTCTTGAGTTCTCACAGTCTGTCAGGAGTTATTTTTTCAAAGCCTAACCCGTTGACCTTTTGGGAAATCTGTGTCAACTAGAAACATAAATGTGGTTCAAGTTGAACTAGGGATTAGTTTTTGGTGTCGAAATGTATGCATTTACTTATAACTGATTCAAACTTCACTTTAATGGCAGAAAAATTGAGATTCAGTAAATATTGCTTTTCTAGAGTTGGATCCCTACTCACTCTTTGGTTTTCAGATCTTATTTACGGTGCATTTTGATAACGAGCGGTCGACAGTATGAGGCGCGCGTGTTTGTGTTTGTGTTTGTGTGTGTTTTGGCATTGTTAGGCAGGACCATGCGCATAAACTTTCATTGCTTTGGCCATTTGGCGGTGGCTCTGCAGGTTAAATATGGCAACCAACTCTCAATGTTTTCAAATGAAATGTTTTTTGTTTGTGAAGTTGGCAAAAGTTTCTTTAGCCAAATTTGCGTTATTCGGAGCACAATCATGTCATGATACTCGAAGAGTCGAACGGGTATGCATATTGGAATCGCTGAAATACATATGTAAGTCTATTACTCTATACGTACTTTAAATACAATATAACATGTCTTGCAACTGTTGTTATATATATATATATGTAAGCAACTATGTTACTATAAGAGTATATACAATATTTTCACCAATATAATAATATTTGGTATATTCGTTACTGAATTCTATTATAAAAGATATATTATTTGAGAGTATCTATTACGCATATAAATTAATTTAAATTAATTGATCAATTTATCTTTAAGTAAATTGGCCTGGTAATTAAGGAGAAATTGATCAATTTTTTCTTAGTTACGAGCCTTTAAAACTTACATGATTGTTAAGTTATAATTATATTAAGTATACAAAGCGTTTAGTATTATATTGAAATACTGGTATTAAAAAAAAATCTATATTGAAAACACCATATAATAATATTTTACTGTACATGATGGTCCCGTCTTCTAATGCTAATATACTAATATGCTTACATACTACATTACAAAGGGACACCAATAAAAATAAACCTGCCATCAAATATAATATTATATATGTACATTGAACAGATTTAAAACTGTTGTTATAAGGTTTACTTTCTTTCTTTATTATCCAAATTTTGTTAAAGACCCATTTGTTGTGTATCCAATAGAGAGGATTCTATTGCTTACTTAATTCATTGTTAATTGAAGATGAATTTGAGATGTTATATATAATTGGGTCATAGTATGGATGAAGTATAATTGAATGATTGTATGAATAGACGATTATAGATAAATTAGAGCATTGTTTAGGCAATAAACAATTTCATTCTCTTTTTTCTCTTTTTGAAATTTTGAGTTTTTAAATCATATTTTTGTTGAAGATTGCAAGACTATATATCCAGGTCTATATGGCTCGCATCAAAGAAATAGTCGTTGCAGCAACTTACGGTTTTAATGGTTTATTTTCTTATCTCATTTGGCTGTGAAATCTTCTATATAATTATATGCATTCTGATTTGCTGTAAGTACTGTCTTTGCTTATGACCAAATAAATAGTAGGAAAACTCATATAATGCGAGGCTCCTCATTGTGTACTAATTTTTCAATACTGACTTATTAATAAAGTAAATTCACTTTATATAGATATGCAATTTAGTATTTAAATTTATAGAGATCTAGAAATTGTAGACGTTCAGTTGAAATGAACCCTATGTATAAATGATGGCCATAAAATGTTTATTTTTAAAATAATTATGATGGTAATTATGTATAATAAACTATTTAAATTCATAAAATTCAGGATAAATAATCATCCGTGCATTGCGCGGGTTATAAGCTCGTTATTTAGTAAAGCGGTAGCGTTTTACATGTCAAATTAGAACCGAATAATGCAGTTTGGTTGCCAAATTGGACTCCTTGATTCCGCTTTTATATATATAAATAGATATCTAGGACGCATGGCTTCCATAGTTAAAACATATTCTATGGATCGAGAGATTAATAGCGAAAGCCAATTAATTATTTAGTTATATTTGAATAGTAACAAAATTCAAAGGTTCTAATATTATTATTTTTTAATAATTAAATCAAAATTAAACAAAGTATATATACTCACAATTAGCTAGCCACAAACTATATATTTGAGTACACACAGACCAAGATGAATGGAAAAAGTCTAGAGCGCCCGCTCAGTAATTACCAGCCCATTGATCGATGATCACTTTACTAGTACTCACAAAATGTGTGGTTATTTATTAGCTCTGGCCTTAATTTTAATTAGAAAATAATTCATTTCTGGTATTGGAAACCAAAAAATAAGGGAGTTGTTGGGTACCGATCCCCACTAAAAACAATCCATCAATAAAATATAATAAAAAAATTTTAAAAATGTAAAAATATATATAATAAAAAATAAAATTTAAAAAATACAATAAAAAATAAAATAAAATAAAAACACAATAAAAAAATAAAATAAAATGATTTAAACGGATGTTCAGTCTCAACCCAGACAGCATCTGCACTGCCGGTACCGCTCACCCCATCGTAATTACGGGCATCCGGCGATCTCACTCCTGCAACGGTGATCTCCGACAACTTCCGATATGTCCCACGTAATTTTAAACCCATTTTAAACTCGTACGACAGTATTGCCTACTACCGACAATGCTGATACCGTCTATTTTTTAAGGGGATCGGACGGATCGATCTCCAACATTCTTCAAAAATAAAAGCTTGCGAAAAAGGCGGGGTGGCCGCGTAGTGGAGTCTGGCCCTCAAACCTAGTAATTAAGATTTTAATTATTTGAGGTAGAGAAAAAATAGAATTTTGATTCTCGATGATCTCGTACTGTTGCTACTGATGATCTGTACGTAGTGCACGCTCATGAATTAATGGACATGATTAATCTAATTTAGTCAACGTAAGTTATAAATTAAAATGTAACATCAACGATACATATTTGCTCCCTAAGCTAAGTAAAAAGCAAGCTTAATTAGCTTTATCAAACCTCCCATTCTTTGACCAAACTTGAAACTAGTGTTCTAGATCCAACCGGACGTACGAGTGGTTCCCAAAAACCGCAGACAATTAAATAAAAACTGCAATACTTAGTTTTCCTAATTAGAAGGGAAAAAAGGTATAAATCATGGGGATCATAGAGAAATTAATTAAATATTAATCGATGCTCAAGAATCATTTAATTATATATTACTAGATTGGATAATGATGTTGGGTCACTCGGTGAATTAAACCTAACCATGTAGACTTTTTAATTATGGTGTTAATTAATGTGAAGATAGATTAATCATGCTAATGTTCCTATGGCCGCCATTGGCGACAGCTGAGGGTCTTCATGAGAAAGGTACGATTAAAATGGGAAACCATGCTACTTTTTTATTTTATTTTAATTTTCTTGGTAACAAATGTTAACCTCTCGTGCATATACACATAGAGGCTTTAATACTAACTAATTTGTTATATGAAATAAAACTGGATCTGCTAGGTCTGTCCAATGAAATTTTTCTTAATCGAGGATGTGTTTATGAGAAAGCCAAGATATTTCTCATCATTCGGTGCTTGCCGGTTCAGAATATCAACAATAAGGCTGCCTACGGGTATGGCAGATTATTATTGAATGTCTGTAAAATTCAGTTGTGTAGATTGCCGGATGGAAGTCATGTTCTCTTGTTTGAACCAGAAAGTTATTATAATGTCGCCTCAATTTCTCACTCAATTTGACCGCTCTTGTATTTAATTTTTAATTTTAATTTTCTTTTTACTAATCGTTAAGGAAATAAATATTAGTGTATTAGTCTTTTTTTATTTTTTAAAATGTTTAAATATATTTAAAAAATGCTTGAAATAAAAAGCAAAAAATAAAATCAAATTACTTAATAGTTCAAGAAATAACTATTAGTGAATTTTTTAAAAATTTTAAATTTTGTTTAATAATTAAGAATGTTAAAAAAATATTAATAACAAAATAAAAGTGTAAATAGACAATAAAATAATACAAAAATAATAGGAGAGTAATAAGTTTATAGTTATCTCTCAAAAAATATAAATCCTATACAACATATATCGTCCAAAAACGAAGGAAAGGGTCACAATAATGAAGCGAAAGATAAAAATATATAAGATAAGACTAACGTTTAAAGTTAATTGATAAATTTTTGACTTTTTATAAACACTAATAAAATTATATATTATTACCGTGGAAATAATATAAACCTTAAAAAACTTAATATTTGCCAACTTAAAAATGATAACTTTGTGACAATTTATAAATGCCGATAAAGTTATATATTATCTTTCAGGTGTAATCATATAAATACTGAAAAACATGATATTTATGGGTGTATAAATGATAATTTTGTGGCGTTTTTATAAACACTGGTATATATTATTGTCGATACAATAATATAAACACTGAAAAATAAGGTCTTGTTTATATTTTGTAAACTATCTTATCATTCTCATTTTATTTTAAACTCATTATTATAATTTTTTTAAATTTTCATATAAGATAAAATAAATAATTTTACTTTTTCAAATCTCAAAATAACTTTTTCAAATATCTAAATAAAATTAATATTAAAAAATATATTATAATAATTTTTTTTTAAATTTTTTATCTCATTTTTTAATCATTATAATAATTTAAGTTTTAATATTTGCTACTGTATAAATGATAAATATAAAAACGCGGGCACAGCTGTAGATCATTGCTGGCATAATAGTATAAATATCGAGAATTTTTTTTATTTGCCGGCATAAAAATTACGTATTGATAATACCTCCCGAAGAAGAAACGACAACTACTTCAAGCATGCAAAAGTCTGTGGATACAAATTCAAGCATGCAAAAGTCTGTGTATAGTGTATACGTACGTCACCGACCCTCAAACGTCGCCGACCCTCCAAAGTCAAAACTTTCTAAGATAAACGTCGTCGACCCTCACTCCGATCCTCAAAAGCCTCAAAACTTGGTTACATGCACACTTCTATAAATAACGCATAATTCTCCTTTGTCTTCTACGTAGAACAAGAAGTAGCAGCTTGTAGATTAAAATGCTTCGTCTTCGTCTTCTAGCGCTCTTCCTTCCGCTCGCGGCCGTCGTACTCGCTTGTCTCTCTCCATCGAATTCAGGCATCCACACCTTAGCTGGCGCCTCAACAACGTCAAGCAGCAATAGCGCCAACGAGGTCCTTCACCATATATCTGCTCCGCGACGCTCGTTTTTGTGGAAGAAGGCTAAAGCAACCGTTTTGACAGCCGATCTTGGCGCTGTCATGAGTCTTCCGCGACGCTCGCTGAAAAAAAAGCGTGTACCTCCCTCTGCACCCAACCCGTACATACCGCCTTCAACAATAGGTCACAACATGTCGCCTCCGCGACGCTCTCTGAAGACCGCTCCGGACGTCCCCTCGGCTTCGACAGCCAATCAAAGTGCCTTCGTGGAGCCTCTGCAACGCTCTCTGAAGAATGCGTCGGTGCCAGTACCCAACCCTGGCATGCACTCCAATAACCTGAAGTCAAAGCCCCGCCGTGATTCACACTGACTGAAGAAGCTAGCTAGCTAGGCACCGGAATCAGTTCATGTCAGTCTAACCTCAAACCTGACACGTATCCTTAAAATAAACAGGTGGTGGAATTAAGACTTGGGAAAAATGTGTTGTACGTGTAAATAATTTATAAGTAATGCATATTTTTTATACGTGATTATATATAAAAATAATGTCATACATAATAAAATTGTATATAAAAAATATATATTCATAAATTATCTTATAAAATAATTTATTTTAGAATTTTTATGATTTGCTAGATATTATTACAAAAAAAAAAAATATTAACTTAGAATTTTTTTTTTAAAATTAAGTTTGACGATGATCTTTTATAAAATAAAATTTGTCGATTATAATTTAAACATAAATCAAATTTCTATTCAAAATATTCTTAATCAATATTTGAATATAATCAGAGTCATTAGACTATTAACCAAAACAAAGCTGAATCACATAATTAATAATATATAAATAAATCAACACATCATTATCTCAAGCGACATGCATAAGATCTAACTAAAATTGAATTAAAAAAAAAAAAAAAGCCTGAAAAGCTACATACAGGCAGCATACTCATTTTATATATAAATAAATCTATAGAGTATAGCTCATAATAGGCATTGCAAGCCTGCATATTATTATCTCCAAAAAAAAGGTATATCATTATCAAATAAACACACACAGCACGCATGGGCAAAGACCACTTTTTAATGTCTTCCTAAACAAGCTTCAGCTATTGAATATTCTAGAGAAAATGAAGGTGATCTTAACTGTTAAAAGCTTAAACAGCGATGAAAGAATGGGCGAAGCCGCGAATGAGCAAATCGGAATCGATCGGCAATGGCTCTCTAAGACAAAACGACAGAAGTCTTTTTGAGATTCCAAGCAAATCCTACAAGCTACCGTCTTCGGGAATACTGAATAAGATGATTTCTTGATATTCTTTAGATTTTCTCTAGGATTTTAGACGGTTTTGTGGTTTTCGAATTTCGAGTTCTAAAGAGTGAATTAGTTTTTGAGGTTGTGATTTGTGAAAATGTTGATCTTTTCATTTTTAATAGTGCTTTTTTTTTTCATTTAGAGTTCTGTCTGTTACTTGTAAGGCTCTATATGGCAACATGGCACCAACACCATCAATCCTCAATCATAGACTGCGAAAATCATGGATTACAAGTCAATAGACTATAATGGCCTCAAAACTCAACAAAATACTAAAAGAATCGGTGGGTCATGACTAATAGTCTAATGTATGAAAAGAAATTTGTACGCTATGGGTATTGTAAATAATGTAAATTTGTAATTTTCATTTAGTCCATTTAATAAGTCTATACATGTAATAAGAAGTACATTTACCATTGTATCTTAAACCAATTAAGTCGGTTAGTTGTTTTATTAGTCTTTAACCTTGGGTTACATTTTATCTCAATGTATAAATACTTAACCAACTCATGTACAATGATAGTTTTTGATCAATACATTTCTCTCGACTTTACCTCAGAGCTCTATTTCTTGGTTGAAGTTGTATCATGGTATCAGTAGTTACCTAGGGTTAGGGTTTCATTTTTTCCTATCCAAATTTCTTTTCACTGCACAAATGGCTGAGTCTTCTGTTTCTTCGAACACAGAAGATTCTAGTTCGTTTCATCTCCAAAATGAAGATTCTCCTGGTTCTATTTTGGTCTCGAATTTCCACACAGGATACTAGGGGTGGCAATATGTTACACAACCCGTTAACCC
The DNA here is from genome assembly GCA_036898215.1 of Platycarya strobilacea. Taxonomy (NCBI): domain Eukaryota; kingdom Viridiplantae; phylum Streptophyta; class Magnoliopsida; order Fagales; family Juglandaceae; genus Platycarya; species Platycarya strobilacea. The sequence continues at coordinate 8,572,389 of CM072545.1, forward strand.
AACACGAATACGACACAATAATAGTGGGTTAGGGTTTAGTTTTAATGGATTTTGGGTCAAAACGGGTTGACCCATTACGACATGACTGCTTAACAGGTTGATAACGGGTTAACCTATTTTAACTCGCTATGACACGTTATGACACGTTAAAAAAAAATTAAAATTACAAATATACCTTTACATTTAAAAGTAAAATTGTTAGAATCTTAATTTTGATATTTTTCTTGTTTAGATTATAATTCATACTTGTAATTAGTATTATAATTTTTATAAATATTGTGATTTTAACATTTATACAAAATTATGCTAAGTTTAATTAAGTCAATCGGATTAATTTCGGACATATTCAACACATTTATATAAGCAGGTTAAAACGTATTATATTTTATCGTGTTAATTTATTTCATAATATTTACTAATGGGTTATAACGGGTTGACACGATACGACATGTTATGTTAACGGGTCGTATTAGGGTTTGAGATTTTGACACGATAAATTTAACGAATCGGGTTAGGGTTGTCCTATATAGTATAATAGACATGTTTTGACACGACACATTTATACGATTTGACACCCCTACAAGATACAACTATAATAGCTGGCGTAGATCAATGGAGATGGCTTTAAAAGATAAGAATAAGATCAGTTTTGTTAATGGATCCATCGTTCAGCCACACGAAACTGATTCGACTTATTCTAAGTGGGATCGATGCAATAGCATGATGGCTTCATGGATCCTCAACTTTGTTTCTCGAGAAATCGAAGAGAGTATTGTCTATGCACTCACTACGAAGGATATGTGGGATGAATTGAAGAATCGGTTCTCTCCAAGGAATGGACCGAATATTTTTAAATTACAGAAGGAGCTTTCATCTTTGTCTCAAGATCAGGTTTCGGTAAGTGTCTATTATCGAGAGTTTAAGTGCCTTTGGGATGAATTGATGAATTACAATCAAATGTCTAATTGCACTTGTGAAGCCTATAAGATTTGTAAATGTGATGATGCTTGACTGTTTCTTGAATATCAACAATGATAGCACGTTATTATGTTTCTTATGGGGTTAGATGATGAATTTGCTCACATTAGGGGTCATATCTTGTTGATAAAACCTTTATCATCAATTACTAAAGTCTTCTCTTTAATGATGCAAGAAAGAAACAAAAGGAGGTTAGTTTCATGGGGAAAGTAGGTTTTGAACCGAATGTTGCCTTTATGAACAAGAAGATTGAAGGTTCTAAACCTAATTTTGGAAAGCAGTATAGGAAGGAAAAATTATTGTGCACTCACTGTGGAATGACGAATCATACAAGGGATAAGTGTTACAAATTGCATAGTTATCCCCCTAGTTTTAAATCAAAGGGAAAAGTTTCTTCAGTTAATCAAGTAGTGGTTCAAACCTCAAGTATATCTTTTGATTCGAATTCTATATCTTTCTCTCAAGACGAGTATCAGCAACTATTGACATTAATTCGACCACAAGCAACTGATTCTTCTCATCATCTAGCAGGAAATTTAATTTTCACCTCTTCTTCTTTGTCCTCTGCTTCAGGTAATCCAATTTATTCTTCTATATTTTCTGTTAACAATGAGAAATCACCTTCTTTTTCTAGCATCTGGATCATTGATATAGGAGCTACTAATCATATAATTCATTCCACAAAATTCTTTACCATAATAACAAAAGTTTTGAATATTTTTGTTAAACTACCAAATGGAACGAGTGTTACAATATCACACCTTGGTACTATTCAATTATTAAAAAGCTTAATATTGAAAGATGTTTTATGTGTGCTTAGTTTTACATATAATCTTCTTTTTGTATGAAAGCTTACATCTGACCAGAATTGTTGTTTTATCTTTATGCCTGAAATTTGTTAGATATAGGGCCTTATCAACTGGAAGATGATTGGAAGGGTTAGTAAGCTTGCTGGACTTTATATTCTACAACAGTCTTCAGTCAATGCAACTGTTGGTTCAAATCATTTTTCCAGTGTAAATTCTACTCATAATTCTACTTACCATTTGTGGCATAGTAAATTAGGGCATCCATCTCTTTCTCGATTATTAATTCTTTCTAAATCAGTTCCTGATATGTTTTTGAATAATTGTGTACATGATAATCATTGTACAATCTGTCCATTGGCAAAGCAAAAGAGGTTAACATTTCTTATTCATTCTTACAAACCTTTTTCCATATTTCATTTAATTCATTGTGATATATGGGATCCTTTTTCCATACCTACTCATGATAGTTTCAAGTATTTCCTTACAATTGTTGATGATCATTCTAGATCGACTTGGGTGTACTTAATGAAATCAAAATCTGAGGTTAAAAACATTCTCCCAACTTTCTATACTCTAGTTCTTACACGGTTTCAACAAAAAATTAAATATATAAGAATCAATAATGGATTGGAATTTCAAATGAGAGAATTCTATAGTTCTAAAGGAATCTTGCATCAAACCTCTTGTATTGAAACCCTTCAATACAATTCAATTGTTGAGAGGAAATATCAACATCTTTTAAATATAGCAAGATCTCTTAAGTTTCAATCAAATGGTCCCTTAAATTTTGGGGGGAAATGTATCTTAACAGCAACTCATATTATCAATCATATTTCTTCTTAGATTCTGAACAACAATTAACCACATCAGCTTCTTTTTGGCCCCTTCTTACAGTCATCTCAAGGTCTTTGGATATTTGTGCTATGCTTCTATATTAAGTTATAACAGATCCAAATTCTCTCATAGGACAATGCATCTTTGTTGGTTATCCTTTTGGAACAAAAGGGTATAAGCTGTATGACTTGCAATCTCATACCTTTTTTGTCTTTAGAGATGTCGTGTTTCATAAAATCATATTTCTTTTTCAGGTTTCAGTTTCCTCTCCACCAACTTCCTTATCATCTAAGTTGGTTTTTCCTAATCCTATTATAGATTCTATTCCAGAGTCCATCTCTACAACCAGTTCGGATTCTATTTTAGATTTAAATAAATAATGTTTCAGCATCTTCTGATAATTCTAATCCCATTCCTCCTTTGCAAGATATGACTTAGTTTCCTCCTCTTGGAAAGTCAACTAGAAAGCATAAAATTTCGAGCTATTTGTAACATTATCATTGCACTTTAGCTTCTTCAGTAGCCTCTACTTCTGACATATCATCTCCTACTTCAATTGATATAATATTTGGAAAAATGTACAACATTTCTGAATTTTTATCTTAAAAACACTTGTCTCCTATTCATAAAGCCTTTAGCATATCCATTTCATCTCACCAAGAATCTGAATTTTATCATCAAGCTGTGAAGCATCCTCATTGGAGAGATGCAATGACCATTGAACTAAATGCCTTAGAATCCAACCATACCTAGACCCTAACTGATCTCCCACTAAATAAAAGTTCTATTGGTTGTAAGTGGATATATAAAACTAAGTTCAATGCTGATGGCTTTATTGAGAAGCATAAGGCTAGATTAGTTGCTAAAGGGTATACTCAACGAGAAGGCTTAGACCACTTAGAAACTTTTTCTCTTGTTGCAAAAATGGTGACAGTGAGAGTATTACTCTCTCTGGCCGCAATTTATAATTGGTCCTTGGTGCATTTAGATGTGAACAATGCTTTTTTATATGATGATTTGGATGAGACAGTGTACATGAAACCTCCACTTGGTTATTTAAGAAAGGGGGACACCAGAATTTGCAAGTTACAAAAATCCTTATATGGATTAAAATAAGCATCTAGGCAGTGGAATTCTAAATTTATGGTAGTTTTAATTAATTAAGGATTTCTACAATCTAAATCAGATTATTCTTTGTTTACTAAGAAAATATATGCATGTTTTATTACACTTTTAGTGTATGTTGATGATATACTCTTGGCAATAAGTGATTTTTCTACTGTTTAGCAAACCAAAGAAGCTTTAAGTGCTCAATTTAAATTGAAGGATTTAGGTCCTACTAAATATTTCTTGGGAATGGAAATTGCAAAATCCAAAAAAGGTATTTTTATTTGTCAAAGGAAGTATGCTTTGGAATTGATTTATAATGTTGGTTTACTAGCTGCCAAACCATTTAAATCTCTTATGGTTTCTCATTGTGAACTGCCTAAGTTAGAGGGTCAATTAATTGAAGATCCAACTGCCTATAGGAGACTTATAGGCTGTTATACCTTACTTATACTAGGTTAGACATTACTTATTCAGTGCACTTTTTGAGTCAGCTTTTAGATTCACCAAGGGTTCCTCATATGCAAGCTGCATTCAAAGTAGTTAGATACATCAAGATGTCACCTGGTCAAGGTTTATTTCTGCCAGTCGGTTCTTTGATTCATTTGAAGGCTTTTGCCGATTCAAATTGGGCAAGTTGCCCGAATACAATGAGGTCTATTTCTGGGTTTTGCATATTTCTTGAAGATTCCTTAATTTCTTAAAAATCTAAGAAACAAACCACCATTTCTCCATCTTCTGCAGAGGCAGAGTATAGGTACATGGCCTATGCGGTTTATGAGTTGACTTGGTTAAGGTCTCTACTCAATGATTTTCATCAAGCTCACTCTCAATTACCTTCTCTTTTATTTTGTAACAATCAAACTGCCCAACATATTGCAGTCAATCCTGTCTTCCATGAGAGAACTAAGCATATAAAGTTAGATTGTCACTTAATTAGAGAAAAAGTTCAAGCTGGGCTTCTTAAGACATTGCATGTCACATCTTCACATCAGCTAGTAGACTTATTCACCAAGCCTCTTGGATCTGTTCTATTTCACTCTTTGTTGGACAAGATGAATGTTCACAACATCTACCATTCATCTTAAGGGGAACTATTGTAAATAATGTAAATTTGTAATTTTCATTTAGTCCATTTAATAAGTCTGTACATGTAATAAGAAGTACATTTACCATTGTATCTTAAACCAATTAAGTTGGTTAGTTGGTTTATTAGTCTTTAACCTTGGGTTACATTTTATCCCAAAGTATAAATACTAAACCAACTCATGGACGGTGATAGTTTTCGATCAATACATTTCTCTCGACTTTACCTCAGAGCTCTGTTTCTTGGTTGAAGTTGTATCAGTGGGAAAGAAGTTTCAATTTTTTTTTGGGGGGGGGGGGGAGGTTAATTTTAGAAATATTCTTGTAGATAAGAGAGAAATTAGGTTAATCTATATACTATATTACATGTAGATCCGCCCATTGTACAAACGCTCGCTTTAACGCGAAAAAAGATGCAGTAAAATGTGCATGGCCGGTTTCATCTCATGTATTCAGAGTATTTGGCTATGCTTTTATAATAAATTCTTATTGGTAAGTTATGTTCTTAATCTTGCTCCAAAGGCCACTGGTTAAATTATGATTGAAATAAGAAACCATGCAACTTTTTTCTATCTTGATTTGATTGGTTTTAGATGTTTAACTACTTGCGAGGATTAGATCATGTGAACAGCTAGCATACTAAACGTATATATGTCGGATTTATTAGAGAATCCGTATGATACCAGGCAATCCCATGATTGATGGTCATCCCATATTTCTCTCTATGTAATTAGGATTGTAAATCAATCTGTTTATAGTTTCCGTTTATAGATGTATATTCCTTACTTAGTCTCAGTCTTGTATTATATATTGAAAAGTGGTACTGTAAATAAAATAAGCTTTTCTGCAATTCAATTGTGTAAACTTTATATGGTATCAGAGCTCTTTATTATCTTGTATTTCTTGTCAATGCAATAAATCGCATAAGCTATTTTTTAGTTCTACTTCTCTCAAAAGCACTATCCCTTTTGAATTTGTGTACGCTGATGTGTGGGGACCTTCTCCCCATTCCTTCCATTGATGGTTATCAATATTATTTGTTACTTGTTGATCATTTCACAAAATACTGTTGGTTTTACCCTTTGCAACATAAGTCTGATGTTAATGCTACGTTTGTGCAATTTACCTCCATGGTTGAAAATCAATTTTCATGCAAACTTAAAAACTTGTACTCGGACAATGGTAGTGAATTTATCAAACTACGATCCTTCCTCAGTGGTCGTGGCATTAGTCATTACACTACTGCCTCACATACCCCTAAACAAAATGGCAAAGTTGAACGTCACCATCGCCAAATTGTTAAAACAGGTATGACTCTACTCCATCATGCCTCAGCTCCCTCAAACTACTAAACCTATGCTCTAGCTACTGCGGTTTACCTCATTAACCGCCTTCCTACTCTCTTACTCTTTTGTAAAAGTCCCTTTGAAGCACTCTTTGGTCGTGCCCCTGACTGTCTCAAACTACGGACATTTGGCTGCCAATGTTATCCCTAGCTTGTTCCTTACTGAACAAACAAACTTCAACCAAAGTCCCAGCCTTGTGTTTCCCTGTGGTACTCCCTCACTCAACATGCATTCAAGTGTTTGGACCTTTATACGGGTAAGTTATATCTCTCTCAACATGTTACATTTGATGAACAAGTGTTTCCCTTCAAACATTCCACTCCTTGAGTTCCAGAGTCTATTCATGTCCTTGCTGTTGTGAGTACTACACCTCCTTCAGCCTCGTTATCAAACCCACCACCATTCGACTGATTCTATCTTTGACCCTCTTGAATGGCTGGTCACTATATCAACTTGATGTTAATAATGCGTTCCTCCACGGCAAACTCATAGAGCAAGTCTTCATGCATCAACCAGTTGGTTTTGTTGATCAGTCGCATCCTCAACATGTCTGAGCACTTCAAAAATCCATCTATGGCCTCAAGCAGGCCCCTAGAGCCTGGTACAATGCTCTGTGGTATAATTTGCTAGAATTGGGAATGGGATTTTTTAACTCCAAGTCAGACAACTCCCTATTTATTTATATTAGGGATGGCAATCTCTTCTATGTTCTAGTATATGTAGATGATTTAATTCTAATAGGCAACAACACTCAATTTCTGCAGCATGTAGTTAAGTCCTTGGGCAACAAGTTCTCCTTGAAAGAATTAACTAATTTGCATTACTTCCTCAGGGTGGAAGTTATACCAGTAAAGCAATGTCTCTTCCTATCTCAGAATCAATATGTCCATGATCTACTCACTTGGTTGAAGATGACTGGTGCCAAAGAAGTCCAAACACCTATGGTCGTGTTTGCTAAACTTTCTCTCCACGATGGTACTGACAGTTGTGGTGCCATTAAATATCGTCGTATTATTGGCTCTCTTCAATATCTGTCTTTTACACGTCCAGATATTGGATTTGCAGTCAATCGCCTTGCTCAATACATGCATCAACCCACTGTCTCCTATTGGCAACACGTCAAACGGCTCTTGCGATATGTCAAGCATACCATTCATTTTGGCCTTCTTTTACGTCAACAAACAAATCCTTCTCTGATGCCGATTGGGGGGTTAATCTTGACGATCGTAAGTCCACCACTACCTATATTATTTTTCTTGGCAATAACCCCATCAGTTGGCGTACTCGAAAGCAAAAGGCGGTTGCTCGTTCATCCATCGAAGCTGAGTATCGAGCTCTCGCCATTGCTGCCTCTGATATGGCCTGGATTCACTCTCTGCTCAATGAACTTGGTCTTTAGCTTCGTGACCCTCCATTGCTTCTATGTGACAATGTAGGTGCAACTCAACTCAATCTTAATTCGATTATGCACTCCAGAATGAAGCACATAGCTATTGACCTTCACTTTGTTCGGGCGTCGCTCATGTCCATACAGATGATCAGCTTGCCAATTTACTTACCAAGCCTCTTGCACGATCTCGGTTTCACAATCTGTGTAGCAAAATCAATGTTGCCGATAATACCTTAATTTTGAGGGGTCGTATAAGAAAATCCGTATGATACCAGGCAATCCCATGATTGATGGTCATCCCAGATTTCTCCCTATGTAATTAAGATTGTAAATCAATCTATTTATACTTTCCGTTTATAGATATACATTCTTTACTTAGTCTCGGTCTTGTATTATATATTGAGAAGTGGTACTGTAAATATAATAAGCTTTTATGCAATTCAATTGTGTAAACTTTATAGGATTCATGCAGGTTCTACACTAATTTTAACTGTACATGCTAATTAAATATTTGCGGCATTGCCTTATGGGGTAATCTAGCTGAATTTAATTAAAATTCAATCTTGACACCTCTTGATGCAATTTTTCTCATGGCCAGATCGATAGCTACGCCTCTTCCGATCCTGTGAAGTAAGAAAACGTAATTTCTCCGGTCACCAAAGACTAGGACACTTATAATTAATTTAGTCTATTTCACCGTGGAAACAAGTTCAATACATTTAGAAAATGAATATGTTATAATAATATATATATTATACCTTCTTTTTGCATATAGATCGGGAAAGTGCCAGTAGCTTTTAATCGATTCTCAGGAATAGGGCACATAAATGCTGGCATATATATATATATATATATATATATATATATATATATTTATATGGGCAGTGCTAAATATTCCTTTAAAACTCATCCCATTTTTATTCCGTTATGTGTTTTTATTTTTTTATTTTTTATTTTTTTACATTATTTTTGAATAAATATTTTTAAATAATATTATGATTTTTTTTATATTTTTAAAAAATATTTTAAGATGTTAAAAAAAAGCATGTAAAAAAATTATGTTAAAAAAAAACTAAAAAATAAAATAAAAACCCATAACGAAATAGGAAGGGGATGAAATTCAAAGGGGTAAATAGCATTTTCATATATATATATATATATATATATATGTTATAAACAAACGTCGGCAGCCGCCCCCTGTCTCACCACTAAACTATGTGAATGATCCCACCACTATTATTTTAAATCTGCATAGTGACTTGCATAGTGACTTGCATAGTAACTTGCATAGTAATTTCAACGCCTATAAATATGGACTTCAGTTGTAATGAAATTCATAAGAAAATATAGAGAGAGAAAGAAAGTTTTAGTTCTTAAGAGTTTCTTTTCTCTTGTAATAGTAGTAGTTTTCTTTTTAGTTTTATAACACGTTATCAGCACGAGGTTCTATCGATACTGAAACCAGTGGTCTTCTATTTCAAGTAAGTTTTTCAATATATTATTTGCAGTCCTTGAGATAAATATTAAAGGTAATATTGCTGAATATTACTTGATAAAATTTTATTTTTATTCTCATGATAATGTGAATATATTTATTAAATTCACAGATTTATTTTTGTAATATAATATCAAATATTGAGATTTATTACTATTGACATTTCTGAAAAATGTGATTTATCCAGATTCTTGATGAGATCTATTTGGATATGATGATGAACTTGAAAGATACAATCATAGAAGGAATTCATGTGTCCCTGAAGGACCGTGCTGTGTATCTCATGATGAAAGATCATCATACTGTGTGAAATAAATTAAGAGAGTGATATAAGCACCAGAAGATGTAATCCTCTCAAAAGATTATTATGATTTATTGCACTTGAAGTTGCAAGATTTTAAGAGTGATATTGAATATTCTGCACTCTTTAAAATCAGCTCAATATTAAAATTATACAGTGAAAATGTCACTGATGATGATATATAAAAGAAGACATTATTTTTCATACCTCGAATGTGCTCCTGCAGTAGCAATATCGAGAGTGAAAGTTCAACAAATATTCTGAACTTTTGTTTTGTCTTCCAGTGATTGAGCTAAATAATGAGTTTTTGTTACACCAGTTACGTCCTATTAATGATATCGAATTTACACAATTCCCAGAAGTGAATGGAAATTAAGGGCGTAGACGTGGTAGAAAAATTATAGAAGTGTTGGTTCCAAAAGCGACAACACTAAAGATGATAAAAATATATCGTATCACCAGAAGTGATCAAACTCAGAGAAGGGTAAAGGCCCTCAGAATAATTCTTCATAAAAAGATGAAGATGTTTGTCATAGATGTAATATGACTAAATAGTAGTCACATACCTGTTGTACAGCCAAGCACTTGATTTACTTATACTGAGTTTTTATATATAAACTTATTAATATTTCATCATGTTTTGAAATAATGAAATATCGGTGCCTGAAGCACGACAAGAAATTACTTGGGATAATAAAGTCCTGTTTAAATTTGATCCTCTTACAAATAAATGTGAACCAGAAGTTCAGAGGATTATTTATCTGCAAAATGTTGCAAATCAATTACATGATGTATTTACTAACACTAAAGGTGTTGTAAAATCGTATATTACTGCTGTTAATGCTTAAGTAGGAATTGAAGTCCCTGAAGGATGAGTTGTTAAAACAGAAATAAATGAATGTAAGATACACCTGAAGCGTTGAAAACCTACTGGTGCATAAGAAAAATAAAAATCGGTGCTCATGAAGAGACCGTATTTTCTGTATAAAATATAATCCTCCTGAAGAGTGTAACTCCTGAAGAGTGTAACTCCTGAAGAGATTAACTCCTGAAGAGAAAACTCCTGAAGAGTATAAACCTCCTGAAGAGGAACCTCCTGTAGAGGTGTTTCATGAAATGTTTTCCCCTGGAGAGGAACAATGAGATCTCAATACATTTCATGAGTACTGGAAAATTTATGGATAGAAATAAAACTGTTGTCGACAACATATATGATAACACTTGATATTACCAGAAGTAATGAGCCAAAAATCGTCGAAGAATGTCGACGTAGAAATGATTGGCCAAAATGGAAAGCAGTTATTAAAACTGAATTAAAATCGCTAGTGAAGCGAGATGCATTTGGACCTGTTGTCCAAACACCAAAGGGTGTAATATCTGTCAAATATGAGTGAGTATTTATACGAAAGCGTAATGCGAAATGAAATTGTGCGGTATAATTTGTCGCACAAGGTTTCCTGTAGAAACCCGAGAGCAATTATGAGGAAACATATTTTCTTGTTATGAATGGAATCACATTCATATTTTTAATTGATTTGGTTATTAAAAAAGGATTAGATATGCAGTTAATGAATGTGGTCACTGCATATTTATAAGCATCATTAGATTATTACGATACTTGAAGCATCTAATCCAAGTACATTTAGGAGTATGTACTTTATAAAGCTTCAAAGATCTGTATATGGGTTAAAGCAATCTGAACGCATGTTGTATAATTGAATCAACGAGTATCTATTGAAAGAAGGATTTAAGAATAATCCTATATGTTCATGTGTTTTATCAGAATCTGGATTCGTCATTATTGCAGTTTACGTTGATGATTTACCTTGTTAGAACTCTTGAAAAGATCACAAGGGTTGCTATAAATTCAAGGAATGCATTTGAAAAGGAAATATCTTATTATTCAATTCATAGATGAGTTACAAGAATTTGAGACTTCTAGCCTCATCTCTCAAATGCATTTGCTTTTCATAAAGCAACGTACCATCCTTATCTAAAGGATTAGGCAGTCGAAATGAAGAGGCAAGTAAGGATTTTAAATCTTTATTCTCTTGCTTTAAGTCTGCAATTTTTTTGTCAGACTCTTGAACGAGTCGTTGAAGTACAGAAACCTTCTCGTGAAGCTCCTCAATCTCACGATTTTTGGATTGTAATCGGTTGGAAAATCCAACAATAGAAAAGGAGTATCGGGTGCCGAGAGTCACCAGCTCATAAATAGCTTCACGATCTGACTTATTAGCCAGATCATTTGCTTGCTGCAACATTGCACCTGCGGAAGATGCAGGATCAACTTGTAATTGAGGTGAAGGATACCTCATATGTTGATTATGAGAAATAGTAAAAGGAAATTGATGAGCCATTGAAAATTTGTAGAATAAGAATACAAATACAGATGAATTATAGATATGAGAAGAAGATTTGATGCGTACTAAATGAAACTAAAGACGGTTCTTATAGAATTGGAAATAAGAACAAGACAAACCATCATCTCTTCAAATCTCACTTTACAAGATATGCTGGATGCATAATTTCAAAAGCCAGCGAGATTAATTACAGCTATCCCTATTTTCTTGTAAACGCTGAACATCTGCCGTTAGCTGCTGTTGTTGACTTTGTATCTGAGCTCTTTCTCATTCCAGCTCTTCTACTCGTGTTTTCAGGTCACGAGAATACCAGTCTACAAGTTTCTTCAGCTCCTTGTTTTCTTGTTTTAAATCTTTATTTTTTCTATCTTTAATTGCAAGTGTTTGATGCAATTCAGATATTTGATTTTTAAGATGATCAACCTCACTCGTTCTCGCCAATAGCCTCTGTGACATGGTTGTAAGAGAAACAGCATATTGAGTACTGAGGGTTCTTGATGCTGCAACAATTTTAGGATCAGATTTACTAGATAGATATATCTCTGCTCCTATCATGGTGTTTACAGCCTCAGGAGAAAATATAAGTGGTTGAGGTATAAAAGGTTCGTGGTTTAAATCTGGGACATTAGAATTTCTATCAGACATAATATCGTTTTGGATGAACAACAATTGAATCTATGAGGAATGCAAGATCTTTTTGCTGGAGTAAACCAATGGTAAAATTGGTTATATTTAAACAACAACCCGAAGCCTTCAAATCTCTTCAAGATCTCGTTTGTCCACAATGTCAAGCGGATTTGATTTTCCGCCGAACCGATAATATTAAATTTCAAAGCTTTTATAGCTTTTATCATACATAGATGGTTTCCAATATTATTTCCGCCGTATATAAACAAGTTCTTCCTAAATAACGACGAATGAGGGGGAGAAAATTTTAGATGAAAATATTATCATACTCTCTCTAATGCATTATTTAGTTGGAGATCGTATTTGAATTCTTAACTTGTTATATATACTGAAATCATATTTGCTTATTACTTGAAACACTAACGCATATTATCAAGGGGAGTTTAAGTATTACTGCAGGTATCAGATTTCTATTAAGTTTGTCAACCAGATATTATTTTTCATCTTCAAATCACTCAGAGATTATTGCAATTCATGAAACAAGTCGAGAGTATATTTGACTGAGATCAATGACTCAACAATTTTATACGAAGATAATGCTACTTGTATCATTCAAATCAAAGGAGGATATATCAAATATACGATCAAGTGATAACCTGGCAGATTTATTCACGAAGACATCACCAACTGCGACATTCAAGAAAATTGTGCAGAATATTAAAATGTGAAGACTCAAAAACTATTGTCATGTACTTTCCAGGGGGAGTAAAAGTCCTGAAAACTTGTGCTGATTGTACTCTTTTTCCTTCGCTAAGGTTTTATCCCATTGGGTTTTCCTTTGCAAGGTTTTAATGAGGCAATCTTAAAGCACTTGTAGATGCATAAAGAAACTGTACTCTTTTTCCTTCGCCATTAGTTTTTCTTCCCACTGGGTTTTTCTTTGGCAAGGTTTTAACGAGGCAGATTCTTTATGGGTGGTCAGTCAAGGGGGAGTGTTATAAACGAACGTCGGCAGCCGCCCCCTGTCCCACCACTAAATTATGTGAATGACCCCACCACTATTATTTTAAATCTGCATAGTGATTTGTATAGTAACTTGCATAGTAATTTCAACGCCTATAAATATAGGCTTCAGTTGTAATGAAATTCATAAGAAAATATAGAGAGAGAAAGAAAATTTCAGTTCTTAAAAGTTTCTTTTCTCTTGTAATAGTAGTAGTTTTCTTTTTAATTTTATAACAATATATATATATTCACGTTTAAGAAGAATCTCGGTGGGAGAAATGGGTTGCGAGATGGGATTTGGTGGGGTATACTAATATATCGTTATTCTTATTTAATACATGCATAATGAAAGAATGGATTCACTGTAAACAGATATTTTTATTTATTTATTGACAGATATAAACAGTTATTTTATAACGGAAATGCTTTATGTCCAGAAGGTTTTCTCTCGAATTCATCTACCGAATGAAAAACTAAAAAATAAAAAAATAGATAATGATTAAAAAAATATTTTAAAATAATATTCTAATTGTTTTATTTTAAAAAAATATTTAAAAACACTAAAAAAATAAATGAAAACAAATCTGAAAAAATGGAAAATATATATATATTTATATACAAACTCGTTACATGTACGTAGCACGTTTCATTTTATAATGGGTATGATACCCTTCTTCTATTTCTTTTGCCACTTTATTTTTGTTGCCTTGCATTTTTTTATTCTAGAATCCCTCTACATACCACGCGCTTTTAATTCTTTTTTTTTTTGGCCTTTTCTTCCTCCTGTCGCCCATAACAGCCTCTCTCGTACCTTCTTTTTTCCCATTTCTTCATTTCTTGATCTTCTCTCTCACGTTCAGAAGAGGACTAAAATTTCAGATCCACATTTTTCAGTAATGGAAAAAAAAGAAGCAACATTAAGAATTTTTACTAAGAAGTTTTCACCATACCAACCACTACTCGACAGTTTGTCCCCTTTACAACTACTGCTCTCTCCATAACCAACCTAACAATTTTTCACACATGATTCCAGCAAGGATGTCGGAGTCTGTAACTTCTCACAACAATGTTAGGGACGATGCCGACGATACGTATTAACATAAAAAAGAAAATAAATGATAAGTACAAGAAATGGAAATCAAAGAAAATATGGAAGGAAAAAAAACCAATAGTTTTTGTGGGAGTCAGAAAGTTTCTAGGCAAATAGAAAGACAAGGAGCTAGAGAGAGGCGAAGTAGATGGAGAGAGGCAAAGTTTCAGGGCAAATCTAAAGTTCTTGGGAGAGGTGGAGGCACAAAATGTGGAGACGAAAGGAAACGAAAATGGTTCTCTCTATAAGATTTTTGGTTATGAAACCTTCGACGGCGCCATTGTTCACACACCAGTGGAGTTTGGGTTTGTGGTGGTCTAGGCTAGGTGGGCTCAACTGGCACATTGCACAGTGGTTGGCCACTGAAACGAAAGAAGAGGGGCGGGCTGAGAGAGACCAGAGGGGAGAGGCCAAATTTTTTTTTTCCACTAAAGTGTCTATTTAAAGCTTTGACACGTGAAGTACTGATGAAAACTTTGGACAGAGAAGTAGGCAGTGCTGTAAGAAATAAAATATTAAAATAAAACGGGTAGTAACCAAGTTATATAGGCTGAAAAATGTAAGCGTATCATTACCCTAATCAGTTGACATATATATGACAAACTGCCGCCACACGAACTGTACGTTTCACTGCATTGCACGTCATGCATGGAACGTACGTATGTAAAAAAGTGACAACAAAGCCACGTACCAGACAGACCTGCTGCATGCTAAGAAGCAAAAATTAGCCGCTCATGAATAATGTATAAAGAAAACAACTTCAAATTGGTTTCATCCATTTATCTACTATAACAGACACTAATAAGGGCTTGTCACGTAGAGAAAATAAGACACAAGCATGTACTGCATTACAGAAAATAACAAAAACAAATCAAGGTTTCGAGACCCCAACTTTACTCTCTCTCTCTCTCTCTCTCTCTGAAATCTCTTTCGAAGATATTTTTGAGACCCTCGCTACTTCGTCTTCAATTCTTCTTCTAATTCCTTATCACATTATTGTCAAGATTAATGACTATTATTCTTTGATCTTGTGATCATTGAATGGATGTTTGTAGGAGCTAGCTGTGCATCAACATCTTGTGCGAAAAAGTCAAAGTCGAGGGTGGCATTTGCAGGCTGCGTAAATATGGCTGAACGTGTTCCTGTAGAAATAGAAAATAATGGTGCATATTGTGTTCTTGTGGGAAGTTGACTAGGCTCCAAATTTTTGATACTTGCAGATTAAGAGGAATTAAGCTAACTAAATTTGATGGTGGATGATCATTAATTGCGAGATTATTTTCTGGGATATATGGGAAAAATGTTTAATAAAAAATTATATGTCTTGAGACATAGACCTTACCCATAGAGAGATCGAGACACATGTACCCTTGATGACAAAGACTATAACTTATGTGAATGCATATTTTTAAACGAAATTGGAGCTTTTTTTGGTTGTAAGATCTCAAGTTAAGCAACATCCACATTCGAAAATGCGCATAAATGAGTAATCTGGGGCACGATTGTACAACATTTCAAAGGGTGACTTTTGATTTAACACAGGTGTTAAAAGTCTGTTTATCACATAGGTTGCAGTTTGAAAGGCATCTTCCCAAAATATCATTGTGAGATTGGAATGCGCCAACATGCTTAAATTGACTTCGATAATGTGGCGATGTTTTCTCTCAATTGAACTGTTTTGTTAATGAGTATGAGAGCAAGCTAGGTGATAGTTAATGCCATTGTTTTTAAAGTATGTGTTTAATCACTTACATTCGCCACCCCAGCCTGACTAAATGACTTTTATTTTTCTTTCAAAATGTTTCTCAACATATTTGGAAATTGAGGAGCGTTTGCTCAACATTTAACTTTAGTTTAATCGGGAATAACCAAAAAAATTTGGAATAATCATCTAGAAAACTCACATAATATTTAGTTCCAGTGGTGGAAGCTACACATCAGTGAAAATTAAATCCAAAGGTTCTAAAGAAACAAACGCAGACAATTTAAAAGGCAAATTATGACTTTTAGCCATTTGACATTCAGAGCATATAGTGTTTAAATTATTTTTCTCTACTGAAAAGGCTAAAGTTGAAAGGACTTTGTGGATGACTTAATCAAAAGCATGGCCAAATCTACGATGCCAATCACGAAATGAAACTCAAATACTGGAATAGGCTTTAGGTGGACTTGTTTTGGTGGAGAATCGAAAGAGGTCATCATCAAGATGTCCTCGATGAAGGACTTCCCCGAGTAAGGCCATCACACGCCTATACTTATTAAAATAAAAGTCTTTAATTAATCACTAGGCTATGTCGTCCTCCTCTGTAGCTTGTATCACATGGATTAAAGCTGGTTTTTCTTCTTTCAAGCTCATCTTGAATGTTAGGATCTTACTCGATGAACTTATAAACTCGGCCCAAGTGGATTGTACCAGTCTTTGAATTGCTTCATTAATCTTCTTAGCTCTTGACCCTGTGATTGGCTCATCTAGAAAATATTTTTCTACCAAAGTGTATTATGTACAACAAGATATATAAAATCATTTACAACTAATTCCTACATTTACGTGTACAATATAAATTGGCTACAGCTATACAATCTTAATTTGGCAGGATCAAGTCTTACTTATTTGTTAGGATCCTAATTTGTTGTTGCAATTATGCCAAAAGCGGAGATTTGAGTCAGAAGATGCTGAACTATCAGATTACACTTTGATGGTGTTGATATATAATGACTTGATAGATCAATGCAAAAGCAGTAAGTGATCATGATATTTTCCTAATTGAAGCAGTTTTGGACGTTCAGTATTTTGGCCATAATTTTGGCCGAGGGTATCAGAATTGAGTATAAGACCCCGATTCGGAAATATTTCCTCGATGCGAACATCGTGGACATCAGCTATGCTCAATCTATATCATTTCTAATCTCAAATTCCATTGTCTTTCCTTTCGAATACCTAATTTTAGTTCTTTTTTCCATTTTTAATAATATTTCATTTATCAAATAGGAAGTGATTCTGAATCTGATTTAGGCCAGATTTCTGACAGAATATTTACTTTATTTTGTACACTACAAGATTTTAGATCTTTTGCCACCAGGGCCTATGGTGAAAAAAAGTTTATGCTAAGTGGGAAATATTTTTTCCACCAAATTGGGTGGTGGAATGTTAGTGACATATAATCCATGGACATAAGATTTTACCCACCAAAATTTAGTTTCATGGCAAAACACATTTTTTCCCACCACTTGGTTTTATGGCAATAACATTCAAATTTCGTGGTAAATAATGTTTTCATTAACGTCATTCTAGTGCTAGAGAACATTTTTCCATGAAAACAAGTAGCTAGAAATGTTTTTTTTTTATCCACAAACACTTTTGAGGAAATAATGTTATACCCACGACTTATGTTGTGGGAAAAGAATTGTTGGGTTGATTTGAAGTTGTGAAAATTAATCAACAATTTCTAATGTAGGTACTTCCCACAGTTGTGTTCGCCGGAAAAAATATTATAGTAACTGTGTTTGTCATGGAAAATACTTCTTTCACACTATTTATGTTCTTGGTAATTACGTAAAGGATTCGTGGGTAAATGTTGCTATATATGACTTTATTCGTGAGAAAAACATAAATTTTGGTAGCTAAATATTTTTATCCGTGGGTACCTCTAGTGACAAATGAAATAAATAACGTTATGTGAGAATTGAATCTTCCGATGGTGGCAAATTCACTATAGAAATGACAATATTGGTTGGAAAAAGTATTTTTCCCATAACTTTCACAATGTCTGTCCAATTCAATATAGCTAATTCCTTGCTATCTAAATATCTCGCTTATATATAGTTCCAGAAGATCTAATATTGTCTAAGCCTTTCAACCATTTTATATGCTACTCTTTTGCCACGAATAACTGAAATTGTTGTGGTAAAAAGCTGTCACCATCCTCCCTAAAATTGTTATATATGGAGCTGGGTCTTAATCACAAATACAACATTCAATTAGACTGAATTCTTAGACCAAAACAATCTCATCAACCAAGCAAAATTGACTAGAATCAAATAATAAATCTAAAGAATGTCCAACCACAAAAGGCTTAATAACCTGTAATTGGCAACATACATAATCATGATCATATCCTCAAGTTTGTTTACATAAAAGTGAAACCAAGCTACCTACCCAATTTATATATATGTTACCAGGTAACAAATCATATTACCAACTCATAAAATCTTCTACCTTGTTTACATATCCAATCAGATTGAGAGAAATGGAATTATTCCAACATCAAATATAAAACACAAGCAACAAATTTGGACAGATTACTATGGGTAAATGTGATGGTACTCTATTTTTCTTTAGATTGCTAGAGAGAAACATGCCTTCTGCTCCACTTGAACTACTTGAATGTTACCTGACACAACTAAAAAGAATATTTCTCAAGCTCAATTTATTTAGGGTAAATGGAATATTATGGGTTGGGAAGCTTGTAATGGCAATTGTTGCAGCACATTTGTATTTAAAGTTTATTTATTTAACACATTACTATTGCATATAGCATATACATATACAAAGTAGAGCAAAAATTAAAAAAAAAATCCATTAGTTGAAATGTAGTAGGACTGAACATCTTGTAATTGTTGAGCTTAGCGAGCTAATAGATGCAGGCTTACATGCCCCAAATTAATTTGTATGATGAAATGCAAGTATTGCCACTTTGCATATTATAAGACTAGACTTTGCATATTATAAGACTAGTGTTTGCTATAATGTGAAGAATGCTATAGTTAAATCAACCACACTCTTCTCAAGTTCAAAAAAAGAAAAATTAAATTATAAAGTGCCATGGCTATATTATTTCATGGCATTCATGTTTTGACAATTTAATCATGCGTTAGAACAAGTGTTGCCCAGATAACTAACACAAGAGAGAGGTGAATTGGGTTATATTATAAAAATTAACACTTATTAATCAAATACACAATATAAAATATAAACAGAATATACAACAGTAAGAAATGTAAAGAGTAGGGTAAGAGAAAGCAAACTCAATATTTTTACGAGATTCAGCTTCACTGCCTACGTCCTCGCCTCAAGCTACCTTTTGAGGATCCCGAATTTACTAGTCAATCTCCTTTAGGTGGAAATAGAAACCTATTACACTTTTGAGCAGCACCACTCCAAAGAATCCGTGTAGAACACTCTCTATACTTCCAATCACCTCACACTTGGTGATTTAACTATTCCCCGTGTAGAACACTTTCTACACACACAAGGGTTATACGCACCTTCTTACAAATACAAGAGTTGATAGTGGGTAGTTTATCAAAGTACACTTCTCAACGAGTGAGATAGAAACAATACAGCGCAACCTATATCTCTTTCAACAAGAACAAGAATTAAGGTTCAAAACTTTAGAAAAGAGAGAATGAGAGTTTTGAAAGGATGATGCAAAACTTAATAATAGATGTGTAAACTCTTATTGGATTTTTGCAAAACTCAAGTGAGCTATTTATAGGCAAATGAGTCTTCAATTTTAAATTTGAAAAGATTCTGATATCAAATACATCATCATTTACTTTTCAAAAATTTCAAACCTAATCTTTTTACTTTTTGCATGTGACAAAAGGAACATAGTTTACTTTTCAAAAATTTCAAACCTAATATTTTACTTTTTGCATATGACAAAAGAAGCATATTTTACTTTTCAAAATTTTCAAACAAAGACATCTATATTTTACATAAGTCAAGAAAAGCATCCATTACTTTTAAAAATATTCAAATAAAACATGCACATGTGAAAGATGACAATCAATCATCTTAATATTTTCAAAATTCAAACCTTTAATCATGTCATGCATATGTGAAAGATGACAATCAATCATCTTTCAAAATTTTCAAATTTAATTTTCAAAATATTCATGCACATGTGGAAAATGTATTTTAATGCTTTATGATAAAATATTAATTTTGAACCTTAGTTCTAATTTCGAATTTTTAAGAGATTTACAACATTATTATATGATTTTAATGTGAACTTGTTTCCTTCTTGCTCATGCTTGGTTCCTTGATGTGCTTGATTCTATTGTGTGGACAACTTGAGTTTGAGACTCCTTTATTTTTTGAATTCATTTGTTATCATCAAAATCTATGTGTAGATTTATAATTATACGAAACTTGAAAGCTTGGGTTCAACAATCTCCCCCTTTTTTATGATGACAAATGTTTGATAGAACCTGAAACCTGTATTAATACTTAAGCTCCTCCTGAGAATGTACATTAGTTCTTCAAACAAAAATATAAATATAATTTCAAGCATATATAACAAATTTAGCAATTTAAACAATGTTAATGTTCTAGTCTAAAATTTCTCCCCCTTTTGGTATCATTAAAAAGGAATCATAATTAGTTCAATAAGATATATTCCTATAATAATCAATAGACAAATAAAACGCTGTGTTAGTAGAGAATTCGGTACGTAACCACATGTGTTTGACAGAACCTGCAAAACCTGGAGGTCTAGTTCTGACAATTTGGTGCGGAAGGAGATTTTGTAAAGAGCTGAATAATTGAAACCACCCGTGCCCGACAAAACATGCAAAGGCTAGAGGTGTAGCTCTGGCAATTCGGTGCAGAGATTTGATCCGCTTGATGTTGCTAAAAAATGAGATATTATCAGGATTTGTAAGTTTGTCTTATTCTTATTTCCGTTTCTATAAGAGCAATATTTAGCTTTATCTATTTCGCATCTCATCTTTGCAATTTGCTTGCATTCTCATTCTACAAATTTTCAATGGCTCATCGATTTTCCTTCAGTAGTTCTCTTGATCAAGATTTGAGGTATTTTTCACTTCAGTCTCAATCTATTTCTGCATCTGTCGTGGGTGCCATGAAACAACAAGATACTGATTTGACTAATAAATTAGATCATGATGCCATTTACGAGCTTGTGGGTCTCGGAACTCGATACTCATCATCCATCGTCGCGTTTTCTGCTCGGTTGTAGTCCAAAACTCGCGAAATTGAGAAACTTAGCGAGACTGTCTCTGTACTTCAACGACTTGTTTATGAGTCAAATAAAAAAATAGTAGAGTTAAAGCAACTAAATAAGGATTTGAAATCTTTGCTTGCCTCTTCATTTCAATTGCCTAATCCTTTAGACAAGGATGGCATGATGATTTATGAGGAACAAATGCATTTGAATGATGAGGCTAAACGTCTCAAGTTTCTGTAGGTCATTTAAGATAATGAAATAAAAGTATCTAGCAGATATTCATGGCATGCATCATTCCTATTTCTCTTCTAATCATGCATAGTCTATCTTCTGGTAGGAGTTTTGTGAAAATGTCTGCCAATTGATCATGTGTACTAGTGAATTCTAATACAATATCGCCCTTCTACACATGATCTCTAAAAAAATGATATCTAATTTCAATATGTTTAGTTCGAGAATGTTGTATTGGATTCTTTGAAAGATTTATAGCACTTGTATTATCACATTTGATTGGAATGTGATTGTACATAAGTTTAAAATCCTAAAGTTGTTGCTTCATGTAAAGAACTTGAGCACAACAACTACCCGCAGTAACATATTCTGCCTCATCAGTAGATAGTGCAACAGAATTTTATTTTTTACTAAATCAGGAAACTAGTGCATGACCTAAGAAGTGACATGAGTCACTAGTACTTTTTCGATCTATTTTATAGCCAGCATAATCTGCATCTATATAGCTGATTAGATCGAAAGATGTGTGCTTAGGGTACTATAACCCTAAGTTAATTGTACCACTAAGATATCTAAGAATGCGCTTAACTGCAATTAAATGTGATTCTTTTGGAGATGATTGAAAGCGTGCACATAAGCACACACTAAACATAATATCTGGTCTGCTGGCTGTCAAATATAATAAGCTACCAATCATATCTCGATATTCCTTCGAGTCAACTGGTTTACCGGATTCATCTTTATCATGTTTAGTGGATGGGCTTATTGGTGTTCTAGTTTCCTTAGCACGTTCCATTCCAAACTTCATCAGCAATTCCTTAATATATTTTGACTGATTGATGAATGTCCCACTTTTTATTTGCTTAATTTGCAATCCGAGAAAGACTGTAAACTCTCCAATCATACTCATTTCAAATTCTTCCTGCATAGTCTTAGTAAAAACTTGGCACATATTTTCATTAGTAGCACCGAATATTATATCATCAACATAAATCTGAATCAAAAGAATATCATCATTTTCGTATTTAATGAAAAGAGTTGTATCAATTTTTCCTCTTGAAAAGCCTTTTTCAATCAAGAAACCACTGAGTCTCTCGTACCACGCTCTAGGAGCTTGTTTGAGTCCATATAGTGCTTTTGTGAGTTTGAAAACATGATTTGGAGAAATATGATTTTCAAAACCTGGAGGTTGCTTAACATATACCTCTTCATTTATAAAATCGTTTAAGAAAGTACTTTTAACATCTATTTGACAAAATTTGAAATCTTTATAACAAACATATGCAAGTAGCATTGGAATAGTTTCTAATCTTGCGACTGGTGCATATGTCTCATCATAATCGATTCATTCTTCTTGATTGAAACCTTGGGCTACAAGTCGAGCCTTATTTCTAGTAATGACTCTGGACTCATCTTTCTTGTTTTTAAAAACCCATTTTGTTCTAATAATAGTATGATTTTTAGGTCTAGGAATAAGTGTCCAAACATTATTTCTTTCAAATTGATTAAGCTTTTCTTGCATAGCTAGAATTTAAGATTCATCAAGAAGTGTTTCATCAATATTTTTAGGTTCAATCTGAGATAAAAAAGCAGTATGATTGCAAATATTTCTAAGAGATGATCGAGTGCTTATACCTCGTGAAGGTTCTCCCAGAATTTGTTCCACTGGATGATCTTTCACAAATTTCCACTGTTTGGTTGCATCTTGTATTAAATTTTGATGATCTTTCCTGATGTCTCCATGTTGGACTTCCTCTATTGTGTTCTCTTTGTTGATATTGAGACTTTCCGTATTATTTATACCTCATATTTTTTCATCAATAGATTTCTTGGAGAGTAGAGAATTAGATTTATCAAATACTACATGCATAAATTCTTGTATAGTCAAAGTCTTTTTATTGAATACTCTATAAGTTTTACTATTAGTAGAATACCCGATAAAGATACCTTCATCAAATTTTGCATCAAACTTGCCTAAATTATCTATGTCATTTAAAATAAAACATTTGCATCCAAATACATAAAAGTAACCAATGTTGGGCTTTTTCTCATTCCAAAGCTCATAGGGGGTTTTATCTAATTTGGACCTTAGTATAACTCTATTTATAACATAACATACAATACTTACCGTTTCGGCCCAAAAATAACTAGGCAAGTTGTTCTCATTGAGTATTGTTCTTACCATCTCTTGAAGAGATCTATTTTTCTTCTCTACTATCCCATTTTGTTGAGGAGTTCGAGGAGCAGAAAAATTATGCACAAAACCATTTTCATCACAAAATATTTCAATATTTTTATTAACAAACTCTTTTCTCCTATCATTTCGGATACTTGAAATAGTATAACCCTTTTCATTTTAAATTCTCTTGCATAACTTGGTAAATGCATTATGTACCTCATTTTTATGAGTAAGAAAGATGACTCAAGTATATCTAGAGAAATCATCAACAATAACAAATGCATAATATTTCCTTCTAAACTTGCAACTCTATTTGGTCCAAAAAGATCCATGTGTATCAGTTGCAGTAGTCTAGTAGTAGAAATATGTTTCTTGATTTTAAAAGAAGTTTTTGTTTGTTTACCAAATTGGCATGTATCACAAATTTTGTCTTTAAGAAAAATTGCCTTTGGTAAACCTCTC
Source organism: Platycarya strobilacea (assembly GCA_036898215.1). Lineage (NCBI taxonomy): Eukaryota > Viridiplantae > Streptophyta > Magnoliopsida > Fagales > Juglandaceae > Platycarya > Platycarya strobilacea. The sequence goes on from CM072545.1 coordinate 8,596,663, forward strand.
ACAAGATCATTTTTTGAAAGTTTGGAAATAAGTTCCATGTTGGCATGACCTAGTCTTCTATACCATAACCAATTAGTTTCATTTTAAGCTGAAAAACAAATAGCATCTTGTGAGATAATTTCTTCAAAATCGATTGTATAAACATTGTTGCTTCTAAAAGTAATAAAACAAATATTACAATCATGATCATTCAAAATATTGCACTTATCCATTTTGAAAGTAACTGTAAACCTTTTATCACATAATTGACTTATGCTCAAAAGATTATGTTTTAGACCTTCAACAAGTAGAACATCTTCAATTATGAGAGAAGACTCATTACCAATTTTACCTATTCCCACGATCTTCCCTTTCGAGTTGTCTCCAAATGTCACGTGTCCTTCTTCTTTAGATCTAAGATCAAAGAACTTAGTCTTATCTCCCGTCATGTATCTTGAACATCCACTATCTAAAAACCATTTATTTTTGTTTGTAGAGGACTTCATGCACACCTATAAAAATAATTAAAATGATTTTTTTTTTGTACCCAAATTCTTTGGGTCCTTTATTTATTAGTATTAGAAGAAACAAGATTTCTAGGTACCCATATGGCCCTAATAGTCATTGTATATTTTCTTCTAATAGGACAAGTAAGATAATTATGACCATTTCTATTACAAAAATTATAAATAGCATGTGACATATATGAAGAACTTGAGTGATTATAATAGTATCCTTTTTTAACAAAATTATTTTTATTAAAAGAATTTTGAATATTGGATTTTGATGTAGAAGGATTATCAAAGAAGTTTTTATAAGATTTGTATTTTTGTTTTGGCATATATCCCAAACCTGCATTGTCAAAAACACATCTTTGACTACCAGAAAATTTTCAAATTTGTTTTTTTCCATTCGTAAAGTTTTTAATAATATTTTCTAAATCAGTTTTCTTTTTCTTCAACTCAATATTTTTATCTTTCAAAACAATACTTTCTTTTTTTAAAATATCAATTTTGTTTGTTAAAGAATAATTTTTCTTTTTCAAAGTAGTATACTTAATACCCAATTTTTCAAATTCCTCATATACCTCTTCTAAAATATTTTACAATTTTTCATATGAAAGATCTTCAATATTATCAAGATTTGTTACCTCAATATCATCTTTAACCATAAGATAAAGATTTGCTGATTCTCCATTGCTTGCTTCACTATCTAAGTTACTTGAATCATCATCTCATGTAGTTTTCATTGCTTTTTTGCCTTTGTTTCGATCTTTCTTTAGTAAAGAACAATCTGATTTGATATGACCAGACTTATTGCATTTATAACAAATTCAAGTGTCATTTTTACCTGAATATTTTTTGGAAAACTTTTTGAAAGATTTCCTTGGAAGAGTTTTATTTTTCTTTAAGAACCTCTGAATTCTTCTTGTTATCATCGCAACTTCTTCATCTTTGTCGTCATTTTCCTCATCTTCATCACTTTCACTTTCATATGGAACAGCTTTAAGTGCCAAGCTCTTCTTTGGCTTTCCTTCTTTTTTTCCTCTTTTTAATATGTACTCATGGGTGATAAGTGACCCAATGAGTTCATTCACTTCGAATTTCTTGAGGTCTCTAGTTTCAAGAATCGCTGTCACTTTTGATTCCCAACGTTTTTGTAGAGAGTTAGGAATTTTTCTTACTATCTGCACTTTGGAATAAATTTTGCCAAGAGCTGTCAAGCTGTTTATGATGTTAGTAAAACAAGTGTGTATACTAGAAATAGATTCATCATCATTCATCTTAAACATTTCATATTCAAGAGTAAGAATATAAATTTTTGATTCCTTGACTTGAGAAGTTCCTTCATAAGTAACTTCCAAATTATCCCAAATTTCCTTTACTGTAACGCAAGTCATTACTCTATTAAACTCATTATCATTAAGAGCATTATATAATAAATTCATAGCAGCTAAATTCAAAGTATAAAGTCTATCGTCTTCACGATCAAACTCTTCTTCTTTCTTTTTGACCTTTACTCCATCAACCACTTTTGTTGGAATATAAGGTCCATTTACAATGCATTTTCAGATTTCTCGACCTTGAGCGTGAAGGAATATTCTCATTCTAACTTTCCAGAATGAGTAATTGTCTCCGCAAAAGAGTGGAGGCCGACTGCTAGATTGACCTTCACCAAATGAAGCTGCAATGTTAGCCATAAGATCTTAACTCAAAAGATAGTTAATTTTATAACAGAGTTCTAGCTCTGATACCAATTGTTGTCCAGATGACTAACACAAGAGGGGAGGTGAATTGGGTTATATTATAAAAATTAACACTTATTAATCAAATACACAATATAAAATATAAACCGAATATAAAGCAGTAAGAAATGTAAAGAGTAGGATAAGAGAAAGCAAATTTAGTATTTTTACGAGGTTCAGCCCCACTGCCTACGTCTTCGCCTCAAGCTACCCCTTGAGGATCCCGAATTCACTAGTTAATCTCCTTTAGGTGGAGATAGAAATCTATTACATTTTTTAGCAGCACCGCTCCAAAGAATCCGTGTAGAACACCCTCTACACTTCCAATCACCTCACACTTGGTGATTTAACTATTCCCCATGTAGAACACCTTCTACACATATAAGGATTATACGCACCCTCTTACAAATACAAGAATTGATAGTGAGTAGACTATCAAAGTACACTCCTCAACGAGTGAGATAGAAATAATACATCGCAACCTATATCTCTCTTAACAAGAACAAGAATTAAGGTTCAAAACTTTAGAAAAGAGAAAATGAGAGTTTTGAAAGAATGATGCAAAACTTAACAATATATGTGTAAGCTCTTGTTGTGATTTTTGCAAAACTCAAGTGAGTTATTTATAGGCAAATAAGTTTTCAATTTTAAATTTGAAAAGATTCTCATATCAAAGACATCATCATTTACTTTTCAAAAATTTCAAACCTAATCTTTTTACTTTTTGCATGTGACAAAAGGGGCATACTTTATTTTTCAAAAATTTCAAAACTAATCTTTTACTTTTTGCATATGACAAAAGAAACATACTTTATTTTTCAAAATTTTCAAACAAAGACATCTACCTTTTGCATAAGCCAAGAAAAACATCCATTACTTTTGAAAATATTCAAATAAAACATGCACATCTGAAAGATGACAATCAATCATCTTAATATTTTCAAAATTCAAACTTTTAATCATGTCATGCACATGTGAAAGATAACAATCAATTATTTTTCAAAATTTTTAAATTTAATTTTCAAAATATTCATGCACATGTGGAAAATGTATTTTAATGCTTTATGATAAAATATTAATTTTGAGTCTTAATTCTAATTTCGAATTTTTAAGAGATTTACAACATTACTCTATGATTTTAATGTGAACTTGTTCCCTTCTTACTCATGTTTGGTTCTTTGATGTGCTTGATTCTATTGTGTGGACAACTTGAACTTGAGACTCCTTTATTCTTTGAATTCATTTGTTATCATCAAAATCCATGTGTAGATTTATAATTACACGAAACTTGAAACCTTGAATTCAACAACAAGCTTGATTTCTACAATGGTAACTATATATGATTCTTATAAACGGTGTGAACTATCACTTATCTAAATCATGATAAAAATGCAAGGTTGCATGTGTCCTATAGAACTAGAGTCATGCATCATTTCAATTAGTGTAAGATTTGATTTCCCCACAACCCATGTGAGCCTCATACTTTACAACCATTTTCAAGAAATTACATTTCCATTTCAACATGTGAGTTTTGTAGTTCATTGCCTTTAAATCCACAAATCTTTTACCAACTACAAGATCTACCAACAAAATACAGAAATTCAAAGTTTGCAATTTTCTTCAAAAATAAAAAGAACCTCACTAAAATCAGTCTGTCTCGCCAGTTGTGAATTCTTAAAGAAAACATACCAAATGTGTAGCAAAGAAGACCAACTGGAAAATATCTTCAATGGGTTCAAAGTTCTTAACCTTACTGCTGTCCACGATCAGCCCCACTTTGCAGCATTAAAAGTGTGATCTGGGCTTTTGTTTACTCATCTATACCAGCTTTTGTTGTATCCACTCTTAACTGATCATTACCAACTAGCAAAATGAGTAGACTTGGCTCACATAATTCCATTACAGGATTGTTGCATATCCAAAAAACAATTTGCTCTCATAATTCCTCTAATTGCTCTCAAGAAGGATAGATCAAGAACACTCGGGGCAACCCCCAAACTAACTTGGACAAATTGCTAAAACGGATTGCCAAATTTATTTATGGTAATTAGGTAACTTTGTGACAATATCAAATTGTGGCCTACAAAGCTAAGCAAGAGATGGTGACGAAACAGAGCTCCATCCGATGAGTGTCACTAGTTTGGTTTGTTAAGGGAGCTTACGAGGAGGGTGGGGAGGGGCAGCACTGGGCATACAGAGGACGTCGATGGGATGGCACTGACCAGAGGGAGGGTTTCGACAGGGTGGCATTTGGCAAAAGGAGAGTGTCGCACTTTTGGCAAAGGGGTCTTCGCTTGATGGAAAGCTCAAAATAAGGGGCGAGGGGGAGAGGATGGGCGACGCGGGTTGGGATGGGGGAGTGGATGGGTGAGATGTAAGGGTGATTTTAAATTTCAAATGGATTAACCAGAGAGACTAAGAGAGGAACGAACTGGGCGGGGAGAAAAAAGGGAATTATGCTGATGCCAAGATTTTTTCGAAGAGGAAAGGCGGGGGAGAAAGGAGAAAAATAATCTTGAAATAATTTTGCGACAGTTAATCTCATTGCAAAAAGCATTTCAACTCATGGCAAAAAGAATATTTCGGTGAACACAATAATTCCACGTAAGTTTTACCATCGACCACCTCCATCCAACACAATAACCTCATTTATGCTCGCAAATTAGTTTTTTCCACCTAAAATTATCCACCACTGTCATTTGGTCGCAATAAGTCTTGTTTTATTTCCACCGTCTAATTTGGTGCCAACAAGCTACTTTTTGCCACGAGTGTATATCATGAGAACTGAATTGGTAGCAAAAAAGGCAAAATCTTGTAGTGACATACTTCATTTTAGCATGATTATTGGGATTTTAGAAATTTTGGCAAAATTTCGAATTAGACGAATTTTGGCTATATAGTCTAGCTTGTAAACTGATTTTCGATATTGCTTAATTTGATAATATTCAGTTGAATTTTAAAGGCGTTTTCTCTTAGTTTTGGACAAATTTTTTGTATTTTTCCTTATGAATCATATGTTTGAACTAATCTACATAATAATTATTATTTTGTCTGACGTCACAAACATTTTAATCGACTCTCTGTAATATAATTCATGAATTCTTGCAATATGTTAATTGTTAAGAACAGACTCAGTAGGAGAATTAGGGGATGAGATGGAATTTGGGAGATAGGAGACGAAGGGAACACCAAAATGGATATGAGAAACAGTCGATCAATTGTATTCTACTTTTCTCTTCAAGTTTTTCTCTATTTTCTTTTATTATTTCCTTGATAAAAAAAAAATGGCCATGTTGATTCATGTTAGTTTTGTCCATACCTAAACTAACTATTAAAATCTAATAGATCTTTTTTAGAGTGATTGAAAATGTAAAATTTATAAACTCTTATCAAAGTAAGATAGAAGTACACGTGGTATATAATATTGAGGTTATTCTTATTTAATAACATGCATAATGAAAGAATGGATGCACTCTAAACAGTTATTTTGGAATCGTGTTCGTATACAAGTATATTTTGTTCCAAGCCAGGCAAGAGCGAAGAATAATGATCAAGGACTACTACTAATCTCTGCCTCTTTTGCGAGAATTAACAGAAATAATTCGTCCAAGAGAGATACTAGGACCCGGTCCGGCTTATACGCTTAGGAAAATAGCCCTCTACTTATTAGGCACCACGTCACCTTTTACACATAACAAGCAATATACACATAACAAGCAATACCGTACCGGTATCGGTATCGGTCAAGTCACTGAAACGAAATATTTCGATACCTATACCGTTTCGTGTACCATTTCGAAATAATTTATACATAAATAAATTATATATATAAATACAATTATAAATTATATTTTAAAATAATAGTTAATATATAAATAAATTATATAGATAAATATATATATGTAATTAATTTAGTCTAAATTGAGATTAAAACATAGTAAAAAATTAAAAAAAAAATTGGGAAGGCCGAAATCCAATATAGCTGGTACCGGCCGTACTGGTAATTTTTCGGCCGATTTCGACCGTACCAACTGATATGACCGAAACAAAATATGCTATTTTTTGTATCGACTGGTACGACACGATATTTAAAACTATGATGCAAACACCCAGAGGTAATATTGCTTGTTCTGCTATTTCGAACCGTATACCCCTCCCAGCCCTCCCTTTTCAAACTGCCATTTCCAATCAATCCAAAGTTTCCATCGACATTGTGGTTGCTAATCAATTCTAACAAAAGCAAATAAATCAAACTTCTCATCAACCAAATCTAGAGGCAATAATTTAATTTTTTTGGGGAGATGAAGAGCTGGAAAGAATAGATATTTTCTTTTCTCGTGTTTTCTTAGCAACCAAACATAATCTCAAACCAAGAAAAATCCAGTAAAAACTAATTTCAGCTCCCCTAGATCGCTCCGCGCATTGACGAAGAGATCTTGTAGACAAAATTGAACCATAAAGCAAGCACAAATTTCCTTGTGTAGCGAAGGAGAAGGAGACGACATCGTTGCTGTATTCTCCTCTGATCAAAATCACATGGGAGCTCATGGAAAAAAATAAAGCACGGGAGAAATGGGCTTTGAAAAAATGAATTATTTTACCCAAACCTATACTTCAAGATCCAACTCTCTTTAATTTTGCTGAGCCATTGATTTATAAAGTTGCTAAAAGAGGTTTAGATATGCTAGTATAGAGATGGCAGAGAGAGTAGAAGAAAGAGAGAGAAATTTGTTTTGATCGAGAGAAGTTGGGGATGGAAGGAATTAGTATCAAGTACAGTGCAATGCTAACAGTTTAGATACAAATATCCATGTGGCAATTATTTAGTGGTGGGTTGTTATACTCTATTTATCAGTCCGACCGTTTTTCAGATTCTCTCTTCATCCAAAGCATCAGTTTATTTTAGAGAAGGTGAAATGATATGTATAATCGTGAAATTACAATCCATGTGTAGACGTTAAAAAAAAAAAAAAAAAAGTAGATTTCATTGTTAAAAATTTTAGCAACTGCACCTCATTTATAATTTCATACGGTTTGTATACTGTTTGTAGCATTATTCATAAGAAAAAGATTTCAAATGGAATGGGTTTAAATTGTGTTTTTGCACTAGCCACTCCCAGATCAACACAAAGGCATTTTTAAGTTAAAAAAATGTGAGCCCATCCGCACTAAATCATCTCTCTTTTTTCTTGTTGCTCACCAAACCCGAAGGCTTGTTCTTCTCTCTCTCCCTTTTGCCTTCTTCCTTCCCTCCCCCGTCTGCCCCGAAAATGAGGCAAGAACCCATCTCCCTTCTCCTTTCCTTTCCCTTCCCTTCTCGTGTTTTTCTTATAGGCAGGGGCGGACCCATGTTCATCCTTGGGGGGGCTACCGCCCCCCCAAACTTTTTCAAAAACAGTAATTTTAATATAAATATATATAATTTATATATATATAATTAAAATTCTCTATTAAATTTAAAAAAAAAAAAAAAAATTACCCCCCCTCAATTTTTTACTAAAATTATTTCTCTAAATCTTCATATACATCTATTTATATTTATATTTTTATTTTCATTTAAATCCAAATTTTAACTCATGTAATCTCGCAGTTATTCTAATAGTCTAATTCTAACAAAAAAAATTGATTATAAATTTATATGATTGTAAAATTAATTGATTATATTCACTTATTTAATTTTATTCTAACTTGTATGATTGTAAGATATAGTTTGTTAAAAATTTAATAGCGTTACATTATTACTTATTAGAAAGTTCTCAAATTTATTCTTGATCTATAAATTTTTCTTAAATCATAGAAAAATATGAGCAAGTACTTAAGTACAATTAGTTTTTTTTTTCAAAAAGACGTAGACAATTCGAAGACTAATATATGTTTAGAGAGTTTTGTAACAACAGAGCATAATACTTCTATCACTGAATACCATCTTTCTAAAATTTACATGTACCGTATATTTTATCGATCGCCCCCCCAAACATAAAATCCTGGTTCCGCCCCTGCTTATAGGGGCACTCCCAACACAAAGTCTTCTCTTCGAGTTGAAGGCTTTCGTCATTTTCACTTTCGCTTTCACTGTCTTTGTTTTCAAGTTAGTTGTGATGTTGCAAGAAGTGATCAGATTGAAGAAGAGGATGTGACAGAGTGAAATTGATGGCAGGAGTGAAAAACCCACTAACATCAAGCTAAGTTCGAGAGAGAAGAGAAAAATAGTCTAATATTTCATTTGGAACATGTTGATAGCGATGGGTTTTTTTTTTTTCTTTTTTGCCGTTGGGAGTAGTAAAACCAATTATCCATTCCTTTCAGAAAGACCATATAATAATAAATTAAAATAGATTTCTTTTGTTTATAAATGGCAGTAATCTTGTCCATGTATGTTCTGGACGGAAAATACAACAAGGGGCAGGGGGGCTAGATGCCGCCGGTGCGATGTGGTCGTAGAGAAGGGGATGGGTTCGCCTCGAGGCCTTGGGATAGAAGTGGGGGACGGCGTTGCCGATGGCAGTTGGCAGTGAGCAGAGGCGGACCTGTGTTATAGGTTGGGGGGCTACCGCCCCCCCCCAAAGTTTTTCACAAAAAAAAATATATATATAAATATGTACAATTATTTATATATATAATTAAAATTGCTACATTCAATTATAAAATAAAATAAAATAAAATTGTGACCCCAACAATTTTCACTAAATTTTTACTAAACAAATAGACTAAACTCCTAATTTTTTTTTTGATGTTTTATTTTTTTGAAGTTTTATTTAATTGTTTTGTGTTGATGTTTCGATTTGTGAATTTCAAATTGACTAATTTCACTTCTTTTGTTGGTCATGACATTTATGAATTATGAGATATTTTTTAATAATTAACTTGCTCATTTGTTACTTTAAATTGATTATCAATTTTTATAATTGTCAAAATTAATTGATTATATTTATTTAATTTCACTCTAATTTATATAATTATGAGATTATTGTAAATATGATTTTATAATATATGATTATTATCTTTATATATAGTCATGTATAAAAAATATATATTGTTTATATTTATACATACCATATATATTATCGATCGCCCCCCAAACACTAAATCCTAGTTCCGCCCCTGGCAGTGAGGGCGACGCGAGCAAATGATGGGTTTCACGGGAGTGAGGCTGCCGACTTTCAAATGTTCAAAATGCATGTTTCAACTTTGCTTTTGATTAAAAAAAAAAAACTTACGGATGGTTGTGCCTGTGTGCCGCTTGTACATGGGCTTTTCCCTAGAGCAACCCTTCAATTAATATCAACAGGAATCAAAACAAGTGCTAGTTTTGACTTTGAAACCATAAAGATTGCTTCTAGGATTAACTATAGGCAGATGCGGGGGTTATCGAACCCATACAAATGCAGCCCTTTTATAAAACACATGATTTTTTTTTAAAAAATATAATAAAATGAAAAAAATACAATAAAAAATATAATAAAAAAATAGAATAAAAAATACAATAAAAAAAATAAAATAAAGAAAAATTTATAGGAGGCGTTTAGCCTCAGTCCAGCCTGCGTCGTTGTCGATGATGGTGGGTGACACCGTCTCTGCCATTGGAATTGGCTTCTTTTAGCGACTTTACCCCTACAAAAAAGGACTCATTTTAGATTTAAGGCTGCCAGAAAAAGGTGGGAGGTCGTCGGAAGAAACCGATTACAATAACATAGACGGTGTTGCCCACTGCCGCCAACAGCGACAAAAGCTACATTCATGAAAAAGTTTGGACTGAACCTCAAGAAATTCCATACGGTGTCTACTATAAGAGTCAGGCCAACACTACCACTCAAATGGCAGACCAACTTTCCCGACCTCGCCTTGCTCATTTAATCCATCGCCTTGCTCATTTAATCCACGTTTCGAAGTGTTAATCATCAATGGCTAAGGCGACAAAGAGGTATTTCCTCAATCTTCAGTTTTCAGTCTTTCCATGCTGTCTCTTACACTTTCCATCGAAACTTCAAACCACATATATATTTAGCACCCATCTCTTTGATTCCTTCTTGTATTAATTTTTATTTTTTTTAGGGGGTTGTTTTGCCTTTTCAGGCATGCAGTTCTTACAGGGGCGAACAAGGGTATTGGATTCGAAACAGTTAGACAGTTGGCTTCAAACGGAATTGTTGTGGTTTTAACAGCAAGAGATGAGAAGAGGGGTTTTGAAGCTCTTCAGAAACTGCAACACTTAGGTCTCTCAGATCGAGTGGTTTTCCATCAGCTTGATGTGTCTGACCCTGCTAGCATTACTTCTTTTGCAGATTCATCGAAACCCAATTCGGGAAACTTGATATCTTGGTATATATCATTCAAAGTTGAGATTTTGATTTTTTTTTATTCCATCTTTTTTTAATTAAATTTTTATATTTTATTTAAAAAGTGAAGGAACCCATAATCAGATTCTGCGAAGCACTAACATGGAATTGCTTTTTACATTTTATATCTTTTGTTAAAAACTTAAACACATATTTTTCCTTGAGAAAACTTGGCATCTTTTTGGCTTTGTTTTATAGCCTTTTGGAGAGTGATTTTCTCTTTTCTCCATAGATTGCTGCAGTCTACCATGGTCTTCACAGTACTTGGTGATGGTATCTTAGGAGATTGACTTCTTGGTGCTGCTGCAGGCAAGAGCCGAAATTGATCCACGCAAAATAATTCAAAATTATGAGTTAGCAGAAGAATGCTTGCAAATAAACTACTATGGTGCTAGAAGAATGGCTGAGACCAGGGGCCGGCTCAATAAACTAGGGCCTTAGGTAAAAATTTAAATATTGAGGCCTTTATTTTTAATTAAAATAAAATGAAATTAATTAATTTTGATTTTTATATTACATTTTTATTTAAAAATAATGCCTATTGTTTGTTAAGTAAAATTATTACGTAAGATTTATACTACTTTTTCAACTACTAATCGACTTAGTCTTTATTAAAAAAATCTAATTTAGAGAACATTTTATCAAATCTATTTTTATAAAACGTGCTCTTGAGTTTTAGGAGTTATTAGGGCATACAACTATTTTTATGTATTTTCCGATATTTTCAAAGTCCACTTTTTTTTTTTCACTCAAAACCTAATAAAACATCTTAATTTAAATTATTTCATTACTATTCACAGATATATTCTAAGAAATATTTATAAAACTAATAATGATATATATAATATCTATTTAATACTTTTATTCTCTTATTAAATTAATTAGATTTTTTTTCTTTTAAAAAAAAATTACTTAAAACTTTTTTTGAGAGGCCTTTTTCTCTAAGGGGGTCTTAAGCGTTTGCCTAATTTGCCTAAGGGTTGAGCCGGCCATAGCTGAGACACTCATTTCTGTCCTTCAATTGTCAAGTTCACCAATGATTGTTAACATTTCATCGTCCTTGGGGAAGTTAGAGGTATGAAAGTAGCATATTCTACATTGTTAGCTCCTTCTAAAGAAACTTGACAGAGTTTTACATTACTTTGGAAAGTTTGAAATTCAGGCAAGTTGGACCTCTAGCAGATGCTAAAAAAATTTGACTTTTAGATTGTTGCAAAGTGGGTGAACACAGACCAAATTTTGATTTATTCATCTCATAATCTGATTAAGCTGAGTCAACTCGGCAAAAATTATTTATTAACTTGATGAATTCACTTTGGGCCAATGCTGAAAAGTGACAAGTCTTTTGGATTATTGTGCTTTTGTAAGTTATGTCAATCTTATGTCAGTTTATTTTTCAAAACATTTTTTTGCTTGTCTGTTTCAGAGAATTCAAAATAAATAGGTTGAAGGAATTTTAAGTGATGCTGAAAACCTTAGTGAAGAAAAAGTGGATTAGTTGTTGAAGGAGTTTCTCAAAGATTTTAAAGAAGGTTCGGTGGCAGCCAAAGGGTGGCCAAGTTTTCTATCTGCCTATTCAGTTTCAAAAGCAGCCATGAATGCCTACACAAGAATCCCTGGCCAAAAAGTATCCAAGTTTCTGCATCAACTATGTCTGCCCTGGCTCTGTCAAGACATATAAATGGAAACACAAGTATATTATCTGCTGAAGAGGGTGCTTCAAGTCCTGTGAGGTTAGCCCTGCTCCCCAATGGCAGTCCTTCCGGCCTCTTTTTTGTTCAGAAGGAGGTGAACTCTTCTTTCTGAGCATTACAATAAAATACAAAAGCCTGTGTACCATAATAAATATAAGGACCCGTTTGAATAATGAAATGAGATGAAATGAGTTGGGATGATTTGAAAATAATAGTGAAAATTGTTAATTGAAATAAGATGAGACGGATGAGATAGATGGTTTTATCTTACCTCTACATCCAACGGGTCCAAAATCGTTGTAATTTCATTTCAAGTAGCTGTTTTATTTAGAGTCATTTACATGTTTATTCGAGTGTTGCTGCATATGATCAGAAACTGGGATAAAGTTTACAGGTGAGATGAATTTCCACTATTTAGGTTGGGTTATGAGGTTGTTTGTCACATTGTTATTGTGTTCGGCTTCTCATCTGTATCGGTTTTATCTATCATCTTGGCAGGTGTTGATGCTTATTGTTAGATCGACCTTCAGTACAATAAAAAGTATTTTACATTGTGCCATAACATATTAAATCATATCAATGTATAATGTTACTTTTCTAAGATTTTTTTTGGGTCGATGATTTTTTGAAAAGAAAATAATTTTAGATAAATACAAAGGGTATCAGCATGTTCATCAACCTAAATAAAGATGCTTGACATGATAATAATAAATCATGATTTGTAAATTATAATAATGCATTTCCACAAGTTTGGTTTCACTATAAATGTTAATTATTCTTACTCGCAGAAATTACCTCTGCAGAAATAAGTTCATGTAACGACCTGATCTAAATTTGAGGCTCTGTGCCTTCAAGATCATAAGCTAGTATTATATATGCATGATTAATCAAAATTTATTCTCTTAATTATTGGGTGAACCACATTTTTATAGAAATTGACTAATTTTTCAGTCCTATTATAATATTAATTTAAGTATCCAAATATTCATTTATAGACAATTTTTATTTTTGCAAAATAACTAATTAATGCTATAAATAAATAGTAGAAAGTTTTTTTTCCCCCTTAAAGTCCATTGAAAGCACACTTTTTTTTCCCCATTTACAAGATTATGAAATAAGACCAAGATCAGAATAATTCCTGCTAATACTTCTCGTTGTTAATAAATAAGAACAGGATCAATTGAAACTTGAAACTCCCGGCCTAGCTCGTTGTTCACAAATATACAAAATAATGGAATACTTACAAATTAATCTTCCAAGATTTAGTACATTAATCTACAACTGTTGAAATTATTACGTTCTAAAAATATATAGGCACTGTACATTAATCTACAACTGTTGAAATTATTACATTCTAAAAATATATAGGCACTGTACATCAAGAAACTGCAACAGTCATGTGCAAATTGAAAATCTCATGCTCGCATGTTTCTTTGTAATAACTGTTAAACTCTAATAGGCTGTATGGTTGAAGGGTCGGTGTTCAACGAAGCTGCAAAAGCCTTTTTATCTGAATTTTTTTGAACCTCCGAGTTTTCACCCTCGTCCAGCCATGAACATAAGGTCGACAAATATCCATCATCATCAACAGAAAAAAAGCTGCAAACAGAAGAACCGCTAAACTCAGAATCAGTCTCGTTCCAGGAAACTATTGGAGATCCCACTTCATGTTCTTCGTTCTCGATCAAGTACTCATCTTCGAGTTGATCTCCTACACCGTTCAGGAATGGATGATCCATTAGCATCTCGGCCTTGAATCTGTATGAAGGTTTTCTCGCGAGACACGACTTCAAGAAACTCTTTGCTTCGTCTGAAACACCATTTGGTATTTTGGGAACTTCACGCTATCGCCAATCAGCTGTAAAAGCTCGTCTCTATCCAACTCTTCTGCCCTATCCCAAGGAGATTTTCCGGTAAGCATCTCACACACAACACACCAAGAGCCGAAATATCACAGGGAGGTTCCTGTACATTCTCAATCACCGCTTCAGGTGCCATATACAGAGACGTGCCTCTCAAAACGTCCAAGTATAGCGCTTTACATCAGTTTCCGGCAACCGACAGCCATCGAATTTCTCGATTGAATCTGCTAGTGTGTTGGGAATTTGGACCTCCCAAATTCACCCCCAGGATCCACCTCTATGCAGGAATATAAAGAGATATACAGAAATAATAATAACACAAGAATTTACCTGGAAACTCCCAAAGCAGGAAGAAAAACCAGCAGACCCAGAGAAGAAAATACACTATGTGAAAAATTGTTACAATCACACAATTTTTCTCCTCACCACAAATGACACTCACAAAATTTTCTCACCAAGAAAACTTTAACTTTCACCTCTTTCCCTTTTACAAGAAAAGGCTAATAGAGGATTTTACTCACAAGTTATTACTTGATAACTTGTTAGTTGGTGTGTTTAACCAAGAAGTCTTAGCCTCCTTATATAGCCCAAGAGGCTTATTGTGGCTTCACTTCCTACCCATGTGGGATTGAAGCCAAGGAACAAACTCAACAATCTCCACCTTGTGACTTTGGCTGATCCCACAGCCATGCTCCACCTGGATGAAGATCTTCATAGCTTCCGCTATCTTTTTTGCCCCTATCTTTATGCTTGAAGACCAATTGAAGTCGCGCACAGCTTCAGTTTCTCAAGTGTAACGCTCTTTGTCAACATATCAGCAGGGTTCTTACTTCCACAAATTTTCTCAAGTAACAACTGTCCATCATCTACCAATGATCGTATGAAGTGATACCTGATCTGTATGTGCTTAGTCCTGGAATGAAATGCTGGGTTCTTGGCGAGGAATATTGCACTCTGATTGTCGCTGTAGAGAGTGCCCTTTTGAATATCTTTGCCCAATTCCTCCAAGAAACCCTGTAGCCAAATCATTTCCTTTGCAGCTTCTGAAACTGCAATGTACTCAGCTTCTGTCGTCGACAAAGAAACTGTCTTTTGTAGATTAGAACCCCATGAAACTGCAGTACCACCCAGGGTGTAGACAAACCCTGTGGTACTCTTTCTGCTATCAACATCTCCAGCTAAATCAGCATCAACATAGCCCTGCACCTCTAAGCCCTCTCCTGAGAAACACAAGCACGTTTCTGAGGAGCCTTTTAGGTATCTCAAAATCCACTTTACTGCTTCCCAATGTTGTCTTCCCGGGTTACTCATGTATCTACTCACAACTCCCACTGCATGGGCAATATCTGGTCTAGTGCAAACCATAGCATACATAAGTGAACCAATAGCTGAAGCATAAGGAACCTTACTCATGTAGTCTTGTTCCTCTTCTGACTTTGGTGACTGATCCTTACTGAGTCTGAAGTGATTGCCTAAAGGTGTGCCAACTGGTTTGGCCTTGTCCATATTGAACCTGCTGAGTACCTTTTTCACATACTCAGCCTGAGAGAGTCTTAACGTGCCTCTGACTCTGTCCCTAACAATTCTCATGCCAAGAATTTGCTTTGCAGCTCCCAAATCCTTCATTGCAAAGTGCTCTGACATCTGCTTCTTCAGATTATTGATCTCATCAATACTAGCCCCTGCAATAAGCATGTCATCCACATATAACAACAAGATAATATAAGAATTGTCAAACTGCCTGACATAGCAGCAGTGATCTGCCTGACATCTGATGTATCCTGCACTGCACATAAAACTGTCAAACTTCTTGTACCACTGTCTAGGAGCTTGCTTCAGGCCATACAAGCTCTTCTTCAGTCTGCAAACTGAATCTTCATTTTCCTGTACTACAAACCCCTCAGGTTGGTGCATGAAGATGTCTTCTTCAAGGTCTCCATGAAGAAAAGCTGTCTTCACATCTAGTTGCTCAAGAAATAGATCTTCAGTAGTAACCATAGCCAACACTAACCTGATGGTTGTGATTTTTACCACAGGAGAAAAGATCCCAGAGTAATCAATACCCTGCTTCTGCTGAAAGCCTTTTACAACAAGTCTGGCCTTGTACCTTTTACTACCATCTTGCTCAGTCTTTACCCGGTACACCCACTTGTTGTGCAATGCCTTCTTCCCTGATGGAAGTTTTGTCAACTCCCATGTCTGATTCCCTAACAAGGAATCCATCTCATCTTTCATGGCCAGCTTCCACTTGCTAGAATGTTCATCTTGCAAGGTTTCCTGGTAGCTCTGCGGTTCTCCACCATCTGTCAACAGAATATAATTCAAAGTAGGTGAGAAACGCTGTGGGGGACGAATAGTCCTAACTGACCTGCGAACTGCAGCTGCAGGAGTAGACGGCTCTGGTTCTGATAGCGGAATAATTGGAACGGGTGCATCGGACCCATTCTCCCCGTCACTCACATCTCTACACTGCACAGTGGTCTCTGGTAGGTCATCCAAGTTCTCGAACTCGAACTCATGAGGAGCTGCTTCAGCAACTGTACTGGACTTATCCTTGTACATAATCTTCTCATTGAATATCACATTCCTGCTTCTTATAATCTTCCGACCCTGATCATCCCAGAAACGATAGCCAAATGCCTCGTCTCCATAGCCAATGAAATAACATTTCTTTGACTTAGCTTCAAGTTTACTACGAGCATCAGAATCAACAAGAACATAAGAAAGACAGCCAAAAGTTTTAAGGTGAGAAAATTTGACCTCTTTCCCACTCCAAGCCTCCTCAGGCAGTCCACAATCCAATGGAACTGATGGCCCTCTGTTTATCAAGTACACAGCAGTGCTGACTGCATCTGCCCAGAAAGTAGGTGGTAATCCAGCGTACAGCCTCATGCTTCTAGCACGCTCATTAATGGTTCTATTCATACGCTCAGCAACTCCATTTTGTTGTGGTGTTCCAGGAATGGTCTTTTCCATTCTGATACCATGAGTTGCACAGTACTCATTGAATCCTCCATCAATATATTCTCCACCATTATCAGACCTCAAGCATTTCAGCTTTAAGTCTGTCTCTGTTTCAACCAGGGCTTTCCAATTTTTGAACACATTAAATACATCAGATTTATGCTTCAAAAAATAAACCCATACCTTCCTGCTGTGATCGTCAATGAACGTGACATAGTACCGAGAACCTCCAAGAGATGCAACTGGGGAAGGTCCCCACACGTCTGTGTGCACAAGATCTAACTTTCCTGTTTTCAGTGTTCTACCACTCTTCAAGAAACTGACCTTCTTTTGTTTTCCCATAATGCAACTCTCACACGTACTGAGATCAACTGACTTTAGTTCTGGTAGCTTGCCTCTTGCCAGTAGTTCTTTCATGCCCTTCTGACTCATATGGCCAAGCCTACAATGCCACAAATCTGCTGTGCTCTCTGCAATGGTAGTAGCAACAGTATTATTCAAACCAGTAGTCATATAAAGTGTACCAGTTTTCTTACCCCGAGCCAGTACCAATGCCCCTTTAGTGACCTTCCAGGTGCTATCTGAGAACACTACTGAATAGCCACAATCATCGAGTTGCCCAACAGAGATGAGATTCTTCTTCAACTCAGGAATGTGTCTGACTTTCTGCAAGATCCACTTGTTCTTGTTAGGGAGTGCAATATCAATGTCTCCCATTCCCACCATATTCAAAGCCTCTCCATCAGCCAAGTACACCTTCCCAAAATCACCTGCAACATAGTTTTGCATTATTTCCCGATGGGAAGTTGTGTGGAAAGAAGCTCCTGAATCCAGTATCCAGTCATCAACTGGAGTATGAACTGCAAGTAATAGTGCATCTTGTACTTCTTCAGTTACCACATTAGCACTATCATTCTCCTTTTTAGGATTTCTGCAATTCCTTTTTATGTGACCAGTCTTGCCACAATTCCAGCAAGTTGCCTGCTGCCCAGGCTTTGTCTTGCTCTTGCCCCTGTTCTTTGATTTTGATCTACCTCTGTTTGAGTTTCTGTCTTGTGATCTCCCTCGAGAATCAACATTAAGCGCTGAACTCGAACCCGAGATTTCGCCTGAATCCCTCTTGCGTACCTCCTCAGCCAAAATCAAATCACGAATATCATCATATTTTAATTTTGATTTACCAGCAGAATTACTGACAGCCATTCTCATGGCTTCCCAACTATTTGGCAGTGAGGCCAATAGTATCAATGCACGTATTTCATCATCAAACTCAATTTCAACAGATGACAATTGATTTGTGATAGTATTAAAATCATTTAGATGTTGTGCAACAGACGTACCATCTGACATTTTCAAGTTGAATAACTTTTTCATCAAATGTACTTTGTTATTTGCTGACGGCTTTTCATACATACTTGACAAAGCCGCTATGAGATCTGCAGTCGTCTTCTCCTTGATGACGTTGTGTGCAACGGATCTCGATAGGGTTAGTCGAATAACCCCCAGAACCTGTCGATCTAGCAGGTCCCAATCAGCAACTGCCATGGTCTCTGGCTTCTTCCCTAACAATGGAAGATGAAGTTTCTTCCCATATAGGTAATCCTCTATCTGCATCCTCCAGTATCCATAATCTGTGCCATCGAACTTCTCGATCCCTGATACTTTCACGTCTGCTCCAGCCATCTCCTTAGACCCGAACCTTGGCTCTTGATTCTTTTACCGTAGGAATGAATAGTACTCACTAAGTAAGTTCCCAGGAAAGATTTCTCTTTCCTAGACAGAACTTCAAGGTTCCCAGGAAAGATTGGAGGGTCACAATGGACACATTTAGAATTTCCAATCTCCTTAGACAGAACCTCCTTAGACTGTACGTATCCACACTACCATACCAAAGCTCCACCCCACAAAAGAAAGAGGACCCCAGCTCTGATACCAATTGTTGGGAATTTGGACCTCCCAAATTCACCCCCAGGATCCACCTCTATGCAGGAATATAAAGAGATATACAGAAATAATAATAACACAAGAATTTACCTGGAAACTCCCAAAGCAGGAAGAAAAACCAGCAGACCCAGAGAAGAAAATACACTATGTGAAAAATTGTTACAATCACACAATTTTTCTCCTCACCACAAATGACACTCACAAAATTTTCTCACTAAGAAAACTTTAACTTTCACCTCTTTCCCTTTTACAAGAAAAGGCTAATAGAGGATTTTACTCACAAGTTATTACTTGATAACTTGTTAGTTGGTGTGTCTAACCAAGAAGTCTTAGCCTCCTTATATAGCCCAAGAGGCTTATTGTGGTTTCACTTCCTACCCATGTGGGATTGAAGCCAAGGAACAAACTCAACACTAGTGTTCCTGCAGAGGCATACTCCAATAAAAGATCGTATACCATCTCGCCCTTTCTTGGGTCGTGATCTCTTCCCCGAAGCAGTCAATCACATAAGGGGAGCCTTTGACGTTGTCGAGAACCTCTTTTTCGTTCTGGAGCGAACCAGAAACAGAGACCTCTGCAGATTTCACCGCCATTTTTATCAGAATTACCCGCCTCTCAAGTTCCTCCTACAGTTCTCCCTCCTGCAGTACCACCAGATAAATAGCTAGCGGGCATCTTAATTTGTTATTTGTAAATATTCCTTTTATTTGTTTTACCATTTATTTTAATTAATTTTGTATCTATAAATAGAGCACTGTACAGTACATTCAGGATACGGAATAACAAACTACTCATTCCTCGCCTCCTTTCTGTTACTCTGTTTTTCTGCTTTCTGTTGCTGCACTTCCTCACGTCCGCGAGTATCTCCATTAATTTTTGAAGGGAAACAACTGAACCTTGATTTGGATTTCTTCAAAGAGGCAAGAAACACGGACCCAAAACCTCCTTTGCCGATCAACGGCCCTCTCACCCAACTTTCTCCATCACCAAAAGTACTCTTCCTTTCCTTTTCTCTGGAGTTAATAATTTAGCTTGTTCTCAGTGTTCCGAACTCTTAGAAATAATGAAAACAATGCAGAGGGAAGTGGAAATTAGCAGAAAATTGCCTACCTTTAGGGATTCGTGCTCAGACTTTCTGCTTTTGCTCGATCGTTTCCCTTCGGCTTTGCTAAAAGACATGAATACAGAAAATCGGTGTTTGATCGATCTCATCTCAATATTTATAGAACTTATGGTTAGCCTAATTGTAGTAGGAATAGAACACTTGGGCGCGCGCGCGGTAATGTGGTTTTAGTGTTTGAATGAAGCTTCAATTCTCTTTTTGGTTTAAGCTGTCGACGTAAGCACGTCTCTTGTTTTGAAACCCATGCAGATATATGTATGTAAGAATTCTTTTATTTCTTTCTTTTAAAAAAAAAAAAAAAAACCCTGCAACACTTCTTTCTTTCTTTTTTAAAAAAAAAAACCTACAAGCTCACCAAGGAGAAGACCTGTGCTGGTAAGCGACAAAAAAAAAAAACTTATCCACTTGTTTGGTTTTTGTTTTTACTGGATTTTTATTTATTTATTTGGAATTGCTTGTGGTTTGTACCAAAAGTTTAAATTTCTGACACTAATAAAGGGAGAAAATAGATTAAAGTTCTGGGCAAAATAGAATTCTTTTGGGTATTGGATACTGAAGAAGATGATGGAATATGGAAACCCTCCAAGGTATCTAATCCACATATAAAGAACCATGGAAGCGCAAGGTATGACAATTAAGCTTAATTGCTAAATAAAAAGCTTGAAACTTTATTCTTGTTTGTAGTTTATGATAAAATTGCTCTTTTTGACTTGATAGAAAATTAAGAACCCCAATTATACAGGAAAATGTAAGACTCCTTTGATTGATAATTAAGGTATTTTGAAGCATGCATAGTTATCTTTATTCATCAATTTCAGCCTGAAGAAACTGCAATTGAAGTAGTTTCCTAAGAACATTATAACTATCTATCTTAAAATAAATCTTCTCTCTAATTTATGCCTCCAACAGAGTGATCTGCCCATCTACTAACAAAAACCAGAGTATCTAAGCACATCTAGAACATTTCAAAAACTTTTATTCAAGCAATACCTATTAAGCAAAATATCATTAGATTTTCCTTGAAGTTCTTTTACCATTATTTTAGCGTCACAAATTCAACATATTATTGGTCCATCCGGGCTTCCTTATTTATTTGTTGTCCCTTTCTTTGATCAGCTTGGTAATATTGTTGTTATATCTCACTGCATTCGTCTGATTCATGCTTTGGGTAGGTCATGTATCTCTATATGATTTCATGTGCTAGATTGATTATGGTTTGTGCATCTGTGCAATGTGCTGCTGATGATCTTTTCTTGCAAGACTTCTTGTATGATTCTGTTTCTTTGTTTATATCTTGCATTTTTGAGAGTTTTTGATATCCGTATGACAGGGAGATTCTAAGGAAGCTAATGACAGTAACTTGTGTGAGATCTAATAAGCAAATACTAAATAGCTCAGTGAAATAAAACATAAATTTCTTTTTTTCATAAATTTTATTTATGATTCTGTCAACATTTTTAATATAATATTAAATAAATAATTTCTAGTTATTAAAAATCATATCATGAAATAACAAAAATGATAATAATAAAGAGATGATGGACAACCTTATGACTATATACTCTATCACCTGTGATAAGTATATACTGGAAAAAAGGAATTAGGCAATATATTGAATTCTAGATAAGAAAAATTTTATTTAAGGTTGCTGGAGTCTGCAGCAGTTCCTGGAGATTGAGAGTAAAATGGTAATAAAAACTTTATTTATCATGTCACTTGGACTTTTAACTAAAATAATAAGCTAAAAGATAGTGTAAAAGAAGAGCAATGATATGGGGATCCCGTGTTGGAGTCCTTTGTGTCTCCAAAGTGTAAATTTTATTTTTATTTTTTTATTTTTTTTCAATTCATGTATTTTTTTTTAACAAAAATAATAAAAGCATGTGTGGAGATAAAATATATTTATTTTTTTAATTGTTTAATTTTTTTATTTAAAAAATTTCATGGGAGAGCAAAGGAGACCAACGCCCGGGTACCATAAATTTACTCATAAAAGAATACTTTCAAGGCTTTAATCTATGAAGACGTCAATGTGGGTTTGTAATCATTCAAGTAAAACCTTGGGCCAGTTAAAAAGTCATAAAACAGGTAGCTAAATATAGGCCCGAGCTCAATTAAAGGAAACAACCCACAAAGTTTCTGAAGATAAGGTAAATCAAGCCCACATGACTCAGATAGAAGTCCAGTTTAAAAACAATAAGCGTTTCTTAATGGAATAAAGCCCAACAAAAGAATCTTTTTAAAACTAATCCAATACACCAGCCCATTAAGGCCCAAGGCCCACTCTACTTGAAAGTAATAGAACAACCTGGAAGGAATCAGAGTCTCGGTAAAAAACTAAAAGGGTTAAAGAGCATAAACGGAATTTTTGAAATAAAGGTGGGGCTTTCTTGGAAAGTTGAAATAGATTACATATTATATATTTAAATATAAAAGTGTTATGCTTATATTATTAGCAATATATATATAGCACACATATATATGTGTATATTTTTATTAATATATAAATGAACTTTAATCAAGTCGAGCTAACGAATCGATTTGAACATAAACGAGCGAGCCTTAACAAGTTTTAGCTGAATCGAGTCGAATTTTGTTGGGTATGCGTCATTTACTAATCGAGCAGGTATTTATTTTCACAAGCGAATTTTTTTCTCACGAGTCAAGTTCGATTCGAGTTTAACCAAGCGAGTATTGGGCGGGCTGTCGAGTAGCCTAGTTCATTTACAACCCTAGGTGCGATGCTCACTGAGACAGAAGAGAGACGTGATGACAACTCTAGTGGTTGATGGTGGCCGACGATACAGACTGCTTGAGTTCACCGGTGATGGCTGGTCGACACTTTTTGTGGCCTCCGAGAAGAGGTTTGGCTTATCATATATTTTATGTTCTTCTGTGTGAAACATGCCATTGAGTTCAATTTATCTCATCTTATCTAATTATTATATATATTTTTTTAATTTTATACAAAATATAATAAACAATTTAACTTTTTCAAATCTCAAAATAATAATAATCTTAAAAAATAATAGTCTAATAATATTTTATTTAATTTTTAACTCTCGACTCATCTCATTTCACTATATAAACCAGCCTGAAAATTTGTTCACTTATTTTCTTTTGTTTCTTTTTATTTTTTTTAAATAAAAGGTTAATTTGATTGTTAGTTCATGTAAATGAGTTCGAAACCATGTGGCTTCCTGAAGCCAGTTCCAGTTGGCTCAGCCTCAGAGAGCAACCTTTCCCATTAAAATTTGAATGTACGTGTAAACGCTTGTTCATGTCATTGTTTGATGGAAATTCCAGTTTTTCAAATCTCTCTAACATGGTTGATAGATACACGTCCTCAGTACATTTTTTCAAACTACATTTTTGGTCAAATTCAATGCCTTCTTGTCCACGCTTTGATAGCATATGTTTTTTCATTGGTTCTGGATTAATATTAATTTATTAATTTATTTAATACACGGTCAAGAAGTTTGAATAGAGACAATAGGCCTTCTGGTCCATGTTAACCACAAATCCCACCAATAAGTTGCTCCTCCTTTTTATCTCTTTCTTTTTGTATTTGTTTTTCCTTTCCCAATAATTGTGCAATTAAAGCAGCATCCGCTCCTTTATTTACAGAGTTTACGCCTCATCTCTATCAGAATTGCATACACTTCTTATTCAATGGCATTCAGTTTACCTTCTTCTTTGTCGACCTCTTTTTCTTCCACCCTTAAATGGTCTTATGATGTATTCTTGAGTTTTAGAGGAACAGATACTCGCAATAATTTTACTGCCCATCTATATTCTACTCTATGTCAAAGGGGAATCAAAACCTATAGAGATGACAAAGATCTTGAAAGAGGAGAGACAATTTCAGCTACACTTCTCAAAATCATTGAAGAGTCAATGATTTCTATTATTGTGTTATCTTCAAACTATGCATCCTCTACATGGTGCTTGGAAGAGCTAACGAAGATCCTTGAGTGTAAGAAAACAAAACAACAAATTGTTTTACCAGTGTTTTACCATGTAGATCCATTCGAAGTGCGAAATCAAAAAGGAGGTTTTGGAAAAGCATTAGCTAAACATCAACAGAGGTTTAAGGAGGACCCGAAAGTGCAAAAGTGGAAGGAAGCTCTACAAGATGTTGCCAGTTTGGCTGGAGAACATTTGGAAGACGGGTATTTCTTTAACTATTATATTAATTGAGAATAGAGATTTTCTTTAGTTGAATTTGTTTATATAAAAAAGTATCATGTGTTCTTTGAGCATGTGAGAAACATATAATTTTGAATGACGTGTCAATTTTTTAACTTAGTGCATATTTGAGGTTGCAATAAAAAATATTAATTTTAATTTAAGGCTTATAGCTTAAAGTTTAATATAATAAATTCTACTTTTAAAAAGTTATTTACTATTTGGAATTCATAT
The DNA here is from genome assembly GCA_036898215.1 of Platycarya strobilacea. Classification (NCBI taxonomy): domain Eukaryota; kingdom Viridiplantae; phylum Streptophyta; class Magnoliopsida; order Fagales; family Juglandaceae; genus Platycarya; species Platycarya strobilacea. Next base: position 8,621,232 of record CM072545.1, read on the forward strand.
GTCTAAAATGTTTTTAGAGTTAATTACGGTAGTTTTTTTAAAATATATAGTTATATGCAGAAACTTTTTTATCAAGGCTTCAATTTGGTTTTTTTAAAAAAGTTGATTTTTTGTTTTTTTAACCGACTAAAACACTTTTTATAAAGTTATTAAATATGTCATTTTTTCTTTAAGAAAATCTTTAAATATTTTCTTTAAAGATCCTTTAATTACTTAAAAATATTTTTTAAATCTCGAAACACAATCCCATATAGGCACAACCTTTTAAAAAAGCATGTGTTTTCAGCTACTCAATAAAACGCTTGTCATTTTTTTTTATCTATCAGAGGAATTTTCCTCCGATCCAATATGAAGAAAACTGTCGATAAAAACATGCATATGCTATTCTTATTTTCGTTTTCGTCTTTCTCGTTTAATATTAACGCTTGTGGTAGTCGACTAGTTTTGGCCATTGTATTTAAGTTATATATATATTTGGGTAGTGAGCCGACCTCAAATGATCTATGAATAATAATAATAAAATATAGAATAATCATGAAAAGTAGTCAAAAAATAAAAATAAAATATTAAATAATAGCTAATATATATGAATAATCATGAAAAGTAGTAAAAAGTAGTTAAAAAGTATTAATAAAATATGAGATCATTTAACTACCCAAACATAGCATTAGAGTTGCCCAATGGAGTTTTTTTGTTTCATTTTTATTAGTTTCATATAAATTTATTGGTATTGAGTAAGCAAATATTAAAAAAAAAAAAAAAACTTGTAACAAGACCTTGTGGAGGATCTTCACATCAGCTCGTATAAAAATTTATAGCTTAGTCTTTTTTTATAATTTTTTTCATAATGTAATGGGTGATACTATAGTTGTTGTGTTGACACACCAACTTATAAATAATGAAACTCTATATCTTTTTATATGAAAAATGTGACTCCTCCTTTTTCTTGTATTGGCAGGAATGAATATGAATTCATGCATAAAATCATCCAATGGGTGGAGTTAACAATAGTTAAATCTAAATACCAGTTAGACATTGCTGAGTATCCAATTGGACTAGAGTCTCGCCTACAAGACTTGAATACTAATTTACAAATTGGATGGAATGACAATGTTCTCATGATAGGAATTTATGGAACATGTGGAATCGGTAAAACAACTATTGCCAAAGCAATATTTAACTCAATTGGACATCAATTTGAAGCTAGAAGCTTTCTTGAAAATGTTAGAGCAATTTCAAGCCTAGAGGACGGTCTGGTCAAACTGCAAGAGAAACTTCTTTATGATCTCTTAGGAAACTTTGGAAGTTTTAATATTGGCAGTGTTGTAAGTACTAATGTTATAAAGGATAGACTTTGCTCTAAAAGGGTACTTATAATTCTTGATGATGTGAGTAGATCATGCCAATTGAAAGAATTAGCTGGAAATCATAATTGGTTTGGTCTAGGAAGTAGAATAGTAATAACAACAAGAGATCAACATGTATTAAAGTATCATCAAGTTGATTTGACGTACGAAGTGCAGGAATTGGACGACAACCAAGCTATTAAGCTATTTAGTTGGCATGCATTCAAAAGAGACAAGCCAATTGAAAGTTATGTAAAACTCACACAAAGTATAATAGATTATGCTAAGGGCCTTCCACTAGCTCTTACTGTACTTGGTTCATATTTGCGTGGTAGAAATATACAAGAATGGAAAAGTGCATTGGAAAAGTATGAAAGAAGTCCTCACAAGGAAATTTATGACATTTTTAAAATAAGCTATGATGGGCTGGATGATAATGAAAAGGATATTATACTTGACATTGCATGTTTCTTCAAGTGGAATCTTGTTGAATATGTCACGAAAATACTAGACAGTTGTCGTTTTTCAGCATCCATTGGCATTGCAAGGCTTAAAGATAAGTGCCTCATTAATATTAGTCAGGCTGTGGAGATGCATTACTTATTGCAAGAAATGGGTAAAGAAATTGTTCGACAAGAGTCACCTAAAGAAGCTGGAGAACGTAGTAGATTGTGGTTTCATGAAGATGTTCGCCATATATTAGAAAAAAATACAGTAAGATATATCACACTAATAAATGCATGTTAAAGTTATTAATGTCAAAGTAACTCATGTAACTCATTCGTTTTATGTTATAAATACAGTAAGAAATTGTTTGATTTTACATTTGTTTTTTGTTCACTAATGAAACCTCCCAAAACATGTTAAGGTTAGAAGTGGTGAAGTAACTCATTAGTGCATGTGTATATATATATATATATATATACATACATATATATATATATGATTATAAAATAGAAAAATAGAAACAAAAAACTTAATTAAAAAGGGCCACCGCCCATAGATGTGGCAATCAAGAGCCACCATTAATGGTGGCATTGTGGCAACAACACACAAGGGCGGCCCATTGTAGATACTGGCCAATTGATCCTTTTTTCATTATTATTATGTTCTTTTTACATTATTTCCCTTTTTGATTTTTTTCTGAAAATATTTTGTTCTTTTTTCTTATAGTTTTCTAATATTAAGTTTTCATTTTTCTACATATTTTTCTATTTTTTAGTTTTTAATGTTAATTGATTTGATTTTTTGAAAATTAGTTTATTAAAATTTTCTTTTCAGTCATTAAAGCTTTTTTTTATTTATTTATTTTTGAATTTCTCTGTGTTTCCATGATTTTAGCAAGTGGTAATAAAAAAATAACAACCTTATGATTTGATTTTGTTGGGATACTTATGACTTTGTTTTTGTAGGGAACAAACAAAATTGAAGCGATTTTGTTAGATTTTCCTGAAGATCATGACATTATATGCTTGCATCCCAAGGCATTTAAGAAGATGAGAAATCTTCGATTGTTTATAAATCGGAATGCACAATTGTCTGCAGGATCAGATTATTTCTCTAATGAGTTAAGAGTGCTTGTTTGGCCAGAATATCCTTCGTCAGTTTTGCCTTCTAATTTTCATGGAAATAATCTCGTTGACTTTCGAATGCCTGATAGTCGCATCGAGGAGTTAAGCGGCCTAAAACTAAAGGTATCGTTATTATTTTCAATATGTTTTTTTTGATTAATTCTACGTGTATAATCGTTCGTGAGTGCTTAACCATTGCGTAACTGTTTTAAAAAATAATAGAGTTCACTATTAAAAAATTAAGTTTTTCTTTTTTAGATAAGACTCATGTTTTATTTACTTTTTTTAAAATTATTATGTAACAGTGTCTCAATTCACGATTGCATATATATATATATATCTTTATATATATAAAGTGGCTATCTAACGGAAAATTCTTGTTTTTTCGTTAAAGTTAACACTTTTCGTCAGTTTCTATTAAAATTAATACTGCATCTAATGAGAATTACTGTTTTAAACACAATTTATTAAATTTATTCACTGAAATAATGTTCTTGGCATTAAAATTAATTCTACCTCTTCAACTTTCTACAATAGTAAACTTTTCATTTAAAACTCATTTAACATCTATTTAATACAACTAAATACTTTAAACACAATTCATTAAACCCATAAATAATACTAGAATTTTTTTTTTTAGAATTTCTACTTAGGACATATTTTTTAATTTTATTTTATGTAAAATAAATATAGAATAATAATAATAGTATAGAAAATATAAATATAACAATATATATAGAAATAAACTATTTATAACAATTTATACGTTAGAAAGTTTAATTTTATTCATGAAAATTTTATTCCTATTATATGATCAATAATTTAATTTTTTTAAAAAATAATTTATAATTTTAAAATGAATGTATTATTTATTAAATTAATTATATATATGGTATATATAGTTAATATACGGTATATATAATTTATTATAATTATATTAAATTGGTAATAATAAACAATAAATATAATTAATATTATATGTTTGATATTTAATTGAATATATATGATTAAATAAATTTATATAAATTATAAATTATAAATTATAATATAACATTCTTATATAAATTATAAACTATATAATTTATTTTTTCAAAAAACTCATATTATTTCTTAAAAATAATCACATAACTAAAAAAACATAGATATTTTAATATCCTCTATTTTTAGGCTGTACAAAATAATAAAAATGTTAAATTATCATTTTGGAATAAAAAAAATATCATATCTTGAACTAACCTTTTATTAAAATTTTAATCAAAATTATCTCAAACAAATTTGATAAAACTATATGTTATATTTATTTATGAGACTATCTTATTGTTTTTATTAATTTTTTTTATAATATATGAAAATGTATAATTATTTATCATCTACTTAATTATGAATAATCATTAAATTTTTATTAAAAATTAAATTAAATAAACGTGCTGTGCACGTTATTTCTATCTAGTATACATATGTATATATATATATATATGTATATATATTCGCATATTTCTTTCTTTAAAACTATGAAACAGAACTTCAATGAAGCTGATACATTTGTTTTATTTTATTTGGACAGAACTTGACATATATGGATTTACGTCGTTGTAATTTTTTAACAAATATTCCGGATCTTTCAAGCAGCCCAAATTTAGAAAAGTTGGATCTTGAAAATTGTGTGAACTTAGTTGAGGTTCATCATTCCGTTGGATTCCTTGATAAGCTCTGGAGATTTTCTGTTAGTGGATGCTGGAAGCTTAGGACTTTGCCGAAAAGATTCAAGTTGAGATCTCTGCATTTTTTTAATCTTGAATATTGTTGGAGTCTTGAAGACTTTCCAGAGATTGAATGTGAAATGAAATTTTTACACGAGTTAGATTTTTGTGGCACTAGCATAAAGGAACTACCTTCATCAATTGGCAACCTTACTCAACTTCAAGAATTACATGCAGCAGGTTGCATTGATCAGTTGCAAAGTCTAAGTATACAATCCACACCATATGTTGTGTCTACAGGTTCCTCCCCAAGCGCGATTTGGAAATCGCTACAAGTTTTAAGTCTTCGATACTGTTGCTTGTCAGAATCAAATTTCTTCACGAATGGTAGTTTCTTTCCCAATTTGGATAGGTTAGATCTAAGTGGGAGTGATATTGTTATCTTTCCACCTCAAAGCGTCAGATTGGCTAGGTTGCAACACCTTTGTTTGAACTATTGCAAGAAACTTAAAGAAATTTTACCTCTTCCCTTGAGTCTAAAAAAGGTTGAAACTCGTGACTGCACGTCATTGGAAAGTTTTGCACTACTAACTGAAATATTTATGAAAAACAATGGAACAAGTTTTTCTAACATCCCATGGATTGACTTGTATGGATGCCATAAACTGCTTGTGAATATGAGCTCGATTCCTTCATGGGAAGAGGTATGCATGTCTCTTTTCCTCTCTTTCTTTTTCAATGTGTATGTGTGTGACCTTGGTTTATAACTTGTATTAATTGCTGAAAGAACTTTTATTTTTATATTCGTATAACAGAGAAATTCTAAGGAGCAGAATTGGGCATATTCATATGAAACTAATTTGATAAAAGTAAGAGATATTGACATTATATCTCCAGGAGAGAGGATTCCAAGTTGGTTCAGTTATTGCAAGGAGGCTCATGATAATAATCTGTGTGAAATAGATATTAATCGACTGCATCATTGGAACGACATAGATGAAATTGTTTTCTATGCTGTTTTTGGATTTAGACCTTGTTCGTTTTCATAACTCCTTTTGTAATATCTGGATCAAAACCCAATCCTTTTCAAGTAAAGCCCGGCCCGCGACCAGATCTTCTCAGGTATGCAAACGGCGTCGTTTAATAGTAAGCATCATTTCCGTTCAGTTTTTCTCTCCAATTCTACCCCCACATCTCCCTCTCTTCTCCGAAAACCTCGCAAGATGATTCTCATCTTTTCTCATGTTGCTGCAGTTATTTGGTCTGATTCTATATCAAAAACCTCCTCCCACTCAGCAATTTATCTCTCATGTATTTGAGTCCAACCACTGGGAGCACAATTTGTGTGATTTTCGGGTAAGCTGTATTCCTTACTCTAGATCTGAATTTCATGGGTTGTTTTTCTTGATATTCCCCCTTTTCAATTTCTCGAAACTAAATTTATGGGTGTATGTTGTGTACATGTATTTTGGGAAGCTGTTGGGTTTTTTTTTTTTTTTTTTATTGGTGTTCGAAACTGGGGTTCTTATATGAAGATTGGGTGGTTTGCATTTGTAATATGGATTGTGAAGATGATAGTTGCAGGATACCTAGGCTGTTTTGTTGGGAATTAAGGTGCTTGTTGGTGGTTGTAAGTGAGAAATAAAGAAATAATAAGTGCTGGAAATCTCTTCTTAAGTCTTGTTGGAATAAAGCAATCAATAGACAAATGTTGGTTTTCTGTATACTGCTGGCTGGGAGCAATTGATGACCATTTGGGGCATTTTCGCAATGGTATATTGTTGTAGCACTTGTGGGTTGGTTTATAAAGAAGTGTGGGGAATTTTAGAAACATTCGGATTTATTCCTATAAGGATGTTGTAATTAATAGGGGGCTGATTTGGACTGCTATTAATTGATTAGTTGCCTATTGAGTGTTTTATTAAATGTTGAGTGTATGTTTTGACTAGGTGGTGAGACAGTTAAGAGTTCAAACTCAGAGCATAGATATTACACGGAAATTAGGTAAGTGGGGTTTTCTTACACTAGCTTCTTTATAAAAGAAATCAAATGACTTTGTATAGAAATGAATGCATGTTGTTTTTGAAAGGAAATTTTGAAAATGACCTCAAGTGATTTTTTGTTTTTTTGCATATTTAGGAATTCAGATAAGAGAAGGAATTATTCTAGCATGACTAATTTAGACATATACTAAATTTTGTGAATTTTGCATCTAAACTTAAGAAGAATAAAATATGATTTTTTTGGAAGTGATATTTGACAAAGCGAACATGTTCAGATTCATGAGTTATAAGAGTTTTGATGTGAATATATGGACTGTCTGATATCAGTTATATCGAATGTACAAAAAGATTTAAAAAGGTTTAGAGTTTTGTTTTCAATACGAGGTGGCATTTTAAAGTTCTGTTATTTGATATGACCCTACCATAGGTAAGAATAATGGGTACAACCCTACCACTGGAAAGAATAATGGGTATGACTCTACTATGGGTAAGAATAGTGAGTATGGTCCTACCACAGATAAAAATAGTGGATACGACCCTACCACGGGTAAGAATTGTGGATACGGCCTGATCACAGATTATAAATGTAGCACAACCTTACCATGGGGGTAAACATGGTATATGTCTCGAGGTGATGTTATAAGAAAATAAGATTAAGATCTTTTGGAATTGATTTGTCAAAAGATATTGTTTTTGAAAGGTTTATTTTCTCAAAGGACTTCGATCTGATGTTTTGTAACCAGTTTTATTGGTGCACCCTAAAAGTAAAAAGTTTTATTTGGTATCCTTGCTAAAAGAAAATGTTTTGTTTTCATGTTCTTAAGTTCATGTTTATATACTAACATATATATGCTTTGCTTATTGGATTGTGATAACTCACCAATTTTTCTTTATAAAACTTTCAGATGAGTTTGATGGGTTAGCGGATGATCAGTGATAGATTCTTTTGGCAAGACTCATGTTTAGCAGTTGGGGGTTCATCTCTGGGAGTAAAAGATGTTGGATTTTAGGTTAGGCCTGGTTTGTTGTCAGATATGAGATGAGATGAAATGAAATGAGATAAAAATTAAAAAAGAATAAAATATTGTTTTAATATATTTTTTTTAATATTAGTTTTATTTTGAGATTTGAAAAAGTTAGTTTGGGATTTGAAAAAATTGAATCGTTTATTTATTTTGTATAGAAATTTGAAAAAAGTGTAATGATGAGTTCGCGATGAGATGATTTGTAAAAACAAACTAGGCTTAGTTTCGTAGTTGGTTTTAGCTTATGTTGTGATGTTTCTTAAGCTAATTTGCACATGGGGATTGTTGTTCTTCTTTATTGGTTTGTTACATTTGAGATCAAATTATACCGTTTCGTTTTGGATTGGAGATTTAGTTATTTGGAGACTTTGGAGATAGATGATCAAAGTTGGAAAATGCTTTAGTTTGTTTAAAAGTGTTTATCAAGTGATTAGAGTTAACTCTCCGAGCCTTTTCAGGAATGGGGTGTTACACATCGCATTTCATCTCATCTTATCTCACATCATCTAATAATTACAACCTTTTCAAATTTTTACAAAAAATATTCATTTCATCTAATTTGAGAAAACAAATGAGGTTTTGGGGTTGTGTGTAAGAATCATTTCAAAATTCCTTGGCCCCAAAAATAGTTTAAGCTCTTATTTGCTCACAAAATTAGTTGAAAGCTCTCTCCATTAATCTTGACTTCCAAGACTTAAATGGAAGATGCAAAAAGCTATAAGTTAGGAAATGGTAAGATTCATTTTGAAATATCATATATTTTCTTGTGGTTTGATTTTTAATAATTATATTTTAAAATAGTATTTTTTTCCTCATGTAGACATAAATTCAAATAATGTTCTGAATATGGATGGTTGAAGAATACGAGATATTGTAACTTCTTGACCAATTGGGGTTTGTGTTCATGATATACATTGAAATTCTAGTAGTTTTCATTTTGCGTTGAAAATATGTTTAACTTGGTTGTTGCAGGGATATGGTTCAATTCTAGAAGAGGTTCCTGACCCAAAAGCCAAAAGGGTTGGTTTAGCTTGAGAAGCCATGGCAGAAGCGAAGCCATGTGTATGAATAACTAGTATAATGATCATGAATTGTTTTGATGCATGGATGGATGCCCGATTTTCTATGTCCAAATTGCCATTAACATGTAGACAGGAATATTGGAGTATGTGACTCATATTTTTGTAATTTTTCTTAAGTACGTCCGTACACCTAGAGTTAGTATAAATACATATGTTGTAACCCTAATTTCGATGATAGTGAAATTTGCCGCTCGCTTTTGTGGATGTAGGCACATCGTCGAACCACGTAAATCTTTGTGTTATTTCTCTCTCATTCTTTTCAATTATTTCGTATTATTCATCATAATTGTCGTACGATCACAACAACTGATATCAAAAGCTTAGGTTACGATGACTGGGGTTTAATTTACGAAATTCGATGTGATGAAGTTCGACGGAACTGGTAATTTCAGATTATGGCAGAGGAGGGTTAAGGATCTGTTAGTGCAGCAGGGCACGGTGAATGCGTTATGCGAAAAGAAACTGGAAGGCATGGAGAAAACAAAATAGAACGAACTTGAAGCGAAGGTGGTGGCGACTATCAGGCTTTGTCTGGCTGATGACGTGATGTATCACGTCATGGATGAGGAATCACCGGCAGCAATTTGGCTGAAATTGGCAAGTAGGTATATGTCCAAGTCGTTGACGAACAAACTTTATCTTAAACAGAAGCTGTTTGGCCTTAAGATGTCAGAGGGCTCGGATCTGAGCCAGCACATCAACGTATTCAATCAGATCATTAGCGATATGAAGCGAGTTGATGTGAAGTTCGAAGACGAAGACAAGGTGTTGATGTTGCTGAATTCCCTACTGGCGTCTCCTACGTACGAGAATTTGGTTATGACTCTGATGTGGGGGAAAGAAAGCCTCGAGTTGGAGGACGTCACAAGTGCTCTGTTAAGCTTTCATTAGCGGAAGAAAGCCAATGATGAGACTTCAAAAGGTGAAGGACTTGTGGTGAGAGGTAACTAGGAACGTTGAAGAAGTAAGTCTCGAAATGGATCGGGTAACAATAAAGCCCAGTCTAAATCGAGGAAGAAGAAGGATATCATGCATTACAAGTGCGGGAAAAATGGGGCACATTAAACGAGAGTGTCCATAGAAAAAGAAAGCGAATGCAGAAAACAAAGAGGGTTCATCAAAGTCTGCAAACATAGTGGAAAAAGAAGATTTAGAGAGCGGTGATGGTGATATGCTTTCTGTTTCATCCAATTCAGATCATCTGGCATATTCGTGGATTATGGATTTAGCATACTCCTATCACATAACACCCAACAAAGATTGGTTTGACACCTACAGGTCAGTAAATTCTGGTTCTATTCTGATGGGTAACGAGACATCTTGCAAAGTTGTTGGAATAGGGAATATCAGAATTAAAATGTTTGATGGTGTGGTTAGAACATTGTGTGATGTTAGACATGTACCAGATCTAAGGAAGAATCTGGTTTCATTGGGCACTTTAGATTGTAATGGTTGTAGTTACAAATCTGTAAGTGGAGTAATGAAAGTGAGTAAATGTGTGCTGACAGTGATGATGGGATAGAAACTAGTAGGAAACATTTATAGACTGCTAGGTACTACAATTGTAGGTGGAGTTGCTACTTTAGAGTCTAAGTCAAATAGTACAGTCTTGTGGCATATGCGGCTGGGTCATATGGGTGAGCGTGGGATGATGGAGTTTCATAAGAGAAATCTATTGAAGGGTGTCAAGACATGCAAAGCTTGATTTCTACAAGTATTTTGTTATTGGAAAACAGAACAGGGTGCAGTTCAGGACAGCCACGCACACGACAGTGGGATTCTTGACTATGTTCATACGGTTCTTTGGGGACCAGTCAGTGTAGCATCACGTGGAGGACATATGTATTTCGTGAGTTTTATTTATGACTACTCATGAAAAGTCTGGGTGTACTTCATGCGGCACAAGTTAGAAACGTTTGCCAAGTTCAAGTTATGGAAAGCTGAAGTAAAGAACTAGACAGGGAGGAAGATTAAATGCCTCAGATCAGACAACGGTATTGAGTATACAGATTCGAAGTTTTAGGAGTTGTGTGAGCAGCATGGGATTAAGAGACACTTCACAGTTCATAAGACACCACAGCAAAATGGTGTAGGGGAAAGGATGAAAAGAACGATGGCTGAAAAAGCTCGGTGTCTCAGGCTGAATGCAGGGCTTGCAAAGAACTTATGGGCAGAGGCAGTGAATATGACATGTTTCTTGATTAACAGATCACCAAGGGCAGCACTAGATGGGAGAGTATCAGAGGAGGTGTGGACAGACAGTGCAGTAGACTACTTCGGGTTGAGAGTGTTTGGATGTCCAGCCTACATGCATGTTTCTAGTGAGTACAAATCGAAACTTAATGCAAAGTCTAGACAGTGTATCTTTTTGGGTTATCAGAAATGGGTGAAAGACTTCAAGCTGTGAGATCCGAAGACAAACAAGGCGGTGATCAATAGAGATGTGGTTTTTGATTAAAAAGCCATGTTACAGCGTACTCAGGGAGAACAGAAACAGATGCCAGAAAATTGCAGCAGTGATGAGCATGTGGTGTATGTGGAGTTAGAGACCTATGATAGAGATGACAATGCACATCCTTCAGAGGGTTCTAGCTTAGAGAGCCAGGAGCATCACACTATAGCCACATACAGGGCCAGACGCACTATCAGGCCACCCATCAGGTACGATTTTGAGGATTTGGTTTCTTATGCACTTATCACTAGTAGCGGAGATCCTACTACTTTTTAGAAGGCAACATTCACCCAAGAGAAAAGTAGATAGATGGGTGCTATGGTAGAGGAGATAGAGTTACTGCATAAGAACCAGACATGAGATTTGGTGGAACTTCCAGAAGGAAAGAGAGCGATAGGATGCAAATGGGTGTATAAGAAGAAGAAGCAGTATCAGAAAAAGAGAGAGAAAAGTTCAAGTCTCGCCTAGTAGCAAAAGATTACTCACAGAGGAAAGGAGATGACTATGATGAGATTTTTTCTCCTGTGATCAGGCACACTTCCATCAGGGTAGTGTTGGCTTGGGTAGCACATTTAGACATGCAGTTGGAGCAGATGGATGTAAAGACAGCTTTCCTTGATGGTGATTTGGAGGAGCAGATTTACATGGTACAGCCAGAGGGGTTCAGTCATCCTGAACAAGAGCACTCAGTTTGTAAATTGAAGAAATCACTTTATGGGCTTAAGCAGTCTCCAAGGTAGTGGTACAAACAATTTGACTTCTACATGATCCGGATTGGCTACAAGCGATGTGAGTATGATTGCTGTGTTTATGTGAAAACTCTTTATGATGATTCATTTATTTTTCTGTTACTCTATGTGGATGATATGTTGATTGCTACAAATAGTATGAGTGAGGTCAACAAGTTGAAGACTCTGTTCAGCAAATAATTTGACATGAAAGATTTGGGTGCTGCCAAGAAGATTCTTGGGATGAAGATTTACAGGGATAGAGCCTTCAGGAGATTATGGCTATCTCAGCGTAGCTATGTTGAGAAAGTGTTAGACAGGTTCAGCATGGGTAATGCAAAATCAGTGGGTACACCATTGGCGCATCACTTTAGAATGACTACTGCATAGTACCCGAAGACAGATGATGAGGTTCAAGACATGCCAAAGGTTCCATATGCAAGTCCAGTGGGGTGTTTGATGTATGCTATGGTTTGCACAAGACCAAATTTGGCATAAGCTGTATGTGTGGTGAGCAAGTTTCTTTCAAATTCAAGTAGACAGCATTGGGATGCAGTCAAGTGGATTTTCAGATATTTGAGGAGTACTACAGACTATGACATCATGTTCAGCAGACAGCAGAGTGATCCCTCAGTTGTGGGATATGTGGATGCAAACTATGCAGGGGAGTTGGATGACAGGAGGTCTACCACAAGATATGTATTTACTCTTGTGCGAGGGCCTATTTGTCGGAGGTCCATGGTACAGTCTCTAGTTGCACTATCTATTACTGAATTAGAGTATATGGCAATGGTTGAGGCTGCCAAGGAAGCTCTGTGGCTTACAGGGTTGGTCAAGGAGCTAGGTGTTTAGCAAGGTGGAGTTTAGTTGCATTGTGACAGTCAGAGTGCCATCTATTTGGCGAAGAACCAGATGTATCATGTGAGGACCAAGCACATAGATGTGAGGTTTCACAAGATCAAGGAGCTAGTTTCTTCTGGTAACTTACTTCTTGAGAAAGTCCACACTTCTGAGAATGCAGTAGACATGTTGACAAAGCCTCATACTACAGATAAGTTCAAGCACTGCTTGGATTTGATTAATGTCTCCAGTTGCTAGATGGGAGGCACCCCAACTCAGCGTTCCAAGTGGAGTTTCCACTATACTTTCTTTTCTCATAAGGGGTGGATATTTGCCAATGTAGAGATTGTTGGAGTATGTGGCTCATGTTTTATGAAGATACAGTGCTAAGTGGCAGATGGCAGAGCAGGCGGGCGAGCGACGGGGGTATTTTTGTAATTTTTCCTTTAGTGGGAACGCTGATTAGTTGAGGGTGTAGGGGCAACGCCCTCACGGTACGGTACGGGAGTATTTTTATAATTTTTTTTCTAAGTACGTCCGTACACCTAGGGTTAGTATAAATACATATGTTGTAACCCTAATTCCGATAATAGTGAAATTTGCCGCTAGCTCTTGTGGATGTAAGCGCATCGCCAAACCACGTAAATCTCTGTGTTATTTCTCTCTTATTTTTTTTCGATTATTTCATATTATTCATCATAATTGCTGCATGATCACAACAAGGAACTAAGCCAGGATTTGCTTCATTGATTGTGGTCCTAAGGTGAGGTAATTAATAATTATTTCCTTTCTTAATTCCTTAGGTTAAGGCGGGCTTCCTTCTTTTACACAAGTATGGGATATGTACTCTAGGCTTTGGGTAATGATTTGTGGCCTCCAATGGTTATCCTAATTTGCAAAATTTTCCAGATCTTTATTAATCTTATAGATATTTTCTAATACTATGTTTAAAGATAGGTAAAAACTCTTTGATTTTGAAATCCTTAAATGATGTACGCTACTCTCCTAGTGAGTGCTATGCAAAAATTTTGCTCTGGATGTAGCTTTTGGCGACTCCCTCAAGAGTGTTGTAAGCTCTGGGATGAATTAAGTCTCAAATTCTTGTTATACTTCTAGTCAAGCCAGATCGTTCCACTTAGCAAGTCAAGTATTGTATTGTAAGTTTTAGTATCTAGAAGTTGTGAGCATTGGACTGTTCCTTTTTGGCTTGATGCATGTTTTAGAAGCTATCCTCAATGTATTAGGCCCAGATCGAGCTTTGAACACATTGTATTATTTATTTTCCCTCCTTCATGGGGAAGTTAAAGGTACTTTTAACACATTCTATTATTTATGCTTGTTAACATAGAAGCTCAAATACTTATTCTATAAAGTTGTGTTGAGTAGATGATTCTCCTTAACATTCTTAAACTATGTTCATAAAAAAAACATTTAACTGTACTCGATATAAATCTTACAAATTAAACAAAAAATTTCTTCCTAAATGTTTTTGCAGGAAATCCCAAACGAGTGGGCTAAAGGAGTGTTGAGTGATGCTGAAAAACTTGACAGAAGAAAGAGTAGATATGCCTATATGGTATTAAACGAGTTTCTAAAAAAGTTCCAAGGATGGTTCTTGATAATGAGAACCATCCTTTCATAAATCTTAGCAACCATGATTCTCTCCATAATCTCAGCAACAACAATTCTATCCCAGGAAAAGCTCCACAACTTCTGCCATCAAGAATAGCAACTTATTTGCTAGGAAACTAGCCGTTAGCATCTTATAGCAATATCGTATATTTGTAAATCTTTTCTTTTGTAAATACTCTGTTTCTTTCCTATGAAACCAGTATCCATCCTTGTATATATATATATATATATATATTTCCTTGCTATACGATTTGCTTAATAAGAAGATCAATATATTTATATCAATTTTTGCTCAAATTCTTTATGGTATCAAGAGCCAGCAAAGGCTAATAATGCCCAATCTCATCACTCTGAACTTTTTTGTTCTTTTACAAATTTCTTCAAATGGGTGCTTCCTCCTTTAATGTTGGAAATTCTGGGACCCTTCGATTAAACAATGAGAATTGTCCATTGTGGAGAGAATAATTTCTCATCCTCGCTGAAAGTCAGGATCTTGTTGGAGTTCTTAGGGGTACAAATCCAGTTCTTGAACAATTTATTCCTACTCTTGAAGGCTCTAGTGATGGACATAAACTCCTCAATCTTGCTCATACCACTTGGAAGCAATTTGATCACTTCCTTAGAGGCTGGCTCATTGGCACTCTCATTGAAGAGACACTTGGCACTTGGCTTAGTTATCGGCATTGACTCAGCTTCCAAAATTTGGATAGTATTTCGTGAAGCCTATGCTCAATCATTCCAAGAACAAGAATTTCAACTGCGGCAAGAGCTGTCATACCTGCATAAGTTTCCAGACCTTTCACTTGAAGATTATTTGCTCAAATTTAAACGCTTGTGTGACAACCTTGCTGGGATTGGTAAACCCGTCGACGACAAAGAGAAAGTTTTCTCTCTTTTTAACAGCTTGGGTGCTCAATACGAAGGCTTTATTATTGCCATGCTCAAACCTCCTATGACATCATATGTTGAAGTCGTCTCTTCCTTTAAAGCTTTGATATTCGCCACAAACTCTATGCTACCGAAACCAACAACCATGTTATCTTCTATGGCACAAACAGAAGGGGCCGCACTACTCTAATAACAAAGAAGGATATCGCAACAATAACCAATACTTTTCCTCCAAAGAAAAAGGCTTTCCACATCAAAATAATCGTGGCTCCAATAATCATCCTCAACAAGCCTAGAATGGTGGTCTTCCTCAATGTCAAATTTGCAAAAAATATGGCCATCAAGCTTTCATAAAATGTTGGTACCATTTTGACAAAGCCTTCCAAAACTTTGATGTCCCTAAAGCATTGGCTGCTCTTACCATCAACAATTCCACAAATCAAGAATGGATCTCAAACACTAGAGCCTTGGATCATATGACCTCCAATGTAGGTATTTTACATAACATCCATTCTTACCATAGATCCAATCAGGTAATGGTAATTTATTCTCCATCACACACATCGGCACAAAACTACTTCAACTCACTCTCAAATATGTGCTCCTTGTTCCTGAACTTGAACGTAACTTACTCTTTGTGGGCCAATTAACTAATGATCACTCTATTAATTGTGAATTCTTTAGTGTTGGTTTTGTTATTAAGGACCGAACCACCAGCAATGTTTTGCTGAGAGGGCACAAGAAGGGTAACTTATACACTTTACAAGCTCCACCTCAAAGACTTGAACATCCACAACCTGCTGCTGTTGATGTTTTAAAGTCTCTTAGTTTAATTAAAGTAGTTAGCACAAATAAATCTTCCATTTGTGATAGTTGTCGAGTTAATAAGCATAGTTGTTTACTGTTTCATGTCTCCTCAGATAATAAGTTTGGTCTCCTAGAGAAAATCCATTGTGACCTTTGGGGCTCTACCCCTATACTCTTAATTGATAAATTCTCTTATTATGCAGTTTTAATTGATTATTTTAGCTGTTTTATTTGGTTTGTTTCTTTAAAATCGAAATCTAATTTTTACAGTTCTTTTTGTGCATTTGTTCAATATATTTCTTGTCACTTCTCTATTCAACTTAAGGCTTTTCAATCCGATGGTGGTGGTAAGTTTATTAGCAGTCAACTCAGTAATTTGTTTAAGGATCGCAGCATAGTCCATCAAATGCCATGCTCCTACACCCCCAAAAAAATAGTGTGGCCGAACACCGTCATAAAAATATCAAAGAACTTGGACTCACAATGCTCTATTATAGCCATATGCCTAAACATTTTTGGGTGAAGGCTTTCTCCACTGCGATGTTCCTAATCAATAGGACACCATCTTCAACTCTTGGTAATAATTCTCCATTTTTTAAGTTGCATTGGTGTCATCCTAATTATGCTTCATTTCGTGTTTTTGGCTTTAAATGCTTTTCTTATATTTGGACAAATCAAACCAACAAATTCGATCTGAAGTCTTTGCCATGCGTTTTCATGGGTTATAGCAGTAAGCATAAAGGCTATAAATGTTATTATCCTCCTACAAAATGAATGTATGTATCTCGCCATGTTGTTTTCGATGAGCAACACTTCTCATACAAAAATCCCTCCACTCTTCATGATGATACACAACACCCAGGCAATATGTCAATTTTTACTGAATGGTTGGATGGCTTGGGTTTATGGCTTGGGTTTAAGTCATACTACCTCATCTCCTCAGCAAGACAACCCCCCTCTTGCCCCTAATTTTTCCTCTACAATAGTTGATATTAATTTTATACCAAACGTGCCAACCTCATCTATTGACATACCTCATTCCTCCCCTTCTATGGATACAAATACAACCCCTCATTTTTGTAACTTTTTTAATGCTCCCACACCGATCACTACCTCTACAGCAGCCCTTAGAATGCAAACCCACCTTCAAGCGGGTATTCAAAAACCCAACCCCAAATATGCAAACTTACATTCTACTTTGTCTCTGCCATAGGTTCCTAAAAATGTTTGAGTTTCTCTACAAGATGAAGGCTGGACATATGCAATGCATGAGGAACTCGTTGCCTTACTGATTGAGCTGAATTATTCTTTGATTATTGTGCATTTAGAACCAATATATTCTTTGATTATTGCATAATATTATCATTGGTTTTAGATGAAAAATGGTTATGAGATATCAATCCAAGTTGTGATTAAAATATCTTAATAGCATAGTTTATGCTTAAATTTATAACTTGTGATTTAATTGGATAATTCTTATTCACATGCACAACCCATTTTATTATTCTAGTTTTATTTTATTTTTATTTTGTTATGTCTTGTTATATAGGTCTTGTTTAAAGAAAAGAAAAAAAAAATACCAAAACACATGCACAATATATTTTCTTTCTATTTTATTTTCTATTTTTTAATTTTTCCGATTTCTTTTCTTTACATGGATGAAGTAAGGTTATGCATATGCAGTGACACTAATTGAAAAGAAAAAAAATGAAAAAGTAAATGGAAAAAAAGAAACAAAAGAAAGAAAAGTTATATAATCTGTGCGACGAATCAAATTTGATTTAATTGGTTTATTTGTTTCCAAGGAAAAGTCAACAAGTTTAATAAATTTTGAGAGAGAAACTTGAGACCTACTTTTTGAAGGCACATTACTAGCATACTTTTGGTGAAAAAGTGAAGTTGAAGTTTGCAACACGCGGAGACATGCAGCGCAGCATACCAGCATGCTTTTTACAACACTGCAGCAGATCGCACAACCTAATATACAGAAGTGCTAAAGTATTCTTTTTGTCCATTGGATTAAAGAAAACGAAGAATAGATATACAGATCAACAACTTAATTTTGGCTTTGGAGGCATCAGATAAAAAAATTCTTTCATTACAAAGCACACATCAAAAGTTAATGGATGAAAGAAAAAGCAACAGTTGTGCGATGTCTCATGGAGAGAGGATCAATGCGGGTTAATTAACTTTTGATTTGATTTCTTTTGCTTTTAGAAGACGCGACACTACAATTTTTCTCCCTCTGACACGCAACAGCAACATAGCAGCAAAAGACTAAAAAGATGAAAAGAAGCAGCAGTCGGCAGCAAAGCATGCGAATAAAGAAGTTTTCTTACTCAGTTGCTCCCTTAAAAACACGCAGAGTTTCGTTTTTCAAAAGAGAATAGACACGGGCATAGAGAGGAAAAGAGGAGCAATACTTTATAAAACTCTTATGGAGCTCAAATTGTTGCTGCTCCAACCTTCACTTACCATCTCTACCTCCATTTATCTGCTTTTTCTTAATTTTATGGTTAGAATAGGAATAGGAGTGGTTAGAAAGTACAGCAAAAAAATACCTCAAACTCAACTTCTAAAATTGCTCTACAAATTTTTCTAGACTGATAAATCTCAAGCGTTTCCTCTTAGTGGCGAAGTGCACTACATAGTATAAAACTAGATAGACACTTAACAAATTTACACCTAAATACTATTTCAAGAGAGAACAAAGAGAGAGAGATTCATTTTTTCAAATGGTTCCAAAAAACAAGTTGAGAGTAATTATTTATAGTCTACCTACATACAGCTGGCCTTTAAGGCCAGCCATTACTTTGCCATTTAATTGGCAGAAACACATGACTTAAAGCCATGCGTTTCACACCATTTAAGCAATGTAACGTATGGCTCAAAAGCCATACGTTACACTCTGTGACGCCCCTAACTCACGTCTGAGATTTAACGTAAATCTAAGGATCAGGATAAGTAACATTAAGCTACTCACCCTCGTACGTATTAAGATCTTAATAAATAAAATATAGAAATTTTATTATACACAACGGATAAGGTTAAGTATAAAAATTTTTAAAGATCAAATATAACAAATTTTAACTTGCAACTTTCACATTCTCCTTTCATTCATCAAACATTGTACTGTTATATATACATGCCCAAAATAGTTATCAGTGTCAACCAAATAGAATACATATCAAAAGACCATCCCTATGGTCACTTGGGTTCCTTTTTAATTTCGGAAAATTCCCTCCCATAACGGAACATATCCAAACTAAGACCACGGTCTTGCTAAAGATATTGTCCTTGTGGTGTCGAATAAACCCCATATACAAATAGGGAACCATCCAATCCCAAAGTTAAACAGCAATCTATATGCTGCTCCTCCTCGGCAAAAGCAGGTGTACTGTGGTACCACAACTCCATCGGTTGATCATATATAGAAAGTCCCAGGGATGCAAAAGTGAAATCTACATAAAAACTGTATTTACAAAGTCCCCCAGGACTCCTCGGAGTCTCCTGCGTCATCAGGGCTTTCCCCATGTTGGCCATCACATCTTGTATATAATTTACACATACAAAAAAGAAACATAAAATCACAAAAGAGTGAGATTTCCCTAGAAATCTCAGTAAGTACATAATTAGCTTAATGAAACATAGACACAACCATCATTAATCTTTTTAGAAAAAGAAACTAACAAAATGTGATCAAAACATGTTTCATGTAACTTATCAATAACCTACACAGGTTTGCACTCTTATGAAACTTATGTTCCTGTTTCTTAACCATCATCACCTTCTTAACACTTATTTAATTATTATCTTCAATGGGCATTACGTATCGCCGTCCCCATTGCAGATAACTCTTTTACAACATATTTATCTCTTATCACCAATGGGCGTTACGTATTGTCGTCCCCATTGCATATAACTCATCAATTACCTGGGCGTTACGTATCATCGTCCCTGTTATGATGAGTCTCGTGTCAATCTTCCGGGCGTTACGTCTCGTCATCCCCGTCTTGACACGGAACATATGTAAAATAGTGGGCGTTATGTCTCGCCGTCCCCACTAATCATATCATTTCCACGGGCGTTACGTCTCACCGTCCCTGTGATAATATATATCACTGTTATCATATGACAAGCATTTCGTATCGCCGACCCCGTCAGCACGCCAGTCATTCAGGCGTTACGTCTCACCGTCCCCGTCACGACGTGACTAACTTATCCATATCTCGTATTCTTAGTTGTTCCTTTCTTATTCATAGGAATATTTCTCAAGTAGATGATGTATCACTCTTATTAAATCTCACCACATATTATAACATGCATGTACTTTTAAACTATCACATACTCACATATGTATGTATCTTAAATTCTACCCGGTGTTTTACACATGCTTTACACTTAGATAACACATATAATTCCTTCTTATTTCAATGTCCACATTTATCCAACAAAAGTCTTAAAATCAGTAAAATAGGGTATCTCGCTCGAGCGACATATCGAGCGAGAGTCAAGCGAAGTCTCAGATTTGGACTCGCTCGAGCAAAGTATCAAGCAAATATTAGGCAAACTGGGTATCTTGCTCGAGCAAGGTATTGAGCGAGAATCAAGCGAGTTCTTGAGTTAGAACTCGCTTGAATAAGACATCAAGTGAATGTCAAGCGAAATCTCGGGTTGCCCTTCGCTCGAGTCAGACATCTAGCGAGAGTCAAGTCAGGATTTACAATTGTTCTTCACTCGATTTTTTGCTCGAGCGAGAGTCGAGCGAAGTTACAGAGCTCAGGCTTTTTAATCCAAAACTCGCAATCTTTTCACATAAATTTGATTTTTACTTTTATAACATAGTTTTTAGGTTCTTCTAACTTCATTTAACACATTTCCATTAACAAAACCACTTCAAACAACACTTATATTTCTTATAACACTTTAACAAGAATATGTGGGTTTAATATCAACATGTATAGTCCAATCATTTAAATAACCATCTCCATACTAAAGTTAAGCTAGAATATAAACTTACACACTCTCTAAGTTTGGTTGAAGATGATCAAACCAAATCTTTGCAAACTTTCTCCTCAAAACTCTTACTAAGCTCACTTAGGATGTATTTGTAGGTTATGGGACTAGAGAATGGCTTTATTTGGTTTCTTTCAAAAGAATTTCGTACTAAGCTTCTCTAAAAGAGTTAGAAAACTCTCAAATATCTATTTATAGGGGTGATGGTCGACTCATGTGAAGAAGAGAAGAGGGATAGCTTGGTAAAAACCATAGGTTTCTGGTTTACATGGGATGAGGTGTCACTCTTAAGCTTATTTGCATGATTAACTAAATCCCCCAAGAATCTTAGGCTTTGCAGCTGAAATGATCATCCAATGGTCAGTATTTGAGATATTTTAGCTAACCATTTGATCAATGGTTGGGGTAGAGGCTTATAGGATAAGGGATGAGGTGTAATCTCACCTAACCATGCATGCATCTCCCTTTCCAACCTTCATCTGGTTAGCCACTCCCCCTTAGCCTTCTCCTAACTCATTTGGTTACTTGATAACCTCCTTAGGACTCTACTTAACAAGTTCTAGAAGGCCACTTCTTTTGGTTAGGACAAAATCTCATTTGGATCCATATTCTCCAACTCGAGTTCTGGTTTAAGCTCAGTACAGAGTTATCCACTTTATTCCGAAATAAGTCATTGATACTGTCCAAATTGTCAAAAACTCATAACATAAAAGTTTTAGATCTGTTTCTTAGAATTCTATAAGAATTAGAATCACCTCATTTGGACCTTATATGAGTAACTTATGATCATTACACTAAAGCCCGATAGTTTAATCTGAGAATGTACACCAAGTGTATGATCTTTGGTTCAACCACTTCCTCTTGCATTTACACCATAATTCTTAAAAATTTAACTCTTTATAAGTTTAAAATGAATTTCTCTAGTTGATAACTTGTTCCAAATCTCAAAGATTCATTCACAATATTTTTTTTTCTAATACATGATCTCATTTATTCTAAGTCAATATTCTCATTTACGTTTCCAACTTTATTATCCTAGAAAATATACCCAAAATATAATCCTTTAAAGAAATCCAAATAATACTTCATTTTAAAAATTTCAGGATATTACACGCTTTTGTAACGTTTTGGAGAGGAGGGATCAGCCCACGTGGGCGCCCTTCCATCCTACATCTCCCACTCGCACACAGTGGGCATGACTCTAAGTCTGTATCTCTCTAATGTTCTCAATCTTACTCATACAAGTAAATAGGTCGTGCGACCACCATGCACATATGCATAAAGGTGGGAGTACATGCACCAAATCTCTCTCAAAGAAGATCAGCATAGTAACATCCCCAATGTGTCATGTCCTAAACTCATTCGATCGCATAAAGCCAAACATTTTTTAATCCTCTCGAGTTAACAAACTCAGGACAATGCTTGACTACCTACAAATCATTTTAATGTGTTCACAACCTTAGCTGCTACCAATATATAGCGTCATAGTTTGACATTAACAAACACTATCGAAGATACGATATCGAAGAGTCTTCCTTTTGTACTCATATCATTCAACTTTGGTCAAATCGCTTTCCCAGCAATGCCTCTTTAGACCGTATCAACCATGGCCATAGACAACATGTTAAAGTGGCAGATATTATAACCTTCATCTTGTGACATAGTCAAAAGTAAAGGACACCTAAAAAAAATGAGACTTACACAATGAGAAAGAGGGGAACCATTTACTCACTTACTCATATGGTCGAATAAGCACATATAGTATGAAACACATGCTATGGTAGATTTTTCTTTCTCAAAGAGCATATGTCTCTATCAACACCGTACAAATCTTAGTCTAGCTGCTCCTTAAGCGTCTAACTCAAGTTTCTCTATTTGTACACCTTCAAGGCGTTAAAGAGAATCTCGCATTTGGCTAACCACAAGCTATATGGATGGTGGGTAATCCATACATAGTCTTCTCAATAGACCTCATCTTAGCTCCCACTAAGATGACATATCTTTGTGTCAACCAACTAATCCCTTTGGACAAGTACTTAGGGACACAATGTGTCATCTCTACTTGCTACTTAAGCGTTAGAGGCAATTGCTCATGTGAGTGAGTCAATCTAAGCATGTTGACATATCTTGTGTGTGTATTGCTAAAAGACAATACGATAAAGACAAGAACTGAATCATATTGTATTAATATCCCAAAGAAAATATTACATCTCAATGTCATTTGAAATACAAATTACATTTATAATCTACGTAGTCCTAGATTCTTAACATGAGGTTCAAATACATCTCTTGCAATGGGCTTTGCTCATAGAAAGGTATTTCAGAACTACTTCATTTTGCGCTACCATATCTCTGATGTAGTGATATCTGATATCTGTGTTTGGTTCTTCCATTATACTTTGAGTCCTTAGCATATGAGAGAGCTGCCATGCTATCGTAGAATAATCAACGGATCTGAAGTATTCATGCCAATGACTAAATGCTTAAGGAACCTACATAACCAAACAACTTCTTGAACTGCTGCAGAACAAGCTATGTATTCTGCCTCCACGGTGGATAAAGCTATGCAGGGTTGTTTCTTGCTGCTCCATATAATGACGTCATTGTTGAGCATAAAGACATACCCAGTAGTTGATTTGTGATCATCTAGATCACTGTCCCAATCAGCATCACTGTAATCTCTTAGTTGCAAATTTGAACCCCGATAGCACAACACATAGTTTGCAGTTCCCTTGACATATCGCATAATCCTCTTGACTACTTTCAAGTGAGCCAATCTGAGGTTGGATTGGAATCTACTCACTAAGCCAACTACATAGCATATGTCAGGTCGAATACACATCATTGCATACATCAGACTACCCACAGCATTAGCATATGGGACACGGGCCATCTTTTCCTTTTCTCTCTAAGTCTTAGGACATAACTCTTTGGACAAGTTTTTGCTTCTTGCAATATAGGTGTCAATGAGTATACATCCACTCAATAGGAAGCGCTCGAGACCTTTATTTATGTAAGTCTGTTGGGACAAACACAAAAGTCTCTTTGAGCAATCTCTGTAGATCTTAACTTCTAGAATATATTTTGCCTCACCCATATTCTTCATCTAAAAATTAAAGGATAACCACTCTTTTGTGGCAACTATCAACCCATTATCATTTCCAGCTCGTAGTATGTCATCAACATACAATGAAAACACAATGAAACTCTTCTTAGACCTTTAGACATAGACACAATAGTCATCCGTAATCATCGTAAACCCATTCAAGAGAATGGCTCGATGGAATCTAAGGTACCATTGTCTAGATGATTGTTTTAGGCCATATATAGATCGTTTGAGCTTGTACACTTTGCGCTCTTAATCTTGGACCATAAAACCCGTTGGTTGATCCATATAGTTCTTCTCATTTAGTTCTCCATCGAGAAATGCTGTCTTAATGTTCATTTAGTAGAGTTCCAAACCCATATTTGCTACTATAGCTGGAATCAGACAAATTGAGGCAAACCTCACCACTGGTAAAAACGTTTTCTCATAGTCTATACCCTTCTAATGGGTATATCCTTTCGCCACTAAGTGAGCTTTATACCTATATATTGATCCATTCAACTTGCATTTAATCTTAAGAACCCATTTGTTCCCAATGAACTTACGCTCTATCGGTAGATCAACCAGATCCTAGACCTGGTTAGCCCTCATAGACTCAAACTCATTATTAAGTGCTTTCATCCACTCATGTTTAGTAAAAGATGAGAGAGCCTCATGAATTTTTCTTGGCTCATCATCATCATGCGAAGCTACCATAAAAACTTCCCCTTCAATCTCAAAACGACGACGGGGAATACTTTCACGTGTCCTTCTACGCAGCTGAGGTGGTTATGATTGGTTGACAAGTGGTATGCTTCCACTTGGATTCAAGTCCCTTTTTATAATTTGTAAGAGCTTAAAGAATTTCTTCCTCATTCTCAACTAAATTTCTTGGAGCATTTTCCTCTTGTTCTACAATCTCATGAAGTTCTAAACTCCTATCAATCTCACCTCTATTTAGAAACTTATCTTCAATGAAATCCACATCTCGTGACTCAATCTCAGTCACACTTCCATCAGTTTGTTCACCTATTAACACATACCCTTTAAAGTGTTCTAAGTACCTTATAAAGATTCACTTCTTCTCTCTAGGGCCTAACTTTTCATACTTATGAGAAAGATCGTGAATAAAATCCGTTGAACCCCATGGCCGCAAGTTACTCAAATTGGGTTTCTCGTCGGTCTATAGTTCATATTGGGTGAAAGTTACTGATTTGGAGAGTACTTGGTTAAGAATGTAGGCAACAGTCAAAAGTACATCCAAAAAAAAAAAAATGGTAGGTTTGCTTGCGCCATCATTGACCTAACCATCTCAAGCAGTATTCGATTTCTCCTTTTCGTCACGTCATTTTGTTGTGGCGTACTCGGCATTATCAACTGTCTTTTTATTCCTTTTTCATCACAGAGCCTTTTAAATTACTCAGAAAGATATTCTCATCTAACTAATTCTCAACCATTTTTAGATATTGCCTAAAGCATTCCAATGCTTCGGACTTATGGGAGATCAAGTAGACATGACTATAACGCAAAAAATCATCTATAAATGTGATGAAGTAGACACATTCGTGTTTTGCCCTCACACTCATTAGACCACAGATGTCTGAGTGGACTAATTGCAGTGGAAAAGATGTGTTAATAGCTTTTCCAAATAGTTTTCTCTTAACTTTTTTCATTAGACAATGTTCACATGCGGGCAAGATGACCTTAGCAAGATTACCTATCAGGCATTCTCTAGCTAATTGAGTCATTCTATCTTACCCTATATGGCCAAGCCTAGCATGCCATTTATATGAATCCAAATTATCATATGTAGAAAAAAAAGCAACAGACTCATTCATATTTGAATAATTCAAATCCATTATCATTAAACCGTCTAATAAAGAAGCCACACTATAAAACCCCAAAAAATAAAAAGAAACACAATTGTTTTCAAATATAATCCGAAAATCAAGTCCTAATAGAGTAACTACAGTCAGTTTCGTCGGATCTTGGAAGCGTATAGCACATTGTGGAGAAAGAGTGCGGCCACCCCGCAAGTCCAGCTTGTAGGTACCAAGTCCCAGCACCTTCACGCTAGCTTCATTCCCCATCTTGATATCACAGCTCCGAGTTGGAATCCGACGATACTCCCCAAATCTGACTCTGTCTCGCGCTATGTGTTCGATCGATCCTGAATCAACAGTCCACATAGGATAGGAGTGAGTAACCATCACATGGCTAGTTACAAAAACAATACGAGAAAAGTCAGAGTGTACCTTCTTCAGCTTAGTGCAATCACGAGCAAAGTGGACCTTCTTTCCGCAGTTGAAACACTCTAATTTTGACTTGTTCTTCCCGCGCTTGCCCCTCTTGCTGCACTGAGAAGTTCTTAACACCTTCTTAACTTGTCCAGCAGCTACCCCATTTTTGGACTTCTTGCGCTTAGGCCTTGATGCCTTGCGCGAACCAGAATTAGCCACATTGGCCGAATGATTGGGCTTGACAATCTCTAGGCGCTCAGCCTCTAGGTGCTCAGCCTCCAATTCTATGTGATGCGAGACATCATCAAAGTCTTTGATATTCTTGTTATGCATTAGGTTTTGGCTCATATTCTCCCAAGAACTCGGTAGTGATCTTATCACTGCCTGGACTTGTTGTTCATCAGTCAGGTTGTTTCCTACCGACTTAAATTTGCGGATCATGGTCAACATAGCCCTAAGATGGTTCTTCATCGTGTGGTCAGATCACATCTTATAGAAGTCAAACCTCATAGTTAATCCATACAACCTAGTGGCCGAAGTTTCACCAAACTTCAGCTTTAAAGCCTCCCACATGCTTTGGGTAGTGTCATAGGTCTCAAACTCACACAGTAGATCATTGTGCATGCTGCTTAACATTATTATGTGCGCGTACCGATTTTTCTTAACCCATTTATTATAGGCTAACTCATCTAACTTGTGTTGTTCCGAGTCTCATTCCTTAGGCTTAGTCGGGAAGTGAGATAAGGCCTTTACGACCTCTTGTTCATCTAAGACATACTAGATTTTACGATGTCATATGTCAAAATTCTTCCCATCCAATTTCTCCCCTTTGTTTAAATCAGCAACTATACTCTTGGATGTCATTTCACTACAATACGCAAAGAAGGGATATTACACACACACACACCTAAAAAATTTGTCACATTTATCCAAGCTAGAAAAAAAATAATTTAGACATGTCGCAAGATCAAAAAATCGCTAGGTTTCAGAATCATCTCTTGCACCACAATATCCAATTATTAAATTTCTAACCTAATTCTCGCGCAAATTTAAAAATATGTATATATATATATATGGGAGATTTAATCATAAATCTCAACCATCCCACTATCTAAAGTAGTCACCTAGTTTTAGTCACGCGTAAAGACAGATTCTACTAAAATCACAATAACATGTTAGGCCAGTTTACAAGGACAGCTACACCAACCACAGCAGCATGTTGGGTCAGTCTACAAAGATGATTCATATAAGACCATTACAGTCCATTTTTCTTATTCCAATAGTGCATTTACAGTTCTTACTGGGGTCACTACAATTCTTTCAGCCTATCAATTTACACTAACAACTCTAACTAAGACTACTTAGTGGGAATTTTCTATTTTATTATTGAATAAAATTAAAGCTAATGTCTAATCATACAAGCCTAATATTTATACATGATAAAATAAGCATAGATCCACACGTTCAATACACACATAAATGTAATCACATTTAATTTTAAAAAAAAAAAACCTTATAAAAGATCACATGTAATATTACATTATGGAATAATAAAAAAGCATGAATATCACCATATACGCACATATAATCACATGAAAGATCACATGGTATGACAGAAAATATATCTAAGTATATATTAAATCATGCCATTTTTTTATTATTTTATTACAGAAAAGAAATAAAAAACATAATAAATATACTTAAAATCCCACCTAAGCCAAAGGACACTCACAGCCCAATGGTGCACGCCAACCTTCAACATCATGTGGTCCTAGGTATGAATCCCAGGTTTGCCACATTTGTCCATTTTTCCTCCCCTTTTTTTTTTATAACATCTGCGCTATAGGCCCAAATTCTAGTCCAAAACAAATGGGTCAAGTGACCCAAGCCCAACCCAAGCAAAACAAATGACCAAAAGGTCATCTTTAATCTTTCGGCTAGGGCACTATTCACATGAACAATGCCCATTTCCAGCAAAAACTGGGTGCCGCTGTGGCACCCGCTTGAGGCCGGTGACACTCGCCTGAGGTGCACAGCACCACTAGGTGCACGTGGCAGCCTCCTTGTGTGCACAGCAGCCTACTGGTGCGCGCGGCACCACCAGGTTCACGCTGCACCAGGCCTAGGTGCATGCAGCACCAGGCCTAGGTGCATGCAGCACCAGGTGGAGGTGTGTGCTGCACCACGCGATGGTGTGCGCTGTAACTCTTTACGAAAATGGAGTTTTTTTTTGTTTGGTACAAAAAAAACACTTGGACAAATCTCAAGAAAAAAAAATCTGGGAACAATTATACCAAACTCTGATACCAATGTTAGAAAGTACAGCGGAAAAATACCTCAAACTCAGTTTATTAAATTGCTCCATAAGTTTCTCTAAACTGACAAACTCCCAGCATTTCCTCTTAGTGGCGAAGTGCACTACGTAGTATAAAATTAGAATGACACTTAACAAATCCACAGCCTAAATACTATTTCAAGAGAGAAAAAATAGAGAGAGAGATTCATTTTTTCAGATGGTTCCAAAAAACAAGCCGAGGGGGACTATTTATACTCTATCCACATACGACTAGCCTTAAAGGCCAGCCATTACTCTGCCAATTAATTGGCAGAAACACATGGCTTAAAGCCATACGTCACACTTTTGTAACGTTTTGGAGAAGAGGGGTCAGCCCATGTGGGCACCCCTCCTTCCTACAAAAGTAGTGTAACTTAATTTTTCGTCTAATTTAATTTTTTTTGTAATGTTTGTAATGAACTCAAGTGGGGAGAGAGCATGGCAGCAAGTTATAGAGCCCTCAAGCCCAGCTGTTGCCTAGCTTTCTTACTTCACTTGTAGTCTCAAGAGCATGGCAGCAAGTTGTAGAGCCCTCAAGCCCAACTACTGCCTAGCTTTCTTCCTTCATTTGTAATCTCCATTTCCAACTTTTAATTCCTTGTTCATTTAATTTAATGTCATTTATTCTTCTTGCTCCTTTAAATTTTTGTTAATTAATTTCAGCAAATTTAATTTACTATTTTGCATTTCAATATTTCACATTTCCTCACAACATTCAACTCTAAAATCATGAATCTGGTCCATGACCAGTGCTCTTTTATTTTTGTTGCGCTCTTCTATCCATTGCACATATCATCATTTTTATTTTTTCTTTGTAAATATCTCTAGTAGTTTATACAAGTTTATTTTACAACAACTTTCCTCGAGGAGACGATCTAGGAATTTATTTTTAATTATTACGCAACACTCTCTTGCACTTGGGATAGCCCTTGTGTTACTCATTTTTTAGTGGGTCACTTATACAAAAATAAAACATAGAACTTGGTTCCACGTACTCCTGACATGCTTGTCATCGCCATCAAATGGGTGTTTAAACCCAAGTTCAATGCACATGGTGAACTTGATCGACTCAAGGCTCGGTTGGTTACCATTGGCTACCAACAAA
This sequence comes from Platycarya strobilacea, assembly GCA_036898215.1. Taxonomy (NCBI): domain Eukaryota; kingdom Viridiplantae; phylum Streptophyta; class Magnoliopsida; order Fagales; family Juglandaceae; genus Platycarya; species Platycarya strobilacea. The sequence goes on from CM072545.1 coordinate 8,651,087, forward strand.
TCGATGGAATTGATTTTCTTGAAACTTATTCTCTTATTATCAAATCTAGTACTATACGCACTATTTTATATATTGCTCTTGTGTGCAAGTGGGACATTTGGCAACTTGATGTTAAAAACGCTTTTCTCCATAGCAATCTTCAAGAACCTATGTTTATGGATCAGCCTTCGGGTTTTATTGATCAATCTAAACCTACGCTTGTTTGCAAATTAAATCACGCTTTTTATGGTCTAAAACAAGCCCCAAGGGCTTGGTTTGATTGCTTTAGTTCCTTTTTACTTGAGTTTGCATTCTCATGTTGCATATTTGATCCCTCCCTCTTCACCTTCCATCACAAGATGCAACTATGTTTCTTCTTTTATATGTAGACGACATAATGCTTAATGGGTCCAGTCCATTTGTGCTAAATAACTTCATTGCTGCCCGGCATCACAAGTTTGACATGAAAGACTTAGAACCTTTACACTACTTTCTTGTTATACAAGTTACTCACAACTCTACTGGACCTTTTTTGTTCATAGGCTCAATATGCTTTAGATCTACTTCATCGAGCTCAAATAAAAGACTGCAAACCAGTAGTAACTCCCATGATATCAAAATCCAAGCACTTGGACAAGTCTCCACCCTTCTCTGATCCAAAGCTCTACCATAGCCCAGTTGGGGCAGTCCAATATCTAACTCTCACACGCCCAGACTTGTCTTTCAATGTCAAACTTGTGACTCAATATATGCATAATCCATTATTGGTTCACTACCAAATGATCAAGTGAATCTTGCGATATGTCCATGGAACTATTAATCTCAACTTTCAACTGTTTGCCGAATCCACACTCGATCTTTATGCTTTTGCTGATGCTAACTAGGCTGGATGCCTTGAAACATGACGCTCCACCACTAGTTTTTGTATTTTCCTTGGTTGAAATCGTATATCGTGGAGTGTCAAGAAACAACATATAGTCTTACGCTCCAGTACTGAAGTTGAATACCGAAGCCTTGCACATACCACTACTGAACTCACCTGGATCGTAGCTCTCCTTCGTGACCTTCGTGACCTTCGTGACCTTCGTGTTACTCAAGATACCATAGCTTCTTTGTGATAATTTGAGTACTCTACATCTCACTTGCAATCCTATCCATCACTCTCACAGCAAACACATCGATATCAATTTCCATTTCATAAGAGAAAAAGTTGCGTTGGGCCTTATTCAGACACAACATGTTCCTAGCTCTCTTCAACTTGCGGACATGTTCACAAAACCTCTATCTCACACCCAACTCATTGGACTTGCCACCATACTGAACCTTTGACAACGGCTCAGTTTGCGGGGGGTGATAACGAGAAGAATATAAATTCCTTTCATAAATCTCAGCAACCATGATTCTCTCCATAATCTCAGCAACAACAATTCTGTCCCAAGAAAAGCTCCACAACTTCTGCTATCAAGAACAACAACTTATCAACAACAACTTATAATAGTATCGTATATTTGTAAATATTTCCTTTTGTAAATACTCTGTTTCTTTCCTCAATTAAACCAGTATCCATCTTTGTGTGTGTGTGTATATATATATATATATATAGCTCCTTGCTATAAGATTTACTCAATAAGAAAGATCAATATGTTTTATCAACTTTTGCTCAAATTCTTTAGTTCTTTGGAAGCCAGAGACATATAAACAACAATGTTGACGTCTTAATGGTTGAAGAAGGTGTTGAAAGTATTATCAGGTTAGCACTGCTTCCTGATGAAGGTCCTTCACGCCTCTTCTTTTCTCGGAATGAGGTTTCATCTATTTTATTGAAATATGTTATGTTTCCTTAGACTCTTCACAATTTCTAGACAAAAAGCTGCATAAAGTGTTAAATACAAGAATAAGTTTTGTGCTTCTTATGCTTTGAACTCTAATTGTTTCTTTATTAGTCATTCATTAGTCTCACAAGTGCTCACAGCATGCCAACACCACTGAAATGTCAATAAGTGTAAACTAAGATATAATTATATTTTTTAAAATTAAAATTTCTTAAAACAGAAAATTTGGAATAAAAAAAAGATATTGAGAAAGATGGAAGTTTAATATAATCTAGACCAGTTAACTTTGATCAACGGGTGGTGCACATTGACTCATAAAGATCTTGTGGTGGGTGGCAACTACACCTTGAAGATCCCTGTTATGATCCCACATAAACTAAATATGTGATTGGTTGGTAGTTTATAAGTCTCTAGGTACTCTTCCCTTATAAGTCGATTTTCAAAGGTGAGTTCTACTAATGGGGTTCATAACAAATGATACCAGAACAGCTCCATCTCAAAGGCCACGTTGCGACAATTGCAATCGTGCAGCACAAGGGGTGATGCCGACATAATAGTATTAGTCGGAAGTTAGAAAAAACCTAGCGCACAGCCAGCTCATATGGGCATTGGGGCTACCGTGGACGTCGGTTGTGGAGTTTGGTGGTTGTTACGATCCCACATCGATTAAGTATGAGATTGGTTGGTGGTTTATAAGCCTCTAGGCACCTTCTCTTATAAGCCGATTTTCGAGGATGAGTTCTACCTAGGGAGTTCATAACATCCCAAAGTTCAAGGGGCACCCTCGCATCACTCATTTAACTCAAAATTGTGACCTCAAAATTGTGCCTTTTCAAACCAACTTCTTATGATTTTTCTCTTCATCCTTTATATTGCATTCAAAGGGAGAATTTGAGATTTTTTTTAATCTTGAAAGCTTTGTATCTAGCGTTTCTTATTGTTCTTGTTATTATATATAGTAAAATATATTAGATATAAGAATTATTATTATTATTATTATTATTATAGAAGTCTAATCCCTCTAGATAAATTCTCAATTCCACTAGAGAAGATAAAAATTGGATTGGTTGTTGCTTCTATACATCCATGTTAGCAAAATTCACACACACACACATATAGATAGCAAGTCTATATATACTACGAATCAAATTCGTAAAGTAGAGATTTGTGCTACATTTTGCTGGTTTGGACTAGTTGTAGGAGATTTCTACTCTTTTCTTTCTGCGATATTTGATTATAAGAAGTGAAAACATAGATAGATAGCAAATAGAAGATTTTTCGAATTGATGGAGAATGACAGTTAGGAAATGTGGCGCATACGGGAGATACACACCACTTTAGAAGTATATAGGTCAATTGGATTTGGAGAATCCCAGGTCGTGGGACCCAAAAGTCCTGCAAATGCTGGCAATAGGAACTTCTTAGTGCGGTGGTGCGTGGATCTCACGTGCGCTTTGAACCGCATGTATGATTCACGAGCCGCTACGATCGACAATATTCTTCGGCCATCTAAAAGATTAGCAGTTGGAGAATCTTGTGGTGGGTAGCATGGTGGTCGCTAGGCTCCAAAAATCAGTAAATCGGCGTCTCTCCTTGCTACGGATGGGAAAAAAATGAAAAATAAGGACGGTACAGCTTTTGGACTAACCAGATGAAAAGAGTGAGAGAGGCACCAAAGCTCCATCCCATCCGGGAGGGAAAAATGGGATCTTTGGGCGGGTTTTGATAAGGACAAATACGCTGGAGGGAAGTGAAGAAAACTTTTGATGGGTTTTGTCCTCTTCTTTGTAGGTGTGTGTATTTGCATGTTCTTATTATTATTCTTGGTTTAATAACAAGACAAAATGAGTCAAATGGGTTAATGATGTACGAAGAGGCTAGCCTAAAATCTCATCTCATCTCATTCTAATATAATTATTATGATTTTTTTAGATTTTCGTGTAAAATAAAATAAATAATTTATTTCTTTTTCAAATTTAAAAATAATGATAATATTACATAATATTTTATTTAGAGGATATATATACCGTAAAAAAGACTCAAGGTCGCTTTACATTTTAATTATTCTCCAATTATGTACAATATGTTGGAAATATTTTCAAAAGAAGTATTTATTATTTATATTATATTATTTATTTATTTTTAGAATTTATGAATTATCTTGAGAAGAGAGAATTATTGAAAGTTTGTAAGGCTTATAGTATTTTGGGTCTATCAAACTGTAAGTCTCTAATTGGTTTAGTGGTATTGAGGTTCTAGGTTTATCCATGGGATTGGGTTTGAGCCACACCTCTTTTAAAGGAGGGTTGTTAGGGTTGTAACCTGTCTAGTTTGGTTCAATTTTAGACAAATTTTGCGACCAAACCGGTATATATCGATTTTTCATTTTTAAGAATCAATATCACAACGATTACCTTCCTAAACTGGTACTTTCGATTTTATTAGTTCCGATTTGGTTAGGTCCAATTCTTGATAAATATTAAATCTCTAATCTCTTATACTTGATATATATTGTGAGATTCCAAGTTTAGTGTGTTTTAATTTATTTATTAGTACTATTATGGTTTATCTTATTTCATCATATTATTATTTTTTATTTTATTATGATTATGGGTTATGTTATTTTATTATTGTTACTAGCTGTTTATCTTGTTTAAAATTGATTTTTTTGTATTTTAATTAGATTTATTTTATTCTTTTCTTCTTTGTTTGAGCCCTTATTGGTGTTATGGGTTGTGTAAGAACTTTTCTTTTAGTGTTGTTTCCTATTGGGCCGAATGAGGTGTGTGAAATGAGCTTAGCCTGTGTGCGTGAAACCCAGCCATTACCCCCTGCCCCCCACATACAACACCGTTTTGCAAAGCCAAGGGGTAGTAAAACCCTAAGTTTTCTTTCTCTTCTCACATGTTTTGCCTCGTACTCTCGCCCCCTGAATCTCTCCTCTTCTTCTTCTCGCAGTAGTGAGCCTCATCGCTGATCACCACCAAGCTCCCCTATCCTTCGGCAAGCCTCCCAACCAAACCCAACCTCTCTCTGTTTAGACTTGATTGGTGTTTTAATGGATCTTAATTCCCTTAAGGGATTTGAAGGGGGTCAGTCTTCGGTGCAAAATGAATTTTATGAGGCTTGGTATAATTTAAGCCAAGGTGAAGATTTGCTGAGTGTGACTTTAATACAATTGAATAAGCGCCTCAACCCGAGACTTCGCTCGACACTCGCTCAACATCCAGCTTGAGCGAGTCTAGGTCCGAGAGGTTCGCTCGTCCCTCACTCGAATTCCAGCTTGAGTGAGATTTGCACAGAGAGTTTGCTCGAGTCTCGCTTGACTTCCAACTCGAGTAAGATGTAAACCCTAATAGTCGCTCGAGCAGATTTTAACTCCGCTCTAGTGAGATGCCGTTTTCTAAGGTTGCACGGCGTTTACTATATAACAAACACTTTTGAGAGCAGCCAAATACTTGTGAGAGAGAGGATCTTCTTTAAACAGTCTTGAGAGTTCATTGGGTGTAATTGGGCTTTGGGTTTGGGAGAATTGTTGATTGATCTCTTGTACTCCATCTTCGTTAATAATGAATTCATTTCGACCAGCCCCAACAGTGAATGTAGGCTCCCATTGAGTCGAACCACTTAAATCTGTGTATTCTATGTGTGGTTGTTGATTTTATCACTTTTGTTTACATTGTGATACTACAATTAACCATTCAGTTTAAGGCATATTCCTAACAAACTAGTATCAGAGCGCCAAGTTTTGTGCTAGATCGTAAGGGATGGCATTTATGGCAAAGTTTGAAATAGAAAAATTCGACGGTCAGAGCAATTTTAGTTTGTAGCAAATCAAGATGAAGGCAATGTTGTGACAATAGTGGCTAAAGTGTTGAAAAATAAGCCAGATTCTCCCACACCCAAGAAGGAAGAAGAGGAGAAGGCACATAGTACACTATCCTTTTGTCACTATCTGATGGAGTTCTGAAGAAGGTTGCCGATGTGGAGAAAGCCAAGGATTTGTTAAAAATTTGAGAGTCTATAAATGAAGAAATCGCTTACCAACTGATTGTATATGAAGCAATGGTTATACATGCTCAAAATAAAGGAAGGTACTCCTATCTCTGAACACTTAAATGAATTAATAAGATTATTATGGATATGAGGAATATTGACATTAAATTTAATGAGGAGGATCAAGTTTTAATTATTTTGTGTTCGTTACCCATGTCGTACAGTAATTTTATTTACATCATGCCTTATGGTAGAGACACAATTTATTTAGCCGACGTTAAGTCTACTTTAGGTTCAAAGGAATTGAGAATTAAACTAAATGGAGAGGGTATCGAAAATCAAGCCACTGGTTTGTTTCTTAATGATTCCTCTAGTAGGGGTAGATCTAGTGAGAAGGATTCAAAGAAGAATAAGGGAAAATCCAGGGGCAGTTTACAATCCAGGGGCAGTAATAAGAACAATGTTAAGGGTTACTATGTCACAAATTTGGCCATTATAAAAATGAGTGCCCTAAACTGAAAAATAAGAAGGAGGACTCTAGTTCCTTTAATGTTGTTAGTATTGCTGATGAAAAGACTAATGGATCAGACATTGTCCTAAGAATTAGCGACTCTAGTAGTCGCTTCACTAACAAGTGGGTTATGGACTCAGCTTGTACATTTCATATGTGTCCCAAGAGAGACTGTGATATGGCTTGTAAAATTGCTGAAGTTGGTTCAGTGAGAATTAAGATGTTTGATGGGATTATTAGGACATTATTTAATGTCTAACACATCCCAAATTTGAAGAAGAATTTTATTTCTTTGGACACTCTTGATACTTTGGGTTTCCGGTACACCAGTAAAGGTTGAGCCATTAAAGTCAGTAAGGGCTCCATGGTTGTGATGAGTGGAGATAAGATCATCTAATTAGATTGTAAAACTATTTTAATTATAAAATAGATCTAACGTATCATATGAGCCCATGTCAGTTTGCGGTTTTGCTTTTATAAAATCTCTTTATAGATATAGCACATTTCGTATGTTTAACTCTTAAGAACATTATAACTATCAATCTTAAAATAAATCTTCTCTCCAATTTATGCCTCCAACAGAGTGATCTGCCTATCTACTAACAAAAAACAGAGAGTATCTTACCACATTTAGAGCATTTCAAAAACTTTTATTCAAGCAATACCTATTAAGCAAGACATCATTAGATTTTCCTTAGAGTTCTTTTACCATTGTTATAGCATCACAAACACAACATATTATTGCTCCATCTGGGCTTCCTTGTTTGTTTGTTGTCCCTATCTTTGATCAGCTTGGTAATATTGTTGTTATATTTCACTGCATTCGTTTGATTCATGCCTTGGGTAGGTTATGTATCTCTACATGATTTCTTGTGCTAGCTTGATTATGATTTGTGCATCTGTGCAATTTACTGTAGATCTTTTTTTGCAAGACTTCTTGTATGATATTTCTATTTCTTTGTTTATATCTTGAATTTTTGAGAGTTTTTGATATCCGTATGGCAAGGAGATTCTAAGGAAGCTAATGACAGTAACTTGTGTGAGATCTAATAAGCAAATACAAAATAGCTCAGTGAATGAAAGATCTTTTTATGTTTCGATTCATTATTTTTTCAGAAATTTTATTTATGGTCCTGTCAACATTTTTTTATATAATATTAAATAAATAATATCTACTTACTAAAAATCACATCATGAAATAACAAAAATGATAATAATAAAAGGAGATGATGGACAACATAATTATTATATACTCTATCACCTATGATAAGTACTGGAAAAAAAGGAATTTGGCAATATATTGAATTCTAAATAAGAAGAATTTTATTTAAGGTTGCTCATGGAGTCTGCAGGAGTTCCTAGAGAGATTGAATGTGAAATGGTAATAAAAATTTTATTTATCATATATTCTATGTTCTTTCTATTTCACCCGTTTTTTCACAACCAATAAACAATGTAAAGGTGGAGGAGGATGGTACACAATCCATGTCATCTATTGTGCATACAGGCATATATGAAACTACATCAACCAATAACTTAGTGCATGCGGGTTCATTCTCATCTTTTTTGGAATGCCTACATGGCTATTTATAATTGGTTGGTACCAAAATAAAATTGACACTCATTCGGCTCCCAGCATTTCTCATTATTTTTGTGTTGTTATTGGGTTCCTAGAGAATATGGGGATGAGTACTTACACTGTTTTTAGAATCCGTGATGGATGCCATAGGAATATCTTATGTTTACAGTATATTTATTGTGTTCAATCTTTGGAATTTTCTTGGAGATTTTTTTTTTTCGCTTTGTGTGTTCAATTGTTGGTAGCAAAGCAGCATCTGCTCCTCTATTTACAGAGAGTTGACGCCTTATCTCTATCATAATTGCATACACTTATTATTCAAGGGCATTCAGTTCACCTTCTTGTCGGCCTCTTTTTCTTCCTCTTAGATGGTCTTACAATGTATTCTTAAGTTTTAGAGGAACAGATACTTGAAATATTTTTAATGCTCATCTATATCCTACTCTATGTCAAAGGGGAATCAAAACCTATAGAGATGACAAAGATCTTGAAAGAGGAGAGACAATTATACCTACACTTCTCAAAGTCATTGAGGAGTCAATGATCTCTATTATTGTATTATCTTCAAACTATGCATTATCTACATGGTGCTTGGAAGAACTAACGAAGATCCTTGAGTATAAGAAAATAAAACAACAAATTTTTTTACAAGTGTTTTACCATGTAGATTTACTAGAAGTGCGAAATCAAAGGGGAAGTTTTGGAAAAACATTAGCTAAACATCAAAAGAAGTTTAAGGAGGACCCGAAGGTGCAGAAGTGTAAGGAAGCCCGGCAAAATGTTGCCAGTTTGGCTAGAAAACATTTGGAAGACGTATACTACTTCCTTAACTATTAAATTAATTGAGAATAGACATTTTCTTCAATCGAAATTGTTCATTGAAAAAAGTATCATGTATTCTTTGAGCATGTGAGAAACATATAGTTCTGAGTGACATGTCAATTTTTTAACTTCAGCCATTTAAATAAGGGTGTAAATGGTCTTGTCCGACCCGAAAAATTTGTGGACCGGTTCCATTCGGTTCAATAATTCTCTCACCTTGGACTGGACCGAACTCCTATTCGGTCCATAGTGATCCGATCCAATTCGGTCCAGGGGCGGTCCGGTCTGGTCTAAGGGTACCCCATATGATTTAAGGAGCTAAATTTAATCTGAAATTCTGCAATAATCAAATATATATTTTTTGTCCAAATTTAATTATTTTCAGTCCAATTAGTAATAATATATTAAATAATAATAATACACTTATTATTTATATGTTAATATTATAAGAGTATATATTATATATTAAGTATGTTATTAAATTATAACTAATGACACTATTACATTAGTATATTATATATTTATATGTTAGTAAATAGTGATAAATTATTAATAATATATTAAATAATAATAATACACTTATTACTTATAAGTTATTACTAATACTATATATAGAATTAGATATACTATAATTTATATTTTTATACTACAACTAATCAACTACTATAAATTATAATATGTTAATATTATAAGAGTATATATTATATATTAATATGTTATTATATTAATCTATATTAATATAAATATTATAATTTATATACTATTATATATATATATACATATATATATATATAAATGGTGGGAAGTTCGGTCCGATCTGGTCTGATCTAGGGGAAAAAATCCCTTGAATTGGGACCGAACCGGACCGAATTCCATTGGGTCCGGTTCGATCCCAGTTCGATCTTTTTACAGCCCTACTTTTAAAAAAGCATGTGTTATTAGCTACTTAATATAACGCTTGTCATTTTTTTTAATCTATCAGAGGAATTTTCTTCCGATCCAATATGAAGAAAAACTCTCGATAAAAACCCAATGAATGCATATATTTATTTCTATTTTCGTTCTTGTCTTTCTCGTTTAATATTAGAGCAATGCTAGAGATCCTTACTTGTTTCTTATTTTACTTTTTTTTTATATTTTATTTACATGATGTTTTTAACATCTTAAAATATTTTTAAAAATATAAAAAAATCACAACATTATTTAAAAATACTTACTTAAAAATTATGTAAAAAAAATTTTTAAAAAAAGTAAAGTTGAGAACAAGTAAGGATTCCAAAATCGAGATTCTAACATTTTTCTTAATATTAATGGGACATGGGCCTTATAACCACGGTGGACTTTTGTAGGCCTTACCCACCTTATACCAATATATATGGGCTAGCAATCAATTTCGCCACATCAAAGATAAAGATTATGACTTGAAAGAAAACAAAAGTGATGGGAAGAATAGAGAAGCGACACTTAAGAACACTCACTCACATGAACAGTAACATGTTACTATTCATGTGAGTGAGTACCCTTGAGTATGGCAACCTTTAGGAATTCGTGCTCAGACTTTCTGCTTCTGCTCGATCGTTTGTTTCTCTTCGGCTTTGCTACAACACAATAATCGGTGTTGATCGATCTCAATATTTATAAAGCTTATGGTTAGCCTAATTGTAGAAGGAATAGAACACTTGGGCGCGCGCGCTGTGGTTTTAGTGTTTGAATAAAGCTTCAATTCTTTCTTTGGTTTGGACTGTCGACGTACGTGATCTCTTGTTTTGAAATCCATGCAGTAGGTTAAAAAAAAAAAAAGGACTTATCATCTTGTTTGTTTTCTGTTTTGACTGGGTATCTTTTTTTTTTTTTTTTTTGTAAGCTGAATCTCTGATTTTGAATTGGGGCCTTGAGTTGTGGTTTATCCCAAAACTTAATATATTTCACACTAATCCAGGGAGAAAATAGATATAGTTCTCTAAGTTCTGGATAAAATAGAACTCTTTTGGGTATTGGATACCGAAATTAGCGAAATTGCAATACTATCATTTTTTTTTTTTCAAATTACTCCCTGAAATACTCATAATCTTTTTGCAAGTAATTTACTCCCTGGGATACTAAAATGGCTAGTTAGAACCCTATGCTATCAATTTAGTCAATTTTCATCTTGATTAGAGTTGACTTTCAAAATTGATGAAAAATAGGACGGAATATGATCATTGACCGAGAGCACTACAAATTCAGTAAATTTGATTGTTTTGGGTGCAAACTGGAAAAAACGATGGCGGTTCAAAACTGCAAAATGTATTTTTTCTGAACTCCTGGTATATGACAGATATTGTAGATGGGCATTTAGCTAGAAAAGGTTCCATTTTTTCCCGAAAAAGTAACAATTTGACCTCCTGGCTATAAAAGTTTTAAGCTTCCTTCTATCTTTTCCCTTTTTGTCAGTTTCTAGCAAGCTGGGGAAATTTTCAGATCTTTTTGTTGCAGTTTTGTCATGGAATTTCTTGATTCAGCAACAATAGTGACAAATCTTTGGGTGATCTGTATGATTGTTTGAATTTGAAGTCCAGTTACATGGAGGAGAAGGACAAGTTCATGATTTACTAAATTAATTTACAGAACAAAGCAACTTTCCTTCTTGTATTATTTCTGTCTTAAACAATCAGGTTATAGTTTATATGGCTTAATGATTCCCTTTGTGGGTGTTTGGAATTTGGATAGTCAAGATTCAGTTCACCATTTTATGCACTAATAAGCATGCCAGTTCAAGCTTCTCAAGTGTAACTCAAAAGTCAGGTCTGGTCTAGCTTGTTGATTTGAAAACACTCGATAAGCTCGATCTGTTGCTTATGCATCCATGAACAGAGTCATATTTCCTTGTTCTCAGAGATTCTTGGGTCGGCCTGGCAGGACTACTGTTGTCCTGACAGGTTTTCATTAGTATTGATACTTGCACTTATGTAATGCATTGAAAAGGAAAAAGATCTATTTCTTAGAATCTAGCAAACGGTAATAGTCATTCTGATTAGTGAACCTATTTAGGCAATTTACACTGATCTTTTCTTGGGGCTGTGCTATCATCTATATTCCACCTACAACTTAGCATCATATATTAAACAAGATTTTCTGGGCCTTCTGTGTGTTGGAGGATGCGCAGGGAAGCAAAGGATTTGCAGGGTAACGAAAACAAGGCGCAAGATGACAGAAAAGAGAAAGTGGAGAATCACAAAATATTCTATTCTCTCTCTTGTATCTGCAATGTACAGCGTGAATGGCTATATATAGGCAACAAATGAATAAATAAATAAAATGGAAATTGAATACAAAACAGAACAACTTAAATATTAGAAATGGCATATTTAATCATCCATAGTCTGCTTGTCTGGAGGCACAACAGGGGAGGGAACATGAGGAACTTGAGAGGTGGTATGCTCATGAGATAATTCCAATACTGTGTTTGTCTCGAAGCCGTTTCAATGCTACCCCAGCTGCTGCGGGCAATGTAGAACACAAATGTATGGTTTCAAAGTTAGTCTAAATGCTAGCTTTCTAAAATTTAGGCTATTACTTTTTTGAGTTATGCACATTGGCTTCTCCAGGTCTGATAATGAAGCTCAAAACTGCTATATATGCCACATATGAGATACATTTCAGTTGTTTATATTGTGGTAATTAAGTTCGAATGTGCTGGCTGAATTTTGCCACACTTGAAGCTATGGATGCTTTTTCAGGATCTACAAGTTTTTGATATTGAACTTATGCTAAATAACTAGCAAAACGATCATGAATTGTTTTGATGCATGGATGGATGCCCAATTTCCTATGTCCAAATGCCATTGCCATTAACATGCAGACAGGAACTTGTTGCGCACAAATAATACTGTCCAAAATTACACAAGACAATATTTAAGTGGTTTGGCAATTTGCCTACGTCCACTGGTGCCAAATTTACTATATTTTCTAAGATTTACAAAACACTCAAGAAATTCTCACGTACACTCTCAAATTTGCACACATCTCTACTCCTACCAGAGCTATCCTTTTATAGGAGAGGTTTTACAAAATGCAACAGTCAAAATGGTAGGTAAAGAGTAAGTACAGCCAATGTTTGATTTTTTGCATTCAAACTTGGATGGTGCATAGGACGGTGCGGCCATTGTTGAAGTTTCTAGGTGGCTGGCTGGTTGGTGCAGCTATTTGGACGGTGCAGCCTTCTTCATTCTCACTTGGGTATTCACATTAAGGTGGCTTAATCAACAATCACCCCCTCCATCGAAGTGTGCCATACTAGGTTACTTACAAACTGATTCATTTTTCAAATGAATGCACCTCCTTCTTTGACGTGAGAGACTTCTGCTAACAAATGCGCTATAAGAAGCCAAATGCACCCAAAAGTGCCAACACGCTCGAAGGTGCTCAGCAGCTTACAATATTGATCAATTCCAAGTAGTGTTGGAACCGATCCCTGTGATGACTTTCGTCAACATATCTACTGGATTATCTTCAGTGCCAATCTTCTGAAGTAATATGTCCTCTTTTTCTAATATCTCACGTACAAAGTGAAATCGGACATTGATATGTTTTGTTCGAGAGTGATACACTTGATTCTTGGCTAGGTGAATTGCACTTTGATTGTTACAGTAAACGGTAACCTCTTGCTGTATAAAGCCCAAATCTGTTACCAGCCCTGTAACCAAATGACTTTTTTTACGGCTTCTGTTACAGCCATATATTTAGCTTCTGTGGATGATAGTGCAATCATAGACTGCAAATTCGATCGCCAACTAACTGGTGCTCCAGACATAGTGAACACATATCCAGTTGTCGATCGCCGTTTGTCAAGATCACCAACATATTTTGAGTCAACGTATCTAGTTACTAGACTATCTTTACTCTTCTCAAACCTTAAACCAATATCTACGGTCCCTAGAATATATCGTAGAATCCATTTAGCCACATGCCAGTGTTTCTTTCCAGAATTATGCATATAACGACTGACCAAACTGACGGCCTGAGAGATATCAGGTCATGTACACACCATGACATACATTAGACTACCAACAACACTTGCATACGGGACATTCTTCATGTAGTCCCGCTCTTCATCATTTTTAGGAGACTGCAATGCACTGAGCTTGGAATATAGGACCATTGGAGTACTCACCGGCTTCGTCTTTGAGTCTATATTGAAGCGTTGCAATACTTTATTCAGATATTGCTTCTGAGTAAGGTAACTGTACATTTCACCCTATCTCTACTGATCTCCATCCCCAATATTCTTCGTGCTTCTCCTAGATCTTTTATTTCAAACTCATGACTCAACTGAGTTTTCAAACGATTTATCTCCACCTTGTTTTTACATGCAATCAACATATCATCTACATATAAAAGCAAATAAATGAAAGATCCATTTGCAAGTTTTCTGAAATACACACAATGATCGTATTGGCAACAAGTGTATTTCAAGTCCATCATAAAGCGATGACATCGCTTGTACCATTGCCGAGGTAGCTGCTTCAATCCATAGAGAGACTTCTTCAACCTGCAAACCCAATTTTCTTTATCGGTTTCTTTAAACCCTTTTGGTTGAGACAGATAAATCTCCTCTTCCATATCACCATGCAAGAAAGCTGTCTTCAAATCAAGTTGTGCTAACTCAAGATCATTTTGTGCAACCAAAGCTAGCAATATTCGAATGGATGAATGCTTCACAACAGGAGAGAATACTTCCCTATAGTCAATTCCCTCTGTCTGAGCGTAGCCCTTGGCTACCAATCTAGTTTTGTATCGTAATCTATTTTTAGAAACTTGATCATCTTTCTGATTAAAGATCTACTTACAGCCAATTGACTTCTTTCTTTGTGGAAGTGACACAAGTTCCCAAGTCTGGTTCTTATGAAGAGACTACATCTCCTCCTTCATCGCCTTTGTCCATTCATCCCGTTCACTGGATTGTATGGCTTCTCTGTAAGTGGTGGGAATCTCACCCCCTTCAACTAATAGTGTATATGTCACATAATCTGCATAACGTGTTGGTACACGTTTCTCTCGTCTTAGCCTGTTAGTTGCTATTGATTCAATTTGACTTGGAGGTACTGTGACTGTACGATCAACCTCTTCTTATCTGTCTTCTCTTGAATCATTTGGAATAATAAACTCCACATTCTGCGAATCACCGTGTGTTTCGCCATCATAATTGTCTTTATTGGAATCTTTATGCTTATGTGACCTAAGCATCTCAGATTCGTTGAATGTAACATCTTTACTGATGATTACCTTCTTAGACTCTATGCATCAGAGTCTATATCCTTTTACACCAGAACTAAAGCCCAAGAATTTTGCTTTCTTGGCTCTAGGATCAAGCTTACTTTCTTTAGCATGATAGTAAGAAGGACATCCAAAAACGTGTAAAGAGTCATAATCAGTAGCATGTGTACATTTCCATATTTTAATAGATGTCTTCCCACCATTGGCAGCTGTGGGTAATCTGTTGACGAGGTGACATGCATATGTCACAGCTTCAGCCCAAAATTTCTTACTGAATCCAGCATTCAGTAACATACACCGTACTTTCTCTAGCAAAGTACGATTTATCCATTCTGCCACACCATTTTGCTGTGGTGTTCCTCATACCCTGAAGTGTCTGACAATTCCCTCTCTCCGACATACTTCCATGAAAGGGTCTAGAGTGTACTCCCCTCCATTATTTGATCTGAACCGCTTAATTTTTCTGCCGGTCTGAGTCTCAATCATCTTCTTCCAAACAAGAAAGATGTTCAACACTTCATCTTTATTCTTCATCATATACACCCACACACGACGAGAATAATCATCTACAAAAGTTACAAACTAATGCTTACCTCCCAAAGATACAATTTTGGTAGGTCCCCAAATATCTGAGTGTACATAGTCAAGTATCCCCTGTGTATTGTGAACAGCGGTTCCGAACTTGATCCGTGTCTGCTTCCCCAATACAGTGCTCACAGAAAGACAATTTACCATTCTTTTCACCTTTGAGTAAGCCTTGCTTTACGAGTGTTTGGAAAACTTTTTATCCAACGTGTCCCATACGCATATGTCAAAGACTGGTTGTATCAGCATTAGTCTCATCTAGCTTCTCACAATATGTAGAAGCTCTTTCAACAACAATACTTCCTTGCAAGAAGTACAAGTTTCCTCCCTTCAAACCCTTCATAACCACCTGAACTCTCATTACCACTTTGAGAGCTCCGTCTTCAATATTGATTCTGAATCCCTTTAAATCCAGAGATCCTAATGAGATAAGATTTTTTCGCAAGTGCGGAACGAACCAAACTTCTATCAGAGTCTTGACAGTTCTATCGTACAACTTCAACCAAATGCTCCCCATTCCCTGAGTCTTACAGGCACTATCTTTGCCCATAAGTACTGCTTCACCTTCAATCTCTGTGAAGTGGGTTGATTCTTCTGTTGTCCTTTCAATTTGGGACAATCCTTCTTCCAGTGTCCTTTGTCGTGACAATAGGAACACTCATCTTTGATGAGTTTTCTGCCAATTGATGAACCACGTGATGTGGCCCGAGTTTTTAATTAATAACTTTTCTTCTTTCTTGGATACCTTGACTGTGGTCTACCTTTTGCTGTCAATGTTTCACTTGATGTATCTAGCTGTACCTGCTTATTTTTTCTACAGTACTCATTGCTAATTAGAGAACTAGATACATCATTAAAACTAATTTTTTCCTTCCCATATAATAGTGTAGTAACTAAATGGTCATATGTACCGAGTAAGGAATTTAACAATAGTAAAGTCTTATCTTCATCTTGGATTTCAACATTCAAATTTAATAAATCAGCAAGAATCTGATTGTAACTATTCAAATGTTCAGACATACTAATACTTTCATAAAATTGGAATCTGAATAACTTTTTCTTCAAATGCAAGCGGCTTTCAATGCTCTTTTTCATGAACTTATTTTCCAATTTCTTCTAAAGATCTTTTGCATTTGTCTCTCTCATGACAAAATACTTCTGATCTTTGATAAGACACAAACGGATTGTACTACAAGCTTGGGTATTAAACTTCCTCCAATCCTTTTCCGTTATTTCGTTGGGTTTTTTCTTCCAACACCATATCCAACTCTTGTTGAATCAAAACGTACATCACTTCACATTGTCACATGCCAAAGTTAAAAGTTCTATCGAACTTCTCAACTTCAAACTTGGCATTTAAAACTGTGAACCTACGCCCTGAACTATTGGCATTTCCAGAGTTCCTATCTCCTCCAATACCTTCCATATTAATTTAAAAATTTTAGAAGATAAATTTCAAAATTCTAACCATACGGATGAGTCCAGAATTATCCAAATAGTTGGAAAGTACTATTTGATCGTCAAAATCGGACTCCAAATGGCTTAGATCAAGCCCAAAATCAGATCTGTAATTCGGACGGTCTAGATCTGTCTGACGCGTGTGATACATGCGTTGAGGGTGTCTGAGGCGCGTGGGGCGCGTGACTTACACGCGCGGAGAAGTGAGTGGGGCGCATGAGGCGCGTGGATTTCACACGTAGGGACATTGTAAGGCCATGTGGGCGCGTGGTTCCACGCATTTGCAACTTCGACCGGCTCATGGCAGTGCGTGTGAGGGCGTGCCAGCGTGTGGCGTGTGTACATCAGTCGTCTTGAACCTCCAGCTGCGAGTGGAACGTGTGGGTACACACTCCGATCTTCTACCGGCGCGCATGGGCTCCTCTGACGTCTGTTTTCGATTCCGTTTGCGCCTACGGATTCCTCTCGACCCAAGGGACAGCCTAGAGTTGTCAAAAATTAATTCTGACCAACTTGATTTCTAGACAGTGCGAACCAAAGTTTTGATATCAATTGTTGTGCACAAACAATACTGTCCAAAATCACACAAGACGATATTTAAGTAGTTCGGTAATTAGCCTACGTCCACTGGTACCAAATTTACTATATTTTTTGAGATTTACAAAACACTTAAGAAATTCTTACGTACACTCTCAAATTTGCACACATCTCTACTCCTACCAAAGCTTGCCTTTTATAGGAGAGGTTTTACAAAATGCAGCAATTAAAATGGTAGATGAAGAGTAGATACAGCCAACATTTGATTTTCTGCATTCAAACTTAGACGGTGCCTAGGACGGTGCAGCCATTGTTGAAGTTTCTAGGTGGGTGGATGGTTGGTGCAGTCTTATTCATTCCCACTTGGGTATTCACACTAAAATGCAGCCTTATTGATATTGAACCCATGCTAAATAACTGGCAGAACGAGCATGAATTGTTTTGATGCATGGATGGATGCCCAATTTCCTATGTCCAAATGCCATTGCCATTAACATGTAGACAGGAACTAAGCTAGGATTTGCTTCATTGATTCTGGTCCTAAGGTGTGGTAATTACTAATTATCGTCTTTCTTAAATTTTTAGGTTATGGCCAGCTTCCTTCTTTTACACAAGTATGGGATATGTACTCTAGGCTATGGCTTGTGGCCTCCAATGGTTATCCTGATCTGTAAAATTGTCAACACTTAGTTAAAATGCAATATGCTTTGCCTGCAATAGTTGTAGAGGTGTTTGGGCTTGTGCTGGAGACAATGGCTGGCATGTGGAGGACCAGACTTCAGATAGCAGATTGTTGGGTTATGTATGAAGCTTGGTTTTGTGAGTTGAAATGCACCGTGTTTTTTAAAGATTTAACGTAAGAAAATTTTATTTTTTGAATTTGTCCTCTTCTCCCTCCCCCCCCCCCCCCCCCCAAAATCTCTCCTGATGACAGCATTTGTTGCCTTCTTCACCGGAAAACTCTCTATCTCTCACTCACAATAGCATTGACTTAGTGATGGGCTAATTGACATGTGGGTCTCAGACACAATTTTGGAGCTCGATATTGCACTCTTTTAAGTTGGTTGCTCCGGGTGGCTAGTTCTCTTCGTGCAAGTTGGTTGCGCCATGGGACTCTATGTGCAAGTTGCCTGCCTCTTTGTAAGTTGGTCTTGATTTTTATTTTCTCCCATTATCTGTTCGGTAGAACTACTAAACCAAATTAGATGCCTCGTCAATTTACATGTAGTCGTGAATCTCGTTTTCTGACCACCATTGATGCCTCTTCTCATGGCATGGTAATGGCATTTCCATCTGGAGTCAATCCAGATATCAAGTCCAAAGATCTAAGAAGTCAAGGCAGCAATAGGCAGAGTTTTGTATCTAGAACTATCCGATTTCAATTAATTAGTCCACTAATTTAGCAACAAAAAAAAATTAACTGTTGTAAAATGATAACTGGTGCAGCACATTGCTTAAAATTGAGTCTTATGGTTGCTTGATAATGCGCACATAGGCGCTCATGGCTGCAAGTAATCTGAAAGGAAATTGAATTCTCCTTGTTATATTGCACTCCACAGATTGACCTGGGTTCTGAAAGGAGTAGCAATCGGTCTTGTTTGGATAGGGAAATAAAATAAAATAATTTATATAAAAGTTAAATAAAATATTATTAAAATTAATATTATTTTTTAGTATTATTATTATTTTGATATTTAAAAAAACTAAAATCAAGATTTTAAAAAATTGAATAGTTTATTATATTATATTTTGTATAAAAACTTGAAAAAATGATGAAATGTAATAAGATGAGATGAGTTAAAATAATTTTTCAATCCGAGACCTAATTTAGTAAAAAATCACTTTGTTCCATGGAAAATGAACCTATCCAACACACATATCTCCAATGAATATCTCCTATGAATTCATTTTGCAATGGATTCTATTTTATTTTGTCCAGATTAGCAGACTTGGTCCAAAGTAACCAAAATCTCGAGCATATTGCATTAACACCATTTTACCGTTTACAATGGCCTTGTTTCAACGGATATAATGAAATGGATGGGATGGGTTTTTAATGGCCTAAAATTCCGGAATTGGGGATTGGTCAGAATTCTATGTACGTTGCGTGAAGTATTGTACATTGACATATATTTTACCTGAAGTAATTTAAATTATTCTCTACCTCTCCGCTTCTCTTTATCATTATTGGGCTTTGACAGCATGTTAAAATGGTAAGCCCATTGTTTTGGGCTAAGAGTCTAAGACTTGGCTAAAGTAAGGAAAGACTCGGCTAATATTTGGGCATCACCCTACCTATTTGTGGTGGAACAAGTAAACTTGCCAGGTGGGCATTTATTGGAATCTATGGAAGTTCGATGTGGGTTATGTAACAGTGCAAATTTATAAGCCTAAATGATATATTTGACATATAAAATCCAAACATATCTTACTCATAAAAAGGAATACCCATTTTAATTAACAGAAAATGCTAATGAAGCACCTCAAACTTACTGCTTGGTTATTTTAATCTTTTCATATATTTATTTTACTTAATAGTTAAGGAAGTAATTATTAGTAAAGATGAGTATTTTTTATTTATTTTTTCTTACTAATTAAAGATGTTAAAAAATATTGAAAAGAAAATAAAATAAAAAGAAATTCTATCCCTGACTCTTCAGACCATGCACCCTTTCCAGGTACACACCATCCCTGACTTATACGGTTACCAACATCGACGATCTTCATCATCTAACTTATTGCTTGAGGCTCAGAGAGAGAAAAATAAGTTGAGTTATCATAGTTTGAAGAGTAATTGAGGAATGAATCTTTTTTATACGTTAGCCATTATGTAATATACAGCTAATAGAGTACTTCCAAGTCAAGGCCGATGGACTCACTTGGGGATGGGTTAATCAGGGCCGGCTTAATAGGATGTAGGGCCTAAGGCAATAATTTGGAGTAAGGCATCTTTTATTTGTGAGTAATGCTATATACATATAATATTAAGTATTTATATATATTTTTATATATTATAATTTACTACTTTCATATTTTTTATTTTTTAATTTAAATATTTTATTAAATCCATCTTTTCACCATAATATTAGTGCATATATGGGTGTCTAATATTGCTTGCATTTAGAGTTTTTCTTTTAATTTTAGAAAAAAAATATTATTTGTATACCCTTTTGCTTACATATCATATAAAAATGCTATTTTTTACCTATTTTTAATTTAACTCTTCATGCTTTTTTATTTTTATTTCCCTCTCATTATGTTTTTATCCTTTTTTGATAAGTTTTTTTAATATTCGACTGACGTTACGTTATTGCCATATCAGTGATTCTATAAAAGGTACGTGAGGCCGTGTACTTGTAGTATTGGTTTTTGCTAAGCAAAAGTATTAATGATGAATATTTTAAACCACTTTCTCAATTAATAACCAACTTAATTTTATTAAAAGATGATTGGGTTAGAGAGAGTTTTAACGAATTTAGTTTTACAAAACGGGCTTCATATTCTTAAAGTTAATTATAGTCATTATTGTTAATAAAATATTATAAATAACCCATGTATTTAGAAAAAAGTGGGTCCTTATCTCTTCAAAGAATTATACAAAAATCTTTTATGAACACTGACAAGTCGATTTTGCTATTTATAATTTTCATACAGTATATTAAACTAATAATAAACTAATAATGATAATAGGCAACTGCACCCTTAGAACGCGATTATGTGAAATATCTATTATGTTAAGATAGGATGGGACTTTATATCACTTCATGTATCAGTACCAACATGACAAGAAATTAATGAAAAGAAAATAGATAAGAGAAAATTTTTCACAATCATCATCAAGTAAACTCAAACATAATAGAACTCTAAAAACATAAATTCCAAAATTAACATATATATATATATATATATATATTATATCTATATATATTTAGAACTATAATCATTAAGAATACTCATGCAAAAAAAAAAAAACTCATGCCAATGAGTACGTTTTTGGTAATTAAGAGCATTACTAACATCTTTTGAATTAATGGCTTAATATAAAAATAAAAGTTTTGACGATGATATAAAATATCTAAAAAAAATATACAAACTAATAAAAGTTCAACAAAAGTTAAGTTTTTAGAAGAAAATAGAAATACGATAATTCAAAGAATAACCAATTTTTGATATTTTCTCTTTCACATAAAAAATGATAAATTACATAAAATTTATTTTTGATATTTTTTCTTCACTTATTCAATTTTTTCTAATTACTTTCTTCCTTTTTTTAAAAAAAAAAAAAAGAGAGAGAGAGAGAGAATTCTATTTGAGATTTTTTTGGAGGCCTTTCCTCCACTAGAGGCCTTAGGCCTTTGGGTTTAGGAAAGATCCTGCGTTGGGGTAATCATGATACTATACTGTTCTCCACAGACCTCATTTAATTCTTTGCTTTTATTAGTCTTGTAAGTTGTCTCCCACTTCACGATGGAAAACAAAAGGGCATTGGTTCAATGAAAATTCATGTCCTCTTTGCATGCCATACAACGACCAGTCATTGGAGAAAGTCAAGTTCCTCGACGGGCCTGTCCTTTTCCTCTCCTAGTTTCTTTCCCAAGCAATAAGTTATAGATGAAGAAAACCATGCTATGTAGAAAATTTTGTGAAAAGGATTTGAGCATTTTTTTTCTAACGTATTAAGTGGGATACATAGTCACAAAATCATAATGAAAGGGTTGAAAAAAATCACTAACGGGCTCATCATTTTACTTTTCGATCTCAATTCTCAATTTCTGTTGATTAGCTACCCATCAATTCAAGTCTTATTTAGGTTGGCGTCACTTCCTTAATTATCATCAAAGAACAAAAGATCTTATAACTAAAAGTATAATTTTTTTCAAAATTTGAAAATATTGAATTAAATAATCGTATATACCAAAATTATCAAAATATTAGAAAGCAGGAAACAAAAAATTAACTAATTACCAGATGCTTCGAGTTCATGCCGGCCTATATGGAACGAAGAAAAAGTTGAGATCTCGGAAGCCTCCCCAGTCAAGAGAGGACCATACATTTTGTTGAAAAACAATTTGATCTGTAAGTTACTTTCATAATGTTTTGGTATTAATTGGATGTATTTGAAAAAATCATGACTAATTGAAAAACGATTTCGGTCAATGATTTATGACATATATGTCAGTTAATGCACGCCATTAACATATTGGAACGAACATTACTTAATTTAGATTAGGAGATAAAATGAGTTTAATTTATTTTTTAATTTTATTATTAATTTTTAATTTAAAAAAAAGAATTGAGATTTAAAAAATATATATTAAAATTTGAAAAAATTATATTAAAATTTGTATTTTGTATGAAAATTTAATAAAGTGTAATAGTAATTTTGCTTGACCAAAATCTTTTAAATAAAAATACACATGCATGATCTCAATTAATTAAGAAGAGATTAAGTTTTGAATTACCATAAACAATATGGATCGACCAATGAATATCATTGGAACTAATTAGCATAAAAAAGCAGCCACCTCCAAGCTGGTTAATGATTTTCGATTTTGATGAACTTCCTAATGAACTAACATTGCGCGTTTTGTTGATCAATCAACGAAATTACTTAGATTTACTTAATTTTAAAGTTTCATGCGAATGGTTAATTATTATGTAGTTTTAAAGTTTTAGAGAAAAGTTAATCATTCAAATTATAAATTATATATTTAATATTTGGTTTATTATATATTTGGTTAAATATTTTATATTTATCGATCCCAGCTGCATGGCCGGAAGAATCGTCTTTGTCAATGGCTTCTATTGCTTAGAAGAATTAAAAAGATACGTGCCTTTACTATTGATCCAAGCCTCAAACTATATAAGCTAATTAATTCCCTTTTTTTCCTTTCTTCAATTTGTTTCTACCAACTTGTAATATCAGAGCTTTCTGATCCATGTCCTAGCATGAGTTTTGCACATGAGGTAGCACCGTAGCGCTATTCATTTCATGAAGCCCCTCAAAAAATGGCAAGAGATGCAGATCATAGTTATGTTGTGGTATAATTAAGCTGGGTCTATAACTGCAATTGCATTGAAATACCACCCAAATTAACACCAAGGGATGGACAAATTATAAAAAAAAGAACTATATATCTTATATATAGAGGGTGTAGAATTTCTAAGTTTCAAATTATTTCATTTCTTCTTTGTAGGTAACTGTTTACATAGTGCTCTATTTAAAGAGCTGAGAGTAACGGAATTAGTCAGGCCATTTTACAAGCATGTGGTGTGCGTGAGTCCTAGAGCTAGCTGAACAGAACTGCTATAACAGAAAATATTCCCTTTTTGTACAAACAGAATTCGAAGAATATTCTAGAAAGAAAATACAAAAAAATGCTCAAGAGGAATTGCTTCCAGAAGAGTCTTGTATTTGAGGTGGAATTCTTTCGGCATTGCTGTCATCGTGCGTTGCTGAGATGGAGTTTTGAGTCACAGATGAGGTGGAATTCTTTGGTTTGTTGTCACTCTCCCGCGAGTCCAACATAGGAACCATGGTGAGACTCGATCTTAATGACATGAATTGGGATGAGGACAGTGGCTTTGTGAGCACGTCAACAAGCTGGTCACGAGAAGAAATGAAAGCCACATGTAAAGTCTTAGCTACAACCCAATCTCTAACAAAATGGAAATCAATTTACATGTGTTTGGTACGTGAATGCAGAACTGGGTTGGCTGAGAGATAAGTTGCACCCAGATTGTCGCACTTTAAGGTAGGAGGATGGGAAAGAAAAAGACGAAGATCCTTGAGCAGTGATTGTATCCACAATAATTCAGCAGTGGTGTTGGCAAGTGATTTGTATTCAGCTTCAGTACTTGATCTTGTCACTGTTTGTTGCTTTTTGGAGCTCCAAGAAATGAGATTTGAGCTAAAGAAAACATAATAGCCACCGATTGAGCGACGGTCATCAAGACACCCCACCCAATCGGCATCAGTAAATGCATGAAGATGATAAGAGTTGGAAGGTTGGATGTGCAGACCGAGATTGGCAGTGTGTTTGAGATATTGAAGTATTCTTTTCACAGCTTGCCAGTGAGATATTTTTGGGACATGCATGAACTGACTGATTTTGCTAACAGCAAAGGCAACATTCGGCCTAGTAAGGAACATATATTGTAAGCTGCCAACAGTACTTCGGTATACAGTTGGGTCAAAAAATTCAGGACCATCAGTGAGAGAGAGACGTGTGGAAGAAGTCATAGGAAATTTCACGGGCTTGGCTAAGTCCATATTTGTTATTTTCAAAAGGTCACAAATGTATTTTGTTTGAGATAAATGAATACCACTGGAATATTTATTTATCTCAAGACCCAAGAAATAATTAAGATTACCCAAGTCCTTTAAAGGAAAGGATGTACTAAGAGAATGGAGAACAGATGAAATAACATTAGAACATGAGCCAGTGAGAATGATGTCATCTACATAAACTAAAATGTCAATGGTAACAGAGTTATGTTGATAGACAAACAGGGATGGATCGGCAAGTGATGCAATAAAACCAATTTCAAGAAGCCGACTGCTTAACTTTGAAAACCAAACTCAGGATGCTTGCTTAAGACTATAAATGACCTTATTCAAGCGACACACATGGTTGGGATAATTAGGATTTACAAAACCAATGGGTTGACACATATAGACTTGTTCTTGAAGGTCAGAATGCAGAAAAACATTGTTAATATCTAATTGTCGAAAACACCAATTTTCGGTTACAGCAATAGATAAAATAGTGCGAATCGTAGTGGGTTTAACCACCGGACTGAAGGTTTCAGAGAAATCAATACATGCTTGTTGATGGAAACCCTGGCTGCCAATCGGGCTTTGTGTCGGTCGATTGAACCATCAAAGAGTCGTTTTGTGCGGAAGACCCATTAGAGAGTCCATGTGTTAGTCTCCAAAAGAGCTTGAAATTTGTCAGACAGCTTTTCTCTATGGCTGATGTTTGGCAGCTTCAGTATAAGAGGTGGGTGATTTAGGGACAGAAGAAGTGGTGGTAAGGTGACTGCGAGGAGGTGGCCATAAAATTGTGCCATCAGTGAATTTGCGAGGTTTGTAGGTATTGGTTCGGGCTCTAGTGATGATCGGGGATGGCCAAGAAAAATTTTTAGAGGAAGATGGAGATGAGTCAGCAATGGGTGATGAAGCCCTAGAGGATTCAGGAGAAGACGATAGTATTACTGGGTTAGAATTGAGAGTTGAGAGGAAGTTACGTGGGGTTAGATTAGGAATGATGGGATCAGGTGGGTTGGCAGAAGTTGAGCGAGAATGAAGTTGCTGAGATGGACTTTGAAGTGATATGAGCCTTTATGAATGAACCAATTTTGGAGGAGGCTCGAGAATAGATGGTAAGAAGACAGAGTGAGGCTTGAAAGCAACGGGCTATGAATGTGTGGGCTGGGCACAAAGAAATCGAAGTTCATCAAAAACAACATTACGTGAGATGTAAACACGCCCAGTATCGTATCTAGGCACCGGTATCCCTTATGGTTGTCACTATAACCAATAAACAAGCATTGTTTCGACCTTAGATCTAACCTGTGCTGATTATATGGCCGGAGATAGGCCAATAGGCAGAGCCGAATATTCTGAGAAAGTTATAGTTTGGAGGTTTGGAAAATAACTTCTCAAATGGTGGTATGTGATGGAGAATTGGTGTGGGAAGCCGATTTATTAGATAGATGGAAGTATAAAAAGCATCAGCCCAGAAAATTTAACCTAGAGATGCATGAGGCATAAGTGCTAAGCCAGTTTCGATAATATGTCGATGATTCCTCTCAACGGCACCATTTTGTTGGTGTGTATGCAGACAAAACAATTGATGTAAAATGCCTTTGTTTTGGAGAATGATGTTTAAAGATCGATACTCTCCACCCCAATCACTCCACCCCAATCACTTTGTAATGAGATAGTTTTTCAATTAAATAGTAACTCAACATGTGCTTGAAATTGGAAAAAAACTTTGCCAATATCAGATTTTTGTATTAAGGGATACCACCAAGTGTAACATGTAAAATCATCTAGAAAAGTTACATAGTATCGAAAATCATTTCTAGAGACAACCGGGGTAGGGCCCCATACATCAGAATATATAAGTTGCAAAGGCTTGGTGGAATGCTGATGTGAATCACGAAAGGGTTGTTGAGAGCTTTTAGCTTGGCAGCATGCTGAGCATTTGTTTGAAGAATCACGAGTGGAGATAGGCAGAGAGTGAGTAGAGAGAATGCGATGAACAAGTTGAAGTGAGGGGTGGCCAAGACGGGAGTGCCACTGAGAGGTAGAAGTCCGCTTGCCAACAAAGGCTTTAGGAATGGAAACTGGAGTTTGTTGCAGCGGTATCTGGGTACCAGGACATGTCAGATAAGGGAGTGGAGTTCGTGTAGTTTGCTGTGAGAGCTTTGGGAAGATCACTTTGAAGAGCATGATCAAATATGTAGTAGCAACGAATGGCGAGATGACTAATCTCACCATAGATTTGGCAAGTGAGTTTGTTATGTGGAAGAGGTGAAGGAGAGGATGATTGAGGAGGGACTAATGGTGAGCGACCTCGACCACAACCACGGTAACCATCTCTAGAGGGGGAACCACGATTGAAGCCGCGGCCACGAGGGGAGGAATTTAAGGTATAATTTGCTGAGAAGTTGGTGGAATTGGGGAGGTGATTTGAGTGAGAGATGCGAGTTTCATGGGTGAGGAGGAGACCATATAATTCTTCGTGCAGTAACAGAGGTCACAAAGGCATCATAGTCACTGTTGAGGCCAGCAAGAAGGTAGGAGATGAATTCTGGGTTGGAAAGAGGGTTACCCGAGGCACTCATGGTGTCGGAGAGATATTTAACCTTGCTGAAATAGTCGGAAACAGAGCTCGACCCTTTTGAAATGGTGGCGAGTTGATACTGTAACTGGATGATGCGAGCATGGGATTTGGATGTAAAGAGCCTCTCTAGAGCAGACCATACAGCACGGGAAGTGGTGTGACCAACAACTTGAGCGATTCAATTATTGGAGAGGGAGGAAATTAAGGCACTAAGAATGAGTTAATCAGTTTGGAACCAAGTAATGTAGGCTGGGTCGGGAGTTTTGTTATTAGAGAGAAGGCAAGGGGGAGGTGGAGCAGAGCCATAACGTAGTGAAATAGTTGCTGTCCTTTGAGATAGGGTATCACTTGAGTGCGCCATAGAAGGACGTTATCGTTGGTAAGTTTCACAGAAACGAGGTGGGAAAGATGAGGAAGGAGGGAAGGAGAGGGTGGGTTCGAAGGAGTTTTTGGAGAGGATATTTTGTCAGCCATAGTGAGACGCTTAGTCTTCGAACTGGATACCATGTAGAATTTATAAGTTTCAAATGATTTCATTTCTTCTTTGTAAGTAACTGTTTACATAGTGCTCTATTTATAGAGCTGAGAGTAACAGAATTAGTCAGGCCTTTTTACAAACATGTGGTGTGCGTGAGTCTTAGAGCTAGCTGTACAGAGCTGCTATAACAGAAAATATTTCCTTTTTGTACAAACAGAATTCCAAGAATATTCTAGAGAGAGAATACAATAAAATGATCAAGAGGAATTGCTTCCAGAAGAGTCTTGTATTTGAGGTGGAATTCTTTTGGCGTTGTTGTCATCGTGCGTTGCTGAGATGGAGCTTTGAGTCACGAATGAGGTGAAATTCTTTGGTTTGCTGTCAAAGGGTAATAAATAGAATCTCTTAAAATCCTCGAAAAAAGTAGCAGAATTTGAATATAATCAGTAGTACTTATTTTTATAATTTGGAAAAAGTTTTATAAATCATCGTTACACCATACAATACATAATTTTTTAATTTGTTTTCTCTTACAAAATGTGTGGTATATGCAGGATGATATATAGAATAATTCAATTAGTTTAGAAAGAGTAAAGCTAAAAGAAATTTAAAAAATTAAAAAAGTAAAATAAATATGCATATAGTTTATGATGTATGGAATGATGAGTAATAAACCTCATAATTTGGAGTGCGCTTTCCCCAGTTGTTCAAACTCCCCTTTTTTTTTCTTTTCATTTCTTTTCATATCTTTGGAAAGTTATATCAAGGAGAAGGGTGGTGTGGATTCCTCATTTGTCTCCCATTAACATTAAACTCAGCATGGCTCTCAAACTTTCAACTACCATTGTGTTTTGCTTCATTGCCTTTCTCACATTCCTCGCTAACCATATTGCTTCCGCTCAAAAGGGCCGGACCATGCGTCCTTCAGCTCCGAGTTATTTCTCTCCCTCTCTCTCTCTCTCTCTCTCCCTCTCTCTCTCTCTCTCATGCATTTATGCTTGGATCTAGCTAGTCTTTGATGTTAATGGGATTAAGTGCTCAGAGAACTTATGTATCTCAAAAGTCTGTAGAGTACGTACGGTAAAGAAATAGTTCGTATTGAGTTTTTTTTTTTTTTGGTTTTAGGAAAATAGAGAAAATTATAAAATATATATAAAATTTAAATATTGTTTCAATATAAATTTTTGCCCTATTTTTGAGATGATCCCGATTTCCCTTTTTTCAAGTTATTTTTTTTAACATAATTTTTAGGTAAGTGCTTTTTTACATAATGCTTTTTTACATACGTGATTTTTTTAAAATCTTAAAACATTTTTTAAAATTATAAAAAAAATATAATATTATTTAAAAATACTTAAAAATTATGTTAAAAAACCAAAAAAAAAAAAAAAAGAAACGCACTCGAAATCCCAAAATCGAAATACTTAGCATCACCCAATTTTTAATTTTGTTTTGGTTTTGCAGTGTGAAAATTTTAACTTTTGTGTTTAGATAATGATTAAATAATGATGAGTTAAAAAAATTGAAAATTTTAAAATGAAAAATACTCTATATGTAAATATTATACTTTAAAAATAAAATTACAAAGTTTTTTTAGAATTTCATATCTACTTTCAACGTCCAAATGTTATCTCAAAGGACTTCTCAATCTTCCAATAATAAAAAAAGAGTGATGCCACATCCCGAGTAGCCCGAAGACATCCCGGCCAAGTTAGTTTTTTAGTTTTATTTGATTTATTTACATTCATTTTTTTGGTATTTTAAAATATTTAAAAAAATCACATCTTTATCTAAAAATACTTTTTTTAAGTATTAAAAAACAAAAAGTAATTTTTTTTGTCATTCCGCAGAGACATTCGGTACAAATCCCAAGGAGATTAAGCATTTCTTATTAAAAATAGTACTTCTAAATTTTCTTATGCACCATTAGCTCTTAAGGGTCGACGTTTTACGGAGACCGATGGTCTATTAATAAACGACCGATTATTTTATTTTTTATTTTTATTTATTTATATTTTAATTATTAAGAAATACTTTTTAATATTTAAGATTAAAAAAAATTAAAAAAAAAAAATCAAATCAATACATTTTTTAGCATTTAAAAAAAATGGATGAGTTCTACCTATAAATTAGTTATAAATTATACTTTAGCATCGGTCGACTAGCATTTCTCTAGCTATAAATTAGTTTTATTGTTTACTTAATTGACGATTAGCTTTTGCCTAATTGCAGCTGGTAAGGTAGTGGGCAATGACCCCCCTGGAACTGGCTCTCCTTGAGACGCGAAATACCGTACGAGGTGCTAGCAACGCAACCTTGTATACATAAACTTAGTCCGTACATTGAAATTCTAATCTTTTGAAGGAAGCATTTGCCATGTCTCTAGTTTAGCATGCATGATCGTTTATGTGTTGTCTTCAAATATACAAGAGATCGATGGGTCGTTTCATCAAGAGATCGATGCCCACAAAGTCATGTCAAGCATTATGTGCATGGAAATGAATAAATAAGATACATTATTTGGCCTGTATCGTTTCCATTCTTTTTAATTTTTATTAACTACATGCTTTACATCATGAACTCTGGAGTTTTATTCGGAAAGAAACAAAAACTAATGTTCCCAGTGGAGGCTGGATGAAAATCCTTCAAAATCAAAATACAGAGTATGACAGAAGTACTTTCCCATTACATAGAGCTAACTAGGGGGGAAAACAGTCCATTTTAATTTTTTTTAATAAAAAAATGTAGATTATATAACTAACTTAATAAAAATATTTTTAAAATATTTTTTATATTGTCGATAATAATATATTAGATAAAAATTACATTATTAATTTATATAATTATAATATGATTAGTTAATTTTGTTTTTTGTTTTTGAAAATTTAGGAATGTTGTAATGATAATACTTTAAAAGTATTGTGTTTGAATGAATTTGGAAAGGAATAATATTAGATAAGATCAGATTAAATAAGATAAAATGATATATATATATATATATATATATAAAGTGAAAATGATTTCTAAACACCCACTAAAAATGCAGCGAGACACTTTGTTACCAAGTGGGATATTTTTCACCTTTCGGACTAAAAACTATTAAAACACTCCCGAACCAAACAATCCTAAGGCTATGTTTGGTATGCAAAATACTTTTAAATATTTTCAAAATATTTCACTATTATTTATTATTATTTTTTACCTACTTTTATTACTATTTATTATTTTTTCATTATTTTTTAATATTTTATTATTACTTTTCAATTACTTTTATTACTATTCACAAGACTTCTAAACACTTCTCAATATCAAAATCTAACTAACTTCGAAATCAATAAAGCATTATTGCATGCATGTGGTTCAGAAAACTTTTAGATACGTTTTAAGATTCGTGAGAATCATAAAAGTTATAATCAAACATTCTTTTCACGTTGTTGGAAAAAACTATTTAAGGAGGGTAGAGGGCCACCTTCGAGGCATAAGCTCCCTCTAGCAACCCATATACTAGATGCGTGCACTAACGTAGGGCAAGAAGTCAACACAAAGATATTTGACACAAGGTTTTAAGGCGAAAAGTCTACTAAACAAGAAGGTGAGACAATGCCATAAGCAGAGTGCCCCATAATGGATAATGCAAGATGTGGTTCAAATATGAGGGTCCTACTGAATAGAAGTAGTCCTCATGTTCACCCAGGCCCTTTTTTCCCAGCCTGATGCAGAACCCAATTATTTGAGTTATGGTTACAATTTTTGGCCCAGATTTAATCTGGGTCGTCATCTGTTTTTTTTTTAAAATTTAGATCCGGTGTGGTTTTCATATATGAGGTGCTCGGTTAAAACCCGAGTACGAGGTTCTATAAAAGCAACGTAGTGAGTGCATGGCCACATGGGTTGCCCTAGCCAAATTTAGTTATGACTCATCTCTCTCTCGCTCTCTCTCTCTATTATGGTTCAAGCAATTCAGAATATTAAGAAATATGCTGGCTCTTCAAGGGTCCTGGCCTCCAATGTAACACTTAGAAATTTTGGTTAAATTGATATACTTCATTCATAAGCTTGGACGATATTTAAGACTCCACACACAAACTAAGTCAAACTACATAGACTGAATAACAACTCACTAACTTATTGACCCATGACTCAATAATAGATAAACTGAATAAATGTGGCCCATGTAAATACAGGCTAGAACTACTTAAAGTAACAAATTGAAACGTGGCCCATGTAAATACAATCTAGAACAGACCAAACAACTAGAGATAAAAATAAACTTAAATTAATAATATTGGACTAGATAAATAAACCGGACTGAGGTTTATAAGAGGCCCAAAGGCCCATTACACAACCCGACCCACATGGACTCAAGACATTACCCTAAGAACTAGGGTTAGTCATCGATGCACTCTCTCTCTCTCTCTCTCTCTCTCTCATGTGCGCCGAACGGTGAAACCCAAAGTTTCTACAGCCGTCTCTATTAATGCTCTCACCCGAGATCACTTTGGGTTTTAGATTTTGGCTAGAAATCGAACCTACGAAATAAATTTGGATTTTGAAGGTTAGGTTTGGGTAAAAGATCCATATTATGTTCTATAGTTACAATTGTGTTATGCTAAAGTTTATCATGCATAAACTTCATATGTGAATGTTTTGATTGTTTTGGGTATTATGTTATTCTTTTACTAGATCTACTCTCTTTGTTTTTAAATGTGATTTTTTTTTCTTTATGTGGGTTTGTTTTATTCTCAACAAAATCTTTTTTTTTTTTGTTTTGAAATGAGAGTATGACTTATGGTTTTCTTTGAAAGAAAAAATATTTGTTTTTCTTAGATGAGGTAAAGCCCAAAAAAGTGCCTTCTTTCTTGGATCTATATTTTTATTGAATATGTCTAAGTTTTGTATAGGGACCAAAAGAGATGTAGTCGTACGAACTAAGATCCATTTTGATTTATGTTTCAGGAAGCTAAACTTTGGTTCTTACAGAATGCAATGCAAGCAAGGGAGATGGAAGAAAAACAACCAAACAATACTTGAAGACACCTGCAACACTCAAGGAACACATGTAGCAGCAAAAGAAAATAAACCATGCTATAACATACGGAAAAAAGAAGATAGTAGCAGCAACAAAATGGAGAAAAAGTTGGCACACAAAAGCAAGTTATCAGTAAAGCAATGCATGGTTACACAAATTGTAATGACAGTAAAGTGATGCATAAAGCTGCCATGACCATGCTAACCAAAAGCTATAGGGGCATTGCTTGTAAATGTACAGAAGTTTAAAAAGTTAGTCTTTAGATACTTTTCCTTTTCTTGCCTTCTATAAAGAGTATATATATGAGTGATTTTTGTATCATTAAGACCAATCGATGATAATTATATTTTCCCTTTATCTATGTTTCGTATCTTTACAATTTTTGTTCATGTTCCATTTTCATTCTCACTTAGTTTCTAACATAGTATTAGAGCAGTTTTAATCTCTTGCAATACTTTCCCAGTTTGCAATCAATCAATCTTCACACAATGACTTCATTTTCCACCTCTTCTTCCTCTCTTATAGAAAACCCTAATAGCCCATTCCTCTTGTATCATAGTGACAATGCAAACACTGTCATTGTTTCACCACCTTTAACTAGCTCCAATTAAATTTCTTGGAGTAAATATTTCCTTCTCTCAATCTTGATAAAAAATAAATCAAGATTTTTAGATGGCACCATTTTCACTTTTGACCTTGTAGATCCGTCTTATGTGTCTTGGTTGAGATGCAACAACATCTTACTTGCTTGGATCTTAAACTCTGTCTCAAAGGACATTGCCTTTAATGTTTTTTTTCATCACCTCATTTAAGAAAGTATGGGACAAGTTCAAGGAGTGTTTTGCACAACTTGCTGAAGCTAGGATATATCACCTTCAACACAAACTTAGTGGCATTGTGCAGGGGCATCTATCTTTAAGTGACAACTTCACCCAACTTAATGTCATTTGGGAAGAATTGCATAGTTATAGATTCCTACCTTGTTGCTCATGTGGTTTATGTACTTGTGATGCCTTAAAGAATGTGGTGAAGTTCAACAAAGAGATTATGTGTTTAAATTCTTGATGGGTTTAAATGATAGCTATGATGCTGTCGAAGAGAAAAACATCTTGTTAAGCCTCTTACCCTTTCTAGGCAAGACCTTGTCAATGATTTTGCAAGAGGAGAGGCAAAGATAAGCATGTAACATGCCATACTTACTATATAACCATCTGCTTTGCTTGCCTATCAAAACCCCTCATGGAAAAAGGACAAGACAGATTTGGTTTGTAATTATTGTGGAATGATAGGACTTACAAAGGATAAACGTTACAAACGCATAGGATTCTCACCTAATTTCAAATTCACCAAATCCAAATTTGGCCATAGTTCTGGAATGCCTGCTGTACCTTACTCCTTAAATCAGGTTGCTCTTAGTGGTTCTATTTTAAATCAAGTTCTTCTTAGTTGACCCTTGCACAAGCACAACACTTCATGATTCTTGTCAATTCTCAATTCTCACAACTGACCTTGGGACTCACTAAACCACTCCTACCAAGCCCTATGTTTCCCTCACCAGTCATCCTAGAATCTACTCCTCCAATAGCATCTCAGTCTAACTTAGTAGGTAACTATCACTATTTTTCTAGTTCCAACATCTCTTATAAACCCTCTCTTCTCAATGTCACAAGTCATGACAAACTCACTATTTTCTTACAACAACAACATGATGTTTTTTCATAACACACCATGAATCTTGGACATAGGAGCCACTGACCACATGGTGTGCTCTACCTCCCTTTTCACTAACCATGCCTGCTGCATCAAGCATTCGTGAAACTTCCTAATGGCTCAAAGGCTTAAGTCACACACATAGGGACTATTAAGCTCTCAAATTTTCTCTTCCTCAATAATGTTTTATGTGTTCCCTCATTTTCTTTCAACTTCATTTCAGTTAGAAAGCTCACCCAAAAACCAAACAAGTGTCTATTTTTCTTTAATGATCTTTGCTTCATTCAAGTCTGCTTTTCATGGATGACGATTGGACTTACTAGAGTTCATGATAGTCTTTATCACCTACTGTTTGGACCACCTACTAGCATCAATATCCCACCTTCAAGTCTATCAACTCCAACTCGATCCAATCAAGTTATTGTACATGAATATTCTGACCTATGACACTTTAGATTAGGATATATATCTTCTCAAAGATTGAATCTAATTCATTCTAATGTACCTAATATAAAGTCCAAGGATAAATCTCATTGTTCAGTTTTTCATTTGGCTAAGTAAAAACAACCTCATTTTCCTTCAAGTGTTTTAAATAATTCATCCCCTTTTGATTTAATTTACTTTGATATTGGATCTCATACTCTCAAGCTTCCCTTCAAGGATTTCATTGTTTCTTAACAATTGTAAATTATTATTCTAGAGTTACTTGGGTTTTCCTAATGACACTAAAATATGACACAATATCTCTACTGCAATCCTTTTTTCATCTCATAGAAACTCAATTTAATAAGAAAATTAAGATAATGAAAACTAGTAATGAACTTTAGTTTGCTATGATTGATTTTTACGAAACATATGGGATCATTCATAAAAATCTAGTGCATACGCCTCCAATATTGAAAAAAAGCACCAATATTTCTTGAATGTTGCCTGATCCTTTCCCTTTCAAGCATCATTGCTGATCCCTTTTTTGGAGGATGCTATCTTAACTGCAACTTATGTGATCGACAAAATTCCTCACCCCTTCTTTCCAATAAATCTCCCTATGAAATGCTTTTCTCCTCACCACCTTCATACTCTCACCTTGGAGTATTTGGTTGTTTGTGTTATACTGGCACTATAAAGCAAAACAGAACCAAGTTTGAACAAAGAGCTAGACTTTGCATTCTTTTGGGGTATCCTGCTAATGTCAAAGGCTATAAACTCTATGACATTGAGTCTTATTCCACCAATCAATGAGAATTATATTATCTCTTCATTTATGTTTCGTCCCTTTACAAGAAATAAATGATATTTTGACATATTGTTTGTATGTAATCAAGATTGCTTTGTTATGTAATCCAGTCTTATTAACCAAACATGATTCTACCTCCAAGTTAGCATGGATCTCCAAGTCTACCCCGAGTTGCATGCAACTGTGATAATTTTTTAGATGTAACTTTCATAGGAATTGATGAAATCTGAATGCACGTATAGTCCTTCAAAATTTTTGACCTTTGGAAGTTTTATTCAGGGTAAATAAACACTTGGACTTCAAGAAGAGAGCCTGATGATTTCTAAGATACATATTGTAGAAGACATCTTTTGCTGCTGTTGTGGGCAATATGTTGTTGAAAATATGTAAGCTTTCCCTCTTTCATGCTATATGGTCTTTTTAATAAAACTAGATGGCCTTCTTCCTTTTCAAAGTCAACTACCTTGGAGCATTTGGATTGTATTGGCGATGGGTAATTGAAGATCAATATTAGAGATACCATTCTATATCTAATTTTGCAATGGTTTTATAGAAGAAATGTGATTGTTCCTTTGACTCTTGTTGTGCAGTCTGACGGGTTGTCATATGCTGCTTGCTCATGTGGTGCTCTTCACTAGTTTCAAGCATATTTGAAGCATTACTTTTGCCTAGACAATTCATTATTTACACCAATCTACAAATAGCAAGTTATAAATATTCATGTAATGCATATAGAATCTGTGATACTTCCATCAAAGAAGCGGGTCCCAAGCATGCATGTGTACAATTTACATTTGTAGCTCAATTTGTAGCTCTATTTGTAGCTCTAGAAGACTTATACCTAGGTACATCCAGTTTGATACAAAGAAATATGGTTCAATTGATACCAGATGAGAGGATCTCATTATGTATTTAAAAAGACTTACAAGCATGATGAAATTCAAATATACAACGTATCAAATTACATAATAGAAGGATCACATTACATATAACAGAAAGATAACAATCCAAATAATTCAAAAGATGATATCGATGTCGTGATCCAGTAGGTGTAAGATCTTCTTGTTTAGTCGTTTGGCGTGGGATGGACTCTTTGGTTTGAATTGTATGGTTAACTGCCCCCTACAAGCTGATGGTGAGAAGATGAACGATGTGTTTGTTCTGTAGCATGCAAAATTTGGTATTGGATAAAACTTTGGTGAAGATATCTAATGGATGGGAAATGGTGGAGATGTATATGGCAAGTATGTCCCTGTTGAAAATTTTCTCCCCTATAAAATGATAATCGACCTCTATATATTTTGTTCTTGCATGAAAAACAGGATTATAAGATAGGGAGAGTGCACTAATATTATCAATCCATAAGCATAGAGGAAAGAGTAAAGGGAGACCAAGCACTCAAAACAACATTCGAATTTAATACAATTCAGTGACCGTGAGGGCCATTGACCTGTATTCCATTTTAGTACTTGATCTTGCAATCACTGGTTGCTTCTTTGCAATCCAAGAGATCAAACAGGGACTAAGAAATATGCAATATCCAGTTGTGTACTTGCGATCATTTGGGTAAAGCTAGAGAACCTTTGTTGTAGTAGAAATCATGCTCAAAAGTTCCCTTTAAGTATCGAAACACTCTCTTAGCTGTTGTAAAGTGTATTGTGGTTGGGGCAATGAAGAAACTGACATAATCGGTTCACACTATAAGTGATGTTAGGTCAAGTTAAGATGCAATATTGAAGTGCTCCAACAATGTGTCTATAAGCCGATGGATCAGAGAGTGGTTCCCCATTATACTTGGACATTTTCCCACCTGAGGTGCAAGGAGTGGAGACAGGTTTGGCACCAATAATTTTTGTCTCATGTAGAAGATCCAAGATATATTTTTCTTGGTTGAGATGCAAGTGATCTAAGGTGCGTGAGACTTGAATGCCAAGAAAGTCTAAAAGAGCCCCCAGATTTTAAACTGCAAAATCTCAACTAAGTTGTTGGAGTAGATCAGAAACTGGATCAATGGAGTTACTCACCACTAAGATATCATCAACATTAATGAAAATGAACACAGTAATAAAGGACCAATATCGATAAAATAAGAAAGTATCAACACTAGATCCTGTAAAGCTAAGCTCTAGGAGACTTTGAGATAGGTGCCTGAACCAAGCCCTTGGTGCTTGTTTCAGGCCATATTAGGACTTGTGGAGTCGAAAAACATGTGATGGGAAGTCACTGTATTCAAACACTTTGGGTTGGTCCATGTAAATTTCTTCCTCAAGGTGTCCACGCAAAAATGCATTGAAAATGTCTAGCTGTTGTATTACCCAACCATGATGAATTCCCAAAGAAAGCACAAGCTGAATGGTGGCAGGTTTTATAACTGGACTAAAAGTCTCATGAAAATCCACTTCATGTTCTTAATCAAACCCTTGGGCTACAAGCCTTACTTTTTACCTTTCAATGGTACCATCGGCTTTTTGTTTGAGTTTAAACACCCATTTATTTCAAATAATATGTTTGTTGGGAGGTTTAGGACATAAAGTCCAAGTGTAGTTATCAATGAGGGCAATGAAATCAAGGGTCATTATTGCTTGCCAATTGGAATCCTTGGTTGCTTGTTTGTAGGTTTTTGGTTCAGAGGGAAGTAAAACTGATGATAGGGCTTGAATTGGATGTTTGGTGGAGTAGTTAAGGTGGAAATTAGGAAATTGTTTTGGCTTAAGTGAGTTGGTTTGGGATCTAGTGATGATCTTTCTTGGGTTGAAGGAATTGGATTCAAGTGAATTCTGATCTGGAGCTTGATTATGAAGATGGTCAGTGATAAGGGAATTTGCAAAAGTTTCATTAGTAGTGGGAGTAAAAGAATAATTATGTGAATGTGTGGGAGAAGGACGCATACCTATTGTGATGGCAGTAGCAAAATCCAATGAGATATCTTCCAAAAGTCAAGTAGTAGCTAGAAAGGTTGGAGTGGCAAGAGGTGTAATGGAATTTTCTGGTAGAGTAGCATTTGATTTGGAGTTAGAATTGGCTTGAGCAGCAAGAAATGTATTCTCATCAAAAACTACATGTCTGGATATATATATATACATACAGCCAGTTTGAAGATCAAAATACCTATAGCCTTTTTGGTTAGTTGCATAACCAATGAAGATGCATTTTTTGCTTTTGTAGGAAAGTTTCTGGGTAGAGTATGGTTGAAGTAGTGTAAAGCAAGCACAACCAAAAGTTTTGAGAAGGGTGTAATCTGATTTGGTATTAAACAGAAGAAAGTAGGGAGATTGATGACCAATAATAGTGTTGGCATTCTATTGGTAAGGTAAATGTTTGTTAGGAATGCATTAGCTCAATGTGTAAATGGTAAATGAGATTGAACTAAGAGGGCTAAAGTTGTCTTAGTTAAATGGCAATGTTTCCTCCTAAAGATACCATTTTGCTCAAATGTATAAGGGCATGTAAGCCTATGTAAGATGTCATGGTAATGCAGAAATCTTTTAAATGAATTGGAGAGGTATTCTCCTCCATTATCAGTTTGGAGTTGCTTTATTTTAGAAGAGAATAGATTTTCAACTTGGCATTAAATTTAATGAAACACATAACAACATTTGATTTTTGTTTAAGAGGAAACAACCAAGAGAACCGAAATGAATCATCAATAAAAAACCACATAATATTTACAGCCACTGATTGATAATAAAGGAGAGGTCCGTACATCAAAATGAATTAATTCTAAAGGGTGACTAGAGTGATGATCAGAAGTGGGGAATGAGAGTTTATGACTTTTATCCATTTGACAAAACTTACGAACATGCTTCAGTTTCTATGAGCCAGAGATAGAGATGAAAGCATCATGAGTGAGGTGATGACGAATTAATTATGATGGATGTCCCAATTGTGCATGCCAAGTGGTAGCAAGGGCTATAACACCTAGGAAAGTAGCAAATGAAGAGTTTGGGGCTAAGGTATGTTGCATCTTATTGGAATGAAAAGGTTGAGAATAAACTAGATAAAGGCTTGCTCTACTCAGACCTTGGAGGAGTATCTTGTTGGTCTGCAATTCCTTTACAACAAAAGAGATAGTAGTAAGTATAAAATAGCAGTTGTTATCTTGGAAAAGTGACATGGTGACATAGTTGTTGGCACCACTGTAAAGGAACCAACACTGATCTCCCTCCTGAGTGACGTGTGTGGGCAACCATAGTAGCTAGTTGTGCAGGTGGGTGTCTCCCTTGGTATAAGAAGTCCATTCAAAAGTAACAGTCCAGGACTTGATGGTTTGTTTTCCCATAAATCTGACAGGGAGGTTTAGATTGGTAAAAGAAAGGGCTATTTTAGGTCTTTAGTCCTTTTCCAGTAGATTGAGTAGAGAAGTTGGAGGTATTGGATGGATGAGCAAGGAAGGTGGAGTTGTTTGATGAATGAGCAGAGAAATGGCTCTTTAAGGTGTTTAACGGGCGTGATCCAAAAGGCTTGTTGGCATGAAAAGGATTTTGTTTGCGCTTATTATGGGGTGTCTAAGGTTTATGGGAGAAGAAGGCAACATTGTTGTTATCTGGTGGGCTACATTTGTTTTAGAACTCAGCCAATTGTTCATAAGTGAGTAACTTAGTTTGAAAATCATCAAAGGTGATTGAAGAGTCTTGAGTTTCAAAATTAAGAGAGGTAATAAAGGGGTGATAGGTAGGGTTAAGCCCTCCAACAACATAGGAGATCAGATCCCCTTCATCAATAGCTTTTCTCACAGGTGCATGCTAGCCATACTAGTTTTTGGCAATAAGGAGATAGTCAGTACATGACTTAGCCCCTTGATTGAGAGTCTAAAATTGTCTCTTAAGGTGAGAGATTTGAGATCGGTAAATGAGGCGCAAACCATTTTGACAATGGGGTCCAAACTTGGCGAGAGGTATTTTGTCCATAAACAATAGACAAGATCTTCTAGGTGAGAGTCGCATTGATCCATGCCAAAATAAATCGGTCATTTTTCTGTCATACCATATAATTTGTGGTGATCATAGAGGTAGGCGAGCCTTCAAAATCAGTGACCAAATTTGTAGGACACGGCTCCGAGCCATCCACAATGCAAAGAAAGTCATGGCCTCATAGGAGTGGAATGAATTGAATGGTCCAATTGAGATCATTTGAACCATCTAATTTAATAGAGAATGATTGTACCCAAAAAATAACACGGTAATTGTAGTGCAGTTTTGAGATATCGATTTCACAGGGAGACAAATTAAAAGAAT
This sequence comes from Platycarya strobilacea, assembly GCA_036898215.1. Classification (NCBI taxonomy): domain Eukaryota; kingdom Viridiplantae; phylum Streptophyta; class Magnoliopsida; order Fagales; family Juglandaceae; genus Platycarya; species Platycarya strobilacea. Next base: position 8,692,180 of record CM072545.1, read on the forward strand.
ACTAAAATAGTAAAGAAACTAAAAAAATATTAAATGATTAATGAAAAAATAAAAATTAATTTTAAATGAAAAGTAAAACTAAACAAAGTAATTAACAGAAAAAGTAATCAAAATTGACGAACAATAGAGTGTCGAGAATCCCTTGCACATATCTAGTATTTTAATTATTCTTAATTCATTGATAACTCAATTGAGAATCCAATTTCATAATTCTCAATAGGAAAATATAGAATTATAAACCAAAAATTAAATTAAATGTAACTTTTCGAAAAATCATTCATCGCTTTTAAATCACGCACATTGACATCCACATTGAGAAAATTTAACGACGACAATATATCCAGAGAGTGATATTGCAGCAGAGAATTAAATCAATATAAATAATCAATTGATCCAAAAATAATCAAAGATCTACACCATTCAATAGAAAAAACATGACTGAACCTATAAACGGAGTAAACATTATAATTGTTCAGAGAAGAAAATATCAACAATATTTTGAGAATAATAAAACAAAGAGTTTTAATAATTAAAAGTCAAATACATGAATTAAAAATAAATTAAAAAATATCATCTAGTGTGCAAATTCATCCTTAATTCTACATGAGAATTTAGTTATCCATGCACATGATGGACAACATAAATTTCAAAAAGAAAATCATCCAAGCGGCCATGGAGAAGAAGTTTCGTTCTCGTCCGTGCGGCTCAAAAACGTCCCGCCCTCCCTCCTGAAGTTGATCTCATAAATATATATATATATGTATATGATCCGTGCCCTTGGATTAAAACTCGTACTCCGGCCTCCTAAGTGATGCGAGCTCCTTGAGTGGGATTCAAAGCTAGTGGGCCTCAGGTGTACTGCAGCTTGTAATGTGAGATTAACGTGCAGCCCAATGTTAGACTTCCAAGTGAGTTAAGTGAGTGGGGCCTATGAGATGAAAAGCAATTGCTATCTACATGTGAATAAATTGAAGAAAGTGAGCCCATGTATGACGTGAATGTGTTGCTTGCCATTTGAAGTTGTGTCTTGTATTTGAAGATGTATTGCTATGGTGGTGGGCCATGTTCAGCTGAGCATCAAAAGAATGGGTCACAACTTTGAAGACCATGTATTACCGTGTTCGTGTTGAAGTGGAAGGGCATTGATTTTGAAGTGCTTTTTCCCTCCTTCAACTATTAAGAAGGAAATAAAAATAAATAAATATAAAAATAAAATAAAATAAAATAAAATAAAATAAAGAATAAAAATAAAAGAAAACAAATAATGCTTAAAAAATATCTTACTGCAAATAGAAAACTAATTCAATCAAATAAATGAAATTCAATTATTTCTATTTTCATTATTTACAATTTAATCAAATATTAGAATATAACAAAAAAAAAGAAGAAAGGGTTAGCCATATAATGGTGCTAGTACCAAGTTTGATATAAAGAAATCTAGTTCAATTGATACCAAATTAGAGGATCTCATTATGAATTTTATAGAGACCTACAGATATGATGAAATTCAAATATACAACACATCAGATTACATAACAAAAAATCAAATTACATATAACAGAAAGATAACAATTCAAATAATTCAAAAGATACTATTTGTGTGGTGATCCAGTAGTTGTGAGAGCTTCTTGTTTAGTCGTTTGGCTTGGGATGGACTCTTTGGTTTGAATTGTATGGTTAACTTATTCAGGCCAAAACTCGGCCTAGTTTTAAACTAGGGTTCTAGGCTAGATACACCCACATACCAAATCCAATACCGGGTTGAACAACCCCAAATAGAAGAGGCAAGAAATTTGAAAGTGGGGGTTTATGTATGAAAGGAGAAAATTATATGGCTTGGAAGTACACATGCAGTCTCGATCGAAGTTTTCTCAGGCAAAAATCACATTATGTTTTCAAAAGGAAAATTCTATACTCAATCTTATATTTTGACACACCATTACACACTTGTGATGCGGAGGAAAGTCACAACACCAATATGTGTGACGCATAAGTTAATATATAAATAATATATATTTTCATAATTTATTGAATCACTAAAAAACGAGTAGCAAAAAAACTATTTTTAGTGTAGGAGTATGTTGTATAATAATTAAGAATAAAATTCTTACATTGTCTTCTAAGAGAAAGTAGCTTAAATTTAACTCATGTCAAATGGTGAAAACATTTACAAAAAAGTACTGCTCGTGGACCAAATTCACATTTTCGAATTTTTGAATGTCGAAGTGAAAAGTAAAACAATTAAGATGCAAAATAATAAATTAATAACTAAACTAGAGTTGCTATATTAATTAACCAAGAAGAAACACACTATATATTGAAGTCTCTTGTGATTTTTAGTATCTAAGTTTATTTAATAGTTCATTGTATATTTTTTAAAAAATTGGTGGTGTAGAAGTTAAAAAGGCTAGAACCCTTGTGAAGAAATTAGTGTGGATTTGCTAATTAGCAATGTATTAAACATAAAATCTAAAATTAACTAAACATCAAATTATGAAGCAAGCTAATTAAAAACATTAATCAACTGATGATGAAGACAAAAAAATTAAATTAAACTAAATTTTCAAAGTTTAACATGCTGAAAGTAAAATACCAAAGTAAAATAATGCTAAATTAATAATCTCAAGTAAATACAATGTAAAATATAAATTGAAATTAAATAAAAACTAGAGAATTGAAAGAGCGCACTAGACGAATGGAGATACACTACAAGAAATTACCCTTTTTTTGTTGACTTTTTCTTTCGCCACAATAGTTTTTGCTGCAAAATAGGTGTTATTGCAGTGACTTCATTTTTGTTGGGTGCATTTAAACAGACACCTAACAAACAGCTTGATAAACTTGGAGGTTTTTATCTATTGTGACACATTTTATAGATATTACGGTGACAATATCTAATGCAATAAAAATAACACATATTGGGTCGATGCCCATTGCCGGTAAATGTGTTTTGACAGCAGAGGAATCACTCGGCCCCATCATGCACCAAATATTCATTTCCTCGTGACCCCGATAGCAAACCCCCCAAAAATCCTGAATCCATTTCCCCTCTTTCAAAATTAGAGTGATAAGCTTTCCCCTTTTCAATCTTCCCTTATCCACATGAGTCTCCCCTTTGGACATTCACCATCTCCTTGGCTTTGCCTCCACGCGATTCTCCCCTTCAGACATTCACCATCTACAAACACATTGTAGATGTAACCTTTGGCACGTCCAATTTTGATTCCTCACCGGACATCCATACAATTGGGGCCTCTTTTGCAATGTCTTCGGTGGCTAGTAGGCAGCCCATATAGTGCATGGGCTATATCTTGAAGACTTCGATTGAAAGGCCTAACTTTTTTAAACCCTAAAGTTAACTCAATATGTATTTGGATTTTTTCTCTCCCTCACCTGTGGCGCCCCCAACTCCCATGTGGGAAAAAGTGGAAGTCGAGATACTTGGATGATGACCACAAGGGTCACACACTCCATCAGTATGTGCAAGTGTGTGCAAACATATAATGTGAGCACCACAAAATATAAGTCCAACAGAAGAATAAAAAGATTTGCCAAAGCTAATAAACCAGAAGATCTAAAACCTTACAACCCCAAAATAACTTCCAAAATCTTTTAAATAATAAATCGAACAAATAAATAAAGTGAAGACAAATCTTCAGCTCACAACCTCAATATTTCAAATCTTCATTCCTCAGATGGAGTTGGTCCAACTCTCAAATACAACTTTTGCAATAAATCTATGGTTCCATGAAACGAAATCGTAGGTGGAAACACCACATGAGATTATGACACTTTAACAAGTAAGCAATCAAATACAATCAAGAGTTTAAAATACATTTAAGCAATTAATACATTTCACCATTACACAATAATACAAATAAGAATAAATCATTTTTTCTAAAAATGACACATTAACACATACACGTAAAAAACTGGATTTTTGACCCACAATACAAACCAAACATAAGTGTACACCATGATTTCCTCTAAGGATCATCTGTACATCCGGCTCCCTTTGTTACAACATGGGTGACGACCATGCATACAACTTCGTAACGAGTGATACCCAACTCCATGCCCAGCGTATACCATGATCGGGCATCCTCTAACCTCTGCAAGCAAAGGGGCCACGAGTCAAGTCAAGAGCATTACCATCTTGAAAGACACAATTATTGCTCGACGACAGTCCAGAGGATGACACATCAGTTTATTATGCTCTCAGGTGACCAGAGTTCCACCGAGATAATGTCCCATCTCAACTTGGGGTCATGATCCACATAATCGAACAATCAGTTTATTATGCATGCACCATGGTCTCCCTTAAAGACCATTTACATATGTTGCCTCCCTTTGTGATGTTAAAAAGATCATGTAAATAAAATATACATTTTAAAATAATGAATTTTTATTTTTTTACAAAATCTTTTTAACATTTTAAAATATTTTAAAAATATATATATAATAATCACAACATTGTTATAAAATACTTATACAAAAATGATGTAAAATTAAAAAAAAATTATAAAGTTGAGATAAATAAAAATCTTAAAGTTGTTATAAAACTAGAAAATGAAACTACTATTGCAAGAGAAATATAAAAGAAACTATTTAGAACTACTCAAGAATTGAGATTTTCTTACTTATAAAACTTTTTCTGTGTATTACTGATTGAGCGAAAGCTCATATATATAGGTAGTTTCAGAGGTAGATGATATATGTTCGGCTTTGGCCATTTACAAAATAATAGAGTTCAACATAATAATAGAGTAGGAAGAAAAAGAAGGGGAGGGGGGGTCATACACTGCCCCCCTCTTTTTTGACTTTCACAACACTCCCCCTTGAATGACCATCTATAAAAAATCTGCCTCGTTAAAACCTTGCCAAAGAAAAATCCAGTGGGAAGAAAAATCAATGGTAAAAGAAAAAGAGTATAGTATTCTTATATATCTCCAAGTGTCTCAAGATTGCTTCATTAAAACCTTGCAAAAGAAAACTCAATAAGACAAAACCTCAGCAAAGAAAAGAGAGTACAATCGCACAAGTCTTCAGAACATTTACTCCCTCTGAAAAGTGCATGACGATAGATTTTTGAGTTTTCACATTCCAATGTTCTGCACAATCTTCTTGAATGTCGCAGTTGGTAATGCATTTATGAACAAATCTGTCAGATTATCACTTAATTATATCTTTAATATATCCTCTTTTGATATAAGCAGTATTATCTTTATATTAAATTGTTGGGCTGTCATTGATGATGGGAAGATCACATTTTTCTTGAATATGTAGAATCACTAATCTCAGTCAAATATATTCTAAACTTGTTTTATGAATTGCAATGATTTCTGAGTGATTTGAAGATCTAGAAGATAATATCTAGTTAACAGACTTAGTAGAAATCTGAGACCTGCAGTAATATTTAAAATCCCCCTGATAATATACGTTAGTGTTTCAAGTAATAATCAAACATGATTTCAGTATATATAATAGGGTTAAGAATTCAGATATAATTTTCATCTAAATAATGTATTGGAGACAACATGACAATATTCTCATCTAAAATTTTCTCTCCCTCATTCGGTGTTATTAGGGAGAATTTGTTTATGTATGACGGAAAGAACATTGGAAACCATCTATATATGATAAAAACTGTAAAAGTTTGATGTCTAATTTTATCGATTCGGCGGAAAATCAAATCCGCTTAACATTGTTAACAAACGAGATTTTGAAGAGATTAAAAATTTTGAGTTGCTATTTAAATATAATCATTTTACCATTGGTTTACTCCAGTAAAAAAAAAACCTCACATTCTTCATAGATCTAGTTGTTGTTAATCTAGAACGATATTATGTTTGATAGAAATTTTAATATCCTAGATTTGAACCATGAACCTTTTATACCTCAACCATTTATATTTTCTCTTAAGGCTGTAAACACCACAATAGGGGCAAAGATATATCTTTCTAGTAAAACTGATTCTGAAATTTTTGCAGCATCAAGAACCCTCAGTGCTCAATATGCTGCCTCTCTTACAACTATGTCTCAAAGGCTATTGGCGAGAACGAGTGAGATTGATCATCTTAAAAATCAAATATCTGAGTTGCATCAAACGTTTGCAACTAAAGATAGAAAAAATAAAAATTTAAAACAAGAAAACAATGAGCTGAAGAAATTTGTAAACTGGTATTCTCATGACCTGAAAACATGAATAAAAAAGCTGGAACTAGAGAGAGCTCGTATACAAAGTCAACAACAGCAACTAACAGCAGAAGTTCATCGTTTACAAGAAAATAGGGATAGCTGCAATTAATCTTCCTGACTTTTGAAATTATACATCCAGCATATCTTATAATCTTGACTAAGTGAGATTTGTAGAGATGATGGTTTGTCTTATTCTTATTTCCATTTCTATAAGAATCATCTTTAGCTTCATTTAGTTCGCATCAAATATTCTTCTCATATCTATAATTCATCTGCATTTGCATTCTAATTCTACAATTTTTCAATGGCTCATCAATTTCCTTTCAATATTTCTCACGATCAACATATGAGATATCTTTCACCTCAGTTACAAGTTGTTCCTGCATATTCTGCATGTGCCATGTTCCAGCAAGAGAATGATCTGGCTAATAAGTCAGATCGTGAAACTGTTTATGAGTTGGTGACTCTTGGCACTTGATACTCCTCCTCTATTGTTGGATTTTCCAACCGATTACAATCCAAAAATCATGAGATTGAGGAGTTTAACGAGAAGATTTCCATACTTCAACGACTTGTTTAAGAGTTTAACAGAAAAATAGCAAACTTAAAGTAAAAGAATAAGAATTTAAAATTATTACTTGCACCTTCATTTCGACTGCCTAATCTTTTAGATAAAGATGACATATTATTTTATGAAAAGAAAATGTATTTGAAAGATAAGGCAAGAAGTCTCAAATTTTTATAACTAGCATTTGAATAATAAGATCTTTCTATTTCAAATGCATTCTTTGAATTTATATCAATTTTTGTAATCTATTCAGGAGTTCTAATAAGATAAATCATCAATGTAAATAGCAATAATGACAAATCTGGTTTCTAATAAAAACACATGGGCATATACGATTATTTTCAAAACCTTCTTTCAATAGATACTCGCTGAATCAATTATACCATATGCGTCCGGATTGCTTTAACCCATATAAAGATCTTTGAAATTTGATAGAGTATATATTTCTAGATATACTTATAGATGCTTCAGGCATTTTATATCTTTCAAAGATTTTCATATATATATGTCATGGTCTAAGGATCCATATAAATATACAATGACCACATCCATCGACCGCATTTTTAATCTTTTTGTAACAACCAGACTAATTAAAAATATAAATGTGATTGCATTCATAACAGGAGAATATGTTTCTTCATAATCAATCTCGGATTTCTGCAGGAAACCTTATGCGACAAGTCGTGCTTTGTATTGCACAATTTCATTTTTCTTATTACGTTTTCGTATAAATACTCACTTATATTTGACAAGTATTACACCCTTTGGTGTTTGCACAACATGTCTAAATACATCTCGCTTCACTAGAGAGTTTAATTCCGCTTCAATAGCTATTTTTCATTTTGGCCAATCATTTTTATGTCGGCCCACTAGTTTAAATCTCATCATTTTCAGGTACTTGTTCCTCTCTAGGAAAAATATTTTATGAAACATCTCTTTAAGAGTTACCTATTCAGGAGGTTTCTATTTTGTACATAAAGTTTTGGATATACCTTGTTGTTTATTTTATGGGCATGGTCTCTTCAGGAGTACCGATTTCTTTTCTTTTTACTTTTCTCTTTTGCACCAATAGGTCTTCAACACTTCAGGTGTGTCTTAGACTCATCTATTGCTATTTTAACAACTTTTCATTCAGGGACTTCAATTCTTGCTTAAGCATTAACAATAGTAATATATGATTTTACAACATATTTAGTGTTAGTAAATACATCTAATAATTGATTTGGAACACTTTACAAATATGTAACCTTCTGAACTTCTGATTCATTCATTTATAAGAGGATTAAATTTAAACAAGACTTTATTATCCCAAGTAATTTCTTGTCGTGCTTCAGGCACCGACTTTTTGTTATTTCAAAATATGATAAAACTTTACTATAATGTATAAAATCTTGATATAAATAAATCAAGTGTTTGGCCGTATAACAGACACGTGGCCACTGTTCAGTCATACCACATCTATGACAAACATCTTAATCTTTCTATGAAAAATTATTCTGAGGGTCTTTACCCTTCTCTGAGTTAGATCAGTTCTGATGATACGGTATATTATTATCATCTTTAATGTTGTCGCTTCTGGACCAATATTTCTATAGTTTTTCTATCACATCTATGCCCTTGTTTCCTTTAAAAGGATGTACCATTCACTTCTATGAATGAATTAAATCCAATATCATTAATAGGACGTAATTAGTAATTTATTAACAAAAACTCATTATTTAGTTCAATCACTAGAAGACAAAATAAAAGTTCAGAATATTTGTTGAACTTTTGCTCTCGATATTGCTACTGCAAGAGCACATTCATTATATGAAAAATAATATGTCTTCTTTTAAAAATATTATCACCAGTGACCTTCTCACTGCATAATTTTAATATTGAACTGATTTTAAAGAGTGCAGAATTATATTCACTACCACTTTTAAAATCTTGCAACTTTAGGTGCAATAAGTCATAATAATCTTTTGGGAGAATTACATTTTCTGGTGATCATATTTTTCCCTCAAATCATTTCACACAATAAGAAGATTTTTCATCATGGGATACACAACATGGTCCTGCAGGAACACGTGATTTTCTTCTTTGATTGTATCTCTTAAGTTCATCATATCCAAATGGATCTCATTAAGGATCTTGGATAAATAACTTTTTCAGAAATATTAATAGTAATAAATTTCAATTTTATAAGATTCAACATTTTATATATATATGAATCACAAAAGTAAATTTGTAGATCTAAAAAATATATTCACATAATCATCATAATAAACTTATAATTTTATCAAATAATATTCAGTAATATTACCTTTAATATACATCTCGAGGACTGCAAATAGTATATTAAAAACTTACTTAAAGTAAAAGACCACTAGTTTCAGTATTAGTAGAATTTCGAGCTGATAACGTGTTATAAAACTAAAAATAGAAACTACTATTGTAAGAAAAATATAAAAGAAACTATTTAGAACTACTCAAGAATTGAGATTTTCTTACTTATAAAATTTTTTGTGTGTATTACTGATTCAACGAAAGCTCATATATATAGATAGTTTCAGAGGTAGCCGATATATGTTTGGCTTTGGTCATTCACAAAATAATAGAGTTCTACATAATAATAATAGAAAGAAAAAGAAAGAAAGGGGGTCATACACTGCCACCTCTTTTTGACTTTCACAACAAAAGTAACAATTTCTAACATTTTCCTTACCGAAAACCTTATGGAAGAAAGTAGAGATAGCAATATGTTACACGATCCGTTAACCCAACACAAATACGACACGATAATAGCATGTTAGGGTTTAGTTTTAATGGGTTTCGGATCAAAACGGGTTGACATGTTAAGACACGATTGCTTAACGGATTGATAACGGGTTAACCTGTTTTAACCCGCTATGACACGTTAAGAAAGTTAAAATTATAAGTATATATTTACATTTAAAAGTTAAATTGTTAAAATCGTAATTTTAATATTTTCTTTATTTAGATTATAATTCATACTTGTAGTTAGTATTATAATTTTTATAAATATTATGGTTTTAATATTTGTATAAAATTATGCTAAGTTTAATTAAGTCAAACGGGTTAATTTCGGGCATATTCAACATATTTACATAAATAAGTTGAAACGTATCATATTTTGTCATGTTAATTTATTTCGTAATATTTACTAATAGGTTATAAAGAATTGACACGACACGACACGTTATGTTAACGGATCATGTTAGGATTTGAGATTTTGATACGATAAGCTTAACAAGTCGGTTAGCGTTGACCTATATAATATAATATACATGTCTTGATACGACACAAATACAATAAGTTGACATGATTTGACACCTCTAGAAGAAAGGGTGTAGTCCGTGGGCAGCATATTGAAACTAATACCAAATTTTACACACAAGATTTTACCGAAATTTTCTTGAAGCTAATAAAAAAAGTTTTACACGGAAGCACACAAAAAGGAAAAAGTTTTAGAAGCTACTTTGTGGTCCAGATGCGCCTAAATTTGATTGTTTGTCAATTATCAGGCAAACAACAACACTGGCTTATTGATTATCAGGCAACAAAGGAATACGAAACAGAATTCTCTTTCTTCCCGGAAACTCTGCACTTCAACTTCAATGGCAGAAGCAACACAGAGGCACTTTATTTTTCCTTTTTTTTTTTCCTTGGTTTTTTTTGCCAAGATTAAAGAGAGACTTTGCTGCTTCTTAATCGTATATTTATATTTTCTTGGTTCAGGATTGCAGTAGTTACCGGCTCAAACAAGGGGATTGGTCTTGAACTATGTAGGCTGTTGGCTTTGAAAGGAATCACGGTGGTGTTGACAGCAAGAAATGAGAAAAGGGGTCTTGAAGCTCTGGAGAAGCTGAAGAAGTTTGGGCTCTCCGATCGTGTGGTTTTTCATCAGCTTGATGTCACTGACTCTGCTAGTGTTGCTTCTCTTGCAGATTTCATCAAAACTAGATTTGGGAAACTCCATATTTTAATATTCCTTCCAATTCAATTTCTTTTTAAATAATTTACGTTATCTTTTATGAAAAAATACTTTAATCATAAATAAATTATACAAAAATAATTTTATAAACTAGTTTCATATATAATTCGTTATATTGTAAAGTTACTCATCATTTTTTATGACACACTAGACAACCATAATTTTAGTAAAAATATTTGATAAAAGTAACATTATTTTATAAAAATATTTGTATAATATATTAGATAGATATTATTGCTCAAGCAGAAATTATGTCATATACCCACTTTGCTAATTATGTTGTGGCATTTACGGGCTTTGCTAAGTGTGTTATCCATTCCGGCTGGTAAATATAATTTTGAATAAATAAATACAACTGGGGTTTCAACTCAAGGAGTTCGGTCCCAGGAACATAATGAGTAATAATACACCGACAACTAATTTATAACTCTTCGAAAAGAAAAAATAGTAGAACGTAATGTACAAAGCATTTCGCAAATTCATCCCTAAAGAAACAGAACAGTTTAATATAACTATGTTTGAACATTATTATAATGATGGATATTAATATGAAAATATATTAACTTTGGAAAATGCTGAAATTCTGTGCAGGTGAACAATGCAGGGATTCGTGGATGTACACTGGATGGCGATGGCTTTAGAGCTTTATTTGGTGTAGATTTAACGGTAAGTTTTCTATGATTTATTTGGTTGTCACAAATTGAGGTCCAGTGTTTCATTTCATCTTATTACCATAATATTTATCATAAAATTTTATTTTTATATAAAATATAATGAATAATTTAACTAAACATAGATTGATTAATACTTAATAGGTTGTTTCTATCTTTTTTTAGGGCCTGTTTGCTTAGGATAAAATCAAAATTTAAAATATATCTCAAATTCATCATTATACTTTTTCAAATTCATATATAAAATATAATAAAAAATTTAACTTCTTCGTATTCTAAAATCACTTTTTCAAATTCTTAAATAAAATTAATATTAAAAAAATATTTTACAATAATATTTTTTTTTAATTTTTATCTCATCTCATTTCATCTCATTTTTAAAAACAAACACAATCTTAATTTATAAACATATTTCAGTTTGATTAGCAGATGCCCTTTCTGGAATGACCAAATCATGTTTTTTATAAGTTACCTTCTTCTTCTTTTATATTGTTTCTACCTTTTTTTCTTAAATTTAAAAACCAAGAGTGACACGTGGAGCTACAGCAGCCCCCCACTTGATCTCTAACATCCTTACTGAACAGCAAGGATAATGCTATTCCCAAAGTGTAACGGTAATGGCTTGACCATGGGGAATTCAATGGGACTCTAATACAGTCTCCTACTCAGGACTGTAATAAGAGTGTTTTTTTATAGATTTTTTGTGCTTTTGATAGAACATTGCCATTTTTTTCCGTAGGTCGATTAAATATTTAAAAATATGACATGCCAATTATGTTCTGTATCTAATACTACAATAAGTTAATTGCTGTCCTTGGACTTCAAAAGTTTTCAGAAAGAGATTTGTAGATACTTAATTTTATCTCATTTTATCTTATTTAATCATTATATCTTTTTTAAATTTTAAATAAAATAATATAAATAATTTGATTTTACAAATTCCAATACAAAAATTATAGTAAAAATATATTTTTATAATAATATTTTATTTAATTTTTCACTTTAATCTTAATTTATTTCATCTTATCTTAATCTCATATTTAAAAACAAACTAGATCTAAACTAAAAATTTATTTAGAAAATATTCAACTTTATTTAAATTCTTTCATAAACCCCATCTAAAATATATTTCAAAACAATTTTTATTCAATCTTTTTTTTTTCTACTTTTCTAAAACCCAATAAAAATTAAATCTAAAAAAATAATTTAAAATTATTATTAAAATTTCTTTCAACAATGCATAGCACTTGAATCTATATGATAAATTCATAGAAGATTAAGTTTCCTGGCATCAATGTAGGCCGAAGGGGTAGAGATCTATCGGAGTAGATTATTGGTGGATCAAACAATTGAACAAGCTGAAGAATGTATGGAAACAAACTACAATGGTCCTAAGAGGATGGTTGAAACACTATTTCCCCTTCTCCAGATATCTGACTCGCCAAGGATTGTTAATGTTTCCTCCTTGGCAGGGCAGTTAAAGGTATCAGCAAACGTCTTATATATTTATGATGATAATTTATTATCTTTTTGCAGATCATGATTCTACTTGAATGAGTAAATTAGAGTGTTCTGTTCCAATATTTTAGATGAAAGTTATATTTTGTTCCACTGTCGATTTAAACAATAAGAGAACTACTACAAAAACAAACAGATTATACACAAAAAACCCTCAAACTGATGTGAGTTCATAGTATTAGTTAGATCTATTTTCCAACAATATTAACTCATTTACCATACAAAATGTTTTTTTTTCTAGGGAATAAAAAATGAGTGGGCTAAAGGAGTGTTAAGTGATGCTGAAAGCTTGACAGAAGAAAGAGTGGATGGTGTTTTAAATAAATTCATGAAAGATTTCAAGGAAGGTGCATTGGAAGAAAATGGGTGGCCTGCCTATTTGTCTGCATATGCAGTTGCAAAAGCAGCTTTGAATGCCTACAGAAGAGTTTTGGCCAACAAGTATCCATCTTTTATTATCAACTGCGTCTATCTTGCCTATGTCAAGACTGATATCAATTGCAATTCTGGCTTCTTAACAGCTGAAGAAGGTGCTGAAAGTCTTCTCAAGTTGGCACTTCTTCCTGATGGAGGTCCTTCTGGCCTTTTCTTTTTTCGGGATCAGATCTCACCTTTTTTATCAAGACTAGTTGTATAAAGTCATTCATATACAAGAGTTACTTCTTCTTATTTTTTTTTCCTACTTTCCTTTAAGAGAAAAGCTGGGGTTCGGTCACCAAATCCCACCCCCACCCCCACCCCCACCTCCACCTTTGCAGCCCTCGCCATTCTTGACGGCGGTGGGCGACTGAGTCCAAAACGGGTTTAAGGCCGCTGGGGGCACACCGGAGGTCGCCGGGACTCGTTGTCGCAGGGGTAAGGTCGCCTGCTCCCTCTGGTCTCGATAGGGTGGGAGGTGTCGGACACCACCGTCGGCGGTGTCGGGGGCTGGGTGAGGCCGAAATCCCTTTAAAAATTCATCTTCATTTATTTCTTTATTGTGTTTTTTATTATATTTTTTATTATATTTTTTTCATTTTATGTTTTTAATTTTTTATTATATTTTTTAATATTTTTTATTATGTTTTTATATTAATTATAGGAGTTTAAAAAGTGAAAGGGGGTGGGCTGCAAAACGTTGGGGTGTAGCCCGACTGCACCCCAGCGTCTCCTTTCCTTTAAATAGTTTATTATGTTTTTTATTATATTTCTCTTTCTCTTTTTTTTTTAATCGATCTGTGTTTTTTTTTTAAATAAAAATGTCTTGATTACTGTAATTCAGAAGTTAAAGAACAATGTTTTGAATACTTGTTAATCAGCCTAACTAGAATTAATGATAGTTTTACACAACCCCACTTACCATATAATATTCAAATAATAATTGTTCAATATTTATTGTTATTTGACAAAATTATATAATAGATTTGTTAAAATCATTTTCCTATTATTCCTCAAATTAAGCTCATATGGTTGAGAAGTTGTTAAGGATGTGTTTTACAAATACTTACTTTCAATCACCTGCAGCCAAGAGGTAAAGGAGCAATGGTTTTTGGGAGAGGGCGGGGGGAGATGGGGGCTTTGATGGAACATCTTCGATGTCTAATTCAATAAAGATGGTTTTGTAGATATACCCATTTGGTGAAAACGAAAAAGTGAAAATAATAAAGCAAAACATAAGGGCAAAACTGTAAAAATCTAACAAATTGTGACAGAGCTAAAGGGTAAACCGGAAAATAAATGCAAAGTTAGGGATAAAATAATCAAAAATGACTGAATTGAGGGACAGAGTGGGAAAAAAATTCAAGAGCAGGGGTAAAACTGGAAGCAAAAGTGCCAACCACATTACTGTTCACAAGTTATTGGCACTTATTATATCTTCTGAATGTGTTTTGCTGAAGTTTGGAAACAAAGGATTCTTGGTGTTATGAAACTTAAAGAAAGAAACTACTATTGCAAAAGAGAAATAAGAAATTCTCTCTGAAACTCTTAAGAACTGAAACTTTCTTTCTCTCTCTGTATTTTCTTATGAATTTCATTACAACTGAAACCCCTATTTATATAGGCTTTGAAATTACTATGCAAGTTACTATGCAAGTCACTATGCAGAATTTAAAATAATAGTGGTGGGATCATTCACATAATTTAGTGGTGGGACAGGGGGGTGGCTGTATTTCGTTCGTTCATTTCACTCCCCCTTGAATGACCGCCAATAAGGAATCTGCCTCGTTAAAACCTTGCCAAGTAAAAACTCAGTAGGAAGAAAAACCAATGGCGAAGGAAAAAGAGTACAGTCTTCTTATGTATCCACAAGTGCTTTAAGATTGCCTCATTAAAACTTTGCAGAGGAAAACCCAATGGGACAAAACCTCAGAGAAGGAAAAAGAGTACAATCAGCACATTTACTCCCCCTAAAAAGTGCATGACAAAAGATCTTTGAGTCTTCGCATTCCAATGTTATGCACAATCTTCTTGAATGTGGAAGTTGGTAACGCCTTTATGAATAAATCTGCCAGATTATCACTAGATCGTATCTGCTTGACATTAATTTCACCTTTCTCTTGAAGTTCATGAGTATAAAAGAATTTAAGTAAAATATGTTTGGTTCTGTCACTTTTGATATATCCTCCTCTGATTTGAGTGATACAAGCAGTATTATCTTCATATAAGATTGTTGGGCTATTATTGATCATGGGAAGTCCACACTTTTTCTGGATATGTTGAATAACTGATCTTAACCAAATACACTCTCGACTTGCTTCATAAATAGCAATGATCTCTGAGTGATTTGAAGAAGTAGCAGATAGTGTTTGCTTAACAGATCTCCATGATATGGCAGTATCTCCATAAGTAAATAAATATCCAGTTTGAGATCTACCTCTGTGTGGGTCTGAAAGATAACCTGCATTTGCATACCCAATCAATTCTGAACTTGAACCATGTTGATAAAATAATCCCATATCAACCGTACCATGAAGGTAACGAAAGACATGTTTAATGTCATTCCAATGCCTTCGAGTTGGTGCAGAACTATATCTTGCAAGCAGATTAACTGAGAATGCAATATCTGGTCGAGTGCAATTTGCAAGATACATCAAAACTCCAATTGCACTGAGATATGGTACTTTAGGACCAAGAATTTCTTCATCGTCATCACAAGGACGGAATGGATCTTTCTTCACATCAAGTGTTCGAACAATCATTGGAGTACTCAGGAGATGAGATTTGTTCATATAAAAATGCTTTAGGACTTTCTCAGTGTACATGGACTGATGAATAAAAATTCCATTTGGCAAGTGCTCAAGCTGCAGGCCGAGACAAAGTTTTGTTTTGCCAAGATCTTTCATTTCAAATTCATTCTTTAAATATATAGCGGTTTTTGAGATCTCTTCAGGAGTTCCCACAATATTTAAATCATCAACGTAAACCGCAATAATGACAAATCCGGATTCTGATTTTTTAATAAAAACACATAGGCATATAGGATTATTCTCAAATCCTTCTTTCAATAGATATTCGCTTAAGCGATTATACCACATGCGTCTGGATTGCTTCAACCCATATAAAGATCTTTGTAGTCTGATTGAGTACATATTTCTAGATGTACTTGTAGATGTTTCAGGCATCTTATATCCTTCAGAGATTTTTATATATATGTCATAGTCTAAGGATCCATATAAATATGCAGTGACCACATCCATCGACCGCATTTCTAATTCTTTTGGTAACAACCAGACTAATCAAAAATCTAAATGTGATTGCATCCATAACGGGAGAGTATGTTTCTTCATAATCAATCCCGGGTTTCTACAGGAAACCTTGTGCACAATTTCATTTTTCTCATTACGTTTTCGTACAAATACCCACTTATATCCAACAGGCATTACACCCTTTGGTGTTTGGACAACAGGTCCAAATACTTCTCGTTTTGCTAGCGAATTTAATTCAGCTTCAATAGCTGTTTTCCATTTTGGCCAATCATTTCTACGTCGACATTATTCGACGATTTTTGGTTCACTTTCTTCATTACTTCTGGTAATGTCAAGGGCCATTTTATATGAAAATATGTTGTCGACAACAGTTTTATTTCTATCCAGAATTTCTCCAGTTTTCATGAAATGTATTGAGATCTCATTATTTTTAAGTATCTGTTCCTCTTCAGGGGAAAACATTTCATGACACACCTCTTCAGGAGGTCCCTTTTTAGGAGATTTATACTCTTCAAGAGGTTCTGGAATAGAAGATTTAAGCTCTTTAGGAGCACCAATTATATTTGTAGCCTGTATTGTGGGTATGTGTTCTTCAGGAACACCAAATTCATTTTGTATTCTTTTCCTTCTGGGAATTTTGTCTTTTGCACCAATAGGTCTTCCACGCTTCAGGCGTATTTTAGATTCATCTATTGCTGCTTTGACAAGTTGTCCTTCAGTGACTTCAATCCTTGCTGGAGTATTAACAGCAGGAATATAAGATTTTACTACACCTTTAGTGTCAGTAAATACATCCGGTAACTGATTTACAACATTTTGCAAATGAATAATCCTTTGAACTTCCCGTTTACATTCATTTGTAGGAGGATCAAAATGAGACAGGGTCTTATTATCCCAAGTAATATCTTGTCGTGCTTCAGGCACCGACTTTTCTTTACCCATTAACGGAAAATTTGATTCGTCAAAATGACAATCCTCAAAACGTGCTTTAAACATATCCCCTGTAAGGGGTTCAAGGTATCTAATAATGGATGGAGAATCAAAACCAACATATATCCCAAGTCTACGTTGAGGGTCCATTTTTGTACGTTGTGGAGGTGCAATTGGAACATATACAGCACATCCAAAAGTACGAAGATGAGAAATATTTGGTTGTTGACCAAATGTAAGCTGTAATGGAGAATATTTATGATATGCAGATGGTCTAATGCGAATTAGAGATGCTGCATGAAGTATAGCATGTCCCCAAGCAGAAACAGGTAGTCTTGATTTCATAAGTAAATGTCTAGCGATTAGTTGAAGCCTTTTGATCAAAGACTCAACTAAACCGTTTTGTGTGTGTGTATGGGCAACAGGATGTTCAACATCTATTCCTATTGACATGCAATAATCATCAAAAACTTGAGATGAAAATTCACCTGCATTATCCAATCGAATGGTCTTAATTGGATATTCAGGAAATTGTGCTCGTAGTTTAATTATCTGAGCAAGAAGTCTAGCAAATGCAACATTTCTAGTGGAAAGAAGACAAACATGTGACCATTGACTAGATGCATCAATTAGAACCATAAAATATCTAAATGGTCCACTTGATGGATGAATATGCCCACATATATCTCCGTGAATCCTTTGTAAAAAGGATGGAGATTCAACAATGACTTTTGAAGGAGATGGTCTGATAATTAACTTACCTTGAGAACATGCAGAGCACGGAGATTCATTGGGTAGAAATATCTTTTGATTCTTTAAGGGATGCCCATGTGAATTTTCAATAATTCGTCTCATCATTATAGAACCCGGATGTCCAAGGCGATCATGCCAAGTCATAAATACTTTAGGGTCAATGCACTTCTGGTGCATTACCACATATGATTCAATTGTTCTCATTTTTGTATAATACAATCCAGAACATAGAGCAGACAGTTTTTCTAATACGAGCTTCTGGCCCAATATTGTTTTAGTAATAAGAAGATGCTCTTTACTGCCTTCATTAGTCGTTTCAATATGGTAATCATTACGACGTATATCTTTGAAACTCAATAAATTTCTTTTGGATTGTGAAGAAAATAGAGCATCATCAATACAAAATTTGGTGCCATTAGGCAACACAATATAAGCTCTTCCAGAGCCCTCAATTAAATCTGATGAACCTTATATGGTATAGACATAAGTTTTACTTAGTGTTAGATTTTGAAAATATTTCTTTTCTTTGAGAATTGTGTGAGTTGTAGCACTGTCAGCCAGACATATATCTTTATCATTCAACTCAGAGATAAAAAGCTCATCAATGTGATCCATGATTCTACAAAATATACAAAAACTTTTATTACTGATAGAAAGAAAATACATTAATTGAGTAAAACACTTCCATCTCCAATTAAGTGTTCAATACTACCTTCAGGATGATTAAAGAAATCAGATACATCAAGATGAGTAACGTCTACATCTACTGAATCTAATAAATCATCTGATGGTTCTACTAAATTTATTTCATGCACTTTATTCTTTCCTTTAATAGAAGTTTGATATAAATCAGCTAAGTGCATGACCGTACAACAGGTACGTAACTACTATTTAGTCATATTATATCTTATGACAAACATCTTCATCTTTTTATTAAGAATTATTCTGTGGGCCTTTACCCTTCTCTGAGTTGGATCACTTCTGGTGATACGATATATATATTTTTTTATCATCTTTAGTGTTGTCACTTTTGGGATCAACACTTCTATAATTTTTCTACCACGTCTACGCCCTTAATTCCTTTGAAAGGATGCACCGTTCACTTCTAGGAATTGTGTAAATTCGATATTATTAATAGGACGTAACTGGTGTAACAAAAACTCATTATTTAGCTCAATCACTGGAAGACAAAACAAAAGTTCAGAATATTTATTGAACTTTCACTCTCGATATTGCTACTGCAGGAGCACATTCGAGGTATGAAAAATAATGTCTTCTTTTATATATCATCACCAATGACATTTTCACTGTATAATTTTAATATTGAGCTGATTTTGAAGAGTGCAGAATATTCAATACCACTCTTAAAATCTTGCAACTTCAGGTGCAATAATCATAATGATCTTTTGAGAGAATTACATCTTCTGGTGCTTATATCACTCTCTTAATTCATTTCACACAGTAAGATGATTTTTCATCATGAGATACACAGCACGGTCCTTCAGGGACACATGGTTTTCTTCTATGATTGTACCTTTCAAGTTCATCATCATATCCAAATAGATCTCATCAAGGATCTTGGATAAATAACATTTTTCAGAAATGTCAATAGTAATAAATCTCAATATTTGACATTATATTACAAAAATAAATATGTGAATTTAAAAAATATATTCACATTATCATGAGAATAAAAATAAAATTTTATCAAATAATATTTAACAATATTACCTTTAATATTTATCTCAAGGACTGTAAATAATATATTGAAAAACTTACTTGAAGTAGAAGACCACTAGTTTCAGTATCGGTAGAATCTCGTACTGATAACGTGTTATGAAATTTAAAGAAAGAAACTACTATTGCAAAAGAGAAATAAGAAATTCTCTCTGAAACTCTTAAGAACTGAAACTTTCTTTCTTTCTCTATATTTTCTTATGAATTTCATTACAACTGAAGCTCCTATTTATATAGGTTTTGAAATTACTATACAAGTCACTATACAAATCACTATACAGAATTTAAAATAATAGTGGTGGGATCATTCACATAATTTAGTGGTAGGACAGGAGGCAGCTATATTTCGTTCGTTCATTTCACTTGACTATTTGTTTGGAAACAAATAGCTATGTGGTGGTTCAAACATTAGTGTAAAAATGTGCAGTTATGTGGTTCAAACTAGCTAGTAGTAATTGCAAGATAAATAATCACAAGTCAAGAGTTATAAATATAATAAAACATTTAAATTGTCAATATCATTCATAATTGTGGAACCCACTTCAATACGGTTGAGTACTGCGTTTAAAAAAATGAGACTTTCGAATAGGTTTTCCCTTTTTCTACCCAAAATAAATTATTGACTCCACACAATTGATGAGAAAAAGAAAACTTTAATAGGTTGTCTTGAAAATTAGAAATGTTCTAAATAAATTACTAATGTACAAATTCAAGATAGCAAGCATCCTAACTCTTTAACAAATTTGTTTAAGAAAAGGCCAGTTCCTAAAATAATAAATGTAATAATAATATAAATAGATATTTTTGTAACTTTTTTAATAAGATCTCCACCTTTTAACTCAAAATTGTGGCCTCAAAAAAAATTCTAAATTAAAAAATTTTTATCTTTTCAAAACCAACAACTTAAAGCCTGATTTATTTTCAAAGATAAAATGTGATTAAAGTTAAAAAAATAATATAATATTAATATAATATAATTTTTTAATATTAATTTTCTTTTGAGATTTGAAAATTGTGTTTTGAAATTTGAAAAAAAGTTGAATTTTTTATTATATTTTATATGTAGATTTTTAAAAAAATATAATGATATATTTAAAATGTATTTTCGATTTTTTATTTCATTTCTGTAAATAAACCGGGCCTAAAATTGTTTTCTTCCATCCTTTATATTCCATTTAAAGAAAGAAAATTTGAGAACTTTTGCATCTTGAAAGCTTTATGGCTAGTGCTCCTTATTGTACGTGTTATTATATATAAAAACATATATTAGATGTAAGAATTATTATCGAATATAAGAATTATTGTCGTTGTTGTTGTTATTATTACTATTATTATTATATAAGCCTGGTCCCTCAAGAAAATTTCTTGCATTCCACCAGAGAAGATAAAACTTGGATTGATTGTTTCTTCTATACATCCATGGTAGCAAAATTCATATATATATATATATATATGTATGTGTATTTGTTTTTTCTAAGCAAGCATATCATAGATATATTTAATAGTTATAAGATACAATAGTCAATAGGGTGGGAGGTCCCAACATTGAATCCAAATCAGCTAATGCTATACAAAAACATAAATAAATAAAGAGGAACTTGTGGTCAATGACTTGATTTTCACCCATTTCCCACAAGGGGAAACTACTACATTTTTTATACAATACGATAAATAGACTATAATATTACAAATGAAATTCACAGTATAGAGATTTGTGTTGCATTTTGCTGATATAGACTAGCTATAGGAGGCTTCTACTACTTTCTTTTTACAATCCTTAGTTAGGAGAAGCGAAAACATAGATAAATAGTAAATAGAATATCCATTGAATCATTAGAAGGTGATGATTAGGGACTGTAGCGGCATGTGAGGGACATGCACTACTTTAAGAGTGTAGATGTATGTTGGATTTGAAGAATTCAAAGTTGCTAGACCCAAAAGTGTCATGCGTGACAGTGTTAGGAACTTTTCAGTAGATGACGTGTGGATCTCACTTGCGCTTTAAATCAAGTACGTGACTCACGCACCATTCTGTTCGATAATATTTTTCAGTTGTCTGAAAGACCGATGGTTGGAGAATCTTACAATGAGGTGCATGGTGGTCGCTGGGTTTCGCTAAGCAGCAAATCAGCATTTATCTTTATTATGGATGAAAAACATTAAAAAAAAAAAAGCGACTGAAAAAAGGGGTTCTATTTTATCTAGACTAACCAGATGGAAGAAAAGAAAGAGGACAGCTAAAGCTCCATCCCCTCTATCCGGAGAAGATGGAATCTTTGGATATGTTTTGATAGGGGGCGAAAACGCTGGAGGAAAATGGAGAAAACTTTGGTAGATTTTGTCCTATTCTTTATGGGTGTGTGTATTTGTTTGTTCTTGTTATTATTCTTGGTTTAATAACAAGGCCAGAAGATGAGTCAAATGGGCTAAATGATGTAATAAGGGGCTGGCCTAAAATCTCTTTGGATTGGACTTGGACTGAAAATAGTGAATTATTTTTTTGTGTTTTATTTTGAAATTTTGAAAAAATTATAATAATTAAATAATAATTGAATTAAAAACCAAAAAAACTAAAAATTAAAAAAAGATTTATATTTAAATGACATTTTAATGTTGAGTTGAGTTGAGAAGTAAGAACACCCTCACTAGAATAGCCAAAGTTAAACCTAGATTTTAGCTAGTATGAGATAAATTTGATTTTAACTATTCTATTCACGGTAAGTTTTTACATAAAATAATATTAATTTCATATTTTTAATTTATTTAATTTTATCATATTTTACTATTCTTCCAATTATATGTTAATTACTAATTATATTCTAATTAAATTATTAGTTAAAAAAATTCTATTTTCAGCGATCATTTACTTCTAATAACCATAAATATCTAATTAAATCCATCTAAAATTCTATATAAATGTCTTAATTACAAATCTAATTTCTATATTTCTCATCCAACTTTATTTTTCTTGCCAAACTTTCTTTTTTTCAACTATAGTCAAAACCTTTTTGAATGTAGGTAATAGAGTTTCTTTCCAATGATCTTTTTATATATCAACTGTAGTATATTGCAGCAGATTAAGCAGAGTTGGGGCAATTCTTCTACAAGTTTGCAAAATAACATTTATCTATTTTTACCATTCTACCAATTATATGTTAATTCCAATCAGAATCAGACTAAATAATTAGTTTAAAAAAATCGTATTTTTAATAGTCATTTAGTGCCAATATACACACACGTCTAATTAAACTCATGATATAAAATTCATATAAAAAAACTCATAGAAATTTCTTAATTATAAATCAAATTGTTAATTTCTTCCATCCAACTAGTAAAGTTTCTAAATAAATTACTATAAGTCTAATTTAATTTGAGAAATTTTGAGAGAAGAGAGAGTTTTAAAAAATATATATATGATTAAAATAATATATGGTTGATGAAAAATGTAGATTAGATATAGATATTTTTTTTATATTTACTCTAACAAAAGTTAGATATTTAAAATTTTGCCTATTTCAATATAGAGTGCATTTTGTGTATATAAGCTGAGTGAAAAGGCATTTCTTTTCTTTAACCGGACAAATCTTTTTGGCGTTGGGAAATATGTGATGAATAATGATAGGCTTATATCTAATTTTTTATTATTTTATTATTTTCTTTAATTTTTTTAATTTAATAGTTAAAGAAGTAATTACTAATAAAATTGTATATTTTTTATTTTTTTTAATAATTAAAGATGTTTAAAAAAGAATTCAAAGAAAAAAAAAACAAATACACTATAATAATAAAATAATAATAAATTAAGTCTAATCCTATAATTATCTATTATCATTATTTTTTTTTTTCAAAGCATCTATTATCATTATTGAAAGGGTGATGATCCTTCTGGAAGAAAGAGAGGAGTACGTGGGCGGCCTATTGAGCATGTTTTCTAAAGATTTTACCGAAAGTTTCTGAATACTAATAAAAAAATTAAACCTAGAAGCACACCCAAAAAGGAAAAGGTTTTAAAAGCTACTTTGTGGCCCAGATGCTCCCAATTTGATTGCTTGTCAATTATCAGGCCAAACCACATCATTGGCTTATTGATTCTCTCTTTCTTCTCAGATTCTTTCCACTTCATCTTCAATGGCAGAAGCAACACAAAGGCACTTTGTTTTTGCTCTGTTTTTTCCCAACCTTTTTTTTTTTTTTTGGTCAAGACACTTTTCTGCTTCTTAATCGCGTTTTTTAACACTGAACACATGACATTAATATATATTTATATATATGTTTTCTTGGTTCAGGATTGCAGTAGTTACAGGAGCAAACAAGGGGATTGGTCTTGAACTATGCAGGCTGTTGGCTTTGAAAGGAATCACTGTGGTATTGACAGCAAGAAATGAGAAAAGGGGTGTTGAAGCTTTGGAGAAGCTGAAGGAGTTAGGGCTCTCTGATGGTGTGGTTTTTCATCAGCTTGATGTCACTGACTCTGCTAGTGTTGCTTCTCTGGCAGATTTCATCAAAACCAGATTTGGGAAACTCCATATTTTGGTATTCCTTCCAATTCAATTTCTTTTGAATACTTTTCATCCTTTCTTCTACGTTACAAACTTTAACTACTGTGCAAAATATGTTTACTTGTTCAGAGTATCCTACTTCGATGCTATATAAAAGACTCCCAATCACTTACCAATTGTTTATAAATTGAAAAATAATAAACACGCTTATTTTTCGCAACACATTATACAACCAGGTTTTAAAATGAAATATAGTTTGGAGAAATGCTAAAATCACAAACAAAAGTTATAAACAAAAATCACACTTTATTAAAAATATATATATTAATTTTTTTATTTAATAATTAAGTAATAATTTTTTTAATAATGTTATGATTTTTTTTAAATAAATATTAAAATTTAAAAAAAATGTAAGAAGAAAAAAGCAAAAAAATTAAAAAAAAAATTGCCTCGACAAGATCCCGCAAGAGTGGCATTTTAATAAAATACTTTATAAAAGTAATATCGCTTCATAAAAATACTCTCATTTTAAAATATTTATTATAAAATAAATTGTAAAATATATTGTATGAGTATCATTGCTGTTATAAATTATACCCCACTTAGTAGTTTCATTTTAATGGTACTTTCATAAACCAAGTCATTAATGCAGAGTAACCAAAGCATGAATTATGCCATATACGCACTTTTCTATTTGTGTTGTAAATATAATTTTTTTTATAAATAAATATTAGTTTTTAAAATAGAATATTTTTAATGCAATTCTCACAACTGTAACTTCAATTATTATGCAAATTGCAATATAAAAAATAAGCTTTAACGCAATCTAACTGGGGTTTCAACTCGAGTTCGGTCCCAGGAACATGCATGAATAATAATACACCGACAGCTAATTTATAACTCTTCGAAAAAAAAAATAGTAATACGTAATGTACAAAGCATTTGGCAAATTCATCCCTGAAGAAACAGAACAGTTTAATATTTCAAGGATAACTAATAATTATGTTTGAAAATTATTATAATGGTGGATATTAATATGAAAATGTTATAAAATTAGAATAAATTATTATTACAAGAAAAAAAATTTATAATTCTTTATTTTCTAATAAATGTCTCTTTTTTTCTTTTCTTGTCATGTCTTGTCTTGTCTTGTCTTGTCTTGTCTTTCTACTTATACATCTGATCCAATCAATACATCTAATTATAGGCATTTGGCCAGTATCATAAATATGACCTTAATTTACCGTAATTGATGGATGCACAGCATTCATCAATTATTTCTTTCTATAATACAAAGATAGGTGGGCCACGTTGCTTCTTTTTCTTCTTAGCGGATAAGAAGAGGTTATTCGTGTCTCCACTTATAATTATAACAAAAAATATATTAAATATGGAAAATGTTGAAATTCCGTGCAGGTGAACAATGCAGGGATTAGTGGATGTACACTGGATGGCGATGCCTTTAGAGCTTTAGGTGTAGATGTAACGGTAAGTTTTCTACGATTCATTTGGTTGTCACAAACTGAAGGTCCAATTTGTAATTTGCTTCCTTCCTCTTTTAAGTTAGGCTCTTATATAACCAATCATTCTAGTAAATTGATTGAAAAATTAATATTCAATTAATTTTTTATATAAATTTTAAATTTTATACCGTCGCTATCGATTTAAAATGAAATTATAAATGCTTCCTAAAAAAATCATATATATTTATTATGAGAAAAATTAGGTTCCGACAATCCATAAATATGATATTTACAGACACTCAATCCACACGTGCCACGTAAGTACTCCCTCAATTCAATTCCTGCACCCGCCTGCACCAAATCACACATTGTGAACACTAGAGTCTAGACCCAGCCCCAACCCGCGAACAAGAGAGAAGCCCAAAAGCTTGAACCGCGATTGCCGGCTTCTGAGAACCGACCTAGCCTTGCTGCGTCGCCGACGCTCGCTACAAACCCATTCCGATGGCTCCAAAAAGCTCAAAACTATACTTTAACGACGTTCAACTATGTTAACTGCCCTGAAACTTCCTAGAAACAGATTTCTCAATAGAAATGAGAAAACTAAAGACAAAACACCAATTAAAAGTAACAAGTAAAATTAGTTGAATCAATTACATCTGTGAGAAATCAAACGTATCAACGTATTAAACGTATCAAAATTAGTTGAAGCCCGTTCCGTCACAGGAGGTGGCTCGACCACGTGTGACGAGAGCGCGGACAGCGTGTGATGAGAGCGTGGAACCCGTTCCGTCGCGGGAGGTGTTATTGGGTGAGATCCAACGAGAGCAACATCGTTCTGGACCCCGCAGGAGTTGACATCACGTGAGTGAGTGGGTCACCCTGCGGGAGTTGATGTCACATGAGACCCAGCAGGAGTTGACGTCGTGTTACCTTTTTTAAGCAAAGTGCCTTGCGGTCGACATTTCATGTTATAGGAAACGACTTTGTTAGTATAAATAAATTCACACATTGTGAAAGAGACAAACTGAAATTTTTTTGGTCTGTGGTGGACGGTCGGGTCCCAGTGGGCTAGGTGTCATCTGGGTTGGTGCTGAGTCCCATTTGAAATCTCAAGCTGAGTGGTGGTGGGGCATTATATCCAATTTGATCTTAATGGTAGCGTGCTCCATACGCTTCCGAGTGGCGAAAAGTTTTCGAGTGGAGACTCCTAAGTGGTACTCCCAAGTGAGGAGTTGCGAGGCCCCGTGAATGGCTTCCCAAGCACATGACTATGTGTGCTTCCCGAATAGCTTTACCAAGTTCATACCGAGCTCTCATCTCCCGAGCACATGCCACGAATGGTGATGGTTTTATTCTTGTAATTAAGAGAGGGAGAAGGCTCCTGTAGAGTATGAGGATTGTTCCAAGCATGTGAGGTTTTCGTGAATTGAGAGGAGTCCCGTGAGTCGAGTGTGTTTCTCAAGCTGGGATCCCTAGAGATGGTATGGGCTAAGGTGGTGAGTTGGTGTGTGTTCTATGAGTGAGGTGAGTGATTGTGAAGGATCCCTGAGTGGAGGTATCCCAAGCTAGTGTGAGTGGAACAAACCTTATTTCTCCGAGTGGAGCTCCTCAAGTGAGGCATAGTGAAATCCTGAGCTACTTGATCCCCAAGGGCGAGTCCTGTGTGGCATTCTCAAGTTAGTGAGGCACTGTCCATGTCGTGCATGGGTTTTCCCAAACCGAAAGGTGTGGGGGTGTGTCCTGTCCATATTCAGTGCACCCCTCAAGTTAGTTTCCCGATTGAGCTGTTAGATGTGTAGGTCTTGAGCATGATGTCCCCAGCTGAAATTCATATGAATTGTTGAGGGGCCTTTAGAGCTGAGAAAATGCATAACTTCCCGAGCTGCTTTCTTGAGGGTGGTGGTGTTCCGAACCCATGGCTTGAACCAGTGGTCCTCGTGGCCTATCCGAGATGCACAACGGGTGCATTGGGTGTGAGCCCAATGGTGGTGGTGAACGTCCGCCTCTGGTGGGTTGGCGGTGCTTCACCAGGAGCAGACAGAGCCAGATATCTTCATGATGGCGGCTGGAAGCTTGGCAATGCAACGATGGGGGGAGTAGGTCACATGATCCTTGCCATTTGGGAGGTAAGGAATGGCGGGAGTGTTCCAGGCAAGATGAATGGCCGATTACAGGCTCGTTGGAGACAGAAATTTTTAGCGGTCAAGGTGGTGACTGCTGGTAGATCCTTAGGGTCTCGGCGAGGGGGTGCGTCGGCATGCCCCCGAAAGGCGACCCGATGTGTGCTTGTTGCACTGTTTACGATCCCCTTGACAAGGGGACTTGGTAGCAAGGCCAGATACTACCGGAGATCCCAGTGGAGGACACCAGCAGGGTAGTAGGTCTCTTGGCAGGGTGCCGCAAGCCTTTGGGTGCACAATAGGTGCACCTAGGTCCCCCTATACATGGCACGTTGTGGTGCCCATGCCTTGTGCATGGCACTGTGCATGTCATACATGGTAGACGTGCGTTGCATTGTGCACTTAAGTGCACAATGCTTCCCTCCTCCCTAATTCGAGTCACGTGCCATATGGTGTGTGGTACTGTGCACTTAAGTGCACAGTCCTTAAGTGCCAATGCATGCGAGGTATGTGTTTGTAAAAATTGGGAACGAGCCCTATCCCGAACCAAGAAAATCAAGAATAAATGGTCCAGAATAAGAGCTTGGGATTGGCCGAGCTCTTGTGATGCCAATTTTTTTTTCTTGCGATGTCAATAATAAAGAATAAGAGTAAGGTAGTTGAGTGCACTTATTTGGATGGAACTTTTGTTGATTCGATTAGAGACTTATCCAGTAGGCTGGAAAGTCCTCCTTTTCCTACCTCTGACTTAAAAAATGTTCAGATCCCACAAACAACGCTACTTCTGAAGTCATAAAAATTAGCTAACAGGTCAAAATAAGAGAAATAGTCATTCCCGACCAACTGGTCCGAGTTGGGCTTCATTCGAGATCATTTGAAACTCCTAGCGAGGTCCCAAGAGGAAGGGGTCGAAACCAAGGTTGAGAAAAAAGAAGAAGATTCATTTTTGTTATCTAGTCGAGCCTTTTTATGCAAGAGTTTCGGTCTATGTCATTAGATATATATTTTATTTGTGTCAATCGGCTTCCTTTCTTTCATTTCACTGTTTGTTTTTTAATTTATGCAGCCATTTAATTCCCACACATAGTCCTAACATCTATAGCCTTTCTTTTAGTCCTATCACCACCTTCTTGTCCCCTAGTGCAATAAATGATAGGCTTTGTTTTCATTTACCCCTCTCACACAAAGACTCATCCAAAACAATCCGACAATTAATAAACAAAAAAAATTAATAATACAAAAAAACAGCTCCATTATCTCAGAGAGTTCGTCGGCGTCGGGCGTGGAGCCATCGGAAGGTGTTCGTCGGGATCGGCAACGCGGCAAGGCTGGGTCGATTCTTAGAAGATAGCAATCGCGGTTCAAGCCTTTTGGGTTTCTCTCTTGTTAATGGGTTGGGGCTAGGTCCAGTGTTCTCAATATGTGATTTGGTGCAAGCGGGTGCAGGAGTTGAATTGAGGGAGTGCTTACGTGTCAGTTGGGTGTCTGTAAATGTCATATATATGGATTGTCGGACCATAACTTTTCTCATTTATTATCACTCTTAAACTTGAATTGCGGTCCGATTTACATATACGCAATATTTCATTTTATTTTATTATTATAATTTTTTTAAACTTTTATATATAATATAATAAATAAGTTAATTTTTTTTAATTTTAAAATTATATTTGAATATTAAAAATACCTCAAATCATCTAAAAATAAAAGTAAAATAATTTATGAATAATAATAAACTGTTCATAAATAGGAATAAAATGGCCTAAGTATTTCTAAAAACAATTGTGTTTCAAATAGAATTTAAAGCAGCTCTAACTGACGGCCCCAGAAAGAATTACTAGTTAATTTAAGATTATGAATAATGTGATAGTCTCAACCTATATTAGTATGTCATGCCATATTAATTTTTAATGAATTTTTTTTATAAGATTTTTTTTAATGACTTGGCATATTGTGATAGCATAAAATTACTGTATTTCTATTGCAAAATCACCTAATAATTAGTCTTGATGAAATTTTAATAGCAGTTATATACTTTTAATACGTTTATTTATTTCTTTCCAAGGTTCCATTTTAATTCCTTCTATCATCCAGCAAGTTGCAACTGTTCTAATTTCATATAAAAAGAGTCATTTTTAAGGCCAGTGGGTCAAAGGATATCAGTTTGACTTGCTACCGAGGTTTATGAACTTCTTGTGCTTTTGAGAGAATATTGCCATTTTTTGCCATAGGTCGATTAAATATTTATGTTCTTTAGCTGATACTACAATAAGTTAATTACTGTCCTTGGGCTTCAAAGTTTTTCAGAAAGAGATTTTCAACTTTAATTTAAAATCTTTCAATAAAAATAAAAATCTATTTAAACTTTTTGTACCATCATTTGCTGCGTAGTCAATGAAAATTAAAAAAGAAAAACCAAAGTAACTTTTTAATTAAAAGCATAACAAAAACTAAACTATAAGTTATTTTTAAAAAATTTAAATTTATTTAATTTCTTTCATAAACTCAATATAAAACATATTTCAAAACAATTTTTTATTCAATCATTTTGTTATCTACTTTTACAAAACCCAATAAAAAATAAATCTAAAAAATAATTGAGAAATATTCTTAAAATTTCTTTCTAACATTGCAAATTGCACTTGAATCTAAATGATAACTCCATAGAACATTGTGTTTCCTGGCATCAATGCAGGCCGAAGGAGTAGAGGTCGATTGGAGTAGAATATCGGTGGATCAAACAATTGAACAAGCTGAAGAATGTATGGAATCAAACTACAATGGTCCTAAGAGGATGGTTGAAACACTATTTCCCCTTCTCCAGTTATCTGATTCACCAAGGATTGTTAATGTTTCCTCCTCAGCAGGGCAGTTAAAGGTATCAGCAAACATCTTATATATTTATTACGATAATTTATTATCATCACAAAAAAAAAAAAAAAAAATTACAAACTAATGTGAGTTCAGAGCATCCATTAGATCTACTTTATAATAAAAATAATTTTACAATTTGACGTACCACATCAAACTACATCACTATGTGAGTTTATTTTTGTGTAATCTTTTTGTGGCTAAAGCATTTTTCAACAAATATTAACTCATTTTCCATCCAAAATGTTCTGTTTTTTTGTTTCAGAGAATACCAAATGAGTGGGCTAAAGGAGTGTTAAGTGATGCTGAAAGCTTGACAGAAGAAAGAGTGGATGGAGTTGTAAATAAATTCATGAAAGATTTCAAGGAAGGTGCATGGGAAGAAAATGGTTGGCCTGCCTATTTGTCTGCATATATAGTTGCAAAAGCAGCTTTGAATGCCTACACAAGAGTTTTAGCCAACAACTATCCATCTTTTATTATCAACTGCGTCTGTCCTGGCTATGTCAATACTGATATTAACTGCAATTCTGGCTTGTTAACAGTTGAAGAAGGTGCTCAAAGTCTTCTCAGGTTGGCACTTCTTCCTGATGGAGGTCCTTCTGGTCTTTTCTATTTTCGGAATCGGGTCTCACCATTTTGATCAAGACCAATAGACCTCTATATGCAGTCATGTTCAGGAGTTCCTAATAAATGTTTAGCTATTGTTTTCTTTTTCTTTTTACAACTTTCCTTTAAATGGTTTATTATGTTTCTGATTATATTTCTCTATTTTTTTTTATTAATCTATTTCTGTGTTTTTTTTTTAAAATAAAAATGTATTGTTTATTGAAACTCAAAAGTTAAAGAACAATGTTTTGAATACTTGTTAATCAGCCTACCAGAATTATTGATAGTTTTACACAACCCCACTTACCATATAATATTCAAATAATAATTTTTCAATATTTATTGTTATTTGACAATATTATATAATAGATCTGTTAAAATCATTTT
The DNA here is from genome assembly GCA_036898215.1 of Platycarya strobilacea. NCBI lineage: Eukaryota > Viridiplantae > Streptophyta > Magnoliopsida > Fagales > Juglandaceae > Platycarya > Platycarya strobilacea. The sequence goes on from CM072545.1 coordinate 8,724,190, forward strand.
CCTATTATTCCTCAAATTAAGCTCATATGGTTTAGAAGTTGTTAGGAGCTCTCTCTTCTTCCACTTCTTTCATCCAATTTACTATCTCCTGTATTATTATTACTTTTTGACCTGGTCATTTTTACAAGATTTAGTTTTTATTTGATGACTGTCTGAAAAGTCCTACTTGCAAGCTGGTGTGAAGAACACACCCCTCACCACTGGCATAAATTTAAACTCCTCTTGCAAATTAAATCCTGCAACACCAATGGTGTGAGGTGTGTTGTCCTCTACACCGGCTTGCAAATATCATCATTATTCCTGTCTGAATGCTACTATTTTCTCTTGATCATGCTATTATTTTTCTTTTAATTTCATGCTTGTTGAGGAATAACTGACTTCCTTAAATGACAATGACTACCTCAAATAGGAAAGTCGCTTATAGAATTTCAAGCTTCCAGAAAGTGTTGAATACAAGAATAATTCTTGTGCTTCTTATGCTTTAAAATTTAATGGTTTCTTTAGTACTCTTTCATTAGTCTCACTAATGGGAGCTCACAGCACGCCAACGCCAATGAAATACTAAACAAGTGTAAACTAAAACATAAATATATTTTAAAGCTAAAATTTCTTAAAACAGAAAATTTGGAAAAATAAAAATGAGAAAGATGGAAGTTTAATATAATCTAGATAATTTAACTTTGATCAAGCGTTGAACTTTTAGCTTTTAGGAGCTGGTAGGAAAGCCTGTGTAGATTTTGTTTTTATCAAAGCCACATGTTCAAGAGTGGCATATATCTCTCTAAATTTATTAAAAATAATCCTTACTTACTTATGACGGAGGATTATCGTCATAACAACCAAAATATTCAGGATTTACAAATACTCAAAGAGTTATTATACTCAAAATTGTTATGAATTGTAAATGAACGAACGAAACGGCGCTGCTCCCTATCCCACCACTAAATTATGTGAATGACCCCACCACTATTATTTTAAAATCTGCATAGTGACTTGCATAGTGACTTGCATAGTAACTTGCATAGTAACTTCAACGCCTATAAATATGGGTTTCAGTTGTAATGAAATTCATAAGAAAATATAGAGAGAGAAAGAGTTTCAATTCTTAAGAGTTTCTTTTCTCTTGTAATAGTATTAGTTTTATTTTTAGTTTTATAACACGTTATCAGCACGAGGTTTTACCGATACTGAAGCTAGTGGTCTTCTATTTCAAGTAAGTTTTTTAATATATTATTTGCAGTCCTTGAGATAAATATTAAAGGTAATATTGCTGAATATTACTTGATAAAATTTTATTTTTATTCTCATGATAATGTGAATATATTTATTAAATTCACAGATTTATTTTTGTAATATAATGTCAAATATTGAGATTTATTACTATTGACATTTCTGAAAAATGTTATTTATCCAGGATCCTTGATGAGATCTATTTGGATATGATGATGAACTTGAAAGATACAATCATAGAAGAAAACCATGTGTCCCTGAAGGACCGTACTGTGTATCTCATGATGAAAAATCATCTTACTATGTGAAATGAATTAAGAGAGTGATATAAGTACCAGAAGATGTAATGCTCTCAAAAGATCATTATGATTTATTACACCTGAAGTTGTAAGATTTTAAGAGTGGTATTGAATATCCTGCACTCTTTAAAATCAGCTCAATATTAAAATTATACAGTGAAAATATCACTGATGATGATATATAAAAGAAGACATTATTTTTCATACCTCGAATGTGCTCCTGCAGTAGCAATATCGAGAGTGAAAGTTCAACAAATATTCTGAACTTTTGTTTTGTCTTCCAGTGATTGAGCTAAATAATGAGTTTTTGTTACACCAGTTACGTCCTATTAATGATATCGAATTTACACAATTCCCAGAAGTGAATGGAAACTAAGAGCGTAGACGTGGTAGAAAAATTATAGAAGTGTTGGTCCCAAAAGCGACAACACTAAAGATGATAAAAATATATCGTATCACCAGAAGTGATCAAACTCAGAGAAGGGTAAAGGCCCTCAGAATAATTATTCATAAAAAAATGAAGATGTTTGTCATAGATGTAATATGACTAAACAGTAGTCACGTACCTGTTGTACGGCCAAGCACTTGATTTATTTATACTAAGTTTTTATATATAAGCTTATTAATATTTCATTATGTTTTGAAATAATGAAATATCGGTGCCTGAAGCACGACAAGAAATTACTTGGGATAATAAAGTCCTGTTTAAATTTGATCCTCTTACAAATAAATGTAAACCAGAAGTTCAGAGGATTATTTATCTGCAAAGTGTTGCAAATCAATTACATGATGTATTTACTTACACTAAAGGTGTTGTAAAATCATATATTACTGCTGTTAATGCTTAAGCAAGAATTAAAGTCTCTGAAGGACGAGTTGTTAAAACAGCAATAAATGAGTCTAAGATACACCTGAAGCGTTGAAGACCTATTGGTGCACAAGAAAAATAAAAATCGGTGCTCATGAAGAGACCATATTTTCTGTATAAAATATAATCATCCTGAAGAGGAAACCTCCTGAAGAGGTAACTCCTGAAGATGTAACTCCTGAAGATGTAACTCCTGAAGAGTATAACTCCTGAAGAGAAAACTCCTGAAGAGTATAAACCTCCTGAAGAGGAACCTCATGTAGAGGTATTTCATGAAATGTTTTTCCCTGAAGAGGAACAATGAGATCTCAATACATTTCATGAGTACTGGAAAATTTATGGATAGAAATAAAACTGTTGTCGACAACATATATGATAACACTTGATATTACCAGAAGTAATGAAGAAAGTGAGCCAAAAAATCGTCGAAGAATGTCGACGTAGAAATGATTGGCCAAAATGGAAAGCAGTTATTAAAACTGAATTAAACTCGCTAGTGAAGCGAGATGCATTTGGACCTGTTGTCCAAACACCAAAGGGTGTAATATTTGTCAGATATAAGTGAGTATTTATACGAAAGCGTAATGTGAAATGAAATTGTGCGGTATAATTTGTCGCACAAGGTTTCCTGTAGAAATCCGAGAGCAATTATGAGGAAACATATTTCTTTGTTATGAATGCAATCACATTCATATTTTTAATCAATTTGGTTATTATAAAAGGATTAGATATGCAGTTAATGAATGTAGTCACTGCATATTTATAAGCATCATTATATTATTACGATACTTGAAACATCTAATCCAAGTACATTTAGGAGTATGTACTTTATAAAGTTTCAAAGATCTTTATATGGGTTAAAACAATCCGGACGCATGTGGTATAATTGAATCAACAAGTATCTATTGAAAGAAGGATTTAAGAATAATCCTATATGTTCATGTGTTTTATCAGAATCTGGATTCGTCATTATTGCAGTTTACGTTGATGATTTACCTTGTTAGAACTCTTGAAAAGATTACAAGGGTTGCTATAAATTCAAGGAATGCATTTGAAAAGGAAAGATCTTATTATTCAATTCATAGATGAGTTACAAGAATTTGAGACTTCTAGCCTCATCTCTCAAATGCATTTGCTCTTCATAAAGCAACATACCATCCTTATCTAAAGGATTAGGCAGTCGAAATGAAGAGGCAAGTAAGAATTTTAAATCCTTATTCTCCTGCTTCAAGTCTGCAATTTTTTTGTCAGACTCTTGAACGAGTCGTTGAAGTACAGAAACCTTCTTGTTAAGCTCCTCAATCTTACGATTTTTGGATTGTAATCGGTTGGAAAATCCAACAATAGAGGAGGAGTATCGGGTGCCGAGAGTCACCAGCTCATAAACAGCTTAACGACCTGACTTATTAGCCAGATCATTTGCTTGCTGCAACATTGCACCTGCGGAAGATGCATGATCAACTTGTAATTGAGGTGAATGATACCTCATATGTTGATTGTGAGAAATAGTAAAAGGAAATTGATGAGCCATTGGAAATTTGTAGAATAAGAATACAAATACAGATGAATTATAGATATGAGAAAAAGATTTGATGCATACTAAATGAAACTATAGACGGTTCTTATAGAAATGGAAATAAGAACAAGACAAACTATCATCTCTTCAAATCTCACTTTACAAGATATGCTGGATGCATAATTTCAAAAGCCAGCGAGATTAATTACATCTATCCCTATTTTCTTGTAAACGTTGAACCTCTGCCGTTAGCTGTTGTTGTTGACTTTGTATCTGAGCTCTCTCTCGTTCCAGCTCTTCTACTCGTGTTTTCAGGTCACGAGAATACCATTCTACAAGTTTCTTCAGCTCCTTGTTATCTTGTTTTAAATCTTTATTTTTTCTATCTTTAGTTGCAAGCGTTTGATGCAACTCAGATATTTGATTTTTAAGATGATCAACCTCACTCATTCTCGCCAATAGCCTCTGTGACATGGTTGTAAGAGAAGCAGCATATTGAGCACTGAGGGTTCTTGATGCTGCAACAATTTCACGATCAGATTTACTAGATAGATATATCTCTGCTCCTATCATGGTGTTTACAGCCTCAGGAGAAAATATAAGTGGTTGAGGTATAAAAGGTTCATGGTTTAAATCTGGGACATTAGAATTTCTATCTGACATAATATCGTTCTGGATGAACAACAACTGAATCTATGAGGAATGCGAAATCTTTTTGCTGGAGTAAACCAATGGTAAAATTGGTTATATTTAAACAACAACCCGAAACCTTCAAATCTCTTCAAGATCTCGTTTGTCCATAATGTCAAACAGATTTGATTTTCCGCCGAATCAATAATATTAAACCTCAAAACTTTTACAGCTTTTATCATACATAGATGGTTTCCAATATTATTTCCGCCGTATATAAACAAGTTCTCCCTAATAACGCCGAATGAGGGGGAGAAAATTTTAGATGAAAATATTATCATACTCTCTCTAATGCATTATTTAGTTGGAGATCGTGTTTGAATTTTTAACTTGTTATATATACTGAAATCATATTTGCTTATTACTTGAAACACTAATGCATATTATCAGGGGGAGTTTAAGTATTATTGCAGGTATCAGATTTCTATTAAGTTTATCAATCAGAGATTATTTTTCATTTTCAAATCACTCGAAGATTATTACAATTCATGAAACAAGTCAAGAGTATATTTGGCTGAGATCAATGACTCAACGTATCCAAGAAAAGTGTGGTATTTTGATAGCTCAACAATTTTATACGAAGATAATGCTGCTTGTATCACTCAAATTAAATGAGGATATATCAAATATATGATCAAGTGATAATCTGGCAGATTTATTCACGAAAACATCACCAACTGCGACATTCAATAAAATTGTGCAGAATATTAAAATGTGAAGACTCAAAAACTATTGTCATGCACTTTCCAGGGGGAGTAAAAGTTCTGAAAACTTGTGCTGATTGTACTCTTTTTCCTTCGCTAAGGTTTTATCCCATTGGGTTTTCCTTTACAAGGTTTTAATGAGGCAATCTTAAAGCACTTGTGGATACATAAAGAGACTGTACTCTTTTTCCTTCGCCATTGGTTTTTCTTCCCACTGGGTTTTTCCTTGGCAAGGTTTTAATGAGGCAGATTCTTTATGGGTGGTCATTCAAAGGGGAGTGTTATGAATTGTAAATGAACAAACGAAACGGCGCCGCCCCCTGTCCCACCACTAAATTATGTGAATGACTCCACCACTATTATTTTAAAATTTGCATAGTGATTTGCATAGTGACTTGCATAGTAACTTCAACGCCTATAAATATGGACTTCAGTTGTAATGAAATTCATAAGAAAATATAGAGAGAGAAAAAAAGTTTCAGTTCTTAAGAGTTTCTTTTCTCTTGCAATAGTATTAGTTTTATTTTTAGTTTTATAACAAAAATCGATTAAATACAAAAATCGGAAAACTAAATAGTGATCGAATATCCTAGTTCTCGTTATAGGAATAAAAATCAATATTTTTATTCTTGTTCTGCTGTTTTAAAATGAGTAGTGATACGAACACACTCAGTTGTGTACCACTTGTGGACACGTTGACGTGGTAGCCTGTATACTAAAAATATATATTAAAAAAAAAGGGACAAAACTTGTCATGAGGAGGGAAAAGTGAAAAACTGAGAATGAAATAGCATGAGTGAGTTTGTAAGTAGGGAAGGTTTGCGAAAAATTATCTATGTAGTCGGAATCGGAGGTAAGGTCTACCATCGTCGTTCGAGGGTCTTGTTGGGAATCTTGGATCTCCCAAATTTCGCCAACTAAGATTTACTTTTGACAGAATATCAAGAAAAATAGAGAAATAAACACAGCACAAAAATTTATGTGGAAAACTCCAAAACAAGAGAAAAATCACCAAACCCAAAGAAGAAAATACACTATGTGAAAAATTATTACAATCATACAATTTTTCTCCTCACCTCAATGACACACATAAAAACTTCTCCTAATAGTAAAACTCTAACTTTCACTTTTATTCATTTTTACATACAAAAAGGACAACAGAAGAATTTTACTAAAGTCAAAAGTTACTAGATAAATTTCTGACTGGTGTAATTAACTAAGGAGGCTAAGCCTCCTTTTATAGCCCATAGATCTTGCTCTTCTCCCACTCATTTCCCATGTGGGATTCAATGAGCAAAAAACCAATAATTTCCACCTTGCGATTTTGACTAATCTCACAGTCACGCTCCGCCGCAATGAAGATCTTTATAGCTTTCGCTATCATGCTCTACCATAAAAGCATAACCACTCAGAATAAACCAATTCCAAGCATTTCACTTCGGCCCATGTCGAAAATAACCTTGCTGAAAAATTATGGTGCAACTTCCACGTTTGGCTTTCCTGGAAGTTCATCAGCCATCGACATGAATTTCCACTACACACCCTGTATCAATGCCAAATCAATGCACGTGTGCAAACTTGTGGAACAACTAACATTAACACATCCTCTATCATGGCAACTTTGAGATTAGCGACATGCCATGAGGATGTACATGTCTTTTTTTAACAGACATCGTCTTCTATAAAGAGAGATACGATGTTAGTTTCATTGTCAGTATCTTCATTTACTGACTTGGAGCCTCTTACCGAACCTGTTCCACCTCTTGGACAATTTCTTCTGACATGCCCAGATTGTCCACACACCCAGTAGACTACTTTCTTCTTCATGAAGTTCTTCCTCTTCCAATCACCAGCTGTCACCATTACTAAGTTCTCAAGTGAACCATTACTTCCACCACTTAACCTTCTTTCTTCAAAAAAAAGTTTACTGGTAACTTCTGAAAAAATTATTTTCTCATTCCCATGTATCAAAATAGGCTTCATGTACTCATAGGAAGATAGAAAAGACCAAATCAGCCTCAAGGTTTGATCCTCATCATCAATTTTAATTTCAATAGATTCCAGCTCAGAGACAATGTCATTGAGAACACTTAAATGATCTAAAATAGTCGTACATTCACTCATCCGCAGTATATGAAACTGCTCCTTCAGGTACACTCGATTCGAGACACCCTTCGTCTGATACAACTCTTCGAACTTTTCCCAAAATCCCTTTGCCGTGAATATTCCTTGCACATTTGCAAGAACATTCTTGGCTAGGCACAGACGAATTGCACTTGCCGCTCTCAAATCCAAATCCTCCCAATCTTCATCGCTCATTCCAGATCTGCTCTTTGTTTCACCAGTAGTGCTTGAACCGCTACTGATTTCAGGGACTGGTCTGCCTTTCAATGCCTTATGTAATCCTAATTAAATTAAGATATCCTTGACTTGCACTTGACACAAGCCAAAATTGATTCTCTCATCAAATTTCTCTACCTTAAATTTGATAGAATTTGAAGCTCTAGCTCCTGACATAGTTTCGATGAATTTTATCGTAGAAATGAATAATACTCACTAAATAAGTTCTCAGGAAAGACTGATCTTTCCTAGACAGAATTTCAAAGTTTCCAGGAAAGATTAAAGGGTTACAACGAACACACTTAAAATTTACAATATCCTAGACAAAATCTCCTTAGACCATACGTATCCACACTACCACACTAAAACTCCACCCTGCAAAAAGAACCTAGTGGCTCTGATACCACTTGTTGGGAATCTTGGATCTCTTAAATTTTCGTCACTAGGATCTACTTTTGATAAAATATCAAGAAAAATAGAGAAATAAACACAACACAAAAATTTATGTGGAAAACTCCAAAACAAGAAAAAAACCACCAGACCTAGAGAAGAAAATACACTATGTAAAAAATTGTTACAATCACACAATATTTCTCCTCACCCCAATGACACCCACAAAAACTTCTCCCACTAGTAAAATTCTAATTTTCACCTCTATTCCTTTTTACATACAAAAAAGACAACAAAGGAATTTTACTAAAGTCAAAAGTTACTAAATAAGTTTTTGACTGGTATAATTAATTAAGGAGGCTAGGCCTCCTTTTATAACCCATGGATCTTGCTATTCTCCCACTCATTTTCCATGTGGGATTTAATGAGCAAAAAAACCAATAAGTCTCTGCTATCGTTATCTGGGAGTCTGCCGTTTTTGGCGTTTTCTGTTTTCGAAAGTTGAAACCAACGAGAGAGCGATAGATATTTTCCAAACTGTAAGAACATTGCACACTCTTAAAGGCATAGCTCCTGACACTGGTTCAGACCTTTTTGCCATGAATGTAGTTAATTAGCTGGAGTCCTGATGGGGAAACCTTAGTTGTCCTAGGTTTGAGAAATGATGTTGTAATTTTTATTGTCTTGACCACCCAATGGTAAGTACTTGGCTACTTCTGGTTTAGATAAGCGGGTACTAATCTAGGATGTTGATCAAAAGCAACATATGACAGGCCTAAATTTGATCGGAATATATATGTGCCACTTGGCATGGAAGCTAGTTGGCAATGCACTAGCTGTTATTGATATTATGCGAAAGTATTGTGTATGGGGAATCAGTTGTTCTCTTGTCAATTAAATCATCTAGTGAAGATGTGCCAAATCTGCAATTAAAGAATGGTAGTGGGCTCTTTTTGTTTGATGAAGAAGAAGAGGATCTTAGTGCATCTGGTAGCCTGAGTGATCTTGGTGAAGATGGCCATGGTGAATCTGAACCTCCTAAAAGGAAAAGGCTACGAAAACAATCTACAGGATGGTAGTGATGAATGGAGCTTGCCTCTGAAGGTTGAATCCTGTAAGAAAGTGAGTCATTTTCATAAGGTCGGCTTGAATGATAGGAAACTTGAAAGTGAGGAAGACAAAGCGTGAGTTGGGATGCGAAGCCGATATCGAAATTTGAAATGGAGAAAAGAAGACAAAACGCATCGAAGAAGAAACGACATTCGAAATAGAGAAATAGAAGACAAAATACACCGTTTTATTGATTAATCCACGTCAGCGGCATGTACGCAGGTGTCCCCTTATCGTGTGCAGATATCATTTCTGTTTTAGAATACACCAACCAATTATGATAGAGGTCGAGAGCATTGCTGCTTTGTTAATGGAAAATCAGGACAATATTGCTCCTTCTTATATGCTACTTGTACCAGTTCTCTTCTGTTTTCTAGAATTTAACCTTTTAAGCAGCACATGCTTTCATACGTAATCTTCAATTCTCGAGTTTTTTATTTATTTTTTTGATAGGATTCAATTATCGTGTTAATGACTGCAAGCTGTTTACATCAAAATATTGTGCATGTATACAATGGGTTTTCAGATTTTATTTTACAAATCGCAGACCAACTCCAAGTTGAAGATATAGAGTTTTAGCGGCGGTATTACTATGTTCTCCCCTCCCCGGGGCGGCTCACTCCCTGACCTTCGCATGGAAGGAAGTGTCGAGAGACAAAGCTTGACTTGGGCCTAAGCTCACTTGGTTTTCACCTGTTCGTCTGGCCCACTAGATATATAAATTAGATTTGTAATTAAATGATGTCGTTTTATATTAAGTTTTGTTTTAAATGCATCCTCGCATAGCACCTTTTTTCTCTCTTTCCTCTCTTTATTTCATCAACAGTCTCACAACATTATTGTCCCTAGCACTAGGTTTTCTTTCTCTTTATAACATTCTAATAGAAAATATTTCAGGTTTTCTTTCTCTTTCCTCTCTTTATTGTCCCTAGCATCAAGCCCAAACCACATAATTTATATTTCAAAAGACTATTCAATGATATAATTAATGTCTCATTGAAACCTTATAAAAAATAAGAATTTCTTCTTCCTAAATAATATGAGATTCGATACATCATCTACCATTATCTTTCTTATATAAGGTATTACAATCTAACCTCTTAAATGCCTCACATTCTCGTTGAGCTTGTTCATTGTAGGTGGTACGGTTAAAGTCTCACATCTTTTGTTGGGATAGGCTTTAATACCTTTGTAATGTCCCAATGGAAGACACAAACTACATGACTTATACTATAATATGACTAGTCATTGATATAATTGGAACTCCAATAGAACTTTAAAAAAAGTAAGAATTTCTCATTCTCAAGTAATATGGAATTTCATATACCACCTATATTTATCCTTATCACACGGAGTATTACTCTACGTGTGAGTATTTTGTTTCCCATTATTCATGCAAAACCCACTGCAAATGACAAATTTTGTTTTCCATTATTCATGCATCTCAAATTTTTTTTCTTTTGCTGGTGGGTGGTGGGCACTAGATGAACTGCACGGGGCCAATCCACCCACTAACATTCATACAAGAGCATCTGCCCACGATAGTCGGGGCTCGGAGGCCAAACCCCTTCCCTCCCATACAAAGTTGGAGGTTTCCCAATGAGTAGTTTACATAATTTTATATGGAATACGGCTTGGTGTGGGGTTGAGGACCTGTTTGGACAAGCTCATGGTTTCAAAAATAACTATAAATGTGCAGTTATGCGGTTCAAGCTAGTTGTAATTGTTGGAGTTGTCCCACATTGGTTATGAAAAGGGTTGATGATCAGTTTATAAGTGTAATGAAAAGTCTCACCTCTTGAGCTAACTTTTAAGGTTGAGAGAGGTCCAAAACCATCCCACACTAGTATCAGAGCTCAAATTTACCAATAAACTCTAGCTTATTAGTCCGTAGAAGGAACAAGTCATCGCTCCTCAAATTCAAGGCTCAATTTGTACATGGGAGATTGTTGCAATTGTTTCACATTGGTTGTGAAAATGGCTGGTGGTTAATTTATAAGTATGAGGAAAAATTTCACCTCTTGAACTAGCTTTTGAGGTTGAAAGAGGTCTAAAACCACCCAACAATAATAACTTTAATACGTTGTCTTGAAAATCAGAAATGTTCTAAATTGAGATTTTTTTGCGTCTTAAAAGCTATAGAGCTAGCATTCCTTATTGTACATGTTATTATATAAAACAAAATACATTTGATATAAGAATATTCATCATCATTATCATCATCATCATCATCATCATTATTATAATAAAATAAGGTTGGTCCCTCAAGATAAATTCAGCTTGCATTCCACCATAGAAGATAAAAATTGGATTGGTTGCTGCTTCTATACATCCATGGTGGCAAGTTCATTTATATACATATATATTATAGATATATTTAACAATTACATGATACAATAGTCAACAGGCTCTAACATTCAACTCAAACCAACTAATACAACATAGGAAATAAACAAGAGAGAGAGAGAGAGAGAGAGAGAGAGATATAGGGTTAATAACTTGACCCCACCCATTTTCCACAAGAAGAAGCTACATAAGGTGTTTTTTTATACAGTTTGATAAATATGTAATACTACGACTAAGATTTTCAATGTAGAGATTTGTTCTGCATTTTTCTGGTCTGAATTGATTGTAGGAGACTTTCACTATCTCCTTCCAACAATCCTTAATTAGGAAAAGTGAAAATATAGATAAATAGCAAATAGGAGATATGTTGAATTGCCTATAAATAACGATTAAGGCTAGTGGTAGTGCGTGGGAGACACACACTACTTTAAGAGTATAGATGTTGGTTATATCTAAAGAATCTAAGGTTGCTAGCCCTAGAAGGAACTTCTGAATGTGATGACGCGTGGATTTCACACCCACTTTAAACTAAACGTGTAACTCAAGCGCTATTTCGTTCAACAATATTCTTCGACTATTTAAAGGATCGATGGTTGGAGATTCCTATGGTAGGATGCGTGGTGATCGCTAGGTTTCAGGGGGGAGCCATTTGACATCTCTCCTTGTTATGGATGGAAAACAAAACAAAAAGAGACCGAAAAATTGGATTGTGTAATTTCTAGATGACCAATTGGAAGGAGAGAAAGAGAGAAGTCAAAACTCCATCCCTCTTGACAGAGAAGATGTCTTTGATTGGGTTTTGATAGAGGTTGAATAAGTTGGAAAGTAATAGAGAAAGCTTTTGATGGGCTTGTTTTATTATTTGAATAATAAAAATTCTAAATATTTTCTCTTATAAAATATCTTGCAATAGTTTTTTCCATTTTTAACTTTATAATAGGCCAAGGTTTTATGGATGTGTATTTTTTGGTTCTTGTTATTATTGTTGGTTTAATAACAAGGCCAGAAATGAGTCAAATGGGCTAATGATGTAATACGGGGGCTGGCCTAAAATCTCCAGAACTGGACTTGGACGGAAAATAGTGAAATAGTTTTTGTATTTTATTTTGAAAGCTTTAAATGATAATAATTAAATAAAAAAAATTTAATTTTTTAAAATTAAAGAATATTTATATTTAAATAATATTTAAATATTAAGTTGAGTTGAGAAATAAAAGCACTCTTGTTGGAATTGCCAAAGTCAAACCCAAATTTAAATTAATAAATATGAATTTGACTTTAATTATTCTATTCACATGACATTTTTATATTAGAATATTTATTTATTCATTATATAAATTAATTTAGCTTTAACTATTTCATTCACATCAAATCTTAACATTACAGTATTATCTATTTATTTATTATATAATAAAATAATATTAATTTAAATTTTTTTAAATTTTTAATTAATTTAATGTTATCATATTTTACTATGCTACCAATTATATACTAATTAATAATCATATTATAATTAAATTATTGATTAAAAAATTATATTTTCAATAGTCATTTAATACTAATAACCACAAATGTCTAATTAAACCTATTTAAAATTCTATATAAGTATCTTAATTACAAATCAAATTTTTATATTTGTCTGTCATCTAACCATATTTTTTTGCACAACTTTCTTCTATCCAAGTATAGCCAAAACCTTGCCAACGGCCTATGGCCTGATGGTAGAAGTCCCACGTGTGACGTCTCCAATATGGAGATCATTGGTTCGATCCCCTCTCCCCCAAAATAAAATTAAAAATTAAAAAAAAAAAAAAACACTATAGCCAAAACCTTATTAAATGTATGATAGAGTTTCTTCCAGATGATCTTTGTATGTATCCATTGCGGTATATTGTAGCAGATTAAGCATAGTTGGGGCAATTCTTCCATAAGTTTGCAAAATAACATTTATCTCTTCTTTACCATTCTACCAATTATATGTTAATTCATAATCGAAGTCTAAATAAATTATTAGTCAAAAACTTATATTTTCAATAGCCATTTAGTGTCAATATACACAAACTTCTAATTCAATTCATATAAAATTCGTATAAAATTTCTCAAATATAAATCAAATTTTTATCTTTTTCTATCAAACTTTTAAATTTTTTATAATAAATTACTGCAAGTCTAATTTAATTTGAAAATGTTGAGAGAAGAGAGTCTAAAGAAATATGATTAAAATAAGATTTAGTTTATGAATATTGTAGATTAAAATATATATATATATATATATATTAATTTGCTCTAGTAAAAGTTAGATATTGAAATTTTTGCCTATTTTAATGGAGGGCATATTTTATGTGTATAAGAGTGAAAAGATATTTTCTTAATAATAATAAACTGTACAATCGTCGCATAATCTTTTTTCTAAAACTTAAAAATATCAATATATTAATAATTATTTTCGTAATTATTAAATAAAATTAATAATTAAAAAAAAAAGATTAAAATACATGAAATGTCAAAATGAAAGATATAGTAGCATTATCCAATATATCTATTTTATCAAGAAAAATAAGGTCCAAAATTTTATCTGTTTTTTAACCACTAAACTATATCTTAATATTTTTCTAACAATTAAAGAATGCATTTTTATTTTTTAACTATGTACCATCTGCAAGGGCATTTATGAATCGGAGACGTTGAAATTGAAAACCTTATGGAAGAAAAGAGTGGAGCATTGGGCGGCACATTGAGCATGTTTTCTAAAGAATTTACCGAAAGTTTCTGGAAACTAATTAAAAACAGGATAAGATTTTAGAAGCTAATTTGTGGCCCAGATGCTCCCAATTTGGGTGCTTGACAATTATCAGATTCAGGGCAAACCACAACATTGGCATATTGATTATCAGGCCACAAAGGAATACGTTAAAGAATTCTCTCTCTTCTCAGAAACTCTGCGCTTCATCTTCAATGGCAGAAGCAACACAAAGGCAGTTTGTTTTTGTTATTTTTTTTTCCGAACTTTTTTTTTTTTTTGGTCAAGATCAAACAAACACTTTGCTGCTTCTTAATCGGGTTTTTTTTTTTTTTTTAACACTGAACACATAACATTAATATATATATATATATGTGTGTGTGTGTGTGTGTGTGTGTGTGTGTGTGTGTTTTCTTGGTTCAGGATTGCAGTAGTTACAGGCGCAAACAAGGGGATTGGTCTTGAATTATGCAGGCTGTTGGCTTTGAAAGGAATAATGGTGGTGTTGACAGCAAGAAATGAGAAAAGAGGTCTTGAAGCTGTGGAGAAGCTGAAGGAGATTGGGCTCTCTGATCGTGTGGTTTTTCATCAGCTTGATGTGACCGACACTGCTAGTATTGCTTCACTTGCAGATTTCATCAAAACCCTATTTGGGAAACTCGATATTTTGGTATTCCTTCCAATTCAATTTCTTTTTAGAGAATTATTTTAGTGAGAAATGAATTATATAAAAATAAGAATTTTATAAACTGACGTAGTTAGAATTATTTTTATTATAAAATAAAATTAAAAAATTACATGTCAATTTTTGCTTATTCTACAAACTTAGATTACTGTGTTCAAAATATGTTTTCTAGTTCAGAGTATCCTACTTTGATGCGATGTAAAAAACTCCAAAATTCCCAATTATCACTCACCAGTTGTTTATAGTTTCATTTCTAAGGTACTTTCATAAACCAAGTCATTAATTCAGAGTAACCAAAGCATGAATTATGTCATATACGCACGCACTTTGCTAAATGTGTTCGCCATATGCGAGCTTTGGATAAATACTACTTTTCAAAACATAAAAGCTTTAACACAATCCAACTGGGTTTCAACTCAAAGGAGTTCGGTTCCAGGAACATAAATGCTAATAAACTCTTGGACAAAAAATAGTGGAACGTAATGTATAAAGTATTGAAAAATGATACTTGCAGAGAATTTTGTAAAGAAATTGTGCAGGAAATGGATTGTAGTTTATCTCTAATTGTGTTTTGTGTTTCAGCTTTCTTAATTTTTAGTTTTGTTTGTGTTGGGCAAATGGTTTTTTTTGTTTTTATTTTTATTTTTATTTTTTTAATTGTAATTGATGTGAAATTTTAAACTTGTTCTTGTGCAATTCCTTCACAAAATTCTCTATATGCAACAGAACCTGAAAATCTAAAGGGTAACTATGCTGGAAATTGTTATAATGATATATTAATATGAAAATATATTAAATATGGACAATGTTGATATTTTGTGCAGGTGAACAATGCAGGGATTAGTGGATGTACACTGGATGGCGATGTTTTAAAAGCTTTAGATGTAGATTTAACGGTAAGTTTTCTGTGATTCATTTGGTTGCCACAAATTGAGGTTCAATTTGTAATTTGATTCCTCTTTAATTTCATATAAAGAGTCATTTTTAAAAAGGCCAGTGGGTCAAAGGATATCAGTTTGATCTGCTGCCCAGGTTTATGAATTTCTTGTGCTTTTGATAGAATATTGCCATTTTTAGCCATAAATCGATTAAATATTTATAAATATGACATGCCAAATATGTTCTGTAGCTAATACTACAACAAGTTAATTGTTTTCCTTGGGAAGAAGCATGGGCTTCAAGAACTTTCATCTTTAATCCAAACATTTTTCAATAAAAAAAAAAAAATCTATTTCAACCTTTTATACAGATATCATTTCCTGCATAGATTTCAATGAAAATTAATAAAGAAAAACCAAAGTAACTATTTAAAAAGCAAAACAAGGAATAAACTAAAAAGTTAATTATATTAAAAAATCAACTTTATTTACATTCTCAATATATAAAACATATTTCAAAAAAAAAAAAATCAGTTCTTTTGTTCTTCTATCACAAACCCAATAAAAAATAAATCTACAAAAAAAGAATCTGAAAGAGTTGTAAAAAATTCTTTTAACAAAACATACCCTGGGCATTGCAAGGCACTTAAATCTACATGATAACTCCATAGAAGATTAAGTTTCCTGGCATCAATACAGGCCGAAGGAGTAAAGGTCGATTGGAGTAGAGTATTTGTGGCTCAAACAAATGAACAAGCTGAAGAATGTGTGGAAACAAACTACAATGGTCCCAAGAGGATAGTTGAAGCACTAATTCCCCTTCTTCAGTTATCTGATTCACCAAGGATTGTTAATGTTTCCTCCTCAGGAGGGAAGTTAAAGGTATCAGCAAACATCTTATATATATTTATGATGATAATTTATTATCTTTTTGCAGATCATACTTTTTTTTAGATAATGATTCTACTTGAATGAGTGAAATTCGAGTATTCTTTTCCTATATCTTTGATGAAAGTTTGAGTACACAATGTAGCATTGATGCAGAAATAATGAACAATAGTTCATTTGATTAACTTCTAAATGATATTTTGACGGATTAGATGAAGTCATGTCAGTTTGTGAGATTACTTTTGTCTAATACTTTTGTAACTAGATTATTTATATATGTGACACATACGAACTACTGCTCTGATCATGGATATGACTACATATGAAGCTTTTGTTCAACTGTTGATTTAAACAATAACTCATTTACTGTCCAAAATGATTTTTTTTTTTTTGGGGGGGGGGGGGGGGGGGGGGGTCAGGAAATAAAAAATGAGTGGGCTAAAGGAGTGTTAAGTGATGCTGAAAGCTTGACAGAAGAAAGAGTGGATGGAATTGTAAATAAATTCATGAAAGATTTCAAGGAAGGTGCATTGGAAGAAAATGGGTGGCCGACACATATGTCTGCATATATAGTTACAAAAGTAGCTCTGAATGCCTACACAAGAATTTTGGCCAATAAGCATCCATCTTTTCTTATCAACTGCGTCTGTCCTGGCTATGTTAAGACTGATATCAACTTCAATACTGGCGTCTTAACAGTTGAAGAAGGTGCTCAAAGTCTTCTTAGGTTGGCACTTCTTTCTGATGGAGGTCCTTCAGGCCTTTTCTTTTTTCGGAATCAGGTCGCACCTTTTTGATGAAAACTAGTCCTCATCAGTTAGTTACTTCCCCTTAAATGATTTAGAGTAATGTTATATACAAATAGATTTGTGAACTAATTTGTGCACCAATACATACGTATTGGCTTCTTTTAATTTGTGAACTAATATAACCAATCACGTTAGATTGGTGTTCGTATTGGTGTGTATAATCGTTTGTAACAAGTTTTTTCAATAGGAAAAACTCTAGTTGTAAGTAATTTTGTGCATCAATACGCGAACTCATCCAATATGATGAGTAAGAAAGTCGGAGTTAAATTAAAACAGTACGAATTTGAATTTTGAATATGAAGGTAATAGTATTGGTATGCAGATCACTCCATGAATTTGCTTGTTCGTATCAAAAATCAATTTATTTATTTATTTTTATCTATTTCTGTATTTTTTTTTTAAATAAAAATGACTTGTTTGTAATTCAGAAGTTTAAGAACAATGTTTTAAATACTTGTCGATCAGCTCATTGACCAGAATTATTGATGGTTATACACAACCTCACTTATCATATAATATTGAAATGATAACTTTTCAATATTTATTATTATTTGACAAAAATTATATAAAGATGTGTAAAAATCATTTTCCCTATAATTCCTCAAATTAAGCTCTCATATGCTTGAGAAGTTTTAGCAGATAATAGAGAAATTAGCAAGACAAGAAGTTGATGGAAATGGTGTTTGATGCTGAGAAATTTCCTGCCGACAAGAGTCACTGAGAAGAAAGTTCGGACCAATTTCCCTAACTCTTTGTACGTACATTATATGCATAATACAAGCATGTGCAGGATGGTATATTCCTGGATGATGCCCCCCACAAGCATGTGGAAAGAGACTCCTAATTATGTTAATAAACTTTGCTTGGCATTATTAACTCACACCTCTTGTACCCACCCCAATCCCCCATTATATTAAGCTGCCCTTTAATTTGTTTTTTAATATATTATTAATTATTAAGTTGGTCTTAAAACCACTGTATTTTTTTGCTTTGACACGTTACTTATATTGAAGTTTTTTATAATTATTTAAAAAGTTAAAAGATTAATATTTATAAAATGATATATTTAAAATTTTCGAGTGAGATGATGGGAAAATTAGATGGGAAAATCACCTCGGACTAGCAGTTGATATTCTACGCTTTTTCTATGTTGAATAGATGAAGAAAGTTTGACCACTGGTATTATTGGAAGCTTGACCGCTTAAAGACCTTGTTTTGGCTTAAGAAATTGGTGGATAGGAGTCATGACGAATTGAGAACTAAGTTTTATCTAAATGAAAATTTTCCAAATTGGAAAAAAACAAAAACAAAAAAACATTGAATATGAGGTTTTAATTGTATTCTGAATTTCATAATTAATCCTTATGTTGTCATGAAATGTTATATTTATAGTAATTTATATATGTCACATATTACACAGTTGATGTATGGATGAGAGCTTATTATGTTTCAATGAATTATCTTATTTTGGATAATAAAATTGATTAATTGCAAAATCAATACTTTAGATTTTTACGTTGTCGAAATTTGAAGTCACAATTTTTAATTTTTACGAAATTGATATATGAATTTAAATAAATTTGCAATTAGGTATCTCCATTAGATTTTCTTTAAAGAATTAAAAGAAGATCATCCGTCAATCTTTAACCAATCAAAAAGTTGAGACATGGTACACACTGATGCCACGTGTCAATCAAATTATTAATTTTCTAATTACAATTTAATAGAAGTATTTGATTGCATGTTTCAAATCAAAATCGAGGTCTCAAATTTTAAAAAAAATAAAAAGTAAAAAATAAGTTACTAATTTTTCAACTAACCCAACAAAATGTTATTGAATAGTTCATAAAATAAAAATGGTGATAGGATTACTATCATCTTGTTATTCATTTACAACTTATAATATATTGAAGATTTTTTTTAAAGTATTTTTTTAACATATTTTATTATTAAGAAAAAATTTAAAATATATATATAAATTTAATAATAGCCACTTCCTTCATTATTAAATAAAACTAAAAATTAAAAAGACATTCAAATACAAAAATAATAATAAATGAGTAGTGAAGAATAGTAATCTTATCATTCATATTTCGCCAAATTACAAATAACATTAATCATACGATATTCGCACGTGGGGACAACTCGATAGTGAGTGAACCTGAGGTACCTCTCCCCAGATCTCAAATCCTCACTCTCTCTCAATGAGTCGCGTAAACAATTTATATAATCCCGGGGACTCCCTGCTTCTGCTCTCGGAGATCTGCGCTTAAACTTCAGTCCCATTGAGACAAGCTTAGCATTCTCTCATCTCATTTCAACTGTTGGGTTTCTTCAGGCAAGTTCAATCCTTTTCAACTTTATTAGTTTACTTGATTATTCGGTTTTGTTACTGTTGTTTGGACTTCCAATTTTGTTGGATTTGGAAGTCTGGATCCTGCTGTGGAGATTTCATTCTGGGTTTGGCGAGTAGTACTTTAATTTAACAACCAAACCTTCGATTTGGAATTGCACCCTCTGAGGTTTAAGTGCTTGCTGCCCAACACAGCAGCAGAATTTTCTTTGGTGGCTCAAGCATCAAGTACATTCATTTTCAAGTAAAAGGAAAGCAGACAGCTTTGGAATTAGAATTCGAACGAATTATAATTCGATTTTAAAGTACTTCAAGATGTCTTTTGTCTCTTCACATATTTGAAATTGATGATTAATTCCCGACCAATAATAGGAACTGATTATGTAGGTTTTCATTTGACGCATTTTAGTAATTCGGATATTGGTGTGCAGAAAAATATATTGAGTGGAATGGCTCTCCGGAAGCCTGGTTTAATTGCTTTATTTGATG
The DNA here is from genome assembly GCA_036898215.1 of Platycarya strobilacea. Classification (NCBI taxonomy): domain Eukaryota; kingdom Viridiplantae; phylum Streptophyta; class Magnoliopsida; order Fagales; family Juglandaceae; genus Platycarya; species Platycarya strobilacea. The sequence goes on from CM072545.1 coordinate 8,744,525, forward strand.
TTGATGGGACCCTTACTGCTCCCAGAAAGGTACCCTATTTTCTTCTGAGAATCTGAGTTCCCTTTTTTTAATAGTTTCTTTCTATTTGTTTCCATTTATGTTGTTTTGATATGATTGGGGCTACAGAAACATAGAATCTATTTAGAAAGTAGATACTGCTCAGATCTATTGAATTAAAGTAAATTACGTAAATTTTATATATAGGCTTGAAATTTGTTTTGATGCTATGTTTCTTCCACTGAAATGCTAGGTGGCCACTCCAAAGATGGTAGAGTTCATGCAAGAACTCCGCAAGGTACATGATTGATTAGCATTAGCAGTGGTAGTTTCAGAACTCTTTTGCTTTGTGTTTTCTCTCACTAATCCCCTTAGCGCATTGGATCAAGTTTCCGTTTTTCATTCTTTTCGGACTGCAGGTTGTGACTGTTGGTGTCGTGGGAGGATCTGACCTTAGTAAAATCTCAGAGCAGCTTGGAAAGACAGGTTTGCTTTATCAAGCTCTTAGCTTTTTGCTTATAAGAGAGTATATCGGTAACAAGCTAGGAACCAAAAATCTGTATGATCATTTGACTTGTCTTAGAATGATCTGGGGATTCATAACGAATCTTGGCAAACAAGCAGTATACTTTTTCTGTGTTTCATTTCACACTTAAACCTTTATAAGCCTCTGTATGTGTTTTTTGCCTAATATTGCCTAATATATATATTTTAGTCAGCTTTCCCAGTGTTTGGCATCATTTCTGTGGTCTATTAGGATTGCCTGCATTCTGTATCAAAATGAGTCTCAATAGTTCTCAAAACCGAGGCCAAATGCAGTTGTCTGCTTCTCTATGCTTAATATTTACATGATAGTGCTTATTGAGCATCTCGTTTTTCTTGGCAGTTACTGATGACTACGACTACGTATTTTCTGAGAATGGCCTTGTGGCTCACAAAGATGGGAAGCTACTTGGCACCCAGGTATTAGTGACGGCATAAACTTTGAATACGTGAAAGCATCACATGTGAAACTGATGGTTATATAAGAGATATCTGCAAAAGCCTTGAGCTAGAATCATAAAGATGGTTTTCATAGGTTGCAATACTAAACTTCAAAAAGCCATCGATGCTTTTAATTAGTCCTTTGCCGAACCTCTGTATATGTTCCCCATTAAAGCCTATTATTCTGACCAATTATGTCGCCTCCTAGTCATATTCGTCTTGGCACGTTAGCCAAGATTGAAAATGCTTTTTTTTTTTGTGTATTCTTGGGATTTATGATGAAACTCTATTATCTTTCGCATATTTCTTATTTCTTTAATGTGGTTATTTATTTCTCCCTTGTCCAGAGCTTAAAGTCATTTCTTGGAGATGAGAAACTCAAGGTAAGAACCTTCCTTCACTATTGGAACAATCTATTGAGTTAACTTTTTGGAAAACATCCAATGCATTATGCTCCTGTGACACCTACGTTGGCCCTCTCGGGGGCATGTTCTTACGTTTTTAGGAGCTAGAACAACTAATTTTACCCTATATGCATGTCTGTATGGCACAGAACTCATTGGTGATGACTAAAAGCATATTTTTGTTTTGCAACGTTGTTCTTCTGTTTTGCTACAGTAATAATGGATGGTGAGAGTGCCTGTTGGGTCTGCAGGTCTTAGAGTTGCATATTAGACTAAAAGCTGTATGCACAAAACATTTTCTCCTATGCCATGTTTGTTAATTTCTTGTCCTGGTGGATTGCCACTGTGCAGGAATTTATTAATTTTACACTTCATTATATTGCTGACTTGGATATCCCTATAAAAAGGTTAGTGGAACAAAAGCCATAAAAATTGATTTTTGTCTGTGTCAAGCTTAGCAAGATCATCTTTTTTAAATCATAGGGGAACATTTATAGAGTTCCGAAGTGGCATGCTCAATGTATCGCCAATTGGGCGAAACTGCAGCCAAGAAGAAAGGGATGAATTTGAAAAATATGATAAGGTAAAGATTCATTGGTTCTCTTCTCTTCTGAATTTTTCCAGAATATTATATTTTTGGTTAGTCTGTTATCATACCATGGCTTATATGTGTTTGGGTATTTAATATGGAACAAAACATGTCCATGAGTTTCAGGTTCAAAATATCCGCCCGAAAATGGTCTCCGTGCTTCGTGAGAAATTTGCTCACCTTAACCTGACATTTTCAATAGGAGGACAAATAAGTTTTGATGTGAGTTGCACTTAATGCGTGTACTTCATATTCGTTTTGAGTTGCACATAATCATTATACTACACCTCCATTACAATGTGATGTTTCTTGGATTGGTTTGGTGGAGGCAAGTGGAACTGCCTTCAAATCTAATTTTGGTAAATAATGTTTGGCTCAGGTTTTTCCTCAAGGTTGGGACAAGACATACTGCTTGAGATACCTAGATGATTTTCATGAAATACATTTCTTTGGTGACAAAACTTACAAGGTCAGTCCTTTAGTCTCACTACTCATCTCGTTCTATTATTTCTTTTCTTTGTTTGTGATTGAGCTATGGTCCAATCCTGTCCTGTTGTATAATTACCCCAGTTTCTCAAGTAATGGTATTGTTGTTTTTGGTAAGAAATGATCACAAAGGCAAGTTTGCTTCTTTAGATGATGCTGAGAAAAACTTAGAAGAGATGTAGATATGCATCCTGCACAACATTGGAATCGATAATTTTATTATTAAACATTCCAGATATGCTGCTAGTGAAATAATGTTGATAATTATTTTTTATGAATCCCAAATGATATTTTCATACTCAACCAAGTTTTGGCTTAAAATTTAGGCCATTCAACTCTTTATTCATGCATGATAATTCTGACTTTTGGTTTGAGCAGGGAGGAAATGACCATGAAATTTATGAATCAGAAAGAACTGTCGGTCACACAGGTCAGCTCTATATGCTTGAACTTCAACTAATAGATAAATTCCTATCGAAGTAAAAAATCATCCCCTTTTGCTTCAGAAGCATTTAAATGCACAATTCCATTTTATGATGGATTAATTACATCACATGTGGCACCGACACAAAGATTGACCATAGAGGATAGAGGATTTGAAATCTACTTATTTTTCACAACTCAATAGTAATTTTTTTACATAGAAAGCCAAAGTTCTGTTTCAAATGACAAAACAACAAAATGGATTCATTGCAAATGCGATTAAGTTGAATAGGTTGATTCGTGACTGTAAAGCATAAAAAACTTAAATGCTATTATTTTACTATCTTAGTGATGTGTGATTGTACTATCTTTTCTTTTCTCAGTTACCAGCCCTGAAGATACAATGGAGATGTGTAAAACTCTCTTCCTTGCAACTTCTTGAGCATCCGGCTATTCTCTTCAACTGTGTGCCATTTGTAGTTTACATTTATGAATAAGCATTTTTGCCCTTTGCTACATGTATGTGCATGCTATGCACAAGGATTCTGCCTGTATGATAAGTTAATTGTCATACATTTTTAAGTATGTTTCCTTACATATGTGCTTTTTCTAATGAGCAATAAGGTGTTTTTTCTTGATTCCCCTCCCTCCCCATCCACTTCTTGCTCATTGAAGTTAACTTAATTATCGGAGTTATCTCCCTGTGTTCAATCCCAAAGGCTCATCGGGTTTACTTGACCACGGCGGAAATTGGCACTAACAAAGGTTGTTGAATATATCATGCACAGTCCATGATTCGTGTGCTCAAATGAAAATCGATAATGCTTGATCACATCAAAGTATTAAAATAGAAAAAGGCCGGCAAGTAGCCTCCATAATTCTTTTAAAAAGTAAGAAAAATATCGACCTAAAGTAACACTGAATCATGAGTGAGTGCATAAAGAAACATATTGAGCAATGATCCACCCCATGTATAGAAAGCAAAAGGCAAAAGCTAGAATATTATTATAGAAGTTGAAAGCGAAATTCTCATGATTATATGATACTAAAATTCCAACATTTTTCTAAACTTTACAATTAACAATTAACAAGCTTTTCGTTTACTTGATAAACTCTTTTTTTAATCTTTTTACAAACTCATTGGAGCCAATTTCAGACTCCATATAGGATGCATAATTAGTCATTTTAATTTTATTTTATTTGAAAGCAGCATGTCCTCTCTTTATTTGTTCCGCAAGTGGTGAAGAAAGATTATTATTTGTTCAATTGTTAGCTTAAAGTTGCATCCAACATTCATTTCCCACTCTATCACAATTCTTGTAAAGAAAAATTATATTTGTAGTTGTCGCACACTTTTTTTTTTTAAAATGAGTAAATATAAATCTACATAAAAATAAATTTCACTTTTTCAAAAAGAATGCACCAACACTTGCACAATCCATCGTCTATAAATACCAAAATTGGACAAGGAAAAAAATGATCTAGGTTTCTAAATCCGTTTGTTCATCTTTACTGACAATGCAGGTAAACTATATCAATCTCTGTTATGTACATTATATATCCTTCAGGTATTTTCAATATAAGTTATCTTTTTAATTTCTTTTCTTTTTTTCCCTTCTGGTTTTGCCGATCTTTAATTTCAATGTGACAGAACTCAAAAGAGTTCATGTCCTTGCCACAAAAGCCTAACATGGTCAAGAATCTATATTCTAAATATGGATTCTGCTTTTCGCGAGCAAAATTGCTATTTGTACACAGCTTGAATACCTTTTGCATATACGCTATACAAAAATGCTATTTGTATGCATCATCTATTATAGCTACTAGAGAATACTGCAGGTAGATGGCTACTAGCTGTTATATATTTAGGGAACCTTGTTTTACATTAAACATGCATTACTCTGCCGTTGGTTGCCGAAGCTTTTGCTGCTGCGTACCAGCCTTGCTGAAGTGCAATCTGCGGGAACACTAAGAACTGGTTGGGAATTCAAAACAACTAAGGTTTTAGCAACAATTACAAAGGGCCATAAAATGGAACAGCTGCAGAGGCATTCAAGTCACAGTACAATTGGCTATGAAGTTCCAAGTTTGTGTAATTTAGAGTACCTACACCAATGCCAGTGCAGGTCAGACTTGGGATGCAACCCATGGTAGATGAAATGCGGATGGAACTAACGAAACAAGCATCTCCAAATTCTTTGCAACAGTGATTCTGAAATTTTCACTGGAAGTTGTGCATCCTCTTTGCTGAGATGAGAGTATTCGAAAGAAGCATAGCTATTGTCATTGGACCCACTCCACCAGGAACTGGAGTAATAGCTGATGCAATTTTGCTGGCCTCCTCATAACAGACATCTCCAACCAAACGGTAACCTCGAGGACTTTTTGGATCCTGTCGTGCACAAACGCATGAATACCTTAGAAATGTGGAACCTTGAGTCGAGAAGCAAGGTCTAATTGGCACAATCCATCCTCTTTCATTCTTTTGAAAAAAGTTAAGATTTTAAAATTATCTGAATCTAGTCAATGCTTCGTTGAAAAATACATTTTCCTTCACAAGTTTTTAAGGAAGAAATCAAGTCAGATGAGAGAGAATTTTTAATGACTGAAGGGACCATAGATTTTGGCTTACCTCAACTGGATTAATTCCAACGTCAATGATCACCGCACCAGGCTTTATCCAGCTGCCCCTAACCATATTTGGCTGGCCTACGGCTGAAATAATAATATCTGCCTGTCTTGTAAACTCCTCAGGGTTCTTGGTTCTTGAGTGGACTATGCTGATGGTAGCATCTTCCCTCTAGCCACATTTAGAAAATCACATCATAATCAAAATGGGGCAGAGGTACTGAATTTATGTAATGATCAAGATAAGTGAAAGTTGGGCATATGAAATCTCACTTGCAGCAATAAAGCAGCTGGCATGCCAACAATATTGCTCCTGCCAATTACAACAGCCCTCTTTCCTTTGATACTAATTCCATATCTATGCAACAATTCTATGCATCCTTTTGGTGTGCATGGAACAAAAGTGGGTTCTCTACCTCGCATGGCTAGACGACCAATGTTCAGCGGGTGAAATCCATCAACATCTTTCTCAATGCAAACAGCATTTAAGATTTTCTGCTCATTCATATGCTGGTACATTTCCAAGCAAGCAAGAAAATCAGTTTTTTGTGAACCACAAACAGAAAATAGTTTTTTAGGCTTCATTCATGCTAACACAGTTATAAGTTATGATTGCTAACCAAAAAGGGCTACAAACTATAGTATAATCTCTATATATAATAGTTTGAATGACTATCTAACACCAGGTTTATAAAGGAAGAGGGCAGTTGGGCATCCAAAGAAAACCAAATTGTGCCAGGCCACTAATATTTAACTCAATTGTGTCATAGCGCAAACATGATCACATGACAAGAACATGCACATATTTAAAACGACAAAACCATGCACCTGGAAATACTTTATAGAGCAAAGCAAACATGGATGATAGCATGCAACAGAAACACTGGTACATCAGCCACAACAATGATATCACTATAAAATACACGATGTGACATAAAATACATTTCTCTCCAAATAGGATACCTAGCTCAACTCACTGCCTTAATTCCAACTAATTGGGAGCGGCTACATTGACAAAAATCAGTGATGCAAGCAATAGATGTTTGCTAGCATTAATGGAACCTATGAGAGATGGCAAAGTATTGTACAAGGAAGCAGGATATAGAGTTTTTTTAGATTTAATACAAAAAGATAGATTTACAGTGTAAAATTTCTTATCTACTTCTGCATCTTAGCATTATTCAGCACGGAAAATATGGTCAGATTCAGATGCGTACAGAAGGCAGAGGTAACTGAACAAGGATTCCATGAACCGAAGGATCATCATTAAAGTCTGAGATAAACTTGAGTAATTCTTGTTCTGTAGAATCCTCCGGCAAACGTACTTCATAAGAATTGATCCCCACTGACCCACACGATTTCTTTTTATTGCGAACATAAGTTGCAGAGTCCTTCCTATCCCCGACAAGGATAACTGCTAATCCTGGAATAACACCGATTGCATCCTTCATCCGGGATACTTCAGTAGTTATCTCATCCCTGATTTGCTTTGCAACTGATTTTCCATCAATTACTTTAGCTAATGCCTCAGGGGTGATTGATGCTGTACAAAAATTCAGTTAAAAATATTTAAGCAAGATATTAAAGACGAACAAACAAATTATAGAGATTACAGCATCTTCACTGCCCAAATACAACTAAGCCGGCCTGATCAAATAGGCAACAGTGAATGCAGTAATGACACTGTTTCCGTATCCGGACCTCAATTGTGGATAACAGGTAATAATACATCCAACTAAACAGCGAGCATTACTCAAATATCAATTTGGTAGAATCTAATTCTCAAGACACTCGAGTTTATTATCAATATAAGATTAAGTGGTTTCAAGTCTCTGACATCCCAAAAGTGTCGTTGCATATGAAAACCCTATCCGCACTCTATCAGTTAAACAATAAATTAAAACACAGCACCAGAAGATGCATGCTTACTTACATATGTGCCGGCTAAGAAAAAGCTGCATACTCAATTCAGAGAATATAAATACTTGAATTTGAACGCATTGACGTACACATACATGCTTTACATGTATTTAACAAACAAAGTTATGATTTTTGTTTGTTTTCCGACATATTCTGGACAACAAAAAGAGAAAAGAGAGGGGGGCAGTTTTACCGGCGAGAACAGGTGACGGCGAAGCCGAAGAGTGAACAGTGAGGGTTTTGAATGTTCCATGAAAACTACAGCAAGGAGGTCGGAAATAGAGAGGGCCGCGTAGGAAGCGGCGAAGAGCAACGTGTTGGTGGCTCATTGGGAGGAGCCGAGCGGTGGCGGAGGAGGAAGAACAGTCGATGCAGACCATTGGAACCAGTTGGGTAATCGATTCCTCTTGAAAAGATCAATTTTAGCTCGGTTCTGCTACTCGCCATACCAAATGAACAATTCATACCCTTTTTGTTTTTGTATTTTTTTTTTTTTCATTTTTTTTTTAAATTTTATAACGAATTCTTTATTGATATAAAATTCAAAAGGTCAAAAAAGAACAAAATAATAAAAAAGGAAAGAAATTCGGTAATTGAGTATGCTTAGTAATATTTTCCATTTTAATTAGGAGAGCTATCAAAATAGAGAAACTCGATGGAACATTGGAAATACCTTTTTCAATTTTGTTGTAACTTTTTGAGTTTCTGTAGAAGATATATCAGATAAATATCATTTTCTATTCAGTCAGATTTTAGTATTTTGGGTGGACAAGTATCATTTTCTTTTAAATTATAGTTTACATGAAAATAAAATAAAATAAAATAATAATAATAATAATCCTTGTTTGAATACGATTCATTTAAATAGAGGATGATATGAGATAAATTAAAAAAAATTATAAATTGTATAAAATATTATTTTAATAATATTATTATTATTTTGAAATTTAAAAAAATTAAATTAAGATTTGAAAAAATTAAATTATTTATTATATTTTATGTAAAAATTTAAAAATTTTATAATAATAAAATAAAATGATTTATAAATACAAAAAGAGGCTAAATAAGCCTAGGGTCTTGCTAGTCGTGCTGGTTCCTAAATTCAAGTAGCAAATTATAGCATTTTCTAAATGGGGGATTTTTTTTTAAGAGTACTTCTGCTCTTACAAACGGAATTTCGACTGGAATTCTCGAATGTAAGATTACATTTATTTTTTTAATTTTTTTTTATATAATGATTAAAAATATGTATTTCATTAGTATTGTGATTTTTTTAATTTTTTAAAATTATTTAACAGTGATAAAAAAATATATAAAGAAAAAAAAATTCAACACGACGGGATCCCCATCGGACCGTCGTATGTTAGAGTATAATTATTTTTTTTTGGAATGAATACGCCTTCTAGGGATTGTATTGTTTCGAGATCTAGTATTCTAGCATCAAAAAGCAACAATTTTCTCGGAAAGACTTAACAAAATTTCTTGGTTCCTAAGAAAATCTTCTGTCAGTGGGTATTCCAATTCCAAGAGGTGGTTCAAACCTCTTGGCACATTTTAGCTTCCCATAATCCCACGGTTCTAGGTTTTATTTTCTGAAAAAAAGTATGCCAATGCATGAAGATTTAGGATTGAATCTTTTATTTCATGTTCATCCTGTGATTTTGTCTGAATCTCTTTGGAAAGCTTTAGAAAATCATGCTAACTTGGTATTCATTCAGCTAGCATCCATTTAAGAAGGCTGAATATTTGTATGGAGGTCTTGACGGGGTAGATTGAATTTCAAACATAGACCCTTAGATTTCCATGCATAGGGGCTCTAGAAATACTAGGACTCGAATATATATTAGCCAATTTTCAGTGTTTTGTAGTCCTTCAAAAGTCCCAAAACTGACACCAAACTCTCTTCCAAAGCTTATGTTTCTCAATGTTGTAAGTATTGCTTCTAATTTCAATTTCCTAAGCTTGCACCAGGAACTTTACTCAGAGAATCCATAACAATTACTCAAACATTAAGTTGTTTCAAATGCATTAAACTACTTCCCATATATTTGTCCCTGCAAGTTTTTCTTTTTCTTTTTCTTATTTTTTGTTTTCATCTTTTTGGGCTCTATAAATCTCCTTTTTTGGAATGAATGTAAGGTAGTGAAGCCGTGAGCTATGGATTTATGAAGCCCAAACACGTGAAAACAAAAAAAAAATAAGAAAAAAAAAATTAGGGTGACAAATGTATGGGAAAGAGTTTAATAAATGCAGAACAGGTTAGTGGGTGAGTAACTGTTATGGATTCTCTGAGTTAAATTCCTGCTGCAAATTCAAGAAATTGGAATTAGAAGCAATACTTACAAATTGATAAACATAAGTTTTGAAACTGAGCTCGATGTCAATTTTGGAACTTGTAAAGGAATAGTAAATCTTGAAAATTAGCTAAAGTATCTCGAGTCCCTAGGATTTCTAGAGCTCCTGGGCATGGAAATCTAAGAGGTCCACATTTGAAATCCAATTTACCCCATCAAGATCTCATTACAAATCTTCAGCCTTTTTGAATAGATGTTAGCCGAATGAACCAACTACCAGCATGATTTTCCAAAGTTTTCAAAAAATGATGGGGGGTTATTGAGAAGCTAAAATATGCTAAGAGGTCAAAACCACCTTTTGGAATTGGAATACTCTCCGACAGGAGATTTTTTCGTAAATCAAGAAATTTCAATAAGACTTTTTAAGAAAATTGTCTCTATCTAATGCCATAATACCGTACCTCAAAACAACACACTCCCAATAAGACTTACATTCATTCAGTACATATCCTACTGAAAAATGCTATGGTTTGCTGGCTGATTTTAGTTTCCCCTAAACATAAGGGGTAGAAGAGGCTGGTTAGGATTTTAAAACATCTAGAATTCAAAAGATCATCTACCCCCACCCCGGCCACGTGGTGGCACCATAGGGCCACCATGGATTTGTGGTAGCCAGAGTTTTCTGCCACTGTAGGCTGGTGGCCACTCTAGTAGCCAAGGGTGATGCTGCCCCAAGGTGGTGTACGAGCCATTTTCTATTTTTAATTTAAATAATTTTAAAAAACGATTTATTAAATCATCTTTGAAAATTTTCTAAAGATCTTTCACGTCCAAATGTATTTACAATGGACCCACCGCTTTATTAAAATTCTATCAAACATCATCCTAGGATATTTTTACTATTATTCACACACTTCCTTCCTATTTATGATCCATAACTAATGATTCTAATTAATATCCCACATACTATATCTCTTTTATTTTCTTTTTTCTTTTTCTCTATAACAAATATGTGGTATATTAATAATGAAGAAAAACAACTTAATTAATTTAATAATAATAAAATAAAATAAATTCTACAAACTTCCCGTGTGCATTAATCGTAGGATCTTAACTGCAAAAGGAAACTCATAATCAAAGGGTTTCAAAAATGAATATTTACAATGATACCAGGCTTATGATAGGAAATAAAAATAAAAAAATAAAAGTTAAAGAGATCCAATGGGATACAGATAACACCACCCAAAGGAAAATAAGTTCACCACCCAAAGGAAACTTGCAAGGGATACAGAGCAAAAACTCACCACCTATCGGACTTCACCAAAGGATAAGAGTTTTCTTTTTCTTTTTTAAAAAAAAAAGAAGAAGAAGAACACTTCTTTACAAGCTAAAAGCTCAATTTTGTAATCAACTCAAATCTCAAATATGAACTTCTTCATTAACATGGAGGGGTTTATATTGGTAAACCTAGAACAACCCTTCAAGCATAAGTAATTTAAAAAGAAATGAGAACTCCAAAAAACTATTGCATAGATAAATAAAAAAGACACAAGAAAATCTGAAAATTTGCAACATCCCACCAACTTTGAACACTTTCCAATAAAATCCTTGTAACATTCTCTAGAAAACTCTAAATTGTACACCGTTTGATGAGTTAGAACTAGAGAGATGAGACTTTCCAAGGAGATATGGCTTGCTGACTAAGTCATCCAGAATCTTTCCAAAATGACATTTCAAAAAAATGTGTAGACAATGGGCTAGGTAATGAGTTGGTCTTTGGAGTCATTAGGCTTAGTGGCTTCATTGTAGTCATTGGGCTACTCCTCAAACATTCTTTTGTCATGCTCCCCTAGTTGAAAAAGACTTGCCCTCAAGTCTTCTTTTCCTTTATCATAATATGGCAAAACATTAAAAACATTGAAAGTTGCTGAAACACCATAGTCACCTAGGAGCTCAATCTTGTATGCATAATCACCACGATTGATGATTGGTAGGAAGTTGCTATTTTTGTAGATATCTGGTACTTTGTACCCTACATATCTGACTTCACTTAACAAATATGTAGTGTGGGAGAAGAAATAAATGATATGTGTATCAATGAACATATAAGGATGCGAAAGATGAGATTGAGTATAGGGGTGTAAATGGTCCGGTCCGGTCCGGTCCGGTCCGGGAAATTTGTGGACCGATTTCATTCGGTCCAAGAATTCTCTCACCCTGGACCGGACCGAACAGGAGTTCGGTCCATACCGGTCCGGTCCAATTCGGTCCAGGGGCGGTCCGATCCGGTCCAGGGGTGCCCCATATGATTTAATGGACTAAATTTAATATATAATTCTACAATAATCAAATATTTTTTTGGTCCAAATTTAATTACTATAAATTATAATATGTTAATATTATAAAAGTATATATTATATATTAATATGTTAGTATATATTATATATTAAGTATGTTAGTAAATTATAACTAATAGTCTAATAGTCTAATAACACTTTCACATTAGTATATGTTAATAAACTATAACTAATAAGTAATAATATTATTACAATTTACATTAGTATATTATATATTTATATGTTAGTAAATAGTGATAAATTATTAATAATATATTAAATAATAATAATACACTTATTATTTATATATTAATATGTAAGAGTATATATTATCTATTAATATATTAGTTAATATTAAATATTAAGTATATTAGTAAACTATAACTAATAATCTAATAGTCTAATAATATTATTACATTAGTATATGTTAATAAACTATAACTAATAAGTAATAACATTATTACAATTTACATTAGTATATTATATATTTATATGTTAGTAAATAGTAATAAATTAGTAATAATATATTAAATAATAATAATACACTTATTATTTATATGTTAATATTATAAGAGTATATATTATATATTAATATATATTAATATTAATATTAAAATTTATATATTATTATTTATATATACATATATTTAAAAAAAAAATTAAAAAAAAAAAAAGGATTCGGTCCGGTCCGATCCGGTCCAGGGGGATGAACTCCCTGGACCGGGACCGGATCGGAATTTTCCGGTCCATATATTTTTTGGACCGGACCGGACCGAACTCCAACCGGTCCGGTCCGGTTCCGGTCCGGGACAACCGGTCCGGTCCGGTCCGCCGGTCCGGTTCGGTCTTTTTACACCCCTAATTGAGTATGAGAATCAAATATAGCAGGTATTTGGGGGATTTAAGTAGCCAAAATCTATTCTTATATGTGGCTGTTGTTCTTGAATTCCAAGTTAATATTGAGGGCATGGTGTATGGTTTGAAACTTGCGCATAAGGCTTCATGAGCTGATCTTGTAGGGGCATGGTTGGAGACACTTGTCAGATTATTTGATAATTTTACTGGGATTAAGGGTGGTAGTGCACCCACACTTATACATACCCCAATGCTTGCTCCAAATGCCAGAATGGGAAAAAAATGTAAGTTGGCATGGGATCAAAGACTCTCACAAGTACCCCAACTAGGCTGTCAACCTACTAAGGTAGAGTTAGAGCTAGATCAATATTTGACAACAAATTTAGAATCATATGTAGAAAATTTTAATATATTAGTACGGTGGAAGGCCAATGTCATGAAGTATCTCTTTCTTACAAAGATATATAGCTCGCAATTTTTGGTCATCCCTATTAGTATCGTAGCCTCAAACTTGACCTTTAGCACATGGGGGCGTGTATTGGATCTATTTTGAAGTTCATTAGCTCCTACCACTATGAAGGCTTTGATTTGCATGCATAATTGAATCAAGGGGATCTCAGTTCATATTTCAGATATTTTTATCTATGCAGATGTCGATGAGAAGGAGAGTGGGGATCATGCTTGATTTGGTAAATATCGTTGATTTCATTTGATTATTAAAATTTATTTTATTTTTACTAATTTTAGTGATTATTAATTTCAAATTGAATTGTTGTAGCCATACATAACGCAATATCTACCTCCCGCTGCAATATGACTTCACTATATTATACCCTGACTCACCATTACCATTTGGCACAGGTTTTTAGAGTTTGTATTATCCTTCTATTTTTTCGATCGGATTGTTTTTATAATCTTTCTATCATTTGTGCAGCTCAATTCTTAATCCTCAATTCTAATCCCATTTCGAAATTCAAATGATATTAGATATATTCTTATTGTTACACTCGCATCTTGATTTCCATCTCATCTTGGTTAGTTAGATTTTAATTTTAATTATATAATTTTTTTCATTTCCAGTGGTTCTTTTATTTCTAATTTATTTTCCTAATTTCCTGTTAAATTTTTAATGTTTCAAATATTATGATCTCACATCTCACAATCTCACAACACTCCACCCGCCTCAAGCCCCCAAATATCAAAGACTCAGATAGTTTGCTTATTTGTGATAGTTCTAATTTATTTTCCTAATTTCCTATTAACTCAGATAGTTTGCTTATTTGTGATGGCTCTTATTTGTAATGTTTTGATACAATTTCTCTTTTATCATTTTATGTTTGTAATTGTATTCTCTTAATTTGTATTATGTAATAGCATAGTAACTTTAGTTATATAGTTTCCTTATAAAATTGAATTATTGCAAATTGTAATAGCTTAGGACCTACTAGTAGTCTGGCACTAGTTTGTTATATTTTTCTCTTATTTTGTGTTTTGTTTTCCTTGCCATAATCATTATTTTTTATTATTATTGCAGTTTCTAGGCCCAAAATAGCCAAGAAGTATTGATATGGGCCAAAAATAGTCCATTTCAACTTTTTTGGACCATTTTGGGCCCAGAAACACATGATAGGCCCATAGCCCAAGAGGCCCTCGAGGGAGGGGCGAACGGATGCCCTCCCCACCCCACACTCTCGTACCTGAGGTCGGGAGCTAGGGTTGTAAATGAACTAGTCTATTCGATAGCTCGCTCGGTATTTGTTCGGTTAAATTTTAATTAAACCTGACTCGTGAAAAATATAAAAACTAGTCCATGAAAGCAGATAATTTTTCGATTATAGATGACACATATCTAACAAAACTCGACTCGACTGAGACTTGTCAAGGCCCGCTCAATTAGGCTTGAGTTGACTCAATTAAATCTCATTCATATATTGATAAATATATACATGCACCTATATATACACATATATATTTGTATCAGTTAATAATATAAGTGTAACACTTTTATGATTAAATAAATAATATGTAACCTAATTACTTATTATATATGGAATATACTTCATAACTATATTTTATATTTGTACAATAATAAGTCAATAAAACTTGATAATTTCATATACTAGTATGAGGAAACATATATAAAATAGATAAATTCTATCATTTTATATGTATGTATTAATAATATATGTAGGTATATAATATACTATTATTATGAATAAACATCAACTAGTTAGATATTAATTATTTGTTACTTTGTAAAATCTTATAATTCAATAGATTTTCTACTTGTTAGTTTTTTAAAATTCAATATTAGAGTTTTTTTATTTATCTTAATTATTAAATTTTACTAGAAAAAATAAAGAAATTAAACAAGTTGAGCTCGCTTGTTGGATGAGCTAGAGCTCCAGTTACAAGTTTAACTTACTAAGCCAAGTTCTAACAAAGAAAAAAAAATAAAAAACTAGAACTTGGACTTTGAGCTCATCTTGGCTCGATTCAACCCTATTGGGGGGCGCACGGGTGCTAAGGCCAAAAGTAAACTCCCATCCCATGCAAGGTGGGAGGGGTCCCCGACTCATACTATATGGTATGGGTAGCACCTCTAGCTGTGTCTATCCTTTTTGGAGTTAGACTACTATCAAGTAGATTTGATGACTAGAGGGTATCTCAATCCTCAAAATTCAATAGATTACTGTCGGATAATGCCAAGACCAGGTTTTCAACAATACCAAGCCATTTAAAATAGAAATTGGTCATGTTTGATGGGCAATAATGATGAGGGAATTCACGAGATCAGTATAATTTCACAATGGTTAATGCGTGAAAAATCATCAAGCATTTTGAATGTTGGCATTGGAATGTTTCAATCATGCTAGAAATTACAATTAGTTTTTTATTTTATTTTTTATTTTGTAGCCATTTTTTCCCTTTCAAGTTTGGTTTAGCCTAGATATATTCAACATTTTTATCTTTTTATTTTAGGTAAATCCTAGAGTTTCTCCCAATTTCAAACAGATTCAGGGATTATATTGTTTGAAATGGTGGTTCTTGTAGTTGTTTACCGGATTTCAAACTTCAAAGTTGTCGTTTGGTCTAGCGTTTGCTAATTATAAGAAAATGCCACATCAAAATCAATCTCATAATGACACAAAAGATGCACAGATCATAGTTTTAAGAAATGAAAACCCCAATCTAGATGTCACGTTCATAAAAAACAAGTGTAAAAAATTAATAGAAAATAACTAATATAGTCAACAATTATCTAAGATTTGAAAAAGAAAAAGAAAATGTACCCTTAAAATGATCCATTTGAAATTGGGCAAAACCCGAATGAGCATTAATATCCTTAACTTTGGTCAAAGGGCGCGCTGTTAGCAACCCCGACAATTGGGATCCCGATTGTGTCCCAATTTCAATAATTTTTTTTTTACAAGATTGATTTTTTTATATTATATTTTTAACATTTTAAAATATTTTTTAAAAATATAAAAAAAATCACAATACGGGACTCAAAGATAGATATATTATCTTCTTACTATTTATTTATCATTTATTTTATTTTTATTTTTATTTTTTTTATTTACTAATAAAAAGTAACTATTAATAAAATTCTATAATTTTTAGTTTTTTCGATATTAAAAAATTACTTAAATAATAATAGAAAATAAAAATTTCAAATACATTAGAGTAAGAAATGAATAGTAAGAAAGTAGTAATCCTACCATTATTCTTATGGAACTTTACTACTCATCATCCTCCGACCCACACCATAGTACACCACACTTTTTTCACTTTTTTTTTCTTTTATTCATATACCAAATATTTGATTAAAGAAAAAAATATATATGTTATATACTAGAGTAGTGCTAGGGATCTCTGGGAGAGATTCCCGCCACGGTCACGTAGTATAAATTAATTTTACATTTTTTTTTCATTTCATTTTTTTAAACAAAAGCTATAAAATAATATGTAGAGATAAAAAAAAATATTTTTTATTTAATTTTTAATTTTTTTTCTTATTTAAAAACTTCTATGGAGTTTCGACGGAGTTCAAATGCCGGGATATAAAATTTTTTCCTATGTACTATGGCGTGTGGCCGGGTGATGAATAAGGGAAAATTTTAAAGGAAACTGGGGGAATAATCCAGTGCGGTGTCGCATCTACTTGTACAAATAAAGAAAACGACGTCGTCCCAATTTGCTCGAAGTCATAATCTGCACTCTTTGCAAACTTGGTTTCCTCTCTCTGCTCTTCGATGTTGCAATCCCTCTCTCCGAACCCACAAAGCTCACCATCTCTGTCTTCTCCACGAAGCTACTTCAAGTTGGGTTTCTCTGCCTAGGCATCTTAAGGATTGACCTTTGCGGCTTAGAAGTGCAGATTCGAACTCTGCTTTCTTCACGTTCAAGCTATATTCATGTCCCAAGGAGGTACTTCCTTCTATATTTTCCCTAGCTCTAGAGTCAAAACTCGTATCTTCTGTTCCAAATTTCCTAGTATTGGGTATTTCTCATTTTTCCTTTTAAAGTTTTGTGGTTCCTGTCTAAGTTTTTTGGTTCCTCTCTTTTTCTTTAGGAATAAAAAGAACTGCCATGGAAACGACAGCAACCTCCGCGACGCCTCTTTTCCTCATATCTGAACAGCACAAAGGAATGGATGAGGATAGTCCAAGAACTGCCAGTATGGGTGCAAAGAAATGCTGTGACATTTCAATCGTTTCCTGCAGTGAAATGCAGGAAAGGAAACTGCCGGTTTGGGTGCAAGAACTGTCGAAAATATCAAAATCAGATGATGGCGAAAATGCAGTGAAATGAAAATTCCCCTCTATTTCAATTTGCCTTTAAATGAAAATCGGTTCTCCCTTTAGAGTGGTGTATAAGCTTCCCACTTGCTTAGACCTATCATTACCTCTAGAGTTTAAGCTTAATTTGTGATATTCTCATCCAATAGTCTGATTTAAGCCATCTAGAAGCTTAAAAGTGATCAATGGTTCAATTAAAACCCAACTCATGTGAGGTAGAGACAAAATAGCATGATGGTATCTTCCAATGGAGTGTATCCAGCCACTTCCATCCCAACTATGCCCTTGATATCATTCGATTCATCAAAAACTCACAACATAAAAGTTTTAAATAATTCACTTAAGATTCTCCAGGATTTTTAATCACCTTATTCTGAGATCAAATGAGAGAGATATGCTCAATTTACCAAAACACGTCAAAACCAACCGAGAACACCCAATCCGAGTTCACCATTTGTTTTCGTTGTTTTCTTGTCAACCAAGGCTTATATATGAATTATTATCAACTTACTACATGTTCCTAAATATGTCAAGACCTCAGAAAATTCAATAGCTAATCACAGTTTTCGTCACATAGCCGAACATAAGACAATTCATCTAAATCGGTTACCAATTGACTCTTATTTCTATCTGTCCACTTCACACCAGATTTAGGTCTTGATCCAATCCTTATTTGCAAGAACCCAAAACATGAAAATTATATATCTCTCTCTTATGGTTCTATACAAACTCGAATCACTTCAATTGGAGCTCATATGAAAGAGTTATGATTATTTCCCTAAACATCAACAGATCAGCCCGAGAGTACCCATCCCGACACACCAAGTATTTGATGGATGATCCTTCTTATTCCACACAAAATTTTCTAGATAAAATCCCTTCATTTTACATATTTTTACACACTTATCCAGATATTAGGATAATTGAGAAAATAATCCAAAAACTAAATCTTAAAAGAAGACTTTAGTCAATTTCAAAGTCAATGCCTATTATGTTCAATTGTGTTTTGCTAATTTAATCCCAATTTTGTACTTGATTAAGTCTATATCTCTTTAAATTCAAAACATAAAAGTTATAAATCATTCTCTTAGCTTTCCAAATCATCTTGAATTATTCAAATCCGATATCAAATGAGTAAGTTATATCCAATTTATCGAAATATATCAAATTTCTACATATATCTCGCTCGAAGCAATGTCAAGCGAGAGTTGAGCCAGACATCAAGCGAGAGTCCAGTCAAATCTCTACCAATAACTTTCCAATTTTCATAATTTACGCTAAATTCTTCCAATACCAATAAAAGTTCATAGGAACTTCATACATATATCCAAGATTCTCTAAAATAATCTTAAAGAAACAAAATCATGCCAAATAAGAAAATTAAAAGAATACTTGAAATTTAGGTTATCACACATGCCGTATCTAGGTAAATAACATATACTAGATTTGGTGAAGATGAAAGTAGTTGAGTGAGAGATGTGTGGGAAACAAGGGTTTAGGTAGTTTGGAGATGGGAGTACCGAATCTCCTTGAGTTTTCTTAGGAGCCAAATCTAGGTGAAAGATCTTGAAAAGATTTGTTAGATGATTGATTAAGTGATGTGTCAAAGGGGAGCATCATTGGAGAGAAGAATGACCAAAGGAAAGCAAATGGGATTCTAGTGAGGGGAGTGTAGCCTAATGCTTTCTTTTAGTCTTCCTAAGTTTTTGCTAAATCTAGGTGATTGGGACAAGTTGGATTGTGTAAGAGTGGATGAGACTTGTGTGTGGAAGAGTGTATGATTGAGTGGTGATTGATAGGATACATGAGAGGAAAGAAAACCCATGTAAATGAGAAGTGGGTTTCAGTTTGTGCTAGGAAGGGTGTGGCTGAGTATGGCATGCCCCTTTCCCCAAATCTCATTTTTAAATCTTGGTGAGGGACTTGTGAGGTAATTGGTGAGTGTGTGAGGAGTGATGTGAAAGAAAAGGAAGGGTTTTGCCCTTGTTGGGTGCCGGCTATAGAAGAAAGAGGGAAGGGAGGATTCAAGTTAAGTACAACCTAACTAGGCATAATTGTGCCTTAGAGATGGGGGTCAATCAAAGGGGTCTTTCAATCCATCAAATGTCAATCCTAAACTAGGAAAAAGTGTGACTAGGAAGCCTAGAAACAGTCATGGCCGAATGGCCTATTGCTTTGCTCTTCCTTTTTGTATTGTTTTACTTGTTTACAAACACACACACCCACACCTTACCCAAGGCAACAAGCTCTCCCATTTCCTTCTCACTTTGCTTTGTGCTCTTATATCTCCTAAACACCAAAATATTCTAAGTCTAGTGGAGTTTAAACAAGCATTCTTGAGTGGAAACACATTTGAAAAGGTAAGATAAATCCTAAGCTATTTCAAGAATAGAAACCTAGGTTAGATTACATGCACACACCAAGATTTATATCTTTAAGTTTTTCTCTTTAATTATATGCTTATAGTTTATTTTAATGTATCATTTTTCAGAGCTAATCTATTCTACTTGGAGTATTGTAAGTGCACCTTCATCTTGTCTTTAGCATTCCATGTATATATTTGAGCAAATGTGATTGTTGGTTGTTGAATGTATGAAAATGCTAGGTTAGGTTTTCTTAAAAGAAATGCTTTATTTATTTAATTTAAAAACCCATGCTTGTGTTATTTTAGGCTTGAAATTATATTATATGGGTTGACTTAGCTAATCAGTTGCAAAGGAAAATGAAGCATATTGATATAGTGTATGATGATAAAAATGCATGCATACCTAAGATGAAGCTTATTGGATGTTTGGAGATGCTAGATTATATTGCTTGAAGAAATGCTTTGCATGTTTGGTTACAAAATCCTTGCTGATTAATGTATTATTTTAGGATTAATATTTATATTATATTGGTGAACTTAGTCACTTTATTGCAAAGGATGAATAAAGCATGATTGATATGGTAAATGATGACAAAATACATGCATGTTTAAGACAAAGTTTAAAGTTGTAAAAAGTTTGAGGCATATATGAGTTTCGGGTTTGAAGGTTTCTAGGGTTGAGTCTTAGTGATAAACTATTCTTTCATGAAATGATTAAACCTTGAGTATTTGGAAAGTTTAGAAGCACGAAAACTACGAGGAGCTAATAGTATGATATTTTGATTTTTCCTACATAGGATTAAGTATGCTATCTTTCGTTGAATGAAAAGTGATTAAAATAATTATCCAAAGGATTATAAGGTTCAGTCAACCCCTCTTAGTGATGATAAAAATGTTTTAATAATTTTATTAAGGCTTGGTGAATACATGGAGGGAAATAGAAGACGCAAACCCTAGGAAGTTATCATGAGGGATCTCAGTCCAACCCCAATGGTGAAAGCCAAGCACCCCTCCTTGCCTATTAGGTCCTTTGTGTGCTCTTACATGAGTGATGAGTGGAATCATGTGATGTTTAACTTGTGAATGAACATGGCACAATGTGTACTTGAACTCGTCTCATGTTATGCATGTTAAGTGTTAAAGGTTTGCATGTCCCATGCTTATAGTATGAAAATCATGTTTTGAGTCAAATATGTTTTTGAAAGAAAAATAGAAAATATTAAAGTTTTATTAGAACCCTAAAGACTGGAATGAGGAAGTATTTTAGTAAAACTTCTTGTTCACTTAGAAGTGTTTAAAGTCTAGTGAAAATGCCTAGGTCAACGAAAAATAGTCGACAGACCATGTATGGTTTCAAAAGGTGTCCGGAGCGTGGTCGCACTTAACGCTAGTGAGTGCCCAAGGACAGTGTAGGTATTTTGCCTTATCGTTATAAGAACAATAATGTAGTCGCTCAGTTTGAGTGGTCACCGAGTGATGAAAAGCAGATAATGGAAACGCCACAACTCGATTAGTTTACAAGTGATTCAGTAATGTGTAACATAGTCACTTAGCATTTAGTGGTCATCAAATGATATGGTAACTAACAAAAAACACACGGTATGTAGGGGAACCGTGAGGTGTTTACAAGGAAGTCATGACAAGAGCGGCTTTCAAACCCCAAGAAGGGTATGAATATGTAAATGGCACCTAAGATAAGAAAGAATGAAAGAAAATGAAAAGTTTTACGAAAAAGGGTTTCTAAGTATGAGTCTAAAGAATGAAGTCTTTGTTAAAACCCTTTTTTTATGAAAAGCAAGCATGTGAGTTAAGACTGAAAAAAAGCCAAGTTTTGTATAAGTCTATATGAGTATATACATTTGCTAAGTCATTAGTTATATATGCATGATGTATCAGTTGTTTGTTATTCACTTATATATATGCTTGCAATGCTTTAGTTGATATGACTGAGTACTTGATGAGATTTTTCGAAATCTCATCTTTTTATATTTTTCATTATCGTTCCTTATTGGGACGATAGGAGTGGTTGCAGGTGAAGATGACGTCTACGAGACTGACATTCAGGGAGAATCTCTAGACCACTGATGGTCAGTGATCTCTCCACCTTTTGACGTGGTGAATCTTGCCCTATATGACCAATTTATTTTCGACATGTGATGGATGGAGCTCATAAAGTCCACCGGTCGCCAGTGCGTAGGGTGCTGCCTCACTTTGAGGGTTGGCGGGTCCCTATTCATGGATCGCGTCTATCTCTCAGAGAAGGGGACCTGTGTCATGCATGGTGAATGGGTGAGCTTGGGTCAATTTTTATATCGTCCTAGGGTTAAGGAGGTTAAGGACGAAACCTTGAGATAGTAGATTGTCGTAGGGTCAACACCTAAATAATATTGCATGTTTATATTTTATTTATCTTTTGATAGTTCCCGATGTTTTGGGAAATTGCTTATTTTGTGAAGACTAAGACAAAGTGGCAATATCGTTAATATAAAGTTATTTTGGGGAAATTTAGTTTTGTTATACCATGTGACATACTGCAAAAATTTTAAATTCTTGCCTAATTTTAGAATGGTTTGACCTTTTTTACTACAAAATTTCCTAACCACTACTTTTATTTTTTAACTCATGCGTCAATTTAAGTTAAGTAAGAGGATTGAACTTCCATGTGATGTTTATTCTCAACATCTCGGTTTGCATCCGATCCCAAACATAAGTAAGGGCGTCAACAAACAGTGAAAGTGAAATATGCGAACTCTCGTTAAGAATTTGTTTAAGACGTAGTCACTTCCACTAAAATAATCGTAGAGTGATACAGTAACTAGTTGGGAATACACGATGTATAGGGAAATCGTGAGGTATCCAACATGTTATATGAAAGTCATGACAATAAAGATTTTGAGCCTAAGAAGAATATGAATACGAAGAATGACATGTAATGTTATGAATACTAAGAAAAGATATGAAAAGTTTACAAGAAGTTATAAATACGTGTCAAAGAAAGTCAAAGAAGCATGAAAGTCTTTTTATGAAAATGCATGGTGCATAAGTCATGTCATAAGTCTCATGTTCATGATACATACATTTGTTTTTGTGTTTACCTATATATGGTTGTGATACCTTTGTTATGTTATCCGTATACTTGCCGAGTTTTTTCGAAATCTCATACTTTTAATTTTCAACTATTTTCTTCCTGGAATGATAGAATTGGTTGTAAGATTAGATGGATCTGTGTAGGAGACAGACTCCCCAGGAGATCCTGAGGAGTCCTGAGGGTCTAACAGAGTAGTCTATCCTTTTTGATGAGGTGGCTCCACTTTGGTGTGACAGACTACTAGAGGACATGAAGAGGAGCACACCCGTATCGTCTAGACCAGCGACCTTGGGGGTGATGTTTGGTGTTGCCCCCAGATGGATCCCTATCCCTTGATGATGTCTACGCGTTGTCGACAGAGATAAGTCATTGGCAAGGCTGCAATCTAAGCATGGGCCATATTCATTTTGGACGTGGATATAGGGAAGTGAAGAAGGAACCCTTTTAGAAAGAGGCAGTAGGGTCTTTTCTTTTCAAGGTTAAGACGATGTTTATTTTGGAAACGATGGATTGGGTTTCTCACGTATTTTTGGGAGCTACAAATCTTATGATTTGATACATTATAGTGATATACTTTATAAAAATATTGGGAATTTACTTTAGCACTGCCATGTTTTGATTGGCAATTTTAATTTTTTAAATTTTCCTATCCTTTTAGAGTTGACACTTTTTTGCTATAATATATATAGTGCATATCTCTAGTAAGTTAATTGTATGCATTTTTATTTCTAACATGAATAAGGGGTATGCAGTCTAGTGTTACATGTCCCCAAGACTTCAGTTTATGTTCAATCCTAAGTGTATCTTGGAGCATTAACACATACTTTCTCAACTATTATGCAACAGATTAAAAATGCCAAAAAAGACATTTTGCAATGATTTTTGGGGCTTTTTGAGACCAAAAGTGGCGACGGAAAAAGTGCATTTTCTTATAGTGTCTAACTATCTCTAACAATGCTTACGTACTACTCCGCCACTTAGAAGGCTTGCAATAACTTCAATCCATACAATTCATAGGTAATCATGAATCAAGTGAAATTTAGGGTCAAATGTTTTGCAACCAAATGTAGCATGGAAACCATACAATTATATAACAGTAAATTGAGGATGTAGGCTAAAATGTTCACCAAGTAAAGGAGACAAACAACCCCAGATTCATCTTTCCCCATAAAACCCATTTTTTCCTTAATAAATTTTGAGCTTTAGTGTGTGAAGTTCAATCATTGAAACCCAAAATATGAAGAAAAAAACAGGAAAATAAAAATTTTCAGGGTAATGGGAATACCAAAAAAAATGAAAATAAAAAACCCAATCTCTTGCAAGACCCATATCTAAAAATAAAATTGGACCAAGAATCTAATGCCAATTCAAAGGTTGTAATCCGTGTAAAACATGACGTTCAAGGAAAAAATAAAGTGATTAAGGAGAGAGAAAGAGAGAAGGGAAACCAACCTAATGTAAGGAAGAAGGTGAAGATCACAGATAAGATGCTTCTATGGCTGAGCAGAAATTTGACTCACCGACTCCAACATCAGTTTCAACCCGACTCCACTCCGGCTCCGCTCCAATTTTCAAAGTCGGAGTCGGAGTTTCTTCCCTTCCTAAATTCGAAGTCAGAGGTGGAGGTGGAGGGGGCACCTCTACTGCCTCCGACTCTGACTCACCGCCTCCAACGTAACTTCTGACTCCGACTCTGATATTTTGCATATAAATATAAAAACATATATTATATCTATTTAAAAAATATAGATATACAATTAAATTAACTTATAAAATAATCTAATGATAATATAATAAACATCTACTAATATATAATGACCTAAACTAATTTTATAATAAGTTTTAATATGTTATAAGTTGTAATATACATCTAATATATGTTATAAGTTATAAACATCTAGATGCCTATAACTACTTATAATATAATTTTTAATTAGTTATATTACTATGTATAATAAGTATTAATATGTTATAAGTTACAAATATATAAGTGTTCTAAAATTAAAAGTTAGTAAAGTTGCTAATATTATAATTTATAATACAGTAGACATCTATTAAACTACTAATAGTTAATGACATAAACTAATACAATTAGTTAGATTATTAATGTATAATAAGTGTTGTGTTAATATGTTATAAGTTACTAATAAGTTAGTAAAGTTATTAATATAATAATTCATAATATAGTAGACATCTACTTATAGTTAACGACATAAACTAATGCAATTAGTTAGATTACTTATCTATAATAAGTATTAATATGTTATAATTCACTAACGTATAAGTGATATAAACGTAGAAGTTAGTAAAATTACTAATATAATAATTTAATAAAGCAGACATTTTAAGGTACTAATGTATAAGTGATATAAATTAATGTAAGTGTCATAAGCTACTTATAAAATAATATAAATAGATATCTATTAATAATTAATCTACTTATAAGTTATATACTAATGTGTAAGTAGAAGTATTATATACTTTTACACTTTCGCTCTTTTGTATTAGTTCTTTTGTTTTAACTTATTAAATTATTGGGTCTTATTATTTTTATTTTATTTTATTTTGTGGTATTTGATTCGATTTATTGAATTTTTTGAGTTAGGCTTTTGTGTAGTGTGTTCGTTTGTTTTATTATTTGGCTATTTTACTTTATTTTATTATATTAATTGTTCTTGATCTATTTTGATTAAGTAGTATTTTGGGATTCTAATTATTTCATTTTATCATTACAAGTTGATGTGTAATTTATTTAATTTGTATCTTTTTAATTTTATGTACTGTTTTCGGTTTGGGCTCTATGGTATTGGGTTGTTTTATTTCAATATGGGTTGTATGCATCTTGCAAGCCCAGCCCATGTGCATCAAACCCAACCCCATTGTCCCTCCAATACTCCGTTTTGTGCCTTAAGGGTTAAAACCCTTATCTTCTACTTCTTTTCCTAGTTTTCCCCCTAACGCCGCAACCTCATGGTTCCTTCTTCTCTCATTTTCGTTTCTCTTCTTCCTTCTCCACTTTGAGGCTTGCTCTGCTGCCGTTCTCCTTCTTCCTTTCTTCTTCATTTTTCTTCTGCTTCTTTCCTTGATTTTTCTCTTCTCTACAAGGAACTCGCGAGAACCCCTCTTTGGTCACTGTCACTACCTTGTATTGCTGTTGTTTGTCGTTCCTGAGTCACCATCGTTGTGCCCTCCACGTTGTCCCTTTGCTCCATCCCGCAAGTATCTCTCTCACTCACTCACTCTCTCTCTTTGTTAATCCATATGTTGCCTTGTATTGTCGCATTTCCATCACAATGCCTACCCCAACAAGTTTTCCCCTATTTCAAAAGTGGTGCAACACGGAGCCTCACCGTTGATCATCACCGAACATCCATCTCTCTTGCTACATTCTTGTGCATGCTATTGTTGGTGCCGCCAATCTACCCTCGCAAGTCGTTGTCGTTGCCATCAAGTCTACTCGCCGCCATTCACCATTGGTAAGACCTTCCTTTCCCTTTGGTTTTCTTTCTTGTGACTCCCCTTTTCATTTCCTCTGTTTTTCCTCCCAACTACAGACCGTCGACCCCCCTTTTGCAAACCGACTCAAAACCACAGACTCTGTTCAGAGGCAAAATGGTGGTTTCGGCTTAGGAGGCGAAGTCGGAGGCCATATCTCCCCTCCGCCTCAGTCGGAGTTAGACTCGATATATGGCCTCTCCGACTCTGCTTGAGGTGATGCTCAACCCTAGATGCTCTCAAGAATTGCAAACACTATGAAATGGAAAGTATCTCTAACCCTTTCAAAGAAATTTAAAATGAGAGATGATGAAGAGGAAGCAAGAACATATGGGTGTTTAGTAGAATCCATAATCAAGCTGGGGATTCTAAAAAAAAAAAAAAAACTTTATATAGCTTGTGTCTTCTCAATCTCCAAAAGGCTTGATGCCTAGTTTAGTAGAAAGAGATAGGCATGATTACCATTTGGCTTGGAAGAGGATAGAGAAGAAGTGACTAACAGACAAAAAAGGGACGAACAAGGGAGAGAAGAGCACTAGGTTGATGAAGAAAGAGAAAAGAACAAGGGAAAGAGAGGGGTGGTTGATGAAAATAATAAAATAATCTGATGGTGGGTGAACAGTGACTCACCAACAATAGAGAGCAACTAAGAATTACTATAGCTCAAATGTTAAGTTTTGGACCATTGGCTAGTCCAATGTGGAGGTTTTTTCTCACATATAGCTAAAGTTTAGACTTGCATTAGCATTTGTTTGACCGTTGCCAATGCTCTAAATGATCTTATGAAATTAAATGGACTGATGACTACATGAATGAAATGAAAAGAAAGGAATGAATGTTTTAAATGTATGAAAATACATAACGGCTATGACTAAATAAATGAATGTTGGTACCAATGAACTGGGCAGATTGCAATGTCAAGTAAGTAGTATTGGTAGTACACTCAGTACTACCCCTTCACTAAAAGGGATTCCCAACCTATAGCCATGGGCAAAATATGGATCCAAAAGGAGTTTAAATAGATAAAACATATATAGTTACCAACTTATTTACTACTATCATGTGGTTCTATATTATTCAAAAATTGTCTTCTAATTCTATTGTTTTATGTATCCTGATCAAATATTTACTAAAACTAAGTAGTGTATTTGTAGTGGTACTTATAATTGTTCGCCAAAATCCTTTGAAGCTTTTGAGTTTTGATTGCTTTCAGTTTCTTCTAAATTCATTGTTTAAATGTACAAAATCGACAAAATAGATCAATCCTCAAACAAAAGATTTGGGGTTGGGTTCAAGGTTGACTAGTTGGAACATAAATTTTGGCTTAGTTAGGTCAATGTTCGACGACCTCGATGGTAATGGGCTTGGTCACCATTTTATTAATCATTGAACTAATAGGGTTGGTTGAAAGGAGTAGTTAAAAAGTGATACAGAAAACACTATTTGTGAAATCTCATGTTTTGTGTATTTTAAGTATTGCTTTTACTCTTATTGTTGGTTGTTTAATTTTATTTTATTGTTATTACTGTTTAGTTTCTTTATTTATTAGTATGTGTTATATTATTTATTGTCGACACCCCTAGTCCATGCTTGGGATTAAACAGAGACTGAAGCGTCAGAGACACGCAATACAAGGCTACATACCTCTCGTACATGAAAAAATAATACGCAATGCACATAGTTTACTTATAGTATGCAATAAATATCACAGCAGAAAAAATATTTTCTAATAATCTAGGCAAAATAATAATATTTATGCCAAAGTCACATGGTACTACTAATGCAAATATCTCAAAAGCTTAAATAAGCAGTTGCACCACCAAAATAGTTATAAACCATATTCCCAAAAACCATTGGGAATGCAACTTAAAAACATATTGTTTGAGGTCCAAAATAATTCGAATCATTTCCCCTCAAAAGAAATGGGGGTTCAATCTTCACGTTCTTCGCCAGGTCACCCAAAAGCAAACGGGCAAAGCTCAGCCGTTGGGCTGGTTGACAATATGGACATTATCAAGGGCTAGAGATCCATCTAGGTGCAAAACCATTCAACATCCCTGAGATCGCCGAACCTCTAGCAGTGTCGTCTTTCAACCTCATTTCTTTTCATAGAAAACTCATTGGCCTCCTTCAATAACTGGGTTACGTGATCTATAGCTCTTGAGAATCCTTCTTGATCAAAAGGTATGAAGTCAAATTTAGGATCGCACAAACTATCTAATATGGTTTAAAGGCGTGAAAATGTGAAACTTAAAGTCATCTCCGTGTAGATGTCACAAACTCTTTTGGTGAACTTGTCCTTAATCATGGAGCCATCTAAATTCATGACTTTGGTGTACCTGTAACAATTTCTACTATTCCGAGAGACGAATGGTAATGGAAACTACCGTGAGATTTCAAGAAATTTTAATGAGTACACAAATAACATAGCACAAATATCATAGACATATATAGGCAAACATAAACAAAAGCATGAACATAAGTAATGGGACTTATAACTTGACAAACGCACCATGTACTTTCATGTAAAAGTCCTTTTTTTCTTCTTTTGAGTATCTTTAACATGTGTTCATAACATTTCATATCTTTTAACACGTCATTAATATCATTCATAGGCTTAAAACCTTGTTTTATCATGACTTTCATAAAATATGTGTTGACACTTCACGGCTCCCCTATGCATCGTGTGTTTCCCGCTAATTACCGCATCACTCTACGACTCTTTTTAGTCAAGGTGACTACATAATGATCCTATACTTATATAGAAGTTTGCTTATTTCGCCTTCACCGTTCTTAGCACCCACAAGTTTTAGGTGCAACTTCGCTTTGGTATCCTTCCATAGGAGTCATTCAAGGTCCATTGACTGTACTTTGTCGACCCAAGAGTTTTACTCGACTTTGCACACTCCTGAATGAATAGGGAGTTCCACTAGGGCATTCCTCATCCTGTCCTTGGGGTTCTTATAAAAATTCTTTGATTTTTTTTTTTCAAAACCTTAACCCAAAGATATGCAATTATGTGACATGGACTTGTATGCAACATTTGACTGACTTATGCAAGGCATGTAACCATATGAATGTGAAGCATACATTTTCCAATTATAGCTTGAAAATATTAGAACATACAAACACATTTAATTTCATAAAAAAATTTAATCATTCAAACTTGAAAAAGTAACAAACAACTCAACCAAAACCCTAAAAGGATCATGGCCAAACCTCTACATGTATTCAAATAATCCATTTTTCTCACATTCCTTCTTACCAACTCATGTATCCACTTAAGATTTATCGAAACATATCATTAGGTTACCTTCAAGACCTTAGCCAAAACCCTAATATTATCAATCATATTGTTCTTTCATCAAAACATCACATTTTTATTCTAAGACCTCAAACCATACATATACCCAAAACATCTTGTGATCCCCACAATTTATGTTAGGGATTTGATGTAAACCGAAGTGTCAAAACAGATAACACAAGGTTACCTACCCTTCATACTTATCGTACATAACTTGCATGCGCCTAGCTTACTAATTATGTGCAATGAGTAATACAACAGAATAAAATCAATTTCCAGAAAATGCAAAGGAATCTAGCTTTGCACTTAGATCACATGATACGACATACTTAAAACCCTTATATATATACATATAAAATAAGATCCAATCTCAACTTTACATCAGTTAAAGATCCAAAATACATATACATAGATTTTTGTTTTTTCCCCTTATGCCTCTTCACTTGGCAAGCTTTTTCTTAACTTCTTTCTATTCATTCCCATAATGAAACTTGTTTATATTGATTTCATACTCACGCTGTAGGAATTGCCCTGATGTCGTGACAAACATACTACTCATAGATAAAGAGCCATCGGCATTCAAAAGTAGGCAACGTCCTATGCTGGTCCGGTCATTCATTATAAAGATGTGTGTTGCCTTATATCCTCCATCATATGAACAAAAACAGAAGAGGTATAATTATCAAAAAGTGGGTCTACAAGATGAGAGAATTTGATAGGCCCCTCAAGGCTCACCAGCATCTCTTGGGGAGTCCGGCTCTCCTGGTGGTTTATACTTACTTACAACCAAATCTATCATTCCAAAATAAATGATAGGAAATATTTAAATAATGAAATTTTAAAAAAATCTCAGTAAGTGCACAAGTAACATAAATAAGCAATCACCATATTCACACATAATATGTATATGCACATAGTATGCCCGTAAGATCTACTAATCATAACTCATACATGCCTTCTACATAACTTACATTTAAATTGTGTACTTCCTATAAAAGTCTTAGTGAACACAGTTGCATGCTTTTCGTGTCGTAACATATCTTTCCATAAAAATTCTTATCTCATATTTCCATTCATTTTTATAACTTCTAATCTTAACCACGACAGCAGATCGAATCGCTTTCACTTTTGGGTGTCTTAACATGACAGTAGTTATATATCGCATTCACCTTCGTGACGAGTCTTATCATGTTATGGCAGCAGTTACGTAGTGCCTTCACTGCCAATCATATTTGTCATACGAGCGTTACGTATCGCGATCTCCGTCTTGACGTAAACACTCTTATCATAACGTGCACTACATATTGCTGCCCCCGTTACGATACGACTTTTTATCATTCAACAGGCGTTACGTATCGCCATCCCTATCGACACATCAGTCATAGGGAGTTACGTATCGCCTTCCTCATGACTATTTAAATTTCTTGTTGTTAGTTATTCCTTTCTTATTCTTATAACTAATAAAAAAATCCATAACATGCCCCTTAACATAAAACTTGTGACGTAATGGGACATGTTTGTACTCTTAATTCTTTTCATACATGCTACATGTTTTATGGGACACATGACATGCAAATTATGCACTTACGTTTCACATATAATTCTTACATTAAAAATTCTTCTTTACTTGAATCATAGAAATTTCAACCAAAGGAGAATTTTCAGAATTTAACTAACAGGATTTCGCTCAAGCTAAGTTTCTAGCAAGTATCAAGCGAAATTTCTACCTATGTCTTGCTCGAGCGACAATTCGAGCGAGTATCAAGCGAAGTCTCTGTCTGCGTCTCGCTCGAGCTAGAATTCGAGCGAGTATCAAGCGAAATCTTTGCCTGTGTCTCGCTCGAATTAGAAATCGAGTGAGAGTCGAGCAAAATTTCAGGTTAGATATTTTTTTCAACTTAAATAAGCCACCTTTCCACATAAACCATATTCATGACTAAACCTTATTTTCAATGGAATCCATACCATATTTTAGTATTTCAAAAATAGTCAACAAAACCATAATCTAATTAACAACACCTACAACATTTTAATCTTAATCATACTAAGGCTGAAACCCTCTAGCTTTAAATTCCAATTTATTTTGTCTTCTAAGCTTTACATATTCTTGTCTATTCTTACCAACATAGATTTCTAAGATAAGGTCTTGATTTCTAATAAAATTTCCCTCCCTTGTATTACAAGAATTCACACTCCAATTTCACTTACACTAAACTAACTACTTCTTATCACTTTGTATTGGAAGAGAACATCCATGACTATAACATTATCATATAATAATCTAACATCAAAGTTAAGATATTTTGTACACTTACCAATTTCTCCAAAACTTTTTATTTGAGGTTGGACTTGGTTTTGACAATCTCCTCTTCAATGTATCCAAAATGCTCTTATTGAAGGTTTTATGAGAAATTGGTAGTTTAAGAAAGGGTTTAAGGATTTTCTTCCAGGTGTTGCCATGTGTTCTAGTAGAGAGAAGGGTGAAGAATTCTTCCCCCTAGGGTGTCGTCCATATATATAGTGGGGGGGTGAAGAAGACATTCCAAAGGTCCAAGTGTTTCCTTTAGCAAATTGCCACATGTGGTGTCTTGGAGTTTAGGTCATCATTTGCCCTTGCTAATAGGCTTGGTAGGCAAGCAATATATCCAACAGCTCAGCTTAAGCCATATAATAGAGATGCTCAATTATCAGATTTACCAAAATATTATCACTTATCAAGATAATCCAAAAATCAAATGACATATGTGTAGTCAGTTTTCTTTGCATCCCTTGGAGTAATTTGAAAGCTTCTAGAGATAAACCCCTCTTTCGACACTTGTTTCATGCCTAATAAGACACCTAGGTAACTTAAGATTACTTCCAAGATCTGGTAAAGTTGGTGGCTATGTATCTCAGTTGATTTTCCACCTAAGACAAAGTTGGTGCCTCTATTTCCCACGTTCAGATTTATTCTGTCGACTTCCAACTCGATTTGGCCCTTGGTCCCGTCAATATATCTTAAAACTCAATACATAAAAGTTATATATCTCTCTCTTATTGTTCTATAGCAATTTGAATCACCTTATTTTAAGATCAGATGAAACTAATTTACCAAAAGAAGTTGAAATTACTTGAAATAGACCAATCTGCTTTCACCATATATTTCCACTTGATTTCTTCTTCAATTTTCCTAACTCGAATTTTGCCTTGACTTTTCAAAGGCTAAATCAACTAACTAGATTTCTCTTATTATTTAGCTATATAAAAAAATACCATAAAAGAATTTCTATAGTTTTTGTTTCTCTTTCTAATACTAAAGAGAATCAAAATATGCATATCAAATATACCTCAAAGAAATTCTCATAATTAAGCTAAAACCATTTTCAAAATAAATATGACCATTAAATTTAATAAAAGAAATTAGGTCATCACACATATGCCATGGTAGTTGATGAATTAAATCCACATGCCATACAAGAAATCTAATAGAAATATCATACTTCCATTTACAAGTTGAAGACTTAAGATTTAACCCAAAATGACCTCATGGCCGAACCATATAGATTACAAAAACCTCACATCTTTTATCAAATACCCAATCCATCTCAATTCAACCACTTAGGTTGAAAATTATCAAGTCTTATATTTCTAATATTTCATCAACTAACCACCAATGATCTATCAAAGTATCCTTAGATTAAATTATAAGGTAAAACCTTAACATATATTTGAAAAGATATAACGAATAAGCAAGCAAACAAATAAAAATAGCAAACAAGGTTCACACAATATATGCAAACAATATCCAAGATAGGTTAAGACCATCCTAACAAATTTTTAAGCAATATAAGCAAAAGAAATCTGAAAAAAAATCAAGAAAAAAAAATCAAGATTTAACGTAGGAAAATCCTAAATCCAAAACTTTAAGAAATAAGAGAGTGTTTGACTTCCAAGAAAATCAGCATTTTCTTCAAAAACCCTGGAGTCGAATCTCTCCAAGAGATAAAACCCTAGTTTTCATTTTTATTTTAAAAACACAAATTTGTTCTATAAAATATTCTATTATTCTTTATTTAAAAACTCAAAAAAACCTAGGGTTCCATTTTAGAGGAAACAAGAACCCTGATTTTTATGTGAAAGTGTGTGTTGGTATAGAAAACCATCGAGGCCGAAAATAATGAAATGAAAATCCCCTTAAACTCATGCATGGTGATTCAAAAATAGGAAGAAATATTGCTTATCTTATATAGATTGTGTTCCTAGAAAGATTGGTGTAGAAAATAATCGAAATCCAAGCAAATAAAAGCGTTTGGCTAGTGAAAAAGTGAAAGAAAATGAGAGCACATGGGGAGAGTGTTCTTAGCCGAAAACTCTAGGAGATGAAGAGTAAAAACTGGTTGGGAAAAAGTCCTCCTCAATTTTGCCTCCTACCTTATATAGTCTCCCTCTTTTCTAAACAAGCTCAAATACATGTGCGACAAGTGACGAAATCTTCTATCATCTCTCATATGATGAGGTTGTCTTAGAGAGACAAAAGGTCACCAAATATTTGACTTTTCCTCTTGCCAAATCTGAAATTCCATGTCCAAGTTTCCAATTTCTCCCTTCATTCCAAGTTTAAGTCCAAAACCTAGGAATGGCTCTTTTGTGATTCGTTTTAACCTTAGTCTCTTAGCTTGACACATTGCTCTTTAGTGACTCTTATACTCCCATATTCTTCGCATCTCTTACACGCCTACCACTCCTATTTTCCTACAAAATCTTTCCATCTTCCTTCTTTTCAAATTCCCCATGCAAGATGCTTCTTGGAAAAGCAAAAGACTTTGTGTCCTATCTTGACACATGTCCAAGAGGGACTCAAAAAGAATGTGGCGCCTAGCACTATGGCCGGCCCTCTCTTGGGCTTCTCTTCGGTCTTTTGAGCCTTCTTGCCATCTCTCTTTTTATCCACCAAAATTTGGCAAGTGTCCAACTTGTCTTCTTTCTAGAATTTTTTAATATAACCTTGCTTAATAGGGCTTTCAAGAAGGGGTTTTAACCTCATGAGTTTGCTCTCTTCTCTTGGGCCTAATCTCAGTATACCTTAATTAAAAGAAAAGGATTTGCACTTATGGGTTCCAAATCTAACAAACTTAGATACTTTCCTAAAAGGATTTCTCTATTCTTTTCCCCTTTTTTTTAAAACTCCAAACACCTCAAAAATAAATATATAATATAATATAATCATCGATTCCAAACATGGATAAAGTTGCTCACGAAAATCCAGGATGTCAAATTTATTATTGTTATTGGTTGTTTATGAGATCTCGAGTTTTAGTATTTTTAGTTATTTGATTTAATTATTATTATTGGTTCTTCAATTTGAATTGTTATCATTATTATTTTTGATTTAATTATTTTAGTTTTATTATTATTTAGTTTATTATTTCAATGAGCATTTTACTTTGTTGGGTCTTTTTCAGTTTAGTTCTTTTATTTTAACTTGTTAAATTATTTTGTCTTATTATTTTATTCAGTTTCATATTGTGATATTTTAATTTAATGTATTGAATCTTTTTCCTCTATTCCATTTTTGAGTTTAGGCTTTTTGTGCAGTGTATTTATTTACTTTATTGTTTGATTATTTTATTTTATTTTATTAATTATTCTTTAGTTTATTTTTATTAAGTAAAATTTTGGGTTTTTAATTATTTTATTTTATTATTGCTAAGTTGTGTAATTTATTTTAATGTGCCTTTTGTTTAAAGTATTTCAGATTGGGCCTTCTGGTAGTTTGGTATGATCTGTTTTTGACTAAGTATGTGTGTGTTTTTAGTTAACCCAGCCTACGTGTGTAGCCCATAAGTTGAAATCAGTCTCAGTCCCATTTGGATCAATGTGGTGTCGTTTTGGTACAAGGGATAAAACCCTTCTTCTTCTTCTTCTTCTTCTTCTTCTTCTTCTTCTTCTTCTTCTTCTTCTTCTTCTTCTTCTTCTTCTCTTCTTTTTTTCCCCCATCACCAATGTTGCAGCCCCTTACCCCTCATTTCTTCTCTCTTAACTTGTGACCTTGCTACCGGTGTCACATTCGACCACCTCAACTCTGTGAGGCCATCATCGTTGCACCCATCCTACCATCGATAATCTCTCTCTCTCTCTCTCTCTCTCTCTCTCTCTCTCTCTCTCTCATTCTCTTCTGTAATTATGGGTATTGTAGTTTAGTTTCACCATCACATGTTGTTGCCATTGCTGTCGATTCTCCTCAGCATCAATTCATGTGGCTCACTCTCTCTTAGTGTCTCTCTCTTTCTCTCTCTCTCTCCCTCACCATAGCACCTTGCGACTCCACTTCCCTCTCCTAGCCCTTCCACCACCAATCGCTTGCTATTCATATGATTCAGTTGTTTTCTTGGCCCTTTCTCTCTATTTCGCCATCCTCTCTATTTTCTACCTCTCAATTTTGATGTTTCCGCCTCTATTCGCCGCCATCTAAACTCAAGAATGGGTAGATCTACTAAGGGTCTTGGCTAACCTCTCGTGTCTACCTCAGCGTGTTGTCTATTTTACCTTTCTCGTTGTCACTTTTTGGATGACCACCATCTCTACTAGATTCTTCGCCACTTTCCTATCATATTACAACCAGGGGGTGTGCCGCTACCAACGATGTTTGTGAAATTAGTTAGTAAAATTGTATTTGTAAAACTATATTTTTGGAACTCTGTTATGATTGCTTTTTATTGTGTATTTGCTTGGTGTATTTCATGCCATGTCATCCAATATTGTTTATCATGCATCTACTCATTTTATGTTGATACTATTTAAATGGTTCCTACTACTGTGCCATGTTATGCCATGTTGTGCTGGTCATGACATCCTTTGGGTTGTTGTTAGATAACAACGAGATCGAATGACATGGTAACGCTCTCGCCCGATTATGTGGCTCATTTACTAATAGGGGCTAGTGGATATCTGGTCATGGTACATACTGAACGTGGAACTGGGTATCACTCATATGAAGCCACATACACGGTCATTACTTGTAGTGTGACGAATGGAGCTTGGGTATGTGGATCATCCTCATGGGAGAGCATGGTCAGTGCATAAATAAAATGATTCTATGGATTATATGTGGTTCACAACCCCAAGTTGAGATGGAGTATTATCTCAGTAGAGTTCCTCTGCAAGTCACTAGAGAGTGTAATAAACTAATGTAACATCCTCTGAGCTATCTCCCGACGACAGTTGGGTCCATTAAGATGGTAATGCTCTTGACTTGATCGATGGCGCCTCTATTGGCGGGGGCTAAAGAATACTTGGTCATGTGCATCTCTCATTACAAAGTCACATATATGATCGTTATCATTGTGTGTACATAATAAATGGTTTGTGTTGTGGGCCAAAAATAAGATTTTGGCATGTATGAGTAAAGTGTCATTTTCAAGGAAGCAGGCGGGTTTGTTCTTGCATGTTCTATGGTGTGGTTGTGAACATGTTGCTCAAATGTGTTTTTTAAACTCTTGGATGTTATTTGATTGCTTACTTGCTGAGATTTTATAATCTCATGTGGTGTTTTGACCTGTAATTTCATTTCATGTAACTGTAAATTTGTTGCGGAGATCGAGTTTGAGTAGAGGGATTGACTCCGCCAGAGGAGTGATTGGCTGGGATCATCCTCCTTCCGTTTTCAGTTAGTGGTCTTTTTATCTTTTCGTTGTATTTCATTTGGATGATTGTATAAACCCCCTTGGAAGATACTATTTTGAATTATAAGGTTTAAATTTTCTAGAAATTAGTTTGACTTGCCATTTATTGGTTTAAATGTTCACACATAGGGGTTAGGGGCGCCACACTATCCATCATCAAATAGAATAAAAGGTCATGTAACTGAACACCTAGTTTCTTATTTGATCACAATGAATAATTAACTTTTCCTAATCAAATGCAAACACATGACCAAGTTGTTATCACTATCATCTTAATTGCTAGAACAAAGTCAATATATCTAATAACATAGATTGTTGATTTCATGACCTTTTTTAGCAAATAAAAAATATAATAATACCACAAAGTATACAAGAATACCCTCAATTAAACTGGATCACATTTCTTGGCAATAAGGATTAATATTAAGACGACTACTAACACCAATGAAGAAAATGAAGTAACATAGCAAGATGCTTTTACGGAAACTCTTTATTTATTCCATACTATTTGTTAGGGCTACAACCCACTAAGTTTTGACTAAGTTTGGGCCCTACCTATATCAACTTGGCATTCACTTTGTAACGACCCGACATGACCCACGTAGGATTGAGTCAGGTCAACCCATTATATATTTATAACAACACCTACTTAACACACGAACGACATTGTACCAAAGCGAAGTGCTTCTTAACCTTATCCCAAACACATAGCTTCATAAGCTTAAGAAAAACCACTTCAAACTCAACTCAACTTCAACTCTAGAAGACTCAAATCCTCATCTTTTTTTTTGCACCCAAACCTCCAATCCACTGCCATCTCCCAAGATCTAATCTCCTAACACTAATGTAGGCAAATCGACCCAAAATACTCCAACAAACCTCTCTCCTCCCTTCCCTTCTTCACCATCCCCAAGTCCAAGCCTCTCCATCATCTATTCCACAAAGGTAACGTGGGCACACATGCACGCAAAGACAGCAATCCGATCTTTAATTGTCTAGGAAAAGGAGATAAGAGGGAAAAGGAGATAAGAGGGAAACGGGTGAAGTTCTTGAGATTGGTGTTAAAAAGGAGATTGGAGTGAAGGTGATGCTGAAAAGATTGAACTTTATTTTTTGGTCTATTTCTCCAGTGCAACGTTAGGGCTAGTGTTTTTGAACAACTTGGGACAAATAGCGGAGTCCTGTGCGTATTCTGGGATGTCTTAGGATTTTTTGGCTGTCTCATGCCATCCTTTGTGGACTACTTCTTCTCAAGGTAAACCCACTTTTCATCTATATCTGAGATCTAATAGAGTAACAACGACCCTTTGGCATGACAAGAATGGCGAACGACAATGGATAATGGCAACAAAAAATGGCGATGGAGAACAACACAAAGAACGACAAGGATTTGACTTATTGACCACAGAGAACAGATTCTCTAAGTGGGTTCAATAGTAACAAACCCGACTTTATGCTTTGACCCGATGAACCCAACTTTTATCGAGTCTACCCAGTCGGGTCGGTTAGGTTGAGTGGGTTCTCAGACTTCATTCGAAGACCATGTTGTTCTTTATGGATTTGACTCATCTACTCCTTCACGAACAAGTTCTTAATTTTTAAATTGATACTTAATATTTAATGTAATCATATACAATAGCACAAATAAATAGTCCCGATTGCGGAAAACAATATCCATAATCAAATAGAACAAAAAATTTTAGTGAATAGCACTAGCTATCATATTAGAACCCAACAAATAATTGTTGGAAACCAAATTGATATATAAATGACCATTATTACAATCATGAAAAATGTCAAAAGAAAGTCAATGCATCTAATTACATAGAGAGTTTGACGAGTTTTTTAAAGTATAAAATACAAAATAATAACAAGAGTATATAAAATCTTCAATCCAGTTGGAGCACCTTTGTAACCAATAAGGATTAATATAAAGAATACTAATAACACTGAGAAAGAAAATGATGTAAGATACTGAGAAGCTTGTATGGAAAACCACAGGATCTACTTCATACCATTTTTTGTCACTTGGACTTGAAAACTGTGTTAGTGTTGGATATAATTGATCTACTTTGGTGCAACTTTTCTCTAGTGGTGGTCCACAAAGAAATGGATTTCCTTCATAGCTTCTTTGGTCAAATGTCCCAAATTGTGCTTTTACATTTGGAACTTTACCTGATAAGTTGTTGCTGGCCACACTGAATACCGCAAGAAAGTTTAGACTGATCAATACTGAAGGAATTTCTCCACTCAAACTATTATGAGAGAGATCTAAACTTTCCAATTGCGTCAACTTCGAAAATGATTTAGGAATTTTACCAGACAACTGATTGAAGGACAAATTTAGTGCATGCAATGAAGATATTTGTCCTAATTCAGGTGGGATGCTACCTGTTAGCTTGTTGCACGACAAATCCAATCCAGACATAAGACCAAGGACAACACCCTTATAAGAAAGGGAGCTATATTTAGTTACAAACTTGATCTCTACTTCTGCACCTCTATATTCAGTTTCTTCTCGAATGGTACCAACCATGTCTGAGAAACCTTTATATTTGTAATGTATTGTAGGGAAAGTGACAAAACTAAAGAATCGACGAGAATAGTCAAAACTAGTTTTCCCAAAAGATATATTGTGGAGGCATTGTGGTATGGACCCAGAAAACCCATTATCGGAAAGATCCATTATGCTTATCAATCTTAACAAACACAACTGATTTGGAATTATACCAGTGAAATGATTTTGACTCATCAAAAGTACCTTTAGGCCTTGAAGTTGTTTGATTTCACTAGAGATGCTACCTGTAAAGTTGTTATCTCCAATGTCCAATGTCAAAAGCAAAGAGGAATTGAAAAGCGCTTTCGGTATTGATCCTGTGAATTTGTTCCCTTGCAAATATAGGTGTTCAAGATTTGGTAGATTCAAGCAAAATGGTAACGATCCCGTAAACAAGTTATGAGAAAGGTCTAAAGTACCTGCCATACCTAATTCACATGGGATCTGACCATAAAAACCATTGTTTGCCATAACAAGAGTCATCACCTTTGAAGTGTTCCCAAGCCATCGGGGGATTGTACCTGAAATTTCATTGTTGCTAATATCCAAATAATACCATATAGTTGAATTGAGAACTGTTGTGATACTTGTGAATTCATTATCATTCATCAGTAGAATTTGCTGGTTTGTCCCAATGAAAATTTCATCGTTGAAGCTATTTTGAGCAAGGTTCAATACTCTCAATGACAAGCAAGCTGTATATATTCCTCTTGGGACCCCGCTTGAGAAATTATTGAAAGAAAGATCTAATACCTCCAAATAAAGCATGCCACTAATTGAGGAAGGAAGGTTACCTTCAAGATTATTATTGGAGAGATTTAGATATAATAAATTTGGAAAAATCTTGCCAATGTTTTCTTGAAGTCCTCCATCCAAGTAATTGGTTGAGACATCCATCCAAGAAATATGCTTGTGGATCAATGATGGTAAATATAACTGGCCCATAAAAGAGTTATTTCGAAGATGTAGCACACGTAATCTTGTATTGTTTTCAATCAACCAATTTGGAAAGCTTCCTTTCAAATTATTGTGAGAAAGATTAATTGTTTCCAGTTCATGTTGGGCAAGAAGAAATTTCGGAATATTGCCGATGAGCTTGTTCAGAATACGGTTGGACATTTCAATGATTTTCAGCTGAAACAAAGGGGACCAACCCATGGAACCTTCAGTTTCTATTTCAACTTTATTGTTCTGGGCATTGAATAAAAAAACCTCAAGCTTAGAGTAATTGGCAAATAAGTTGAATGAGATTTTGCCCACAAACTGGTTATTACTAAAATCAATGTACTCGAGACTTGTTCTGCTGGCTTCTACATATAATGAGGAAGCATTTCCATTGAATTGGTTGGTGGAAATATCTAACACCACAAGAGGTGTCATATTGTTTATGCATGGAGATAGGATTCCCTCAAAGTAATTGTTAGATAGATCCAACACTTCAAGCTTCTTCAATGTACAAAATTCTGTCAAAACAAATAGCATCAAATTTATTATGCTTTACTCAAACAATCCGTCAGACCAATCACCTTTACGTTCAATATAAAAAATGGTCAATTCATAATTAATTATAGATCATTAGGGTAATGCTAACAAAGTGTAAATGCCTATGCAAAAGTAGCTCTCCAACAGATTGATAAATGATTACCAAGAACAAATTTGTATTAATATCCAAATTAATTCTCTAACTTGCTTTAATTGGCCAGTTCTCCAAGAGACGTTGCATGGTGTCAAGTTTACCAGGTAACTCTAAAAAGATAGACTGCTTATATTTTTCTCCCACCAATTAATTACCATGCACTCTTTTGATACTTATTCTTAAATTGGCCAGTTTTTCAGCTAACTGTAAAGATGAACTGCTTATGTTTTTCTCTCACCAATTAATTTCCATGCACTCTTTTCATACTTATTATTGAACTTTGACTTATAAGTGTAACTCAGATGATAATTGCTTCTTCAGTATCAATATATCTTTGAAAAAAAAAATCAGAATTGATTTTATAACAAATATCTATGTCAGAAGAGGTAAAAGTATTCTTAATATTAAAACAATGGATACTTGACACTGGAACTTCGAATTAAGGTCATAGTTACATTAATGGATGCAAAAGATCCGTACGTAAAATACTAATTCTTCGTGAGATGAGACAACTCTTTCTTACCTT
Source organism: Platycarya strobilacea (assembly GCA_036898215.1). NCBI lineage: Eukaryota > Viridiplantae > Streptophyta > Magnoliopsida > Fagales > Juglandaceae > Platycarya > Platycarya strobilacea. Next base: position 8,786,875 of record CM072545.1, read on the forward strand.
GGATTGCTAATCGTCCACCAAAATGATTATCTGCCAAGATAAGAACCTCCAAGTTGCTTAAATTTGCTAGCTCTGCATGCCAACAAAAAAGAAATTATCACATTTTAATTATATAAGCATGATAGAACTTCTTGTTATAACATATTTCATGCATGCTGCCATTGCACGAGCCCCTACGTATACTATCACTTATGAGTATCATGATCATTTGCCTTAACATCAATGATTTAGTTTTAGATTATTAAATCAATCTTATGATTTCAATTTTTTTTTCTACGGTAACATGAAATTCAAGTTTAAAATCTTCTCCAAATCTAAATAATCTTGACTTCTGATTCAAAGCAGCACATGCAAATATATATATATATATATATATGTGTGTGTGTGTGTGTGTGTGTCACATACGTCATGTAGTTAACCTAACAAATGACGTCCTAAAAAATCAAGATTGAGAGTCTGAAGAGTTTTGACTGCAACAATTAATTAAAGAAAACAAGTTTTGTTGAGGGAATTTAGACTAACATCTCATAACTCCAAATTCTCCAATCTCGACAACATTTTCCACCATGTACTAGTTAATTTTATATATATATATATATATATATATATAAAACGAATAAAAAACCAATACAATTCGAATGTATTTTGAATAAATATAGGGAAAATTTAGAACTGGTGAACTATTCAAACTTTTGGACAAAATGATGGCATAATAATCATAAGTATATATATAGGAATAGTAATAATTTTTAAAATTTTTAAAAAATATATATAGAAAACATCATAAGCGGTAATTAATATCTTGAAATTATGAATATTTCATTCTTATACTATAAATTGATTAGTTTTTGCCTATGAACTCTACAAAAAGATAAACTCATAAAGTAAACACTATAACATTTATAGAGAAAACATAATAAGTGGACTTGAAAAAAAAAATTGTTTCGTAAAAAAATTAAGTGGACTTTGAAAACATAATAACTCACCAACATTGATAATAAGTGGTTTTTGTTTCCAAAAAAATAAAGTCTTTTTAATAACTTGTTATCATATTTTCACTTACATGTAACCTAACAAATAAATTAATGATGTGTGGAAATGTGTAGCTTAATAGCAAGGCTGCCATTGATCAGTCTATACCTTTGGTTGGAAAGGATCGGTCCAACTTATGATCATTGGAATAACCCATGAAATTTGAAGCTAGATTCAGATTCTTAAGGAATTTGACTGCAGCAATTGATTGAAGAAAACTAGTGTGGTTGAGGTAATTGTCGCTAAGATCTAATATCTCCAACTTCTCCAATCTTGATAACATTTTCCAACCTATAATAAATTTATAGTTAGTTGATTTTTTATGAAAGAAAGAAGAAAGTTAGCAATTCAAAATTCAAACTTTTGGACAGCATGATGTAAGAATCATGAATACCTTAGAAGAGATGCACATAATTAAGTCCATTAGAATTAATAATCATGATCAATACCTTCACCATAGTTTACTCCTTGCAACTCATTCCCCGCAAGACTCAATGTCGTTAGGGATGTAAGCCCACTTAGATATGGTATGATGTTGTCATTAAAGCCATTCCGTCCGAGATTCAATGCTTTCAGATTTCTCGGGAGGGCGAGCCTTTCGATACCTTGCAAGAAAATTATTAGAAGACATAACAAATTAAATAACTTTTATTAATGTCCTTCAACACCATATATTTAATACTTATAAATACACGTGTAAGAATAGTAATAAATACAAGTACATGTATTTATCTAAAACCCATAATAAATGGATTAGAAGAAAAAAAAACTGATAATTAAAGCGACGTGCACCAGCTAGCATTGCTCGAAAACACCCGTAGTGTTGAGATTTGTAGGGAATTGAAAGAAATTTATATAATCATGAATACCTTAAAAGAGATGCACATAATTTATAAGTCCATTAGAAACGGTACATTAAAACAATTAATAATTATGATTAATACCTTCACCATAATTTACTCCTTGCAAATCATTCCCCTCAAGACTCAATGCAGTAAGGGATGTAAGCCCACTTAGATATGGTATGATGCTGTCATTAAAGCAATTCCATCCGAGATTCAATGCCTTCAGATTTCTCAGGAGGGCGAGCCTTTCCAAACCTTGCAAGAAAATCATTGGAAGACACAACAAATTAAATAACTTTTATTAATGTCCTTCAACACCATTTAATACTTAAAAGTACAAGTACATGTATTAAAGCGCACCAGCTAATATTCCGTACCATAACGACTCCTTATAATGGATGTACGTAAGTTCATTGGAACAAAACATATATTGAACATCAGAATTAATAAATAATATATATATTATATGGATGTATTATAATAGAATAAAGTCACCATTTACCCCTTGAGAAATCAAAATAAATGCATTACAAAAAGATTAACCTGAGATGGGTTACCAACTTTCCATATATAGAAAATAAAACAATATCATACTTAAATATCAATTATAAAGTAATGTGTAAATTACAACCTAAAAATAAATAAGCTGAAATTGCATTTTGTAAAATGAAAATAACATTAGTCCAACAACTATTATTTATTTTTATGAATTATTATGCAAAATAAGATGAAGATAATTGCCATTGTTTTCAAATAATACTATATAAAAATACTAATAATATTTTTAAATATAAAAAATATATATATAAAAAACATCCTAAGCTTTAATTTGTTCCAAAATAGTTTAATAAATTAAAATCCTTAATTTAGATTATATTTAAATTATTGATATTTAACTTATTATTATTTTATTCTAATTAGTATAAGAACAATAGAGAAGTTAAGTGAATATTTAATAATGAACAAGAGGACAAAAACATAGTGTAGAAATCATAAAATGTGCTGTTCATGAAGCTATAGGCTCTTTTATACTTACACAAATTATTTGAATTTTGAAGAAAAACAATAACAAAACATTGGGAGGCAAATGCTCACTATTGAAGCGAACACCAAGACAACAGCAACAATGTTCATGTTAGGCTAGCATAGAGGGAGAAGCGTGAAGATCGCCCCTTAGATGAAGCATTAAGATTGCCACCTAGGCAATCAGAGTGGAAAGGAAAATTGATCACCCAGGAAAGGAAAAAGTGATTGCCCTAGGTGAGCAACAACTGCCCGCACCTAGGCAAGCTTTGTAGGAGCAAATGTGCTCAGCACTTTGCTAAAACTGGTCCCCACTATGGCAAGCAAAGAGTACTTTTTGCACCTAGGCAAGCACCATGAAAAGAAATAATTTCTCGCCACTAGGTGAGCATCGCATTAGAAGCGTGAAGTTCGCCCTTGGCGAGCATAGTGGAAAGGAGAACTGCACCATGTGGAGTGCAAAAGTGCTCACACCTGGTGTGTAACAATAGCTTGCACTTGAGGCAATTAAAGTGCTCTTCACCTCACCGAAATCTTTCGCACTAAGGCAAGAAAGAGTGCTCATAGCAAGGGCAAGTAAAAGTGCTCACACTCGAGACAAGGACCTTAGAAAGCATTCAGTGCTCGCCCACAAGCGAGGACCAAGTTTGGAATGTGAAGCTCAACACCCCCCCCCCCAAAACAAAAAAAAAAGAGTAGGCATGGAAAGGGTAAATTTTTAAACTAGGCGAGCAAAATGCTCACACCCCTTTGGGGGAGAAAAAAGTGTTAGCCTAGGCGAGCACCATGTAGACCAAAAGTGGTCGCGATCTAGCTCGCAAGCATTCTAGGAGACCCACAGCGCGAAGCTCTTTAATTGTATGTCTGTGTGTGATTGAAAGAGAGATAGATAGAAGTATAAAAGAGAAAGGGCACGAAAAAGTGTACAGAGAGTGCAAAGAGAGTAAGAAACTGGGGGGTTGAGGTGATCTCACATCATTAAAGTCGAAGACGCAGTGGACTTCACTTTAATATGAACATGGGTGCTTTTTACACCAAGTTTTGTGCTCCTCAGCAAGACAATCTCATGCAATACCATGGATGTTCTCTCTCTTCCTCATTCTCTTTCTCTCTTTGTTCCTTAAAGACTATGGTAAGGGGTTGTGATTTTTTTAGAATATGCGCACATGGCTTTAAATAACTTGAAACCTTTCAATCCTGTGTTGCCAAGAAACTAATAACAAAGTTTTGAAAAGGCGACTCTTGAGGAGACTACTGTAGTCTCTTGAGAAAGAAATCCTCTCTTGGGATCTAATGTAGATCAATGAAAGGGGAAGGAGAAGAGTTAGAGAACAATGAATCCAACTCTTTCTTGTGGAGGCGAAGATACATGAATCGCTAAATGAGAAAAGAGTATAAATCAAAAAGTCAATTGACTTAACCCAATAATGAATGGACATGGAGACATAGAAACCCAAGCACAAAGCTAGCAAAAAACTCATTGATTTGCCTCATAGTAGCTAACCTATTTCAAAACCAAAAAGCTCAGTCTCAATCATAAACAATTCCAACTTCAAGACACTAAGGTACTAAACCCTAATGATAGAGATTGCAGAGTGTAACCAAGATTGCATCAATCATAGGGACAACAATGTTTCCCCTAAAGCACAATTTTATTACAAATGACCTGACCAAATTTTAACACAAAACCTATACCTAAGATGCACAACCAACTCAATTGGGGTTTGAAACTTTAAATCTTGCCTTGCACGTGCAGATAAAAGATGAGAACAAAAAAGATAAAAATCATCTTATAACTAAGAGACACAAATGAAGAAAAAATAGAGTTGAGAGAGATTAATTTCCTAAACAATACATCACATAGATTTGCTAGTTCTACATAACATTAAAAGAAATTTACTGTAATAATTTAATGCCGCCATTGGTATCATTACTCATGAGCATCTTCAATGCCTTAACGTCAATGATTTAGAATCAGATTATCAAATCAATGATTTCAATTTCTTTTGTAAGCTAATATATATATATATATATGAAATTCAAGTTTAAAACCTTGTCCAAACCTAAATAGTTTTGGTATTTGATTCAAATATAGTAGATTATTTGTTGTTATTTACTATTTAGGCACATTTAAGCTTATATATATATATATATATGTATACACTATAAATTGATGAGTCAACATATATCTTATTAACTAATTTAACTTATAAAATCTCTCCATATATAAGCTAAAAATCAGCATTCCTTTGGTTGGAAAGGAGCCGGCCAATTCAGTGCAAGCAAGATTCAATGTCTCTAAGGATTTGACCGCCAATTGATTGAAAAAAAAATGTCTAGGCCGGTCGTTTAGAGAATTTAACTAAAATCTAATATTAATTTTCAAGTTCTCCAATCATCCATGACAACAGTTTCTAACCTGTAGATAATTTATTAATTTATTTTATTATGAAATGAAGAAAAGAAATATACAAAAATGTATTTAGAAGAAACTTGGTGATTTAGAACTTATAAACTACAAATGCAGGATTCATGCATATGACGTAATAACCATAAATTAATATTTATATACCATAACTATCAAGACTAGTACTCATGATCACCTTGTAAGGAATGTAAGCAAGTCAATTAGTCCAAAACATAATAAATTAAGGATTAAGAATTAATACTCATGATGAATATATAAATATGTGTGTATGTGAGAGTGAGTGAAAACAAAATAATTAATGAAAAATTAAACAAAAAAAAATGAGGACTAGTCCTGTAATTGAAGAGTTTGGAGAACACGTACTTTTAGTTTAATTACATGCAGAAAACTTCCAATCATGATTTCTTAATTTCTTACCTTCTTACATTTCAAAAAAAAATTCTTACCTTTCTTCTATCTCTTAAACATCAAACACATGAGAACCATGGATTATTATATATCTATATATGCTCTACTAAAATCATAATTACTAAATTATATACTAAAATCAAGTACTATTAATTAGGGACAAATTTATATACGAGAGTATAAGTTAATGTTCTATAGTATCATAACCACCGAGACTCATTAGTTCCTTTGACTTTTGAGTTTGTGGATGAAGGTGATCCATTCTGCAGAAACAGCATAAGTTAAAATGACTAGTAGAATATTTAATACCTTCAACATCGGCTACTCCTTGATCTCCACAGAAATTATTCAATTCAAGACCTAATGTCATAAGAGATATAAGGTTACTTAAAGATGGTATGATGCTGCCATCAAACCTATTACTATCGAGGATCAATGTCTCCAAGTTGCTCAATATTGCTAACCTTTCAAAACCTACAAATGAGAAAATTTATTAGAAGACGCAACAAAAATAAATTTTTTAATAGTCATCATCACAATCATTATTAGACCAGCATCAAATATAAAGCATGTACTTGCCTTGATTTGGAAGGGTACCATTGTACTTATTCCCGCTTATATCCAGCGTGTTTAAATTTCTCAATGTAATTAATTCTACATTAATAATCCAAGTTGAAGAAGATAAAGTAAGATTAGACATTTACATGAAGACTCTGATTTAAAATAATTAGATAGAAGAGACTTTGATTACCTTGTGCTGGAAAGTATCCCTCCAACATATTACGAGTAAGATTTAAAATCTTGAGCGAAGTGATAGCACTTAGAGATTGTAGAATGCTATTGTCATCGAAGAAGTTAAAACCAAGGTTTAAAATTTCCAGATTTCTTAGGGTTAAAAGCTTTTCAAATCCTACAAATTTGTAAAATTACACGTCCATTAGTACGAAAGTAATTATAATTAAAGACCTTTAATTTATATATAAAACTTGTGTTTCGAACACAAATAAGAACTTAGGTAATTTTAGAAATTTTAGCTGCAGATAAAATCCAAACCTTTCCAGGAAGAATATACAAAGGCATTATTACGAATAAGATTAAAATTTAAGTTTTATAAAATAATTATAAAACAACTCATTCCTCACAATATACCTTCATCTGGTATGCAACCATCGATTGCATTACAGGATAGATCAAGACTTCTTAACTCCTTGAAAGGCTCTAACAGAGACACATTTAACATCCACCGTTCCACATATTTCAGCCTTTCTTGCTGGAACCAATAAGGATCGATACAATAAGGATCTTGCATTAAATTGTTGAGGCCCAGTTGTATCACATGACCTGTGATGGAGTCACACATGACCTGCTCCCAACCACAACAATCACTCTTCTCATGATCGACCCATGAAGGAAGAAGATAGTCTGAATAAGTGTGAGGTCGAATGGATATTATAAGAAATGACTTCAAGTGAAGTAGACCAACTCTCTCTTCCTCAAAGCAACCCATGTACTCACGAGTTTGAACAAAAACCACTAAAAAAGCAAAGCCTTCATTGAGAAATAATATTGAAAGACACCCACATTCATTTCTATCTAAAATCTGTTTGTTTTGGATGTTCTACTGCGAGTACCATGGCTTCCCACAATTCAAAGATATATAAGAGGAACATGTAACACCGGACTAGTTTCAGGGCTAGAGTGGCTGAAATCGAAAGTTAGGTGCATTGACTTAGACTAATCAATAATTCGGCCCATATCTTACGCATGCATGCATCCAGTAGTGGAGCTCACAAATGCCTTCACTTACACGTTTAGATAGATTATGGGTTGTCATTTTCCCCATTGATATTAAGACATAAGTATAAATAATAAAATGATCTACATATTTTCTCGAGTAGAAAATTTTGAGATAAATGACAATTTCATATAGTATTATGGTAGATCATGTCTTGAAGTTTTTTGGACAAATGATAATTTTATATAATATCAAAATAAAGGTTCGAAGTTTAAGTTTTGTATGTACACTTCATTCATTTAGTTAAATGTTTTACATGGTGATTTTACAGTTGACAAATACTACTATGCCTATACTTTGGTAGATTTCTTTTTTGTAAGAATTATGACAAACAAACTGATCACATATACCAAATATAAGCAAGAGATTATGTAATGCATCATAATTTTTTTGGTAGTGAGAGGATATTAGCCTTGAGTTCGTTCTTTAATTGGTTCTTTGATTGGCCTGCTATATATATAAAATAAGCAAAATAGATTTTTTGGCTGAATTGTTCGTAAAAGTCTGATCTCAAGTCATAACTTACATAATTAGTTAGATGTCTTCAAAATTAGCTGGTGTCCAAGTTTTGAATTGGCACAAAACAATAATGGCACATTGTTGGGAGAACGTGTATAGAGAAGACTTTGAATGTTCTGTGACTGAAACTTCATGCAAGTGAGGGGCTAAATTATTTCCACATTGATATTGACCGATTTGATTGATCTAATCCTATATATGCATGAAAGAGTAATGCCTTTAATTTCTACAATCACATAGATCGACTTTAATTAGTTACCACGTACACTAATCAAAACAATATTTTATCGTTTTGATATATAGTGTCTACTCTAATTTAGTAGTTTCCATGTATTTAATGTTTAATGTTTAATCTTTGATACGTTACTTATCAAAACAGTTTTTAATCGAATGGTCATAATAGACACAATATTCAATCTTTGATACTTCATTTTGTATAAGGTTTGATACAAAATTAATATTGTTTTTTAAACTTTTGTTGTATTTAATATTGTTTTGGTCATAATAGAAACAATATTTAATGTTTGATACGTCATTTTTTATTTTGAAATATTAAATTAGAGTTAATATGTATAGACACTATCAAAACAATATTTAATCGATTGGTCTTGGTACATATATTATATTATATTATATCATTTTTTAAATTTATGATTGCATTTAGACTTTGGACCCTTTGAATTAACAAACATTATGACCCCAAGTACCGCTACATGAGAAACTTCAGAAAAATGGGTTACCGGAGTTGAGGGTACGGGTGTTCATAAGCTAAAGCTTAAAGTTAGGATGCACTGTAGTCTGAACACTGACTTGGGGTCTTAGACTAGCGTTGGACCCATTGAACACGCAGTGGGACCCTTACCATTTAATACATTGTTGGGAGAACGCATATAGAGAAAACTTTAAATGTTTCGTGAATGAAACGTCACATAAATGAATGACTAAATTATTTTCACATTGGCATTGACCGATTGGATTGACCTAATCCTATATATGCATGAGAGAGTAGTGTCTACGTCCACTAATCAAAACAATATTTAATCGTTTTGATAGTGTCTACTCTAATTTAATAGTTTTTACGTTTTTTTTATTCTAGACAAGTATATTATATATAATAACACAAGCAAATACAAGAATACAGAGTTTAGTGAAGTGGAAGTTCCTAACAATCATCTCAATACGATAATAAATACCCCCCAAAAAAAAAGAGTAAAATAAGGATTTTAGAGTATAAAAAAATTAAAAAAAAAATAGTAAAATAGTTTCCTCGTATTTAATGTTGAATGTTTAATGTTTGGTATGTTATTTATCAAAATATTTTTTAATCGAATGGTCATAATAGACACACTACAATAACAAGACTTTATTGCGTCTAAAAATTTGGACACTAAAAATCTACATCATCTTGCAATTGTATTTTATCTCAATTCGATCGACACAAGATTGTCACTATTAATGATTCTCAAAATATCTATTCCGTCCAAACAAGTAAATGTCACAAAAATTATGTTTCTACATATAAATATATTTGACGCTATGATTAATTTATTGTGTCAGAAAAAAGTTAGCCCTTGATAAGAAAAATATAATTGCATCAAAAATAAGATGTTGCAAATTGTTAATATTTAGTTATGGCAAAATGTTAATACAATTGTCACTTTTATAAACTCAATATATTGTTGACCATCATGTCCCGAATTGAAATATGTAAGGTGTACGGCACCATGAGGAGCATCCTTCCTCTCTCGCACCGTGAGGCAATCTTTGGAACGACATACTTGAATTCAACCAAGGGCTTGATTGTTTTCGAAAAGAAGATGATATGAGATAAGAATTTTTGAGATATATGTGAATAATATAGAGATATGTAGAGTTTATATGAAGTAAGATGAGATAATTGTGTGTTTGTTTCTAGCCGAAGGTCATTTTTCCATCCCAACAAGGAGTCCTGTCCCAAAACCTTGGGCTCGGTTCCGCACTCTTCTCCTTCCCAAAACCCCCCCATTGTCGACAGCCGGAGAGGAGTACCTGGGGGTGTACCACCGGAGACAGTGAGTTATTTAACGCCCTGCGGCTTGTTATTCTCTTTGCTTCACTCCCTATTCGTATGGGATCTGCTCCTCTCATGTCTCAATCCGTACGGTGTCGTTTCGTTGCATCATGGGTTTTCGTTGTTTGAACTCTACCACTCTCTGGTTCTGCCTTTCCTTGCTTTTCTGTCTCTCCACAGTGAGCCGATTTGAAAACCCATGTGTGTCGGTGTAAGAAAAATGCGCTGGGCTCTTGTCAAAATGTAGGATATTAATCAAGTAAAAAAAATGTTTGCTTTTATGATGTCAATATTCTGTCCTTCGACCTTGTTTTATTTGGAATATAATCTTAAGGATCTGTTTCTTTTATGTTTTCGTCAATCTATGGTTTGAGGATCTGTTTGCTCTTGTTGAGTGTGATTCGTTATGTCTGTTTTGTGTGTGTATGAAAATGTACATATAGCAGGTGTTTACGATGTAGAAACGCAGATTGAAGCTGGAATTTTTACATTTGCAACCATAGATTTGTAGCCTCGTGGACTTGCTGTAAAGTTGAATTCATCAATAAAATATTAATCAGCTTTCTTGATTTGTTATAGAGTTATCGTAGTATTGGCTTTAAGAATACAATGACCTCCTTGATGAGTCTTTGTGCCAGTTTGTCATTTACCATATGAGTCTATGTCTGTTGTTTGTTATTTGTGTTGAACTTGCTATACTAATTTTGAGAAAGACTCATCTCCATGTAACCTTCTCCCCATCAAAGGATCCTCACATTTCTTTTCAACGAGGATATTTCTTGAACTCGTATTTATAATTTCCGTGATTTTTCTTCTTAAAATTTTTTTGTTCCAACTCCAATTGTGTTTGTGTGGTGAATAAACTTTCTTTTATGAGGCATTACCATCTCTGCTATGAGCCGTGACGATGTAATCACTTCTGATCTTGTTCCTTTACATATTCTACGACCCCTAGTTTGTTACCAAACTTACCATGGTAGAGATTCGTGTTTTAATTCTTATTTGAAAAGTGCAGAAAAGGATGTGATTTCCAAAATGCATTCAATATGGCTTCATCCCAGTCATCTTCTTTAGTTAATCAGAACATGTTGGAACCACCAACTTGTTGGTGTGGTCGAAAAACACATCTAAAGACGTCTCAAACAAACAAAAATCCAGGAAGGAAATTTTTCTCCTGCCCAAACAACAACACGGTAATAGTAATAGTACCAGCTATTCATCTCATATACAATCCATGCAGCTATGCTGCTACTAGACTATAACCTTTTCATGTTTATTTGGACCAATTTGACCCGTGTAGGGAGTCCAGAGGTGTAAATTTTTCGTATAGGCGGATATACTTACTCTACTAGAGGAGAATTTTCGTGTGCGACAGAACAACGGAAAGAATAGAAGCGAGGATTCTTTGTTAAGGCGCGAGGTGTTGGTTCGTCTAAGGGAAGATAATGCTAAAAAAATGGCGAAGAAGCTTGAGAAGGGAAAAGCGTAAATTATTATGCTTGTACTGGACCCTCACTATTGTAATAATTCTAGCTTGGTTCAGATAGATTCATGTTTGATTGGCTACTGTATATATTTCCTTTATTTTGTTTGCCTTAGCTGAAATAGATTTTCATAACCATCTCCTCGATGAGTCAAATATAGAGACAATCAGGTGTAATGACCAATTTAGCATGACTTTGTGTAATGACAGGTGTAATGACTAGTTGTAGAAGATGGTGGTTGCACTAGTCTTGGTTATGGACTCCACCTGTTTATGTATACTAGGGTAGTGATCGTACTATTGCTCAGAATTGACATAAGATTTTTTTCTAATGCCAAAGCAAACTACTTTCAACAACAATTTGGTTGTTGAGATGAAGTAGAAAGTTTTGGACTTAACATTTTCCGGAAAAAAAAAAATGTTTTCTCGTATTATTAAAAATCTACTCAAAATTAATTAAAGAATATAACAAAATTAATCATGACGTTCAGCAAAAGACATTCCTTACTATTTCCTGAACGTGCATGATCTTATTGTAGGATGCCGGGTAATTCATGCTTGTACTTCTTCCAGAGCTCTCCCTTTGGTGCTATGAACCAGTTTTGCCACGGGTAATTGATGCTCAAACTAATGATCCCAAACAATATGACAAATGTTCCTGATATAGCACGGCCAAAAAATGCATGTCTAATTGCAGAAGATGAAGCAAGAAATTACAGCAAAATAAACCCGACAGTTTAGTACTACATGTGAGGCTCATATCTTACAGTTTATATCTGCGGATGAGATAGACTAATGTCAGGTTTGTATTGTTTATAAGAATTCAGCATGGCAGCCCAGATTCACTATTGACTCGAACTTGTAACTATACGGCTTTTGAAATAATATTTCTCATAACTTACGCATTAACGTTTTCTAAAATTTAAGGAGCAGTTCCAACTCCAATGTCAATACATTCCCCGTACTAAAAGATTAATACATCATCATCAGGCCACGTTAAAAACATTGGCACAGTACAAGCCAATCGGTCAAAACATATTAGCTAGTGCTAACAAAATAAGCGTAGCGACAAAACATTTTAGCCTAGTGCCAACAAAATAACAAGCATGTAAATATCAATGGGCAGCCCGAGCTTCCCACATTGATGTAGCAATCTCATCTCTGAGTGTAGTCATACCATTTCTCTCTTCAGCCCGCATGCGTTGCGAGATGATGATGCCCCGGCATCAACCTCCTCATACACATCGTCGTCAAGGGGTGGTAGTTATATCCTGCTCCACTTCTGAAAAAGCCAATAATTGGGGGTAGCAATTCTGATGAAGTTGTGAAGCGCACAACATGCTGTGACAATCAGCCCTTGTCGTGCAACCAAGTATTGAGGCATGAAAGACAATATATGGAACCGTTCTTTCAGAACGCCAAAAGTTCGTTCTACCACATTGTGAAGCATTGAGTGTCGATGGTTAAAGTAATCCTTATACCCATGGAATTGCCGCTGGTTGTGCCAATCGCTCCTATGATATTGTTCTCTGGGGTAGGGCGGCAACAATCCCCCAATACAGGATAGGCTGAGTCCACAAGATAGTACTTACTTGAAACATTGGACCATTCATAAGGAGACAATGTCCAAAAGAAATAAAAGGGAATTTCATAATCAATTCAAACTTCAAAGATCTCAAATAAATGCCAAATGTCGCATAAACGAAAAGAAAATATAAGTTATTTACCCTCATCAGACCATGGAAAATGGGCTCGAAGATCAGTACTCGCATGGTGGAAGAGACATGCATCATGTGCTGAGCCCTCCCATCCAGTGTATATAAAAATAAATTTCATATCAAAATCAACTATGGCCAAAACATTATGGGCAACTTGGCCTAGTCTATTTCGATATGCCTCACACAATTCAGCTGGGACGACGGCTTTCATCATCGTACCGTCCATTGCACTAACAGCACCCTAATTTCACATGTAAGAAATTACAAGTAATGAAAATAAGAAAGAACAAACAATAGTATAGATATATTTATTTTTTTCGGTAGATGGTACTATCCTCTTTGAGATTTTATGATTTCCTACCTTGAACCAAGGATAATTGCGATTATTACACCGTATATAAGGATGCACGTCTGCCCAAGGTGTTGGCACAATTAGGTGTCTTCCGACCACACATAATGCTTTCATAACCTTCCTGACATATTTGTTAATGGTTTGCGATGAGTGTTGAAATCTATCCCCAACCACTCGCTGTCCGTTCGCATGACCCACGAGAAAGCAAAACATACCAACTGCTTCCTCAACCATAACTTCTCGTCTCGAATCATGTAAGAGGCGATTGTTACGCAGCAGAGCGCATAAGGTGCGAAAGGTAGCTATCTCCATCCTGAACATTGTCCTACAACTTCTAGGATTTCCTTTTAAGATCCCTAGTATATATTGATGACCACGGAGTCCTATATTATGCTGGGGCCTTGGGACATTCCACCCCAAGCGGCGGGTCAGTATCCTTACCAAGTTTATAATATCCAATACTTCCAAATGATCATCACTATCAGTATCAGTATCTGAACACCAAGGTAAGTTATCACCCATAGTCAAACACAGGTCTCAAGAGTTTTTACAAAAATGGTTCAACCTGCAGTGTTGGTTTTTCTAAGCCAAATCAACTGTAAATATACAAAAACAAGGACCTATACACATTAGCATCAACTAATTAATTGAAGCAGACCATACATAAATGGCAAGAAATGAAGAACCTGAGTCACGGAGCAGTTGCCTCTACAATCAAGGATAAAGTCGTTCACGCTCTGAAAATCAGAATCGATGTTCACCAATTACACTGCAGGAAGGTGGTCCAACAGATAAGTCAGCACAATGCATTGTATATAGCCAGAGAACACATTCAACAAGAATATTAAAGCTTATATTAAGCCATTGTTTATACAAAATGCCACCCGAAAAAGTGCAAAACTTTAGAACGGAAGAATTGGTAGTGCAACTTATATACCATAGGAAGCATAACATCAGCATAACATTAATAACATACAGTCGTCCATTCCTCAAAGACATCGGCAACAACAAACATTACAACCATGAATTGTCTCTCGGACATGCAGAGTAGAATGGAAACATAGAAACCTCATGGCGCATAGTCTCAACATAACATTAGTAACAAACAGTGGACTAATTGACAGATATTGGCAACAACAAACATATAAACCTATAAACGACTTCAACTTCAATGAAGAAGCCTCATGACGTTTAGCTATTCATTGCCCACCCATATCGATGCTCATCGTCCATCATAAGAAATCCTTGTTGAGCTAGGGGATTCATAAGCCGATCAAACGCACGGGAGAACACATCAAGTGGCAAGGGAGGTTGAAGTGCTTGTAACAAGGACACACATTGACTGGATTGGGCGAAGCCTCCATCACTATGCACATCATTGCCTGAGCTTCTGCTCCATTTCTCCCCTGAGTATTCTGCACAACCCTCATAGCATTTCCGTCGTGCCTTGTACGAGCTTGTTACCATAGCAACCATTTTTGAAATCTCCTCGTCCTGCTTCTTAGATCCTCCTTGCTGTCGACGTCGAGACAAATGGGATGATGGCTCCCCCATGTCCATGGTAATCTACGTGGGGCCGTCACATAGGAAATCTTCAATGCCTTCAGCCCTTGGTACAGGGCCCCAGGCGCGCATCGCCTCATCAAGTCACTACTCATCATCAGAGTTTGGTGTTGGCTCAGCGGATGAATGATGAAGTGCGCCCGTAGCAACGGCTTTGCCGAAAATGGTGCAAAGGTCTTCGTACCGAGGACATCCCGAGGTCCGAAATTTTTTGACTTGTGGCTTGTTCTGAAAAGGCAATTGAAAAAAGGAAGATGTATGAAGAAAATAAGCAATTGAAAAAAGCAATAATAACATATGTTCAACTGTCTTTACCCGGATGGCATTCGCCCAAACTTCATCAGTAGCAATTACTGTCTTTTTAACACGGTCCCATCCCATACCCATTTGGAGCATGAGATCGGTGAACAGCCGTTGCATAATCTTGAGTCAGTGAATTTTTCCTTTGACCTGTTGCTCCGTAATCGTCCTTATCCCAAGAGCCGTGAGGTGTGTAGCATACAACGCATGGTCCCAGGATGTGATCCTCCCAGCCCAAATAGCACCATTAATTGTATCTTCCATCAACATGTCGATGAATTTGTCCTCCAGCCCATCCGCCCATAATAGATGGTCAACATGGGAAATTTCTGGATACGAGTCCATAAATAAATGCTAAAAAAATGACATGAAATACGTATGCAGAGCACATCCATAACATATGCCGCTAAAATAGTAAAGTAATAATTGTGAGGTTTACTGATATAAGAATCGTCATGAAGGGAGAAGCGGAAAATACCTTGCAAGGTTGTGATACTCGAGAGGACCGCAAGTAGTAACGCTAACAAATGGAGAAGGTTGGTATACATTAGTGACAGTAGTAATAGAAATAAATGAACAGAATTCAATATTCTGTTCTTTCCAGTACCCGTGGGGTCTTTTTTTTTCTTTTGCTTAGTTTTTAACTATGCACGTGGATAAGTAATGGGAAGTAAAAAGGCAGAAACTAGCTTTTCTACTACGATCTGAAACTTGAACTTTATCTTATTTTTTGAGATTAATCTGTTCTTTCATTGCTCCACGGGTGATTTTATCTAGATTATTTAAGCCAATCATTACGTTTGTTGATTTCCTTCCTAACAAAATATCTTGAATGAATCATTAATGAGAGCTATTAACCCTTCCACATTTTATTTAATAAAATTAAATTCATTTCAACAAGGTCCAATGGAAAGGAGTGTATCTCATTAATAATTGGTTTGAAATAAATGGAGTGAATTTCAACAACCAAACAAGCCTAAACACAAGCCATCGTCCTACAACCCCTATATCCATTTTCCATTTCAGTCACTTTTTCAAACACTTCATCTGCATTCAAGTTTCACTACATAAATGAAGAATCGCCCTTCATTTCGTTCACGACATTTACATCCTAAGAATTGGCATAAAATATAATAGCACCGCATCAGCAGGTTCACAAACTATAATAGTCATCACTAGTTAGCTATGGGAGTTAGAGATGAATGACAATACAAAAAAATCTCGAGGGATGTAGAATACTGACAGGGTATACATGTAAATATAATAACACCGTGCTATCAAGCGTTTACAGTTTCAGAGAAGAAAACATATACAAAAACAGAAAGTCATAATTTGAAGTGTCTAGAAGGGGCAAGAACTGATTACCTAGTATGAACGGGTCTTAATGGGATAGGGCTGTTTTAGCGTGCGAGACTTGGGACGCTTCATACGGATGTTTGAAGCAGGACCTATTTGAAGCCAAATTTATAGACCCAACGAAATACTACAGTAATTATGAAGCTCAACAACCCATATGGACGCAGCACTACTGCAACACATGCGGAAGAATATCTGGAGCAGAGAGGTCACTTCATGTATTCAGAATGCGATCTTTTCTAGGTTGAGATCCGCACTATGGCACTGGTTAAAATTCCCCTAAAATGGATTACGAGGACATGCAGAGAATCGTACGACGTAGCTCGACAACAGCGGAATCGCCAGCAATCAACTTCACACTCCCAGTGCGCTCATTTCTTTTATAAGATTCTAGGACTTTCGGGCACAAGCGTGATGAATAAACTGGAAGAAGAATGGAATTAGCGTAGATGAAGTGACCGTATCAGACAATGGTGAGGGCCTTTGATGGGGAAGGTGGGTGAAAGAGCAGACGGTAAACGATTTTGCGCATGAGCAGATGACGCCTTGTTCGAAACTTCAAGAGATTGGTTTGTGAAGGAGGCCTTCTAATTTTTTTTTTTTTTTTTTTTGTGGGGGTGGGGGGAAGGGGGAGAGTAATGAGTTGGCCTGTTCACGTCAGGGGGGAGTAAGGGATGACACTGTTTTCATTAGATGATAGATGCGAAAGAGAGAGATTGATGCAGGTCACAGTATAATCTTTTACATGGGTTTACAGTGTGTAGCCATGTCGCTTGAACAGTACAGAAACTTTAAAGATGAGTTTCCGGTTTGAAGATGAGTTTGTGATTACCATTTGTTTTCAGACATACAAAAAACTGAGATGAGTATGTGGGTTTTCGGTTCTGTTCCTGAAAACAAACAGGCCCTAAATATTTTAATCAATAAAGAAATATGCTAGGAAATGAAATCACAAAAATCTTTTCACATAAAACTCAACAAAGTTCTAACCCTACTTTTCTTTTAATGTATCAAAAATTAAATTAAATATATATATTATAGCTTTTTATATTGTTAGTCCAATATCTTCCAAATTGAAAATTAACTTTCCAAAATGAAGCTTATACCATCGAACTTGAAGGTTCAATTTTTTTTTTTTTTGATAAGTTTAATAATATAAAAGCAAAAATGTAAACAGGGAAATAGTAACAGGAAGCCAATGAGAAATTTCCCGGGCTCACTGTGTCGCAAGACCTGTAAGTAATTCAATCTATGCCCTTGAAACGAAATGACCAGCCACAACAATGTATAAAGTCTGGACATCAGATACCATGGGCAAAAGGTTCAATTTTGACCCTTGGAAGTTCTTTACAGTAATGCTTTTAAGTCGTAAAAATCTGGAGAAGCAAAATGACACTATAGAATGGAAGGCAGAGATGGTGGGGATTGGGATTGGGATTTGGGAGGGATGAGAATTTATGTACTTGTGGAGATCGGAAATAACGGGATAATCAATAAAAGTACGTCTAAGCAATTGCCTTTTTTTTCTTCTTTTTTTTTTCTTTTTTTTTCAGTATGCCATGTACAATTTATACCAGAAAAACAAAAATGTAAGCAGCTCTAAAGTTCTTCACGTTCCGTCTCTTTTTTTGGGGTATGTTTATATCTGATATTTTCTATATTGCCAGTGTCCCTTCACTGACTTGGTTCTCGTCTAAAGGATCTGGGGATTGAGTTTTCGGTCGAGTTACCATTCGAGAAAACCCATAACCAAGAGAACTTCCGGTATTCTCACATAGCTGCACAAACAAAACCATAAAATTGTAATTGTCCCTTAAATTTTCTGGTTTTAGACGAGACAAGTTACACAGTTCTGCATTTCGTGGTCAAAGGCATAATTACTGTTGTATCTGCATTTGGAGAAAAAACATATACCTCAGTCAGCTCCGACAGATGCCGCGACCTGAATTCATTGATCGTGGCTGCAATTTCCGACATTGGCAGTTTTGCCTGAAGGGGGAACAAAGAGCTAAGGTGAAAAAAGAATACATGCTAACCAAAAATAAATATTTAGTATTCATCTTTGCAATAAATTATTTTTTGATTATACAGTTTTTTCTTTAGGGTTGAATGTAACCGATCCAACTTACCACAGCTTCTCTCCCTCTTTAAAAAGTAGAACGAGAATTTTCTATTTACACGCACATATAATCTAAAACTTCGTTATCTTTAGAGCAATCAACCTAGAACTTGATCCATTTTCCATTTTATAATAATCTAAAATTCTTAATTAGTAAGGATCATGGATAGCTGCTTGGTTACATGATGGCAAATCTATGCACAATTAATGCCGAGGGAATGAATAGTAAACCCTTCCAATTATATAACATGTAACTCAATTCAATTGCACGCAATTAGCCATCACCCAATTTGATTGCCCACTGCATGCCATCATTCAACAACACTAAAAAGTCAGAACATGTCAAAGCACTAAAACGACAAAAAAAGAACTATACGGACCACAGAGACGATCAAGTTACTCACCTGAGCAAGAACAGCAGCCGCTAACTGTAGACTTGGTTCCAACGTCTCTGGGACAACCTGCAAGTTATATCCGCAACGTGAGCTCTCATAACTGGGAAAGATGAATTATACTTTTAATTTATTTTTTTGATGTTGGAAAACCTCTCCAAGGCAGAGGAAAGATTAATCATATAATCTTTTTTTTTTTTTTTTTTTGCTTTTCTATAATTAGATAAATAATGTGCAGCAGACAACTTACAGCTGTAGCCCCTGCCTTTTCCAAATTAAGGCCGTGATCAACATCATGAGCACGGACAAAGGTCTTCACATTGGGGAAATATTTGCTCAAAGCCCAAACAGTTCTATAATTTGCACCTGGGCTGTCTAGAGTTATTGCCGCTGCAGACGCTCTTTCAGCCCCAACTTTGTGAAGGACCTAGTCATGCAGTATAAAGCAAGTCAGATAATGTACCTGAAAGCCAGTAAACTTTCATACATCCTGCCACACCTCTCGACTGCCAGCATCTCCAAAATACACAGGAAGGTCCAGGGCACGTCCAATTGCCACTCTGTCACTGAAGACAGCAAAGATATAACGTTCATGTCATTGGCTGAGATATAATGTTCCAAGATTACTGGGCCATGCAGGCAAGTAGTAGACCTTAACATATATGATTGCACATGCAATCATAGTTCAACATTTGGACTAAGAAAACTACTTTTGCAATATTTTTAATGCATCCATTTCCTAAAGGACGGACAATCACATTTAAACACATCCCAATTACAGATTAACAATATGGAACTGATCATCCTGAATGAAAGAACAATAACTGACATACATGCTGAAATTTTTAAGTCAATCAGTTACCTCCTTACATCAAGAGCAACAAAAGGAATCAATCGTTCTGAAAGAAGCTGGGCAATGATCTGGCAACCAAAAGCAGAAGGGGTAAAAAGATGGTACAATTAGAAAAGCTCATATATTATGTACATACTTGATTCGCCACATCAATGACCTGATGCGAATTTATTAAATGGGACCTCCAAAAAGGGACCATACCTGACCAACTCGTCCAAATCCACAAATGATTATATGATCTTGCAAATCATCTGTCTGGAAAATAACCAAGCAGGAATAAATCAAGACTAATTATTGAATCATCTGTCTGCCACCATTGTATGAAATGCAAACAAAAGATATCCAAATACCAGACTATTTTGTAGGCTGCAAAAATTATCTGATATAAAATGCCAACAATTTCCTTGCAAATCAAATTGTCACATATTGAATTGACCAGACATTAAACACTGGAAACGCAGGTGACTGTGACACCTCCCATATTAAGGAAACTAAACTCTATAAAAAGTTGATAGGTTGCCATACCACCAGTCAGGAAACTCGATCCAACCAATCTTCCAATACAATTACTCATTCAAATGGAGTAAGGTACACAAAATTCATGTTGAAATGAACCATCTTCACTATCTTTTTCATATGTAAACTTCAAAACATTGTGGTAGAACAAAACAAGCCAAGGAAATATATCCATTATATAAACATTTTAAACTAAACTATATACCAATTACTTCCTAGTGATATCCAACAGCTAGGTACATTTTTAAACTGCAAAAAGGGCATAAGCTTCTGTAAACTGAATGCAAAAGAATTGCATGGACTCAATATAAAGTCATTTAGAAGCAGACTAACGGTAAAACTGCAGTAAAGCAAACAAGGTCACCATGCCTATTCTCCATTATTTTAGCCACATTATTATTGAAGTAGTTAACTTACATGGAAAGAATAACACTTACCAAAAAACAAAACATGGAAAGAATAACATTTAATCTTTCTTGAGCATCTTTAAAACATTTAATGTGTCATAAAAAAAATGAAGAGTCACCAAACTGGTTTTTGATGACCACACTCTAAACAGCAAAACACAGAATATTTTTTCTTGTAAAGATGAACATGAGGTTATGTAAAAACAATTGGCAAAAATGCTTCCCTAGATATCAAAAGCTGCTTTAACTCTCAATCTTAGCAACCAATAGCAGCGAGTTCACACTTTACCTCACTCTCAACGGGTAATAAACTTCGAACATCATGCAGCTCAAAACGGGAGGCAATTAACTGGCCTCCAGCAGCTAGCCAAGGTGTGAAGGCCATTGAAATTCCCACCACCAGAAACAACAATGATGATAGCTGAGAAGACATTATACCCTACAGATAACACCAATCATTGAAATAGTACCTGTAAAAATATCTTCTTCTTTTTTTAGTGAAAAAATGCATTGGTTATAATCAGGAAAATGATAACAATCTTTTTTTAATGATGGGGGGAGCCACCCCACGGCAGAGCTATTAGGACTCAGTGTCTCGCCCATGAAACCTAAACCCCCGAGGAGACTAGCACAGCAACCCACTGCCATGATCTCCCACTTAAATAACAGTCCAAGGGGAATCAAACCTATGACATTGGGCTCATTCACACAAGTTCTCCCTTACCACTTGGGCTATCCACCGGTGAGTATGATAACAATCTATGTTTCCTAACCTCTTCTAATTTTCGCAGGCAATCGAATTTCATTAGAGAGTTGTCGTGGCACAACAACCCAATTACAATAAAAATACGAATAGGAGAGTTCCTTGTTGAGGGGAAATCAGAATTGTTCTAGCAAGTAGGACATTGGAGAAGGTGGAATTGTAATGCCAACAAAAAAGAGAAAAGTACCATAGAAATAAAATGTACTATACACTCACTCTTGCTATTATTTCAGGGCAAAGTGGTTTTGAGCATATAGCACATTGTGTTTCTATGGCACAATTCTCTATTTTGATTGGCAGTACATCCAGGGGCTTTTCAAAAGTTGTCGTGGTCTACATCAAGGGGAAAAGTTATGCCCCTTGTTCCTCGTATTGGTCTTGGAAGCTTTGAGCATATTATGTGAAATGGTCAATAGGGGAATCTCATCAGGTTTTTCAGAGGGACAAACAAACAAGGATGAGCTGCTAGTCTTTCATCTCCTTTTCATGGAGGTGACATACGTACTCTATGATCATCCAGAGCACTCTCAACAAGTTAATTCAGCAAAATAAGAATGGTCTAGCCAAACTTTTTTCCTGTTCCCCTCTAAAACTAAGCCCGTCAACTACAAAAATTATTTGAGCATAAATAAGACCAAACACCTAAATAGCCATTGCAAACATCTAGGAGGCTGTCCAAATAATGGAGAAGGGTGTTTACTATGAATCATTAAGTACAGAGTAATCTGTTAAATGCAAACCTTTAAGTCTTGCAGCTAAAAATAATTATAGTTTATAAGGGAAACCTGATTAACGGCTTCGCCAAACGCCACAAAGGCAAATTCTCCACCCGGTGCAAGTAGAAGACCAGCTCTTATTGCCGATATTATTGAAACACCAAAAAACCTACCAACTAGAGCAACCAATAAAGTCTTTCCACCAATCAAGAGTCCCAATGTTCCACTAATCACTGGAAAGTTTGAAACAAGAAGTTTTGGATCGATAGACATGCCAACCTGAAAACCACAAAGACTTCCATCAATTGCACATGGAGCATCATTGATCAATATATTTTCAATTAATGGGCTAAACTCGTGCAAAGTCTTCTAATATCAAGTACCATTTTTGTAAGTACTACAGTGATAATCAGTACAATTATGTTCATTTTGATAAAAGCACTACAAATAGCCAAATGCCGCCTTATAAGGTAGATGGCCTGAAGCTAAGGCCTAACGTAACATCTCAAACAGTGCCATGAATGATTTCCAAATTTAGAATCTCTTATGGATTAACATCTAATAGCTACCCGCATCATATGATGTGGGGCAGCCCCCATCCCCACCCCCGCATCCGGGGGGGCAGGTACCACGCCCTGGTGCTGAGGGGATGGGTGAATTCCCAATCCGCCCTAACCCCCGATAACTTCAATAATAGACTATAGTCCACTAGGCCCAAAATTAGTCCTAGGTCCAAAAATAATCAAAAATACATTTTAAGACCAAAATTAGAATTTTAAATTTTTAAAAGACTATACTCTAAAAACTATGTAGTTTTTAAAATTTAGTAATGCATATTTTGTATAAGTTTGTAGGATATGCCAAGGCAATACAAGAGTCCCACATTGCTTAAGTGGGAGACTTGTATTGTCAAGAATATTATATAAAAGGAGCACCCTACCACACTACAATTTATAGTTCTACTAAATACATATTACTATATTTATATATAGTATAAATAATAAATATTTATAAATATGTAATGTATAAATATATATTTATATAAAAAAAATTAGGCAAGGTGGGGGACAGGGCAGGGCCCTGCTGGGGCCAAAGCTCCCCCTGGCCCCGCCAGTGTCTCGCCCTTTAGGACAACGGGGTATGGGGCCACAATCAACAAGTAGCTTTAATACGACAATTCTTATGGGCAATTCTTTTTATAATTGAAAGTATTAATGAAGAAAAAATAAAAATAAATCTTCGAGAAAGTCAGCGTAATATCCCTACCGTCATGAAGAAGAGACCCAGTAAAAGGCCACGATATGGAGCAATATCAGACTCAACCTGTAAGGAAAATTCCGTTTCTGCAAGAAGCAATCCAGCCAAAAACGCTCCCAATGCCATGGAAAGTCCAGCCTGCTCCAAGGAGGATGAAAAGAGAGATTTATTGCCAAGAAAGACATGAAGAACAACCAACAATAAGATGCAGTCATACCCTGGCTGTAAGTAGACTGGTACCCAGAATAACAAGCAGTGTAGTGGCAGAGAATATTTCTGCATTTTGGTTTTCTGCAATTTGCTTATAGATTGGTCGAAGCAACTACAAAAACCATGGGAAAGGAACATTAATGCCACACAAACTGTTTTTCATTATAAGAAAACTTTATAGAGATAATAATGGCAGCCATTGTGATCCAAAGTCCTGACAGGAAAAAAAAAAAATCCCAGGCATCTTCTTAAGACAAAAAGAAAAGTAACCTTTAAAAAAATCCTAAAACTGTGAGCATGATAAGTTTTAGTAGCATCAGGGCATCAACAACCCAGAAAGGAGCCCTATTTATCACTTGCAAATTCCAAATGGCCCAAAAAACTAGAAGGTTTATCAAGATATCCTGAGATGATATTATGAATCATACTATCTCACAGATTTCTGAAACTTACCAAACGTCCACCAGCAATTATGGCAGTGATGGCAACTAGTGCCTTAACAGCAGCCAGTCCAAGAGCTTCTGCAATGGCTTGGAAACCAACCTGAAAAACAGCAGATGAATTTTTCTCAAATGACAGAATAAAGTGATACAAGAAATCATGACAATAATAAAAACAAACAATTACAAGTAAATAATTTCCATATCTATACTCAAAAAGAAGATAAAATAATTATTCTGCATTAAATGATCAACATCAAAATGTGCAGAAAGCAAGGCTGGATCAGGAAGTTTGGGGTTGATCTACGAATGCCACATGCTTTGGAATGAACACCACCGAAGGATGCAGGTCATTCCAGTCATCTTAACATGCATGCTTTGGAATGAACACAACCGGAGGATGCAGGTCATTCCAGTCATCTTAACATGTTTGACTGAAAAAGAACTTCAATAAGTCTTTAGTTTGCTAAATGATGAAACAAAGATTCAGAGCCAAGGAAATTTTGTGAGGGAAAGAGAGAGAGAGAGAAAGAGAGAGAGAGAGAGAGGATAATATGAAACTGTTATTTAGTAAACAATGCAATATATCCATCTGTAGTGTAACACTATTAGTGTTGCACTTTCTTTAACTATTTTTCCATTAACAGATTTGTAATGGCGTGAACTTTCATGAATTTCTTACTTATCAAGAAAAATCTCTTGTATGTCTTGTATACTTGCGCTCTTGCCTATTCTCATGATCAATAAAATTCTGTTTACCAATAAAAATAAAATTGTTTAGCCCTTTTTGCAAGTATAATAAATTTATTAAGAATGAAAAAGGCAAAACCCAACTATTAAGAGGAGCGCCAAAGTAGAAAAGTAAAGTATCAAGAAACTTCTAAAAGCAAGATAAAGAAAGAAAGTCAAAAGCAGCCATTCAGTGGAAGAGGGTTTTGAAAGAAGAAAGCCTTGAATTCCAACACCGTCTTCTCATGGTCTTCAAACTTGTATCATTCAGTTCCCCCCATATTTTGATCAATTATGTTCATAACACATTACAAGTCATGAATAAGTAATAGTGGCCAAGAAAAAAAAGTAAGTAATCATGGAAAATCAATTAAAAGGAAAGCCAAAGTACAAGAAATTATTACCCCTCCTTTGGATGAATTGGGTGAGATAAGAGGAATGAGTATCAGCAAAACAACAACAGCCAAATCCTGTAACAAAACCGAAATAAACGAAAGCAGTTAACTTTATAAGCATTTCTTTATATGAAACTAAAAGAGTAAGGTGCAGCAGGAAAAAACATCAACAAGAAATGGAATTCTACACATTCTAATCAAGAAGCAAGGCTATATGGAAGCTTAATACTAATATTATGCATCTTTACATTATAAATTTATCTTCCTCCTAGCATACTGTGAAGATAAAGCAAGTACATGACGGAGCAAGCATCGAGGTGTAGGTCCGCAAGTAAGAAGCAGTTCAGTCAGGCATATCATCTGAATAAAGGAGCTGCAATATCTTGCACGAGACACTTATTTTTAAGGCAATATGCTTCTTAAGCCGTATTTTTAAAACTGACCTGGAAAAGCAAGACAGAAAATGTGGCTCGCCCATGTCGTGATGTGCTCTCACCCCGTTCCTGCAACACCTGCAAAAGAGGTTGACAAACTTTGATTCACTTATCTACTGAAAACATGTCAAATTGTCAGTTCCTGCCATTTTCACTAATATAGAAATATGTTTAGCAACATGCTCAGCATGGAATCAGGGGTGTGATAAGCCACATTATCATAGACTCATGGACTAAGTCTAATGGGTGTTTCCACAGATTTTGCTAGAGGTAGAAAAAGTAATTAATATTTGAAAAAACACAACATAATTCAGAGGAGACACAAGTCTGTTGGATGGTATAACACAAATGCAAAATAGAGAGGGTTGTAGCACGAGGAAACAGGAATGTCCTAGGAGTAGCCTAGAAGTAGGAGCAAACTATGCTCATTATAGCTACCTCTTACCTGGAGTACAACAGCAGTGGATGATAGTGCCAGGCCATTCCCAATGACGATTGCAGCAGGACTAGGCTGCCCGCAAACAAAATGAGCAACCAAGCCAACCACCACTGCTGTCACTAAAACCTGCATTTGTATTGCATATTAGGAATCTAAGGAGAAACCAAACACAAATAATAACCAGAAAAGATGAAGTTTCACAATCACCTGAGCAGAGCCTAATCCAAAAACATATTTCTTCATGGAGCTTAGCCTTTCAACAGAGAGCTAAAAGGCCCAGTTCAAAGCATCAACTGATTATTTTTTATTAGGACGAGTAAAATGTAAAAGTACAGCAGAATATTAAAAATAAACCCAACCTCAAGGCCAATATTGAACAACAAGAAAACAACTCCAAATTCAGCAATTGCCTTTGTCCCATGCACATGGCGAATGATGGATAGGCCATAGGGCCCAATCAAAATGCCAGCAGCCAAGTAACCAAGAACAGGACTTCCTATAAATTGCAGAAGATAAGATACACCATCGCTGAAACAATGCATAAAACTTTGGACATATATATAAAAAGGAAATAAAGGCCCAGTGACATAGGCGCAGATGATGGCTTGGCACATAAAAAACCAGAAAAGCTAGTCACCATATCTGGCTAAGTTCAAGAAAGCAAAACAGAATGTAAACAAGAAACTGAAATATAGAAAAGAAAAAGGCCTCCCTGTAATTTGTTGATTAACAGTTATTGACAGTGACATGGGATCATGCTCCTAAAAAAAATCAAATTCGAAAAGCATCTACAACTACAGCCTTAGTACATTCAATAATAAAATTCAAGGGTCGTGAAGGATAGTATGAATTCAAATACCTCCAGGAATTTTTTGGAAGGTAGGCACAAATATTACACTAGCAAGCAATAACCACAACATGTCAAACAGGGAAGCTTCCTCCTCGTTCACCTAAGAAATTATTGTGAAAATGATCAGATCAAAAAACTCTAGGCATGCAAGACTTGATACTAAAAGAGAGAAGCAGCGAAGAAATATGATAACATGCCTCTCCAGGAGGAAACATCGCAATTAGCTTTTTAATTCTCTTAGGTAGTTTCCGCAATTGTTGAATCAGAGGCTTTGCACTTGAGGAAACTTCTTCAATACCAGCTTCGATACTAGTGCTGATGAGGTCAGGAGGTTGCAGCAGCTGAGCATTCCTCTCCGCTCGATTAGCATAAAAAGAGACCCTGTTAAGATTTCAGCATCTTGTAATAAGTGGGAGAGAACAGTAACACTGCATATAACCAAATCAAAGAACAAAGGCTGAGGATAGTCTCTCTGAAAAACCAACGAAGAAAATATCTATATATTGAAGGCATTCAAGTACTGCCTGCCTTTTCCGAGTAAGTAAAGAAGCACAAATGGGAAAACAAGTTGATGAGACCAGGACAATATTATTAAGAAAATAAGAGTCGGTCCTTAGCATCTACACATAGCATTCGTAAAGAAAAGAATCTCTCTAGAAGATCATTCTCTCAGAGTTGCTTAGAACTCCAGAAAACTCATGCCAGATCAGAGGACTCATGCTCACCCGGGACAATAATATTCATCAATTATGCAATATATGAATTATTTAGAAGAGCAGTGTAGCAGGATTAAAAATATAATTTTTTAGAAGTAAAGAAATTTTATTAGAAAGAGCAAAAGGTGCAACCCTGGTACACATGATTATACAAATGAAACAACAATCTAGAAGGAGAAAGAACAAAAACAAATAATTAGTAATGATAATCAAAACCAAGTATTTCTGATACATACCCTGCTCCAAATAGCAACAACCCAAAAATTAGCTTAGGCCATTGCTTCCTCACAGACCCCATGAGACCATGGAAAACTGATGCTAGAGTCAACTCAGTCCCATCTACATTAAAGGAGAAAAATGATGCAGAAAAGAAGCGAGAAGATTTCTTCGATAACGCCTTGGGAGAATTAAAGGGTGATGTCTCCTTAGTCAAATCCTTCTGCACATCCTGCTTTCTTGATTGAACCACATTCTTAGATTTTTCTGCTTCTAGTTCAGCTTCCTTAGGTGCGTCTCTACTTAACCTTCCATTCTCATGATCACTTGAATCATCAGATTGGTTCATGTATTCAAAATTCTGATTGCTTTTTCCAGGCAGACCATCTGGTAAAGGCTTGACAACAAAAGAATCAGCATCAGCTAGCACATTGCTGTCCCTTTCAACAGTAACATCACCAGAAACACCTTGGACAATATTCTCCTCCTCCACGATAGCCTCTTCACTCAGGGTCTGTCCTTGGATGGTTTCTGCATGATCAACATAAGAACTGGACAGAGATTTCTCTGCTTTCTGCAATGCAATCTCTGCATCATTCAGTCGTTGTGTGGCCTCAAGTTCAAAGGCAACAGCTTGTTCAGCTAAAAGCATTATGTTTGCTACATCCTCCTCTGCTTCCAAGGCACTCAACTGTGCTTTCTCTGCAACTTCGTTCAACTTGTCCACTTCCTTCTGCAACTCCTCCTTTTTACTCTGTAGGAACTTCAACTCTGCCTCACGATCTGTCATATTCTCTTGACATTCTTTAATCTCGTGTTGAGCAGCTAAAAGCACTTTTTTCTCTTCATCATACCCTTCCAATGAACCATCTCCTCCTTTTGCAGCCTCCAAAGATTCAACCACCACCTTAAGCCTTGCCTCAGCTATTGAAAGAGCCATTGTTGCTTTTTGAACAGCCTCCTTGGTAACAGCCTCTTCATTCACTATTTCCTGAATAGTATCGAGGGTAGAATTGACATCATTCCAAGCATTTGCTGCTTCATCCTGTAAAGCAATTGCATTTTCTGATATTCTCTGGGCCTTTTCCTCAAAAACGGTACTATTGAGATGCGCAACTTCCAGTTCTCTCGCTGCCTTTTGCAACAATTCCCTCAGTTCATCCACACTATGCACCTCCACTTCTTCTCTCCGCCTCTTTTCTTCTCTGGAACCATTTAACTCACCACCATCAACTCCTGAGCTCTCATCACCACTTTCCATGAATTCCACATTTCGACCATTACCGTTTACATATGCTGAAGAATCATTACTCTGACACCATGACTGAACTGCTCTTGACCCTTTAAAAACATAGTCAAAGCCACAAAAAGATGATAGTCTCAAATTTGAACTCCACAGTTGACTATCAAAACCTCCGGTGGATGATATATTCGAATTCTTAGATCCATTAGAAACAATACTTTTTTTAGTCTTCTTATTCAAATGCGACTTCAAAACAATTTTCGAATTACACAGAGAGTTACAGCCAAAGCCTCTGCTTTTAAACTGCAAATGCGAATCAAAATTATCCAAAATCTTATAACTCGTGCCTTCACAGCTAGGAAACACATTCAGCTGCTGAAAACTACAGGCAAAATCCATATTTCTAAACCCAATGTGGTAGATAACTCTATAGTGCACAAATCTTCATGCACCAGGTCGATAATACATTTCAGATACTCACTTCAGCCCCTAGTCAACACCTGGAGAAAGAAAATTAATTTCAGAAATGAAACGCATGTACAATATTACTGAATCCAGTCCTCATTACTTGCGTATAAAACCGATTTTAATTTTTCTCCAACCCTAGAACCACGTATACATGCATCAGGATGTTGCAAACACGCACCATACGCACATAAATTCATGTGTGTCTTGATACCAAAATAACGTGAGTGAATAGAAATTGTCACCCCTTTTGAGCTGCTAGCTACAAGCAACAATAATACTCGCAACGTGAAGGTAACAAGTATTTGTATATATACATTTATGCGGATGTACACATGCATACAGTCATGCAGCATGTATTTAGCATGCGAGTATATGCATATGTATAAGAATGACTGGACTAACCGATCATCAGAGGGAGCTTTGGAGAACGAGCTGAGAAAATCAATGGCAGAACTTCGGGTGTAAAATGACGGAACTACTAACAAATTGACTTAAATCTAAATTAATTGGACTACTATCATTTGCAGTGAGTAAATGTGAATTTTCTCTACAGTGCTTTCTCTCTCTACTTTCTCGCTGTTTGTTTGGGAGATAAGAAACGTCAAGAAAATGAGAGTTGGCCGAGAAAATATGATGATTGGTGGACTAATTTTCACTTGAGCGAATCCACAGAAATGGCTAGATTGATATTATTATATGTGCTAGGAATATCCTAATAAATCCTATTCCCACTCGCCTAGATCCGCGTGTGAAACACCACCCAGTGGTGCGTGCGCGACGTTAGATTTCAAATTTTTATGTGAGTAATCCAAGTGACGAAATATTAGATTTAAATTATTGAAATTAAAAAATTTGACTGTCATTAATTATTATATTATTTGTCTTAAACAGTGGTACAATGTTATTCAAATTTACTCACGTAGTGCGTCCTTTAATATAAATTACACTTTTTTATATATTTTTTTAAATATTTTTAACAGTTTTAACATTTTTTAAAAAATAAAAAAACACTAATATATTAATAATCACTTCTTTAATTATTAAATAAAAATAATTAAAAATAAAATATATAAGCAATTAAATTGAAAAGTAAACTTAAGTAACATAATATCATTTTTCTCTAATTTGTTTTATGTAATGCAATCATTAACAAATTTTTAAGACGACTTTTTTCTGTGAATGTTGTGAGGTTCGTAAAAAGTTTTAGATTGAGAAAGATTTTTTTGAGAGGATTTCTACTAGTAATAAGTTGATTTTAGTAGAGTGATGTTGTATACAATTTTAGAAAATTTGCATTTTAGAATGTGTAAGTTTTTCGCATTTTTTTTAAAAATATAAGTCAGCTATTAAAAAAAATATGTGAATTTCAAATTTATACACTTTTTTTTAAATAAAGTATATGAAATTTGAACAGTTTAAGACTGTAAATAATATTTCTCGTTTTAATATGTTTGGACCATATGGTTAAGCATGGTCCATTCATAAAATAATTGCTTACTCCTCTCTCTTGTAAATAGTCATGGGCTCAAGATCTAATTTTGGCCGAAGGGGGAAGAGGCTCCTCCTCTGCCGCCGCCGCCTCCTCCTCCCCCTTCCTCTCATTTTTTTCTTTCCCAATCCAATCACTTTATTTATCAAAATTTTTTTTGTTTAGTTTTATTTTACTGATTTCAAGAGCAAAAGACATAAATATATAGATCCTCCACAAGTCGAAAATCGTTATGATGAAAGTAATGATTATGCAAAAATTATCGTGTGTTGTTCTCACGCATCACTCTTTCAGATAACTCTTCTTGATATACACACACAAAATCACCAAACTCACCACTACTAAACACTTCAGATATAATCTTTATGATTGAAAAGAGATGAATGTATTGTCTTTACGAGCTGTCAAAAATTTCAAAGTCTATTGAAATTTATCCAAACTATAATTCATCATTTTTTCATCAATTTTATTGCTTTTCTTTTTTTATTATTAATTAAAATAAAAAAGAGTTCACCTCTTTGATGTTTGTTTGTACATAGAGGTTGATCCCTCTATTTATATGTGGGTGAGGTTAAATCTCTGTTTAGGTAAAGTATTGTCTATTGGAAGTTTATCTGTAAAAAGAATTAACAATAGTAAAAATCAAACTAGTCACAAAAAAGAAATATTGTACTAATGGAGCTCCAATTATATTATTTTAATTTATAATATTATGTTTGATATAATAATATTTTAGAATGTATTCGATTATAGATATAAATTTTTTTGATGAATAAATGATAATAATTTTTCTTAAAAAATAATTGCCTGCTCATCAAGTACTCATTCAAAGAAATATGGTGGTGTGATACTTGGAAGTAAGTAGTTGTTATAGTATATGAGTATTACCACCATGATTCTTGTGTTGTACTAAAGTTTTTATCAATATTAAGAAATTTATGTAACATGTTGAGCTAAATAGAGAATGTACGGTATGTCTATTATATAAATAGGAGAAGTGTTTCAGTCAAGATCATATAGTTTTATATGATATTTTAAATCTATTTTAATATAAAAATTATTTTATAATCTAACTATATTCATTTCAAATCATATCAATTTATAAATTTATTATTATTCAATCTCTTTATAGTTAAAATATTTATCTATAAATAGGTATGACATGATACACATAAATTATAAGTGATAGATAAAGATGACTAACCACTCATGATAAAATGTAATCATTGGTGTTAGGTACTAAGTATTGTATACCTGGAGGAGAGGCCGTAGTAAATGTCTCATTGAGAGACCATAATTAGTCTCTTAGAAGAGGTCTAAAAATTGCGCCCCAACTGATATTAATTAGTTTATAAACTGAGTTTTGTCAGTATTTATAGATTATATTTGTAAACTTCAGTTTTCCGATTTAATGATAAACCTATTTCTCAACAAAAAAAAAAAAAGTAATTGTATATCTGGATAGGAAATGATCCAACACTATTACAAATAAAATCGAAAGAATGTGTTTAGCCCATTCTTTCTAGAGAGTTGATGAAGATGGATAAGATTCAAAATCCCATTCTTTCTGTCTAGCTATATTGCTTTCTGGTCTCTGGTTGGTAATTCTTTTCCTTCTGTCTAGCCATACACTGCTATCGATTGAGAAGGGGATGGCTACGAATATATCTAGTCAGGGGGTGGGTTGCTTTGGTTATGGATTTGAGTGGCAAAAGTTGCCCCTCTTAGATTAGGGAAGGAATATGAACATAATTATGAAGCAAAAATGTGAAGAAATGGTGTGTACATTTGTGAGTAGGAAGATCAAGTAGAAATGGGTTATGAATTATGGTATCTCAAGATTCTCAACTCAATTAAAAATAGAACCCATTTTTGTGAGCTTTAACATATATAATTCTCCAACAAAAATTAATTGAAAAAAGTACATAATAAATACACTGCAAGCCCGGTGCTTAATTGTTACTTTAAAAACATGATCAATAACTTCAAAAGAATCTGTGAACAAGTTTGATATGAATTTCAACGGTATGAGAGGCTATGCACCCAACAAAAGAAAACGAATTAAGAAAGATCAAAGAAAAATTGCTTTTGTGTGTAGTCTTTGAAGTGCCTTCTCTAGGATTGCTCTTGTGTGTTGTCCTCAGGTTTGGGTTCGGGTTCGGGTTCCGACTTTGGGTCGGAATCTGCTGCTTCGGGAGGTGCCTGTTCATTCTTCTTGTGGGTAGCAGACTGCAGGACATGGTGGTAGTTTCCTTTCTCCATGAAGAGCTGAGCAAAATGGTGCTTGCAGTAGAGAACTCCATCAAGGGCAGCATATGAAGAATGTGTAAGATTGCACCCCCCACGAGCACACCTAAAACATGTCTTGTGGTAACATTCTCCTTCTAATGTCACCTATAAGGTAAAAAAAAATAAAAATAAAAACAAGATTAATTTTGCTTAAGGAAACATGCAATAAATATTTTATTTCATCTCACTATTCAAACGAAACTAAATAAAACATAGAGAATGGCTATTTTTCTTCTCTTAATACGCAATTAAATTTTTATGATCTTTCTACATTTCTTGAACGTTTCCATTTTTCATTAGTGATCTTTGTCTTCATGCACACATTTTATTGGGGTGATTTTTTTTTTTTTTTTAATAAAAGATAGAGGAAGGGAGGAATTATATACACTTGATATGTGGTCTAAAAGTAGCCTCAACTTCGAAATGCCAATATGTTTTTCTTTTTGGCAATGTGTGGTTAGCAGCTTATGTATATATGTGGTTAGAAATGTAAATACGCGCACACAACAAATGCCAATATGTGATTAGAAGGTTCTCCTAATTTATCTCTAAAGGATTTGACTACATTATTTTTAATTTTAACTTTATATTTTTAAAATTTCTAATAATGTTAATTACAATCGAGAATTTTTCTTATTTTCGTGTTATGACGTGATAATTTATGTGTGAATTTTAAAAATTTAGACGCGGAAAAATGGGAAAGAATGTATGTTGGATAAAATTAAAAACTACATGAAACCTTTTCAACCATATATGGCTAGGTTGATGACTTCAAGTTCAAACTCCATCCAAACCATGTGAAAAAAACCAACATACATAGCCTTATAGCAACCAACCTTTTCAAGAGGATACACCGTTTTGGAGCAAGTGGCACATTTGTCTTGGGTTCCACAGAACAAGGAAGAGAGCTTGCTTGGAGTCCTAGTCTGTCAAAGATTATATAAAATTTTATTATTTTATTTTTAATTACAAAATTTGATAAATTTGAGAAAGATTGATAAGCTTGCAGGATTAATTCACATGAAAAAATTGTTTTTTTTAATAGTAGGTTCTTCTTTTTTTCTTTTTTAAAGAGAGTGCATGTGGCTTGTACCATACTACTATATTTAATATTATTGAATAAGACTGTATATAATATTATTCAATAATAATAGATAATAAATATTACCATCTCGGCTTGCCTCTCAGAAGATTTTGCTGCACAAATTTTACAGCATAATTCAACATAATGTTAGAATCCGAGAGCCAAAAACAAAATAAAATAAAATAAAACCCGTATAAAAAATTTGTAAACAATCAAAACATAATAAAGGCATGAAAGCAAGATCTGACCTGTTTGAAAATTCTTGCTGAAATTGCCAGATTCCTTGAAAAGTTGCTCGAAATGAGGCTTGCAGTACAGGACTCCATCCATGGAAGAGTAGCTACTCATCTGTAAATAATTAATTATGGCTAATCAAAATATATATTAACTACTTTACAAAAAATATATATTTTTTAATTACAAAATAATTAAACAAAAATAATCTCACATATTGTTATGATTTATTAGATTATAAAATTATTTTTATTATAAAAAAAATATGACAAATTACATAAAAACATATATTCAAAATTAAATGCTTGTTAAATGGAGAGGGAAATTAGAACAATCCAAATTTCGAGGATGAAACTAGGGTAATTAAAAGAAAGAGATTCTACCGACAGAAATCCTTTGCAGTGGCTGCATTTGAAGCAGGATTTATGGTATGGTAATCCTTCAAGAGACATCATGTCTACAACATAGACAGTCTTGTCACAAACCTTGCACTTATCTAAAGTTCCTGTAAATGCCATTTTCTTTCTTCTTCTTTTTTTTTTCTCTCTCTCTCTCTCTTTGTAAAGCAAGATCTGAAACCTAGATGTTCTTAAGTTGAAGCTTGAAATATTATGTTTTTCTGTGGTTCAGATTGTCTGAGGATCAAAAGGAAGCTCAAGAAGAGAAAGCATGAACAGAGCTTGGAAACTATACCTCAGACAAATGGGATTGAACAAAGTCTTGGATTTTCCTAAACCACACTTATTTATATCAATTTTATGATGGATATGATAAATAGTTGTAAATGAAGGAGAAATGATTGGAGATCCCACTATTACGAAGTAATTAAAGATGGAAAATTAATGCTGTAATTAGGAAGAATCTATATGAATTGGGAGTGAAACCAGGTTGTTTGGTGGCTCTCTGACCTTTTCAATTGTCATCAAATGTTGGGATGGACAAGTTTTAAACCCCAACTGTTTTTTCCCTATATTTTGGTGTCTTGGTGGTTTTGTCGGTTAAAACATATATAGTTTCTTTTGCTTGTCAAATGTAAATATGGATGGATGCTCCTAATTCTAAGCATGTGAGACCATCTAGACGGCTCATCAAAGGTTGCAAAATTGATATTAATCATCATGTCTTGCTTGATCTGAGGCCCCAAATAACATTTTTTTAGCTGGCAAAGTGTGGCTTTTATTTTCTATTTCTAAATATTTGGTTTGTTATGCATTCAGTGATTTGCATTTTCTGTTTCCTTCATTTTTTTCAAGTATAACTACAATTATTTGTAAAATTTGTTGAATAGATTTATGTTTATCTTTATATTTATGATACTTATTGTTCTAATTGATATGCATCTTAGAAATCATATTTACCATATAAATAAAAACTACAGTAATACTAACAACAGAGAATACGTGTCTTGAATATAAACTTTTACCTAATATATATAAATATATATATATATATATGATTGTAATGATCTTTCTCTATGTTCAATAATTTTTCTTGAGTGTGGTTTAATATTTTCTTTGTTAATGTGATCAACATATTTAGACTATACCAAAAAATTAATAACCCTTATTTCTATTTCTTTTTACTAGTACAAACATGCACCATCTATTCTTGACCAATATATTTGTATTGTGGCTAGTTTCAACTGGCATCATCTATCTCTCAAATGGTTTCTTCATTATTCAACTTCCTAACTAGTTTCAACTTGCATCATCTACTTCTAAATCGCACTATTGAAGTGCCTAATTTCGTCGTAAAAAGTAGCTGAAATTGCTGCAATTAGTCTTTTGCATTGATTGCTAATTCGTTGTATGTTCGTTGCTATTGTTTATTCACTTTTTCTCTAACGCAAGGGATGAAGCTAATACGAATGCTCTAACAATGAAGACTTGCCCTTTCCTCTATCTTCTTGGCACCGTATTATATGAGCCAAACACAGTATACCGACATCAGCATTAGATAGCCTTTACCCTTGAATATCCTTCCTGCTCACTTCTGTCGGCCAACTTCTGTTACTTTTGTTGCCAAACTTGCTGCTTGGCGTGTTGCTATAATTGATTAATTCAGTTCTACCGTACTTTGGCTGAGACTTGTCGCCTCTTGTTTGAATTAAGAGATGAAATAAAATAAAATAAATTGAGATAAATTCTAAAAATAAAATAAAATATTATTAAAATATAATTTTTTTAATATTATTATTATTTAAAAATTTTAAAAAATTGGATTAAAATTTAAAAAAATTATATTAAAATATAAAAAAATTAAATAAAGATTTAAAAGTATAATGATAAAATTGAAATAATATGAATTGAAATTATCTCAACTCTCAATTCAAAACAGCACTGAGAGAAAATGTAATGGATGGAATGCAGAGGAAAAATCACTTTTTTTGGTTAAATATATTTTAGTAGTTATATATAATATTTTAATATATCTACTATAATAAATAATAATGAAATAGTTTAAATTAAGATATTTTATGAAATTAGAAAAAAAAATATAAAATTTGAATAAAAATATTTAAAATAAAAAAGTTGTTTTAATATAATTTTTGTTTTAAAATTAAAAAATAGTATAATTTGTTTGTTTTATTTGAGATTTTGGAAAAGTTACGATAAGAGAATGAGTGATAAAAATAGTAAAGATTTGAAAAATAAAAGTATTTTATGTTTGAGTGATATGTGAGAAGAACATACCTAACAAATACTTTACAATAATTGTGTTGTCAAATGAATCCTTAAGCTTATTAGGATAAGAAAATCAATTTTTATTATAAAGCATACATTTCTTATTTTCAAAAAATATTTCGTTATATTTAAAAAAACCTCTCAAATTGACACGTGTGCAATCTTTGATTGGTTTACGTAAGCATAGTTTGGATAATGAATTGAGATAAAATAAAATAAAAATTGAATAAAATATTATTATAATATTATTTTTTTATTAGAAAAAACTAAATTGTTTATTATATTTTATTTTAAAATTTAGTTCTAATTATAATGATTAAATAAGATGCGATCAAATGAATTGAGAATATTTTATTATCTAAATCAGGTTGTAAATGTGAATGGTGAAAAAATTAACGCAAGCTCTTATATTTAAATAGTAATGTTACATACAGTCATGAAATGCGTGTGCAAGCGCTACACAATCATTTTGAAAAAGAGTGGTGTATATTATTAAATTTTAATTTTTTATGTAGATCCTATATTTATGTATTTTTTTAAAATAAATTATGTGACATTTGCCTACTTCACGACCCAAATATCATTCACATCTTTAAAATTATCAAACTAAAGAAACTCACACCCCTTTATCTAAAAGGCTTTGTTAAGAATGGGAAGCGATGTCTCATGTAAAGCCTATGACAATTGTTGTGTGGGTTCCCTCCTATTTGGAGGATATCCCATGTGGGATCATTAGACTCACATGGAAAAAGAGTTTAGGCTCAAGTTTATTAAGGTTTTAAGCCTTTATATTGTCTCTATGTAGGTAGAGAGTGAAAAAAAGAGGAAAAAAAAAAGTGTGCAAATAAGGGAAGGGGAAGAGTCCCTCAAAAATAAGAGAACTCATTCAGTTTCAATCAAAAGTTTTGATCGGAGTTGTATGTAACCCAATTGAGTTGAAATTTTGCAGTAGAGAACTCCATCGAGGCCAGCATATAAAGAATGTGTAAGATTGCACTCCCCACGAGCACACCTAAAGCATGTCTTGTGGTAATATTCTCCATCTAATGTCACCTATAAGGTCTAAAAAAAAAGGAAAACAAGGTTAAATTTGCTTTAAGGAAGTATGCAATAACTATTTTATTTCATCTCACTATTCAAACGAAACTAAATAAAACATAGAGAATGGCTATTTTTCTTTTCTTAACACGCAATTAAATTTTTATGATCTTTCTACATTTCTTGAACGTTTCCATTTTTCATTATGATCTTTGTCTTCATGCACACATTTTATTGGGGTGATTATTATTTTTTTTAATAAAAGTTAGAGGAAGGGAGGAATTATATACACTTGATATGTGGTCTAAAAGAAGCCTCAACTTCGAAATGCCAATATGTTTTTATTTTATAATTACGTTAACGTTGAAATCATTTACCTTTTCTGTAACTTTAGTTCATGGAAGCATTATGATCTCTTATTATGTGCAGAATTCTCACTTTCCTGCTTTTATTTATTATTTTGCAAAGATGTATATCTGCACAAAATATACTAATGTCTTGTCTTTGATCATCAGGTACTGGGTGCCTTTTAGTACTTATTTTCTATCGAACGAGAGACCGCTTGCTGGTACATAGCCTGCAAAAAGCAAAATGGCCAATGTATCCCAAGTTCTTCCAGTTGTAGCAGCGGAGTTTCCAAGCCCACAAATCACACATTCTTAAATTAGTAATTATAAAATAAAAAATATTTTTGGAATAAAATATCATCCACATATTTAAAATTATCAAATTAAAGAAAATCACACATATTTATCTAAAAGGCTTTGTTAAGAATAGAAGACGATATCTCATATAAAATTCAAGACAACTGTTGTGTGGATTCCCTCCTATTTAGATGATATCTCATGTGGGATCATTAAACCTACATAGAAAGAGGGTTTAAGCCCAAGCTTATTAAGATCTTAAGCTTTTGTGTTGCTTCTATATTGGTAGAGAGTGAAAAAAAAAGGGTGAAAATAGGGGGAGGGGAAGAGTCACTCAAAAACAAGAGAACTCGTTCAGTTTCAATCAAAAGTTTTGATCGGAATCGTTTGTGGCCCGATTGAGCTAAACTTTTGCAGGAATGTTTACAATTTGAGGCTCGACAATCTAAACAGTGGAAATCAGATTTGGAGTAGTATTTCTGATACTCGAGATCAGTAACGCATTTTTTGGTGAGGTCTGTTCTAATCACAATTTTTAGTTATCAAAAAAGTGTTTTTCTTGAAATTATTGTTGATTGCATGCATCTAATGTTATTTAGAGAGAATATTTGTATACACAAATATTGTTGATAGTGGAAACTTTAACTGGATTAAGTCCCATGATTTTTTCTTTTGCATTGAAGGATTTTCACGTAAAAATTTTGACTTTAGGTGTGTATGATTTTACTTTATATTTATCTCTATTCAATTTCTTCTTAACAGGTTCATACAAAGTGAGAGATAATTATTTCTGCTATTTAGATTTCTCCCAACAACAATCTCCTTCTTAAATAATGTGAGATTTACTTTAATCTCTCACTTGTATGCTGATCTTTGTCGTGTCTTACAAATGGACCTCATTGGATCAAAAAGTTGAGCATATTGTTGAAAAGTTTGACTATAATATTATAAAAAAGTTTATGTACCATTTTTTAAAATGTTTTATTAAGAAGAAAAAAAATTAAATCATATAAAGTTTAAGATAATATTCTTCTTAAACTATGTGAATTTTCCTTTACAAACCACAACTTGTTACCGGTCATGGATAGAAAAAAAAATACATGGTCCTAATCTAAATAACGCAAACGACTAGAGAACAAAATTTCCAATTATACTTAGTTTTAATTGCAAAATCATTATTTCGGTTTTAAAATTCTTACAAATTGAGGTGAGGACCGTTTGAGCACTTAAAGTAAAATCAAATTAGTGAATAATAATAAAATAATTTATAAATAGTATTAAAATAATTTAAATTAAAGTATTTTATTTGATTTTGGATAAAAAGAGATAAATAATTTAATATTATTTTTATTTTGAAGTTTAAAAAGTGATATTAATATTCATGTTTTATTTTGAAATTTATAAAAAATTATAATGATTAGATAAAAAAAATAAAGATTTAAAATTTAAAAAAATAATAATATTTTGAAAAATAATCTAGAAATTTTCATCTCTATGTCATTTAGGGTTCATTTGGTTGATGAACTCATATGTGAAGAGTTCATTTTTAGAATACCTTCAATTAGGAGTGATAATATGTTATACAATCCGTTAACCCAACACGATCATGACATGATAATAGCGGATTAGAATTTAATATTAACGGGTCTCAGGTCAAAACGGATTGACCTGTTAAGACATGATTGCTTAATGGATTGATAGCGGGTCAACCTGTTTTGACCTATTATGATACGTTAAGAAAGTTAAATTTACAATTATACCTTTATACCTAAAAGTAAAATTGTTAAAATTTAATTTTGATATTTTTATTCTTTAAATTGTAATTTCAGACTTGTAGTTAGTGTTATAATTTTTATAGATATTCTAATTTTAAGATTTATATAAAATTATGCTAAATTTAGTCAAGTTAAATGAGTTAATTTTGGGTACATTCAACACATTTACATAAATAAATTGAAACGGGTCGTACTGTGCCGTGTTAACCTATTTCGTAATATTCACTAATGGGTCTAAACGGATTGACACGACACGACACGACATGACATGTTATGTTAACCGGTCGTGTTAGAATTTGAGATTTTGACACGATAAGTTTAA
The DNA here is from genome assembly GCA_036898215.1 of Platycarya strobilacea. NCBI lineage: Eukaryota > Viridiplantae > Streptophyta > Magnoliopsida > Fagales > Juglandaceae > Platycarya > Platycarya strobilacea. The sequence continues at coordinate 8,828,469 of CM072545.1, forward strand.
CGGGTTGGGTTAGGGTTGATCTATATAGTATAATATACATGTCTTGATACGACATGAACACAACCTATTGACACGATTTGACACCCCTACTTTCAACATCCAAGTTAGACAAATTTATCAAGCACCATGGCAAAAGTTTGGAGGAGTGATGGATGGGTTCAATTTTTTGAAGTGGGATCCAATCAATTCCTTATTGAATTCAGTCAAGATGGTGATAGGAAATAAGTACTAGAAGGAAGGCCCTGGTCTTTTGGCTCCAGGTGCACAATATGACACTTGCATGCATGATGTTGAATGTGGAGAATGATATTGATGGCAATGTTGGACATGTGATAAAAGTTTTAACAGATGATCGTGGGAGTGCATGGGGTTAGTGTATGTGCATAAGAATTGAATTAGATATTCCTAAACTCCTTACGAGGGGCATGTTTCTAAATGTGAATGACAGAAGATTCTGGGTTACTTTTAAACATGAAAGGCTTGCCATTTTTTGTCTGAAGTGTGGTGTGATTAGCCATACTAGAAAAAACTGTCCCCAATACACCATGGATGCAAAAAAAAAGAACCAATATGGAGCTTGGCTTCGAGTCTTTGCCACAAAAATAATAGATTTCATTCACAAAAAGTACAATGATGGGTCAAAATAGCATGATGGTGCTCCAGAGCAGCCATGGAAGAAAAGCAGTGAGGTCAATGATGAAGATCAAAACGGAAACTAGGAAAATCAGACGGATTTTAAGGCAACCAGTAAGAAAAATGTAGACGTTATGGTAACTGTTATAGATAAGGAAGGTTTAATACAAGAGGAGGATTCTATTGCAGTTTGTCAAGAAGTTAATAAAGAAAGATTCTCAATAGTCGAGAAGAAAGATGCCCAAAATCCTATCACTAATTTATTAGTCATTCAATCATGCCCTTTAGTTGATCTTGGTGTTAAAAGGTCAGTAATAAATCCTGAAGTTTTTGAATTTGGATAAAGGGCCTTGCCAACTCTGCTAAGGTTATTAAACGGAAACTAATTTAATGGCTCAAGTTCATTCATTAGACCAATTCATAGCTAATCAGGTGCAAAGTTTAGAACATTCAAAGAGAAAGGCTAGTTGGAAAAGGAAGGCGAGAGATAAGTTCTTTATTGCTGTCAAATATGACTTTATGGATACCGATGAAGTTTCTGGTAGCTATAAGAAGAGAGGCACGAGTTCTTCAATGGAGACGTTAGGAACAATTTGTTATAAAAATACCCAAAACAGAAGAGATGAAGGAGATGGATGTCAATCAAAATGATAAGGTAGTGGCTGGTTCCTAACATCACCTAGCCAAATGAGTTGTCTTAGTTGGAATTGCCCAAAACTTGGAAACCCTCATACAATCAATAATTTCTAGCAAATGGTGCAAAGTAAGATCTTATATTTTATTTTCTTAATGGAAACAAATGCAAGAGGAATAAGGTAGAATTAATCAAAAGGAAACTGAAATATAAAAATAGTTTTGTTGTTGACTGTCAATGCCTTAGTGGATGACTAGATTTTTCGTGGTCCAATGAATTCAAAGTTGAAGTGTACTCGTAGATTAAGCATCACGTATCTCTTTTGATCAAAGGTGTTGTTAATGGAGGTAATTGGTTCTTAATTGGTTTTTATGGCTCTCCTTCCATTGCAAACAGAACTGAAAGTTGACAACTCTTGAAAGCTCTTAATCCTGGCCAATGATGAGAAAAATGGTGGTACTCCAAGACCTTTATATCAGATGGAACCATTTAGAGAAACTGTTGATCTCTATGGACTAAATGACATGGGTTATGTTGGAGACAAGTTTACCTAAACAAATGGAAGACATGGAACATCATTTACAAATGAGAGGCTAGATAAAGCCTTTAGTAATCTCACATGGTTTGATCTATTCCCTTGTCACTAAGCTCACACAATCCCTACTCTTAGTTGCAATCATAATACCATATTGGTATCTCTAGAGCATAATGTAAGGGAACAAAGAAGAATTAATAATCTGTTCAGATTTGAAGCAAATTAGGTACATCAAGAGGATTGCAACTAGTTGATTAAGAGAGAGTGAAGTATTCCTTGAATGATAGACACAAATTCTCAAAGCAGTCATGGACCCGAAGCAGGAGTGACAATTCCCAAAAAGAAATGCAAACTAAGCTGAACAAGATTACCAACTTGTAAGAAAGGAGCAATGGACATCTAAATGAGCAAATTCAGCAACTAAAAAAAGAAGTGGATGGTTTACTTGAAGAAGAGGAGTTGAAATGGAAATAAAAGGCAAAACAAAGATGATTAAAGGATAGTGATAGAAACACTAAATATTTTCACCAATGTTACTCTCAAAGAAGGAAAACAAACACCATCAAGAAACTTCTAAATGACTAGGAAAATGAAATGAATTCAAATGAGGGAATTAGTGAACTATTCCAAAATTTCTTGAAGCAATTACTTTCTAGTTTAGCTCCTACTAATATTGAGCATTGTTTTGTTGAAATGGAACCTCAAGTAACAGATGGAATGAATTCCATGCTAAGTCAAGCCTATACTCAAAAAGAAGTTAGAGATGCAATTTTCCAAATGGAAGGACTAAGCTCTTCAAATCCCGATGGGTACGTTGCTCTATTCTTTCAAAAGTATTGAAAAACAGTAGACTCTCAGGCAGGGGCGGAACCAGAATTTTGTGTTTGGGGGGGCCGATCGATAAAATATGCAATGAATGTAAATTTTATAAGGATGATCATCAGTGATAAAAGTGTCATGTTTTGTTATTACCGAGTTTTCTAAATGTATATTAATCTTCGAATTGTTGACGTGTTTATTTTTAAATCAATTATTTTTAAGTAATTGCTCATTTTTCTATGATTTAAGAAAAATTTATAGATTAAGAATAAATTAAAAAATTTTATAATAAGTAATGATGTAATACTGTTAAATTGTTAACAAACTATATCTCATAATCATACAAGTTAGACTGAAATTAAATAAGTGAGTATAATCAATTAATTTTACAATCATATAAATTTATAATCAATTTTTTTATTAGAGTTAAACTGTTAATTGAGTAACTGTGAGATTATGTGAGTTGAAATTTGAGTTTAAGTGAAATTAAAAGTTAGAATATAAATGGATATATATTAAGATTTAGATAAATAATTTTACAAAAAAAAATTGGGGGAGAATTTTTATTTATGTTTAATTTGAGAGAGAATTTTAATTATATATATAATTATATATATTTATATTATAAATTAATTTTAAAAAAACTTTGGGGGGAGGGGGCGGTAGCCCCCCCACCCATAAGTTGGGTCCGCCCCTACTCTCAAGTCTATAATGCTGCCCTTCCTGCTCTTAATTCCAATGTGGATATTTCTGTTATTAATAGCACTTTAATCACTCTCATTTCAAAGAAAGAATCTCTTTCAAACGTCTTAGATTTTAGGCATATATCTCTTTGTAATGTCATTTACAAGAGCATATCAAAAGTTATTTCTAATAGGCTTAAGCTTGTATTGTCTTCCATTGCTAGTCCCACTCAATCAAGTTTTGTACATGAAAGACTCATTATTGATAATGTCATTATGGTATTAGACAATGCATACTATGAAAAGCAATATGAAAGGAAGAGAAGGCTATATGGCATTAAAGTTAAACATGAGTAAGACATATGATAGAGTGCAATGAAGTTTTCTAAGGATTGTTTTACATAAAATGGGTTTTCCCCCTTAATGGATAGATTTGGTGATGAGATGCATTGAAACAATCTCTTACTCAATTCTTATTAATGGTGTCCCTCGAGAGAGCTTCAAACCTATTTGTAGTATTAGACAAGGTGACCCTATCTCTCCATATATGTTTATCCTTGTAGCTGAGGCACTTAGTAATCTGATTGTGAAAGATGAATCTAAGGGCCTAATTAATGGCCAAGGGGAAGTTTAGGATTTTTCGTCTATTTTTTGTCGATGATAGTCTACTATTCTATAAAGCTAATGCCATGGAATGTGAGAATTTATTTGGTTTTCTCAAAAAGTATGAGACAGCTTTAAGTCAAAGACTTAATATTGAAAAAACTACAATAATTTTCAGCAAGAACACTAATAGAGCAGCCCGAGATTACATTCTCTCTATTGTTGGTGTTAGAATTGCAATGACATATGAAAGATACCTTGGTTTGCCATCTATGGTGGGTCGAGATAAACAAAAAGCCTTCTAAGGAATAATTGATAGAGTTAGAATGAGAATAAGCAATTCCAAGGTAAAAACTTTGTCACGGACAGGTAAGGAGATTTTTATCAAAGTTATAATCTAAGCTTTACCAACTTACACTGTGTCTATCTTCAAACTTCCAAAATCCTACTAAGAAATCTTAATAGTATTAATCAGAATTTTTGGTGGGGGTAACATCAACATAAACATAAGATTCATTGGATTCCATTGAACTTGATGGAGAAAGCCAAATCAACAGGTGGATAGGGGTTCAAAGGCTTAGAGCACTTCATACTACCATGTTTGACAAACATTGTTGAAGAATTATTCAAAACCTTGAGTCATTAGTAGCCAAGATGCTTCAAGCAAAATACTTCTCTAGTTCAAACCTTCAGACAACAAAGTCGGGTTCAAGCCCTTCTTACATTTGGAAAAGCATCATTTCAACTAGAAAGACTATTGTAGATGGCACGTTCTGGAGAGTTGAAAATGGATCTGGCATTCAAATTTGGGATGATAAATGGCTCCAATCATCTTGCCCAGGAAGGTTATAATTCTAATAAGAAATCTGGACAACAAGGCCACAGTTTCAGCATTAATCGATTTTAAGTCCAAGCAATGGAAGAGAGATTTAATTCTAGAGACCTTTGACTCAGAAAATCATATATCATTTTAAAGACCCCTCTCAGCACACTAAATAGAAGAGAAAAGTTGATATGACAAGGCTCTCAATCTAGATATTCTTTAGTCAAAAGTGCATACCATTTCTTTCAGTCCTTAGAAGAAAACTCTATTGGACAAGTCTCGAGTAGTAACAAATTCAAAAGGCTTTGGCAACAATTATGGAAGCTTAAAATTATTCCAGGGGACAAAATGTTTATATAGCGAGCATATCATAAAAACTTTGCTTACTCAACTGAATTTGTTCAAGAAAAAGGTTGTTGATAAACCATTGTGTCCAATCAGTGATATGAATGAGGAATTAGTTGTGCATGTCTTATGGAGATGTAATGCTGCAAAAGATGTTTGGGGTAGTTGCTCAAAAAAACTACAGAAACACAATTTTTCATAATTGTTGTGTCCAATCTTGCCTCAATCTTCAATGTTGTTGTTGTTTGAGGCTCTCGAATTATATGGAAGAAACTATTATGCAGGAGTGCAGGAGTTTGTTCTAGTGGCAAAGAAAGTCTAATGGAAAAGAAATAGAATTGTCTTTCATAATGAAAAGTTCCACCCCAATTCTATTATTAAAGATGCTCAAAATACATTGCGTCTTCCAACTGTGGAAGAGGACATGAACATTTCCAGTCATAGTGTAACTTGTAGCTCCCTTGATGTGTGGTCTCCCCCTCTACTTAAATGATTCAAAATTAATTGGAATGAGGCTATGGACAAATCAAATGGTATGATTGGGATTTGTATTTGTGTGAGAGACAATGATGGATAGATAATTGCAATTATGAGGCTCATGAAGATAATATTTCCAAACCCACTTCTTGTTTAAGGCATATGGTGCTTTGCAGGCTATCAACTTTAGCTTGGATTTGGAACTAAGGTAGATTATAGTTGAAAAAGAATCACTTCAAGTGATTAAAGGCTTAAAAGATTAATTTGAAACTTGGATCAGCTCTAGTATGTTTGTGAATGAAGCAAGAATTATGTTAAACAATTTTACCAAGTAGAATGTTTCTCATGTTAAGAGAAATGGTAACAAAATGGCTTACTTGTTGACAAAAAATGCTCTATCCATTTCAAATATGATTGTAATCATGGAGGAAACTCCTCATTGTATCTCATTTATATTATAATGAAATGTGATTAGAGTTTTTCCTTTAAAACAAAATGTAACTAAGTTAATTTATGGAGTTGTTTTTGTGTAATCTATTTGTGGCTATAACATTATTTTTCATAAAAAAAACTCAATTCAACTTTAATAAATGTATTATTGTTATCAATTATTAGGGGCGGTCCGCTCCCCCTTAATTATTTTGTGAATGACCCCACCACCATTATTTTAAGTCTTATACAGTAACTTGCATAGTAATTTCAACGCCTATAAATATAGGTTTCAGTTGTTATAAAATTCATAAGAAAATATATAGAAAGAAGAAAGTTTCAGAGAGTTTTTTAAAAGTTTCTTTTATATTTCTCTTGCAATAGTAGTAGTTTTCTTTTTAGTTTTATAACACGTTATCAGTACGAGATTCTATCGATACTGAAGCTAGTGGTCTCCTACTTCAAGTAAGTTTTTCAATATATTATTTGCAGTATTCGAGATAAATATTAAAAATAATATTGCTGAATATTACTTAATAAAATTCTACTTTTATTCTTATGATAATGTGAATATATTTCTTAAATTTATAGATCTATTTTTGTGATATAATGTCAAATTTTGAAATTTATTATTATTGACATTTCTAGAAAAAGTTATATATCTAGGATCCTTGATGAAATTCATTTGGATATGATAATGAACTTGGGAGATACAATCATAGAAGAAAATCATGTGTCTCTGAAAGACCATGCTATGTATCTCATGATGAAAAATCATCTTGCTGTGTGAAATGAATTAAGAGAGAGATATGAACACCAGAAGATGTAACCCTCTCAAAAGATCATTATGATTTATTGCACCTGAAGTTACAAGATTTTAAGAGTGGTATTGAATATTCTGCACTTTTTAAAATCAGCTCAATATTAAAATTATGCAGTGAAAATGTCACTGATGATGATATATAAAAGAAGACATATTATTTTTCGTACCTCGAATGTGCTCCTGCAGTAGCAATATCGAGAGTGAAAGTTCAACAAATATTCTGAACTTTTATTTTGTCTTCCAGTGATTGAGTTAAATAATGAGTTTTTGTTAATAAATCACCAGTTACGTCCTATTAATGATATTGAATTTACACAATTCTCAGAAGTGAACGGTGCATCCTTTGAAAGGAGTTAGGGGTATAGACATGATAGAAAAATTATAGAAGTGTTGGTCCAAAAAACGACAACATTAAAGATGATAAAAATATATCATATCATCAGAAGTAATCCAACTCAGAGAAGGGTAAATGCCTTTAGAATAATTCTTCATAGAAAGATAAAGATATTTGTCATAGATGTGGTATGATTGAACAATAGTCACGTACCTGTTGTACGGCCAAGCACTTGATAAGCTTTTATATATAAGCTTATTAATATTTCATCAAGTTTTAAAATAATGAAATATCGGTGCCTGAAGCACGATAGAAATTATTTGGAATAATAAAACCCTGTCTAAATTTGATTCTCTTACAAATAAATGTGAATCAGAAGTTCAGAGGATTATCTATCTGTAAAGTGTTGCAAATCAATTACATGATGTATTTACTGACACTAAAAGAGTTATAAAATTATATATTACTGCTGTTAATGTTTAAGCAATAATTGAAATCTCCGAAGGACGAGTTGTTAAAATAGTAATAAATGAGTCTAAAATACGTCTAAAGCGTTGAAGACCTATTGGTACACAAAAGAAAAAAAATCGGTGCTCATGAAGAGACCGTATTTTCTGTATAAAATATAATCCTCTTGAAGAGGAAACCTTCTGAAGAGTGTAACTCCTGAAGAGTATAATTCCTGAAAAGTGTAACTCCTAAAGAGGTAACTTCTGAACAGTATAATTCCTGAAGAGAAAACTCCTGAAGAGTACAAACCTCCTGAAGAGGAACCTCCTGTAGAGGTATTTCATGAAATGTTTTCCCCTGAATGAGGAACAATGAGATCTCAATACATTTCATAAGTACTGAAAAATTTATGGATAGAAACAAAACTATTGTCGACAACATATATGATAACACTTGACATTACCAGAAGTAATGAAGAAAGTGAGCCAAAAACCATCGAAAAATGTCGACGTAGAAATGATTGGCCAAAATGGAAAGCAATTATTGAAACTGAATTAAAATCGCTAGCAAAGCGATAAGTATTTGGACCTGTTGTCCAAACAACAAAAGGTGTAATGCCTATAAAATATAAGTGAGTATTTATACGAAAGTGTAATGCAAAATGAAATTGTGCGGTATAATTTGTCGCACAAGATTTCCTGCAGAAACTCGAGAGCAGTTATGAGGAAACATAATTCCTTGTTATGAATGCAATCACATTCATATTTTTAATCAATTTAGTTATTACAAACGGATTAGATATGCAGTAGTGAATGTGGTCACTGCATATTTATAAGGATCATTAGATCATTACATATATAAAGATATACGATACTTGAAGCATCTAATCCAAGTACATTTAGGAGTATGTACTTTATAAAGTTTCAAAGATTTTTATATAGGTTAAAGTAATCCGGACGCATGTGGTATAATTGAATCAACGAGTATTTATTGAAAGAAGGATTTAAGTATAATCCTATATGCCTATGTGTTTTATCAGAATATGAATTTGTCATTATTGCAGTTTACGTTAATGATTTACCTTGTTAGAACTCCTGAAAAGATCACAAGGGCTGCTATAAATTCAAAGAATGCATTTGAAAAGAAAAGATCTTATTATTCAATTGATAGATGAGTTACAAGAATTTGAGACTTCTAACCTCATCTCTTAAATGCATTTGCTCTTCATAAAGCAATATACCATCCTTATCTAAAAGATTAGGCAGTCGAAATGAAGAGGCAAGTAAGAATTTTAAATCCTTATTCTCTTGCTTTAAGTTTGCAATTTTTCTGTCAGACTCTTAAACGAGTCGTTGAAGTACGGAAACCTTCTCGTTAAACTCCTCAATCTCACGATTTTTGGATTGTAATCGGTTGGAAAATCCAATAATAGAGGAGGAGTATCGGGTGCCGAGAGTCACCAGCTCATAAACGGCTTCACGATCTGACTTATTAGTCAGATCATTCGCTAGCTGTAACATGACACTTATGGAAGATGCATGAATAATTTGTAATTGAGGTGAAGGACACCTGATATGTTGATAAAGAGAAATAGTAAAAGGAAATTGACGAGCCATTGAAAATTTGTAAAATAAGAATACAAATATAGATGAATTATAGATATGAGAAGAAGATTTGATGCGTACTAAATGAAACTAAAGACGGTTCTTATAGAAATGGCAATAAGAATAAGACAAACCATCATCTCTTCAAATCTCGCTTTATAAGATATGCTGGATGCATAATTTCAAAAGCCAACGAGATTAATTACAGCTATCCCTATTTTCTTATAAACGCTGAACATCTGCCGTTAGCTGCTGTTGTTGACTTTGTATCTGAGCTCTCTCTCGTTCTAGCTCTTCTACTCGTGTTTTCAGGTCACGAGAATACCAGTCTACAAGTTTCTTCATTTCCTTGTTTTCTTGTCTTAAATCTTTATTTTTTCTATCTTTAGTTGCAAGCGTCTGATGCAATTCAGATATTTGAGTTTTAAGATGATCAACCTCACTTATTCTCGCCAATAGCCTCTGAGATATAGTTGTAAGAAAGGCATCATATTGAGCACTGAGGGTTCTTGATGCTGCAACAATTTCAGGATCAGAATTACTAGAAAGATATATCTCTGCTCCTATCATGGTGTTTACAGTTTGAGGAGAAAATATAAGTGGTTGAGGTATAAAAGGTTCATGGTTTAAATCTGGAACATTAGAATTTCTATCAGACATAATATCGTTCTGGATGAACAACAACTGAATCTATGAGGAATGCGAGATCTTTTTGCTGGAGTAAACCAATGGTAAAATTGGTTATATTTAAACAACAACCCGACGTTTTCAAATCTCTTCAAGATCTCGTTTGTCCACAATGTCAAGCGGATTTGATTTTCCGCCGAACCGATAATATTAGGCCTCAAAGCTTTTACAGCTTTTATCATACATGAATGGTTTCCAATGTTATTTCCGTCGTATATAAACAAGTTCTCCTTAATAACGCCGAATGAGAGGGAGAAAATTTTAGATCAAAATATTATTATGTTCTCTCTAATGCATTATTTAGATGGAAATCATGTTTGAATTCATAATCTGTTATATATGCTAAAATAATATTTACTTATTACTTGAAATACTAATGTATATTATTAGGGGGAGTTTAAGTATTACTGCAGGTATCAGATTTCTATTAAATTTGTCAACCAGATATAATTTTTCATCTTCAAATCACTCAGAGATTATTGCAATTCATGAAACAAGTCGAGAGTATATTTGGCTGAGATCAATGACTCAACAGGTATTTCATAATCAATGATAGCTCAACAATTTTATACAAAAATAATGCTGCTTCTATCATTCAAATCAAAGGAGGATATATCAAAGATACGATCAAGTGATAATCTGGCATATTTATTTACGAAGGCACCACCAACTGCGACATTCAAGATAATTGTGTAAAATATTAAAATGTGAAGACTCAAAAATCTATCATCATGCACTTTTCAAGGGGAGTAAAAGTCCTGAAGACTTGTGCTGATTGTACTCTTTGTCCTTCGCTAAGGTTTTGTCCCACTGGGTTTTCCTTTGCAAGGTTTTAATGAGGCAATCTTAAAGCACTTATGGATACATAAGAAGACTGTACTATTTTTCTTTCGCCATTGGTTTTTTTCCCACTTGGTTTTTCCTTGATAAGGTTTTAACGAGGCAGATTCTTTATGGGTGGTCATTTAAGGGGGAGTGTTATGAATTATTAGGGGCGGTCTCCACTCCCTTAATTATTTTGTGAATGACCCCACCACCATTATTTTAAGTCTTGCACAGTAACTTGCATAGTAATTTCAACGCCTATAAATATGGGTTTCAGTTGTTATCAAATTCATAAGAAAATATATAGAAGGAATAAAGTTTCAGAGAATTTCTTTTATATTTCTCTTGCAATAGTAGTAATTTTTTTTTAAATTTTATAACAATTATCAAATTTTTAACTTTTTCATTAAATATGTCTTCGTCAACTTCTTTAAAAAGCTAAAGGAAGATTATAATGTAGCATATTAATGCCATATATTAGTTTTTGAGTGAGTGACAATCTCGGACGTAGCATCAGTACGTCTCGTTGACTAATAAAATATTGACACGTAACATCTTATTATATAGTAAGGGAAATGCTATTATATCGCCTTATTTTATATCTTCATTTTGAAATTCACATATTTATTTTTTTTAATTCTTTTTTGATTAAAAATTAATAAAAATGACTTTTACTATATTGATATTTTTATAAACATATTTAAAATATATTTAAAATTAAAAGCAAAAAAAATACAAATACAAATTACACTAAGAGCATATTAAATAGACAAATTAAGAAGGTCACTACTATGTGCATAATGTCCTGATAATTTTCAATTATTTAAGTAGAACTTATAGTTGTATAGACCTTATAGTTTTATACTTCAATAGCTATTTACTGTTTGGTAATCATTTATTTAAATCACTTTAAAGTTAGTTACAGTAACTTTTTTAAAAATATATAATTGTCTACAAGAATTTTTTTTGATAAAAATTTCAATTTGGTAATTTTTGAAAAATTTGGCTTTTAGTGTTAGAGCGTGTTTTGGAGTTGCATTTCAAAGTTTAAAAGATTCTTTTAATTGCTTAAAAGCACTTCTAAAAAAATGACATATTTAATAATTTTATAAAAGATGTTTTAATCAATTAAAAAAAGCTGAAAGTTTGCTTTTTAAAAATTACTAAATTAGATCTTTTATCAAAAAACTCTTACAAATAATTGTATATTTTTTAAAAATTACTGTAACTAATTTTAAAAGCTTTTAAATATATGTTTGCCAAACAATAAATAGCTTTTGAAATATAAAGTTTATTATTTAAATTATAAGTTATAAATCCTAAAATTATAAGTTACATTTTTTATCACAATTTTAAATATGTATAGATTTTTTAAGTAATTAAAGAGTTCTTTTTTTTTTATAAATTTATCAAACATATCATTTTTTTAAAATACTTTAAAATCATTAAAATATTTTTTAAATTTTGAAATACAATCCCAAATACACCGTTAAAATGCAAAAACAAAGGAAAGTTGAGAGTCATTGTGCAAATTTAGATATATGTTTACCAAACATATCATTGCACTTTAAATACATATTTATGAAATAATAAATAGTTTTAAATATAAAATTTATTATTTAAATTATAAGATATAAATCTTAAAATTATAAATTATATTTTTTACTGTAATTTTAAACATATATTTAGATTTTTGAAGTGATTAAAATATCTTTTTATAAATTTGTTAAATATGTTATTTAAAAAAAAAAATATTTTTAAACTATTAAAAGTACGTAATTTCAAACACAACCTTAGAACGCAAAAACGAAGGAAAGCTGAGGTTCATTGTGCAAATTCAAAGACAGTGTCTCATTTGTGATGATGCCCTAGGATGCTCCATTAGGTGTCAGTAGCTCGGTTTCTTTGGTGTATCCACATCCCTCCTAATTGCTCTGTCATCTTCCAAAACCGCCCATCCATTTCTCTGGATTCGCTTTACGAGTATATTCCGTCCTCTAGTTTCCGATCTACCAGGTCTATACAAAAAAAAGAAAGAAAGATCGACTTTCGGTTTTTGTTCTTAATTTTCCTCCTCTTTTGTTTTTTCCTAATTCTCCATCTCATGGATCTCTGGATTAGACCCTCATTTTCTTCCGGTTCTTGGTTCTTACGCCTTTACAGCTCCGCCGATTGCTGACCGTATTAATTTGCTCTATTTTACGATCGTGCAACCAGGAAACCCTAGTTTTTTTTAAAGATTTCTTCTTCGTTGAATCGACTTCAGAATTCTTACACTTGTTCTGTTTTGAATTTGAAATTCAGTAGCCTTGAGAAACCGCAGGCTATAGAAATTTTTTTGTCTACGTAGGTTATTTTCTTTTAATCAATTTCATCAAGCGATAGCTAATATTTCTAGAACGCCCACAGTGTGTACTCTAATTTACGATTTCTACTTCTAGGAAACCCTAGCGTCGTAGTTTCCGTCCAACAAACCCTAGTTTTGGACCTTTAGGGTGGGGTTTGAACCGGTGTGCGATGAACAACAATAGGGGTAGGTATCTGCCGGGAATTGGCGCTGGCCGAGGCGGAGGCATGAATCTGAACCCGGCGTTCCAGTCGAGGGTCCCGCAGCAACATTACGTGCAGAGGAGCTTGGTGCAGCAGCAGAACCACCATCAGCAGCAGCAGCAGCAGCAGCAGCAGCAGCAGCACCAGCAACAACAGCAGCAGTATCATCAGCAACAGCAACAGTGGCTTAGGAGAGGCCAGTTGGGTGGTGCCGATTCAATTGTCGACGAGGTCGAGAAAACTGTACAGTCCGAGGCCGTCGACTCAAGGTGCTGTTTGCTTTTGATGTATTGTATACGTATGCATGTTTTTGTGTATCTTTTTGTACCATAAAGTTTGAGCTTCCATGTTGAAGACTACAGAGAGAAACGCGTTGAAGACGAAAGACTGCTGTCCGAGTCTTTTTATATACTAAATTCTTTACAATAAGAGCCTCTGTATAGGGTGGGTAATTTGGCAGGTGGACATCTTAGAAGCCTTAGATGTTATATTTGTAGCTGTTTTCCTTTTGTGTGACATAGTAATCAATTTTGATAAAGATATGACACTATCTATAAAGCAGGTTTTGTAGTAACAATTTCCTCATTGGTATGTCTATTTTGTTTATAGTATGCTCGAGGTGTTGTGAGCCTAGGATTGCCATGGATTTCTTCTTAGACAAAGTTGATTGGATACACTTTTCTTTTTAGAAGAAAGGGAAGTTCATACCATCAAGATATGTCCCAGGATATTTCTGCATTTCCTTGTCTCTGACATTGTTCTTGATTTTCCAAAATAATCATGCAAAGATTAGTACCAATATCGAATTTGTGTCGGAGATTAATTAATAATTGAAACCAATTTCTTGCTTTGGTTGCATATTGTTTTTGTTGATTTTCAACATGTGGGCTAAATCATTTTGGTTGCTGTAAATTGTGTATACTTATGGTATTTAGTTACTTAAAATGTGAGCTCGTATTGATTTTTTTTGTCCAATTTTCGTGTCTAGTTCACAAGACTGGAAGGCAAGGCTAAAGATACCTCCGTCTGATACACGCTATAGAACTGAGGTACGGTGGTGAATGCGCTTGCAACTAATGATAAAACTCTTAAATAGTTGCCAATGCTTTCTTAGACACCTATAAACACGTGAATTACATGCATTGCGTTCTTAATTGTTGGACTTTTCATTCATTATTCGGAACAACCCAGGATCTATATATCTGGATTCATTTGAGCGGTTATCCGGTTTAGATTAATTTGTACTGGATGACAACATTCACTACCCGCCCTATCCTGGCTGGATAGCGGATAGTTTTTTCTAAAGAAAAACTTAGTAGATAATATATATTTCTATATATATATAGATATATAGATAGATAGATAGATAATTAGAAGTAAAAATTGTAAAAAACAAAAAAATGCCAGCAGTGAAGGGTACCCTTTGTGGCTGGCCATGGATGACCACCTATTTGGGCAGCCCCTTCTGGGTCATCGCTAGATGGCATTCGGTGGCCACCTCATGGGAAGCCCTGGTCCTATCTTGGGCAATTTTTAATAAAATGTTGTTTTTTTTTTTGAAATATTTTTTCTATTTTAACTAAAAGACCTATGAAAGAGCCCATAAAATCACTAAAAATATACTTTTAAAAAGGCCCTAAAAAAGTTTGATAAAATAAGCCAAAATCCAGTTACAATTCAAATAATGTGGATTTCTGGGTGCTATTCCTGTATACTGGCAGATATTAACCCAGGAAAAATCTGCATAAGCCAGGCAGATATCTGCCAACATCTTGCAACCCAGATGTGGGTCATGTTTTTGCTGAGTACCTACATCTACATCTGGCTGAACAGCCCAACAGATATTTGCTTCTTACTGTCGTGTTCATTCTTTTCTTCCCTTTATTTTTGGGAGGGAGTGTGTTGTTTGTGCATGGGCAAATGGAATCTGAAATCAATTCTGTGGGGGAGATTGATTACCGTGTGTAGAACGGTAATTTGAAGGCATCCTAATTTCCATATAAACTGTGTAAAACACCCGTCAAGTTTATGAGGTTCTCCACTAGAGCTCTTTAGTGTATGTTTTATCAACTCTTGGATAACTTGCCCGGTTGGTGAAGTAGCTTGGCGGAGCATATCCTGGTACTAACCCAACTTCAATTGCCTTTTTTATGCTTTTAAAGATCCTTACAGTGAAGTAACAAACTAGGTTTCTATTATTAGATCCGCTGGATGGTTGAAATTTATTCTGTAAAGGTGAACCATCTTTTTGTGTTGTTTCTCTGTTTGATGTTGTTTTAGTTAATTATCTGTAGTATTCTTCTGTTCAATAAATGTATTTGGTAAGGACGACTTTAACTGCCTTGTGTGAAGAAATAGGGAAGGTTTTTACCCTGCTGTGTTTTATGTGAGGCTCGGCAACATGTTTGTAATGCATCTTGTTTTTTTTTTTAATTACTTTCTTCACATACACATGCAAAAGGGAGTAGCCACGTGCTAAATTAATAAATGTGAGAGCTTAATTAATATGATTTCTTTACAGACATAAAAGTGAATATATGCCTGCTCATTGTATTGATTCCCAAGAGTCAAATAATTTCAGTCATATCTTCTGCCCTGAAGAAAAAGTAGCAGTGCTTAAATCTTGGAAAAAAGGCTATGAACATTGTTTATTGTTGAAGTAATTTTGATATACTTATTTTTATTGCAAGTGTTTGGCAACAAGGTATTTAAAATGTTATTATTTGTGGGGTTGAACATGTTTTATTAATGTGTTTGGAATCTACCTATAAAAAATGTGTTTGCAATCCACTTTATAATCTAGAAATTAACCATGAGATGGTCGTTAATGTTTACATTCAGGATGTGACAGCAACTATAAAGAATGTGTTTGGAATCTACTTTATAATCTATAAATTAGCCATGAGACGGTCGTTAATGTTTACATTCAGGATGTGACAGCAACTAAGGGAAATGAGTTTGAAGACTACTTTCTGAAGCGTGAGTTGCTTATGGGAATATATGAGAAGGGGTTTGAAAGACCATCTCCTATTCAGGAAGAAAGTATTCCTATTGCTTTAACTGGGAGTGATATTCTTGCTAGAGCGAAAAATGGAACTGGGAAAACGGCTGCATTTTGCATTCCTGCATTGGAAAAAATTGATCAAGATAACAATGCTATTCAAGGTTTGGTCATCAACATTTGAATACTTCTATTTACATTTAATTTGTAGTTTTGCTCAAATGATGTTTATGGTAGTTATTCAAGAATATAACATGGCCTTTCTATGAGAAGGGGGATGATAATATGGACCCTTTTATTCACTATTGTTGTTCTAGAAAAGGAGGTATTATCAAGTTCTAGAAAAGGGTGCTTTTAGGCATCTGACATTCATTATGATGCTTGTTTATCTTTCTTTTGTGTAATTCTTGATTATTTTTATGCAGTTGTTATACTCGTTCCAACCCGAGAGTTGGCTCTTCAAACATCACAAGTCTGTAAAGAACTTGGGAAGCATTTGAATATCCAAGTTATGGCTACAACGGGTGGTACCAGCTTAAAGGATGATATCATGCGCTTATATCAACCGGTTCATTTACTAGTTGGAACTCCTGGAAGAATCTTAGATCTTGCTAAAAAAGGTGTATGCATTTTGAAAGACTGTTCTGTGCTTGTTATGGATGAGGTAAATGCTTAAAATTTTAGCTTTGTCGGCACTTTCAATGTTTATAAATTTTCAAATGGCTCAAGTTCCTGCCAGCTATTTCTTTTTCTCTCATAACTATCATTCATGGTGGACATTTACTCATAAAAAATTATGGGTGACACTTTTATGATTGAGGGCTGAAATTTCTAATGTGCTGCTTATTTGATGCATCTTTTACATGCGATTTGGTTCGTTTAAATGTAACTGCAAAAATCTGAAATGTCTACGAATATCCTAGGCTGATAAGCTTCTATCTCCGGAATTTCAACCATCAATAGAGCAGCTGATTCGATTTATGCCTGCAAACCGTCAAATATTGATGTTTTCAGCTACATTTCCTGTTACAGTCAAGGACTTTAAAGACAGATATCTCCAAAAGCCATATATCATTAACCTTATGGATGAGCTTACTCTGAAGGGTATCACACAGTTTTATGCTTTTGTTGAAGAAAGACAGAAAGTCCACTGCCTAAATACCCTTTTCTCCAAGGTTTGTTTTAATATGAGCTATTGATGCATGTATCATTTATTTTCTTCTATTGATTATAATAATTTCCTTCTATTAGAACTTTATTTATATGGGCCATAGCTGTAGATTTTAATGGCCTTGGTGTTCATGACTTTCTTGTTTCCATTTCTTCTTCCTAGATAGGTGTTACCTTTTGTATACCATCTTGTGTACTTGGGCTATGCCTGTTCTTACTTAATACAATTGTTCACTTGTAAAAAAATAATAATAATTTGGCGGTTCTCTTTTCCAGCTGCAAATAAACCAATCAATCATCTTCTGCAACTCAGTGAATCGGGTTGAACTATTGGCCAAGAAAATTACCGAACTTGGCTATTCTTGTTTTTATATTCATGCAAAGATGCTGCAAGACCATCGGAACAGAGTATTTCATGATTTCCGCAATGGTGCATGCAGGAATCTGGTTTGCACTGGTATGTTACTTCAATGAATTCATCATGCAGCTGAATTAGGTATCTAACCACCCCTGAGTTTCGTAAAAGTGTGTTTAAGTGTAAAGTGCTTCATATACCAAAAGCGCACTTTTTGTGTGAGCTTAAAAAGCATAAAAGTATTTTTTTGTAATGTTTTTAGAAAAAATTATAAAATCAGTTGAAGACCCAGAAAATGAGGTAATAAAATATTCACAAGTATTTATTTGATATTGAAGATCATTTACGTGCAATGGTGTCAGAAGATGTGTGATGTATATGCTTTCAACCCAATATGATAGTCTAAGGCCTAGTTTGGATGGTGAGTTGAGATGAGATAAGTTGAGATAGTATGTGAATAGTAGTGAGATATTTGAGTTGTAATGAGATGAGTTAGAACTTAGAAATGGTTTGAGTTAAAATGTTTTATGGGATTTTGCAAAAGGAGAGAGTTGAATAAAAATACGATAAAGTTAAAATATTGTTGAATATAATTTTTTAACATTACTTTTGTTTTGGAATTTGAAAATTTTTAATTGTTTGTTGTGTTTTGTTCAGAAGTTTGGGAAAGTTGTAATAATCAGGTAATGATTAGATGAAAAGTTGAAGATTTGAAATTGAAGAAGTGTGTTTGTAGTGTTTGGATATTGAGATGGGATGAGATGAGATGAGATGGAGGCATCTCTCTATCCAAACCAAGCCTAAGTTGGCTATCTAGATGGCTTGATATTTGATTGCTTATGTGAGCATAAAAGTCAATACTTGCATTCTTGAACTTCTTGGTCATGGCCTTTTTGGTATATTCTGATCGAACCATGTAGTTTAGTCTTTAATTTGATTATGGCTATCAAATATTGTAGACGTGTATTTTTAGTGAAGCATGGGAGAGCTATATTTTGTTTAAGTTTAATGTTATTAGGTTATTGGTTATTTTTATGTTGTACAATATTGTAGTAAGTTGAGTTAGGCTAAATATATTATTGTTTTACTTTTCAAAGCTCTTTCAATTGTATTTTATAGAATGTTTTGTTACTATACATATATCTTAAGATTTTTGCTTTACTTCAGTCCGGCTTGTACTCTGCGCTTTGCGCCTAGGCTCTAAACGGCATTTGCACTCAAGTGCGCATAGTGCTTTCACCAACATTGCACCCCCTACATCTCTGTTTTTTCTGCATATTTTCCAAGCTTGGTTTGTACGGAGATGGATCTTACACGGGATCAACTGTCTGATGTTATATGCTTCAGTAATGTGTGCATGCATGTTTTTAGTTGGTGGGGGTTACTTTTTCCTTGTACCGTGGAATACACTTATACTGGAAGGTGATGATATTGGAGTTATCATGTCAAATGTGCCTTATGAGAGGCCATTTGCCTTCTTGTAATTGGCATTTTCCCTTTTCTGATTATGTCAAAAAAAAAAAAAAAGATATTGGAGTTATCATGTCAGAGTAGGTGTTAGTATTGCAGAGTTGATTTATCAGTGATAAGACAAAACTAATATTGCAATATAATGAACTTCTTACCCGACTACGTCTGGTGGCTTTATTTGTAACTTCAGAAGGAAATCTACATTAATCATACACATTAAACGAAAAAAACCCTCTTGATTAACCATTTATTACTTCTTCTGATTTCCCTTTGGTGAAATGGCAGATCTATTTACAAGGGGAATAGACATTCAAGCAGTCAATGTGGTTATTAACTTTGATTTTCCCAAGAACTCAGAAACATATCTGCACAGGGTATGTAAGATGCAGTTGTTGAATGCAGATTTCTCCATGTGTTCTTTGCTTACTGATTCATTTTGCATGCAGGTTGGTCGATCTGGAAGGTTTGGGCACCTTGGTTTAGCCGTGAATTTGATCACATATGAGGACCGCTTTAACTTGTATGTGTTTTGGGTCTCTCTCTATTATCTTTACTCATAAAAGCTATAAACAGCTATTTATTGGCGGCTTGTGATTTATTTTTCATGTTTTCCTCAATAGGTACCGGATTGAGCAAGAACTTGGGACTGAGATAAAGCAAATTCCACCACATATTGATCAGGCAATATACTGTCGATGACTGCTGGTAGACATATCTTACTGTGTGGTCAATGATGGTGAGTAAAGCATACAATGGCTTGCTGATGCATCCTAATTTTTTTATTTAATGCCAAGTGACTAAGTTCATTAAACTGAGTGCTTGAGTTTGCGTGTCTTTTGTTCTGATTCAGATATTAAATAAATAGTGTGACAGTTCCTCTCTACCCATCAAAAAAAAAAAAAAAAGTGTGACAGTTCCTCTGTATCATATGTTCAATTGAAAAGTTATGATACTTCCTGAGTTCAACATGAGTAAATAGAAAGTAATGGCAAGATATATCATTCCTTGTTTCAAATTATCAAAAAGTAAAAAAAATCGCTTTTTGTATCTATTTATAAATACTGGTGAATCTAAATGTTATACGATTATGCTTTTTGGATACTGAATTATGTGCCATAATATAGGCCACTAATGGCTGACTGCTTAAAAGTTGGGCCAATTTTTGAATATTAGGATATTTATGCTAGGAAAGTGCTAAACATACTTAAAAGTTTTACTACAAAAATCTTACTAACTCCATGTGATTGGTGAGTTGTTGACAGATCACCAATATGATACTATGGTTTACTTACCTATGGATTGGTGAGACAGCCGTTTGTAAAGCATACGTAGTAAAATTTGTAGTACATATAGCATTCCCATTGTGTGAAGTTGAAGCTCAAAGAAAGTATTCATAGAATTTCATTATGTGGGTCCATATTGCAAAAGAATAGTCAATGTTACAATTGGGGTTACAATTGGGGTCTCTTGGGATATTACAAAGGCCATGAATTTCTTCATTTCAAGAAATGTGAGATCCTGTTCACCTTCCTGTACACAACCCAGGATATTACAACCTCCTTTAAATTTTCGACTTCCTCGTTGGGCCATTCTATCATATGGATGGTACGGCTCAAGTCTCATACTTCTAGTTGGATTTGTTAATTTCATTTGTAATAAATAACCTGAAGGCCAAGCCACATCTGGGCTTGTAATAGGCTAGTCAAGGTTACAAATCGAGTCCCTTTAATCCTTATAAAGGGCATAAACTTCTCTCTCAAGTAATGTGTGATCCCATTCATCACCTTCATATAGACACAATCCAGGGTATTACAACTTTACACTTCAAAACATTGTAACTTAATTAATGGGAATGGATTTAACGAAAGGTAAAAGTGCAATTTCAGAAATAAACATCATATTTTACCCCCTTTTATTATCTCCGATCCTTTCTTACTATGGTACCATTTTTTATTCTCATGTACCATGATAATTATGTTGGATCAAGCACCCAGTGCTGCTGTATAAAAGAGATTGCTTTGAGTTGCTACCTACACTTTTTGGCATGCATTTTTGTCGATTGGCTTGCAAATTAGGTTTATGGAGTGCGATAATCTGAAAATATTTTACCAATTGTTAAGCTGAAAATTAACAGCGCGTTTCTCTCTTTAAGGTTGATGCTGTCCGGTTAAGAAGGTTATCTAGCTTAATTATAGAGGACGCATTCCGGAAGTATGTATTGGGGAAGAAGTCGTTTTGTCCAAGTGGAAGGTATTTCCCTTGGATTGCTTTTAATAGTTTCTGGATTTTCAGAGCCCCTGAGGCATGTTTTAGATTGGCTTAGGAAAAAAAACAACCCAGATAGATATATCTGCTGGGTCCAAGTTCACGGTTGCATTTAGATTTTATTATCACTCTGGTTTCCTGCTATACTGTGATTTTAGTTTGATCTCTGTTGATGGTTTTACCTTGCGCAAGAAATCCATTGGCTTCTCTTATTCCTTTTTTAGTTGATTTTTTTAGTATACTTTTTGCCTGTAGTTTGGTTCACATCAAATTAAAAAATTACTGGATGTATCTTGTTAAAAATTGAGTGGATCAGATCAATTTATTCTATTTTTTTTTTAAATCACAATTGATCTCTGTTCAATTTTGGCAAAATACATCCTGTAATTTGAAGCTCAAGTTGAACTGTTTTTGCATGGCTTTGTTTCTGAGGTTTGCAAATCACTATGCTGTGCAAATGGGAAAAGAGAACCATAAATTGGCTCCCAAGTAAACAAACATGGGGGAGAATGTGCTGGCTCCTGGATTTGAATATATGATGATGCTTTACTCCTGGATCATTGCTAACTTCCATTCCCTCTTTATGGAAAAGGACTTACTATTGTGAGCATTCCAGCGGAAAAATAATACATAAACTCACATTTCTGCTGCATTTGGTTTTCATTTTTCTTGTCTATACACGCATATGACATTAGAATTTCTAATCATTTTTTGTTCAGATTTCAAATTTTGGAATCGAAAAAAGTTTATGACGTTCTTTTATCATTTGAATGTATTGTTCAGATAACATTAATTGTTCACTCAATATTATTAGAGTTATTTTATATATTACAGGAGAAGGAAAAGTAACAATACACCAAAAGAGAAATATTATAGTTACAAGATAAAGGGACATGGTTTCATGCGCTACATTAAATTGTAAAATTAATTTTATTGTCAGAATTTACTGTCATTTTGTAAATTTACATTTTTATATAACCCACGAAAAATAAGTACAACCAGTCGATTAATATAAGAAATTGAGAAAAATAAATATTGTAATGTGAACTTGAATATGTAGTGTAGCTGACACGTGACGACAACATAATTGAAGTCTGGAGAAAACATAATAATCCACACGAAAATAATGCAAGAGCGAATTAAATGTGGGTGGTGGCGGCCTACACTGTGCATGTAGCGTGACCTCTTTTACAAAGCGGCGAGATGTCACTTTCAACCCCAACACTACTCGCTACATTAAAAATTTCATATTTAAGGCGTCGGATTTAGTTTGTCCATAAACATAAACATTACCCTAAATTGTTTAGGAATGAAAATATATTTATTTTATTTTTATCTTAAAAATATTTCCTTTGACTTCAAAGGGCATCTTAGTCCCAAATATCTATCTTGTTTGATTTTACAGATGAGATGAAAATTAAATAAAATATTATTAAAATATATATTTTAATATTATTATTATTTTAAAATTTTAAAAAGTTGATTTTTTTTTGAAAACTCATATTGATTAGATGAGATGGTAAGATGAGATGTTTACGAAAATAATTATCTAAAAGTTTCAGTCCATGACAACTTTTTTAAGTGATGCTATCTATATATACTCTTGAGGTGTACAAAGTTCGTACACTTCTTGTTTTTCGTATAAATTCTAAATTTATCCACTTTTTTAAAAGGAATATGTGAGACTAATATACTCTGTTAATTACAAATATCATTTTTATAACCTTTTACCATCCTATTCCATTCATTAGGAGAATTGAGATTTCTTACAATTTTATGATCCAAACACTTTTTACAATATGAAGAAATATAGACATAACTTGTGGACTTCACCATATATAATATTACATCCATACTATCCAGGAGAAGTATTTTGATGTTGTGGTATTTACAAATTATGATGAAGTACATTGGTTAGAAAATTGTACAGGATGTTTAGCCTAGGCTTATTCATCTGGACCGGATTGTATCCGGTCTGGTTTAAAATTTTATTTATTTCTTAATATTTTTGATTTTTTTTCTAAAATGTTTAAGAAAATTTCGAATCTAAGTTCTGAATTTGAGAATTCGAAATTTGGACGAATACCCCTAGTTCAGCCCCTCCATTCCATCTGACATTGGGAGGGAAGTTAGTTGCAACATAGGAACAAGCCCTTTGTTACCTATTATATAAAGCTTTTGCAATACTAATTCAATACTGTTATGCCCACCATCAACGCATATGAGCGAGCCCTAGTGTTGGACTTCTTGTCCGCTTGAAAATGGCCACTATCATCTCTCTCTCTCTCTCTCTCTCTCTCTCTATATATATATATATATATATATGTAGTTGTGTTGTTCTTTTTTGGTCTAACTAGGAGGCTAGATTTTTCACTTTTTGTCAACGGCCATCTCACGTGCGATCCCTCGGAGTCGGATCCAAAACACAGTCAAGTGCACCATTCCGGTAGCATGTGGTGCACACGTGTCTCCCCATAGACTTTTAAGTGTATGCAATAAATAACAAAATTACTTCTTAAAATTTTAAATTATTTGAAGGATTATAATAATAATAATAAAAATAAATAGAATAAGTGCATGTTTGGACATTTAGAGTATTTTATAATTTTGTGAATAATAATTAAATGATTTGAGTGAACACATTTTATTAAATTTTGAGAAATGAGAGAAAAAATTAAATGAAATATTATAAATTAAAAATGATTTGGATATAATTTTTGAATATTATTTTTATTTTGAACTTTGTAAAATTTGCATTGATTTTTTAAATAATGATGAGTAATGGTTAGATGGAAAAAATTTAAAATTAGAAAGTATTTTATTTTAAGCGATGTTTGAAAATAAAATTAGAGAAATGATATTTATAGTTTTAGAGTGTAAAAGCTATGTGCAAAAGTTATGTGTACTCTCTTTCAAAAAAAAAAAAAAAACTATATGAGACTCATATAAAAATAATAATTTTTCTTTTTAATAATAGATAGAATTTTTCTCAAAGAGAATATACAAGACTTACATATCTTATGATTGTAGCTTGCATTACTCATAAAAAATAAAAAGTTTTTAAAATTCTCATAATTCAAGCATGCTATAAGTAACTTAATATAAATAATAAATGAAAAATGATATCTGCAATTTTTGAGAGTATAATCTCTTGCATTTTTTTTTGAAAAAATTAGATAAATTTAGCATCTATATGAAAAATTTATTTTTAATAGTAAACTCTAGTTTTTAAAAGAGAGTGTGGAAGACTTGTATACTTTAAAATATCTAGCATTATTTCTAATATATTACTTTAAAATTATATAAAAAGATAGATGTAATGTAGAAAATTATATAAAAATAATTTTATGAATTAGTATTGCTTATATTATTTGTTAAATTATTTTTATTATAAAATAGATCTAATGAATAATTTTAGAACATATTAATCTAAAAATTATTTGTCCTTAGTCAACACATTTTATAATAATATATTAAATGAAAGAAATTTTTTATAAAATATTATATAAAAGTAATATTATTTTATAAAAAAATATCTTCATCTTTCAATATTATTAAAAAAATAATAAAAAAATATTATGTATATCAATTATCAACACTCTATTTGTACTCAAGAAAATAATAAAAAAACTTTGCAAGAAGACAGAAAAAACACGGTAACATGCGAACATGCATGCAGGGGGTGGGAATCGTGGGATATCTGACATTCAGATTGACCACATTTATTACTCACCAGATTCAGAATGGACTTGCCATCCTTCCCCTTATGTCAATCTCTTTGACGATTCTGCTCCCATCCAAACGCTCAAACTCAAAATTGCCTCCATCGCATTCGCGATCGGTCTTCTATAAGGTGTCGTTCTTTCATTTGTCAAGCTCTTTTTCCCACTTTTATTTTTTTATTTATATTTATTTATGATGCTTCTTCAACAGGGTCCAGAGCAGAGCTTTAACTCTCTGTTATATCAAATCCAAGGACGAGCCACCACCCATTTTTTCTCCTATTTCTTTTTATTTTTAACCTTTTGCTTGCTTGACCGACATTTTCTCGATTATCGAAAGTTTTCTTTTTTGAAGTTCAGAAATATTTAGCTGAACTAAACAAAGTCTGTTTGATTCTATTAATGAGAAGGGACCAGATCAGTTTTTTTTTTTTCCCCTTCTTTGCAATCAATTCAGACCACTAGATAAGATTAGCAGGGTGAGTAAGGTCCCGTTTATATTTTTTAAAATTTTAATATAATTTTATTAAATTTTAAAATAATAATAATATTTTATTTAATTTTTAAATTTAATTTTAATTCATTTTATCTCAACTTTAAATCTAAATAAAACCTAAATCAACCAGGAGCTACCAACAATATATAGATAAGAAAGGGGAGATTTAGCCTGATTTAAAACATTCACAATTTACTAACTAAAATTTTATTAAATTTTGATTTAAAATGTCATTTTTATAAATTTAAATTAGTTACTTTTTAACATCAAATGATAAGTTCAATAAATCAAAAATTATTTTATTAAAATATTAATTTTTAACTTTTTATTTATTTTAATTCTAATTTAAATATTAATTTGTTAGTACACTTATAACCCACTAACTATCTCATTTATTAGTTAAAATTTGACTAAAAACATACAAACAAATTTTAATAGACTCAATAAAATTAAAATAAATTTATTTTTTTTATTTCTTCACTCTATATTTATTTCTTCACTCTATATTAAAATTAAATATTTAGAGTGAAGAAATAAAAAGATAAATTTATTTTAATTTTATTAATTTTGTAAAATTTTGATTTTTTTTAGTCAAAATTTGATTAGACAAATCATTTAATTAGTAGATTGTAAATATTTTTATTTTGAAAGATAAAATTAAAATTTTAAATTTTTTATAAATTTATTATTATATTTTATAAATTTTTATAAAAATTATAATAAAAATAGAATTTTTTGAAAAATTTTAAATTATTTTTTAATTTTTTAAATAAATTTAATATAATAAAATATTATAAGAAAATATTATTTTACTTTTAAAATTTTATTTTATTTTATGTTATTTGATCTCTAAAAACTGAGGAGGTCTTAAAAATTCAGATATTTATTTTGGTGTCAAAAAGTTACATTTCAGAAAAAGGAAAGGTCACTTCGTGGAGTTCCGTACTCTGCTTGTTACTGTCAGACAATTAAAGTCTCCTCTTTTTGTTTGAATCTCTTTCTGTCCTCTGTGATAGCATCCACCATTAATGTTTTCACGATCATCTTCACGATATCTGCTTTCTCTCTTGCAGCGCTTCTGTGCAATTGAAAAACTCAGAAAATAAAAAACGACTTTATTAATTGTCCTGCGGTTTTTTTCTCAATGATGATTCAATTTATCAATGTCTCTGTTCCCAACATTTATTGCAAAAGCCAGCCTAAAACTCGCCGACGATCGTCCTTTCGAGCCCACAACATTATATCACTCTCGAATTCCCCTAGATGATAATAAATACCAAATTCTAGCATTTATGAGCACTCCCTTTTCTCTGTCTCTTATATCTACATTATCTTGCTCTAAAAATGTTTGGTTTTAAAGGGTTCTGTAGAGTGTTTGAACTGTTGGTGTTTTTTGGTGGTGGTGGTGTCCAACAGTAGTCCAAGCCTAGGGCCTTAAAAGGGGTTTCTTCTGTGTCGAATCGTGTTGGTGTTTGGTAATGGTGTTGGCTTATAGAAGTGCAGAACTCTAAAGGATTTTCTTGGATCTTCTAGTTGTAGTGTTTTAAGGTATTCTTAAACGATTTGGTTTTATCTGAGGTGGTGTTGTCGGAAAGTTTGGAGCTTTAAAGGGTTTGGTTTTGTTTTTGTTTTGACTCCTTTTAGTGTTAGTATTTTGTGGTGGTGGTGAAAAATAGGAGTGAAATATGGGGAGAGCACCCTGCTGTGACAAAAGGGGTTTGAAGAAGGGGCCATGGACTCCGGAGGAGGATGAGATTCTTGTTGAGTATATCAAGAAGAATGGTGGACATGGAAGCTGGAGATCTCTCCCTAAGCTTGCAGGTTTGAGCTTTTTCACTCTGTCATTTAGGTCTCGATTGAATTCAGAAATGAGATAGATAGTTTAGTTTATTTTTTAATATTATTATTATATTAAAATTAAAAAAAAAATATATGTTGAAATTTACAAAAAAAAAAAAAGGTGTTTTGAGAGTTAAACACTTAAATTCAAACGGGACCTTAGTTACGCTTTTCTTTTCTTAAAGGGGAAGCTGATTTTGCATTTCTGTGTTCTGTGTTCTGAGAGCAAGAAAAGTACTATCTGTCCTTTTAAGTTGGTGTTGTTGAAAATTACATGGTTTCAAGCTCATTTTAACCAGATGCTCCCCTTTAGATGGCAATCTCCTTTTCACATTTAATTTTATAATTTTTTTTCTCATTTTCTAAAATCTAATAAATGATTAACTCAAACTATATCCCTACCCTTTACCAAATTTTCATTTCATCTCATTCCCATCCCCTTAGAATTGGGGTGGCTTGGGAATTAAACTTACGGTAATGAACAAATTTGCCACAGTTCATTGATTGGTGTAATGCTTAGCTTTTTGGTTGTTGATAAAACTAAGGAAAGCAGGAAAATAAGAGTTTCAGTTCATTTCTTGTTTTGTTCTGGTTTCTGGTAACCAATAAATTTGTCATAATATTAGGGCCATCTTAAGTTTGTCGTTCTTGAACGCCTACCAATTTTTAATATGAAACAATAACTGTAAATTAAAAAGTCCCTTGTATCCAAGAATAATCGTCTTTCGATGTAATCATATATGTAAGTTTGTCTTTCGATGTGATTATAAAACAATATTAGGGCCATCTTATATATGTTTCTGCAACTGCAAATACATTCTAGTCACGTCACTAATTCTCCTGTATGTTTTCTAGATGCGTATGTCATTAGTCAGGGAAGTTTCTCTATGCTGTTCCAAAGTTCTTGGAACCTTTAACTTCCCTTTTATATAGACTAGCAAGTCCTCTTTTTTGTATAGGTCTTCTTCGCTGCGGGAAGAGTTGTCGGCTTAGGTGGACAAATTATCTTCGACCAGACATCAAACGTGGCCCTTTCACCCAGGAGGAAGAGAAGCTTGTTGTGCAGCTTCATGGCATTCTCGGAAACCGGTACTTTGTTGTGCTTCTGTACTTTTCTGGATTGATCATGCTGATTGTGTATAAATTTTCACTTCCTATTTGGCGAAAAAGAACTGATAATGCATTTTTCTTATGATGAATTTCAGGTGGGCTTCTATTGCCGCTCAACTACCAGGGAGAACTGATAATGAGATAAAAAACTTATGGAACACCCACCTGAAGAAGCGCCTAGTTTGCATGGGCCTTGATCCTCAAACACATGAGCCCCTGAACTCCTGCAGTACAACTATAAAAGCTCCTGCGTCCCCTACCACTCGCCACATGGCACAATGGGAGAGTGCTAGGCTTGAAGCTGAGGCTAGGCTTTCAAGGGAGTCATCACTCTTCAATCTAAATCCTGTTGGTGGAACTGATTCTGACTATTTTCTTCGCATATGGAACTCGGAAGTTGGAGAATCATTTCGAAAGTTCAGTATGGGGGACAAAACTCTCTGCCAGAGCCCTGTTTCTCAAGCATCTTCATCTACTACCAAATGTGGATCAATGTCAGCCATCACCACCGAGATTTGCCCCATTTTGGGGGGATCCTCAATAGTAGGAAGCTATCAAAATGAAGATACTGAGTGCAAGAGTTGCAAGTCCTACACTGAAGAGATGATGGCTGCGTCTGATTGCTCAAGCTCCGATGAATTGGAGGATTCATCTGAAAATGCATTACAGTTGCTGTTGGATTTCCCCATTAACAATGACATGAGCTTTTTGGAGGAAGACATGGATACATATGCCTTGCCTCCTGCCATGCTGACGGAAAGCTCCTTCATCTGCCACCTCTGAAGCATGCCTTCAAGGCTGTGCTGTTTCTTCCTGTGTTCAAGCTGTGGAGGAATATGAGTAAAGGATGAAAGTCAAGGTGAAGTATATTTGGTCAGTTTTTTGGCTGAGT
Organism: Platycarya strobilacea; assembly: GCA_036898215.1. Lineage (NCBI taxonomy): Eukaryota > Viridiplantae > Streptophyta > Magnoliopsida > Fagales > Juglandaceae > Platycarya > Platycarya strobilacea. Next base: position 8,858,043 of record CM072545.1, read on the forward strand.
GCAGTTAGAAATGGTGCTTCACCATTTACTAGTGCTAGATAGCTCATTAGATCTTTCTTGTACTTAAGAATAGGCCATTAGTATGTTGTGGAGGCCATTTGATATCAACTATTTTTTTGTGTTGTTTTTGTTCCGTCCACGCAGCTGTTCTAGTGCATTTCTCACTCCTGAACCCTACATAAATCTCCTTTTATTTATGTTATGGCTCATCAAAAAATATATTTTGTGATAAGTCATCTCTTAGTTGAAATATGTATAAAACAAGGTCCTTTTCTAGATATAAATTCAAACCCAGTTGGTGTTTACCTACTGTTTGGTCAAGTTTTGAAGCTCAGTAAACAATATTGGATGTTTCAAGCCCTTGTGTAGCACTAACTCCATCTTATTAAATTAGTTACAATTTTTGTCTCTTCATTTTCTATTTCTCACTTTCAAGCAATTCAGCAGGACGATCTGGCTCAAGCTCAAACTGGATATGAAAGAAAGATATTCATATAGCAAACAGCAGATATAGTAGCTGTTCTACTTCTATACAAGCAAAATAAAATTAACTACTTGGCTCTGATTTTACAAAATCTGCACACAGAAGAAACGGACACTTAATGAAACAAGAAAATAACATATACACAAGAAAACCAGGAACTGCATCTAATGCTTTACTCCAATGTCTTTTTAGATATGAAACTCAAAAGCAGCGAAATCGTTGCTTTTTTGGAGCTTGCCCAGTAGCACGATATTTGGCAGCCATCTCCTCTATGTTGAGAAAATCTTCCTTGAGTTTAGCTTCAATCATTGCTCTCTTTTCTTCTGCTTGCTTATGAATCAAAGCCGCTTTGTTGTTCATTTTCTCTCTGTAGTCTGCCTTCAACTTCTCTAATGTCGCCTGCTAATACTTAGGAATTATTGAAAGTTTGAACCTGAACTCTAAAGACTGAACACTCTCCTATATGCAAGAATTCACGTTCCTTTGAGCAGTTAAAGTAGTAAATTCTAGATGGTTTCCCAATCCCATGCTGTCGAATTTCATGCCAATTAAATAGTCAAAGATAATTGTTCAAGTGAAATCATGAATCTAAGATTTTCTATAATTTTCTGATACAAATACTTTTTAAATTGCAGATAAATATAAAAACATCATGTACAGACTTCATTATATTTAATGTGGGATCTACATTGCAGATGGATGGCTGACCATCTCTAAATTTTTAAAAAAGTAATTCTATATACAATCGTGAAGTACGTAAAAATCACGTAATCGTTTTGAAAAAAAAAATTCACTACTAAAATTTTAATTATTATTTTTATGTGATTCCTATGTTTTATTCACGCGGCGTTGCAAATATATTTTCTCTTCATGTCTAAATAAAAAAATTGCAGTGGATATTATCCTAAAAAAGAGTGAATTACCTCAATTTTTCGTAGATTGGCTTCCACTGATGCAATCTTGCTGTTTTCCCATGCAGCTACAGCAGAGAGCTTCTTTTGAGCCCTGCTTAACAATTTCAGCACACTTTTTAAGCTTTCAAGAAAATTTTAAACCAAGTTTTTCTAATACGGCCACCAAAAGAACATAAATCAGCAGCAACAGCCTTATTAATGGAAGTAAAATGTTGTGAATTGATCATGATTGGATAACATGTGCCTAAAATCAGTCAATCTTCATTTCCTTTTGCTCCTCAGTACAATTTATTAGTTATAGTAACACCAAACTCATACCCAACAAAAGCTTCAACCAAAGAGCAGTTTCAAGGAAGGCTTACTTGTTCTGTGCCTTCATTTTTTCGCTTTCTTCCCAGGCGTTGACAAAAGCCAATCTTTTTTCCTTCTCGATCTCTGACAGAGCAACATCTGAAGAACAGAATGCAAGACAGCAAAAGGAATTTAGAAACAAGGGTAGCTAGTGGTGTAAAGCCATAAATGGGCTCATTTGAGATGCTTCATTACACATAATAGACTCGTTATAATTAGGGGATACATGCAATTGCACCAAGTTAGAGCAGATGAAATACATCTTTCCAGAAAGAAAAAGAGAATCGAATTTGAAAAGTACTTAAAAAAAAAAACTCACCTCTATCAATTGAACCCTCTGAAGCTTTCTTCACCGCAGGCTTTGGAGTCTCTATCATAGAAAATAACTCAATTTCAGCATATTCACATTCCATTCAACTGGTGCCTCATTATTCAATAGATGCGAATAGAAGCCACATATATTCCATAAAAATAAATTTACAAACTGATATGATTTCATATGGTACGTTCCTACCAGATAAAATCACGTTAATTTATGAGTTTATTGATATCAACTGTCTTTTTGATTAAAGCATTCATCACACATATTTAATTCTAAATATCAAGGGACTTAAAAAGAGCTTAAGAGGAGGACATATCTACAAAGACTTATAAACTCCTTATATTTATTTCTCTATGGGAAAATAAAATCAATATTAAACATGCATCCACAAAAAATTATTGAATATATAATATAGTATATGAAAGAGAGCCTCAAACATAGCCTGATTCCCCAAAATAAATAAATAAATAAATACGATTACAGATATTTGCATGGCCGGCTCATGTGAATAAGCACAAGAGTAAATATCACTAAGCTAAAGGAATTTTCAAGAAATTAAACCGACAAGAAAAAAGTGAGGAGAACAATATCATGAGAGCTTAATTACTGTGTATTACAGCAACCATAGCTTCGGGTTCTGGTGGTATTTGAACCATAACTTTCTCCTCCTCTGCGACTTCGTTTAAGTTTCTTTGCACATGATCAACCGCAGCCAGAGGAGGAGACGACAGCGTTTCCGTTTCCACCTTCTTCACTTCCTCATCTTCCATCAATCTAATCGACAACATTATGGGAATTCTCCAAATTTGCAGCAAACAGCTAGCGACAACGTTCGAGAAACTCCTCCCGTCTTTCTTTCTTTTTAGACTCTGCGGGCTACGTAATATATATATATATAAGTAATGTTATATCTAAGAAATATAGTAGACTCATATGCGCGCTTGTATATTTTAATTAATTATTTTAATATATTTTTTTATTTTAAATTTAAATAATTTATTAATTTTATTTTATTTTAATATTAATATATATATAAGTGTCTAATATTATTTATATTTAAAATTTATATATATATAGAGTGAGGTGTTATATACACGCGGCGTTAATGCCGTTTATTAAGAAGGATGATTTTTACACAACTTCTTATCTTTTACATATTATTATTTATTATTTTATTATTTTAATTTTGAATTTTGAATTTTTAAATTAAATTAAATTAATTTTTATTTATTTATTATTTATATATTAAATATTTGATTAAAAAAATAAAAAAAATGGTGTGTAGAGGTTATATAAATAATAAAAAATTGGATAGATTTTTTCATTATGAAAACGGTGGTGTTTCTTGCAGCGGCGCCACTTGAAATGACGGTGGAAATGCTACGTACTCGGGTTTGAGAGCCACGTGGGATTGTTTGCCGACTGGTTAAGCAGTGTCAGGGACTCAGGATAAGCACCAGAGCCTAGAGGTAATCAAAAAGAAAAAGAAATCTAAAAAATGCTATTTTAAGGTTGAAAATGATATTATCGTGTGTATTCTTTTTTAAAAATTTAATTATAACTTATAATTTTTTTTTTTAATTTTAAAATGGTTCAAGTGACGGATAGATATATGGTGTAATCCTTGGGCACTAATAAATGCTAAGAAAATGCTAGTTTGTTTATTTATTTTAATACTTTATTTTTATTTTGATATTTTATATATATATTATTTAATAATTAAGAAAATGATTATTAATATATTGATATCTTTTTTTCCATATTTTTTTAAAATATTTTAAAATGATAAAAAATTGAAAAAAGAGTTTTGCCTAGCGGTAAGCTCCAACGAGCATGGTAGCAGCGTCCTAAATGCTATCACAATATCCCTTAAAGATTATTACATTTAGATTATGTTTGGATGATGAGATAAACTAAATTAATCTGAGTTTTGTTACTTATAAAAAAAAAATTAATCTAAGTTTTGCATGAATAACAGTGAGTTGAGATGATTGAGTGAATTTTGTAAGACTTATTTAAATGAATTTAAAATATATTTAGATGTTTAGATAATTTTAGATAAATTTATGAGGCCCATTGTTTATTGCAATTACTGTCCCCATGTGCTGTTAAGCAGTAAAGGACTTATGAGTAAAAAATATTCTAGCTCCCACTACTGGCATTGACTGATAGTGACTAAGAGATACAAAGAGAGAGTTGGTAGTGTGTGGTGCCCCCGACCCCTAAATGTCAACAAGTGGAAGACGGGATATCCGAATGATGACTATACAGGTCGCACCCCATCAATAAGTGCTATAAGATGTGTGCATCAAGTATAAGGTATATAAATAATAATCACAGTGAAAAGTAAAAGGTATACATTCTAATACCAAAAATTTTAAAATCTATAACCCAATCAAAACTCCTTACAAAAATATTCATTTACCCAATTGACTAATAAGGTGAAGAAAAATTCTCAACTCATAAGTACAATTTTCTAAGACTTCAATTCTCGAGCAGAACAAGTTCAACGCTCAAACTCGACCTCTACAAGAAATCTACGGTTCCATAAAATGAAATTGTAGATGGATAGGAAACACCACATGAGATGATGACATCTCAACAAGTAAGCAATCAAACACAACTAAGAGTTTACAATACATATATGCAACCAACACATTCCACAAGCATCTAAGAACACATGCAAGAATAAACTCCATATTTTTTTTCGAAAAATGACACATTAACACATGTAAGAATAACTCTGTCATTTTTCCCAAAAAGAACGCAACACAATACACCAACCTGTCCTTTTTCAGAAAGGAATGAACACACCAAACCATCATTTTTCAAAAAAGAATGCAATACAGCACATCAAATCATCATTTCCCAGAAAAAAACACATCTATCTATATAAGCCAGCCGTCCTTTCCCAGAAAGGAATGCATCTAGCATATACGCCATCTGTCCTTTCCAAAAAAAAAATGCAACTAACAACACACGCCAAAAATCCAGTTTCTAGCTCACAACTCAATTTTGTATTATTTATTAAGTTTATACCATAGTCTCCACTAAGGACCGCTATACATCCTAACTTTTTTCGCCACACCATGGGTAACAATTGTGCGTGTGACTTTGTAATGAGTGATGTCCAACTTCGCGTCCAACGCGTATTATGACTAGGCATCCCTTATTTCCCGTCAGCAGAAAGGCCACGAAGTGGGCACGAGAGCATTACCATTTGGTCTAATCTCGTTATTGCCTAGCGACAACCCAATGGATGTCACTTAATTTATATTCACTCTTGAGTGACCAGAGAAACTCTACCGGGATATTGCTCCATCCCGACTTGGGGTCGTGATATACACACGCACCCACAAGCTGACCAGACCAACATTACCCAAAATACACACGTCATCATAACACAACACAGTTTAAATTAATTATAACAAATAAGAAATAAGAAATGCATGATAAACAGATTTTGGATGACATGCAATTGTACAGAACGAGCAAAACCATTCCAACATGGCATTATCTAAATTCAACAATCAAATTCTACAATTTAATCACAACCAATCAACTACGGAGTGATCCCATCCTCCATTTAACAGTCTCGAACCTAACCAACCTACTCCCAATATTATTATTATTATTATCAGTTACCAGCACTTCAAACCTGCAAATAAAAGAGTTTGCGCATAAGTATTATTTAAACCCTAAAGTTGAGTTTGGGAGATTACTTACAGTGGGATGAGCCATCTGGACCATCGAACACGCGCCGATCCATGGTGTCCATAGCAGGGTAAACTCGTATGCTGTTCGCTTCCTAACACAACTAGTGGTGATTTAGATTAAGGTGCTCGGTTAGACACCGAAAGTTAAGGGAATACTCATTGGAGGAAAAAGAATATTATGGCAGTCGTGGTGAGGCAGTACAACCACCGAAAGATGGCGAATCTAACTTGAAAAGTTTGGAAATCAACTTTCGAGTTTGGACTTGTACAAGGGAGGTATGACCATGGATTGAAGAGTGGAGTTATGAGGAAGGTCGGTGAAGGCAGGGGAATACTTTGGTGGTGGTGGTGACGCTAGTGGTGGCGTCATGGCAGCGTGAGGGTGGCAAATCTATGGGTTGAGACCCATTTCTTGAGTCATGCATCTCGACCAATGAAGGTGGAAGGAGACTCGGGAAATAGAGAGAGAGAGACTAGGATAAGCTCATGGTAGTGCTCAATGGTGGCTAAGACCACACACAACAACACATGGAGGAGCTAGATGGGTGAAACCCATCTTTAAGACCCATTTCGAGTTTGCTTGTGTAGGAGGAGGAGAGGTTGTGCATGAGGGCTACCAACGATGTGTTATGCTCGTCGGAGGATGGGAAAGCTCGTGGTAGTGGCATTGAGACAATGGGATGGCTCACGATGGAGCTATAGTGGTTCAAAGTGGAGGAAACCCATTTAGAGTGGTCTTCAAACGAACAAATTATGCCTTTAAAACACAGATTTGAACACACATAAAATCAATTTAACTTAAAAACATTGAGAGAAATTAAAATAGAATATTATTTTAACTTACCTTTAGTTTATATAATAATATTCCTCATCATTAATTAAAAATGATAAAACTTACTAATTATTTAAAAGAATAAAACCATATATCTGAATCAAAGATTTAAAACATAATTAAAATACGACAATATTTTAAATAACTAAAATCGGGGTTATAAAATAATTTGTACAATTATAATATTTTGGAGCTCTTAAAATGCCATCAAACAAAATATAATAAAAATTATAAGACCTAATAATTTAATAAGTTAAAATCAGTGAACCAATATGAAAAAGTCTAATAAAATAAAATGCTCATTGAAACAAAATAAAACACAACAAATTATTAGGTCTATACAAATGAAAGAACCAATAATAATAATTAAATAAAATAACTAAAAATACTAAAATTAGAGACTCACAAACTATAAAAAAATAAAACAATAATAAGAGTAGTCAAATAAAAAGATAAATAAACTACAAATAATAAATAAAATAAATCTCAAATAAATATTTTAAAATCAATAACACCCAATAATAAGAATAAAAGCAAGAAGTGAAAATATACAAAATTTAGAGTCTTACAAAAAAATAAAAAAAAAGATCTTTCAAAAGAAAGAGATTTGACCAAAAAAGAACAAAAGTGACTGCTTGTCTCGCCCCTCTTTGGTAATAGCCCCTCTATAATAATCTACAGTAATGAGTTCATCGAGTTCTCTTCAACTGTATTAAATTGATGTGTTTAGATGATAAAATGAATTTAAAATAAACTCCACTAAATGCAGTTTGGAAACAAATGTTGGGTTTTGCTCCTTAGTCCCATATGGAAAGAAAGTGGGAGAGGGGGCAAGACCCATGGCCTATAAAAAGAGGCCTAGCCTCCTTAATTAATCACACTAGTTAGAAACTTATCTAGTAACTTTTGACTTTAGTAAAATTCCTCTATTGTTCTTTTTGTATGTAAAAGGAAGAAAGGTGAAAGTTAGAATTTTACTAGTAGGAGAAGTTTTTTGTAGGTGTCGTTAGGGTGAGGAGAAAAATTGTGTGATTGTAACAATTTTTCACATAGTGTATTTTCTTCTCTGGGTCTGGTGGTTTTTCTCCTGATTTGAGAGTTTTTCACGTAAATTCTTGTGTTGTGTTTATTTCTCTATTTTTCTTGTTATTTTGTCAAAAGTAAATCCTGGTGGAGGAAATTTGGAAGCCCAGATTCCCAACAGTGGTATCAGAGCCACTAGGTTCTTTTTGCAGGGTGGAGTTTTGGTGTGGTAGTGTGAATACGTATGGTTTAAAGAGGTTCTGTTTAGGAGATTGAAAATTTTAAGTGTGTCCGTTGTGACCCTCCAATCTTTCCTGAGAACCTTGAAGTTCTGTTTAGGAAAGATCAGTCTTTTCTAGAAACTTACTTAGTGGGTACTATTTATTTCTACGGTAAAATTCATCGAAATTATGTCAGGAGGTAGAGTTTCAAATCTTATCAGATTTGATGTGGAGAAATTTGATGGGAGAATCAATTTTGGCTTGTGGCAAGTGCAAGTTAAGGATATCTTGATTCAATCAGGATTACACAAGGCGTTGAAAGGTAGACCAGTCCCTGAAGTCAGTAGTGGTCCAAGCATTACTAGTGAAACAAAGAGCAGATTTGGAATGAGCGATGAAGATTGGGAGGATTTGGATTTGAGAGCGGCAAGTGCAATTCGTCTGTGCCTAGCCAATAATGTTTTTGCAAATGTGCATGGAAGATTCACGGCAAAGGGACTCTGGGAAAAGCTCGAAGAGTTGTATCAGACAAAGGGTGTCTCAAATCGAGTGTACCTGAAAGAGCAGTTTCATACACTGCGGATGAGTGGAGGTACGACTATTTCAGATCATTTAAGTGTTCTCAATGGCATTGTCTCTGAGCTGGAATCTATTGGAGTTAAAATTGATGATGAGGATCAAGCCTTGAGGCTGATCTGGTCTCTTCCATCTTCCTATGAGCATATGAAGCCTATTTTGATACATTGGAAGGAGAAAATAATTTTTTCAGAGGTTACTAGTAAATTTTTTTCTGAAGAAAGAATGCTAAGTAGTGGAAGTAATGGTTCACTTGAGAACTTAGCAATGGTGACAGCTGGTGATTGGAAGAGAAAGAACTCCATGAAGAAGAAAGTAGTCTGCTGGGTGTGTGGACAACCTGGGCACATCAGAAGAAATTGTCCAAGAGGTGGAGCAGGTTCGGCAAGAGGCTCCAAGTCAATAAATGGAGATATTGACAATGAAACTAATATCGTGTCTCTCTTTACAGAAGATGATGTTTGTTAAAAGGAGACATGTACATCCTCATGGAATGTCGCTAATCCCAAAGTTGCCATAATAGAGGATGTGTTAATATTAGTTGTTCCACAAATTTGCACACGGGCATTGGTTTGACATTGATGCAAGGCGTGTGGTGGAAATTCATGTCGATGGCTGCTGAACTTCCAGTAAAGCCAAACGTGGGAGTTGCACCATAATTTTTCAGCAAAGCTATTTTCGACATGGGCCGAAGTGAAATGCTTGGAATTGGTTTATTCTGAGTGGTTATGCTTTTATGGTGGAGCATGATAGCGAAAGCTATGAAAATCCTCATTGCGATGGAGCATGGCTGTGGGAAAGTCGCAAGGTAGAGATTGTTGGGTTTTGCTCCTTAGCCCCACATGGAAAGAAAGTGAGAGAGGGGGCAAGACCCATGGCCTATAAAAAAAGGCCTAGCCTCCTTAGTTAATCACACCAGTCAGAAACTTATCTAGTAACTTTTGACTTTAGTAAAATTCCTCTATTGTTCTTTTTGTATGTAAAAGGAAGAAATGTGAAAGTTAGAATTTTACTAGTGGGAAAAGTTTTTTGTAGGTGTCGTTGGGGTGAGGAGAAAAATTGTGTGATTGTAACAATTTTTCACATAGTATATTTTCTTCTCTGGGTTTGGTGGTTTTTCTTCTGGTGTGGGAGTTTTCCACGTAAATTCTTGTGTTGTGTTTATTTATCTATTTTTCTTGTTATTCTGTCAAAAGTAGATCCTGGTGGGGAGAATTTGGAAGTCCAGATTCCCAACAACAAAACCCAACCTTAATTACTAACTTATGAAAATCTCCACCTAGAGACCATTAATATTATTTAGTACTAATCAAAATTATGTTTAGCAGACAAAATAACATTAATTAATGTCTAAGTATAAATTATGGGGGGAGAAATTTCAAACGAAAATGCTTGTTCTACACGCCTTTGAGAACACGGTGCGTACATGCCGTATAAGTGAAACAATGCCTTCTTTTTTTTTTTTAATATTTAATTTTTATTTCGGTCTACCCCCCAATTTCAAGTTATGTCTATACGGTGTGTTTTAGAATTTGGCTCTCCCCTCCATTCTATCCGTGAGTTTTGTAGAATACCACGCATAGCTTACGTGATGAATCCATTTTCTCATTCTCATTGCAAGACGCGAATCGGAGAAAACCCATGAATGGCTTTCCCCTCCATTGTATACACGAGAACTCAAATCCAATATATAACACTTTAATGTAGACAGAAACTCCGAATTACAATCACAAAAAAAAGTAAAACTGAGGCAATTTTTCCATGTAAGAGAGAATCTAATTATGAATAAATTCTTTAGATTACGATCCAACAGAGCGAAAATCAGAATCATGATGGTTAGGAGTAAAAGAAGGAAACAGCACTTGATCTGGCCAATTTCGACGACGACAGACGAGATTCCCATGATAGCAGACCCACGTATTTGATTTTCCTAATGCTCGTGCTTCTTTTCTTATTTCTTAGAATCTCCCTCTCATTTTGACTTTTGTTCTATTTTTTTTTTTAATAAACCGTGTCCGCATTGTTTACACGAAGTCGTGTATACCTAGCACTACTTCCAAAACATACTCCTAATGAGGAAATAAAATTATATACAAAAGTCTCTCCAACTCATTTCATATAATTATTAATTTTTTTTTCCAAATTCTCATATTAAATATAAGAAATAATTCAAAAAATCTCAAATTCTATATTTCTATATTTCAAGTTGTTCTATATTTCTTAACTTGACTATGTTCGGTAGAAAATTTATCCAAGTGATTTTTTAGTTAATCTAATATTGGCTTATAATTGAAATGAATATCTACGACTTGAAGGAATATGCTCAAGATTGGAGAGCAGACTCAGTCCAAAAATCCAAGACTAGTATGATAGGTGATATGATAATGCCTATGATAAATTAGGAAAGTTATCTTGCCTAATTGCTCAAGAATTATTTAAGATAACCCTTAAATTGATAGTTATCAACATCCTTATGCATCTATAAATGACACCTAAATATAACATATTATGAATTATTCACGTACTTATATTGAAATTACTTCTTTTTAATTTAGTATCGAAACTATCCTAAACATTTCTTGCTGTCCTCTTATTTGTTACAGTTCATTCGTGGAGTTGGTGATGTGAAATACATATTTTATAATAATAAAACGTATATAGTGTTTTCAAGATCTAACTAATTGAGGTTGCCATTAAAATCTATTACCATTAATTTAACATATGGTAGGAGGAGCATGAATCATGATCTGGGGATTCAGAAGGAGAAGGTAGAAACGACACACATCATCATGTAGAAACGACACGTCCTGAAGAATATCCAAATGGTAAATTTAATCTGTAGAATACGTGAAGTTAGACGGTAAGAGATTTCAGACAATGCCCACGCTCACCCATGGGTGGTGAAGGGCAGTTGATTAGGCAGAAGGTCAAAAAAAAGAAAAAAAGAAATAGAAAATGAAAAAACAAGGTCAATAAGCATGCCAATGGCAACAAGAAATAGGTTAATGTTCAAAATAATAATAATAAAAAAAAAAGATAAAAAGTGGTGGCGAGTAGTAATCTTGCACTGCGGTGATCACGCATCAGTGTTCACCGTGGTGATGCGTGATCCCCACGCATCGATGAAATTGGCGGGTGGCAGAGGCCGATTTGGGGAGGATGGGAAAATTCAAGGTGCAGATATTGTTAAGTTCACATGTACATATTTGTGAAAGCTTATTTACCATATCATACTAAGCTTGTTAGGGATTGTATTTTAAAAGTTAAAAAAGTATTTTTAAATAATTAAAAAATATTTTTTTAAAAAAAATAATATGTTTAATAATTTTATAAAAAAATATTTTAATCGGTTAACAAAATTAAAAATTATTTTTTAAAAAAAATATCAAATTAAAACTTTATCAAAAAACTCTTATAAATAATTATATATTTTTAAAAAATTATTATAACTAATTCTAAAAGTAATTTAAACATACAAATCTCAAACAATAAATAATTCTTTAATAATAAAATTTATTAAGTTAAACTTTAAACTGTCAATCTTAAACTAAAAATAATATTTTCTATAACTCCAAAACATGCCCTAAATGATAAACGTCAAAATGGTTCATCGAATCAAACATTTTATATGTATTCAAGTAAACTGTAACAACTTTGGCTGATTTCGCAATCACTTGACATACAAAAACAACATATAATTGTGAACAAACAAGAAAGAGATATACAGATATAAGAAAATAAACAAGAAACCGGAAAGACATTTTAATGTTGTTTTACAGCACAAGAGTGCTTCAAAACCAGCCAAGGAGCTTCTTTGGAACGGTACCAGTTGCTCGATATTTTGCAGCCGTCTCCTCTGCCTTGAGAATTTCTTCCCTAAGAGTAGCTTCAACCATTGCCCTCTTTTCTTCTGCTTGCTTGTGAATCATAGCGACTTTGTTCTTTGATTTCTCTCCATACTCCGCCTTCTTCTTCTCTAGCTTTTCCTGCAAAAATACATTAAATTCCTTAAAACTTGAATCTGAACTGTGATAGAGATAATTATTTAGATTATATTCTTTAAGATTTCCCGTCATGCATGAGACAGAAAAGCATAAGGACCCACCTATTAAGAAAAAAACTTGATAATTTGATTGGAAGGGTAGAATAGAGCTAGAATTCAAATTAGTGTTACTACTCTCATATCATATCATGTTAAATCACCATTTGTCTGAATTATAATGGGATTAGCTTGTAAGGGAAAGAACTCATGTATTCTTACAATAAGACACCAGGAGCCTAATTACCTCAAGTTTTCTTAGCTTGGCTTCGGCAGATGATTTCTTGGTGTTTTCCCATGCAGCAACAGTAGACAACTTATTTTGAGCCCTGTTTAACAGTTAGAGAACAGTTGGTAAAGTTTCAAAAAAGTTAAGCAGATAGAGAATTCGCTCAAAATCCAATGAAAGGCGAGATGATGGTGAACATTAAGCTCTATCCTGAGCTACCAAATTAAGGAAATAGTTATCATCAATCACAACTTTAATTCCAAGGAATATCAGACTGGCCAGAACAATATTAACAGAAGCAAAAAATTGAGGAAGAAGGCTTACTTGTTTTCTGCCTTAGTTTTTTCGCTTTCTTCCCAGGCCTTGACAAAAGATGTTTTCTTTTCCTTCTCAAGCTCTGCATGAGCAATATCTGCAGAACATAAAGCAGGATGTCGGTTATCCACTTGGCAACCTTTACAAATACTAAAATCAATCGTATAGCCAATAGGAATCTAGGAATGTGTTTAGGAAATACACATAATATTAAAAACCTATATAAAAAAAAAAGACTTATTGAGATGTGTCAAGAAATGCTATAAGATATATGCAAATATGCCAGGTTCTTCATATTCACCAAGTTAAACAAATTGAGCAAGTGAAGTGTTAGATCTACAAAGAGAACTACAAAAAGAAAGCTTGTAATCTAAAGTGACTTGATGGATAGGTTAGATCTATCTTATAATAAAAACAGTTTTACAATCTGATGTATCACAAGTACATCAATCAGTATTCAGTACTGTAGACTTAAGCATTTCTGAATGAAAATAAATGGTATTGAGAGAAGTTATTCCAATACTCACCTCTATCAAGTGAACCCTTTGAAGCTGCTACCTTCACCGCAGCGTCTGGAGTCTCTGTTACAGAAAATTAACCAATAAAGATAGATTTTTACAACATATTCACAAAAATCCATTCAACTGATCATGATGCCTCATTATTCAATTATATGCCTTTCCCATATCATCCGACTGATCCTCTGAAGATTTCCAGGGCATTGTTTTCATTTTTTTTCCTGATCATAATCTAGTTTTCTTCTGAAAACAAAAGGAAAAGTGGATTTCCAATCACTGGTTCATCATCATCATCTGTCCCTGCAAATACATTTGGTAAAAAAGAAAACGATGAAAGCAACAAATAAACTTACTTTCCACAATAGCTTTGGGTTGTGGTGCTAAAACCACAGCTTTCTCATCTGCTGCAACGTTTGGAACATCAATTACAGAAGCCAGAGGTGGAGCCGATGTTGGCATTTCGGCTTCTGCTTTCTTCGACGGTGCCCCCTCCATCAATCACAGTCCAATAAGCTTTAGACAACTCGGAACTATCCGAAATAGAGCAAACAAAGGTATGTTTCGACGAACTCCAAAGGTGGCTCCTTTGTTTATAGCCTCTCTCTCTGTGAGGTATGAAGATGTGGGTGTTGTACACGTGGCGGTATTGCCGTAGATTATTGGGGTATGGTGGTAATGGTTCCTGCAGCTGGGGGCTGCTTGATCGGTTGGTGGGAATCCGATGCTGGATTTGGAGAGCCACGTGGATGTACGCGGGACGCCTTCCAGCGCGTTTGTAGTTAGTTTTTCTTCATGTCTACACGTAAAACGGGTGAATGCAGTGTCGGGGATGCGCATCTGAGGCCATCGATGTCGGTACAATTGATACGACGCCGTCTCAGAAGAGGACCAGTGTTTAAAGATTGCCTTTTGACTAAATAGTAAATTCAGACCCCTTGACTTATCCAAAAAAATTAAAATAAATGTATTATTGTGATCTTTTTTGAAGAAGATAGTGAACCGAAAGTGGCAGTTCTACACTCTCTAACAGTGCGTGCGACACACATGGATGATGGATGCTAGCGGAAATTATTCTAAAATAATAATTGATATAAAATCTAAAACATTTGTCCAGTACTTACTATTTTTAATTTTCATAGATAAGTTATAATTTTAATTAATTTTTTAATTTTTTTAAATACTATTATATTCATAAAATAATTAAAATGAGATAAAAATATAAAATATAATGTTAACTAAAAAAAAAAAAAAAGAAACTTGATTTGTCACTCGCCCTGTGAACTGTGAAGGGCGTAACAATGGAAGAAATGCGGTTCACCAAGTGGTCGAGCGAGGGCCCAACTTTTGGACGTTAGCATTCATTAAGATTCATGCTGTTGGAGGAGACTCACTTAAAAATAAAATTATAATTATAGAAGAGCCTCTTTTTGTCCACTTCCAACTAATCAAATCATTAATCCACCCTTTTTTCTCTAACCCTACTAATCATGCACTTGCGTGATATATGCAAATTTGTTCGTCTCTTACTATTTATAATTTGATTGTAGCGTTTTATGTAGATAAATATGTAATACCAAAAAAAATATATACTTTATTGATGTAATACATTATATTCTAAAATTATATTTAATTTTAAAATAAATTTTACATATTACATTAAATTAAATTAGATCACGTTAATTTATAATTATTTATTATGAATTTGGCATTATTTTATTAGTAATTTAAAACTTGTTAAGGGAGATTTGGAAAGTATGTTGAAAAGAGATGAAAATTGAATAAAATATTATTTTTATTTTAAAATTTGATAAAAATAAAATTATTTATTATATTTTATAAGAGAATTTAGAAAAATTTTAATACGATGAGATGAGATGAATTGAGATGTTTCTTGTTTCCAAACATTTTTTAAATTGTCTAAAATTCATTAACATCGGGGTTTTCAATTATTTAAAATTGAAGTGATTGAGTACAAGATATTTAAAAAATTATATCTGTTGTCAATATTATTTTTGCTTTTTGATTTTTCCAAATCTTTTTTCTTAGGCCTTTTCATCAAATCTCTTTTTGAGATACTTACAAGGTTGTAAATGAACATCACAAAAGGAGTGTTTCCATCGTGTTTTAATTGGATTTTTATTTTTTATTTTTTTGGTCGAATAAAAGAGTTTGAGAGGGTGATTAAAAGTGGCTTTCCTACTTAAGCAAGATTGTAGTAGCATCTTATCCGCTCCCTCATGTCAGGTTTGAACACTAGCTTAAATCTCAACCCCACTAAAAAATTCAATGAATCATTAAATTGCTAATACTAATAGTTTAAGGTTAAGTCATAGTAATAATCAGATGAATCAGATCCAATACCTGTCAAACCAAATTAAAGCAACCAAATGACCTTTGAGCCAAAGGCTAAGGGAGGAGGGGTCGAGTGGGGGTATATGGATTATGGACCCATTACCTTTTACTTTTCAGCCGCTAACAGTGCCCCTATGCCTATAAAATTTAATGTTTTGCCCCCTCTTTATTGTTTGCCCCTTGTTTCTTAATAAACAAAAATGTCAAAGTAATTGAAGATTTTTCTCCATAATTTTAGGTTCTGCTATATATAAAAGATTTTGCACAAAAATTATATAAGAATAAATTTAGAATTTTACATAAACTAAATTCAAGATAATTAAAAAATTTAAAATTTAAAATAATTATTTGTCCAACATAAACAGAACTAAAAATTAAAAAAGTTGAAATTCAAAACACAATTAAAAATGAATTATAACCTATTTCTTATACTATTATTGCACAAAATTTTTTACAAATATCATTTTCCATTTTGCAAACTTGCCCAAAAATCATGCAATATGTATATCTCGTTATGGATTTTTATAATATAATAATATTTCTCATAGAGAAACTCTTTGAAGTTTTGAAGTGGAGTATCTTACGAGTAGTGTTTATCGGAGATCAATAGAATTTGAACACATCATCTGAGCACATAAACACAGCATGAACCTGGCCGCATAATAGAGATGTTAACAATCTTCAATCACATGCCACAAGACATAGACACCCTGCTGCAAGTTTGCAACCAATGGCGGAGCTAAATAAGGGGGGGATAGCTTATTAGAGTCTGTTATTTGAGTTTTAATGGATAGCCATTTGTAAAGATAAACTCTTTCTTATATATCTATTTGGATGGTCAAGAGTTTGCGAGGACATTTGAGTATAGAGATGAGACAAAAAATTCAAAGTGTATTTCATAAGACTAAGTATATCTAGTATCTTTCATAAAAAGAAAAAAGTATATCTAGTATCCAAATGTGCAAGACATCACTGAAATGAATATATCCTAATTGTTCTCTCTTAATCTCAATCTTTTTTATTGATTGAACAAGATCTCAGCCTCACTGATAAAAATAGTAAAAGGAATTCGAATGAAGGCACCAAATCACATGTGAAGACCTTTCCCCATTAGACAATCAATTTTCTTTCCTCTCTCTCTGCATTCCTCTATTTTGTTTAGTGCCTACATTGTTCAAACCCTTCCCCATCAGACAATCCCTCATCTTTTTTTAAGTTTTACCTTCTTCCATTTTCTCTATTATGGTTCTGAAAAATTCAAAGAGAAATAACCTAGCAATTCGAGGTGCCAGAATCCTCCAAGATGCACTCGGCAATTTGAGATTCAAAGTGGTGATCTCATTCATAATGCATTAGGCCTTAAATAGGCGTTACAATACTTTAAACAATTGAAGATAACTGCTCCAATATACATGGACTAGTCACTTCAGGAAAGGACCCACTAACAAGCCACGACCCTTTAATTGTAACAGCCCATTGACTTGATCTTAGACCTAACTGAAAATTAAGACATATAAATATAAAAATACCCCCAAAAAATTAAGTAATACCCAAACATACGTAGCCCTTACAGATACTTAGAATTTTGGGTGTGTAACATAGTCCTTCTTTCCTTTAGAAGAACTCATCCATGAGTTCAAGATATGTCTTGCGTAGCTTTTCTGCATCTATTCAGGTTGCATCTTCCTTATTAGATCCCTTTCATTGAACCAAGAGATTCACTCCCACATAATTTCCCATTTTTCTTGATCCTTCTATCACTTTCTTTGGTTCAAGGGTCATCGTGCCATCCTCCATCACAGTTGGTAATTTAGGGTTAAGGCTTACTTGTGTTCCAAGCTTCTTTTTGAGGAAGGAGATGTGAAATACGTGGTAGATCTTGGATTCCTTGGGTAGATTTAGCTTGTATGTGACTTTTCCAATCTTTTGGATGATGTGGAAGGGTCCAAAGTACCTTGGAGAAAGCTCCAAACTTTTCCTCACAAAGACTGTCATTTGCCTCTAGGCCCTTAACCTCAAATAAACCCAATCTTTCACATTGTATTCTCATCCTGTCCTCTTTTTATTTGTGTAATGTTTCATCCATATTTGAGTTTCTTGCAGGTTTTCTCACACCAAGGTGAAAATGAAGTCTCAGCTTTTCATTTCGTCTTCAATAGTTTGCACTGCCATGGTCCCAAGCTCATAAGGTAGGAGTTGTGGTGGATCTTGTCCATATACCACCTCGAAGGGACTAAACCCTATGGAAGAGTGCTCTAAGGTATTGTATGTCTAGTCGGCTAAAGCTAGCCAACTGGCCTAATCATTGGGTCTATCACTGGTAAAACACCTGAGGTACCCCTTTAATGATTTGTTCATCACTTCTATTCGACCATTCATTTAAGGGTGGTATGCCAAGCTTATCAGCAACTTTGTTCTATTTAAGACTTGTGAATATTGCATCTCAATCACATACTTTTTTTTTTTGGTATGCCAGATAATTTGAATATGTTTTTCATGAATGCTTTTGCGACTGTTGTTGCTATGTATAGATGTGCTAGGGGTATGGAATTACTATATTTGTTGAACTTGTCTACTATTATTATGATTACAGTGTATCCCTTGGATAGAGGCAGCCCCTATATGAAGTCCATACTAATATCCACCTACACTTTGCTTGGTATTGGCAGTGGCTGTAACGCCCGACTGGTTTGAGGTATTATGTGTTGTTTCTTGGACATACCTCGGATTCTCTTATATACTTTATGATGTATTTTCTCATACCATGCCAAAAGAATTCATTTTTGATTTAGAGTGAGTCTTCTGTGAACCAGCCTTCCCTTCTATGGGGCTACTATGAAACTGCTGCATTACTTGCTCTTGTTGTGCCTTTAGAGTTCCCAAGTGCAGCCCCCTTATTTCCTTTCCCACTGTGATATTCTACGCTGAAATCAAAGCCTAACAAATTTGTAATCCACTTTTGTTGGAAAGGTATTCTAATCCTTTGCTCCAAAAGGTGTTTCAATGCTTGTTGATCAGTTCTCACCTTGAATCTCTGTCCAAATAAATAATGCTTCCATTTTTGAATAGCCAACACAAGAGCCAATAACTCATTTTCATTTGATAAAAACACATTTTTATCTTTTAACGCTTGGCTCAAATAGGCTAGAGGCTTCACCTCTTGCATCAAAACAGCTCTTAAACCATTTCCTAAAGCATTACATTCAACTATGAACATTTGAAAAATTTGATAACCCAATAATAAGGGGGTCACCATGGCTGCCTTTAATGCTGCAAAAGCTTGGTTGACCTTTTCACTCCGCTTGAAAGAGTTTATCTTAAGTAAAATTGTTAAAGGGACTGCAATGCTTCCATACCCTTTAACAAACTTTCTGTAATAATTTGTCAATCCTAAAATTTTTTCTTAAAGTTTTAAGATTTTTAAGTTTAGGACACTTCATCATAGTTGCAATTTTTAAGGGATTTGTTTTGGCTCAATCCTTGAAAATAACATGGTCTAGAGATTCCACTACCTGACAATCAAAGATACATTTTGAGGCCTTAGAATACAGATGGTGTTGTTTCAAAACTTCTAAGATAGCTTTAAGGTGGCGTTTGGATGTCGAAGTGTGTTGAGTTGAGCTAAGTTCTTTTTGAATAGTAACTAGTTGAGATTAGGGATGTAAATTTAAATCGAAAAATCGAAGAACCGGCCCGGACCGATCGAACTGGACCAAAAATTCCAGTTTTGAATCGGTTCGGTCCGGTACTGGTTTTAGAAATTGAGGAACCAAATATAATTGGTCCGGTTCCAGTCATTTTAAGACTAAACAGCACCGGTCCTATTTACTTTTATTTTTTTAATTTTTTTTAATTTTTATGTATAATTATATAATATGTTTTATATTATATATAATATATAAAAATATAAATTATAATTAGATATAAGATAATGTTGCAACAAATAAAAATGTAATCTTAGATTTTACACTTTTGAAATTTAAACTTTAATTTGTGAGACTTTTGGACTTCTAAAAGTAGATTTTTATTGCAGTTTTTTTTTATTATAAAACAATTTTTATTTTATAACAGTTTTATTTTATTGCAGATTCTTTTTATATAATAGATATTTTTTACTAAAACAAATTATTGTAATGGATTACAATTTTTTTACTAAAACAAATTTATAAACCAGTCTTTTTTAAGATTTGGTTTTTATAAATTTATATTTTATTAAAATTGGAAAACTGGACCAGAACTAGATTGAAACCGGTACAACTGATACTACTAGTTTTGGGGATTAATTGGGTGTAATCGGTTTTAAGAAATGCAAAACTGGTCGTATCAATTCGGTTCTTAATTTTGTCTAAAATTGGACTGAACCGGACCGATTACACCCCTAGTTGAGATGGTTGAGTGAATTTTATGAGACTCATTTAGATGAGTTTCAGGTATTTTTGGATGGTTAAATGAGTTTAGATAAATTTATAAAAAAATATGAATTTGTGGAACCCATAATCTATAATTTGTTCCACGGCGCGCACGAGTTGCAAAATTTGTTGAGAGAGAGAAGCATACAAGAATAGAAAAAAGGGTTAGAAAAAGTTGTTGAGGGTCCCGTCCATTACTGTAGCTACAGTAATGCTACAGTAAACTGGCTTTATTGAATTTTGGCTCGAGTTGAGTTAAATTTGTGTGTTTGAATGATAAAATAAGTTTAAAATAGAATGTATTGATTACACTTTGACAACCAAATGAGGCCTAAAATCTATACTTCAGGCTGCGTTTGGATGTAAAAATGTGTTGAGTTAAGTTGAGTTCTTTTTAAATAGTAATGAGTTGAGATAATTGAGTAAATTTTGTATGATCCACTTAAATGAATTTAAAGTGTGTTTAACTAGCTAGATGAGTTTATATAAATTTATAAGAAGATGTAAATTTGTGGGACCTATAGTCAAATTTTGTCCCTTACGTGCGGCTTTATTTGCAAAAATAGTGTAAAAAGCAGTAAATATTTTTACATTGGAGAGAGAGAGAGTGCAGTAAAGGAAACAAAAAATAATAATAAAGTTGTCACTGAAAAGAAAAAAGTTGATGTCTGTCATCTACAGTGCGCTACAGTGTTGCTACAATGTTTGGAGTTTTTTGAGTTAAGTTAAATTTGTATATTTGGAAGATGAAATAAGTTTAAAATGAGATGAACTGAGTAGAACTTTTGTTTCAAACGTAGCCCCGTTTGGTTTCTAGACTCAACTTAGTACACTTTATTTTAAACTCATTTTATTATCCAAATATACAAATATCACTTAACTAAAAGAGAACTTGGTAAACTCAATTACTATAGCATTACTATAGCTAACAGGATGGGACAATGCTTTTTGCTTTTTGGTCAAATTCATTTGACAATATTTTTTTCTCGCTTTTACCGCCACACTCTCTCTCTGTCTCCCCCTCTCTCTCAGCATCACTATCAGTCAGTCTAGGGGACCAAAATTAATTTTTTTTCCACAAGTCTTCTACAATGCATCTTTCTATAAAAGCGGGTTCCATAAATTCACATATTCTCATAAATATATTTAAACCCATCTAAACATATTTTAAACTCATTTAAATGAGTTTTACAAAATTCACTCAACTAACTCAACTTATTACTATTCATGCAGACTCAAATAAACTAAACTTATTTTGATATCCAAACACAACCTAAGTGGAGTTGGTTTGGATGTGGGTGAATTAAAATAGTTTTGGGTTTGTGTTTTAGTAAGGGTACTACCATCTTCCCACCTCTTCTTCTTGTAGTTGAGCCAAACCAAAAGCAGTAGAAAGAATATTTGGTTTGAACATGGTAATAATGATTTTTAATTCTTCTTTGAAGCCACTTAGAAAATTACTTATACTAAATTCTTCACTTATCCTATTTATTTTGTTTGACAGGATCTCGAAAGCAGTTTGGTAATCTTCTACGCTTCCTGTCTACCTCAACTTGGTGAATGTACCCACTAGATCCTCCATAGTCTCAAAATAAGTAAAGAATTGCTACGCCTTCAAGATCCATTTGTTGGGATCTCTCCCATCAAGTGAGGGAAGTCCAACCACAGAGTCCGAGCTTGGATTCCGTCTTTCCCATCAAACAAGGGATTAACATTAACTTTTACATTATTAGAACTTCCTTCTCTTGAACTAAGTTTAATTGTAATTTGTACCAAGCTTTCAAGCTGTTATAGCTTGATGATAAGTTGGTAAGTTGATATAACACCCCTTCTATTAGTTTCCCATGTCTGACCTGCTTTTCCTTCAAGGTGGCGGTCTCTCAATGTAGAGTGTTAACTATTTATGATAATTGTGATAGTTTTGTCCCCTCAACCATAAAACATGAACGTGACTCTAAGACCAATTTGTTATGGTCCTGAAAAATTTAGATAGAAATAAATTGGCAATTTGAGGTTCCAAAACCCTCCAAGGTGCACTCGACAATTTGAGATTCAAAGTGCTGACTCATTCATAATGCATTAGGCCTTAAATAACGTTACAATACTTGAAATAATTGAAGATAATTGCCCCAATATGCACGAGCTAGTGCACTTCAAGAAATGACCCATTAACAAGCCACAGACCTTTAAATCTAATAGCCTATTGACTTGGTCGTAGACCTAACTCAAAATTAAGATATATAAATAAAAAAAATACCCCCAAATGACAACCCATATTTTTTTCTAGTAGATTTTCCTTACGATAAGAATAGATACTTTTATTTAGTTATTTTTTGAAATTTTTTGAAAATATATTTATTATTTATTTTAGACATTTTATTATAAGAAATGTTGTTAAGTTAGTCTCAAAATGGTGAAAGGATGCAAATAGAGGAGTTTAATGCAAACCAAGACAATTGGGTAATTTTTGGCAGATTTGACGTCTCTCGGTAATATGGGCATAACTTTCTCATTTTATTTTGGATTTGGATGATTCAAGATTCTATGTAAATAAAAGAGAAATATATACAACTTTCATGTTTTGAATTTTAAGAAATACAGACTCAATTAAGGACAAAATGGGGCTTGAAATTGATAGAACTAATTTAGGCGTAGAAGAGCACCGACTTTGACTTGGAAAACCGACTTAGTGTCTTGCTCCTTGGAAATATCTTTCTACCATATATGATACCATGACATGTGTAGGTACAAATGGTCTCCTTAGCTTAAGATTAGCCTTTGATACCATGACATGTAAAGGAAGGGAGATTATGACACTAAGGCTTAAGGAGGAAAGATGACATGGCAAGAGAGGTTCCATATGGCTTTTTGAAGTTTCTTCAACCCTTTTTGGCTTAGGGGTTCTGTAACGCCCCGTACTCGTAGGGGGTCACGAAGCTCCACCTGTTTGGTATATTCCATCCTCAACTACAATTAATAATAGGTCTCTGACCATATTCAAAATAAAAAAAAAAAAAAAATATTTTTCCACAAACCAATCCAAATAACAATGTCCACCAAGTCATAAATAAAAGAATATGAATAAATCATAACTGAGAGAGTTCACATCTTCCCAAAAATTTCTTAACGATAAAGAATAACTAACATTTCATAAATCCAATGAACTAGAACCCAAATAATAAATAAATAAATTAAGTTTTGTTTTCTCCCATCTAGCCTAAGGCCCTATCAGCTTAAAACTTGGTCAAGACTCTACTCTTGGTCCTCTGATGGAACATCCAGATCATCTGAAAAATATATGAGATAAGAGGGGTGAGTTTTTCCACAACTCAGTAAGCGAAGAACCTATACAAGCGTGTAAACATGAGCATTTACTAAGTAATAAAATACGGAACAAAACATAATAATGCATAAAAGAAACAAATGATTTTCAAGATAATTTAAATCATCAAGTACTTTGGCATAAACAAACTGAGTATTATCACTATATCAATCGGAGCATCTCACAAAGCAAAGACCATGTTTAACCCCCGTGGTAGGGTTGTGCAAATCCCGGTGGCCAAACCAGGCAGAGACAGAGGTGGAACTTTCCCTTATTCGTTCTCGGAGCCCCGAGTGTGCACATAGGAAAGCCCACAATACACCACTTTGTTTCCAAAGTGGGTGCACTCAGAGATAGGAAATTGGTACCAAATCCAAACAGAGCAAATACAGAGCAGAGCAGAGCCAAACAGAGATAAAGTCCAATACTAACCAGAATACTATGCCAAAAATTTTCAGAGTTATTAAAGACACATAAATCCAAACTATTTTCAGAATAAAGCTTATGTAAATAAAAACATAGCCAACTCAATCAAGGCATAATTTTTCTCAGATAGACAAAAATGTTGATTCCACATTTCAGAAAATAACACGACAAAAAGAACAGCTCATGTCTACACAATGCATGCCTGAAATATTTTTTCCTTCTTTTATATAAGCTTCATGAATAATGCAAATAATCGACTGAGGTTGGTTTTTCTCAATTTTTTATTTCATAACTAACAAAAAGCACAAATTTTCAAAAGTCAACCTCAGTCCTCTTTTGGTATAAAACCGAGCATACGAACCCCGCTTACCTGACTGCTGTAGCGAAAAATCAAAACTTTGAGTCTCAACGCTAAAAGTTTCGTCACCTATACATGAAAATAATTCCCTATATATTAATGACCACTCCAAAGGCCTAAAATCATAAATTATAAATTAACTACAATGTCTATCTAAAAAAAATTTACAATTTCCAGCAACCCAACAAATATAGTATCGAAAACGCTCAACGACTATTTTTCCAATCCCACAAAATTTCAGCAACTATTCATCATTCCAGCTTACCATGTATTTTTCTCAAAACCCCAAAATACCATAAAAATGATTTCTTCACTACATACCGTTAGCCACCAAATCGAGTATTTTTATATGCGTTTCAACAACACTTCACAAACTACAAAATTTCAACACCCAAAAATTGTATAGTCTCCAATAGTTCAAAACTACCAAACCCAACCATTTACATCACTCAAAACATCCCAAACGACCCATCGGCAACACCAATCAGCAAAAGAATTTAACAAAGAAAATCCTCGAACATCCCCCCAAAATCCCTTCGAAACAATGGATTCGGAAGCTGGAGAAAATTTCCATAAATATTACGGGAAGAAAAATCTATCCAGTAATTTATCAAATCCAAACATCATAAATTTATTTGCTGACCTCCCCAACCTTCCAGCAACAACCGAAACACTCTTGGCAACAAAAATTTCGGAAATTGAAACAGAAAATACCACGAACAAAAATATATATATATATATATATATCACGGAGAGACCCAGGATTTGAAGAAAAATATCTAAACTAAAACATCTGAGATGAGCATCCAAGAAGAAAATCCATAATTTTACCTCGAATGGAAACAATCACACGAAACGGGCGGTGACAACACGCGGACAGTGGCCGGATTTTCGCCTCCTATGCTCTGTTTCACCCATCGGAAAAACCCACGAAAATAACAGTGATTTAAAACCCAAAATAAATCCTTGCATGAAAAGTAAAACGCAAGAGAAGAGGGAAAAATTTTTAGATGAACTTACCGGTGCGAAAAATAGGTGAAGGGAAACAGGGGAGCCGGCGGTGAGGACCCAAACAGAGCTGCAAACTGCCGAGAGAGAGAGAGGGAGAGAAAAATAAGTGTTTTTGTTGCGGTTTCAGATGATTTCGGTAACTGTTGAAAACGTGGGGGGGTGAAGTGGGCGTGAGGAAAAACACTGAAGAACAGGGGAGAAAATCGCCACCCAGGGGAAAGAGAGGAAAGAAAGGAAAAAGAAAGAAAGAAGAAGAGAAAGGGACGGGGGGGGGGGGGGGGTTTACTAACCTGGGCGAAACGACGCCGTTTCGTGCTGGGTCTGGGGCCGGGTCACGAGCTGGCTGGGCTGGGGCTGGGTCGGGCCTGACAGGTTCAACCAACCTATGAAAGAAGAGTTTCTCTTCATTCTTCCTTTGGAAAACCTAGGCTAATTTCCCTTAGAAAACCCTCCACCCCAATTCCCATCCATTTAACCCTACAATCACCTCTTAATGTGTTTTCGTGATATTTCAAAGGGATTTTTCAAAGACGAAACATTCTAAACTCTTGGAGAAAGTGGTACGTACACTTATACCTTTAGCTTATTCATAGAATTTTATTTGTATAGGTATAGAATTAGTATGTTGATAATTACTTCATTTGATAAAAAAAATTATATGGTGCTAAGTGGGTTTTATAGGAAACATAGTGTGATGAAAGGTGGAAGAATAATTTAAGGAGTATGATTTTATTTTAGAAATGTGTGGATTGAGGTTGAGATGATGATATGTGAGATTGAATGAACAAGAGAGTTGAGTTGAGGCTTAGGAGGTTTTGGCCTTGATGAAATGTCTTAGAGCGTTATTTGTTTATTTACCTAAATTAATGAGATGATGATTAATTTAAAATTAGTAAGTGATTGAGAGGAATTCATCGAGAAAGCTCCGGACAACACCAAGAATCCAAGAGAAGCCAAGGTAGCCAAGAGATGCATGTAAGGTTATCTTAGATTTTTCTCTCAAGTGATAAGATTAATGCAAATCCAATGATATGGTGTATCTTTTAGGTGGCACTAGATAACTAATAGATGAGTTTTCTTGCCAACCAAGCCTAGTTAAGTAGCATGATTATCCTAAACTAAGAGAAACCGACTTAAAGAATGCAAAGAGGCTCAGATTACACCTTGCAGCTGACTTGGTCTATTGGAGTTTTAGAAAAATCTTTGAAACTCAAGTCATCAAGTGACATGTGTAGAGGCAAGTGGTCCAATTAGCTTAAGACAAGTTTAATTCATCTCAAATCCAACTAAGCCTAAAAGAAAAATAAATGAGAATACCAAGATGTAGGGAAAAGGGTGGCACGACAAGGATGGTTCAATGAGGTTTTTGGGAATTTTCTTACACACTCTTTAGCATGAGAAGCTGCCTACTATATATAGGAAAATAATTGTTCATTTCATCTCTTGGAGACACATGGCAAACCTAAGACTAAAACCATCAACAAGAACATTTTGGATACTTTGGGGTGGAGGTTGCCAAAATTAAGTCTATTTGCAAGTGAAAAGTTTTGGAGAAACTAGTAAGTATACTAAATAACCTAACCTTGGCATTTTATTACTTGTATGGTAGTTTTATAGCCATAGTTATTCACTTGTAAACAAAAATACTATTAATTGTTGGTATGATATAAGCAAGTTTTGGTTTATGTTATCTTATGAGGAATTGAGGAAAATATTATTAGGGAGCAATAATTTATCTTATTAAAATATGATTGGAAGAATGGATAAGAGTACATAAGGTTTAGATGACAAAAAAAAGTGGAAGTCGAGATTATAGGGTTTCGGCCTCATGGAGTATTTTGGAGAAATTTTAGGATTTTGTCACTTAAACCTTTGTTATGTTGATTATTTTGTGATATTTATATATTAAATAAATTCTATGGAGGAATGTATAATTAGTTATGTATAGAATCAAGAATGAAGAATGGAATAAAGGATATAATTGAAAAATATGAAGGAAATACATATAGTGGTTTCGGCTTTGGAGGTTATGCTATTATGCTATGAATATTTGGAAATTATAAAATAAGAAATAAGTTTCAATAAAAAGTAAATAAAAAAAATTCTTAAAGAACCTAAGAGTTTTAGCTTTCACTTGGTTCTCATGTGAAAGGATTTGTTTTACGTTCCTTTTTATAAAATAATTATGCTTTATTTGATATGTGATATATGATGTGATTGTTCAAAAAAGGAGAGGCGGGCCGAATAGAGAATGAAATGTAGAAATAGGGGAAGGGTTCCAAACCTTTTTTTTGGTTTAAGGGCTGCTTGCCCTACCGAAGTACCAAAGGCTTTCGGGGCTTACACCTCTTTATTACACGACCTAAAAAAGGCTTTCAGTAGCGCCCTTAGAATCTAAGCCTTTTGAAGTGCCAATAATTGTTGCTGTGGGTAGGGCTTTCATTCTTATTGCTCTGAGTTTCGATCTATATGACCTCCGGGCGGTACAAAGTACACCTCTTTCGTAGAGGCAGGTCATGCCATGTATTGATTAAACATGTTTTATATGCCATATGATCATATAAGCATGAAACATGCATGCAAATGTCTAAAGATACATGCATGTCTCATTATGTCACAAATTTTACGTCAAAATACATGACATGAATAGTTTAAAAAAAAAATAAGAATATTTATGAGAATAAGAAATGAATAATTAAAAATACGAAAAGTCACGTCATGACGGGGAGGCAATACATAACTCCTATATGACTAACGTGTCGACGGTGACGACGATACGTAACGTCCGTCGAATGATAAGAAGTCATGTCATGACGGGGATGACGATATATAATGTCTGTATGAATGATATGACTAGTAGAGACGGCAATATGTAACGTTCACTATAATAAGAATGTTCATATCATAATGGGGACGTAGATTCGTAACACCTGTATGACTCACGTGAACTATGATAAATATTTTCATGTCATGATGGGGACGACGATACGTTACGTACGTATAACGGACGTGAACCATGATAAGTATTTTCATGTTATGATGGGGACGACGATACGTAACACCTGTATGACTAGCATGAACCATGATAAGTATTTTCGTGTCATGACAGGGACGATGATACGTAACACCCGTATGACTGACGTGAACCATGATAAGTATTTTCGTGTCATGACGAGGACGGCGATACGTAATGCTCGTATGACTAACACGAATAAGAACCTGGCGGGAACGTGATACGTAATGCTTGTCGAGGTTCAGATATCAGAATAAGGCTTAAGAAAATATACCAATAAGATAATGATTTTAAGAAAAATCCTTACATGTTACGAAAGATTTTGTACCCATATTTATATAAGTTTCTCATGAAAATGTTTAAGTCAATCCGAAAAGGGTACATAAGTCACGCATAAGACATGCATAAGACATTTATGACTTATGTGATATGTATTGCTAATGCCTTATTTTGTTATATGTTTACTTATTGAGATTTTTTGAAAATGTCACCCTTTTAAGTTTATCTATCATTTCTTATAGAATGATAGACATTGTTGCAGAAATAGATGATTCATCACAAGACTCAGATGTCACGAGATATTCTGAGGTACTTTGAGGGTCCTACAGAATGCTCACCGGTTAGTGAAGTGATCAATTATCGATGATAAAATTATAGAGTAGGCAGAAAACAATCCCTAGAGGGTAGTTGAATATTTGTCGTGAAAATATTAGATATTGATACGTATTAAGAAAACTTTAGTATATTATGCTTAATGTTTTATAAGAATAAGAGTTTTACTGTAGTATACCATGTGATATTCACAAAGAATTAGATGTCTTTGCTAACTTTTAGAATTTGACCTTATTCTACTGCAATATATTCTGCGCACTTCTAATAAATTAGGTGCATATGAATGTTTTCTGATGTGAAATAAGAAATTTGTGACCTAGTGTGATAAGTCTTAACGCCTTAATTTACGTTAAATCCTTCACGTAAATTGAGAATGTTACAAATTAAGTAATAATTTAATATACATAGCCCTTACGAGATTTTGGGACTTTGGAAGCCATGATTGTAAAATGTAAAATATTGTCTACAAACTGGTATATGCCAAAACATACCGGTAGTTAAATTCTCAATTCTGGTAACTCAATCAAAACAATGGAATTCAAAATTTTGATTTTAAAGGCATAATTCTCGCACAAGTCATGTGTAAAAAAATAAATTCCATTAAAAAAAAAAAGACGAGAGTTTTTTGCACTTTTTTATGATAGGAGTCACTTTTTTTGTTTTTGTTTTATGTTTTTATAAAAGACGTGTAAAATTTATATACTTAAAACTTGTATATATCATTATTCTTTACAGAAAATATTATCGTTAGTGCCTTTTTCAAATATTGAAATATTTAAAGCATGTTCTTCTATAGGAAATCAAATCATCATTTATATACATTAAAACAAATCATAACAAATATCTTATTTTATTTCTAAGCAAAAAATAAACCAAGCATTCAATTAACTAAAATTGTTATGAGTCATTAGAGAAAAATAGTTGAACACTCATGCCTAGACCTATTTATGGAAAAAAAAAATGAGAAAAAAACTATATCTCATGACATGAAAATAGACACCATTCAACGAAATAAACATTAAAGGATTAAAATATCGAATAAATAAAACTGGGCCTCAACCAAATATAATCATTCAAGTTAAAGAAAATAAATGTTTCACGATTACTAAAATATATCGGAATATTACTCAAAATATATATTGGAATAAATACTAATGCATGGTTTGTTTTTATAGATAAGATGTGATAAAAGTTAAAAATTAAATAAAATATTGTTATAATATATTTTTTTAATGTTAGTTTTTTTCATTTTTGGGATTTAAAAATTTTGTTTTGGAATTTAAAACAGTTAAATTGTTTATTTTATTTTATGTGAAAATTTTAAAAATTAATAATGATGAAATAAAATAAAATGAAATGAAATAAAATGAAATTGTTTGTAAAAATAAACCAGATAATGATAATATATATATATATTTTAAATCAGGGAAGTTATGCATAATTAAGGTCCTGCATTGTTATGGGCCTATGGCTTTCGGGCTCCCGCGTGTTCTAACTTCTAACCACATTTTTCTTAGTTTTGTCCGTTAAATCTGGTTGACCTCAATTATATCGAGTCCCACTGTATTTCGGGCCAACGGATCATTTACTGGGCCCCCATGATCAACTATTGACTCTTTTTTATGATTATAGGCCCAACAAACTGGAAGCGGTTATAAGGGCCTAATTTGTAGACAATTGAAAAAATAACATGGTGGTAGTAGTACTAGAGATGAGTTGGGATTTTTAGAGCATTTTGAGTTTTTCTACTCCATCCTATACTACACATCTGTCGAGAGCAAAAAATGAATAATCCTTCTACTCATCATTCATATATCACATAATTTTTTATATAATTTTTGTTTTATTCTTACTGAACTAAAACAATTTTTATACTCATCATTCATTCATTCATTCATTCATACATATTTGATAAATATATATATACATATACATATATATATATACACACACACACACACATATATATATATATTAATGTGGTGTTTAAAGATGATAAGTAGAATTTTTTTAAAAATAAAAAAATAAAAAATAAAAATAGATGCGTGATTTAGAACTGCTGAGTAGAGTTTATCTTCAATGATTTTTAAAACGCATTCTATATCAATTATTTTCTTACTATTTAATGCTGATATCATATTCTCACGCTAATAATATTCTATCTGGCGTTTTACTTATTTTTATAGTAGATATATTTGGTCACACATCTCTTGTGTTATACGTTTTAACTTCCTATTATTTTATTTTATTTTTTATAATATATAGGTAAATTATCAAAAAAGTATGCATTGTAAAATATGATAAATAAAATAGAATATTTTTATTTGATAAAAATATGAAATATAACCGATAGATCCCTAATATGATGAAAAAAATTCTAAACAAATAATGAAAAATTTAAAGTACGTAATAATTTATTTTATATAGTTTACATCCGAAATTAGGTTTCTCTTATAAACGAAATTAGGTTTTTTGCTGTTGTAGTCAAGACAAAAAAAAAAAAAAAAGATAATAGCCAAAAAAATGATCAAATAGACCAATGCTAATGCTTCGACATTAATAATATATAGCACGTACTACGTAGTGCCTTATCTGAAGCGTCGTATATCACAACTTCGGTGTAAGTGATCAGGTTTGATCGGGTTTTGGATTAATTTTGAGCGTGAATTAGTATACACCAATTTTATATTTTTAAGAACGAATCTCGCATTGATTATTCTCTTAAATTGGTATATTTAATTTTACCAATTTCGATCTAATTTTTTAATTTTAATCAAGTGTGAATTTATTAAAAGTAATATGTTGAGAACTTTTTTCTTTTTAAGAACTTGGCCAAAAATTATAATTAATATATTATATATGTTTTTTATTTGAAATATCTGATCAAATAAATTGAAATATGTAATATAAATATATGAACCGGCCCAATCTCAAAAATTGTAAAACTGATTCCGGATCGAATTTGACCTTTTTAAAAGAAAATATCCGGTCCCAGACTGTATCCATTAGTTCGGGCCGTACAGGCCGATTATTCCATTTATCAGTTTATTTTTACAGCCCTAATCCCAAAACCCGGTTAGGCGACCTTAAAGAAAGAAAGGTGATGCTGCACGATTTGTCTAATTTCTTTTTTCTTTTTAGCTTTTTTTTAGTTGTTTTTAAATATTTTTAAAAAAAATACAAAAAATATATATTTATTAAAATAAATTTCTTAATCGATAAATAAAAAAAAAAGAACAAAATTAATAAAATCAGTAAATTTTGTCAATCAAATTTATAGATGTAAATAGTGTTTTCCAAAAAAGAAGGCAGGAAAGTCGTTTTCGAGAAACGGTGAATGTGAAGTACTGTTGGCACTCCCTTTCTTTTCCTGATATTCAATGGATGGTTCTGTGGCTTTACGTGCTGAAAACGTTCTCACATCAGGAATTCAAACCCCCATATTAATCTAACTTAAATAAAATAAATAAAGTTGTTGTTGTCGTCGTCAGAGAGAGCAGTATTATTTACTGTATGGGTTTTTGTTAACGGATTGCCCTAACTAATGAACTAATTCTCTTGGCATTAATGAAGCAATTAATAATTGGAAAAATTCGGTAAACTTTCTTGTAAGTCGTGTTAAATCAATTTAATAGTCTTTCAGGCTTTCTACAATGCTAGCTACTTTCCAAAGTATCCTTTTATCTCCACATGAAGCTACATATTTAATTTTTTTTAATTTTTTTTTATAGAATTTTATAAAAAAATAAATTCTACTATTTTATTTATTTTTTGTATTTTTTTATGATAAAATATACTTTTTTTTTTATGAACAACCGAGACGTATTTATTTAAGATTTGTACAAATTGTCACTTTGTAACCTTTTTACGTTCGCGCGGTACATATACAAACACTTAATTATATATTTAATTTCGTTTTTTTAATTTCGTATATCTCATTAAGAAGAAGGTCAAGAAAATAAATGACAAAAATAAGGAATTATATTTTTGTTTATTTCATTATCAATAAAAATAAGATCACGATTACTTTTATATATTTTCATATACGTACGGTCTTTGACTCTTTTATAATATTTGCTTATAATTTGGGTAACAGTTTATTAATTGAGCCTAATCCTCATGATCCCTAGCTACGGCTATATGTCAAAATTTGCTGGCTCATGAAGTGAAGACTTGGAAGAGATGCACTCTTGCAAGTTGCAACGTCTTTAATTAGAACATAGATCAATAGAAAACTAGAGTCCACGAGGTGGTCCATTTCCCCTTTCATAACGATCTCAGTCTCTGCAATGGATATATAATATTAAATTCATGAGAATTCAAAAGGTAGGCCAGCCGGTGGATTCATGAGTGACTAAAAACGTGTGCTGATTTTTGGTCGTTTCTTCAATAAAATGGAGGCCGTGATTCATGATCAGTTATATATAGTATTCACATGTCTTATTAATCACTTATACGATAAGTAGTATTACTCTAATTTGGATCGATTTCACGATTTTAATCCCTCCGCCGGAGTGAAGAATATCTGATCCTCGAGGTACCGCCCAGGTTCTCATGATCTCCTTTTTTAAGATCCTCTTTAACTGTCATCATCATCATCACCTTTATTCACATTCTCTTAATTAATTTCTTCCAGTACCTGATCATCATCATCATCATCTACTTCTGGTAATTCATCATGCATGTTCAACAATTAATTCCCAGCCGATTCTAATTAATTAGCAACATACGTTAATTGTACCATGTGCATATCATATGCCTGTGTAGAAAGAGAGATCAGGACAATTGAGAATGAAGAAAATAATAGAAATCCATCATGTCTAAGAAAATAGAAAAGGACAAGGAAAATTTCAAATTAAGGAACTAAATAATACAAATGTATATTTTTTTGGTTTATAAATATTGTTCTTAATTAGTGCCATATATAGTTTAATATTGTGATTTTAAGATAATTGGGATTATTTATATAAGATCTGGCCTGGGATAAAGCTTAATAACTTTTAGTGCAAATTTAAATTATAAGATGTGGGATTTTTTTTAAATAAAAAAAGCATGGTTAATTAGTATTTTTGAGAGGATAAAAAATAATTTAGTTCATTATAATTTTTTAATAATCTAGGGGTCAAGCGATGATCATAAGGGGGAATTTCTAAAATTTAGTCATTAATTATAACTATAATTTATGTATAACCTCTTGGCCATGGCTTGCTTTGTAGTCTGATTAATTTATGTCACAAGGTCACGATCATGAACCATATGCGTATAAATAGTACTTATGTCATGTTCATGATGTGACGTCTACTTTTAGATCATCTTCAACCATAAATATGCCTGCTTTACATAATATACATACATACATGATATATATTATATAATATATATGGTCAATTTTTTCTTTATGCAAACAGTGTCCAAAGATGATGACGATCGAATTTATGTATATGTAGAAACCGACCTCTTCGCCTAAATAATTATTCATAAAAAAAGAAACAGCATCATGAGATCGAGAGCCGAGCGGAAAAACTTTATAATTCTCTTCAAATTCCATTAATGTTTTACCTATTTCTTGACTACAGCTTCTAGATAAGTAATTTCCGATGCTCCAGAAATGATAGTCTTTCCATTAATATAATTATCTATTGATCATTTGATTAATAATTAACATGTTTAAAAAATAAATAAGCTTTTCCACTTCTAAATTAATCCGTGTGTATGTACGTAGGGATACAATTCTATTATTTGAAATATATATATTTTAACTATGAAATTCTTTTGATAAATTCTTTACCTATTAAAAGAAAAATTGATAATATATTTTTTCACTAAATATGTCAATTTAATATGAATAACATGGAAAGCGTGCAAGACTCAAACCTTACAAATACAAAATTCAATGAAAACGCACTCATGACTAATTTGATAGTGACTCTAGCAAGCTAGCATTCATGCATCGGTTTGTGTAAATTAAAAGATGTTGTTTCAAGGAAGCCAATGGGCCAGTTACGTTTGACTAATTAAATCAATGATAGTGATTCAAACCAATTTATTGGATCATATTATGATAGTGAAAGAAGAACAAGTACGTACATGAATTTATAGCTTTCAATGGACGGGGGTCAGCAGTCAGCAAGATTGAGCGACCTCTTCCCGCAATCAGTGGCACCTTAATTTTATCCCCTTGCGCGGGGTTTAAGTCCAAGGCATGCAGCTAATTAGCTTGCACGATCTCTTCTTCTAATTGTTGTGGAAACCTGCACGTAATCCATGCATCAGGGAGCAAATCAGGGGAATGATATGAAACGTGAATTCAACCTCCTTTTACCCTCTAGAAATTAACATCATAATTTCCTCCTGACCTGATTCGATCTGACATATATTATATCTATATATATATATATATATGCATGAAACACCAACATATATATATAAGTTGATGCTTGTTCTTGGGACTTTCACATGAGTAATGTTCATGGGTACGTTTTCTCTTTTAATATTTTGAGGATTATATATATATATATATATATTGAAGGAACACGAAGATTGAGCAAACCTGAAGGGCGTAACATTCAGTTTTAGGAGCGCTAGCTGCATGCTGCAATCACAGACTGCTTTTTTTTCTTGAAGCTGGGGTTATAAATTAGTGACTGTAAGAGGGTCGTGATCATGATGAAATGGAGCAATGAGAAACATCATAAGCCTAATACGATGATGATGATGTGGAATAATGGGGCGGGAGCAATGCATAAAAATACTGTAACACGTTGGCAACCCATGATAGTTCATATATTAAAGAAGAGATCAGACGTTGCAACAGCTGCTGTGATCTTCCTCATCCTTGTATGTTTCTTGGTTTTTGCAGCCTGGATTGATGCGCCTGTAAGTCCTTCTCATTTTCAGCCATACATTTTCTTACTATATTCTTATTATATATCTAGGCAAGTTTTCAAGATATATCTAGGATGAACTAGCTTAATTAACTAACTTCAAACATTAGCCATCCGAAAACAAAGCGTTTAGAAATTTAATAACCTAGCTATTAAAAAATAGCATTTATAGTATTAATTACAAATATATTAATTATACATTGTAAAAATATTTGTAATCAGAAAATTATAAAAAAATATATGATGCAGGCCGCCGAATGATGTGGATCATGAGAGTGACTCACGACCATGTGAGTCACCGTGGTCAATTAAATTGGCCATATCTCATAGAATGGCCCAATTACCTCTTCCTAAGTGGGTGAATGCGTGTGGAGTCAGTCACCCAAATGGGCAAGATAGACTAAATATTAAGAAAAAAAAAGTCATACTTAGTTTATATTTTTATTACTAGCTAGCTAGTTTTGCTATTTATCAATCTATATGTATCATACACTACATAAGTCTACGTTTATTTTTATTTTTTTTATGTTTATTTTATTCCTACTAAATTATATGAATTTTTTTACTCATCATTCTTAAATCACATATTTATTTAGACAAAAATATAAGAAACTAAGAAATATATATAATGTATAATATTAAGTAGTGTTTGAGATCATAAGCAACATTTTTCTTTTATTATTAGGTTGTATTTAATTGGACACAAGGAAAATGCATTTACAGTAGTTATCGATCTATCATCGATAAGTCTTCGAACATCGCTGCAGCATGGTTTTAAAAAATAAAATAAAATTGGGACACAAAGATATAATTAGTTGTCTATATCGTTAGAGTATTAGCAATAGTTTTGTTAAAATTTTCTTTTAAAAAGTACATTTTATACACTTTTTAAAAAAAATAGGTCATATTTGTTTATTAGTGGGGAGAAAAAGATGGAGAGAGGAGAATATTTTTCTACTTGTAAATAATAATTAATGTAAATAACCGTTTTAGATTTTTCGAAATTGAGTACACTCAAGATTATATATATATATATATATGTTATTTTTGTCTATAATAAACGTTTTTCTTGTTCATGTGGTATATAAAAGAGCGACGACTTTAACATTCAAATTTAAGGTAAATAATATAAATAATTTTAAGATATACAAGTCATTCTCATTATTGACAAAAGAAAATATTAATTTTTTAATACTAATCACCATGCATTAGTTTTCAAAAGAGAATGTTCCTTACGAAATGTGCCATAGGCCCTTACTTGCCTCTTAACACTAATACTCAAAATTTGAACTTTTTTTTTTTTTAATTTAATGTGTGCGCGTGCATGTATGACAAGTCTGTACTTTCATATATCTCCACCCAGAAACCATTAGTCCTAATCAGAGAAAAATCGAAATCAACGCAAAAGCAAGAATTCCCACTCAAATGCACCAGAGGAAACCTAACAAAAACATGTCCAAGAGATTACCCCACATCCCACAAACCCAGTACCAATCCTGACCGTCCATCAGATCACACAACATGCCCATCATTCTTCAGATGGATCCACGAAGATCTCCGGCACTGGAAGGGCACTGGAATCACGAAGGACATGGTGGAAGGGGCTCGGAGGACTGCCCATTTCAGGCTTGTGATCGTGGACGGGAAGGCCTACGTGGAGATGTACAGGCCATCGATACAGTCAAGAGCCATGTTCACTTTGTGGGGGATTCTTCAGCTTCTTAGATGGTACCCGGGGAGATTGCCGGACTTGGACCTCATGTTCGACTGTGACGATCGGCCGGTCGTCCGAGCGAAGGACTTTCGTCACCCAAATGCCCGCCCGCCGCCGTTGTTTCGGTACTGTTCGGACGGCCAGAGTTTGGATATTGTGTTCCCGGATTGGTCTTTCTGGGGCTGGTAAAGTGATTATAATAGATGCATTTTCTCTTTTTTAGCCTTTTTTTTTTATGAATTTTCTTTTGAAGTTTCAATAGCTTTGCATGAACGCGTTACTCTTTATCTTAAATTAGATCCTCTTTAATTACATGTAACATACGAATTTACTAAATTATGTAACTTCTTCCAAAACTATTTCTCTTAAAAAATCCAAGATTATATTGACTTATTGCTTGTTTAACCTGAATATAATATAGTTTGGGAAAAATCAAAACCAAATTTTGAATTAAAAGAGAAGACAAATCAAAATGAGAGAGAGAGAGAGAGAGAGAGAGAGAGAGAGAGAGAGAGAGAGAGAGAGAGAGAGAGAGAGAGAGGACAGATTTTGTTTTGTTTTATTTTTTTTTTTAAGAAAGGTGATTATTTGCCTTGGCTTATATATAGGGCTGAGACCAACATAAGGCCGTGGGGAAGTCTGTTGGAGGACATAAAAGAAGGGAACAAAAAAAGGAAATGGATGGACAGGGTACCCTATGCTTATTGGAGAGGGAATCCCCATGTGGCTCCCATTAGAAGAGACCTTCTCAAATGCAATGTCTCTGACAAAGATGACTGGAATACCCGCTTATATATACAGGTATAATCACATATACAAATTAAACTTTTCTTGTTAATTCTTCAAATGCTCATGTTTAAATATTGTATTTTGATGTTCAGAAGAAAATTTTGAAAATCACTTTTAGAGAACAAGAAATTTGTTACCTTTATAATTAATGGATTTTAATGAAAAAAGAAAAATGAAAGAAATTAGCCGAAAAAATAAGGTTTAAAGTTGATGTTCACTAATATATATATATAGCTAGTAAGCTGACTACTAATTATGGCATGTTGTAATTTATTATTTCAGGACTGGGTGCAAGAATCCAAAAAAGGGTACAAACAATCAAACCTAGAAAACCAATGCACTCACAGATATAAGATATATGTAGAAGGATGGGCATGGTCTGTAAGCGAAAAGTATATTCTAGCATGTGATTCCATGACTTTGCTTATTACACCTCGTTACTATGATTTCTTTATTCGAGGAATGGCGCCATTACAACATTACTGGCCCATTAGGGATACCACCAAGTGCACCTCTCTGAAGTTTGCTGTTCAATGGGGCAACAATCACACACTCAAGGTTCTCTCTCTCTCTCTCAAGATTTGTTTTCATCATCTCTTCATTAATCTTGATTCACTTTTTTTGAAATTTTTACTTAAATTCGGCTTAATTAAGAAAGTCTCTTAGAAATTGTTTTGACTTTAGAGTGTTTTTAATGCTACCAGTTATACCACATCTAAAAGCTGCTTTTACTTTTTAGGGTACTGTTTTTGTACTATAACATGAAGTATTTGATAACCATTACGAAGTTTGTGAAAAGAGAAATGATATATACAAATTTTAAATATACAATCAATTTTGTCTAAATCTTTTATAAAAAAGTACAGTCGTGAAAAGTATGACAAACTTATTTTATTTTATGAGGCTTATATTATTATGAAATACTTGTATAAGATTTGTACATACGAGATTTGTACTTAACATTACTTCTTGTAAAATATTATTTTTGTATATTTAAATAAAAAAATGAGAAGTGATATTTACCATAGATGATGGCAACATGTAAAAATAGAGAGTCAACTCTTCTTCTTTTCTCTTAATAAATAGTTTTTAAGCAGCTATATATAAAAAGAAATACTTCCCAAAATTGTTAATATTAAGTAATATAAAATTCACATTTTATGTTGATCTCTATATCGATAAAAGAGAATATTTGAAATAAACCGTTAAAGAATTAATTATTGAAGAAATAAATTCTTTTCATATTGATCACATTGCCTTTGGAACTACTCTCTAGAAGAAAGGAAAGTTGCTAACAAAGGATTAGTTTTTTCAACTAATCAAATGGGTGTACATTTTTATAATCCATAATACATTTTACCGTTCTATCTAAAGGCAGAAAACAAGATTATCCTATTGATTAATTAACGGACAGCACAACATGCGCAATTAATACTTTACTGATTCTTTGTCACTAATACATCATTTTAATAGTGGAACAGGAGCGGCAGCCGTCCTACTATTTACGTTACAATTCATTACATTAAAGAATTAATTATTAAAAAAATAAATTCTTTTCATATTGATCACATTGCCTTTGGAACTACTCTCTAAAAGAAAGGAAAGTTGCTAACAAAGGATTAGTTTTTTCAACTAATCAAATGGGTGTACATTTTTATAATCCATAATACATTTTACCGTTCTATCTAAAGGCAGAAAACAAGATTATCCTATTGATTAATTAACGGACAGCACAACATGCGCAATTAATACTTTACTGATTCTTTGTCACTAATACATCATTTTAATAGTGGAACAGGAGCGGCAGCCGTCCTACTATTTACGTTACAATTCATTACATTAAAGAATTAATTATTAAAAAAATAAATTCTTTTCATATTGATCACATTGCCTTTGGAACTACTC
Organism: Platycarya strobilacea; assembly: GCA_036898215.1. NCBI lineage: Eukaryota > Viridiplantae > Streptophyta > Magnoliopsida > Fagales > Juglandaceae > Platycarya > Platycarya strobilacea. The sequence goes on from CM072545.1 coordinate 8,898,378, forward strand.
TCTAAAAGAAAGGAAAGTTGCTAACAAAGGATTAGTTTTTTCAACTAATCAAATGGGTGTACATTTTTATAATCCATAATACATTTTACCGTTCTATCTAAAGGCAGAAAACAATATTATCCTATTGATTAATTAACGGACAGCACAACATGCGCCATTAATACTTTATTGATTCTTTTGTCACCATCCATAATATTGGTGCATGCGTGGGAATTAGTTCTATTCACCATGATTCTTTTTTCCATTATTAACTTACTTATGTATATCATGTCACATGTGCCACATACCATATTGCAAATACTTGTCACATCATATTACACATTAAATTATCTTGATTGGATATCTGAATACACTAAATTGAGATAATATTATAAAATTCAAAAGTTGAAGTGAAAAAATATTATAAAATAAATTTAAAATATTATATAAAATTATAAAATTATGTTAATTTGTGAGTTTCACATCTCACATGTTTATGCTTGAGCCCTATTTATTTATTTATTTGACAGGCTCAAGCCATTGGGAAGGCAGCAAGCAAATTCATACAAGAGGATCTGAAGATGGAGAACGTGTACGACTACATGTTTAATTTATTAAATGAATATGCTAAGCTTTTGAAATTCACACCATCCATACCTCCGGGAGCAGTGGAAATTTGTTCAGAAATAATGGCTTGCCCAGCAAATGGCACGTGGGAGAAATTCATGGCGGAATCAATGGTGAAGTCTCCAAGTGATTCAATCCCATGTACTATGCCTCCTCCTTATGATCCCTCCTCCTTACATGACCTCATCGACAAAAGTATCTGGTCGAGAAAACAAGTGGAATCATGGGAAAATAAATATTGGCAAAGTAGAAACATGAATAAGAAACAGTAAATTGCCTTTTTTGTTTTTGGTAATTTAATATTAGTCCTATGAAGCAAATTATACAAGCATATATTCCAAGTTACTGATAATGTTTGCTATGTGCATGCAGTACTACTGATCATTAAAAAAGTATTGTGCTTTTGAAAACATTAATATTCAAAAAGATTTCAAATCTACTTTCTCGTTTTCCAAACAGTAATCACATGCTCGGCTTCTCGATCATAGGACAAGCCGCACCTGAAATATTTGGGTCGTAGGGTTTAAGTCATAAAATTATTGTACAACGTGTATAGATGTGGTTAGCAGGAATTATTTATCATTTTTTATTTTTATTTTTTTATAGCCAGTGAGATAGATATAACTAGGGATAAGTACTATAACATGGTATTTTCATGTTGATATGATTAAAGAAAAACCTTCAATCCGGAACGGTGTAAAATGAGTTTTTACACTAAGCCACTAAGAAATTGACGTGTAGACATTTTTAACTTATCGAACATGAACCCAATATCCACACTAAGACAACCATCCTCTTCCTCCTTTTTGCTCCCTAAATTGAAAGCTCCTTTATCTTCCCTCCCCCCTCTATACCGATATGTCAATAGCATGATAAAGATAAATTGAAAGTAAAAGAAGTATTCAACAATCCCGTTGGATAACGTAGATGTTAAATCACCCAAACAACAAAGGCATGTTGGGCTATAATTGGGAAGATGCATTTTCTTTTTAGAGTACTGCTATATACAGTCCACTTTAGTAGACTGTAGTTCAAGATATAAAATGACTGAAAATCCCTTATTTTTATGGTGAAATGATTGGAGTACCCTCTTTCTTCTTCAACATAAAGCAAAACACGATTCGTCCCCATCTCTCCTCTGAAAACTCCATCTCTCATCTTGAGTACAGACCGTTCAAATCAACTAAAGCAAACATGCCATTCTTGCTTATATAATACCATCGTTCACTCTCTTAATAAATCAAAACACAAAAAATCAGCCACCCAACAATAAAGTCCAAGCAATACCTCACAACAAATCCAACTCCATCTTGATAAATTTCATTTCTTCCGAGATCCAACAAATCTAACTCCAACACATTTTTTTTTTCAGTCTAAGAGAAATGAAAATAAGAGAAGCGAATTAAATTGAAGAGAAATGGCACAGGAGAATAAGATTAAATTGAGGAGAAATGGTGTCCGAGAATAAGATTTTTTTTTTTTTTTTTTTTTTTTCAGTTTGAAACGAATTAAATTTAGGAGAAATCATGGCGAAGTATCAAATGCACTTCAAAGTGAGGAAATGGAGAGAGAGAGATAGTTTGCCGAGGTTGAAGAAATGAAGACTGAAGAGCAAGGGTGTGGGCAACAAAGAAGACGTCGACAATAGAGCTTGCTAGTTTGGCTACCATGGGAGAGAGGGTTTGAAGGTTTTTAATTAAATTTGTTGGGTCTCTTCACTAAATGAAATAGATGAAATACAACGTTTTATTTAGACTATAATGCAGTCCACTTTAGGAGACTGCAATAAGCATTATTCTTCTTTTTATTGAACATATAACTATTCATTTTTTTCTCTCTACAATCCCTCTCCTATTTTCTTTAATTGGTAACTTATGGTAAAGCTCAAACCTTATAAAATTTCTGAACTACAATATTCAACAAGGTAAAGAATCGAATCCCAACAATTCCATCTCCTCTCTCATGCTTCTCTGCATCTTCAAGAGATAAAATTAGTTGGCTTTTTCTTTATTTTTCTCCTTTCTTGTTTTTTTTTTCCTTTTTTGTATTTTTTTTTACATTCTTTTATCTAGATCTGTGCCAGTTGCTTTACTATGGCTTCTGATAAATTTGTAGAAATTTTGTAGAAACCTCACTTTGATTGTGACGTACTTTCCAATTTGAGAGACACCTTGGGACGGCTTATCTAGTGTTAGAGAAAACTAGTATTCCAATCAGAATGAGACTAGGTAAGAATATGAGAAAAAACCAACTTACACCAAGATACAGGAGATTAAAAACCGAGCCCTCATTGCATTTGCCAAGACCACGTATGCTAAGAATTGGAGGTTGGCATTTTCCATGATATCTAAGGACAAAATTTGTCGACAGGAGCAACCGTGGAATTTGGGTTTCAAGAAAACAGCTGTATTATCAATCTCTTTATTTATTTTTTCATTAGAATGGGAAAAAACTAAGTAGATTTTACGCTTCGTTTGTATTCGAAGGCGAGATAAGCTTGTCTTAATTCTTTTCAAATTTATCATTATATTTTTTCATATTTTTATATAAAATATAAATTTCAATATAAATTTTTTAAATTTTAGTATAATTTTTTCTATTTTTAAGTTAATTTTTTTAAATATTAAAATAATAATAATATTAAAAAATAAAATAAAATAAACTCAACTCATATCGTATTTCCTATAAATCTAAATTGGCCTTAAAATTTATTTCTGCAGGCATGTCGATGAATGAGAAAGTTAAACAATTCCAAAAAAGGAGGGATATTGTGTTTTTTTTAGTTGTCATCCACTTTTTTTTTTCCACATATAATGCTAGACCAATATATATATATATATATATTTGGTCCTGTCACAACTGGTTCTCATTATAATGTTAGAATAATGAGAGTTTGGCAGGACCAATACATGACTGAATAGTCAAACAATAAATCAAAACTAATAATATTATTTAAAAATATATACTTGATCATTAAATAAAAAAATATTATTATTTTTTTTTCTTTTGAATTCGGAACAAAAATTCCGTATACATATTCGGGTGAAATAGTATAATATATACGAATATTATTAGGAAGTATTCACGTTTATTATATTTACTCTCATATTAATAATAATATATTATTATTTATGTGAAAATAAATATGATGAATGTGAATCTTTTCAATTATTTTTAAATATATAATATTCGATCCTTGTTCCCTTTCGACGTCGATGTTGACTAAGTCCAACTAGCTAGCAGAAACAGAAAGCAATTAGTTTTGGCCCCTCAAATGGGCATGGGTAAGTACTGAACTTTCTACATATGTAGACTTGTAGTAATTGAATATGGTCGTGATAGATTCATTTCCTACTATTTTATCATTTAAAGTATATATTTTTTTAAGATTTTGTTTTAAGTGTTCTTTTAACATCCTTAAAAAGTAAGAAAAAAATTAAAAAAATATAATTTTATTAATAGCCATTTTCTTAAACATTAAGTAAAAGATTTTTTTTTTAAACTAAAAGTTACAAAAAATAGTAAAGTAGTAATAAATAAGATGTAAGTCTATTATTATTTTATTCAATATGAGCAATGTTAGGGATTTCAACTCTTTTGTTTTTTTTGGTTTTTTTAATATAATTTTTATATAAGTATTTTAAATAATTTAGTGATTTTTTGTTATATTTTTAAAAAATATTTTAAAATTTAAAAAAAAATCATATAAATTAAATATATTTTATTTACATAATTTTTTTAACATCTTAAAATATTTTTTAAAAATATAAAAAAATCACAACATTATTTAAAGATATTTATATAAAAATAATGTAAAAAAAAAAAAAACAAATCAAAAAAGGAGTAAGGATTCAAAATAGAATTCCTAGCATTTTTCTATTCAATAATAATAATAATAATAATAATAATAATTATACATATTATTTATTAAAATTTTTAATTTAAAAAAAAATTAAGAATGTTAAAAAAATTTTAAAAATAAGAAAAAATAAATATACTATATAAGTGATAAACTAATGATAAAAAAAATGTAAGGTAATCGTTACTCCAATAATAATCTTCTTGTTGATCAATAAGATAAAGAAGAATATTATAGTGAAGGTAGTGGTACGTAACGTAGTTTTCAATACTCGATGGGAGATCATCTTAATTCAGTTCGCTCTGTAGCTCGCTTCTGTTGTACTGCACCTTTCTCCGGCGCCGGCGCCGGCTCTCCGGGAAAAAGATGGGTTCTTGCCACCGTTTCCGGCTTCTTCTTTGTCAGCCTCAGCATCAGCATCTTCATCTATTGGAATGACGTGGCAAGTCTCTTCTCGCCCATTTTATCCATCTTTCTTTTTATTTATTTTGTCTATATAAATTTCTCTGCTAACAGTTAATTAAATATCTGTTTTGTTTTTTTTTGGATGTATGAATTTCTGCTTTTTGAGCTGGAAGATCTTCATGAAATTCATCTCTCCTAATTATTCACTTTGGTTTTCAGTCTGTTTCACAATTATTGATGTTTTTCTTTCAAAGAATGGATTTTTCATCCATCTCTCTTCTTCTGAGACTTCTCTTTAATTACCACCAACCTTTTTTAGAAATGATTGCTTCCTGCACTTATTTCATTTTCACGGAGTAGAAGTGCGAGTTGAACGTGGTTTTCCCTTGTTTTTTTGTTGGAAACCGAGTCACTTTCCCAATTTCAAGTTTTGGCCTATATGTATACCCGTTATATGATTTCTGGATTGAAAAAATGGTAAAATGAGGAATTGATTTTTTTTCATGGGTATTATCAAAACTACAGTACTGTGATTCAAGCACTTGAATCTAAAGTCTATATAATCGATTATTTTCACCATTCTAATTGTCTGCTTTTTCTTCTATACATATCAGTATGGTATAGCAGGAAATTACTTCTTTAGGACTCCCCCTCCTCCCACACCAAGGCCTGCCATCAAAATTGACTTCCCATTCAATTGCTCCAATAGGGACCCAGCAATAACTTGCCCAACATCTTCGAATGTGACATCTCAGACGACCGACAAATCTTCTGCAGTGACATGTCCCCAGTACACTCGGTGGATCCAAGAAGATCTACGGCCGTGGAAGATGACGGGAATCACGAGAGAGATGGTGGACAGAGCAAGAGATTTTGCAAATTTTAGGGTGGTGATTGTGAAGGGAAAGGTTTATGTTGAGAGATACCAAAATGCGTACGAAACCAGGGATGTTTTTACGATATGGGGGATTGTTCAGCTTTTGAAGTTGTACCCTGGGAAAGTACCAGACTTGGATCTGATGTTTTGGTGTGGGGACCGGCCTGCGATCTCAAAGAGAAAACATAAACATGTCAAGCATCTGCCGCCGGTGTTTCATTATTGTGGAGATGACAAATCATACGACATCGTATTTCCGGATTGGTCCTACTGGGGTTGGTAAAGCCTTCTTATCTTCTTATATCTATATAGCCTGGAGTCTTGTGAGCAGGGTTGGGGATGTAAAAAGCCTATTACTTCTTTAAAAATATATGTTAATTATAAATAAATTATATAAAAATAATTTTATAAATTAATGTAGTTTAATGTGATAATAAATTATAAAATTAATTTCATAAATTTTGTAAAATTACGTTAGTTTATAAATCACGTTAGTTTATAAATCTATTTATGTAGTTTCTTTATATATATGTATATAGCATGTTTGATATTTCATTGATATTTTATATATTTATTTGACTTAATTTTGGGTTTGCGGTGATTCTAGGATTGAGGTAAACATAAAGCCATGGAGGAGTATGGTAGAGGCCTTAAAAGAGGGCAACAACAAGACCAAGTGGAAGGATAGAGAACCCTATGCTTATTGGAGAGGAAACCCAAATGTGTCTCCAAGGAGAGGACAACTCATGAAATGCAATCTCTCTGAGAAACATGAATGGAATGCTCGCCTCTATAGAGAAGTAAAATCTCTCACATCTATTGGTATTTTCATTTGTTAGCCTTCTTAATTAAACGTACCCCTTCTTTGTTCTTTGTTTACAATTCTTTATTTTGAACATTCCCGGATGCCCAACTAAATTATTGATAATGCAAGTACCGATATGATGAAATAGACATGCGCTACATATACAAAGATATTATATAAAAGATATTATACTTTATAATTTGACGTACTATATTAAACAATTACATTAGTTTTTGAGTTACCTTTGTGTAATGCCTTTGAACTAAACTATTATCCTTCTTTTTTATTCAGGATTGGGGTGAGGAACGTCAAGAAGGATTCAAGGACTCCAATCTAGAAGATCAATGCACCCACAGGTAATTTTCTCATCGTTCGGCAACTTCTTTGTTTTTCATCTTCTTACTGCAAGTCTTATATATTGATGGGACTTTGATCTGCTCTGTTGTATGCAAATATTCCAAGTGAAGATATAAAATATACATAGAAGGAGTGTCATGGTCGGTGAGTGAGAAGTACATATTGGCATGCGATTCCATGACCTTGCTAGTTAAACCCAAGTACTATGACTTTTTCACAAGAAGCTTGGTTTCAATGACACACTACTGGCCCATTAGAACCTCACATATGTGCAAAGATGTTAAGTCTGCTGTCGACTGGGGCAACAACCATACCAATGAGGTATGTAGACCTCTCTCACAAATCATGATTAAGAAACTAGTTATTTCTAATCAAAATGATTATTTTTTTATAAAATAAGTCTGTTTTAATCATAAATAATTATGCTCATTCTAAATAATCTGTCACAAATATTTATTTAATAAAAATAATTTATTTTTCTTCCTTTTCAAATTAAGGCTTGAAAAGGCAGAAAAAGCTAGCTATTTGGGAGATGGATTTCCTTCAAGCATTGTATGCTTATAAATTTGTGTGGTTCAACTTTACCCATGCAGACACAAGCTATTGCAGAAAGGGCAAGCAAGTTCATTCAAGGGGATTTGAAAATGGAATTCGTGTACGATTACATGTTTCACTTGCTAAGTGAATACGGAAAGCTCTTCAAATATCAACCGACTATTCCTCCAGGAGCAGTTGAGGTCTGTTCGGAAACAACACTGGCATGTCCAGGTGATGGTTTATGGAGAAAATTTATGGTGGACTCCATGGTAACGTCCCCTAAGGCTACACTTCCATGTACGATTCCTCCTTAAAATTACCATACTCTTGAAACTATTCTTGTGATCTATACAAAATTATAAAGAGACAATAATGGGAGTTGATATTCATCAAGTGGCCGACTGAGTACACATATTCTGGCAAAATCATCATAAAATCGGGTCTTTTTGTTTGTATTTGTATGTCTTTTCTTTCCTTTTATTTTTAAATTCTCGAGGCTCTAGATTTTAAAGAAAATCTAAAGATCACCGAAGAAGTTTTGAGTAGGAAATCTGGCCTTTTAAAGCATGCATACGGTGAAATTTATATTCGTGCCTCGTGATCACCGCGACCAAGCTGGTTATTGTATTGGGTGAATGTTTTGACTACAACAGCCCTTTCCCCATCATCTCTTGTTCATGTGGCATTGAAGAATTATAAAACGATTTATTATGCTTTTACGTATTATCTACTAATCATTTTTTTTCTCTCTAAGCTATCAAATTTTTATCCAGATCATAAAGGAAATCATAATACATAAGGAGGAGGGGATGAGGTTTTCAACAAACATACTAATACAATAACCAAAGTATAAAAGTAGAAGAAAAAGAATATATATTAGTCTTAAAAGACTCGCTTCTTGGTCACCTATGTCCTGCAAAGAGGGCGGCGACTTAAAAAGAAGACTTTTTTTGACAGTTTGCATTATAATGTAAATCGTACAACGTGTACACTCGTATGTGTAATGTAGATGTGGTTGGCAATAATTATTTATCATTTTTTTATAGCTAGTGAAATAGATACGAGGGACAAGTACTATAATATGGTATTTTCATGATGTTAAAATTAAGAATTAAGAATTAATATTTACAATTTTAGAATGAGTAAATCTCGCTTATTTTATTTGAAGAAAGTGAATAAATTTAAAATTTATATCAAATAAGAATTTTTTTGTTGAACCCAAAGTTTCAAATTTCATGTAAATCTACAAATGGATTTTGATGATAACAAATGAATTCAAAGAATAAAAAAGTCTCAAGCTCAAGTTGTCCACACAATATAATCAAGCACATCAAGGAAGCAAGCATGAGCAAGAAGAGAACAAGTTCACATTAAAATCATAGAGTAATGTTGTAAATCTCTTAAAAATTCAAAATTAGGATTAAGGTTCAAAATTAATATTTTATCATAAAGCATTAAAATACATTTTCCACATATGCATGAATATTTTGAAAATTGAATTTTGAAAATATTAAGATGATTGATTGTCATCTTTCACATGTGCATGACATGATTAAAGGTTTGAACTTTGAAAATATTAAGATGATTGATTGTCATCTTTCACATGTGCATATTTTATTTGAATATTTTCAAAAGTGGTGGATGTTTTTCTTGACTTATGCAAAAGGTAAATGTCTTTATTTAAAAATTTTGAAAAGTAAAGTGTGCTCCTTTTGTTATATGCAAAAAGTAAAAGATTATATTTGAAATTTTTGAAAAGTAAAGTGTGCTCCTTTTGTCACATACAAAAAGTAAAAAGATTAGATTTGAAATTTTTGAAAAGTGAATGATGATATTTTTGATATGGGAATCTTTTCAAATTAGAAATTGAAGACTCATTTGCCTATAAATAGCTCATTTGAGTTTTGCAAAAATCACAACAAGAGCTTACACATCTATTGCTAAGTTTTGTATCATTTCTTCAAAGCTCTCATTCTCTCTTTTCTAAAGTTTTGAGCCTTAATTATTGTTCTTGTTGAGAGAGATATAGGTTGCGCTGTATTGTTTCTATCTCACTCATTGAGGAGTGTATTTTGATAGTCTACCTACTATCAACTCTTGTATTTGTAAAAGGGTGTGTATAACCCTTGTGTGTGTAGAAGGTGTTCTACACGGGGAATAGTTAAATCACCAAGTATGAGGTGATTGGAAGTGTAGAAGGTGTTCTACACGATGAATAGTTAAATCACCAAGTGTAAGGTGATTGGAAGTGTAGAGGGTGTTCTACACAGATTCTTTGGAGCGGTGCTGCTCAAAGGTGTAATAGGTTTCTATCTCCACCTAAAGGAGATTGAATAGTGGATTTGGGGATTATCAAGAGGTAACTTGAGGCGAAGACGTAGGCAGTGGGGCCGAACCTCGTTAACATACTGTGTTTGCTTCTCTCTTACCCTTACTCTTTATATTTATTGTTGTTTCATATTTTGTTTATATTTTATATTATATATTTGATTTATAATTGTTATTTTTTTAAATACAACTCAATTCACCCACCCTCTTGTGTTAGTCACCTGGGCAATAATTGGTATCAGAGCTAGAGCTCTATTATAAGATTAACTATCTTTTGAATTAAGATCTTATGGCTAACATTGCAGCTTCATTTGGTGAAGGTCAATCTAGCAGTCGGCCTCCACTCTTTTGCAGAGACAATTACTCATTCTGGAAAGTTAGAATGAGAATATTCCTTCAGGCTCAAGGTCAAGAAATCTGGAAATGCATTGTAAATGGACCTTATATTCCAACAAAAGTAGTTGATGGAGTAAAGGTCAAAAAGGAAGAATAAGAGTTTAATCGTGAAGACGATAGACTTTATACTTTGAATTTAACTGCTATAAATTTATTATATAATGCTCTCAATGGTAATGAATTTAATAGAGTAATGACTTGTGCTACAGCAAAAGAAATTTGGGATAACTTGGAAGTTACTTATGAAGGAACTTCTCAAGTCAAGGAATCAAAAATTTATATTCTTACTCATGAATATGAAATGTTTAAGATGAATGATGATGAATCTATTTCTAGTATGTACACTCGTTTTACTAACATCATAAACAGCTTGACAGCTCTTGGCAAAGTTTATTCCAAAGTGGAGATAGTAAGAAAAATTCTCAACTCTCTACCAAAACGTTGGGAATCAAAAGTGACAGCGATTCTTGAAGCTAGAGACCTCAAGAAGCTCGAAGTGAATGAACTCATCGGGTCACTTATCACCCATGAGTACACATTGAAAAGAGGAGAAGAAGAAGGAAAGTCAAAGAAGAACTTGGCACTTAAAGCTGTTCCACATGAAAGTGAAAGTGATGAAGATGAGGAAAATAACAACAAAGATGAAGAAGTTGCGATGATAACAAGAAGAATTCAGAGATTCTTAAAGAAAAATAAAACTCCTCCAAGGAAATCCTTCAAAAAGTTTTCCAAGAAAGATTCAGGTAAAAATGACATTTTAATTTGTTATAAATGCAATAAACCTGGTCATATCAAGTCAGATTGTCCTCTGCTAAAGAAAGATCGAAACAAAGGCAAAAAAGCAATGAAAGCTACATGGGATGATGATTCAATTAGCTCAGATAGTGAAGCAAGCAATAGACAATCAGCAAATCTTTGTCTTATGGCTAAAGATGACATTGAGGTAACAAATCTTGATAATATTGAAAATCCTTCATATGAAGAATTGCAAAATGTTTTAGAAGAGGTATATGAGGAATTTGAAAAATTGGGTATCAAGTATATTGTTTTGAAAAAGAAAAATTCTTTTTTAACAAACGAAATTGATATTTTAAGAAAAGAAAATATTATTTTGAAAGATGAAAATATTGAGTTGAAAAAAAAGAATACTGATTTAGAAAATATTATTGAAAACTTTACGAATGGAAAAAGAAATTTTGAAAAACTTCTTGGTAGTCAAAGATGTGTTTTTGATAAGGCAGGTTTGGGATATAAGCCAAAACAAAAATACAAATCTTATAAAAACTTCTTTGATAATCCTTCTACATCAAAATCCAATATTCAAAATTATTTTCATAAAAATAATTTTGTTAAAAAAGGATACTATTATAATCACTCAAGTTCTTCATATATGTCACATGCTATTTGCAATTTTTGTAATAGAAATGGTCATAATTATTTTGCTTGTCCTATTAGAAGAAAACATACAATGACTATTAGGGCCATATGGGTACCTAAGAATCTTGTTTCTTTTAAAACTAATAAATAAAGGACCCAAAGAATTTGGGTACCAAGAAATTTTTTTTAATTGTTTTTGTAGGTATGCATGAAGTATTCTACAGGTAAAAATAAATGATTTTTAGACAACGGATGCTCAAGATACGTGACAGAAGACAAAATTAAATTTATTGACTTCACTTCTAAAGAAAAAGGATGTGTGATATTTGGAGATAATTCAAAATGAAAGATCATGGAAATAGAAGGAAAGATCATCAAGACTTAGTACAAGATGCAACCAAATAGTGGAAACATGTGAAAGATCATCTAACGGAATAAATTCTAGGAGAACCTTCACAAGGTGTAAGTACTCGATCATCTCTTAGAAATATTTGCAATCATACTATTTTTTCATCTCAGATTGAACCTAAAAATATTGATGAAGCACTTCTTGATGAATCTTAGATTCTAACTATGCAAGAAGAGCTTAATCAATTTGAAAGAAATAATGTTTGAACACTTAAACCCAAAAATCATACTATTATTAGAACAAAATGGGTTTTTAGAAACAAGAAAGATGAGTCCGGAGTCATTACTAGAAATAAGGCTCGACTTGTGGCCCAAGATTTCAGTCAAGAAGAAGGAATCGATTATGATGAGACATATGCACCAGTCACAAGATTAGAAACTATTCAAATACTACTTACATATGATTGTTATAAAGATTTCAAACTTTTTCAAATGGATGTTAAAAGTGTTTTCTTAAATAGTTTTTTTTTTATTGAAAAATGTTTTTCAAGAGGAAAGATCGATATAACTCTTTTCATCAAGTATGAATAGAATGATATTCTTTTAATTCAAATTTATGTAGATGATATAATATTTGGTACTACTAATGAATATGTGTCAAGATTTTGTTAAGAATATGCAGGAAGAATTTGAAATGAGCATGATGGGATAACTTAATTTCTTTTTCGGATTACAAATCAAGCGAGCAAAAAGTGAAACATTTATTAATCAGTCAAAATATATCAAAGAGTTACTCAAAATTTGAGATGGAACGTGCGAAGGTAATTGGAACATCAATGAATCCGACCACTAAATTTGATAAAGATGAAAGCGGTAAGTCAGTTAACTCAAATGTATATCGAGGTATGATTAGTAGTTTATTATATTTGATAATTAGTAGACCTGATATTATGTTCAGTATATGTTTATGTGCACGTTTTCAATCATTTTCAAAACAATCTTATTTGATTGCAGTCAAGCGGATTTTTAGATATTTTGCCAGTACCATTGACTTAGAGTCATGGTATCCTAAACACACTTCTTTCGATCTTATTAGTTATTCAGGTACCGATTATACTGGTTGCAAAGATGATCGAAAAAGTTTTAGTAGAACATGTCATTTCTTAGGTCGTGCACTAGTTTCCTAGTTTAGTAAAAAAAAAAACAAAATTCTGTTGCATTATCTACTGCTGAGGCAGAGTATGTTGCTGCGGGTACTTGTTGTGCTCAAGTTCTTTACATGAAGCAACAACTTGAGGATTTTAAACTTATGTATAATCACATTCCAATCAAATGTGATAATACAAGTGCTATAAATCTTTCAAAAAAAAAAAAACCCAATACAACATTCTTAGAATTAAGCATATTGAAATAAGATATCATTTTTTTTGAGATCATGTGCAGAAAGGCGATATAGTACTGGAGTTCACAAACACACACGATCAGTTAGCAGATATATTCACAAAACCCTTATCAGAAGATAGATTATATATGATTAGAAGAGAAATATGTATGATGCATGTTATGAATATCTCTTGAAAGATAGATCAGAGTTCATAAAAATAGAGAGATATTTTTTTAAATACTTTTACATAAACTTGAGGTTCTTAGCCTCATGTTTGAGACGCTCATTCTCTTCATACAATATCATGTCATCCCTATCCATGGGAACTGGCAAGCGGAATGAAGAATCCAATAGAGATTTCAACTTTTTATTCTTCTGCCGAAGGATTCATTCCCTTGTGTGAGACTCTTGAACAATTCGTTGAAGTACAACAATTTGTTCTTTAAGCTTTTCAACCTCATGATTTTTGACTTGTAGCCGCTGGGAAAAAGCGACAATAGAGGATGAGTAGCGAGTCCCGAGACTCACCAAGTCGTAGATAGCATCGGAGTCTGGCTTATTAGCCAAACTATTGTTCTCTTGCTGCAACATGGCGCCAATGGTAGCTGCAGAAAGGACATGAGATTGAGATGTAAAATACCTCATGGATGCATCTAGAGGAATGTTAGAAGAATGAGCCATTGAGAAAAGAATTGAAAACTTAAAGCGAGAATATTGAAGGAAAGCAGATGAGTTATAGAGATGAGAATAAGATTTGATGTAAATCGGATGAATTTTAAAACTGATTTTATAGAGATAGTATAAAGAACAAGACAAACAATTGTCTCTTCAAATCTTATTAGTCAAAAGAAATATAAGATATGCTGGACACACATTGTCAAAAGTTTTCTTACTAGAAAAACGGTTCTCTGCTCCTATCATGGCATTGACGGCCTTAGAAGAGAAGATTGATGGTTGATGCGTCAAGGGTTCCTGATTCAAGTCTGGAACATTAGTGGAAGAAAATTGTTCGACCATTCTATCGTTATGGAGAAACAGAACTTAGGTCAAGAAGTAATGTTTTTTTTGGTATCCGATAGGTGAAAATGATTTTTTTTTATAGAAACTCAGAGCCTTCAAACCCGTTTGTCAACAACATCAGGCGATTGATCTGCTTTCGCACCGACTGCTAGAGCTAGGCCTCTAACCTTTACAGGTTTTGTCAGATACGCGTGGCTCCATACTGAATTGCCAGAGCTAGGCCTGCAGCTTTTGCTGTCTTTGTCGGACACGAATAATTTTAATTATTCAACTTCAAATCTCTGGAACATCTAATTCGTCAATAACATCAAGCGGATTTAAATCTTCTTCCGCACCGAGATGATAAAATTCGGCTTCAACCTTTGCAGGTTTTGTCGGACACGGATGGTTCTAACTTCTACAGTCTCTACTAATGCAGCGTTTTATTTGTCTGTTAGTTATTGTAGGAATATATCTTATTGAGATAATTATGATTCCTTTTTAATGATGCCAAAAGGGGGAGAAGTTTTAGACTAGAACATTAACATTGTTTAAATCGCTAAACTTGTTATATATGCTTGGAATTATGTTTATATTTTTGCTTGGAAAACTAACGCACATTCTCAGGGGGAGCTTAAGTATTAATACAGGATTCAGGTTCTATCAAGCATTTGTCATCATCAAAAAGGGGGAGATTGTTGAATCCAAAGTTTCAAGTTTCATGTAAATCTACAAATGGATTTTGATGATAACAAATGAATCCAAAAAATAAAGGAGTCTCAAGCTCAAGTTGTCTACACAATATAATCAAGCACATCAAGGAAGCAAGCATGAGCAAAAAGGGAACAAATTCACATTAAAATCATAGAGTAATGTTGTAAATCTCTTAAAAATTCAAAATTAAGATTAAGGCTCAAAATTAATATTTTATCATAAAGCATTAAAATACATTTTCCACATATGCATGAATATTTTGAAAATTGAATTTTGAAAATATTAAGATGATTGATTGTCATCTTTTACATGTGCATGACATGATTAAATGTTTGAATTTTGAAAATATTAAGATGATTGATTGTCATCTTTCACATGTGCATATTTTATTTGAATATTTTCAAAAGTGGTGGATGTTTTTCTTGACTTATGCAAAAGGTAAATGTCTTTCTTTAAAAATTTTGAAAAGTAAAGTGTGCTTCTTTTGTCATATGCAAAAAGTAAAAGATTATGTTTGAAATTTTTGAAAAGTAAAGTGTGCTCCTTTTGTCACATACAAAAAGTAAAAAGATTAGATTTGAAATTTTTGAAAAGTGAATGATGATGTTTTTGACATGGGAATCTTTTCAAATTAGAAATTGAAGACTCATTTGCCTATAAATAGCTCACTTGAGTTTTGCAAAAATCACAACAAGAGCTTACACATCTATTGCTAAGTTTTGTATCATTTTTTCAAAACTCTCATTCTCTCTTTTCTAAAGTTTTGAGCCTTAATTATTGTTCTTGTTGAGAGAGATATAGGTTGCGCTGTATTGTTTCTATCTCACTCATTGAGGAGTGTACTTTGATAGTCTACCTACTATCAACTCTTGTATTTGTAAAATGGTGTGTATAACCCTTGTGTGTGTAGAATGTGTTCTACACGGGAAATAGTTAAATCACCAAGTGTGAGGTGATTGGAAGTGTAGAAGGTGTTCTACACGGGGAATAGTTAAATCACCAAGTGTAAGGTGATTGGAAGTGTAGAGGGTGTTCTACACAGATTCTTTGGAGCGGTGCTGCTCAAAGGTGTAATAGGTTTCTATCTCCACCTAAAAGAGATTGAATAGTGGATTTGGGGATCCTCAAGAGGTAGCTTGAGGCGAGGACGTAGGCAGTGGAGCCGAACCTCGTTAACATACTGTGTTTGCTTCTCTCTTACCCTTACTCTTTATATTTATTGTTGTTTCATATTTTGTTTATATTTTATATTATATATTTGATTTATAATTGTTATTTTTTTAAATACAACTCAATTCACCCCCCTCTTGTGTTAGTCATCTGGGCAACACTTTTAAAAGTAAATCACATTTAAAAAAAAATATGTAGAATTTACACACTTTAAGGTATGAAATATTATTTTTCAAAATGTAAAATTTTCTTATTTCTTTTTTCAATGAATAAAATTAAGTTCGAACCAAATAAGTCACATAATTGATAATGAGAACCCAATTGTTTTGGCAGGATCGGATCAATATATATAATATAATATAATATAATGCTAGTTCATTAATAATGAAAACCCCTTTTGGCAGGACCAATGCATGGCTGAATAAAAAACAAAAGATAATGATCATATAAAATTCATTATCCCAAAATTCATTATCCCAATTAATAAGCTGATTCAAGCTTGTCTCGTCTATTAGGCAACTTAAGCCACTCACATCTGAACTCTCATATTATTGTACTAGTTAAATTATAGGGACTTAAAATTTGGTCTCTCATTTTGTATTTGGTGATAGATTTTGCTACAGTCATCTGCTATATATGAGAGATGACTGTTCATCCCTATCCCAACTGCCTATTGTTCTTCCCTGCGCCATCTCTCTCTTGAGCCCTCTTCATTGCATCCTATCTCATTCGTCTCCATTCTTATGCTCCATTGTCGGCTATTTCTTCTTCTCTTTCAATATATTTGCTGCTAGTAAGATCAAAGCAACATCATTTTTAGGGTTTTTGCGATTGTCGAGCCCCTTCTCTTGTGCTATGTCGAACCCATTCTCTTGTGCTATGTCGAACCCCATATTCTTTTAATTTTTACTTGATTTTGGCTCTTTATAGGGTTTAGGGTTGTCGATTGAGTTGATTGTGAGGATGCTTTAGGGGTGATTATAGGGGGTCTCTCTCTAGGTTATGCCGTTCTCTATATGGGTTAATGTGTTCTTTATTTTGACTTTTATTGTGGTCTTGATGCTCGACAAGGACTCTCTCACATTGTCTTCGATTTATTTGAACAATTGTTTTACCCTTTCTCTAGGGTTACAACGATTACAATATTATATAAATGAAACTGTTCCCAATGGCTATATTTGCGTTCTTGATATGTTTGGGGTTGATTTTGGAGGTGATTTGGGGTGCTTACAAGCCAAAATCATGGATCTCAAAATAGGGTAAAGCTGATTTGTCCATTTCCCCTTTGTTGGTGTTGCTGGTTTTCCTTTTCCAAATTGAAATTGAGACATATGCTATATTGAGAATACTCTTCAATGATGGAATAGTTAATGTTTCAACATTTTCCAAATTGCTATGTTGATCTATTTTGCTTTAATCTGAACCATGTGGTCTTTGGCATTGATTTGGGTATTTTTTTCCTTAAATTTTCTCGCCTGTATGTTCTGTTTTGATGTGATCCGAACCTTTGACAGTTTGTGGCATTGATTTGGGATGTATTTCTCAACCATTTCCTTGTCTATATGTTTAGGTTTGATACCATCCACCTATTGCATGTTTTAATTTTTGATTTGGGTACTTTTTTTAACTATTTCCTTGCCTATATGTTCTGTTTTGATGCCATCTACCTATTGCACCCTGAAAAAAAAAAATTGGATACTTTTTTCTAGTATTTCCTTGCATATGTACACCATATCCATACATGGATGCTGTGACACTAATTTGAGTATTTTTTTTCAAACTTTTCCTTGCCTATGTAGACCTTTCCATACTTTGATGCTATCTGAACCAACCATGTATTATTTTCTCCTTGTTTTCTCAATTTTATTTGGCGATTGGATCTTTTTTGGTGCTTACTACATCAATGCATTGTGCCTTGTTATTTTGGTCCCCTTTTCACCATTTGGCTTGCCTATGTGTCCTATTTTTGCTGCTAAATAAAACCATCCTCAATCAGTTTCAAGATTTAGCTACTTTTCTCACCATGTTGCTTGCCTATTGGACCTGATTCGGTGCTGACTACATCGGTCATGCATTCTGGTTTGTATAATTGGGTGTTGCTGGTTGATTGTTTCATTTGTCCTCCGATGGCGATTGCATATTCAATTTTCTGACCCTTTTGTCTACATACTTTAATAGGGAATCGGATGTGAGTGATCTTATTTATTTTTGGGCCGTGATGATAACTAACATTTTGGTAAATACAAAATAAATGGGTCAACACCATTGCTGGCATGTAACCTAGACAGCACAACATGTTGTGCAATTGGTTCCAATTGCAACGACTCCGTTGGGATAAGGATGAACAGTCGTGGCCAATGGAATTTTATGACCGCAACGTTCCTAAGTCTTACCTGTAATCAATTAATATTTCTATGTAAACGTGTATGACTTTTGCCCTTTTCCTATGTATGTGAATATTTTTTAAGTTATGGATTCACATGACCCCAATGGTTTGTATAATTTCACGAGTCTCCTTATTCACGGGACCAATCTTGACCATTTAGACATTGGTCAAAGTGCACAGTCACTTGTCCGATGTGATGATTTATAGTTGATACACGAGGTGGCCACTCCCAAGGTGAGAAGGGCCATCAGGGGTGCGGACTTCAGCCTTGAAGAAGACAAGTTACTAGTGTCCACATGGCTAAATTGCTCGATTGATTCAATCTTGGGTACGGACCAAAAACATGCTCAGCTTTGGAAGAAAACTTTGGCATACTTCAATGGGTATAAAGGGAATACACCCGAACGTACAGGTGGTTCTTTAAATCATCACTGGGTTACCATTTAGAAGGTAATGAATAAATTCTGTGCACGATTGAAGAACGTTGAACAGTTACACCCGAGCGACATGACTGAGCAAGATAAGGTATGCGCCTTAGTTGGCTTATTAATTGGTTTATTTTGTTTGATTTTGAGGTTCTTCAACTTGTGTTTACTATTCTAATTGTTTTTTTTTTCCCATTGCTAGATTGACAAAGCTAAGGCCATGTGCCTCTAGATTGAGAAGACGCCATTTCATCTCAAGTAGACTTGGGATTTGTTGAAGGACCAGCCGAAGTAGAGGCAACGCAAAATGAAAGATGTTCACGAGATTAGGCAAAAGTCGAGTTTGTCTCCAATGTCTCCAATGTTCCTGACGTTCTTATGCACCTCAGCAATACCGGTTGGTTCGTCTAGTGGGATGGAGGTCGAACCGGAGGATGTTTATGAGAATGATGTGGTGGAATTAGAGAGGCCAATGAGATAGAAGGCAAATAATGCAAAGCGCAAGGCTCAAGACAAGGGCCAAGATAAGTACATTGCGCTTAGCAAGCGTAAGTACGAGTTCCTCAAGGAGTCGTGGTTGCAAAAAAATGAGCTTCTCCGACTGAAGGCTGAGAAGATTGTAGCTGATAGAGAGGACAAACAGTTAGACAGAGAGGAAAAAAGAGGAGCAGGAGCTACAGCGAACAAAATTGATGCTGGAGGAGAAGAAGCTTGAATTTCAGGCAATTTGGGTTGCAACTACAAATAAGGAATAAGAGGAGCGGATTATGTTGATGGATCTAACCTTATTGCTTGAGACCCATCTACTATATTTTCATAGGCTCTAGCAGGAGATTATGGCTAGGCGGAGGGGCAGTCTAGTTGATTGTTGGTGTATTCTTTCTTCCTAGTCGTTTTTTTTTTTGCACCTATCAATTTGTTTTTTTGGTGTATTATGAACAATCAATTTGATGTTTGTGTAATTCACTTGAGGTGCACGGTCTCGATCCAGTTCAGTGAAAATATTTGGTCGTTCCAAAACATTTATATTGTTATGTGAAGCAGGTAAACCGAAGAAAGCGTGCCATATCCAAAGGTCGTACAAAGCAATTATGATAGTTGGTTGACGAATATGACTAGAGTACAGACCTTTCCAAGTGATTGGACAATTCTTCCACCACCAATGCATGGAGTTGATGCTATCGAGCATGCCAGGGAAGCTGCATTGTTCTCCAACCCCAAGCAATCGAGCAATATCTGGGGCAGTCAAAGAGTGCAAATACTCAGCGAAATAGACTCGAATGATTGTTTCACAGAATTTCTTCAAGCTCTCCATATCGGTGGTTTCATTGATGCATATATATTCATCCATGAAATTTGTAGTGACCCTATATGCCAACATTCAAACGGCTGCAATTACCTTTTGCATTGGAGTCAATCTGAGTCTCCCAACATTATCTTGTCTCTGCACGAAGTATGGTGATTACGCCCAAAGAATAACGCGGTCGTTTGCAGTATAACTTTGGGGTGTCGATTCCACAGGGAGATGGATTGAGAGAGTTATGCCCATTTTACGAAAAGATGTCAAAACTGTCTGAAATTCCGTAATTATCTTCATTTGCTCCTAATGTCTCCATTTGTGTCCTAAATCAAAATATAAGAATAATGAGTATATTTAGGCATCAAATAAGAATAAAGTTTTAAACATTAAGAGAGGAAAATATGGCATTTTATATTCTCATCAATATATTAAATCATGCTTATATCTATCTCAAGATAAATGACCATTAATTTTATTAACATGAGTTATATCCATTGTTTTCTCATTTCTTTTAGTATTTAAATAGAGTATTTAGAGTGCATTTTTGTGCACTCATCACACCCCCCAACTTACTCATTGCTAGTCCCTAGCAATTTTCATGCAAAATGATGAGAAAGACCAAAGAAAATCACACATAGGGGCCATCAAGACACATTTTTCAAATTTACATATCAAAACAATCTTAGAAATTCAATAACCCTTTCACAAGTAATTCAAATATAGCAATCCACAGAGTGTGTATGTGTTCCAAACTATTTTTATCAGATCAGAGGTTTCGACACATGCAACATTAGAATATCTTAAGCAAAAAGGTTCAACTCCATAACTCACGGGTATAGAAGTGTTTCATGTATGGGTTCTCTCTATGGAGTTGACAAAGGTGTACATTTACTCTCATGGAAATTTAGCCAATTATATATAAGTAACAAGTAAACATTGATCTTATGATAGGAATACTAACAAATGAGATTTCCACCATTCTTTCCACAAGCATACTTAGGATCGGAAAAATCAACACAAAGGGTTGTAATGTGGTTTAGGGTTGGGGTTCATAAGAAGAAAAGGTGAAGAGATTTCAAAAACTTCCAAGTATACACAAAAGGGAATCTGTTAAATTTTTCAGTAGACTATACTTTCCTTTTGATGTACTTTTCAATTTTTTAGATTTTTGACTAAGTACACTTTTCCATCTTCTTTTGCCACTGGTGTCTTCGCAATTTGATGGACACATCTAGCACCATGCCATTTTTGTCAATTTTTTTTTTTTAATGATGATTTCACACCTAGTACACACTTGGAAGTAAAATGGTAGGAAAATATAGTGTATAAGCTATACTCCAATGTGGAGAGGTATGGATGATGTAGATATGAAAAGAAAAGGCCATATGTGTATATTGGCTCAAAATTGGCTGCTAGGGATCTATGATGAAAAGGCTCAGCTTGAAAGGCTCAAACGTTAATCCTAAGTTGACTTTCGTCATATCCCCGGCAACGGCGCCAAAATTTGATTACGCCCAAAGAATAACGCGGTCGTTTGCAGTATAACTTTGGGGTGTCGATTCCACAGGGAGATGGATTGAGAAATTGAAGAACAGTAACGAAATTAACAAAAAGATTTAGATGAGTGCGAAAAGTAAAGCATCGGGAATCCTTTGTATATAATTGGTATTTTAATTATTTTCGATTCATTAATAACTCAATTGAAAATTCTATGTCCAAATTTTCAATCGGAAAATAAAACATTAATAACCAGTTTTAAATCAAATGTAATCTTTTGAAAAATCATTCGTCACAATATAAGAACAGGAATTGTTATCGATATTAAAGAAATTCAACGTCGACAATATACTCGTAGAGCAATATTGCAGCAGAGAATTAAATTAAAATAGATAACCAATTGAACCAAACATAATCAAAGTATTATTGCATTTAATAGAAAAAGTATGACTGAATCTATAAATGAAATAAATCTAAGATTATTTGGTGACGAAAACATTTATAATAAATTTCGAATGACTAAACAAAAGAGTTTAATATTTGAAGAACACATATATGAATAAAAAACAATTACAAATACCATCATATATACAAATTCATCCCTAACTCTACTAGAAAATTAGTTACACATATTGAAAATATGCAACAAAAATTCTCTAAGGGATAATATGGAAGAGCCAACCATTATTTTCTTCTCTCTTCTTTGGTTTTTCTTTTCTTTTCTCAAGCTCTCAAAAACAATGTATCTTCCAAGGCATCCAAGCACACTAAGCATCACACATAATTTCAAAAGGTAAATTCCAATCAGGTGGTTGCATTATGGGTGCTGAAGTAAGCTTGCCAATTAATGTTTTGAAAGCCTCTTGACAAGCTTGCGTCCATTCAAATGGGGCATCCTTAGCTAGGAGGTTAGATAGTGGTCTAGATATGGCAGAAAAATTCTGTATGAATCTCCTATAAAAACCCGCATGACCAAGAAATGATCTTATATCCTTGATTGTTCTAGGTGGTGGCAATTTAGAGATTAATTCAACTTTTGATTGATCAACCTCCATTCCTTTGGAAGAAATAATATGCCCTAAAACAATACCTGAAGGTACCATAAAGTGACATTTTTCCCAATTTAAAACTAATTCTTTTTCTTCACAACGAGTCAGTACTCTTTCTAAACTCATTAAACATGCATCAAAAGAAGATCCAAAAACAGTCAAGTCATCCATAAAAACTTCCACGCACTTTTCAACCATATCACTAAAAATACTCATCATGCAACGTTGAAAAGTAGTTGGAGCATTACACAATCCAAATGGCATTCTGCGGAAAGCATAAGTACCGAAAGGACAAGTAAAAGTAGTTTTATCCTGATCTTCTAATGCAATTTCAATTTGATAATAACCAGAATAACCATCCAGAAAGCAATAAAAAGGATGACCAGCCACCCGCTCAAGAATTTGATCAATAAAAGGAAGCGGAAAATGGTCTTTTCGTGTGGCGGCATTTAATTTTCTATAATCAATGCACATCCGCCAACCAGTCACCAGTTTTGTAGGAACTAACTCTCCAAGGTCATTTTTTATCACAGTTACTCCTGACTTTTTAGGAACAACCTGCGTAGGACTTACCCATTTACTATCAGCAATAGGATATATCATTCCTGCATCTAATAGTTTCAATACTTCATTTTTCACAACTTCTTTCATTGTGGGATTAAGTCTACGCTGGGGGTCTCTTCGAGGATTAGTTCCTTCCTCTAAATTTATTTTATGAGTACAGATTAGGGGACTAATGCCTTTTATATCAGCAATACTCCATCCTAGGGTATATTTGCATAAAATCTGAATTAATTTCTCACCTTGGGACTCAGATAATTCAGATGAAATAATAACAGGAAAAGTATCACCTGGACCAAGGAAAACATGCTTTAAACCCTTAGGTAGGGATTTTAATTCAACTTTAGGGGCTTCCCTACTTGAAGGAATCTGTCTTTCTCTTTTTTCAGGCAACTTCTCAAACTTTGGTTGCCATGCCTGTGTGCTATAATCATGAGTTCTGTCAAAAATAGCACAAATGTCAAATACATCAGATGAATCACTTATAGGATTAAATTCAGAATTAACAATAAAGTATTCAAGGGAATTTGAGTCATGAGTTGTAAGAACATCCCTTTCTATAAGTGAGTCAATCATGTATGTCTGATGACACTCGACATCCTCTTCTGGCTGTTTTGCAATATGAAAAATATTTACCTCAAGAGTCATATTGCCAAAAGAGAGTTTCATCAATCCATTTCTGCAATTGATAAGAGCATTAGAAGTAGCAAGAAAAGGTCTACCTAAAATTAATGGAATTTTAGAGGTGGTTTCTACAGCAGAACTAGTGTCTAGAATTAAGAAATCAACAGGATAGTAAAATTTGTCAACTTGAATTAAAACATCCTCTACCACACCTCGTGGTGCTCTGACTGAACGATCAGCCAATTGCAATACCACAGAAGTTGGTTTGATTTCTCCCAATCCTAATTGCAAATAAATAGAATATGGCATCAAATTTACACTAGCCCCTAAATCTAGCAAGGCCTGTCCAAGCTCATGATTGCCAATGTTGCATGTGATGGTTGGACATCCAGGATCCTTGTACTTAGGGGGAATCCGCTGTTCAATTAGAGCACTAACTTGCTCTGTCAAGAATGCAGTCTTCTTCACATAATGCTTCCTCTTAACTGTACACAAATCTTTGAGAATTTTTGCGTAAGTAGGAACTTGTTTAATTACATGCAAAAGAGGAAGATTAATTTTTACCTGTCTAAGATTTTCCAAAATATCATTGTTATGATCTAGAGTTTGTTTGCTTGACTTTAATGCTTGAGGAAAAGGTACCTTACCAGGATTTTTTGTTACCGCAGGTTCCTCAGGTTTTGTTACCTCAAGTTCTTTGGGAAGCTCAGGACTGCTGCTATCTTGATCTTTCTCTACATCTTTTTTTTTTCTATTATTGGATCACGTAGAGACTTACCACTTCGTGTCACAATGGCGTTTACGTCCTTCAGATCTCCTTGTGCCATATGTTGACCATGAGGTACAGATTGAGTTTGGGAAGGAAACTTACCTTTCTCATTCATAGTCAATGAACTCATTATTTTAGACACCTGGCTCTTGATTTCCTTATTTTCTTCAACAACCTGCATAATCAAAGATTCAAATTTTTGATTAGTCTTACCCTGTATTTCAATAAAAGTATGCAAAGTATCTTCTAAAGAATTTCTAGAAGATTGAGGTGCATGGTATAGTGCAGGATATGATCTAGAGAGTTGTGCAGGCTGCTGGTTTTCAGACTTCCAGCTGAAGTTGGGATGATTACGCCATCCTGGGTTGTAGGTTTCAGAGTAAGGTGTGAAGGGCTTTTTGTACATACCTAGAGCATTACTTTGTTCCTCATACATACCATTCATGTTAGTATGTGTAGGACACTCTTGGGAATGATGATCTATCCCACCACAGACAACACATGGCCCAAAAGATTCTGCATGATTAGCCGTGTGTGTTGGTTTTGAGTTTTTAGTTTTCAATAACTCTAATTCTCTGGTGAGCATTTCAACCTTAGCCTTAAGGTTATCCTTCTCCCTTAGATGGTAAATACCACCACTCAAGTTTCCTGTAGGTCGTGACCTGTTTGTGCTATCAGTAGCACTAGGTCCAGTCCAAGTATGAGCTTTTTCAGCAAGCTCATTGAGGTACTCTATGGCCTCATCGGGATTTTTTTGTAAAAATTCTCCATTGCACATCATTTCCACGAATTGACGTTCCCTGGGCGTAAGGCCTTCATAGAAATAACTCACTAAGCGCCAATTCTCATATCCATGGTGGGGACACATACTCAGTAATTCTTTAAATCTTTCCCAAGACTGGTACAAAGTCTCACTATCCTTTTGTGCAAAGGTAGAGATTTGTCTTTTTAAAGCATTAGTCTTATGTTGGGGAAAGTATTTATTGAAAAACACTTGAGTCATCTCACTCCATGTTCCAATAGACCGTGGTCTTAGTGAGTACAACCAACTCTTAGCTTTATCTTTCAAAGAAAAAGGAAAGAACTTTAGCCTTACCGTTTCGTCAGTGGTATTTTGACCGTGAAATGTTGCAACTACTTCCTCAAATTCCCTAATATGAACATAGGGGTTTTCATTTTCTAGACCATGGAAAGTCGGAAGTAATTGTATCATTCCCGTTTTAAAATCTACATGACGAACATTAGGTGAGAACATAATACAGGATGGTGTGGCTGTTCGTGCGGGATGAAGATAATCTTGGAGGGTTCTAACAGGTTGGTCCACGTGTTCACTCATCGCGTCAGAATCGGAAGAATTATCAAACAAGCGATTAGAAAAATTAGATTCTGAATCTGATTCTAGCACGGGTCTACTAGCAAACCGTCCAAAAGCATCTCTGTACCTGCGCATGCAAAGTAAAGAAAAGCGTAATACTGAAAAAAAAAAAAAAAAAATTACGAAAATAAAACTAAAATAAAATAAAGATGTAGAAAGCTAAAAAGAAAATGAACGAAGCTACCGCTCTCTTTTTTTTTTTTTAATAAACTACTAAAAAAAACTACAAATTCTTTTACCGTCTCCCCGGCAACGGCGCCAAAATTTGATTACGCCCAAAGAATAGCGCGGTCGTTTGCAGTATAACTTTGGGGTGTCGATTCCACAGGGAGATGGATTGAGAGAGTTATGCCCATTTTACGAAAAGATGTCAAAACTGTCTGAAATTCCGTAATTATCTTCATTTGCTCCTAATGTCTCCATTTGTGTCCTAAATCAAAATATAAGAATAATGAGTATATTTAGGCATCAAATAAGAATAAAGTTTTAAACATTAAGAGAGGAAAATATGGCATTTTATATTCTCATCAATATATTAAATCATGCTTATATCTATCTCAAGATAAATGACCATTAATTTTATTAACATGAGTTATATCCATTGTTTTCTCATTTCTTTTAGTATTTAAATAGAGTATTTAGAGTGCATTTTTGTGCACTCATCATATGGCTCCTTAGCCTTTACCTTGTTTAAGATACAAAGAAATAGAGGACGACACATTCTAAATCTCCTACGAAAGATATAGTCGGGATATGTCAAATTTTTTATGAAGTAATTAGTGTTGATGTAAAATTTGGTACTTGGCAATTTTCTAGTGAAAAACCTAATATAATTGAGTTGTAACTAATGGTGGACAGAGTAAACATGAAGATGATCAAGATGGCTCGAGAAAAATCGAACACAATGATCTCGCTCAACAGTCACTCAACATAGCGCTCGAGCGAAGTCCAGGCAGAGATTTCGCTCGACACTCGCTCGACATGGCGCTCGAGCGAAGTCCAGGCAGAGAATTCGCTCGACACTCGCTCGATATCCCGCTCGAGTGAAATTCATCTTAAACGAGTTTCTCTAGGGTTTGAGCGCCGTTTCAGCAGGAGGCCTATAAAAACATCTTTAAGTCCTCTGCTGCAGTGTGGAGAAAAATAGAGAAAAAGCCAAGGAGCCCCATTTCATCCCTTGAGAGAAACTCTTCCATTGATTCAAAAATCATTCTCTCTTGGATTATATTACTCCCCCACAACACACATTCATATCTCTAGTGAGTCCATTGGAGTGGACGTGTTCATCAAGTTGGAAGAGTTCTTCAAGGTACTTGGATGAAGAAATCAAGATGTTCGTGTGAGAAGCTATAGAAAGGTCGGAGTTCCGGCACTACATGCGTGTAGAGATCAAGTGGGTCACTCGTGGTGTTGCAAGCCAAGTTTAGCTGCTACAGTGGGTTTATGAGTGTTTCTAAATTGGTTGTATCAAACTGAAATTTCTATAGTGGATTAGAGGTGGTGTCTTATACCCGGAATGGTTTTAGATTTTGAAGAGGTTTTTCAAATGAGTTTCCACTTCGTAACTAAAATCTGTGTGTTGATTTCTCCATTGATTACTTGTTTATGTTGATTAATTTTTTAAACTGCCATTGTTTCTGTTAAACACTTATTCACCCCCCTCTAGGTGTGTAAGGTAATTAGCTACCGTTTTTTCAATTAGCATAAAGACAGTCTTGGCCTTGCAGATGACCCGTCGAATGTACTTTCATTTTTTCCCACTTGAATGGCGCTTGGATGATCGTTAATCGTGCTTAAAATTATGCATCAGATAGAACTCATCGTCAGAGGATGATAAGTATTTTAACATCATTTGAAAGAAAGAATGAGCCATTAGGTGAAGAAAGAGATGATAAGTATTTTAATATTGAAGAAGAAAATAATATTATATGAGTGTTTATCACAAATATTACAATATAATATTAGAGAAGAGGATAATAAGACAAAAGAGTAAATTGTTAAGAATGGAAATGGAGGTGAGAGAAAAAAGTATTAAAGAGAGAATAGACGAATGTTATTTTAATATATGAGGGAAAATATAAGGGATGTGATGTGGGAAGTTTTTTGAAGATCGTTAAAATCTAAGATTAACTTATAGAGAGTGGGATTTTTGATTAGATGTGAGTGCTCTTAGGCAATTACCTAAAGCCTTTAGTGAAAGAAGGCCTCTCTAAAAAAAAAAAATCTAAGGTATGATTTTTTTTTTTAAAACAACCTAATTAAAAAAATTAATTAACTCAATGAGAAAAACTAAAAATATCAAATAGATATTATGTCATTATTAATTCTAAAAAGTATCACACTTAATAATTATTTCAAATATTTTCTTTCTAAGAATACACTTCTCTTTTGACATTATTAATTCATTATATAATGTGAAAATTATAAATTACAAAATTTAATTTTCAAGTGTTTATAAAATATTTTTATATGATCCTTTAAAGAGGCAATGATCCACTTTTTTCCTAATGTGTAGGTTATTTATAAAACTTTATTGACAATGATATTGATTATAATTGTTTCTAGGACATATTTAGATAGAATATCTTAAAAATATATATACAATGGTGAAATAATTTGAATTAAGATATTTTATTATTTTTTGATGAGAAAAAAAATTGAATTTGAGAGTATCTAAAAATACTTGAGAACATATGTGTTCCTAAACAATCTCTAAAAGTCTAAAACAGGTCTTGTAATACTAGATTTAATAAAATATTCTCTAAATAAAAATTTTATAATAAAAATTAAGTTGACTATTAGTTGAAAATATAATATAAAATTTTAATTAATAAACTTTACAAAACGATTGGAATGGTTTTTACATAAAAATAGAACGTAAAAATTAAAATATAAAATATTTTTTTAAATTTTATTTTAAATAATAAAAAAAGCCTTAAACAATGATTTGATCGGCCTAGCTGGTTTTTCCAATGTTTTGGGCTGCCCGGGCCGGCCTCGCGGCGGCGGGATTGGCTGGATAAAATAAACTCATGAAAGAATTTGAATATATAATTCAGTAAATATATGGTCTTGGTGTTGGATTCCTTTGTGCTCTTACGAAAATTTTTAATTAGAAAAAAAATTAAAAATATATTTTATGTATATACATTAATTTATTATTTTTATAAAAAAAAATAAATTATAAAATATTATAAAAAAATTTTACATTATGAAGACACAAAGAGACCTTAATGTTGAGATCCCATGATATTGCCCATATAAATTAGATTGATAAAAAGCAAAATCAGTCATAATATGTATAAGTAACATTAGATACAGTAATAAAATATATAAATTTTAAAAAGAAAATACTCTAATAATAAAATGATTATATAAAAAAAAATCTTACAAATTGTTATAATTTATTATATTATAAAATTATTTTTATTATAAAATAAATTTAACAGATAAAATTAAATCAGTTTGTAAAATTATTTTTGTATAATTTTTTTATGTATATATCTCATCTTGATATTTAAATATATATTTTTTAATATTTAATAAATATATAAGATATTTGATTTCAAATTCTAAGATTAGTCTATATATACGATTTTTATTATGTATATATACAAGATACGTTATATATGTACCAAAAATAGAAGAAGATACGTTATATAAAATTGTACGTGAAAAAAAAAAAGGACGCGTACTTACAGCCTAATGGCCCAATGGGGGCATTCGATCCTTGTTCCCTCTGTACGTCGACGTTGACTTTTGTCCAGCTAGCAGAAACAGAAAGCAATTCCCTCCGTCACATGGGCATAGGCATGGGAGATCGTCATAATTCAGTTCGGTCTGGAGCTCGCTTCTTTTGTACTGCTCCCTTTTCTGCCGGTGCTGGCTCTTCGGGAAAAAGATGGGTTCTTGCCACCATTTCCGGATTCTTCTTTGTCTGCCTCAGCATGAAATGATGTTGCAAGTCTCTTATCGCCCTTTTTATCCATCTTTCTTTTTCTTTCTTTTGTCTATATAAATATCTCTGCTAACAATTAATTAATTAGCCCGGATGGGTGTGTGTATATATATTGATGATTTTCTTTCAAAGACTAGATTGTTATAAAAGTCAAATAAGGAGGCGGTGAATGAAAACCCCCTCCTTCATAACTTCGGCAATTAAGCCGAAGTTAATTTTAGTACGCAGGTCGAATTTATGTCAATTATAAACCACTTCTGACATTGCCTATATAAAGCTTTTGCTCAATTAATGATGTATTAGATTTTTATAAAAATGAAGAAAATTTCAACTTTTAAAAAAATAAATATTTTAAATATTTTTTCTTACAAATCTTCTGACAATATTATTATTCATCTTCAATTTTATAACATGTTATCAACATAAATCTTACTAATGAACTATTTGTTTTTAAAATGTATGATAGATATATATGTTTGGGTGACAGTGCTATAACTTATACAATTTTTAAAAATAAAAAAAAAACTTTCAAAATTTAATATTGAGCAAAACCTATATTCATACCATATTAGGTTCATCAAATCTAATTGAGGGTTCTAGAAGAGCTTATATTGTGTTGTCTAATGGAACCAAAATTTGTATTAATGATGTTCTATTTTCATCACGATCTAGAAGAAATTTATTAAATTTCAAAGATATACGTCGTAATGATTATCATAATGAAATTACTAATTAAGTAAAAAACATCTTCTCATTACTAAAATAATATCGGGTCAGAATTTTGTATTAGAAAAACTATTTACTCTATCTTCTTGATTATATTATGCAAAAATGAGAACAAGTGAATCATATGTGGTAATGTACCAGAAGTGTAGTGATCCCAAATTATTTATGACTTGATATGATCGCTTTGGACATTTATGATCAATAATGATGAGACGAATCATTGATAATTTATATGGGCATCCTTTAAAGAATCAAAAAATTATTTTACCCAATGAATATTCGTATTCTACTTGTTATCAAGGTAAGTTGATTATCAGATTATCTCCCTCAAAAGTTATTATCGAGTCTCCATCTTTTTTATAAATGATTTACGGGGATATATGTGAGTTTATTCACCCATCAAGTGAATCATTTAGATACTTTATAGTTTTGATTGATGCATTAAATCGATGGTTACATGTTTGTCTGCTTTCCATTAGAAATATTGCATTTGCTAGATTTTTTGTCCAAATAATTAAATTACGAGTACAATTTCATGACTTTCCAATTAAAACCATTCGATTGGATAATGCAGATGAATTTTCGTCTCAAACTTTTGATAACTATTTTACGTCAATATAAATAGATATTGAACTTCCTGTTGTCCATACACAAATTTAAAATGGTTTATCTGAATTTTTGATTAAAAGACTTTAGTTAATCGCTAGACTTTTACTTATGAAATCAAAATTACCAATTTCTGTCTATGGATATGCTATACTTCATACAACATCATTTATTCGAATTAGACTATCTGAATATCATAAATATTTTTCATTACAGCTTACATTTGGTCAACAACTAAATATTTCTCAATTTCATATTTTTGGATGTGCTGTATTTATTTTAATTGTACCTCCATAACGTACAAAGATAGACCTTCAATGTAGACTCAAGATATATGTTGATTTTGATTTTTCATCTATTATTAGATACTTTGAGCATCTTACAGGAGATATGTTTAAAGCATATTTTGAGAATTGTCATTTTAATGAATTTACTTTTTTATTATTAGGTAATGAAAAGTCAGTGTCTGAAGTACGTAAAAAAATTACTTGGAATAATAAAGTCTCTCTCAATTTGATCATCCTACAAATGAATGTAAACTAGAAATTCAGAAAATTATACATTTGTAAAATATAGCAAATTAATTACCGGATGTATTATTGACATTAAATGTGTGGTAAAATCATATATTCTTGTTGTTAATACTCCAGTAAGAATTGTAGTCCCTAAAGGACAAGTTGTCAAGACAGCTATACATGAGTCTAAGATACGTATGAAGCGTGGACGATCTATTAATGTAAAAGATAAAATTTCTCGAAAGAGAAATATAGAAAATGAATTTGGTGTTCCTGAAAAACTCATATTCACAATACATGCTACAAGAATAGTTGATGCTCCTAAAAAGATAAAATCTTCTATTCCAAAATCTCATAAAAAGGGATCTTTTGAAGAGATATTTCGTGAAATGTTTTCCCCTGAAGAGGAATAGGTACCTGAAAATAATAAGATCTCGATACATTTCATGAGTACTGGAGAAATTCTGGATAGAAACAAAACTATTGTCGACAACATTTTTCATATAAAAGGACGCTTGACATTACCAGACGTGATGAATAAAGTGAGCTGAAAATTGTTGAATAATGTCGATGTAGAAATGATTGGCTAAGATGAAAATCAGCTATTAAACCTGAATTACACTTGCTAGCAAAGCGAGAGCTATTGGCCCTGTTGTCCAAACACCAAATAGTGTAATATCTGTCGAATATAATTGCGTATTTGTACGAAAACGTAATTAAAAAAAATGAAATTATGCAGTACAAAGCATGACTTGTCGTATAAGGTTTCTTGCAGGAACTCAAGATTGATTATGAGGAAACATATTTCTCCGTTAAAGATGCAATCACATTTAGATTTTTGATTAAGCTAGTAGTTATAAAATGATTAGATATACGGTTGATGGATGTGGTCACTGCATATATATATGGATTATTAGATCATGATATATATATGAAAATTTCTGAAAGATATAAAATGCCTGGACCATCTAATCCAAACATATCTAGAAGTATGAATTTTATCAAGTTTTTAAAATCTTTATATGGGTTTAAATAATTCAGACGTATGTGATCTAATCACCTCAGTGAATATCTATTGAAAGAAGGATATGAAAATAATCCTATATGTTTATATGTTTTTATTAAAAAATCAGAATCTGGATTTACTATTATTGCAGTATATGTTGATGATTTAAATATTTTTGAAATTTTTGAAAAGATTAAAAGAACCACTATATATTTGAAGAATGAATTTGAAATGAAAGATTTTGGTAAAACAAAAATTTGTCTCGGCCTGCAGCTCGAGCATTTGCCAAATGAAATTTTTATTCATTAATTAATTTATACAGAAAAAATCCTGAAACACTTTTATATGGATAAAACTCATCTCCTGAGTACTCCAATAGTTGTTCGATCATTTGATGTGCGGAAATATCTATTTCGTCCTTGTGAAGACGATGAAGAAATTTTTGATCTTAAAGTACCATATCTCAGTGCAATTAGAGTTTTGATGTATTTTACAAATTGTATTTGGCTTGATATTACATTTTTAATTAATCTACTTGCAAGATATAACTATATGATTTATTGATATTTGTGTTGTTTTAATACTCTTAATACAGTAAGTTAAGTGAGTTTTACATGCTAAATAAAGAGTATTAATTTAACATTATGAATTAACTGATTTTGTAAGGTGGAATGATATTTTGTCCCTAATTAATTATAAATGGGTTTTTATTATTGGGTTGGTTAATATTTAATTAGACTCACTAATTTGTCTTGGCCCATTTATTGAGGCCCATGAATTTACTTGATTAAAACCCATGTGCTGGAAGATGAAATCTCATAACGTGCTTGAGGCCACCAGAACTAACGCCCATGATGCTGCATATGTGTGAAGATTCAGGAAGCATACGGAAATCCATAGAAGCCTGGCCCGCAAGGATAAGCCCATGAAGAAATCAAAAAGGGAAGTGATTCAAGTAATTGAACCCGTGACTTGAAGGACCCAACTTAACGAAAATAACCCAGTAGAACCTGAGACGCAAAAGAAAACCTACTGGAATATTGACGACGCGAGAGAGGAAAGATGAGAAAGGGGATCGTACACGTATGATGGATTCAACGGCTTTGAGAGAGTAGAAGTAGGAAAAATCTAGGTATAAAAAGAAGGGAAGATTGTGGGTAGAGAGAAAGCTGGTATTTTTATTTTATTTTCTTCAGTGTCACTAATTTGTTGGAGACGATCTTTATATTTTTAGGATTTATTTTCTTGAGAGGATTTTTGCAAGTTAGAGATGATATTTGGCTAAGTTTTACGACTTGAATTACGGTACAAACTTCTATTGTTATATATTGTTTGCTAGACTTTTTGAAATGTTAATTTTGTGCCTTTGTTTGATTGAAATCAAATATTGAAGAGAATAGTTTGATAAATCTTCTGATCTTATTTCTTGTTTTGTTGTTGACGATAGGTACAGCAAAACCTTGAATTAATCAAGGATTTTCGCCAGCTAAATATTATATAAGTTTAAGTTGATGCTTAGTGAGGGTATTTTTTTATTATTAGGATCTGGCATGTTTACTTGAGCTTATATTCACATTTTTTTTTTATTAATGTCTTGATTGGTTTAATAAGAGAGGAGTAATATCCAGAAAATTAGCAAATGATGGAAGTATTGAATGTTTGGACCCATAACTCAAGTATATGATAATATAATTTTGTTAACTTGTTTTCCGTTCAGTTTTTGTTTTGGAATTACTTTCGAGTCTTGATAAAATTTAGATCGCATTTTAGTTACTTTTCCATACAAAATTCACAACTCAAGTCCTTCAAATACCAACCATATATTCCATTTTCATCAAGTTTTTCATTGTGAATATATTAATATCCTTTTTGTTCACTATTTATATATACATAAAAAAATACCAAAAAGAATTTTATATTTCATTTTACTTCTTCCCACTTTTCATATATCATCATACTTTCCAATTAATTTTTATAAGTACTTTGATAAACTTTTGTTCCTGTGGTATACGATCTTGGACTTATCCTTGATACAACTTGACACTTCTCTACTTGGAAGCACATTCGAGAACACGTCATTCTGCACCAACTTGAAGACATTGAAATCGTATTAAACATGTCTTTAGTTATCTTCGAGGTACAGTTGATATGCCATTATTTTATCAACAAGATAAAGTCCATAGTTGGTTGGCTACGTAGATACAAATTATCTTTCGGATTTACATAGAGGTAGATCTCAAATTGAATATGTGTTTACTTATAGAGATTTTACCATATCATGGAAATTTGTCAAGTGAATATTATCTGCTACATTTTGAAATCACTCAGAGATAATTGCAATCCATGAAACAAGTCGAGAGTGTATTTGACTGAGATAAGTGATTCAACATATTCACGAAAAGTGTAGTTTTTACATGATCAATGATAGCTCAACAATTTTATATGAAGATAATACTACTTGTATCACTCAAATCAGAGGAGGATATATTAAAGGTGAAAAAATCAAATATATTTCACTTAAATTCTTTTATATTCACAAAATTAAGGAGAATTGTGAAATTGATGTTAAGTAGATACGATCAAGTAATAATTTGACAGATTTATTCACAAAAGTATTACTAACTGCAATGTTGAAAAAAATTGTGCAGAATATTGAATACAAAGACTTAAAGATCTATCATTATGTACTTTTCAGGGGTAGTAAATGTCTTGAAAACTTATGTTGATTGTATTCTTTTTCCTTTACTAAGATTTTGTCCCATTAGGTTTTTCTTAGCAACGTTTTAATGAGACAATCTTAAAGCACTTGACGTACATGAATACTGTACTATTTTTTCTTTGCCATTGATTTTTCTTCTTATTCGATTTTTTTTTTGGCAAAGGTTTTAACGATATATATTCTTTATATATGGTCATTCAATAGAGAGTATTATAAAATCAAATCAGGGGGGAGTGGTATATTCGACCACCGCCCCCTTCGTAACTTCAGCAATTATGCCGAAATTAATTTTGATATGCAGGTTGAATTAATGTCAACTGTAAACCACATCTGATATTGCCTATATATATATATATGAGCTTTTGCTCAATTAGTGATGTATCAGATTTTTATAAAAAGGTAGAAAATTTCAACTCTCGAGATATAAGAATTCTAAATATTACCTCTTACAAATCGTCTTGCAATATTATTTTTCTTCTTCAATTTTATAACATTTTAATTTTAATTCATTTTTGGACTGAAATGGGATTTTTTAGGATTGTTCAAGCTATTTTGTTTTGTCTTTTACTGATAATTCTGCGGAGATAATTTATATAGAACATGTATACTGTTGGCCTTTGCTTTCTAATTATGAGCAGTAATATGCTTTCTTTTGAGAGTTGGTATTATTCTATCCAGTTTGGTTTTACAGTTGAGATGAGATGAGTTTTAAAGTTGAATTAAATATTATTATTATTATTTTGAGATTTGAAAAAGTTAAATTATGATTTGAAAAATCTATATTGGGATTTGAAAAAACTGCATTGAGATTTATATTTTATATGAGAATTTAAAAAAATATAATGATAAGTTTGAGATGAGATCAACTAGTCTTCAAATCCAAACAGGCCTAAAAGAATCCACAACTAGAATGACTTTTTTCTCCTCTTTAATTCCCACCAACCTTCTTTACAAATGATTGCTTTCTGCACTTATTTCATTTTCATGGAGTACAAAGTGTTTTGAACGTGGTTTTCCTTTTTTTTTTCGTTGGAAACCGATACACTTTCCCAATATCAAGCTTATGGCTTATAATATATATATATATATATATATATATTGTAAGCAAGAAATAATATTGATAATAAAAATAGTTACAAGACACAACAGTTAACAGGGTGATTGACCCCAATATACAACCCAAACCAACAAATACTACACAAAACATAAAAAGAAAAATGGGTTCTATGGTCAAAAGCTTGAGTAGCACTTAATTCATGCTAGGGGAGAGATTATTCAAAGCAGTTTTAAAATTGTTTGATAAACGGATTGTCGATATATGACTAAAAGTCGTAGTGAAGAAATTTGTTTTGCACTTGACTGGTCTGGACTACCTGTAAGAGACTTTCATTACCTCTTTCCTACAACTTATATATTTACACATATATGATTTTTGGATTGAAAATTGGTAAAATGATGGATGAATTGATTTTTTTGATGGGTATTAGCAAAACTACAATATTATGATTCAAACACTTGAATTTAAGCTCTATCTATCCATTACATTTGCCATTCTATTTGTTTTCTGTTTCTTCTGTACATGTCAGTGTGGTACAACTGGAAATTACTTCTTTAGGGCTCCTCCTCCTCCACCAAATACTCCAAGGCTGGCCATCAAAATCTCACATTCAATTGCTCCAATATAGACCCAACAATAACATGCCCAACATCATCGAATTAGAGCGTGACATCTCAGACGACTAGGGCTGTAAAAAGACCGGATCGGACCGGTGGACCGGACGGAGACCGGACCTGACCGAATTCCGGAATTCGGTCCGGTTCGGTCCAAATTTTACATGGACCTATTAATTCCGGTCCGGTCCGGTCCAAAGGATTTCTCCCCTTGGACCGGACCGGACCGGACCAAACCTCACATATATATATTTATATATGTATATATAAAAATAGTATATAAATTATAATATTAATATTAATATAAATTAATATATAATAATAATAATAATAATAATAATATTATTATTAATATTATTATATTAACATATAATATATATTAATATATAATATATACTCTTATAATATTAATATATTATTATTTATAGTGTTATTAGTTATAATTTACTAACATACTTAATATATAATATATACTTTTATAATATTAATATATTATAATTTATAGTAGTTAAATTTGGGCCAAATAAATATTTGATTATTATTGAATTTTAGATTAAATTTAGTCCATTAAATCATATGGGACACCCCTGGACCGGACTGGACCGCCCCTGGATTGAATTAGACCGGACCGGTATGGACCGAACTCCTTTCGGTCTGGTCCAGGGTGAGAGAGTTCTTGGACCGAATGGAATCGGTCCACAAATTTTTCGGACCGGACTGGACCATTTACACCCCTACAGACGACCGACAAATCATTTGCAGTGACATGTCCTCAGTACACTCGGTGGATCTAAGAAGATTTACTGCAGTGGAACATGATAGGAATCACGAGGGAAATAGTGGAAAGAACAAGAGATTTTACAAATTTTAGGGTGGTGATTGTGAAGGGAAATGTTTATGTTGAGAGATACCAGAATGCTTACAAAACTAGGGATGTTTTTACGATATGGGGGATTTTTCAACTTTTGAGTTGTACTCTGGGAGAATAACGGGCTTGGACCTGATGTTCTGATGTGGAGACTGGCTGGCGATCTCAAAGAGGAAACATAAAGATGTCAAGCATCTACTGCCGGTGTTTCATTATTGTGGAGATGACAAATCACATGACATCGTATTCCCTGATTGGGCCTATTGGGGTTGGTAAAGCCTTCTTATCTTCTCATTTCTACAACTATAAATGATTATATAAAAATAAATTCACAAATTGATGTATCTTGATTTGATACATTAGATTGTATGAAAAATTATTTTTATTATAAAGTAAATTTAATAGATTTTATGAAACCAAATCAATTTATAAATTTATTTTGTATAATCTTTTTGTATCTTTAGCAATTCTCATATTTTATATATTCATTTTACTTTTTTTTTGGTTGGGTTTGTGGTGATTCTAGAATTGAAGTGAATGTAAAGCCTTGGCAGAGCATGCTGGAGGTCTTAAAAGAAATCAACAACAAGACCAAGTGGAAGGATAGAGAAACCTGTGCTTATTGGAGATCAGGAAATCTATATGTCTTTGAGGAGAGGAAAACTCATGAAATGCAATCTCTCTAAAAAACATGAATATAATGCTCGCCTCTTTAAAGAAGTAAAATATCTCAAATCTATTGGCTTTTCATTGGTTAGTGTTCTTTGTTTACAAATTCATTACTTTGAACATTAAATTCTTCAATGCCCAACTAAATTATTGACTTTCTTTTTTTTATTAAGGATTGGGGTGCGGAATGTTAAGAAGGATTCAAGCACCCCAATCTAGAAGATCAATGCACCCATAGCTAATTTTCTCATCGATCAGAGTCATCCTCCAACTCCAACTCCAACTCTCCAACTCTAATTTTGTCGGAGGTTGAATCCGACTTCTGACTCCTATAGACTGCGTTCCTACTTTGGTTCCAACTCAGAGAAGAGTCGGAGTGGAATCAGAGTCAAATTATTAAATTTTTGCTCAGTCCTATTCTTAATATAAGTCTAGCTTATTGATGAGACTTTAGTATACTCTGCTGTATACATATATTAACAAGTGAAGATACAAAACATGCATAGAAGGAGTGGCATGGTCGATGAGTGAGAAATACATATTGGCATGAGATTCCATGACCTTGATAGTTGACCCCAAGTACTATAACTTTTTCACAAGAAGCTTGGTTTCAAAGACACACTACTGTCCCATTAGAACCTCACTTATGTGCAAAGATGTTAAGTCTATTGTTGATTGGGGCAATAACCACAACAACAAGGTATGTAAACCTCTTTCACAAACCCTAATTAGGAAATGTTTGGTGTGTTTTTTAACTATAAGAAAATTGCTTATTTATGGTTTATTATTTTCAGCAAAATGATTTATTTATGTTAAAATGAGTATTTTTCATTGCAAATATCCATTTCTTAAAAACAGTTTAGTTTATAGCATTTCCAAATTAAAGCAGAAAAAGCTACCTATTTGGGAGATGGATTTCCGTCAAACATTTTTATATGTGCTTATAATAATTTTGTGTGCTTAATTCAAGTACTTTACCCATGTAGGCAAAAGCTATTGTAGATAGGGCAAGCAAGTTCATTCGGATTTGAAAATGGAATTCATGTATGATTACATGTTGCACTTGTTATGTGAATACGGAAACTCTTCAAATATCAACCGACAATTTCGATAGGAGCAGTTGAGGTACGTTCGGAAACAACATTGGCATGTCCAGGTAATGGTTTAAGGAGAAAATTTATGGTAGATTACATGGTGACACCCCCTAAGGCTACACTTCCATGCACGATCCCTCCTTAAGATTATTCAACTCTTCAAACTATTCTTGTGATCCATACAAAATTATAAAGAGACAATAATGGGAGTGGAGATCCATCATGTGGTCGAGTGAGTATACATACTAGCAAAATCTATAATAATGGGTCTTTTTGTTTCTATTTGTATTTTTTTAAAAGAAAAACTAATTGTTGAGGCTCTAGATTTTAAAGAAAATCTAAAGACAGGAGAAGTTTTGAGTAGGAAATTTGACCTCTTAAAGCATGCATATTGTGATATTTTTATTTATGCCTTGTGATCGCGACCAAGCTGGCTATTGTATTAGGTGACTACATTGGCCCTTCCCCATCATCTACTGTTCACGTGGCATTAAAACGATTTATTATGCTTTTACTTATTATCCACCAATCAGTTTTTTTTCTAAGCTATCAAATTTTCATCTAGATCATAAAGGAAATCATAATACATGAGGAGGGGATGAGGTTTTCTAATAAACACACTAGTACAATAACCACTATATAAAAGTGGAGAAAAAAAGGAAAAGAAAAAAGGTGGTCTTAAAACTAGTTACTTGGTCCCTGCCTATACCTTGCAAAGAGGGCACCGAATTAAAATATGATTTTTTTACAGTTTGCATTATAATGCAAACCATGGAGCCGCTGTTGGAGGTAGGGAAAGCTATAGGTGCATTACAATTTGTTATCTTGAGATGTTTCTTGGAGATACTCGTATTCCATTCCTCAAGATCATTAGATAGAGAAAATGAGAACATTATAAAACAAAGGCATCGTGTTGGTGTATGTGGTTTATATCTGATGCGTGTAGAACAATAGATAAGCAGATGCTGGAGGGAGTGGATCGGACCGTAGCGAGCAAGCGATTCTTCAATTGAGGGGTACTACAGATTATGACATCATGTTCAACAGACAGCAGAGTGATCATTCAGTTGTGGGATATGTGGATGTAGACTATGCAAGGACTTAGATGACAATAGATCTACTATAGGATATGTATTTACTCTTGTGGGAGGGCCAATTTGTTAGAGATTCATGGTACAGTCTCTAGTGGTTTTATTTATTACTGAGTTAGAGTATATGGCAGTAGCTGAGGCTGCCAATGAAGTTTTGTGATTTACAAGGTTGGTCAAGGAGCTAGTGTCCAACAAGGTGGATTTTAGTTGCATTGTGATAGTCAGAGTGTCATTTATTTGGCAAAGAACTAGGTGTATCATGCAAGGATCAAGCATATAGATGTGAGGTTTCATAGGATCAGGAAATTGGTTTCTTCTAGTGAATTGCTACTTGAGAAAGTTCACACTTCTGTTAATGCAACAGACATATTGACAAGCATATTACTACAGTTAACTTTAAGCACTGCTTGGACTTGAGTAATATCTCCAGTTGCTAGATGCAAGGCACCCCAACTTAATGTCCCAAGTAGAGTTTTCGATTATACTTTCACCAAGGTGGAGATTGTTAGAGTATGTGACTTATTTCTAATGCGTGTTTAGCAGCAAATAAGCAGATGCCGACGGGAGCAGAGCAGAGCATAGTGAGCGAGTGAGATGAAATGGGGTAGATTTTTGTAAATTTTCTTGAATACGTCCCGGCAACATGGTATAGAAGTTTTTTGTAAATTTTCTTAAATGTGTTTGTATTCTTAGGATTTAACCATACTTTTGATATAGTGAAATTTTTGTCGTTTGCTCCTGTGAATGTAGGCACATTGCCGAACTACGTTAAATCTTTGTGTGATTTTTCTCTTGCTTTCTCTTTCGATTATTTTGTATTATTCATCGTAATTTCCACACAATAACAACACATCAGATGGATTGGATTGCTGTAAACCATCTTTCTTCACGTACATCTGTGATGGCGCATGGAGACCATGCACTATTGATTGTGAGATGAGATAGGGTACATTTGAAAAACTTGAGATAGTTAAAAAGATGATGAGAGGTAATTTTTAGGAGAGCCATTTTTAGATATGATTTAATGTTCTTTTATATCATGTACAAAGCTAATTAATGATCAAAACAAAATGCATTAGCTTTTACCTCCTTGATTTATGTTTAATTATGATTCAAAAAATTTTTGGTTGAGTACTCTATGTTTTGAGTCATTGAGCTTGGATCCGAGGTAAAGTAAATCTTGGTGCAAAGATTTGGTTTTGTGAATACATTATAGGTTAGCTAAATCCATCCATTGGAGAGGAACTTCGAATTTGAAGTGCTCTTTTCTTTGCTACCATATCACCA
Organism: Platycarya strobilacea; assembly: GCA_036898215.1. Classification (NCBI taxonomy): domain Eukaryota; kingdom Viridiplantae; phylum Streptophyta; class Magnoliopsida; order Fagales; family Juglandaceae; genus Platycarya; species Platycarya strobilacea. The sequence goes on from CM072545.1 coordinate 8,940,736, forward strand.
AACCATGCATGCACAAATCATGAGCTAATTATAGGTATCCTCATATATAAGTTCTCCCAAAAAATAAAGAAAACAAACATTTAATAAGGTGGCACTAGATCAGGCCGAAGCCGGTCAAGTAAGGCATTTAATAAGGTTGGTCAACTATTGTCAATCATGTCATGTCATACATATAACTAGCTAGCTAGAATAATTGGTAAATTTATGAAAATAATCACTATGAGACAATTTCCCGATTTAAAGTCACCTATTGTTGATAATCCATGTATGTACGTGAATATTGGATCCCAATTGATCTCTCCAAATTGAAGTGCACATGCAATGATTAAGAGTTGATGCATTTCACTAACATGAGTGGTCGATGCTTATTTCTGAGATATCGACGAGCTAGGACGCTTACCTTTGAAATACTTTCTCTTTGCCTACTATCTACTCTGATAGGGAAATAAATGATCTTATTGATTTTGATTGATTGATCCTAAAAGGAGCATGCCAATTGCCATGAATCCATGAAACTAGGATTTGGATTTGCATATAATTATGCGCCTTGTGCGGTTGAAGAGAGAGTTCATTTTTAGGGAGATACATTACAAATGACCATTGCACGGTTGAAGGAAGAGTTTTGGTTACACCATGTTCTCCAAAGGTTACGACTGAATGACGTGGATTCTTAAAAGAAAGAAGTTTCCGTTTGGACAAACTACAAATTCTTTTTGTAGACAATCACTCACAAATTTTCACGTAAGCATTCCCTAAAATTCACTCTAAATCTACACGCATCATATTTTTTCTCCATGAAACTAAGAACCCAAACTAGTGGAACCCCCCAAGTCAAAACCCTAGCAAACTCAAGTGATAGCTTTGAGCCTCTCACCCACTGGAATCATATAGACTGCTGCCGACGACGAATCCCAGCTTTTGATAACAAAATTCGACTGGAGTTGCCTATGAATCTTACCCCAAAACTCATGCGATTTTTTTTCTTGAAATCACTTGGTTGTCATGTGCTTCAGTTTTTCTCTACATTTATTAAAAAAAACAATTCCCATAGTAAGGTGTTTTTATGTCTGAAACAAACATTGAGCGAGTTCGTGTTTTCTAGTCCCGTTTTGATTTCTAGAAGTTTTTTGGTCATCTGAGTCATTGTTTCAGGAATTGGGTTTTTGTCTAATATTTGTTTCTTTATGGAATTTGGTTTGGTTTGAAATTGGGTATTGAGGGTCATATATCTTGGTCTAGTCTTTTTAATTCATCATTGGGTTTTGAGCGTGAATAGAGATTAAGGTAGTTAAATTGGTTGTTCGATTTTTGGTTTCAATTCACGAGAAAATTGGTGAGTCACAAGAAAGCTGTACAAGAGATAATATTTATAATTTTAAGATATACAAGTCATTAATTTATTGACAAAAGAGAAAATTAATTGTTTAATACTAATCACCATGAATTATTTTTCAAAAGATATGTTCCTTACGAAATGTGCCTTAGTTGCCTTGGCTAATCACCATGAACTAATTGTTTAAACCCACAATTCACATCACTTTGATGAATTGATATTTCTTGTGTGCTTCCAAGTGGAGAAGTACCAAGTTGAATAAAAGATAAGCCCAGGATCGTATTCCACAAGGACAAAAGTTTATCAAAGTATTTGTGAAAATTAATTGAAAAGTGATGTATAAGAGTAGGAAGAAGTAAAATGAAGTATAAAATTATTTTTTTTTAATTTTTTATGTATATATAAACAGTGAGTAAAAGGATATTAAAATATTCACAAAGAAAGATTTAATGAAAATAAAATATATGGTTGAACTTGAAGGTCTCGGATTGTGAGCTTTTGTATGGAAAATGAACTAAAACATAGACTATTTGATCACTATAAATTAAATGCTCAAAAAGAAATTAAGCTGCAACTTATGTATTATCCAAATTTAGAAATAAGCTTTAAAACAATAAATAAAATTTAACAAATTCACTATAATGAGTAAACACTTTGGTTATGGGTCTAAACATTCTTTGCTTCCATTATTTACAAAATTTATGGGCATTACTTCTTTTCTATTAACCCAATCAAACCATTAATAAAACGAAATATGGAAATCATAAACTCAATAAAATTGCCAAGACTTATAGGTGAAATACCTCAATAAAATTGCCAAGACTTATAGGTGAAATACCTCACTAAATATCAACCAATATCAATATTACACTCAGCTGAATAAAATCTTTGATTAAATTCAAGGTTCTGATGTGCCTAGTGTCAACAACAAAACAAGAATAAGAGCAAGAGATTTAATCAACCATTCCTCTACATCAGTCGGTCATCAAACAAAATGAGGTATGAAATGTAATCAACAGAAATCCCGCAACAATGAGAAGCTCAGAAGCTTTACCACAACTCAAGCTACAAAAGTTAGCTGATAATCATACTCAAAAACTAATAAAAAGATGAAATGAAATAAACCCTAAAAATGCGAGAGAAACCGTTTGAGAACAAAAGCAGGAAAATAAAAATAAAATCTAACTACACTTTTTTCGAAAATCTCTCTCCTTTTATACTCCGAAATCTCTTCTCTCTTCTCCACTGATTCCCCCTCTTTCATCGTGCGAAACGCTGCATTCCTCGTCGTGCGTAACCGTTTCATCTCGTGGTCCCGCTGCTGTCTTTTTCTTGAAGATTTTCTTTCTCTTTTTTTTTTTTTGTCTCGTGTTTTTGAGCGTTTAATTCTATTCACAGCAGGTCAAGTTCTGTGGGCTTGGAGCATTTGACGTCGACTTCAATTCATGGATGCGTGGGCTGCTTTTTATCTGCACATGGGTTTGAGTTATGGACATGGGCATCACATTAATGGCATGGGCTGCTTCTGTTAGGCGTGGGCTTGGGTCATGTTGCAAGGCACGACTTCATCTATTATTTTTGCATTGGATAATCACTTTTATGAACCCAAAATCTGCAATAGGCAATAACAAAATCTTAACTTCAATAAAATATTAGCCACTCCAAAGATATAAGCCATCTATATTTAATTGAGGGTAAAATATTATTTCACATGCCAAACATAATTAATCCTCATTATTTGACTAATACTTTTATTTTATCACATAAATCTCATTTAATCCAAGATATTTAAGAGTATTAACATAGCATAAAATTCTTCCACTCCACCTCTATTTCTCATTTTCCAATCTTAACTCTGTTTCACTTGTTTTTGTGCATGAAATTCTTCCATTCCTCTCTCAAATTTTTTCTCCCCACAGCCTCCCTCACCCCCTCTAGAGTTTTCCTTCCCTCACTTTACTTTCCCTCTCTCAAAAGTCTTCTCTATGAAGCTCTCCACTCTAGGGTTTCGAATCCATTGAAGAAATCCCGCTAGAGCGACGGAAGCCCCCCTTAGTGGATTCACAGCACACAAAAGCCCTTCTTGCGGCCTTCACATTGCGATGAAGCCTCCTCTTGCAACGCAAGAAAACCCCGCTCGCAACCTTTGTCTCTTCTCTAGTATGGTTGTTTATCCCACTTAACTTATCAATTAATGAATGGTGGTAAAAAAAATATTTGTTATAAGATCAATGTTTTTTTATAAGTAGGTATAAGATCTATGCTTTTGCTAAAAATGTGTAATTTATATGGTAAAGTATGCTGGAAGTTATAGGGCTAAAAATGGGTCAATGAAACCTTGTGTATATGCCTAAAAAATGGCCTCCAAAGCAATAAAAAGCCTGAGAACTATTTATTGATTATTTATAAAAATAAGGAAAAATAAAAATCATCTGAAACCATCATCAAAGTTGAGAGGATAGTTGTGAAGATCATAGCTGTGAAGTTCATTTTGTGAGCTTAGTTTTATCGTGTTAATTTATGATGAGCATCTGGATATGGATAATAACTTGTATTAGATAGGTAAACACTTGCAGTATGTGCTTGCATCTAGATCTTATTCAAGTCTAGGCCAGGAATGGTTTTAATTACTCTGCTTCATCCTTAATTTTGGTTTGCATCAGATGGCCATGTGGGATAAAATTAAAAAAAAAAATCAATCATTTTGTTGTGTAACATGTTCTTTTTTCCAACTCCAGTCATATAAATAAATAAGAGTTCATTGCTTACATCATACATGGTTTTGATACCAATGGATGTCTCTAAATAGAGTGACAAGAGGAAGAAGTTAAGTAGCAGCCAACTTTGGGGGGTTATGCTATAGGAATCTCTACTTGAGCTTGAATTCCTTCAACCTCTTCCTTGCCTACTTTTCATCTATTTGTTGAAAAACAATCATCGAGGTCCTAGAAGAGAAAATAATCTCTGAGATGGAGGAAGTCTACAACCTTGTAAGGCTCTTCCATCAGTGGATCCCATCTATCATTTATGCCTAAAAATTCTAACAATAGAAAGAGTACATATAATGCAGAGTGTTAGGAATGATGATCTCAGAGGCACCCACTGAACTCTTCACTCATCTTTATGCCTGATGTGCTCAAACTTTGAGTGTCATTTTTGTCTTTATTTTAGAGTACTTAGCAGTTGCTCTTCAGAGCATGGAACAAAAATTAGCAAGCTTGACAAAGAATCTACCATGACAGGAGACCTAGCTCCTTAGGGCAGAGTTAGTCCTTGGACAGAGTTAGATATGTAAGCTATCAACTGGTATTTTACAAAAGGTTGTTTTAATAAATTAGAACTTTATGAAATTAGAAATATATTGTAGGTTTTATCTTTTAGTAACAAGATTTACTATTTGATGCCTTGTACTAGAAATCTTAGTAACAAGATTTACTATTTGTTGTAGTTTATATCTTTGATAATATCATCTTTAGTTGTTTTAATTTTGTTTCTAGTACACAAATGAAGAGATTGCCTTCTTATTTTTAGTCTTAGAATGTCGTCATCATCTTCATTATCGATATATTTTTCATCTTTTGCCAAACGTCCTTTTGGTTAACCATTGTGTTTTTGCCAGCTCGAAGCCACACTGAAGTATTCCCCTACTGTAAAAAATCTTAAACAACCTTTCTTGGAGTGTGCAAAGTACAACAAAGAGGTAACTTACCTCGACATTACTCATTGCCCAAAACATTTTTTATATATAGTGATTAATATGATGTACATTTCATATATTTTAAATATATACATGAAATAAGCAGGGATTGCCATATTGCAAGTTTTTCAAGTAGGTGGATAGTAATGAAGTGATTGAGCTCTAACTTCAAAAAAAAAACGAATGAAGTGGTAAAGAAAGAGAAACAGGTTGAGAAGATACGCGAGTTTCCAAAAAAGAATCAACTTGAGATGCATAAGATAATGGATCAGATTGAAACGAAACATATGGTTTTATCCAATAAACGCGATGAGGTTATAATGAAGGAGTTGGAGATTAAAGTGCAAGAAGCTAAAATAAGGCGTTTAGGCTGGCTACTTAAGATTTATTGTTGTTTTCTATTTGTGCATTTGTTTTACTATTTAGATAATTTGGGATTGTTGTTAGTAGTTCTATGTTTAGGCATTCAACTTGTACATTTGTATTAACCAATGAGCAGTTTGGTTTTATTTTGTGGAATGGTGGACTATATGAAATTGGAATGGTGGACTGTACGTAAGGTTATTTTGTGCAATGGACTATAATGGACTCTATGAAATTGGAATGGATGCCCAATGTATGTAATGTTATTTTGTGAAATGGTGAACGGTATGAAATTGGAATGGATGCCCAATGTACGTAAATGTTATTTAAGAGATCCATATAGATAGGTAATCTTCTACTTTTTTTTCTTTCTTTGTTTTTTTAATTAAAAAAAGAAGATATCGATAGGTTATAAAAGGCAAAACTTGGTCAATGTATAATACTTACATAATAAATTACTCTCCTATGCATACATTTATTAAAATAACAAGAATATTACTGGAATCAATGTTTCGAATACCGTACCGGTAAGTGTACTGGTCAAGATACTAGAATGAAATATTTTGGTACCGGTACCGTTTCATGTGCCGTTTCGGAATAGTCTATACATAAAAAAATTATATATATAAATACATATATAAATTATATTTTAAAATAATAGTCAATATATAAATAAATTATATATATAAATATATATGTAAATAATCTAGTCTAAATTATGACAAGAAAATAGCAAGATATGAAAAAAAAAATTCCGAAATCCGGTACAAGCCAGTACAGCCGAAATATCGGCCGGTACAATCGGTATAGGCCGATATGACTTGTACGAAACAGACCCAATTTCTATACTGACCACTGTTTTGGTATGTCATGTATCAGCCGGTACAGTAGAAAGTTCAAAACTGTGACTGGAATACGAATAAGAATGCTTAAAAACCCCATGTATAGTACACATGCTGCATCAAACTAAGACACTTTATTCCACTATAAAGACTATTATCATATGAATTTACATAATCTTATTGGTTGATCAAGGTACACGTACATGCTGTCACTAGAAAAATGATGAAACATATTGATCCAAATGAGAAAACGAAAAAAAAAATTAAAATCTTTTGGAATTCTCTGCTTATTAAAGAGCATAAGTTGCTCTTATATACTCTCCATAATTTCTACACTTTCAAAAATTTGCACCCCAATATTAAGATCTTATACAAAAGGTACCTGTTAACAACTTTTGCACTTCCAAATATTTGCACCCTAGTATTAGGATCTTCTACAGAAGGTACATGTTAACAACTGAATTAGAATCTGTCTTCTATAATACTCCATGTCATTCATCCACATTTATATTCACATGCATTCTTTCATATTCTATCCTATATCCAATCCATAACAAAAAGGGTTTCAACCATATTCAATCCAGAAAAATAAAAATGTTCCATACACAATAAAATATATTTTAAATACATTAAATTGACAACAAAGTTGCCTCAAATATATTCAAAAAAGTGAAAAAGACCTAGTTCACAACAAAGTTGCGTCAAATACATTCATGGAGGTCTAAATACACTCACTACACAAAAATATCACTATGAACCCATCAATCAAACGAGGGTCATCTTTGTAACGGCTGCGATCCATCCAATTTAAAGTGCATCAGTTGTGAACCATCAAGCCCAAATTGCATTTGTAAATAATAAAATGAATGAAATAACAAAAAAAAACATGTGTGGACAATGTTAAACTTGGAGAAAAAGATAGGATTCACTTACCCTTTCTTGATTCTGCATCAATATTTCTCGAGTCTAGGTTCCAGCAATGTCTAAAGTCGCGCTTCCTAGAACATTCTGCAAGAAATCAAATATAAGTGGAAGATGTTAAAAAAAAGGCTGAATGAAAAAAAGGTACTACGGGGGTCTTGGATATTACCTATGTACTTGCATGTGTCCAATATTGGAAAGATCCATCTTTGAAGGGCCAAATAAATTCCTACAATTGTCCATGATGAGTGTATCTCCCCTATTCGCAACTCGGATATCTCATCCATCTCGCTATTAGATAAGTAATAAAAAACACATTGAATCATTCTTTCATTTTAAAAATATAAATAAAAGGCTCATATTCAAATAAGTTTATCTCTTTACACTTCCCCTTTATTGTTGCTTTCTTCATCTTTGCTTTAGCTTTCTACATGTCCAACTCCATCCTCGATACTCTCCTTAGAGATGGGGGTGTGCCTTTCCTTTACATAACACGTTGACTGCATACTTGCCCAGAATCATCGCCTGTAGCGTCCCTTGTTGTATCATTAATGTTGGTCCCCGTTTGAGTCATCAATGTAGGTTCTTGGTTAGTACGGTATAACTCAATCATTGCATATATCTTAGCTCGCGCATCCTCATTATGCTCTCTCGAATATGCTGTATACTCAATCATTTGCATTGTGATAGGCAACATACTTGAGTATCTGCTAGAATCTTCCTGTTGCTCCCCTGCATTATATCTACTGTGGATTAAAGCGTATTGCCTTTTAATATCTTTCATTCATTGATCTAAAATATACATATATAACAAATTGGTAATATCATTTCGTTGGATATGACCAAAATGTGGCGATACAATATCCCCCTCATCTCAAACAATTCACAAGAGTACTTTATAACTGCATTTTTCTCACTAAAGTCCACAAAATATGTAACCGGTTTAGTGTACTTGTGACGCCCCTAATTTACGTTCGTAATTCAACGCAAATTAAAGTGGGTAAATAACATTTGTCTACTCACTCTCGTACTTATATAAATTTAATGAAAATCGAAACGAAAAAAGTTCTGAATAAAATTAATTTCTAGTGATCATATGGTAGCATAAAAACCATAATATTCACATCATCCATTTGAAATAACATTGTATCCTTACTTGCATAATCTAGTTAGTTTTCTTATATACAACATTCATAAGATTTTACAACATTCATAAGATTTTTCAAATATCTTCTTACGGCCACCATGACTCATTTTTCTTTTCCTGACATTTCTTCCTGTATCAACACCAATCCCTATTTCTATTAACTGGTCAAAACTTTTAGAGAGAGTACTCGGAGGGCCTCTCAGGGTTCCTCTGGGTCTCTCGAGTGACTAGGGTTTTACTCATGTCTATTATCAAATCCTGTAGTGAAAATTAAATTAAAAAAAAGAAACATATAAGAATGAGATTTCAGGAAAATCTCAGTTAGTACACATTCGACTTAATAAAGTTATAGAGGTAACAACATATCAATATACAAGGTAAACAGTAAGAACATGCATCTTATAATATGCTTCATGTGACTTATGCATGACTTATGTCCTACTTATTGGACAGACTTCTACCTTATGCGGACTTACATCAATGTCACTCTTTCTTGGACAGATTTATACCATACATGAACTTTCATATTCATCATCATTACCCGTGATTGGGTCATAGCATTTTTATCATCATTACCCGTAGTTGGGTCATATCATATTCATCATCATTACCCATGGTTGGGTCATAGCATTTCCATCATCATTACTCATGATTGGGCCATAACATATCCACTATTATTACCCGTGGCTAGGCCATAACATATCTTTTCTTATTTCTTAAATGCTTGATATGACTTATAACGACACTTTTATGACGACATGTAACATGGACTTTTCTTAAAACAGACGTCATGACTCATGATGACACGTATAAGACAAAATGCAACATGATCAATCCTTAGACTTTTGAATTCATATCTTATGGGACACATGAAATATAAATCATATATTTGCATTCAACACATAATTGTTATATTAAATTACATGTACTTGATACAAGGAAATCTCGGATTTAAGTAATAGGGAATCTCGCTTGGCTAGATGTCGAGTAAGAGTCAAGCCAAGTTTCAGTTCTTCTACTTCAATCTCAATTTCATCTTTTATTAAGTTCTTATCTCTTAAAATTAAAAACAAAAATTTATAGATATATCTTTTATCTTTCTATATCCTCTTAAATTATTTAAATCCAATATCAAATGAACAAGTTATGTCCAATTTACCAAAAGATATCAAATCTGCCAATAATAACCCTATTAAGACGAAATTTGTTAAAGTTGTTTTATCATTTTTTTTCAAATCAATACCTCACTTTTTCACTTAATACTCTTCATAAATTAACATAGAATATATTTCTATGGCCTTACAAATTTTCCTAACATTTTTCCATAGTAAAACTACTTTAAAATTCAATATGTTTCAATTTAACACATAAACAAAGATTAAACTCAAATAAATATGAAGCACAATCCAATCACCAAATCATTTATTCTATGATAATATGAAGTTAATATGCACTTACAAATTTTCTCAAAGCTAAATTTGATGCTTAGGATAGGTTTTGTATAATTTTTTCTTCAATGCTTTCAATTAGCTCTCCTTTTGTACTTAGGTAATGTGAGTGAGTTTTTGTGTATTTTTCTTGGTTATTTCTCACTATGGCCGACTAGTATCTCTCATGGAGAAAGAAGATAAGTCCATGCATCTATTTATAGGCATCAAAGGCATGGGGAGCAAGGGAAAAAAACTTGGGCATTTTAGCAATACCCTTGGCTGATTGGGGTAATGTGTCCCCTACACTTATGGTCTCATGATCACCCTTAATCCTATTGGGATTTGCTGATATTTTAATTCCATGTTGAGATTAATCCACCTATAAAATGATTTTAATCAAGGGATCAAAGAGTTCCAACATATAGGGGTGAAGACAAAACAACATCATAATAAATCTTCCAATGGGTGTATCTGGCCACTTGGCTTTCCCTAGGGGTCAGTCATGTTCCATGTCAAATTAATTTTTGATAAAATTTAATTCTTCAAAAACTTAAAACATGAACGTTTAAGATAATCCTCTTAAGGTTTTATCGGATTTTAAATCACTTCATTAAGAGATTATATGAGAGAGATATGATTAATTCATTGAAATATGTCAAAAACACCCGAGAACATCCAAACCGAGTTCTTCATTTGTTTTTCTTTGTTTTCTTACCCTCCAAGATTTCTAGATGAATTCTTATCAACTTGCCACATGTTTCTACACATGTCAAGACCTTAGAAAATTTGGTAGCCAATCACAATTTTCGTCACATTGCCAAACATAAGATAGCTCACCTAGGTCGGTTACCAGTTGACTCCTATTATTGTCTGTCCACTTAATACCAGATTTAGTCATTGATCCATTACTTATCTTCAAAAATCTAAAATATGAAAGTTTTAAATCTGCCTCTTGGTGTGCTATAGTAATTAGAATTATCTCATTTAGACTTCATATAAAGAAGGTATTTTTATTACACAAAAATATGACAGACCAGCCTGGGAGTTCATTTCGGGCATACCAAGTATTTGACCTCTGGTTCTGTTAGTTCCTCTTAAATTTGTTCCTCAAATTTAGAAAATTTACTTTTTTCTAGGTCCAAATTGAATTTCTCTAGTTGGTACCTTGTTACAATTCCCAAAAGTTCATCCATAATTTATTCTAGAATGCATAATTTCACCTTTTCATAACTCACAATTATCATTTAAGTCTCAAATTCTATTTTCATGAAAAAATATATTTCCAATAAATTCCTTCAAAATAAATCCTCAAAAAAATATTTTATCTAAAAGAAATTTGGCTATTACGTTACTCTTCCAAATGAACTTCATCCTTAACCAGATACATCTTTACTGAACCATCTTCTTTATGTAACTTCGGATTCATATCAATAATGCCGGTGATCTGCTACTGAACTTTCTTAAACTTCACACTCGTGTACAAGGCCTAAAACCTCTTCTCGATGGGAGATCTAGATATGCAAGGACTTGTTGCATTAAATGAATAGAAGTCCGCGAGATTTTCATTCTCAATTTATCTTTTTAACGCGATATCAAATTGGTCCACGAACTCCTTCAAATTTGTCCTAGAATGAACATAACCGTCAAAATATGTATTCATACTCTAGCTCCATTGGGTTATACTCATTTTAACCCAAAACTACTCCTTCAAATATGCCGGTACCTAATGCTCACGCTCAATATATAGGCTCTGCAACCATGTATTCTCACTCATATTGTAAGTGGTAATCAACTGAGCTCAACATTTTTCAAACTCTTCAACGTGTTGGTTGTCATACACGCATCTCATCAACACATTTTTCATCCCAGCTTTGTAGGAACCATATGAGCCAAATTTATCGAGAACTTTCTTCAGGATGTGCCAAAAACAAAGTCTATGCTGGGCTTCAGGGAAAGCAATAGTGATTGCATTTTTCATTTCTCTATCCTGATCAGGGGTTATAGCTTTCAGAGCGATACCATCCATGCACTTCAACCAGGTCTCAAATAACCAGACAAAGGTATCAGTATCCTCACTGGAAATCAAACCTGCTCCCAGGAGAATTAACTGGCCATGGTGGTTGATACCAACAAATGGTGCAAATGACATATTATACCGATTCATCAGGTATGTTGTCGAATGTGATCATATCTCTGAAATATTTGCAGGCTGCTCTACTACGGGAGTTCACTCAGAAGACATTTCTTAACACCACGTCATCATCTATATCTATCATATAAAAGAACCCAAGATTTTTAAATTGCATTCTTAAAAAGTACTCTTTAAGAGCTTCAGCACCACCTGCGCCAAGTCGTAGACTCCTTGTCTTGTCAATATAGTTACAACAATTATTTTCTGTAAATGGCACCAGCTCGTATCCACCTAAATCAACAACAATAGATCCGTAGCTCTACTCAGTTGGATGCCCACTTATCATTTGTTTCTATGGCCTTTTTTATGGCATCACTGATTTCTCTATCACATCGAAAAAAACGAGATTTTCTTGGAATGAGACCTTGGTTATGGGTATTATGTATTGTATTCAACCAAGTTTTTCATCTTGCCTTAAGGAATTAATTTTTGTCTTACATTCCATCTTTTCGGTCAAATGCAGGTTGGCAACATTCGACGTCTTATTTCGGGCCTTCCCACCATAGGCACACATGAAGGCGACATATCTAATGGTGTGATTTTCATCTTTTTTCCTTTTTGTCCATTTTGTCATCACCCCAAACCCATTTTTCTTACCATACTCCTTGTAATAACTCTATAAATTTCAAGGGAATTAAATTCCATCACTGACTTTGGTTTCTCAATCGTATCATCATCCACTTGCACATTCTAAGATGTCCCGGCACTGACATATTCAATTTCCCTAGGAAGTGGTCTATCATGAGTATTTTCTTCAATTATAGGAGATCCACATGACACTTCAGTTTCCTTACTATCAGGTCTTTTATCTTCTAAACCAACAATTTCGCTTGTACCGATGCTTGTAGTGCTAATAGGAGTCGAAGGTGGAAGTCCATGTTGAAATGGATAATTAGCATTATGCAAAAAAACATTAAAAAAAAATCATAACACGTTAAAAATAAATCCATGCAATGACGCATTAAGAATGAATCATAACATTATACGTGCAATGAACCCAACTTATTAAAAATAAATCATAACATGTTATCACTACCTATATGTTTATTGCATGTCCATAGTGACCAGACGTATAGTTTGGGATGTTTGGACTACTTGATGCTATGTCCTAACATGTTATTAGATAAAGAGATATAAGTGTTTTGAAAAAAAATATCGATTGAATAATACCATTTTAATTGATATACTAAAATGATATAACATATTGTAGATGGAGGATTTGACCAAGATGACAGTTGCCCCGATGACCCTTTTTTCCCGTTTCCCATGCTGTATAGGATGATATGAGTATTGAAATATGCAACGCATGTCATTATAAATCTGATTCTGTACAAAGAGAGCTACAAATACATGCTTGTATAATTTAACTAAAAAAATAAAAGTCATGAAAAATATTTGACAGGTCACATTCTAGTATGATCACTGTATGTTATAACTTTAAAGGACAAACAACAAAGTTAAAACCATAATTAATACCTAGTCCAAAATCTGACCAAGAAGAGTATATCATATCACCTATTTTCAATCCATGTAGATACGAACAAGGGTGCACATTGTAACTCATGATTGGATTCATAAGGTGCAAAATCACAACTTTAATTAGTAGTAATTAAAAGGTCAAATTGTAAACATATATAAACTAGAATTTTTTATGGTCTGGAGGAGATATTTTGTGATGATATTTTTTAATAGGGAATATGATCATAACATTATTGTTGAACTCAAGGTTTCAAGTTTCGTGTAAATCTACACATGGATTTTGATGATAACAAATGAATTCAAAGAATAAAAGAGTTTCAAGCTCAAGTTGTCCATACAATACAATCAAGCACATCAAGGAACCAAGCATGAGCAAGAAGGGAACAAGTTCAGATTAAAGTCATATAATAATATTATAAATCTCTTAAAAATTCGAAATTAGGATTAAGGCTCAAAATTAATATTTTATCATAAAGTATTAAAATACATTTTCCACATGTGCATGAATATTTTGAAAATTAAATTTGAAAATTTTGAAAGATGATTGATTGTCATCTTTCACATGTGCATGACATGATTAAAGGTTTGAATTTTGAAAATATTAAGATGATTGATTATCAACTTTCACATGTACATGACATGATTAAATATTTGAATTTTGAAAATATTAAGATGATTGATTGTCATCTTTCACATGTGCATGTTTTATTTGAATATTATCAAAAGTGATAGATGCTTTTCTTGACTTATGCAAAAGGTAGATGTCTTTCTTTGAAAATTTTGAAAAGTAAAATGTGCTCCTTTTGTCATATGCAAAAAGTAAAAAGATTAGATTTGAAATTTTTGAAAAGTAAAGTGTGCTCCTTGTGTCACATGCAAAAAGTAAAAAGATTAGGTTTGAAATTTTTGAAAAGTGAATGATGATGTCTTTGACATGTGAATCTTTTTAAATTTGAATATGAAGTCTCATATGCCTATAAATAGATCATTTGAGAGCTTCACATTAAAAACACCAAGAGCATACAACATTCATTCAAAACTTTCATTCTCTCTTCTCTAAGCATTGAGTCTTAACCCTTGTTTATTTTGAGAGATATATGTTGTGCTGTATTGTTTTTATTTCACTCATTGAGGAGTGTTTTCTGATAGCCTACCCACTATCAATTCTTGTATCAGTAAAAGGGTGTGTATAACCCTTGTATGTGTAGAAGGTGTTCTACACGGGGAATAGTTAAATCACCAAGTGTGAGGTGATTGGAAGTGTATAAGGTGTTCTACACGGGAAATAGTTAAATCACCAAGTGTGAGGTGATTGGAAGTGTAGAGGGTGTTCTACACGGATTCTTTGGAGCGGTGCTGCTCAAAGGTGTAATAGGTTTCTATCTCCACCTAAAGGAGATTGAATAGTAAATTTGGGGATCCTCAATGGGTAGCTTGAGGCGAGGACGTAAGTAGTGGGGCCGAATCTCGTTAACATACTGAGTTTGCTTCTCTCTTACCTTTACTCTTTATATTTATTACTGTTTCATATTTTGTTTATATTTTATATTGTATACTTGATTTATAATTGTTAATTTTTTAATACAACTCAATTCACCCCCCCTCTTGTGTTAGTCATCTGGGCAACAATTATCACCAGATTTTCTTCCTATTTTGCTACTATTAGGACATAGAATTTCTAAGACTTTTAAAGATTTGATTTATACATAATTCTAATTGATCCTAGGCAAAATGGAAGCTTAAGATGGCTGAGAAGGCTTTAGCTAGAGTGCAGGAGTATTTGGAACCAGTAGATCTCCCAACTGATTTAGAAACCATAACTGATGAGGAGGATTTTTATTTCGTAAGATGGGATTGAGCATGAAACCCTTTCTGCTTCTAGGTATGTAATAGCCACTTTATTTTTTTGCTTGATGATGGTCTCTAGGAGGAGTCAAAAGCTGTGTGTTCTATCTTAGGAGGCAAGGGGTTTACAATGATACCATTCAGAACACAAAAACATAAAAACCCACTGGTGCCTGGACGAAAATGATTGAAGATGGCAACCGGAGACTGCGACTGGAGATGGCGATCGGAGACGGCAAGCACAGACAACAAGCAAAGACTGGGCTAGGTGGCCTCGGGCTCTGCTCTTGGGAGCTTCAAATGGAAGACACGTTTCCCTCCCTATCTCAATCGTCTTTCTATATCACGATTTTTTTTAAAAATAATTCAACTGACGTGGCTATTGCCACATAATTTGCTAAGCCGTCGCGGGAATCCTTAGCACTATTGTTGCCAAAAAAAAAATGGGGATGTGTGTGTGGAAGGCCATTTTTGGTTGCTTGGCTGTAGATGAAAATATTAGCCGTGTTGCAATTCCTATTGTTTCGGCTTGTAAATGCTATAGGGAGAGGCATGTCGAAATATTGGAACATATTTTGAGTAAGGGACATTTTGCTACGAAGTTGTGGCAAAGAGCTTCAGCTGAGCTTGGTATTCCCTTTTACAACCAACAAGGTTGGAAGGAAAGGATCCAAGTGTGGTTTAATAGAGCCTCAAGATCATCTCAGTTAGGACATTGACGGGTTTGATGACTTGTATTATTGTATGAAAAGCAAAAGATTAGATTTGATTTCTTTGAAAAATGAATGGAGTTGTCTTTGACAAATGCAAAAAGGAAATGTTTTTATTTGAATTTTTTGAAAAGTGAATAGTGCTCTTATTTGACATGGGAATCTTTTCAAATTTGAAATTGAAGACTCATTTACCTATAAATATCTAATTCGTCAATAACATCAAGCGGATTTAAATCTTCTTCCGCACCGAGATGATAAAATTCGGCTTCAACCTTTGCAGGTTTTGTCGGGCACGGGTGGTTCCAACTTCTACTCTTTAACGTACCGTTTTATTTGATTATTGCTTATTACGAAAAAAAAAAAAAATTTATTGAAACTAATTACGGTTCCTTTTTAATGATGCCAAAAGGGGGAGAAGTCTTATACTAGTATTATACTACCCTGTTATATATGCTAGAATCATGTTTATATTTTTCTTGAAATACTAACGCATATTTTCAGGGGGAGCTTAAGTATTACTGCAGGTCGCAGATTTCTACTAAGTATTTGTCATCATCAAAAAGGGGGAGATTGTTGAACCCAAGGTTTCAAGTCTCGTATTTACGTATAAATTTTGATGATAACAAATAATATTGAAAACTCAAGCTCAAGTTGTCTATGCATGAAGGGAGTTAAACACATCAAGAAATCAAGCATGAGCAAGAAAGATATCAAGTCTACAAATGAAGCTCATAGATTATTTTTGTACATCTCTTGATAAAATTAGAAATTGGATTAAGGCACCAAATTACTCTTTTTTCTCATAAAACATCAAATTACTTTTTCCACATATGCAAGACATTTTTAAATGTCTTAGTTTTGAAAATTATGTTTTTCACATGTGCATAACACCATCAAACAAAATAATTTCGAAAATTATATTTTTTTTATAAAAACTTGATTTTATAAGATGATTGATTATCATATTTGACATGTGCATATTTTGTTTGAAAGTCTTGAAGGGAGGTGGTGTGTTTTTTTGACTAATGCAAAAGGTAGATGATTTTGTTTGAGAATCTTAAAGGGTGGTTGTGTGTTTTTTTGACAAATATAAAAGATAGATGATTTGTTTGAAAATCTTAAAGGGTGGTTGTGTGTTTTTTTGACATATGCAAAAAGAAGATGATTTGGTTTGAAAAATAAATCATACTCATTTTGTCTTGTATGAAAAGCAAAAGATTAGGTTTGATTTCTTTGAAAAATGAATGGAGTTGTCTTTGACAAATGCAAAAAGGAAATGTTTTTATTTGAATTTTTTGAAAAGTGAATAGTGCTCTTATTTGACATGGGAATCTTTTCAAATTTGAAATTGAAGACTCATTTACCTATAAATAGCTCACTTGAGTTTTGCAAAAATCACAACAAGAGCTTACACATCTATTGCTAAATTTTGCATCATTCTTTCAAAGCTCTCATTCTCTCTTTTCTAAAGTTTTGAGCCTTAATTCTTGTTCTTGTTGAGAGAGATATAGTTTGTGCTGTATTGTTCTTATTTCACTCATTGAGGAGTGTTTTCTGATAGCCTACCCACTATCAATTCTTGTATCAGTAAGAGGGTGTGTATAACCCTTGTGTGTGTAGAAGGTGTTCTACACGGGGAATAGTTAAATCACCAAGTGTGAGGTGATTGGAAGTAAGAGGGTGTGTATAACCCTTGTGTGTGTAGAAGGTGTTCTACACAGGGAATAGTTGAATCACCAAGTGTGAGGTGATTGGAAGTGTAGAGGCTGTTCTACACGGAATCTTTGGAGCGGTGCTGCTCAAAGGTGTAATAGGTTTCTATCTCCACCTAAAGGAGATTGAATAGTGGATTTGGGAATCCTCAAGGGGTAGCTTGAGGCGAGGACGTAGGCAGTGGGGCTGAACCTCGTAAAAATACTGAGTTTGCTTTCTCTTACCCTACTCTTTATATTTCCTACTGTTTTATATTTTGGTTATATTTTATATTGTATATTTAGTTTATAAGTATTAATTTTTTAATATAACCCAATTCACCCCCCCCTCTTGTGTTAGTCATCTGGGCAACAAGTGGTATCAGAGCTAGAGCTCTATTATAAGATTAACTATCTTTTGAGTTAAGATCTTATGGCTAACATTGCAGCTTCATTTGGTGAAGGTCAATCTAGCAGTCGGCCTCCACTCTTTTGTGGAGACAATTACTCATTCTGGAAAGTTAGAATGAGAATATTCCTTCAGGCTCAAGGTCGAGAAATCTGGAAATGTATTGTAAATGGACCTTATATTCCAACAAAAGTAGTTGACGGAGTAAAGGTCAAAAAGGAAGAAGAAGAGTTTAATCGTGAAGACGATAGACTTTATACTTTGAATTTAACTGCTATGAATTTATTATATAATGCTCTCAATGGTAATGAATTTAATAGAGTAATGACTTGTGCTACAGCAAAGGAAATTTGGGATAACTTGGAAGTTACTTATGAAGGAACTTCTCAAGTCAAGGAATCAAAAATTTATATTCTTACTCATGAATATGAAATGTTTAAGATGAATGATGATGAATCTATTTCTAGTATGTACACTCGTTTTACTAACATCATAAATAACTTGACAGCTCTTGGCAAAGTTTATTCCAAAGTGGAGATAGTAAGAAAAATTCTCAACTCTCTACCAAAACGTTGGGAATCAAAAGTGACAGCGATTCTTGAAGCTAGAGACCTCAAGAAGCTCGAAGTGAATGAACTCATCGGGTCACTTATCACCCATGAGTACACATTGAAAAGAGGAGAAGAAGAAGGAAAGTCAAAGAAGAGCTTGGCACTTAAAGCTGTTCCACATGAAAGTGAAAGTGATGAAGATGAGGAAAATGACGACAAAGATGAAGGCTCAGAAAACATTTATTTTTAGGTAGGCTATCAGAATTTATTTGTAGGTATTGCTTTTTTGCCTGAATCTTTCTTGGAAAACTTATTGAAGGATTTCCTTGGAGGAGTTTTATTTTTCTTTAAGAACCTCTGAATTCTTCTTATTATCATCGCAACTTCTTCATCTTTGTCGTCATTTTCCTCATTTTCATCACTTTCACTTTCATGTGGAACAGCTTTAAGTGCCAAACTCTTCTTTGAATTTCCTTCTTCTTCTCCTCTTTTCAATGTGTACTCATGGGTGATAAGTGACCCGATGAGTTCATTCACTTCAAGCTTCTTGAGGTCTCTAACTTCAAGAATCGCTGTCACTTTTGACTCCCAACATTTTGGTAGAGAGTTGAGAATTTTTCTTACTATCTCCACTTTGGAATAAATTTTGCCAAGAGCTGTCAAGCTGTTTATGATGTTAGTAAAACGAGTGTGCATACTAGAAATAGATTCATCATCATTCATCTTAAACATTTCATATTCATGAGTAAGAATATAAATTTTTGATTCCTTGACTTGAGAAGTTCCTTCATAAGTAACTTCCAAGTTATCCCAAATTTCCTTTGCTGTAGTGCAAGTCATTACTCTATTAAACTCATTACCATTAAGAGCATTATATAATAAATTCATAGCAGTTAAATTCAAAGTATAAAGTCTATCGTCTTCACGATCAAACTCTTCTTCTTCCTTTTTGACCTTTACTCCATCAACCACTTTTGTTGGAATATAAGTTCCATTTACAATGCATTTCCAGATTTCTCGGCCTTGAGACTGAAGGAATATTCTCATTCTAACTTTCTAGAATGAGTAATTGTCTCCGCAAAAGAGTGGAGGCCGACTGCTAGATTGACCTTCACCAAATGAAGCTGCAATGTTAGCCATAAGATCTTAACTCAAAAGATAGTTAATCTTATAACAGAGTTCTAGCTCTGATACCAATTGTTGCCCAGATGACTAACACAAGAGGGGGGGTGAATTGGGTTATATTAAAAAATTAATACTTATAAACTAAATATGCAATATAAAATATAACCAAAATATAAAGCAGTAGGAAATATAAAGAGTAGGGTAAGAGAAAGCAAACTCAGTATTTTTACGAGATTCAGCCCCACTGCCTACGTCCTCGCCTCAAGCTACCCCTTGAGGATTCCCAAATCCACTATTCAATCTCCTTTAGGTGGAGATAGAAACCTATTACACCTTTGAGCAGCACCGCTCCAAAGAATCCGTGTAGAACACCCTCTACACTTCCAATCACCTCACACTTGGTGATTCAACTATTCCTTGTGTAGAACACCTTCTACACACACAAGAGTTATACACACCCTCTTACTTCCAATCACCTCACACTTGGTGATTTAACTATTCCCCGTGTAGAACACCTTCTACACACACAAGGGTTATACACACCCTCTTACTGATACAAGAATTGATAGTGGGTAGGCTATCAGAAAACACTCCTCAATGAGTGAAATAAGAACAATACAGCACAAACTATATCTCTCTCAACAAGAACAAGAATTAAGGCTCAAAACTTTAGAAAAGAGAGAATGAGAGTTTTGAAAGAATGATGCAAAATTTAGCAATAGGTAAATTTTTGCAAAACTATAGCTCTTGTTGTGATTTTTGCAAAACTCAAGTGAGCTATTTATAGGTAAATGAGTCTTCAATTTCAAATTTGAAAAGATTCCCATGTCAAATAAGAGCACTATTCACTTTTCAAAAAATTCAAATAAAAACATTTCCTTTTTGCATTTGTCAAAGACAACTCCATTCATTTTTCAAAGAAATCAAACCTAATCTTTTGCTTTTCATACAAGACAAAATGAGCATGATTTATTTTTCAAACCAAATCATCTTCTTTTTGCATATGTCAAAAAAACACACAACCACCCTTTAAGATTTTCAAACAAATCATCTATCTTTTATATTTGTCAAAAAAACACACAACCACCCTTTAAGATTCTCAAACAAAATCATCTACCTTTTGCATTAGTCAAAAAAACACACCACCTCCCTTCAAGACTTTCAAACAAAATATGCACATGTCAAATATGATAATCAATCATCTTATAAAATCAAGTTTTTATATATAAAAAGTTTGATGGTGTTATGCATATGTGAAAAACATAATTTTCAAAACTAAGACATTTAAAAATGTCTTGCATATGTGGAAAAAGTAATTTGATGTTTTATGAGAAAAAAGAGTAATTTGGAGCCTTAATCCAATTTCTAATTTTATCAAGAGATGTACAAAAATAATCTATGAGCTTCATTTGTAGACTTGATATCTTTCTTGCTCATGCTTGATTTCTTGATGTGTTTAGCTCCCTTCATGCATAGACAACTTGAGCTTGAGTTTTCAATATTATTTGTTATCATCAAAATTTATACGTAAATACGAGACTTGAAACCTTGGGTTCAACAATCTCCCCCTTTTTGATGATGACAAATACTTAGTAGAAATCTGCGACCTGCAGTAATACTTAAGCTCCCCCTGAAAATATGCGTTAGTATTTCAAGAAAAATATAAACATGATTCTAGCATATATAACAGGGTAGTATAATACTAGTATAAGACTTCTCCCCCTTTTGGCATCATTAAAAAGGAACCGTAATTGGTTTCAATAAGATTTTTTTTTTTTTTCGTAATAAGCAATAATCAAATAAAACGGTACGTTAGAGAGTAGAAGTTGGAATCACCCGTGCCTGACAAAACCTGCAAAGGTTGAAGCCGAATTTTATCATCTTGGTGCGGAAGAAGATTTAAATCCGCTTGATGTTATTGACGAATTAGATATTCCAGAGATTTGAAGTTGAATAATTAAAATTATCCGTGTCCGACAAAGACAGCAAAAGCTGCAAGCCTAGCTCTGGCAATGCGGTGCAGAGCCATGCATGTCCGACAAAACCTGTAAATGTTGGAAGTCTAACTCTGGCAATTCGGTGCGGAGCTACGCGTATCTGACAAAACCTGTAAAGGTTGGAGGCTTAGCTCTAGCAGTCGGTGCGAAAGCAGATCAATCGCCTGATGTTGTTGACAAACGGGTTTGAAGGCTCTGAGTTTCTATAAAAAAATCATTTTCACCAATCGAATACCAAAAAAAAAACATTGCTTCTTGACCTAAGTTCTGTTTCTCCATAACGATAGAATGGCCGAACAATTCTCTTCCACTAATGTTCCAGACTTGAATCAGGAACCCTTGACGCATCAACCATCAATCTTCTCTCCTAAGGCCGTCAATGCCATGATAGGAGCAGAGAACCGTTGTTCTAGTAAGAAAACTTTTGACAATGTGTGTCCAGCATATCTTATATTTCTTTTGACTAATAAGATTTGAAGAGACAATAGTTTGTCTTGTTCTTTATGCTATCTCTATAAAATCAGTTTTAAAGTTCATCCGATTTGCATCAAATCTTATTCTCATCTCTATAACTCATCTGCATTCCTTCAATATTCTCGCTTTAAGTTTTCAATTCTTTTCTCAATGGCTTATTCTTCTAACATTCCTCTAGATGCATCCATGAGGTATTCTACATCTCAATCTCATGTCCTTTCTGCAGCTACCATTGGCGCCATGTTGCAGCAAGAGAACAACAGTTTGGCTAATAAGCCAGACTCCGATGCTATCTACGACTTGGTGAGTCTCGGGACTCGCTACTCATCCTCTATTGTCGCTTTTTCCCAGCGGCTACAAGTCAAAAATCATGAGGTTGAAAAGCTTAAAGAACAAATTGTTGTACTTCAACGAATTGTTCAAGAGTCTCACACAAGGGAAGGAATCCTTCGGCAGAAGAATAAAAAGTTGAAATCTCTATTGGATTCTTCATTCCGCTTGCCAGTTCCCATGGATAGGGATGGCATGATATTGTATGAAGAGAATGAGCGTCTCAAACATGAGGCTAAGAACCTCAAGTTTATGTAAAAGTATTTAAAAAAATATCTCTCTATTTTTATGAACTCTGATCTATCTTTCAAGAGATATTCATAACATGCATCATACATATTTCTCTTCTAATCATAAATAATCTATCTTCTGGTAAGGGTTTTGTGAATATATTTGCTAACTGATCGTGTGTGTTTGTGAACTCCAGTACTATATCGCCTTTTCTGCACATGATCTCAAAAAAATGATATCTTATTTCAAAGAACCAGTATAATCGGTACCTGAATAACTAATAAGATCGAAATAATGTGTTTAGGATACCATAACTCTAAGTCAATGGTATTGGCAAAATATCTAAAAATCCGCTTGACTGCAATCAAATGAGATTATTTTGGAAATGATTGAAAACGTGCACATAAACATACACTAAACATAATATCTGGTCTACCGGTTGTCAAATATAATAAGCTACCAATCATACCTCGATATACCTTCGAATCAACTAGTTTACCGGATTCATCTTTATCAAGTTTAGTGGATGAGCTCATTGGTGTTCCAGTTTCCTTAGCACCTTCCATCCCAAACTTCTTCAGCAATTTTTTAATATATTTTGATTGATGAATATCCCACTTTTTGCTTGCTTAATTTGCAATCCGAGAAAGAATATAAGCTCTCACATCATGCTCATTTCAAATTCTTCCTGCATAGTTTTAGCAAAAACTTGGCACATATTTTCATTAGTAGCACCGAATATTATATCATCAACATAAATTTGAATCAAAAGAATATCATCATTTTCGTATATAATGAAAAGAGTTGTATCAATTTTTCCTCTTAAAAAGCCTTTTTCAATTAAGAAACTACTGAATCTCTCGTACCGCGCTTTAGGAGCTTGTTTGAGTCCAAATAGTACTTTTGTGAGTTTGAAAACATGATTTAGAGAAATATGATTTTCAAAACCTGGAGGTTGCTCAGCATATACTTCTTCATTTATAAAATCGTTTAAGAAAGCACTTTTAACATCCATTTGAAAAAGTTTGAAGTCTTTATAACAAGCATATGTAAGTAGCATTCGAATAGCTTCTAATCTTGCGACTGGTGCATATGTCTCATCATAATTGATTCATTCTTCTTGATTGAAACCTTGGACCACTAGTCGAGCCTCATTTCTAGTAATGACTCCGAACTCATGTTTCTTGTTTTTAAAAACCCATTTTGTTCCAATAATAGTATGATTTTTTGGTTTAGGAACAAGTGTTCAAACATCATTTCTTTCAAATTGATTAAGCTCTTCTTACATAGCTAGAATCTAAGATTCATCAAGAAGTGCTTCATCAATATTTTTAGGTTCAATCTAAGATAGAAAAGCAGTATGATTGCAAATATTTCTAAAAGATGATCGAGTACTTACATCTCGTGAAGGTTCTCCTAGAATTTATTCCGCTGGATGATCTTTCACATGTTTCCACTATTTGGTTGCATCTTGTACTAAGTCTTGATGATCTTTCCTTCTATTTCCATGATCTTCCCTTTTGAATTGTCTCCAAATATCACACATCCTTTTTCTTTAGAAGTGAAGTCAATGAATTTAGTTTTGTCTTCTGTCACGTATCTTGAGCATCCGTTATCTAAAAATCATTTATTTTTACCTGTAGAATACTTCATGCATACCTACAAAAGCAATTAAAAACAATTCCTGGTACCCAAGTTCTTTGGGTCCTTTATTTATTAGTATTAGAAGAAATAAGATTTTTAGGTACCCATATGGCCCTAATAGTCATTGTATGTTTTCTTCTAATAGGACAAGCAAAATAATTATGACCATTTCTATTACAAAAATTGCAAATAGCATGTGACATATATGAAGAACTTGAGTGATTATAATAGTATCTTTTTTTAACAAAATTATTTTTATGAAAAGAATTTTGAATATTGGACTTTGATGTAGAAGGATTATCAAAGAAGTTTTTATAAGATTTGTATTTTTGTTTTGGCATGTATACCAAGCCTGCCTTGTCAAAAACACATCTTTGACTACCAAGAAGTTTTTCAAAATTTCTTTTTCCATTTGTAAAGTTTTCAATAATATTTTCTAAATCAGTTTTCTTTTTCTTCAACTCAAGATTTTCATCTTTCAAAACAATACTTTCTTTTCTTAAAATATCAATTTCGTTTGTTAAAAAAGAATTTTTCTTTTTCAAAGCAGTATACTTGATATCCAATTTTTCAAATTCCTCATATACCTCTTCTAAAACATTTTGCAATTCTTCATATGAAGGATCTTTAATATTATCAAAATTTGTTACCTCAATGTCATCTTTAGCCATAAGACAAAGATTTGCTGATTCTCCATTGCTTGCTTCACTATCTGAACTACTTGAATCATCATTCCACGTAACTTTCATTGCTTTTTTGCCTGAATCTTTCTTGGAAAACTTATTGAAGGATTTCCTTGGAGGAGTTTTATTTTTCTTTAAGAACCTCTGAATTCTTCTTATTATCATCGCAACTTCTTCATCTTTGTCGTCATTTTCCTCATTTTCATCACTTTCACTTTCATGTGGAACAGCTTTAAGTGCCAAACTCTTCTTTGAATTTCCTTCTTCTTCTCCTCTTTTCAATGTGTACTCATGGGTGATAAGTGACCCGATGAGTTCATTCACTTCAAGCTTCTTGAGGTCTCTAACTTCAAGAATCGCTGTCACTTTTGACTCCCAACATTTTGGTAGAGAGTTGAGAATTTTTCTTACTATCTCCACTTTGGAATAAATTTTTCCAAGAGCTGTCAAGCTGTTTATGATGTTAGTAAAACGAGTGTGCATACTAGAAATAGATTCATCATCATTCATCTTAAACATTTCATATTCATGAGTAAGAATATAAATTTTTGATTCCTTGACTTGAGAAGTTCCTTCATAAGTAACTTCCAAGTTATCCCAAATTTCCTTTGCTGTAGTGCAAGTCATTACTCTATTAAACTCATTACCATTAAGAGCATTATATAATAAATTCATAGAAGTTAAATTCAAAGTATAAAGTCTATCGTCTTCACGATCAAACTCTTCTTCTTCCTTTTTGACCTTTACTCCATCAACCACTTTTGTTGGAATATAAGTTCCATTTACAATGCATTTCCAGATTTCTCGGCCTTGAGACTGAAGGAATATTCTCATTCTAACTTTCCAGAATGAGTAATTGTCTCCGCAAAAGAATGGAGGCCGACTGCTAGATTGACCTTCACCAAATGAAGCTGCAATGTTAGCCATAAGATCTTAACTCAAAAGATAGTTAATCTTATAACAGAGTTCTAGCTCTGATACCAATTGTTGCCCAGATGACTAACACAAGAGGGGGGGTGAATTGGGTTATATTAAAAAATTAATACTTATAAACTAAATATACAATATAAAATATAACCAAAATATAAAGCAGTAGGAAATATAAAGAGTAGGGTAAGAGAAAGCAAACTCAGTATTTTTACGAGGTTCAGCCCCACTGCCTACGTCCTCGCCTCAAGCTACCCCTTGAGGATTCCCAAATCCACTATTCAATCTCCTTTAGGTGGAGATAGAAACCTATTACACCTTTGAGCAGCACCACTCCAAAGAATCCGTGTAGAACACCCTCTACACTTCCAATCACCTCACACTTGGTGATTCAACTATTCCCTGTGTAGAACACCTTCTACACACACAAGAGTTATACACACCCTCTTACTTCCAATCACCTCACACTTGGTGATTTAACTATTCCCCGTGTAGAACACCTTCTACACACACAAGGGTTATACACACCCTCTTACTGATACAAGAATTGATAGTGGGTAGGCTATCAGAAAACACTCCTCAATGAGTGAAATAAGAACAATACAGCACAAACTATATCTCTCTCAACAAGAACAAGAATTAAGGCTCAAAACTTTAGAAAAGAGAGAATGAGAGTTTTGAAAGAATGATGCAAAATTTAGCAATAGATGTGTAAGCTCTTGTTGTGATTTTTGCAAAACTCAAGTGAGCTATTTATAGGTAAATGAGTCTTCAATTTCAAATTTGAAAAGATTCCCATGTCAAATAAGAGCACTATTCACTTTTCAAAAAATTCAAATAAAAACATTTCCTTTTTGCATTTGTCAAAGACAACTCCATTCATTTTTCAAAGAAATCAAACCTAATCTTTTGCTTTTCATACAAGACAAAATGAGCATGATTTATTTTTCAAACCAAATCATCTTCTTTTTGCATATGTCAAAAAAACACACAACCACCCTTTAAGATTTTCAAACAAATCATCTATCTTTTATATTTGTCAAAAAAACACACAACCACCCTTTAAAATTCTCAAACAAAATCATCTACCTTTTGCATTAGTCAAAAAAACACACCACCTCCCTTCAAGACTTTCAAACAAAATATGCACATGTCAAATATGATAATCAATCATCTTATAAAATCAAGTTTTTATATATAAAAAGTTTGATGGTGTTATGCACATGTGAAAAACATAATTTTCAAAACTAAGACATTTAAAAATGTCTTGCATATGTGGAAAAAGTAATTTGATGTTTTATGAGAAAAAAGAGTAATTTGGAGCCTTAATCCAATTTCTAATTTTATCAAGAGATGTACAAAAATAATCTATGAGCTTCATTTATAGACTTGATATCTTTCTTGCTCATGCTTGATTTCTTGATGTGTTTAGCTCCCTTCATGCATAGACAACTTGAGCTTGAGTTTTCAATATTATTTGTTATCATCAAAATTTATACGTAAATACGAGACTTGAAACTTTGGGTTCAACAAAAATTTATAGTGTGATATTTGTGGGATTTTTGCAATTAGCTGAAGGATTTGGTTGATGGCTGGGAGTTTTCTATTCATCATTTTTATAGACAAGGAAATAAAGTGGGGAATTTGTTAGGTCGAAGAGGAGCAATGGGTGAAAATAAGTTTTACGTGGAAACTTCTCAGCTGCCTCTTTTGACAAAGGGGTTGTACATATTAGACAAAATGGGAGCTGTTTACATAAGAAGTTTCTGATATAGGCCTGTTAGATTTGGTTTATTGGTTATTTTTCTTTTCAATAATGTATAGTAGGTCTGGTATTGGTTTATTGGTTTGGGAGGTTTTGGGTATGGCTTGTAGGGTCCTAGTATTTCGCTTGTTATCACGATTTTTCTTTGTCATAAATGAGAATTTTTAATAAATTTGGACGGGATCCTTTTTTATGTGACTTTCCTCTCTTCAAATATATATATATATATATAGGTGATCACACATCTAAAACTCTTATTGTCAATTCTTCGAATGCTCATCATGTTTAAATGTATTTTGATCAGAAAACAATTTTGAATTTCACTTTTTTTTTTTTTGCATGTGAAAATCACTTTTAGAGAATAAGAAATTTGTTACCTTAATATATAAGGGCAGTGCTGGGTGCAAGCCGTTTGCACGCACACACCAGCATTGTAAACAGTATTTTTTACTGTTTAAGCGTTCCATGAAAAAACAGCCCTCCAACGATAAATAGCCACATGAGCCGTTCCAACAAATACAAGGTGCGCAAGACCGAATCCCAAATTGTTTGTCCATCATTGAAGAACTCTGTTTTTGAACCACAATTCCTTGCTTAGAGATGATTTTGAATTTTCTTATTCAATCCAATTTCAGAAAAAAGACAATCCAAAAACTAAGAATTGAATTAACCCAAAATCAGATCTTGGTCTGGTAGAAATCGTGCACCTCAGATCCAGAACCTAAGTTGATTTATCTCTGAGCTTTTGATTTTTGACTTTCTCACCATGAGAAACATAGAAGGAACCAAAAAAAAAACAAAAAAGAATCGCAGAAAGAAACGGTCTTTAAGATGAAACTGTTTGTGTGGAAACTTGCAGAAAAAAAAAAAGAAGAAGCAAAACTCTGGTCGTGAAGATGATTGTGTGGAAGCCAATTGCAGAAAAAAAATTGCAGGAAAAAAAATAATTTCTGAGCAATCTGTTTGCAATGGCTTCACACAGTGCTCAAACGACAAAAGCAAAACTCTGGTCTTGAAGATGAAACTTGGTCTTGAAAATCAACCGTCCGCGGTCCGCCAAACTCATTAAGTTTGCTGTTCAATGGGGGCAACAATCACACACCTCTCTTTCTCTCTCTCTCTGTTAAGATTTGTTTTCATCTTTTTAAGATTTGTTTTCAATGGGCAACAATCACACACGTCTCTCTCTCCCTCTCTCTCTCTCTCTCTCTCTCTCTTTATGATTAACTATTTTTGGACTTTTTGATTAAATTCAGCTTAAGAAGTGCTTTTTGTTCACTAGTACCAGTACCACATCTTAAATTAGCTGCTTTGGGAAGTACTGTTTTTGTATTATAGCATCAAATATTTGATAAGCACGTGGTTTGTGAAATGTGATTGTTGTTTTTCATACAAAAGAAATAAGAAATATTTAGGGGCTATTTGGATTGGGAAGTGGGTTGAGCTCATCTCAACTCACTTTTATTTCATCATTATATTTTTATAATTTTTTTATACAAAACATAAATTTCTATACACCTTTTTCAAATTCTAATATACCTTTTTCAAATCCCAATACACCTTTTTCAAATTCCAACACTCCTTTTTCAAATCTTAAAATAATATTATTATTAAAAAATAAACCAAACGCATCTCAACTCATCTCATCTCTGAATTCAAGCGGACCAAATTACGTAAATATCTTTATTAAGTTGTGGAGGCCACATGCAAGAAGGGAAATGCTGAACTCTTTTTTTTTTCTTTTCTCTTAATTATAAACAGTTTTTGAGCAGTTAAAAAGATTATATATATATATATATAGATTTAATAATATAATATTTATTGTTGTTTATATATCCCAAAAAAATAATATAAAATTCTCATTTTATGTTTGTCAAACCTTTATCGATTAAAGGGAATTATTTTAAATAAACAATTAATTATATATTAAAGAAATAATTGATTTCATATTTATCACATTGCCCTTGGAACTACTCTCGACTCTCGAGAAGAAAGGAGAGTTGCTAAACAAATTGGGATTAGTTTTTTCAATTAATGAAATGGGTGTACATTTAATTTATACTCCATAATTAATATATTTTAGCGTTTCATCTAGTAAAGGCAGAAAACAAGATTATCCTATTGATTAATTAACGGACAGCTAGCACAGGATGCGCCATTATACTTTACTGATTCTTTTGTCACCATCCATTTATAATATTATTGGTGGATGCATGGGACTTAGTTCAATTAACTGTATGATTCTTTTCTCCATTATTAATTTTACTATATCATATGCCAGATACCATATACTTGTCACATCATATTACACATAAAATTATCTTACTTTGATATAATATATTTGAATACAGTACATAAAGATAAGATTACGAAATTCAAACAATTGAAAAATAAAATATTAATTTCTTAAAAATAAATATAATTTGTGAGATTCACACATCTCTTATCACTATAAGAAAAATTAATATTTATAATAAATTATATAAGATTAGAATAATTATTTGTGATTAAATTATATTTATTTTAACATAAAATAATCATTTTTATAAAAAATAATTGAATACAACTGAAACAGTTTTCTTATAGTACGTTTTTATGATTGAGCCCCTTTTTCTTTTTTCTTTTTTCTTTTTTGTTGTCTTTGTGAATTTTGCAGGCTCAAGCCATTGGGAAGGCAGCGAGCAAATTCATACAAGGGGATCTAAAGATGGACAACGTGTGTACAACTAAATGTTTAATTTATTAAATGAATATGCTAAGCTTTTGAAATTCACACCATCCATACCTCCGGGAGCAGTGGAAATTTGTTCAGAAATAATGGCTTGCCCAGCATATGGCACGTGGGAGAAATTCATGGCGGAATCCATGGTGAAGTCTCCAAGTAATTCAATCCCCATGCATGCACCATTCCTCCTCCTTACATGACCTAATCGACAAAAGTATTAGGTCGAGAAAACAAGTGGAATCATGGGAAAATAAATATTGGCTTTTGTTTGTGGAAATTTTTGGAAATTTAATGTTAGTCTCTAAGTTTAACCATATATTGAGCTCTTATGAAGCAAATACAAGCATTCCAAGCATGTGCTTTATGCATGCTAGCTGTACTGTACTGATCATTAAAGAAATATTGTTCTTTTAAAAACATTAATATTCAAAAAGATTTCAAATCTACTTTCTCGTTTTCCAAACAGTAATCACATGCTCGGCTTCTCGACAAGTCTGCCTGAAACCTTTGGGTCGTAGGTTTAAGTCATTAAATTATTGTACAACGTGTACACACGTATATGTAGATCATGTGGCTGGCAGGAATTATTTAACAATTTTTTATAGCTAGCGAGATAGAATATACTAGGGATAATTAGTACTATATAATATGGTATTTTCACGAGGTTAAGATTAAAAATTGAGAAATGATACTTGTAATTTTTAGATCGTGTAACTCTCGTAATTTATTCTATTTGAAAAAGTGAATAAATTTATAATTTATATAAAATAATACTTTTTAATAATAAATCATATTAATTTTTAAATAAAATACGCAGAATTTACCCACTTTAAATTGCATGTAACATTATTTTTCAAAATGTAAGATTTCCTTGTTTCTTTTATTTAATCAATAAAATTAAGTTCGAACCAAATAAGTCACATATAATGCTAGCTCATTGATAATGAGGACCCGGTTTTGGCAGGACCAATTTCTTTATATAAAATATAATATAACATAATATAGGGCTAGTACATTAATGATGAAAACCCAGTTTGGCAGCACTACTACATAGCTGAATAGTCAACAATGAATAACGATAATAGAAAATTCCTTATCCTAATTAATAAATAAGCTGGTTCTAATTGGGTATCCATCCACATCAAACACCTGAAAGTCTTGTTCAAACATTAATTTGATTGGCCAAACTGGTTTTACTGGTACCGAAAATGTTCATTTTTTATTTTTATTTTTATTTGGTGGTGGGAGGTGGAGGAGGTTTGAACTGGCTGGATAAAAATGTACTCATGAAAGAATGTGAAAAAATATGTATATTTTACATGGATGAAAAGCAAAATCAATCATAGTATATATATATATATATATCATAGTATATATATATATAGTATTAAAGTGTTTGAATTTTAAAAAGAAATTACTCTTATAATAAAATAATTATATAAAAATAATATTACAAATTAACGTTATTTGATATAATTTATTAAATTATAAAATTATTTTTATTATAAAATAGATCTAATAAATTAGATCAAGTCAAACTAGTTTGTACAAATATTTTTAGGTAATTTTATATATGTATAAGTTCTCATTTTAAAATTATAAATATCATTTTTTTAATAAATATATAAGATATCTGACTTCAAATTGTAAGACTATAAATACTATTTCTATTTTCTATATATATATATATATATATATACACACAAGATACGTTATATAAAATTGTAGGTAAAAAGAAGAAAAAAAGAATCGTACTTACTAGAAATTGACTTCTTGTTGGATTAATACAAACTGGCTGGGAAAAAAAGAAAGATAGAAACAGAGAGAGAATTTTCTAGCAAGAAGAAATATCGACACGTTCGATTCTTCTTCCCATCTGTACGTCGACGTTGACTTAAGGTCTAGCTAGCACAAACAGAAAGCAATTAGTTTTGCCCCCTCACATGGGCATGGGCAAAGTACGAATCTTTCTACATATGTAGTTATACGATAACAATCTTGTTGTTGATCAAGAAGATCAAGAAAAATTAGTAAAGGTACGAATTTTTCAATACTCCATGGGAGAACATCTTAATTCTGTTCGCTCTTTTTTCTCACGAGGAGGAGGAGGAGGTCGCTTCTGTTGTACCGCTCCTTTCTCGGGCTCTCCGGGAAAAAGATGGGTTCTTGCCACCGTTTCCGGCTTCTTCTTTGTCAGCCTCTGCATCAGCATCTTCATCTATTGGAATGATGTTGCAAGTCTCTTATCTCCCTTTTTATCCATCTTTCTTTTTCTTTCTTCTGTCTATATTAACATCTCTGCTAACAATTAATTAATTAATTAGCTCGAGTTGGGTGTGCATATATATATATATATGAACTGCTTTTGAGTTGGAAGATCTTCATAATATTCATGTCTCCTAATTATTCACTTTGGTTTTCAGTCTCTTTCACAATTATTGATGATTTTCTTTCGAAGACTGCATGTTTCATTCATTTTTGGACTGAAATGGGAGTTTTGATTACTGTTCAAACTGTTTTGTTTTTGTCTTTTACTGATATTCCTGCCGAGATCATATATATAAAATATGAACTGTTGGCGTCTGCTTTCTTATGAGGAATTAATATGCTTTCTTTTGAGAGTTGGTATTATTCTAAAAAAATCCAAAGCTAAAAAATGATTTTTCTCTCCTCATGAATTACTACCAACCTTCTTTAGAAATGATTGCTTTCTGCACTTATTTCATTTTTCATGGAGTAAAAGTGGTTTTTCCTTTTTCTGTTGGAAACCGAGTCACTTAATTCCCAATATATGATTCTGGATTGAAAATTGGTAAAATGATGAATTGGGTTTTTTCATGGGGTATCATCAAAAGTACAATACTGTGATTCAAGCGCTTGAATTTAAAGTCGAAATATCCATTAAATTCACCATTCTAATTGTTGATCTACTTTTTCTTCTGTACATGTCAGTATGATATAGCAGGAAATTACTTCTTTAGGACTCCTCCTCCTCCTCCTCCTCCTCCACCACCAAGGACTCCTCCAAGACCCGCCATTAAAATCGACTTCCCATTTAATTGCTCCAATAGGGACCCAGCAATAAAATGCTCAACATCAAATCAGAGCGTGACACCTCAGACGACCGACAAATCGTCTGCAGTGACATGTCCCAAGTACACTCGGTGGATCAAAGAAGATTTACAGCCGTGGAAGAAGACAGGAATTACGAGGGAGATGGTGGACAGAGCAAGAGATTTTGCAGATTTTAGGGTGGTGATTGTGAAGGGAAAGGTTTATGTTGAGAGATACCAAAATGTGTACGAAACTAGGGATGTTTTTACGATATGGGGGATTGTTCAGCTTCTGAGGTTGTACCCTGGGAAAGTACCGGACTTAGACCTGATGTTCTTTTGTGGAGACCTGCCGGCGATCTATAAGAAAGAACATAAAGATGTCAAGCATCTACCGCCGGTGTTTCATTTTTGTGGGGATGACAAATCATATGACATCGTATTCCCTGATTGGTCCTACTGGGGTTGGTAAAGCCCCCTATCTTATCATATTTCTAGTTACAACAAAATTATATAAAAATAAATTTAAATTTATAAATTAATATAATTTAATATAATACGTTAGATTATATATAAAATTATTTCTTTTATAAAATAAATTTAATAAATTTTAAAAAATTACATAAGTGTAAGAATTATAATATATAATCTATTTATATCGATAATAATTCTGAAATTTCATTGGTATTTTATATATTTATTTGACTTATTTATTTTGGGTTTGCGGTGGTTCTAGGATTGAGGTGAATATAAAGCCATGGACGAGTATGCTTAAGGCGTTAATGGAAAGCAACAACAAGACCAAGTGGAAGGATAGAGAACCATATGCTTATTGGAGAGGAAACCCATATGTGTCTCCCAGGAGAGGAGAACTTATGAAATGCAATCTCTCTGAGAAACATGAATGGAATGCTCGCCTCTATAGAGAAGTAAAAAATATATCTTATTGGCATTTTTATTTGTTAGCGTCCTTAATTAAACTCACGCCATCTTTGTTCTTTGTTTACAAA
This sequence comes from Platycarya strobilacea, assembly GCA_036898215.1. NCBI lineage: Eukaryota > Viridiplantae > Streptophyta > Magnoliopsida > Fagales > Juglandaceae > Platycarya > Platycarya strobilacea. Next base: position 8,975,312 of record CM072545.1, read on the forward strand.
TTCTTCATTTTGAACATTTTTCCCAACTAAAATATTTACTCTTTCTCTTCAATTTAGGATTGGGGTGCAGAACGTCGAGAAGGATTCAAACACTCCAATCTAGAAGATCAATGCACTCACAGGTAATTTTCTCATCAATCGGAGGCGCCGACTTTTTGGAGTCGGTATATGCATCCTCCAACTCCGAATTCGACTTTTAGCGGAGGTTAGATTCGACCTCTGATTCTAACTTCTATAGACTCCACTTCAATTTTGACTCCAACTCGGAGCGGAGCTATAATGGAGTTGGAGTCTAATTTTTGAATTTTTACAAAGTCGAATTCTTAATGCAAGTTCAGCTTATTGATGAGACTTTGATCTGCTCTATTGTATGCAAATATTACAAGTGAAGATATAAGATATACATTGAAGGAGTGTCATGGTCGGTCAGCCAGAAATACATAATGGCATGCAATTCCATGACCTTGCTAGTTGACCCCAAGTACTATGATTTTTTCACAAGAAGCTTGGTTTCAAAGACACACTATTGGCCCATTAGATTCTCACATATGTGCGAAGATGTTAAGTATGCTGTTGATTGGGGCAATAACCACACCAACAAGGTATGTAAATCTCTCTCACAAACCCTTATTAGGAAATGTTCCTTTTTAATTTTCACTATAAGAAAATTACTTATTTATAATATTTTATTTCTAAACAAAATAATTTTGTTTTGTTAAAATGAATCTGTTTTCATCATAAATAGTCCTACTAGTCCCAATAATCCATCATAAATATAAATTCAATAAAAACAGTAATTTAGTTTTATGACTTAAAACATTATGTGCTTATAAATTTGTGTGTTTCTAACTTTATTTGTGTGTTTCTAACTTTACCCATGCAGGCACAAGCTATTGCAGAAAGGGCAAGCAAGTTCATTCAAGAGGATTTGAAAATGGAATTCGTGTACGATTACATGTTTCACTTGCTCAATGAATACGGAAAGCTCTTCAAATATCAACCGACAATTCCTCCAGGAGCAGTAGAGATATGTTCTGAAACAACATTGGCATGTCCAGGTGATGGTTTGTGGAGAAAATTTATGGTGGACTCCATGGTGACGTCCCCTAAGGCTACACTTCCATGTACGATTCCGTCTTAAGATTACTCATTCAAAACTATAAAGAGACAATAATGGGAGTGGAGATCCATCATCTGGCCGACTGAGTATGCATATATACTGGCAAAATCTATAATAACGTCGGGTCAACTTTTTGTTTGTATTGGTCTTTTTTATATTGTCGAAGCGCTAGATTTTAAAGAAAATCAAAAGACAGGAGATATTTGAGTAGGTCCTTTTTACCTCATTGATTTATGAATTATGATTCAATTAATTTGTTGGTTGAGGCCCTATTTAGAAGTTGAAGTCTAGTCTAATTTTAGGTTAATATCCAAGCATCTAACTATTAAATCAATAAACTTATCTTGACTTAAATATTTTTACATGAATGACTCATAATCTTTTTTACATATGAAATTCACAATCTTTTTCAACTTCTTATAAATATATAACTCATTTTAATATTCAAATACATCTAAAGTTATTTTAGGTGAGTTTCACAAAACTCAATCCACCACCTCAATTTATTATAATTCATAAAGAATTTAATTCATCTCAGTTTAGCATGAATAGGATTTGAGTGCATGTTCTGAGTCTTGGTCCAAGGTGAAGCAATTCTTGGTGTAATGATTTGGTTTTGTGAATACATATATAATATGTTAAGCTCATGAACTCATTAATTGGAGAGGAACTTGAAATTTGAGGTACTTTTAATTTCTTTGCTACCATATCAGCAAACCATGCATGCACAAATCATGAGCTAATTATAGGTATCCACTTGTATATATATGCCGTGTTCCAAAAAAATAATTGAAGACGCTAGACAAGTAACTTTGGCTATGAATAATTGATGTTACAAAAAGTTGCACTGGATGGGGCCGCCGGCTAGAAAATAAGAAATAGTGGTAAGACATTTAATAAGGTTGGTCAACTAATGTCATTAAACATGTGTTAGCTGGAATAATTGGTACGTAAATTTACTAGCTGATCTCACGAAATTGAAGTGCACATGCATTCAAGAGTTGATGCATTTCACTAACATGAGTGATGCTTGTTTCTGAGATATCGAGAGAGGAAATAAAGGGATCTTATTGATTTTGATCGATTGATCCTAACAGGTGCATGACATGATGAATTCATGAAACCTTGGTTTGTAATTGCAAATTGTGAGCGTTGGGCAGTTGAAGGGAGAGTTCATTTGTTGGGGATCTACATTTTTTCTTCTTCTTATAATCAAGCAGACTTCATTCAAAGTAAAGAATATTATACATGTTGAGGATGTCGAGTTCCCAACAAATACTCCAATACAACACTTTCAATGCAAAAGTAGCAGTAAAAAAAGAAACAAAAATAGGTGTTGAGATCAAATTTTTGATCTTTACCCTTGTGCTACAAAGAGAGTACCATACTCTTAAAAGATGTTGTGAAAGTAAAGTCATCATGCGCCGACATTTTGGTTGCGGTTTCGTATCGTCCTAATAGATCGGCACCGTTGGGGAGTGGCGTAGGGAGCGTGTGGATTGTTACAGATTGTTACAGGGTACAGTATTTCTAAGAAAATTCGAACAAATGGAAAATACACTAGACGCTACAAAAAAAAAAAAAAAATTATATAGGACTATTTTTATTTGCGGCAACGTAGTTATCGCCGAAAATAGGCCGCTCTACACATTGTCCTATTCTTTTTGTCAATCAGTCCAGATCGCCAGAATAATTAGCCTTTTCGGTGATTTCTGTGCGCCTTATTTTCGGTGATTTCTGTGCGCCAAAAAAGGGCACATATTTTCCCTCCGCGCCTTATTTTTCTCTGCTTCTTTCTCTCGATCTTCTTCTTCTTCTCTCTCTCTCTCTCTCTCTGGTTTTGCATGGGGGTTCTCGATCATGATTGCCAGCGCCATTGTCCTCTCACCGCCTTCTGGGGATTCTCGTCGACCCTGGTGAGTTTGTCTTTCAAAGTTTTAGGCTCCATCTCTCTCTGTAACTCTGGCTTCTCTCTCACTTTTTCTCGATCGATTTTCCGTAGTCACCATAATTCCTTTCATCAACAAAGATTTCATGATTCTACTGTAGTACCAAGCTTTATTGTATATTTGTGTGTGATCTACTTCCATATCCTACTCAAGTTGCTTTGCTTTTCTACCTGGTGCCACTAGTGACAAATTTATTGGCTCTGTTTCGACCTAGCCTCTTGGTCTGTTTATGGATTCTTTCCTACATCTGTTTGGTTTCCGGTAAAACCGAGCTAAAGAATTAATACGAGAAGCTTTCCTAATTTTTTGAACCGATAGTAATTTCCGGAATGAATCAATTTGATTTAGATACATAATTTTTTAAGTAATTTCCGGAATGAAATGAACAGTGTATACTACACTCGCCCTTCACATTATCAAGGAAACTCAAATGTTTGGAGGTGCATACTAATTTTGTCCTCTTGTACTCTGTGATGGGAAGTGTTTTCGGTGTGACTTGAATTGGTTTTGGTTTGTAAGGAAATCAGAAACTTCTTTTCCCATTTCATTGAAATCCAGATCAGTCAACTAACATAGATCCCGGAAACCCTTGATTGTTCTTATATATAATTAACACACTAACCAAAGCTTTTTATTGATATTTCTGCAAAATTTTCTTATCTATTTTAGTTATTAGCACTTTATCAAGGGGTGTTGGACCTGATGTTCTTTTATATGGTTATCACACTAACCAAAGCTTTTTATAGATATTTCTGCATTATTCTCATGCCTATTTTAGTTATTTTCCTTTTATGAAGGTTTGTTGGACCTGATGCATGTTTCTCTCCCATTTCTCTTTCCACACAAGAATTCAGAAAGTCAATAACTGATGTGCTAAAAGGAGTTAAATGACTAACCGATTATTACAAATTTCTTCCAAACATTTTTATGCGTTTTATGATTATTCTTCACTTGTGGTGGCATTAAATCACCTTTTTTTAGGAAAACAACTTAACAGCTCCTGGTGGCAATATCTTCTGTTAGTTTGTTATTGGAGCCTATACTATTACAACTTTCTATTTCATCCTGTAACCTATATACTGTTCTGCATGTTTGGCCTTTCAGGTAGCTGCCCTTATCCCCCAATGTGAGCTCGATCAAACGATAGGCGGCAGCCCCAAAGATAACATTCGAGAACAATGACTCAAGCACTTTTTTTCTTAATCAGGTGGTTGTTGGTATGCTGAGTCATTTTTAATTTATGTTTATACGTTATAACAAGTATCTTTTCAGTTATGGCAAGGAGTGAAAATGGCTGAACTGGGAATACAATTTGGGAGAGGCTTTTGCTGTGAGTTTGAGGTGTTGGACTTGGCTTGTGAAGATGGAATCATCATTAAAGAAGGAAGCAAATACCTCATATAGGGAGAACTTTTCAGTAATAAATAGTTAAGTTCAAAGCAGTCCCAGGATTATAAGATGGGTCAGATACTTGGGCCAGTATTTCTCTTTGAAATTTAGGTAGAGGAAGCCCTTTGAGATAATATTTTATTGGTAACTTAGCTAAAGATATTTTATGTAGATTTTCTTGTCCTCAAAGATATTTCTCATTGTTATGATTTTGGGTGCCTTAAGGGTTCTCCCAATCATGGTAATGGGTGCATTCATACATGGTCTGAGGGGGAAATATCCACTTCACAAATATGTGTCTGCAATACTCTTGATTCCACCAATGCTTGTAACGGGAGAATTATTTAAAGCATGGAGTTCATGCTCAAAGGTAAAAAGGGTGAAAATGCTTCTTTCTTTTGTTAATATTGTGGGTGTTAACTGCTAATATCAAGAATGTTGTTCTTGAAGATGTTTATATTGTAAGCATATGCTCCACTAGTGAATTATTAAGCGCATGTGCTCTCGTGTTTTTTCCTCTGTTGTTGTTGAAAGACTAGGACGAGACATTATCCTCTGTTGTTTTTTCCTCTGTTTTCACTGGAAACACATTGGTAAGTAAGTGGACAAAGCAATGCAAAGCTGTAAAGTAAATAGACGTACTTATGTGGGAAACAATACAAATTCCAAGCTAATTATTTACTACTAAAAACATGTACAAAGTATGGTCAAATTCCATTGTTCTTTTCTCTGATTAATAATTTAATGGTTAAAAATTCAAGATATGTATAAATATGGATGCATGTTTATATCTTGAACAGATGAGTTTATATTTTTAATTTGTCTTTGTAAGTTGCTTGGTTGTTACTAGAAAGAGTACAGAGTTTTTGAATTTTTATTCAATATATTAATGAATATCATTTATCAGTTTTTGGGATTTAATTAATTTAAAATTTTAAGAAAAAAAGTACAAAAAAAAGCTCTACAGGTACTAGAAAATGACTTTCTTTAAATAAATACAACTCATAAGAAAAACATAGTTATTCATTCTTTGTTTTGATCGGGAACTTGATATGCTCTCACAACTACCAGAAGAAGCTAGAGAGCTTGAGAAAGCTCAGGGGCATATTACGAAGGAAAAGAATGAAGCTGTTCGCAATCAAGGCTTTGAGAAGGTACAAAGTGATCTATGTGGGGTTGTTCTTACGCTGTTATTTATTTGTTCTTCTATGTTGGGGTTCGTTGGGATTTTCAAATGAGTATTCAAGAAGTGATGGGATTTTTGTTGAACAAGTACACGTGTCTCCATCTGCACCTTACACAAAATCATTGGAATTTGGCTATGTTAATTTATTACCAATATCATCTTCCAAGTACTTTACATGTTTGACTTGTCCTGCAGGTTATGACTGCGTGTACGATTCTATTTTCAGTTATTTTGAATAAGAAGTGAGGCTATGAGACTTTTCTGATTATAAAAGGTGGAGTTATAAAGAATAAATACTTATGCAATTATGAATTGGGTAATTGCCACGCAACTACTTTAAAAAAAATGAAAAAAATATAAGACTCACATGAAAAATATACGACGTTTACGCATTTCACAGTTGTACGTAAAATTACTCAAGTTATAAACTCTCCAATAAACCTCGCAAATTCGTTGTGTAGCATACGTCAAATCATATAGCATTCTTCACCTGGAGACAAGTTCATTTAATAATTTCAATACTTCAAATCATATAACATTCTGCCTGGAAAGGAAGCTAATATTTGAACTTCATATTCTTCGCAGTCAAGGTTGTGGATGTTGCCGCAGGAAGTAGCACAAATGGAGACACTTTTATCTAGAATTTGTTTCAGATTCCTCTTGGTATTAGAAAGTAGCTAGTATTGTTACTTGGGCTTATGCTTATTCTTGGAAGTAAAACTCTTATTACTTCTCAAAAAAAAAAAAAAATATGTATTTTGGTTGTATCTTTACACTTTTTAATGAAATCTGATTTCTTCTGTTAATTTGTTCATGTGGTAATGACAGGCACTAGAAAAGAAGTATGAGGATAGAATAGGATTGGCAAGCCTGAAAGAATTGAAACCTTACATAAGGAAGACGGTTGCTGCTGGTTTTGGAAAATCATGAACATGCCGGATTCCTTAGACATATCAGGTTTCTGTAGTTACAATGAAAAACTGAGAATTTGTTTTTTTTGTTACCCATTTTCCCCTTTTTTTGTTATAATTAGCGAAACAAATTTGAACAAAATATTTCCATGTGAAGTGTATTCATGAAACTCGCTCTACACTTCTATTGGGCCTATATTGACCAGCTAAATTTTAGATTAAATAAAAAACTACACTTCAATTGGAATGTTGTTGTTGGAGATGGTGGTGGGGGTGTTGTCCTTTTTCTTCTCATGATTGAAATTCTGGTTTTACAAATCCTTTGTTTTCTTGTTGATCCTTCGGCTTAATTTTTTCAATTATATGGGGTCTAAGCCGATTAACATCTGATAATCAAACTGGTTTCGAGAAAAATTATTCTGCTCCTTCCTCTAAGCATATGTAGCCAATTATACACATTAGTATTATTTCCAATACTAAAATAAATAATTAAAATTAAACAATTAAAATAGAAAAAAATTGCGTAAAAAAAATGCAAGAGTTTTGGTGGTCCATTTTTACACTATTTCCACCGACAATTAGTCAAAATTTGTGGCGATAATTTGGCACCCATTTCTAGCTGGAAATAAGTATTTGCGGCAAGTTTTAAATTATTTCCGGTAACTTTTGGTTGCCGAAAATGATTTTTTTTGTTTTTTTTGTAGTGACGCTATCATAAATATATATTCACACATAGGTAATGAAAAGGAAGAGAAAAAATGGAGATGGAGAGGAGGGTGGAGCCTTGGCCCACACCCTTCCACTCCGGCAAGGCCTATCTCTAAAGGATTTGTTTTTCTTTCTAGAGAGAAGGCAGTGCTTCTCTGTCGAGAAAGAGATGCCAGAGATTTTGCACCATCTTTGTAGGGAGATCCACATTGAAAATGAGCATTGTACTGTTGAAGGGAGAGTTTCTGTTACATTGCGTACTCCCAAGGATAAGAGTGACGTGAATCTTTAGAATTAAGATGACCAAAATGCTACTCATCTTGCTTTTAAGAATTTTTCTTGCGCTACATAAAAATATGTAATACTCATTAACTCAAAAGTTCTGTATATAATTTAAGAAAAATTTTAAAGAGAAGTTTGCACATCTTTTTAAAAATATGATTTGACATTTTTATCCTTTTTAATTTTACAGTGTAAAGTAGGGCTGTTCAAACGGACCGGTTTATTTTCCGGTCCGGTTTAAAAACCGGAAAACCGGATTCCGGATCCGGATCCCGGCCCAGTTTAATTTAAATCCGGAACCCATATTTATATTATCCGGTTTATTTTATTTAATATGGGTTCCGGATATGGGTTAAAACCGGTACCGGATCTAACATCCGGTACCCGGATTTAACCAAAATTAAACGGAATCGATCTCTCGCGATCTCTCTCTGTCTCTGAGTCTCTCCCTCCCTCAATCTGAAACCCTAGCCGTTGCCGATATCGATATGCGTCCCTGTAATCGCCGTTGCCGATGTCGTGCCATCGTCGATCTTATCGTTAAATCACCATCGCCGATTTAGTCTTTAAATCTTCGTCGCCGATCTCGTCTTTAAATATTCGTCGCCGTTCTCATCTTTAAATCTCCGTGAGCTTTTAGGGTAATCTCTCTGTCTCTCTCTTTCTCCCCCTGTGACTATGTTTCTTTGGCATGATTTCTCGCTTTCGGTCTTATCTTCATCGTGCGTTTATGGTTTTGGCAAATATTAGCCATGAATATAAATTTACTTATGTTTTCCTTTGCATTTGGTGACATATTCATCTTGTTTGTTCATGTTGGTCTCTGTTTTGTTGTTGGATTATTGGTTTGTTTTCTCTATTTTATAGTAATAATGTTTATGTATTTGGGCAGAGAGAACAAGATGTATATGCTACTCGGTCTATGGTTTTGGCAAATATTAGTCATGAATATTTTGCATTCAAAGTTCCTAAAAGTTTATTTTAAATAATGAAAAAAACGTATATCACATAATTTTCCTAAAAGTTTGCTGTCTAGCTCCCATAAGCATTCCAATATCTTAAGAGAAATTGACTTCTTATACCATATTGACACCAATATCTGAGCGTTCTTGGAAATTTAATTGTATTTATAAAATAAATACATTAGTTGCAAAGCTCTATAATGTTGGACCTTCTGTGGACCATTTCTGTTGGGGCAGCAGAACTCCCTCTTCTTTTTGGCAAGTTTTTGTAGGAATCAAGTAGTTAAATTTATGCAAATCAACTTGGTGCGCTTGTTTTCCTTTTATATTTTTTAGGGGTCCAATTGATTAATTAATCAATAATTCATCATAGAAACTTCAAGCAATTACTAAATATTAAACTATATAAATTTGGGTATTTTTGGCATATGGATATCAATTTTTTTTTGGCTCAACACCTGCATACTTATGTATGATTTAGATGAAAATATGTAGTTGTAGCATTTGTATATACCACCAATAAAAAGTGATGTATATCTTGCTATCTTTATATGCTCCAACTAAATTAAAATATCTGGGTCATATTCTGAAATACACAACCAGGGTAGCCCAGTTCACTTGATTTCTTCATATTTTTTTATTTTTACTTAAAAATTGTTTATTCTCGAAAGTGTGCTGTCATTCAATTGTATAAACTGAAATGGAACTGCCCATGGTTCTTTCAAAGTACTTGCATTACAAAAAAAAAGGAAGGTTAGTGTGCATCAAAGTATCTACTCTTTTTTTTCTCTGTAGGTTAGTGTGGTACTTGAGTTATTTCTTCAAGTATCAAGGGTTCGAACTTCAAGCATACCAACAAGACCAAAACACTCTCCACTTGAGACAACCCCCTAGGGGTCAGCTACTGCCAAAGCACCTGTCCCTGAAATATCTTTAGTTCAAAATAAATAAAAACCTGATTATTTTGGTTGCAATAAGTTAAGGAGGAGGAGGAAAATATTGGATTATTTTGTAATCCCATCTTTCCCATTTTTTTTCATATTACACTTTACATTTGAAATATCAATATTGCATGTTCATTTAAAAATTGTATTGTAAACGCTTTGTTTTTCCTGTTTTGTGTTTGTGATTATTCAATAACAGATGGAAGAAGATTCTGTGAGTTGTAATGTCGGTACAACTCAATGGTTTGGTAGTGATTCTTCTACTCCAGTGGATGTGGAGGAACGTGGGAGTCGTCCAACCCTTTCATCCACACATACACAAAATCCTACTAGTTCCATCCCACCTATACCAAAAAAATCCAAAAAAGCACATAGTAACAAATCAATAGCTTGGGATAACTTTACTAAAGTTGAACCTATTGATCCCGATGACCCAAAAGCCAAGTGCAATTGGTGTGGTAAGGAATACAAGTGCCACTACAAGAATGGCACTTCCTCTATGAGGACCCATCTTTTTAACTGTTCAAAATCTCCTTTTTTTGCTCCAAAAAATACCTCTAGTAGTAAAAAGGATGTAGAGGGAAAGGTGTGTAGCCCACAAGTTCTATTGAACTTCGATGCTGAACAACTTAGGGTGTCAACCGCTAAGTTCTTTATTAGGTGTGAATTGCCTTTTAGGCTTGTGGAGAACGAAGGGTTTATTGATTACGTGGCTGCTTTAGAGCCCCGGTTTACCTTACCATCCCGAATCACTCTAAAAAGGGATTGTATTAAACTGTATAAAGAAGAGAAGATACAGTTGAAAAATTTGCTGTCAAATATGTGAAATCTTCTAATTTAGTAAAGGAAGATTGAATATGCGGTGTGCTGCCCATATATTGAATATGGTCGTAAAGGAAGGCTTGGAGGAAAATTCTAATTTAGTAACAAGGATTAGGGATGCTGTCAAATATGTGAAATCTTCGCCATCAAGATTTGTCAAGTTCAAGGCTTGTGCGGCAAAGGAAAATATTAGCGGGAGAATGGTTTGTTTGGATGTTTCTACTAGATGGAACTCCACGTATTTGATGTTGAGTACCGCTGAACAACATAAACAAGCTTTTGAACAACTTGTGTATATGGATGAAAATTTTAAGAACCCTCCCACTGCTGATGATTGGAAGATTGCACGAGTTTTTATTGATGTTCTGAAAGTTTTTTATGATGTTACATTGAACATATCTGGTTCTCTGTATGTGACGAGTAATATCTACTTTGAGCAGCTTTGTATAATTGAGGATTCATTAAATGAAATGATATTGAGTACTGATAATATCATCAGTTCTATGGGTGCAAGTATGAGACTCAAGTATGACAAGTATTGGGGTAATACAAATAAATTCAACTTGATAATATACATTGGTTTTTTGCTTGATCCAAGATATAAAAAGATGGGAATGAAATGTTGGTTAACAAAGTGCAAAGGGCATACGGAGGCAGAGGCGATAGAGAAAAAGGTTAAACTCCTTTTAGACCGCTTGATCGAGCAATATAACACATTTCGTGTGACTAGTGGAGGGGGTTCTAATGTGGCTCAAGGGAGGCCACACACTACTAGCAGGGGGAGTTCTGATGTGCCAGCACCACCTACAAATAAACTCCGGATGATTTTTAACCAATACCTTGAGGAGCAGGGTGGTATGGAGTTTAAATCAGAGCTAGAGAGGTATTTATCTGAGGCGTGTGTAAAAGACTCGCTTGGTTTTGATATTCTGGATTGGTGGAGAGTTAATGCCGCCAATTATCCTGTCCTTGCTGAGTTAGCACGTGATGTGTTAGCCATCCCTATTTCCACTGTTGCCTCGGAGTCCGCATTCAGTACTGGAGGACGAGTATTGGATCCTTTTAGGAGTTCGTTGTCTCCAGAGACTGTCGAAGCATTAATTTGCACACAAAATTGGTTGAGGACCAAACCTTTGGACCTTGAGGAGTTACAAGAATACGTACAGATGATGGATCTTGAAGGTAAGTTTGAAACTTAAAATATAATTTTTTAATATGTATTGAACTTAATTTATTATTTATCTAACTTAATATTTAATACTTTTTTAGATGATGATATAGATGAAATTTCAACCGAGGTTGCTGTGAGTCTTCCTTCCCATTCATGATAATCTAGAGTAAGTGCTTTATTTGAGTTATATTACAATATTTAATATTATCCATTTAGAATTAACTTTTTGACAATATAAGTAGATAATGAAAACACTTTTTGTCCCAAGTAATGAGGGGCTATGGTTCTGCTACTGCACAGGAAGAAGCCAGACTACTGGGATGGTGCTGTCTTGGTTGCTCCCATGTGTAAGGTATATATTAATAATATGGTCCTTAAATCTGACTTCTACTTTATTATTATATTTTTTTTGGGAGTTTTTGTGGTGTCTATCTGTTCTTTCTTTTACCATCAGTTCCTATATATATATATAAATATATATCCCCGTTTGTTGATCTGGATCATTGTGCGAAAACGAACGTCCGTCTGACTTGTGTGCTTCACCAGATAAGTTGGTTCCATTTCGAGTTCATGTTTAGCTCTTTTCTAAGTACATAAATTTTCAGGCTTTAAATAAATTAAACATTTTTCTTGTTGTCTTCAACAGGTGTATAGTATCGGAGTGCTGAGTAGAAGAAATTCTTTAAATAAATTATTGATATAAAAGCCTTAAAAATCATGTACTCTAGAAATTTATTTTTTAATCATTCGTAAGCATGAATGGTGACATGTAATCGCTGTCAAAGATAATATTAATAAATAATAAACCAACAATTTAATTTGATTAAATGTGAAATGGGTCCGTCCAGTCACTTGTGGTTGATTGATCCTCTCGATAGGTAGTATAGCATATAGCATTATGAGGAGAAAGAAATAGGAACCCAATGTGTGTTGTCAAATAGTTATCACAGGGTTGGTATAAATATGTTGCTTGGGTACTTCTCTTCTTCTAGAATCTATTCATTTTGAATTGTAACTTTTTTTCCTTTTCTTTTAATATAATCGGTTCAATACAAAAGTTGGCAAATTTTGTTATTTGATAGGTACAAAAATTCAAAACTGGTGACCAGGATAAAAAAAAGTAAGAGAGAATAGTGATTAAATATATGAATAATATGATTTACATCCAAGTCTTCGTTCAATGTATATATATATATATTTAAAAAAAATTAATTACAAAGATATCTCATAAAATAAATTATACAAATTGATATAATTTTATATGGTTTAATAGTTGTGGGTAAAAATGCAAACTTTTAAGCCAAACCATAAAATGGATGGACTGTTCCAATCTGCTGCGCTTTTTGAAGCCACTATGGAAATTTGCCTACTATTAGATACATGATTGTTCCAATCTGCAGTGCTTTTTTGCGCATTGCATTTCAAGTCATTCAAAGGAAGCATCTTATCAAAAGGAATCCCATTGCTGTTCCCACCACTACTCTTTAATGGCAGCTCATCCTGCTTTAGTAAAAATTCCAATGCCATGCATATGTTTATTGCATACACATTCGGGCCGGGATGTGTTTTTGAAATGCAAGCTTATGTTCAGTTCAATGATTTGGCCCGATTGTTGTTTTTTTTTTTAATTGTACGGACTAGCATGGTCATTTGCATTCACTTCCAGTAAAAGAATTGGTACAGAGAGAATCAAGAAAGCAATTTTCCAACTGATTAAAGCTATTGTTTAATGTCATAGGTATTGGAGCTTCTAAGCAGTGGGCAAGACTCGGAGTTTGCAAAGAGTAGGAGGATTCCAAAGTTCACCTCAGATGAGTTGGACGATTATTCAATGGTTTTTGGATATGAGGTTCCAACAGATATATCCCTGGAGGATTATTTGTGAGCATTGATGCTGGTCCCATTTTCATTTCTCTTGTCGCTGTCTCAAATTTGGTGTTTATTTAATTAGTAGCTAGCTAGGAGCCCACATGCATTAATTTAGATGTATCAAAAGAATTAATTGATGATGGTCATTCTGATTTCAAGCAACTAGACCACATGCATGCGGGTATTTGTTTAAAAGTTAAAAGTAGAAGTTTGATTCATGCAGTGGTCCTGCATATATGCATACATATATATATATATATATATAGTTTTATATGATTCATACATATATATATATAATAATTATTTATTTTATTTCTGCAAAAAATAATAAAATAAGCTTTGAAAAAAAAAAAAAAACCGGGTTAAAACCGGAAACCGGATTTCCGGTTTTTTAAAAAACCGGATTAATCCGGATTGAAACCGGATTCCAACCCGGGTAAATCCGGGTTGGAGTCCAACCCGGATTGTGTTATCCGGTTCCGGGCCGGGCTGACCCGGAATTCCGGTTTGGGCACCGGATGTTCAGCCCTAGTGTAAAGTGTGCAGACTTTTTTACTATAATCTAAGCAATTGCTACAACTGTTGAAATATAAAATAAATAATAAAATTTATTTTTTACTATCAGTTTAAATTTTTTGAAAAATGCTACAAGGCATGAACGGAAGACGCACAGAAAGCACAAAACAAATCCATGTTAGCCTTTTGGTTTCCCTCTCTCTCCCCGTTCATTCTCTCTCCATCTCTCATCCCGAATTTCTCTCCCTCTTCATTAAGTCCTCTCCATCTTGAGAGCTGCTCTATTCCTTGGGTTGATCAGTCTGTCTACATCCCTTAAACGGAGACACAGAGGCAACAAACTTCTTTTCTTTCGGCTATTGAAGAACTAGTACTATATAGTAAGGATGGCAAAAATGTGTACATGTAAATCTAAAGCCTCTTGTAGGCTGTCAGGAAGGACCCAAATTCACACAATCAACATTATGATTCAAAGGAGCACAAGAAGAAAATGGTCATGAAAGGATTTCTCGAGAGAAACAACCATCACATGAGTACATTGTATACTTTGTGGTGGTCGGCTAGGAGAATTCATTACTGTACGTTGACGTGTTTTTATGAAAGTGATGAGCCAGATTATAATATTTATGTATATAAAGTGCAAAATTGTGTCTATATTATACCAGTTTATATCATTTTGATTTTATTTCTTCTAAAATTTTTGAGATGTTGCTCTTTCATTATTGAGGTGTTCTCGATCGTGTATTGCCTTCAAATCCCCAATAATTCTCATCCATTCTTGGTCTGCAATTGCCACATGATCAATTCATGCGTCCGAGTTTGGTGAAGAATGACATTTTCCAATATGATCGCCCTTTTTTGGTCACATTCAAGAGAAGCATCTATTGATAAAATATGGTTGAAAAGATCAGCATCAGTAGTCTTGCTTTTGAAAACAATGAGTCTAATCACAAGTTTGTCATCTTCTACATTTGTTCTGTAGAAAATTCTCTGCGCCATTTTACAAAGAAATTATTTCTAGCATTTTCTTCTTTTGTATTCCTTTAGCTCCTTGTATTAAATGTCTATTATTTGTAGTTCTCTACAGTCGTTATGCATATATTTTGACAAATCTCTTTGGAAAAATATTGGCAATTGTTTGTTGATCAAGTTTTAATCAATGGTATAGTCATGCGGTCAGTTTTGGATTCAGAATTTTGTTGTTATTAAGCAGTCCTGTTTTCGAATGAAGATAAATAGCAAGTAATGCCCAAGTAATTTTGCATTTTGAACGTCTAGAAAGTCCTGCAATTCAATAATGCCCAATAATGTTCTAAATGATTAATTCCAGTTTTGAATGACTAATTTTATCATGCTTAAATAATTGTTCAATACAAATTCCAGTTTTAAGAACACATCAAATAACGAGCTTTGACTTTTTCAATGCAAATTCCAGTTCTCAAAACATATCGAAAGCTCCATGTCTTGCTAGCCTGATGCACACTTAACAGTTTCAAAAACTTGATGCCATACTCATCAACAAAAGCTTGACCCTTAGAGGTAGGCAAAAAATAAAAATAAAAATTATAGAACCTACTCCACTAGACACCAGTGGGTGTTGAACATACTCCTTGCACAGCTGAAGGAAAAAATTTATTAATAAGGAGTATAAAAGCATAGAAAAACATAATATAAAATTATACCGTATGAATTGTGCTAACTTGCGTTGGAGGGGTTTGTTGTATTTCATCTGATCCATTTAATTGGATGAGCTAGTAGAAATTAAAAGTTTGTCAATATAACAAAACAAGTACACTAGTAACAAGGTAAATTAAAGAGTATAAAGGGAGCTTCAAACCTTTTTATCTTTTACTATTCTTTTTCTTCTATTTTATAGACTTTTCATCCGCAGAAACTTTCCGCCGTGTCGGTGGCCTTCCTTTACCTCTCACAGCTTTCAGAATGAGGACTTTTTTACCCTTTTTTTGCACTTCTATTAGAGGGAATTACTTGTTCTGAATGCCTTGGGTTGCACACTAAGTCTTTACATTAGTCTTTGACATCAAGTAAATGATCCACCATGTTCGAGTAGAGCTCCTCATTTCTCGATATAAGTTTTGCTACCTAAGAAAATAAACTCATAAGATGATCATGCTTTTGTGTATCAGGATTGGCATGTAAATCGTCATAACTACTCTTAATAAGTGTGTACTTGCACATCAAGTCCTTCCTCCAGCAGTCTAAGATATACTTGGACGTAATGATGTATCACTGCATTGGGCTTCAAACATAAAAAAGGCATGCCTACATAAAATGCCTCGAGTTTCAAACAAGGCACAAGTACATTTCAGCTTGAACTCCTCAATATTGAAATAAACGCAAACTTTTACGTCTTTGGTGAAGTTTTCAATTTGCACAATGTCGTATACCTCATAGGTTGAGATCACACCCTCATTTTCTATAAGTGAGCAGTTACAATAAATCATCTCATTATCTATCGTTGCACTTCCTTAAATTTCTAATTAATATACATACTTTGGAACTGCTTCTCTCTATTTTGCAAATTGAAACGCATGATATTGTGGCATTGAAGGAGTTAAAGTCGGTAGATTGTTCATTCGCAATTTTTTTTTCTAAGAGCATTGTGAAATTGATCAACAAACTTTTTAAGTTTGGTACCCAAATGTATGAACCCATCAAAGAAAGCATTCATGATTTCACTCTGTTGGGTAGTGCTCATCCTAGCCCAAAATACATCTTTTAAATAAACTGGCACCCAAAATGTATGCTCCTCATATAACCCACTTAGCCATGCATGGTCATGAAGTTAGTATGCATTCAATAACCTCTCCCAACTTTCCTCAAATTGAACACAAGTTTGAAATTCATAGACACACCCAAGAATAAAGGATTTTAGACCTCAATTGTACATCTAATGTGAGCTAAGCTTTTTTGAGAGCTTTTTTTTTTTAATATGTCCGATATACAATATCTATGTCTTGTTTCTGGGAAGACAATTGCTTTCACACTCTTCCTTGCACAGTTTTGATCTGTTATGATTGCAACTGGTGCTCGTCCATCCATATACTTAACCACGCTTGAAACAATCATACAAATGTATGCGTATCTTCACTACATATCAATCCTTCGCCTAGAAGTATGGATTGACCATAATCATTTAAACTGACAAAAGGTGCAATTTGCATCTCATACCTATTAGTCAAATAAGTCATAACAAATTTTACGACATTTTCACAATATAGCTATGATGCTCTACTATGTGCATTAGCCCAAAATACATTTTGTAATCTAGATTCCTCTTCATCTAAGTCCATAGTGGTGTAAATGTAATGATTCATATCACGCATGTTCTCAAAATATTTTAAGAGTGCCACGCCACCTCCTTTTCCAAGGCAAAGGTGTTTTGCCTTGTCAATATAATTTCTGCAATCTTTTCCTATGAAATGTAGGTTGTCAAAGCTTCTCGCTTCAACAACTAATGAATAATAGTTCTTATTCATCATTGTTCTATCTCTGTCACTCAATTCTAACTTTCATTTAGCAAGTGAGTCTATGTTTCGTTGGCATCTAAAAGATCTAGTCACCAGTGGGTTCAATACATGATTATGGATAAGTTCTACACTAGTCAAACACCACTCTCCATTATCGAGCCGAGCATTGATTTTCGCCTTATATTTTGTCTTCGTTGTTGGACATGGCTTCAATACATTACTACTACTTGTATGCTTTCCACCCCTTGAACAAGTGTAATATACTTCACTGTTCCATACACTACAACATTATGGAGTATATAAGGCCATTCTTTTGCCCATGACTAATTGTTGTGGCTAATATTTGCAGTTGAGATAAACAGCCCCCTAGCTAATAAATAATACCAGTTTGCCACGTCTTGTCATGCGGCAGCTGAATTCTTGTGGCAAAAAAAGACTTTTGCGGCGAGCTCATACCGCAGCAAAAAGTTTTTCACACGAAAAACAGCCATTGAGCCGTCATTTTGATAAATGCGTGCTAATTGTTGCCGTCGTTTTGATAAATGCGTGCTGATTGTTAGGCTATTAATTAAACACATCGTTTTGGCCGGTTGGCTAGTGCATATAGTCTTATAAGGCCATTCTAGAACACACCTCCAGCCCCCCCTCCAGGCGACACAAAATTCCTAGCTCTGGGTTGAAAACTCCAGCACTACTGCTGATCTCCATCTATCGAGATCAATTATATTGCCGGCAGCACTCCGATTACTTGAGGGTTCTTTGGTGCCACGGAATTTGGTCAGTAGAGATCTATCCCTCCATAAATTTTTACCGGTATTTACTGCTATTGCGAGTTCGGATGCATGCCAAAGTTTTTTATCCCTAATTGTGATTTTGTTCCTATCCCTCCCGCTCAGTTCACCTCCTGGTTTGCATATATTTAGTTAGTTTTATTCCCCCCTTCCTCATGCACATGACTAAAAGGGTCGGATGGGTTTGTTTATGATGTATTAATAGAAAGTTTTAGTGAAAGTGGATCAAGTATGGTTGGTTGTCCGATAAAGTTATGTTGGAGGCTTCTGTTTTCTCAATTTATTTACTTAATGTCTTGCTTAATTAGATTGTTTATTAAAGAACATTTTTTTTAATAAAGTCTGGTGTTTTAGGGTTTTGTGTCAGATAATCTAGATCATCATCCTGAATCTATACTACATGTCATCAGATTATATATATATATATATATATATATTATTTTCCTTGCAAAAATTTTGTTTTAATTGGCTTCATGAGCAACATGTAGTAAATTAAACATTCTCTAGAGCGAGGCAGCATTAGCCCTACTATTAAGAGGGTATAATTCCTATTTTGGATTGAATGTGCTCACACCAACCCCTTGCAACGCACAACATGTTTGCACATTTCATACACTTGCTAGTTAAATATTTACTCATGTACTCATGGGGGCTAGCTGGCTATATATATATATATATGAGACTCGTTACGTACAGGAATATCATATACACAATATTAAATATAATTGATGTGATTTTACATGCAATTGGTTATTTATTCAATTTGGCTATTCCTACTTATCATGCAACTTAACTTATGTTATGGCTGTTTATAGGGTTGGTGGGTTTTTCTTTAGACAATTATTAGCCCCCCATTGATACTTTATGATTAATATTAAGGGATTACTTTATTGGTCAGATTGGTAATACTATTAATTATGAGATAAATAGTGGACGTCCTTTGTAAATTGAATTTTGTCTTTTTGGCATTTTTTTTGTTCCGTACACTTTGTTTTGGATGAGTATTCGTTACTTTGTTCATAGTAAATACATATGTTAAGTTCAATATTTTGGCATATGGGATTTCTATTATGCTTTAGTTTATCTAATGATGGTGCAAAGAATGTATTCTCTTTAAGACGAACTCAACTAATATTTATATGGGATGTTGTGTATTTACTATGCATTTTACGCTTGTATACTATTTAGAAATCATATGAGCTGAATGGAAGGCATATACATTTGCATTTGGGATTTCTATCAACTCACATCCACCATTTTCAGTTGGTGTTGGTGAATTTATAGCAAGCATAGTATCCTCTTTAATAGGATATTTACTTGATATTTATGTGGGATATGTTTTCTAATTGAGTTGGCATTAGTAGCTTGTATACTCTTAAGAAATTCTCATGTCCAAGTAGGGAAGGCATATACTTTCTTCCTTTTCTATTTTATGTTTACATGCTATTACCATCACGTTCATCTTTCTCCTTATCTCGCCAAATAATTTTCTGAATTTTTAATGTTACATGAGTAAGTATAACAATGTCAAACATTTTCTAGACACTATTTCCGTGTAACTGCATGTCTAAGTAACTTGATATGTTTACATTGGTGGTTGGTAGAGAGGTCAAAATTTTGATCCTTATTTAATCCTTCACCATTGATAGATAGTGTTGAGGGTTGTCTCGACCCATTGAAGACAAAAACTTGATAATGGTCTCAAACGATAGTTGTTAACCTATGTGATAATGTTTACTCTTTTAGGCAGCTGAATTTTTTGGCTCACAAAGCTACCTAGGGTTTCCATTTTCCGGTGAGCACTCGTCGATGATCCTTATTTATTTGTTGAATGGTCCCCTATTCGTGGCCACCCACATTGGAATAGGATTGTTAATGGTCGCCACGTGCAAAATATTTTCCAATATTATGTACAAAGTGCCCTCCCATTAATGTATAATTTCTCAAAAGTAATCCAAGGTATTTAGCATTCCTCTAGGCACACACATTTGTGGACTGAAATTAATCTGACTTCTTCTGTGCAAATCCGTCTGTTTAACTATTATTAGCTACAATTATTCAATTCTCAGTTACAATATATAGCCCACATGTATTATTCTCAAGGATTAATTCGTATCAGCTTATCTTTTTGTCAGTCAAATGGATAAAGGTTGGATGCATATCGAAAATAGATTGCAGTCAAATGAATACGCTGATGGGGTTAATATGTTATTAGATATGGCAAAGGCTCATGCACCTAGTGTGGATCGCATTAGGTGTCCATGTAAAAGATGCCGTAATAGAATTTTCCAACCTCATGATATGGTTAAGGATCACCTATTCATCATAGGGATCGATACAAGCTATACGGTTTGGATATTCCATGGTGAAGAGGAAAATATCTTCAACACCACTTCTTCAAATGAAGAAGGTTCTGATGACACTTATAATAATGAGTATATTGATAACGTCGATGAGATGCTAGATGACATCCATGCTGGTGCCTTTATGGACAATGTCCATAGCACACATGTCAATGAAGCGATGTCCAACGAATGAGAAACCTCTAATGTTCCAGTTGACCTCAGTTTCAAGAACTTACTAGCCGATGCAAAACGTCCACTACATCCAACTTGTCAAGCTTTCTCAAAGCTATCATTCATTGTCAAACTGCTTCATATTAAGACAGTTGGCGGTTGGACTATCAAGTCGTTTGACATGGTCATAAGACTTTTGCAAGCTGCATTCCCTGATGCATTACTACCGGCATCATATACTGAGGCCAGGCGCTTACATTCGAAGTTTGGCTTTATATACACAAAGATACATGTGTGCCCTAATGACTGTGTCCTATTTTGGAAGGAAAATGCTGGCTTGGACGCGGGCCCTCAATGCCATGCATCTAGGTGGGTTGTCACATCGACTACTATGCATCGGCTTCCACATAAAATCATGCGATATTTTCTCCTAACGCCTAGGCTACAAAGGCTGTACATGTCAAAGAAGATTGCTACTTCCATGCAACGGCATGTAAATGAGCGTGTTGATGATCCAGGTGTCATGAGACATCCTGCTGATTCTCCTGTATGGAAAGAGTTTGATGCCAAGCATGCCTGGTTTGCTTCCGATCCACGTAATGTTAGACTTGGTCTAGCAAGTGATGGGTTCAACCCCTTTAACAATATGAGTAAGCCATACAGTATTTGGCCAATGCTACTTGTACCGTAGAACTTGCCCTCCTGGTTATGCATGAAAGATCCCTACCTGATGATTTCATTGTTAATCCCTGGACCTAAGGGACCGGGGAATGATATTGACGTGTTTTTGCGCCCATTAATTGATGAGTTGAAGGAGTTATTCATTCAGGCGATTCGTACATACGATGCTTACAAAAGAGAGACCTTCATGTTACATGCAACGTTAAAATGGACTATTAACGATTTTCCGACATATGCCAATCTATTGGGGTGGAGTACAAAAGGAAAGATGGCATGTCCAGCATGTAATGCAGCCACAGAGTCGCTGTGGCTGATTCATGGCCGTAAACATTGTTACATGGGTCATCGATGTTGGTTGGTGCCTACATATCCCTTACGACGGAAAAAAGGTCCTTTCAATGGCAAGGAAGACCATTGGCAACAACCTCAACGAGTTACATGATTGGGACTACTAAATCAGTTAAACGAAGTCTTAAATATTCAGCTTGGTAAAGCACGAAAGAAGAGGAAACGCACTCCCAGTGAACTTGGTTGGACCAAGAAAAGTATATTTTTCAAGCTTCCTTATTGGTTAGATTTGGGGTTGAAATATAATTTGGACGTTATGCACATTGAAAAAAATATATGCGATAACGTTTTGGGAACTTTACTAAATATTGATGATAAAAGTAAAGACACAGTCAATGCACGTCGGGATGTGGAACTTCTTGGAATAAGGAAAGATTTGCATTTGCAGAATGATGGTAATAATACGTCAATGCATCTTGGATGTTATATGCTAAGTCCTGCCGAGCGACAGACTTTTTGTGCATGGTTGGCAGATGTGAAATTTCTCGATGGTTTTGCCTTAAATATTTCCCAGTGTGTCAACAGTAATGACGGCAAAATAATGGGAATGAAGAGTCATGATTGTCACATCTTCATGCATTACCTGCTGCCTGTTGGAATTGGTGGGTATCTACGGAACGATGTTAGAGAGGCCTTAATTGAGTTAAGCTCATTTTTCAAAGAGCTATGTTCGAGAACCCTGCAGAAGACGATGGTGGAACGACTTCAAGTTAACATCCCCATTATTCTTTGTAAGTTTGAAATGATATTCCCACCTGCATTCTTCGATATCATGGTGCACCTTGCTATTCATCTGGCTGAAGAGGTTGCACTTGCTGGGCCAGTACAATACAGATAGATGTACCCTTTCGAGCGGTATCTAGGCAAGTTCAAGCGATACGTTCGAAATAGAGCGCGTCCAGAAGGGTCAATTGCCGAGGGATATGTTCATCTAGAATGTCTAACATTCTGCTCCATGTACCTTCATGATATTGAGACCAGGTATAACCGAGAAGAGCGCAATGTTGACATCCAACCATGCAACGCCGAGGCAACCTTATCTGTTTTCTCTCAAAAGGTACGCCCATTGGGGGCAGCAGTTGTTTCTACATTTCTAGATGACCTGATGGCCAAGGCTGAGTGGTATATGCTTAATAACTGCACAGAGATCGAGCCTTATATAGAGTAAGTTCCTTTTATGTGTGACTTATGTACAATGCTAAATACATGAACAAAATGTTCCATCTTTCAATTTCTATAACCATGTGATTGTAGTGAACACTATAACAAGACCATGGAAGATGCCCCAAGTAACATCGATTATGTGCATAGAGCTCAATTTCCATCATGGTTTCGAGAACGCGTAAGTTTTGTTCCATACATTTATGCAGAGCAGGAAACACAATTTCATGAAACTTTAGTTAATTAATTGATAGCCAAACATGCTAATGTTTCAGTGTTTGTTACTATGCGTCGTTAGGTCGCCGAGTTACGTGCAATGAGTCCACCTCAAGTAACCGATGATCTGTACGCATTGTCATGTGGTCCAGATCCCAAAGTCGCTAGATATTCAGGGTGTATTATGAATGGAATTCGGTTTCACACGTCTAAACTTGAAAGGCGTCGCCGCACCCAGAATAGCGGGTTGGTCGTTCAAGGTGAAAATCAAGGGTCACCTATTGACTTCTACGGTTTGTTGGAGGACGTAATAGAATTACGTTACATGGGATGGCATAAGGTCTACTTGTTTAAATGCAAGTGGTGGGATATTGCGGACACGAGATGGGGGTGCATGTTAGGGAGTACTTCACGAGCGTGAATACAGCCAGACAATCATACAGAGATGATCCGTTCGTACTGGCCTGCCAGGCGATGCAAGTGTTTTACGTAATGGACCCGCGCTTGGGAGGAAGTTGACATGCAGTACACAAGATTACAAATAGGAATGTTTACAATATTCAGTCAAGGAACATGGTCCAAGATGAACATGATGCTAACTGCTCTATGGTTGATTCAGAAGATGATGATGAATTAGATGTTAGTAACTATGGGCCTGTTATTGAAACTAACCCTACTGAGAGCAACCAACTCACTCGCGATGATGAAGAGCACGTGCCCGTGGATCTATCTGTTGTCCCCCAGAATTTGCCTTCTAGTCCTAGCGATGATGAGGATTTTAGTTCAGACACAGATACTAGCGGTGAGTTGAGTACAGGGAACACAATAGAAGGAGAGGATGATGGTCGCGAAGATACTCATTCTTTCCATGACGTGTCAGATGATGATGATGGTACGTTATTAAGGGTTGATCACATATTATTTATTAACCAATAACATTTGTCCTAACTCAATGCTTGGAGAATGTATTTTTGGGGTTATTCAAGTTTATTACTTGCTATACTATTGTTAACTAGCTAGGCCTGCTTCATACTGATTACAACACCACCCTATTTTCCTTGCTTAGAATGTGAAAATTACCAAATGTGTCTAACATGAATGGATTACATGCTAATTTTTTGTGTACTCGTGGAATACTATTCTTGCCTTATCTTCTGTTTTAAATAAGCAAGCCCATTTGTTGTGGTCCAACATGCCTTTGATTGACTAGTTTCCATCAATCATATCAAGTACTGAGAGCATATATCTCCAGTTATCATCTTTTTTCAATATGTACAATTTCTCTTTACATCTAGAACTAGACTGGCAGATTTACATCTCATTTCCTATTTGTAATATGCACTAGCATGTTAAGTTGATGTGAGGATGTTTTTTTTAGGGTATTTTTATTTTTTAACATTGTTATATGTGACTTATGTCGATTGTTGTTGTCTTGGCAAGTATATGAACACACGAGAACAGAAGCGTCACCGTATGAAAAAACTTGATGGCTTGTATTCCCAAGGTTGAACCAAAATGATGAGTGGTATCTAGACAGGTTTAGAGTTGGTATCCAAATAGCTTGCACAGTTACAGATTTCCTAATTTTGGAAAAGGGTCAATTCCCAAGCGTCGTTCCATTTGGTTTACACTCATGCTTGAGTTTACCCTTTTCCAAGTGATGTTATAACCTTTCTATATTCTCCATCTATTTGGTGATCAATTATTCCACTCTTTGGTTGCCCTAGTAAAGGAAAACAACCAATTTTCTTGGTGGATCTTGAAATCATTTGTATGGGTATTTTGGGAGTATAATATTATTGTGCTTTAATTAAACTATTGTTTGTATTTACGCTTTCTTTGCCATATATTCATGTCCAATATTCTATGTATTCTTTGTTAGGAAAAAAGGATTAGCTGCGTAAAACATGTTTCTAAGGAATTAGATGCTTTTTTTTATCCATCTCATTTCCAAATTATTTACGTTGGACAACTGTTGCTGAGAAAAACCATTGCTCTGTTTTTGAATTTTTTATCATTGGGCTTAATACATTCTTTTCTAGAATAACCATGATATCTAATCAGTAGGGCTTACAATATGACGATCTGAATTATTCAATGCATTGTCAGCACTAGAATATTATTACTTAAGTGGATATTTTATATATTGTGCTTATATTTACATATTGAACCTTGTTTGTAAGTGCTTGGTTTGTTTTGCAGAATTTTTTAACAAAGTTATCTTTAGAATACTCACCTTGGCCAGGTATGGTTTAATTAAATGTGTTTGAATTCCTGGTGTGAAATTTGTAGTTGTTAATTACTTGGGGGTAGTAAGAAACTGTTAACCCATTTAATCTTGATCACTTTCTTGTGGTTGTTGCATATTCTTTTATTCTTGGTAACCATTTTGTAGCATTTCTAGACTCTAGGTCTACTTGTTTTAATGTGCTAAATTGCTGAGTTTGTAAGCATGTCATTAACAGTTTTTTGCACTGTACTCAGGTGCTGGATGTCTTGTCATGAGCAATTCAGGAGTTATTAATTAATAACATCTAAATATATTTATATATATATATATATGAGCAATGTTGGCCAATAATAATCAACACCAAACCTAAGTCGAAAAACAGGATAATATAACAAGTTATTTTTAATGTTAATGTAATGGTAGAACACACTGGCCATAAACTATGAGACTGCCATTTGGTTATTCCATAACCTGGATCTCAGTTTCATGCTAATGCAAACAATTCTTTTGATGTGTACCACTTAATGCTCAAAAGGCTTAAATAGAACTCTGGATCTCAGGTTTTAACTTTCATGCTAATGCAAGCAATTTTAACATTAATAACACTAAATTCTCTAGAGGGTGCTGGTTAAACAACCAAATTGACATTCATTTTAAAATGACAAATAGAGTTGTGTATAATTACCACCTATCTTTGCTCTTGGTTGATGGTAATTAATACTCCAGCAACAATACTAATTCATGCGTATTGCAAGCACTACAAACTGTTGTAGAGTAGGAGGAATAAGCATTCTACTTCTAAATGTGTGGTAAAGTCACTCCACATTTAATCAAGTCAATTTAAAGTAGCGCATGCTAATCAAAGATGATGATTTTGCTTTTTTTGGTTCCATCATTCCAGATGCTGCTATCATTGGTTGTGTTAAAGAGTGGTGTTTCCAAATTTTGACGTGTTCCATCTGTAATTTGTCCACGTCTATAATTGTTTTGCTGAAAAAAGATCCAACTTGAACTAAGGAACTCGTACATATGTCCTGGTATATTGTAAGAATTTAAAAAAATAGTTAAGGAATTGGTACATATATGTCCTGGTATATACTTTAGAAAAACAAGCAAATATATACAGCCTGGTATATAGTAAGTACCTAAAAAAAGTGTATCTTTTTAGATCAGCTATTTGGGTTAGAAAATAGACTATTGGATGATTTAACTAACACAAACCAGTTATAATTGGCAAGATTAAGTGCCTAATGATGGGCAAAATATACTATCATAATTTTACATTTGATAAAGAATTATGCTAATAAAAATGGTGGTTAAAATGACTCCCAGTAAAATGGCCAATACATTTCTTTTAAATGAAAATAAAGCTAGTGTATTAGTTGAAGTATGTAGTTAATCTATGCTCTATAGGCTTAAAAAAATAATGCTTTCATAGCAAACACATTCCAGCATTAAGCACCCAGCCCAAATAGATCCAAAATGCTCCTAGATATCCTTATATATATATATATATATAATATTTATATACATTGATCAGATGGTTATGTATACACTTGACTAGTTAAAGTCTATGTTATTTTGAAAGGTAGGGGGTGCATGCCAGATGTCCCATCACTCTAGCAATACATTGTAGCAGTATTTGGGAGGGAAAAAAAAGTTAGTGTGGCACCCATATCTGAGAAATAGGTACTGAGGCCTCTGCCTGCACACAAATTTCCATAGCAATACAAAGTCATATCGTGGAAGGAAGCTCCTAGACAAGGGTTTTCAAATTTTCTAAGGGAGGAGAAAAAGGAAAATTTTTCCACTCTCCGGTATCTCCCTCTAATGTTCCACTGAAGTATTTTGAAGTTCAATAAGGTGAGCATTCATACTCAGTTTTCATCCTCTATCTCAGTGATCTCAGTCTAGACCCTTTGTAAGTTCTCTCCTGTCATCTATTCATCTTATTTTTTGCTCAAAACTCAAACTAGTTAACACCAGTTTTTTTATGGGTATTTAAAGGATTATATAACTTAGGGTGAAAACACTGGTCAAGAATGAACATTTTCATGGAAACCCATAGATCTTGAACTGAAAAAAAAAAAAAAAAAAAAAAAAAAACCTGGTGTGGAGCCTGGTGACTTTCCCCTCACATACTAAGACTTACTAATATGTGAAGAGGAAACTATTTAAGCTTTGTTTATGTTTATAGAAGATTAGTGGTTGTGCCTAAACGTCCATTCCATGCTTGGGGCTAGCTGGTTCTACTCTTGAGGGTTATTACAACCATGTGAAGGATTTTGACAAGGGTTTGGCATTTCTAATGCTGAACCTTTTTGCACAAGCATGCATCTAGAGTAGATGCGGATTTTTCCTTTATTTAATGTTTACTGCATGCTTGTATTTTCCAGTCATAATCTGCTTGCATCAAGTTTTCCCATCTGTCAAGTATTTGCACACCCTTACTTCTTATATTTTTAATGTTGCATATTTCATGAATTTCATAGAAAATGCCTATAACAGACACATGCATAGTTCATCCAGTAAAACCAATAACTGATCTTTATGTTTTGTAGATGCCCCAGTTACTCTTTAGATGAACAATTCCGAGTCCATTCCATGATTGTATTTAGTGGTTGATGAATGGTTAATGTCTTATATTTTTTTCTTCCTAAAACTAGGACCATTGTTTATCTAACATTTAGATACTTCTCTGTTCATAATCATCCAGGGAAGACAACTTTTTCATGGAAACAAATATATCATTAATTAATTATGAATAATTATGAAGTTGTCAATAAGAAATTAGATAGCAAAACAAGCAAAAATAAATAAGCCTTTAAAAGAACTAGAGTTATTCATTGACTGTGTTTGCTGAGAGTGGATTGAATGGTTAATGTCTTATATTTTTTTCTTCCTAAAACGATTGCACTTATTTATCTAACATTTAAACATCCAGGGAAGGCAACTTTTTCATGGAAACAAATATATCATTAATTAATTACGAATAATTATGAAGTTGTCAGTAAGAAACTAGCTAGCAAAACAAGCAAAAATAAATAAGCCTTTAAAAGAACTAGAGTTATTCATTGACTGTGTTTGCTGAGAGTGGATTATATGATTATAAAAGGATTACCTCTAATATATATTAATATTTATTTTATTTCTAAAAAATAGTTAACATGTAATGCAAAACCACTTTTTTTGCTAAACTTCCATAATAATCAGTTGGTTGTTTCTACATCGATGATCCTCTTACTCGACTATATTTCTGAAGTAGCGCAGTAGCACCCTTTTGAATTAGTCGATTATTGGTAAATTGTTATGAAATTGGAATGTTGTGGATATTCATTGTGGGTATTGCTGGTGACTTAGCAGCTTGGTGATCATGGTAGTGGTACGACTTGCCAAAAGAGGAAGGCGAAGACACACGCGTTGGCGGATAGGATCTGAAAGCCCACCAGAACAACAACCCACAGCGGTGCCACCTAGTAGGAGCTTAACAGATGAAGTGGAACCGAGCGGGATTGTTGAACCTATTCAAGTGGGACCAATTGTTGAGTCTAGACAAGTAGTACCAGTTGTTGAGTCTACACAAGGAGCACCACTTGTCATCCAACCGAATGTAAATCAAGAGCAACCCAGCCATGCTGATCAACAAGGGGGGGTCCAAGAAGCAGGTCTGAATGGTGGCTAATAAAGGGTGATGTTAGATATAAAAAAATGCCTATTTGATTTGGATTGTTATACATTGGTTGTATCCATGACATATTTATTAACTATCCATGGCAGGTCCACCCATTAAAAAAAGAGGGAGAGGAGCTGCAAAAGGTACAATCTTTAAAATCTTACGCAAGATGGGTAAGATTCCTTTGATTATAAAGGATGGACATAGAAGGCCATCATGCGAGAATGCAGCTATCTTCTCCAGTCGAGTGAGTTGGCTTGTGAAAGTGCATGCAAACATGAGGCATGCAAGCTGGAACATGGTTGAGGAGAAGGAAAAACTGGAGCTGATTTCTCGCGCCAAAGTAAGAGTTCCTCCATCGACTCTCATCTGATATATTTGTTAATGTATTATCTTTTTTTTTTATTAACCTGAAAATCGCTGTGACTCACCATATTTTTCTATCTTAAAGGGAGACTTTGAGTTGGATTGGACAAGGGAGAATCACCATGAGGCTATAATTGGAACCATAGCTGATAGATACAATGCATACCACTACGAATTACACAAGAAATACCAAAAATTTTCATCGTACTCAAAGGCGTTAGCTGCTGAGATGGAGATGGTTGACAAGGTGACATGGCAGTGGTTGTGCGAACATTGGAATAGCAGGCCATTCAAGGTAATATTTTTGTTACACATCCATGACACTTGCTGAAATTCTTATCAATAGAAATTCAATAACTCCAAATGACATACTGTTGGTTTAAATTTCAGGAGCAGTCATGTAAGAATTCAAGCAATAGTAAAAAGCAAGTTATTAGACACACTAGTGGGAGAAAATCATTCGCACGTATGATGGTAGAGAAGGTATTACCAATCTTAAACCACTTTGTGTGTCTCTATCTTTGTAATAGTTTCCAACGAGCATTAACTTATTTGAATTGATTTCTTTTTATGCAATATTTATAATTATAGACTTTCTGCATACTTATTTCAGAAATGATAGTGTTTCCAGCCAACATTGTGTTAATGATTGAGCATTGTTACAATTCAAAAATGATAGTGTTTCCAACCAACATTGTGTTAATGATTGAGCATTGTTACATTTCAAAAATGATAAATGTTTTCAACCATCATTGTGTTAATGATTGAGCATTGTTAATGTAAGGGTGAGGATGTTCCAAACATGATTGCTCTTTATAAGGAGACGCATTGGTCTGCAAAGAAGGGGAAATTCATTAATGCGGCCTCTGAACACAATTATGTGAGTTTAACAAAGGAAAATGCAATCTTTCTTAAAAAATTTTGCTTAAGTCAACATGTCGAGTTTTGAGATTTTAATATAACCTTATTTCCAGAACCTTATGCTAGAGAGGATGCATGAGATGGAGACACCAGATGACCTTAATGAGGCTGCTGCCTCTGTTTTCAAGGAGACACTTGGGTACAAATCAGGATATGCTCAGGGATTGGGATATGCAGTGATCCCTGAGCCATCTCCATCGATGCAGAAGAACAAGGCTTTCATCCGAATGGCAGAAGAGAATGAAAGGAACAAGACATTTGCTGAAAACTCTAAAATGCAAATGGAAAAAATGTTAGGTGAAATGGAAGCAATGCAGAAACAAATAGCTGATCATAACAAACATCTTAGCCAGATTAATCAACAGCTTGGGGGGACCAGGGAGATTCTAAGAGAAACTCCCAGGGAGGTTTAGTCTATTTATCTACAATTATTAGTTTTTTGATGAAAGGGAGTATTATATTTTTTTTTTCTATGTTATTCCCTTCTTTTGATATGCTAAATGAGTTGTCACAGGAATTTAGCAAGATTAGTATTAAATCATGTACACATTGGTGTATGCCAGTTAGGGTAGTAATAGGTTGGTGCCTTTTTGTTGTCCCCCAAACAAATATTTTTTGATGAGTGGTTGAGCAAAGCCTTAGTAACTGAGGTGAGTAATACTATGAATTTATCTTGTTGGTCCAGCTTCTTAATTCTACTCGTACACCAGAAACTGGATAAGGTAAGCTGTTAATTGGTATTATTGACTTCTTAATTCTTCCTTGTCTGTCTGGTTTGGGTAAGACCATTTCTGACTGTGAGTCTACCTTTGGATGTTAGGGGCAAACAATGTAGTAGGGAAGCTCAAGTTGATGCAGATAAATGGGATAGCATATTATCTTTTTTTGAGGCTCAAACTGATGAAAAATGGTCTTCCCATCACAACGCAGGAGATAGAGAAATGGGCCAGTAGGAGGGAAGAAACACTTGACATATCCATGGTAAGGAATACTTATAATCTTAGTAGATAAGCTTTGTTCATGCATGAAAGAATTTTATGGTTAATATGTTATTATAATAACCATGTGACTGGCTGCTGCATAATTCCCATAAGCTTTTTATGTTTGTTTTAGGAGCTGGGGTGAAAAATAAACTAGCTCTATAAACTCATTATATAGTTTTACTTGAAAGACATTATTATGTTATCTTCATAATAGTCAATAATATACCTAAGCTATAATCAGGTCAATGGGGTGAGGGTTATACTTGTTTAAATCATATACAAATTAATAAAATGGCCCAAGTATTTAGTGGAAGCATCATTAGATTATATTAGATTATATATTTTTTGGCATATAAAATGCAACCAGCAATAGGAAGGAATCATTCAATGGTGCCATCAATTAAATGAGAGGAACGGTTATCCTAATTTTTCATCACTAAATACATAGCTGTTAAGCGTTTAAATTAAAGGTGTATGGTCTCCAAACTAGTTGTCTAATAACTTATGGATTATATGATGTTTGTACTCAAGAATTATTTATAACATGTACATTTGTGGTTTATGTATTTAGCATGTATATTTTGTGGTTTATGTATTTGGGTTGGAAATTGACCACTTGCTTTTATAATGTTTAAACAAGTGAAGGTTGGGAGTGGTTGGTCAACTGGTTTGGCGGGAAAAGCCACGGCAGTGCCCTTTGTGGCATGGCTTCTCAATTACAATTTGGTGTCAAGGCAGTTAATCAACTCAAAGGGGAACAAATAGGCAATGTACACCCATGCAAAGATTATGTTCCCATAGAGACGTTACATAGGATATTTCCAACAAGCTCACAAGTCTCCTAAAGGACATTGGCTGGATGCAGCAAACTTAATATTTGCTAGACTAATTTATGTAATTTTTTTAAATGATGCATTCTTATATATTAGCGGGTCCAGAACCTCATGTCAAATGGACAAAGTGCAAGTGTATTATCAAGATGTACAATTACTTTATTAATGACTACTTGCATAGATATATATGAATGACAGGTCAGAGACTTGAAATTATTTTAGTGTTGGATGACATAACATGTGTACTACTGAACAGACTTGATGATAAAATTAATTTTAGATATCTTTTCAGGGTCTTTTAAAATGCTTAATTACTGCAATATCAGAGCATTCCAAATATGGAGAAATGCAAGATACTTGTTTATCTTCCGTTAATGCTAGGAATGACGTTGGTGCAAAAGGAATATATAAATTATCATACGGTAATTTTGCGTCAAAAGAGTTATCCCCACGACCAAGATTCCTGATGACTTCTATCTGCTGCATGCAGTGCCTCCATACAGTTAGCACCTATAGCCATATAATTGCTCTTGGGCAATTATTATTTCACACAGGCTGAAGTGGTGGTAAAAACCATAATTCCCACGCCATTGAGCAACTATTGAGAGGAAAATGTACATGCCTAAAAACTTATGGCCAGCAATAGTTTCTTGGTAAATACTGACATTATCCACGATGGTTGGACATAATTGGGAGGAAAATGGTCATGTGCAAAAAGCAATGCACACGAACAAATTGGTGGTAGAAAACTTATTCCTACAAGCATTAGTTCATTACATTTGTAGCAAAAAAAGTAGACTCACGAATATGTTGGGTGAGAAATAAGTATTAACCACGAAACTAGTGTGTAGGGATAAATTATTTTCCAAGATGACTGATCGGTTGTAAGCTTTTTTGCCAAGGCCGAGATAACTTTTTGCCATGAAAAAAGTGGTGGCAATAGGTACAAATTTGCCACGAAGATGGTCCCTCGTGGTAAATAGTGGTATTTGCCGCGGACCATATGCCACGGCCATGCCACCACCGAAATTGGTGGACAATGGTCATTACCCGCCAAAAGAGATGTTTTTGCCACAATAATCATTCTTGGCAAAAACCAGTTTATTTTGTAGTGATATGACTCTTGTTTAGTCCTTTGTGTCCTCATCCCAAATCCTTTTTTTTTTCATTTCACTTGTAATATGCACTTAGTATTGCTTCATCCTTGAAAGTCATCCCAGACTTGGGTTCATCAATAGGTGCAAACTAATGATTTATCACACTACCATCTTCATCAATACCACCTTACCCTTCATCTCGCAATCTTCTTTTGTGATTACATAACAACCATATGTAGTTGAACAACCAAACATTCAATCCACAATTTATTAAATCTGAATTCTTACATTTAACTCACCAATTTGAATAGTGTAATCTATTTGCTCAATATCATGCTCGTTTGAGCGCAAACTTGTACCTTCTTTATTTGCAGGGAGCTCCAAGTCACACTTTCAATAATTATTTTTGAAGTCTCACTGCTCACTTTCAGCAAATTCCTCAACTTGTCTTGATGTGCTTGTGCTATATGACCTAAATGGTTGGATAATTGGAGGGCTACAAAATGAGCAAAAGGTAATAATTTAATCAATTTTATAATAATGCATAATCTAAAAGTAGGTATTATATTCACTTGACAACCCTATATATAGGGGTAACGTGTGCTTATGGAAGGAGCATTATGATTTGGAGGGGAAGGATAGGGATTTGGGTTGGCATTAGAGGTTGGTGGAGCATATGGAAGTTGTGTCCCAACATTGGTGGAACAAATTGTGTTGACATGACATCATAATAAGCAATCATACTGCCTGTATAAACAAACAAACTTTGCACAACCGGCTTACGTGAAAAATCTTCCATATTTCATACCAAAAGACTCATGACATCCATGTATTGAGTCTTCAAATGAGCCACATTAATAAAGCCCAAGCTTATATGCATTGGCCCACAGGGTGTCCCAAGAGGGTGCAAATGAAAGACCCAAGCTTACATGAACCATCAAATAAAAAGTACAAGAAAAGGCATTAGTTTTAATTTTCCAACAATAACAAAAACTAGGTTCACTAAAGAAATCTAAACTAAGCCATCATCTTCATAGAGCTTGAACAATCCGTCAAGGGTATATTTGACAGGTCGTCCTCTTCTCTCAACAAGCTATTCAACCAAAAATACTCTTCCTCACTGCTCTAGTCATTTATTTCATACAAGTGGATAACCAACAACAAGCTATATAGCACTCAACTCGAAGTTTGAGAATTTTGAGAACGTACATAAAAATAATTTCTTTAAGAAAAAAAAAACACTGCAAATCTCTTCCATGGTTGCGGCTTTGCTATTTTTTTGTTAATTTTTTTTAACTTTTAGAAGGCCTAAAGTATACACATACAAATGAAGATAAAATAGATGCTTTCAATTTAGTTAAAATCACCAAGTACACATAGAAATGAAAATAAAATGCAAATAATCTTAGATTGTCCAAAAAAAATGTTTACAGATCACTAAAACAGTATTTTATCTAGGAGAAGAGAAATGCTGCAAATCTCGGCTACAACGTCACCAACATCACCACAACGAGAAGACTGGCAAAAACAAGCCCTTGTATATTCAGACTTTTCCCACTATACAAATGTGGAGATAAATCAACGATGGAGAGATGAACTAGTGAGAGAAAGAACCAGTGAGAGAGATGAACAACTAATGAGAGAAAGCGAGAGGAGGGAGAAAAGCAAAGTGGAGGGAGAAATGAGAATGTGCAAAAGAAGCTTCCAACCATTTTGACTTTTTCTTCTTTTATTTTATTTTTTTATTTTGTACTTATCCACCTTTGCAATTCGTGCATTTCGTACTACATAGAGGGTTTCCCTATAGCACTTCTCAAATTTTGTAGACAGGTGATGATTTCACATGGTATTAGAGCATAAATCCTAACAAACCCTGACTCTACACTATCTTATTTAATTAATATTCTATGTGAAGTGATGGCAGTAGATGATGTTTGCAGAAGAGGGAGGTGCAGCAAAGTGGGTATTCACATCCTCAGGGAGCAGTTGGCGTGATAGTAGCTTTCAATTTCGTTATCATGGAGGTTATCCATGGTTTTGGCATGGTGAACGTGGGACGTGCACGATGCTACCGTTTTGGTCATGTTGTGTGGATGAGCCGCATGTTTGCCACTGTAATTATGCTTGGTGGTTCCCGAATGTGTGTTGCCTAGTGTCTTTGATGCCACAATCTAGAGGTGCAAAGGGTGTTTAAGGGCTTGGAGGAACTTCCGTGAACTTTTACACCTATGTTACACATATTACTAATGCAAGGTACAAGTTTCAAATAATAAGTCTATATAAATTCTTTAGAAAATAGTGGGTCCCACTAATAAAAATTTAGTTTTCTTATACTTCTTTTAAATGGGGTACACTTTTTTTTTATAAAGATTTATATAAAATTTATCTATTTGAAACTTATATAAATCGCTTGAATCATATATATGTGGTACACAAGAGAATAGAATGAAGTTGGCATGGCACATGCATGAGGTTCATTGGTATATAAAGCAACGTTTGAATTTTGTGTCGTATTGGTCTATACAGTTGGTATTTACCGTACCAACCATTGCACCGGTTCAGGGAAAAAATTTGTTTCGTTCTAGGTTAAATATTGGCCGTTTTGGTGCGTTTTGGTAAATACCGACTAAAACTTATATTTTTGTGTTTTTAGTACATGTTCATAATCTTTACTCCAATTCTCACATCCAAAGGTTATTTTTTAATCTCATTTTATCGAGTACTTAAAGTCAAATCCATATTTTCATTTTTGTAATAAAGATGAGTGTATTTTTTGTTTTTAATAATTAAATTGAGAACTTAGAAGCAATGTTTAGTTTTATAATTATGTATTTTAACTTCTTAAAACTTGCATTAGTGTTATTTTCAAAATATAATTTGTATATATATAATTAATTATCTATATATAAACTATTCCAAAATCAGTATCCAAAATAGTATTTATATCAAAATATTTCGTTATAATATCTTAAACGAAATGTCATCAAAATGGTATTCGAAATTTTGATATAAAGCAGACGGTCCGTTGAGTTTCAACTGGTTGGAAATATTCTCATGAAAGAATTTGAAAATATATATATTTTACATGGATGAAAATTAAAATCAGCCATAATATATATAATAATGTTAGATACAACATTAAAATATGTAAATTTTAAAATGAAATTACTCTAATAATAAAATAATTACATAAAAATAATCTCATAAATTAACATTGTTTTATATGATTTATTATATTGTAAAATTATTTTTATTATAAAATAAATCTAATAAATTAAATTAATTTTTGTGATTGTTTTTGTGTAGTTCCTTTGTGTGTGTATCAATTCTTATCTTAAAATTATAATTTTTTTTAATTAATATATAAGATATCTGATTTCTTTTTATTCACAGCTTTTTTTTCCCTCAGATATCTGATTTCAAATTCTAAGACTATAGATACTATTTCTATTTTGTATATATATACAATATATAAAATTGTAGGTAAAAAGAGAAAAGAAAAGAAAAAAGACGCCTAGTTACCCAAGAACACTAGCAATAGTTGTGGCTAAAATTTTTCTTCAAAACGTACAAATTGTACAAATATTTAAAACAAAAAAATTGTTATATTTGATTAAAAGTGGGGAGAAGTGAATAGTACTTTTTTTTCACTTGTGAATAATAACTCCCCAAATTTGGAATGTTACTATTCACAATTGAAAAAAAAAACTTTTATTCTTTTTTCTCTACGTTTTATTCTTTATTTTTAATTAAATATGATTAATATTTTTTTTATATATTTATACAATTTATATTTTTTGAAAGAAAATTTTAGTTACAACTATTACTAGTACTTTAATGGTAGAAATTGGCTTTTGTTGGATTAATACAAACTGGCCAGGTAAAAAAGAAAGAAAGAAACTGAGAGAATTTTCTAGCAAGAAGAAACATCTACACGTTCGATTCTTGTTCCCATCTGTACGTCGACGTTGACTTAAGGTCCAGCTAGCACAAACAGAAAGCAATTGGTTTTGCACCCTCACATGGGCTTGGGGCAAAGTACAAATCTTTCTACATATGTAGTTATACGATAATAATCTTATTGTTGATCAAGAAGATAAAAGAAGAAATAGTAAAGGTACGAATTTTTCAATACTCCATGGGAGAACATCTTAATTCTGTTCGCTCTTTTTTCTCACGATGAGGAGGAGGTCGCTTCTGTTGTACTGCTCCTTTCTCCGGCGCCGGCGCTGTCTCTCCGGGAAAAAGATGGGTTCTTGCCACCGTTTCCGGCTTCTTCTTTGTCAGTCTCTGCATCAGCATCTTCATCTAGTGGAATGATGTTGCAAGTCTCTTATTTCCCTTTTTATCCATCTTTCTTTTTCTTTCTTTTGTCTATATTAATATCTCTGCTAACAATTAATTAATAGCTCGAGTTGGGTGTGTATATATATATATATATGAACTTCTGCTTTTGAGTTGGAAGATCTTCATGAAATTCATGTCCCCTAATTATTCACTTTGGTTTTCAGTCTCTTTCACAATTATTGATGATTTTCTTTCGAAGACTGCATGTTTCAATCATTTTTGGACTGAATTGGGAGTTTTGATTACTGTTCAAACTGTTTTGTTTTTGTCTTTTACTGATATTTCTGCTGAGATCATATATATAAAATGAGAAATACTCGGGGGCAGACGGGCTGCCCCCCTCAACCAAAACAACCCGCCGCCCCCGGTGGCGGTGGGCGACACCGCCCCCGCCATTGGGACCGGCGGACTTAGACGATCTCACCCCACGGGTCCGAAACGGGTTGAAGGCTGCCGGGGGCACACCGGAGCTCGTCGGAGCTCGCCGTCGTAGGGATGAGATCGTCTGAGTCCGCCGGTCCCGATGGTGGGGGCGGTGTCGCCTACCGCCACCGGCGGCGGCTCCGTTTGCTCTATAGCCGAATTCCCTCTTAAATTCATCTTCATTTTATTTTTTTATTGTATTTTTCATTATGTTTTTTATTATGTTTTGTTCATTTTATTTTTTTAATATATTTTTAATCTTCATTTTTTTATTTAATTATATTTTTTTATTTTATTTTCATGTGTTTTTCATCATCAAACAGTCCAACTAACGTCGGACTACTTTAGACGCTGGAGACAACCAGACCGGTCTCCAACATCACCCATATAAAATATGAACTGTAGGCGTCTGCTTTCTTATGACGAGTTATATGCTTTCTTTTAAGGGTCGGTATTATTCTAAAAAAATCCAAAGCTAAAGGATGATTTTCTCTCCTCTTTAATTACCGCACCAACCTCACCAACCTTCTTCAGAAATGATGGCTTGCCGCACTTATTTCATTTTCATGGAGTAAAAGTGTTTTTTCCTTTTTTCGTTGGAAACCGAGTCACTTTCCCAATATCAGGCTTGGCCTGTATATAATATGATTTTATATTAAAAATTGGTAAAATGATGAATTGGCTTTTTTCTTGGGTATCATCAAAACTACACCACTGTGAGAAATACAAATAAACCGATTCAAGCACTTGAATTTAAAGTCGATCTCTCCATTAAATCCAACATTCTAACATCTGCTTACTTCTGTACCTGTCAGTCTGATATAGCAGGAAATTACTTTTCTAGGGCTCCTACTCCTAGTCCTCCTCCTCCTCCACCACCAAGTACTCCTCCAAGACCCGCCATTAAAATCGACTTCCCATTTAATTGCTCCAATAGAGACCCAGCAATAACATGCCCAACATCGAACCAGAGCATGACATCTCTGACGACTGACAAATCGACAGCAGTGACATGTCCCCAATACACTCAGTGGATCAAAGAAGATCTACGGCCGTGGAAGAAGACGGGAATTACGAGGGAGATAGTGGACAAAGCAAGAGATTTTGCAAATTTTAGGGTGGTGATTGTCAAGGGAAAGGTTTATGTTGAGAGATACCAAAATGCGTTCCAAACTCGGGATGTTTTTACGATATGGGGGATTGTTCAGCTTCTGAGGTTGTACCCTGGGAAAGTACCGGACTTGGACCTGATGTTCTGGTGTGGAGACCGGCCGGTGATCTATAAGAAAGAACATAAAGATGTCCAGCATCTGCCGCCGGTGTTTCATTATTGTGGAGATGACAAATCATATGACATCGTATTCCCTGATTGGTCCTACTGGGGTTGGTAAAGCCCCCTATCTTATCATATTTTTAGTTACAACAAAATTATATAAAAATAAATTTAAATTTATAATTTAATATAATTTAATATAGATTTTAAAGAAAATCAAAAGAAATGAGAAATTTGAGTGGGTCCTTTTTAACCAGTTGATTTATGAATTATGATTCAATTAATTTGTTGGTTGAGTCCCCGTGTAGAAGTTGGAGTCCAATCTAATTTTAAGTTAAGTTTAGCATCCAAGCATCTAACTCTAAAATCAATAAATTCATCTCGACTTAAAAGTTTTTACACGTAGAACCCATAATCTCTTTGCATGCAAGATTTACAATCTTTTTCAATTTCTTATAAATACATATATAACTCATTTTAATATTTAAATACATCTAAAGTTATTTTAGGTGGGTTTTGCAAAACTTAATCCACCATCTCAACTTATTACAATTCATAAAAAACTTAATTCATCTCAACTTAGATGAGTACATGTTTTGAATCTTGGTCCAAGGTGAAGCAAATCTTGGTGCAATGATTTGGTTTTGTGAATACATATATAATATGTTAAGCTCATGAACCCGTTAATTGGAGAGGAACCTGGAATTTGAGGTACTCTTTTCTTTGCTACCATATCACCAAACCATGCATGCACAAATCATGTGATATTAATGCGTGCACAAATCATGAGCTAGTTATGGGTATCCATTTGCTTATATGCCGTGTTCTAATTAAAAACAATTAAAGAGGCCAGACAACTAACTTTGGCATGTTGTGGTTACGTTATTTGGCATAAATAGATCAAAGTGTTAGTGAGATATTTTTATGGGGAGCTTGTGGACCCTATATGGTGGCATTATTTTGTTTAATGTATGAACTTTATGGACATCTCATATTTAATTGTTTTAAGATGTGGTGATGAGGAAAATTATTTTGAGGATTTTTGATTAAATATATTTTTAGAGATAGTATTTGTAGATGAAAACAGGTCAAAATCAAACATGTTGATTTTCAGGACCCCCTACAAGTACGGGGTGTCACATAGTAACACAAAAGCAGAGTACAAAGCCTTATCTAATGCAGCAGCCGAATTGCTATGGCTACAAAAATTGGCATCCGAACTTGGTCTTCAAAGTCTCTAGCAACCTACAATTTGGTGTGATAATATAGGCGAAACATATCTTTCTGTAAATCTCATTTTCCATGCTCGAACTAAGCACATTAAAATTGACTTCCACTTTGTGCGTGAGCACGTTAAAAAAAAAAACTACAAGTCAAGTTTCTCTCAACTAAAGATCAAATTGCAAATTTGCTTACCAAACCGCTAGCCACAAATTGGTTTAATTGTATTCAGTCCAATCTCAATGTCTGTGAAATTCACTTGAGATTGAGGGGGCATGTCTAGGATCGTTCTGAAGATTCACAAAATCAACATGAGGATTAAATGTCACTACAAGAAAAATTATTATTTGCGGCGATTAAAAGCGCTGCTAATACCCACTTAATCGCCGCAAAAAGGTTTTAGCAGTGATTCTACTACGCCGCGTGTTCGACGCTATAGAAAAGCTGCTTATGCTTTATAGCAGAGAACCGGGAGAATCGCCGTAAAAACTTCACTATTTGCAGCAAACATATTCGCCGCAAGAAGCAATTCTGCACCGCAAATGAGTAAACCACGTTTGCATATAAACGGCTAGTTTCAACTAATTGCGGCGCCACATAATCGCTGCAAAAGGATTTCTATATGCCGCAATTTTCTGGACATTTTTTGGATCGCTGGAACGCTGGAATTCATGTTCTGGAGTTCGTCTTGCAGCAACTTTTTTTTTTTCAAATTTTCTGTATACATCTAATTCCAATCCAATTTGTCCATAATTCACTCCTCTTCACAATTTTTTTTTTTTTTTTTTTTGGAGAATAAAGAATTTCTATCCACATGTCTTTACTCTAAAATCATTTTAATTATGCACATGTCTTTACTATCTCATGCTGATCATACAAGTTGTAAGTCATATAATTCCAAACAAATGAAAAACTGGGTAAAAATGTTACAGCACAATTTTCAGTTTTTGGGATTAAGCATAAAACTACAAAGAACATATAGCTCAAACACAATAAGATTTTCATACGTGACATGCACCGGTCATCAAACACCCCCAAGAGTAATAAGGGTCCGTCGCTCACAGTTACAACAATACATTTCTTCCATTAACCAACCATTTCTATAGAAGCCCATCTTCTCATTCACTTGACTTGGATTCTTTAGCATAAACTTCGCCAGCATACTGCAACATGAAAAAGAAAGTAAAGGAAAATTAATATACTAATAATTCTTTCTCAATTCTTTTATTTTTCTATTCATATTTTTTTAACAAAAAAAAATATTTAAGAAAAACTACTAATATACTAATAATCAATTTCTTAATCAATATTTTCATTTTTTCAATTCTTTATTGAAAGATATTGACTGATTATTTTATTTTATTTTATATTTTCATTTTTTCAAAATATTAAA
Source organism: Platycarya strobilacea (assembly GCA_036898215.1). Taxonomy (NCBI): domain Eukaryota; kingdom Viridiplantae; phylum Streptophyta; class Magnoliopsida; order Fagales; family Juglandaceae; genus Platycarya; species Platycarya strobilacea. Next base: position 9,017,105 of record CM072545.1, read on the forward strand.
AACTATTTTATATTATTTAAGAAAAGAACAGATAAAATAAAAAAACCAATTCAATACATATTTGACACTTGAGAAAAAAATACGAAAATAAAAATGCGCCTATCGGTGCAATTCAATACATTTCCACGACTCTAGTCTCATGGGAAAAGCCCATATTCTACGTCGTACTGAAATTCAAAGAGAGTATACAAAAAAAAAAAAAAACATAATAAGCGGAATCTATTTCATGATTTATTTTAATGTTATCCATCAGGGAATTAATTATCAAAATATTGATTTAAGACTACCTAACCTAGTTTTCTATCTGTCAAATACTAGGTACATGCCTCTAATATTGATTTAAGACTGCATAATTTTCCACTAGTAGCTTTGCAATAAGAATGCTAGCACACAAGTGTATTAATCCCGGAAAAATAACTAATAACTCTATAGCCTTATATATGGTTCCTCCACCTCATGCTCAGATTTACTAGCAGCTACAATCACCTTACTCAAACCATCCCTCAATATTGCACCAATACCTGCTCTACCAATTTTTTTAAATTCTCATACTACTTTATCAAATTTTCATATAAAATTAATATTAAAAAATATCTTATAAACAAAGCCTAAAATCTAGAAAATAAAATCCCCCAAAAGATTAGAGAGACGTTGCCTGATATCAAAGCTTGTGAAGACACATAATAATCCTACATATAGCATACTAGAAGATCTGGACAGCTTGTGACTGAAACATATCTGAGTGCAATTTTGCTTCATGTGCTCAATATTCACGTGCAATATTTTTATATATATACACATGAGTGCAATTAATTCAGAAGGCATCTGTCATTTTGGTCAACGTACAATCATAATGTAGGGGATGAGATGAGTTTCGGGCAAAATACCAAAGACCAATTATCTTTTACCCATTAATAGTTTATATATAAAATAGTCATTTTTTAATTGAATAATTGCAATATATATGCTATATATATAAAATGATAACAATAACAATAACAATCTATATTTTGATGGTATGCAGTATTCATCTTGTTATATTATAATATTTCCACAGCACAGCTCATTTGCAAAAGAAAAAGATAAAGTAAGGCCAAAAATAGAGAAAAGTGAAGAGAAACTTACAACCCTCCTCTCAAATCTATCAACTATCCTTCCATTTAATAATGCACCTATCATTCCTCCAAGAGACAACATCGAACCAAAAACGGAAAACTGCAAGGGAAGAAAATTGTACAAAAGAAATCATAGGCAACAAAGTGAGTTCTACTTAAACAGTTAGTAAGATATAACATCAAAGGGCCAAAGATGAACGTATATTATCATTCCTTCCAATATATATATATATTATCATACCTTCTAAGCCAAGATGAAGGTCAAAGGGCCAAAAATAAGCTTCTTCCAAATATTGTAGCTCCTATAAACCCCACAAAAAATATACCTTCCAAAATATCAGAAAAACCAATAATGAAAGCATCAGGAGCCTAATTGGTTGAATTAAAAGTACACAACAATTAAAGTATAAGACCATGCAAATTTGGACTATACCAGAGGGTAATGTATCTAAAGTGTCTGTCTCCGGCTGTCTACTCGGAATGGGTTCGTTGTTTGGCTCAGGCTCCAGGATTGGGTCCACACATGCCGGCTCACATGGATGACTCAGAGGCTGGGTCAAGTCATCTGGGAATTCACTTATTTTTGTGCCCCGTGGCCGGCCGACACGAGATAACGGACGAGTCCAACGTACCTTACCCCGGATTCCTCGGCCGCGGGCTCGACCACGCCCACTATCACCCATCTAGTCACCTACATGTAAAAAGCTTTAAATATTGGATCATGAGTGCTAACACCAAATTATGATTTTCTTATTTTAAATCTTAAAGTAAATGTTGACCTATGTGATGCAAATATGCACAGCACAAGTATTACATAATTTTTTATACAACTTGAAAAGACAAAAAAGAAAGAGATAAATTAAAAATATGAGCAGTCATCCATACCTAGGCCATTGATGCTCTGCATGATTGTACTTTGGTTGTGGTGTAATTACAACTGTCTATCTTATAAGCACCTGAGATGTAACAATAACAAATATGATCACTATATATACATACGTACCCTAACTAGAATTGTCAAATGCCATCATATACATACAAAAATTGTAAACACACTTTTATATATCCATTTACATGCCTACCCTGACTCAGACTCTTCACCGGTGGATAATTCATCATCATCTGAATATTCCCAATCACCGTAAGCATCTTCAGAGCCAGATAGAACAATTTCATCATCAATTAAATCATCCAAATTGCTTCCATCAACAGGAGGATGCACGTGATCTGATAAATCTATTTCGGTAGCTATTATATCAGTCCTACTAAGTGGAGTTGATATTGGACATGCCCCACAATGCAAAAGTGGATAATCAATTGATTGATCATTTTCTTGATATGCATCATCATCACTTGATGCCTCATCACTCTCATCTAAAGCCCGTTCCACAATAGGAACGTCATACACATTCCTATTATCGTATGTTTGTACCACATACCAGTTACCTTTCATTCTCAAATCTCGAATGTAAAAACACTGGGAAGCCTGACATGCCAACACGAATGGCTCGTCTTTATACCAAGTCCTATCTATGTTGACACTAGTCATGTGGTCGTCTACTCGAACTCCCCGTTTCTTATCACTAGTATCAAACCAAATGCAACTGAATAAGTACACTCGACGACCTCCCATATAACGTAACTCCACAATCTCTTGTATTACACCATAAAAGTCTGAATAATTTGTATCTTGGTCACCAATTACCAACACCCCTGAATTTTGTGATCGCCGGCGAAGCTCACGTTGCTTCGTATGGAACCGTTTACCATTAATAATGCATGCAGCATATGATGCAACCCAGCGGTCAGGACCACAAGCTAACGCATATAAATCAGCCGCCACACTATGTTGGTTGCTGGCACGTTGGTCCTAAACCTATAAAATCATCCACTCATATGAGTGAAATTGAAGTCAGATTTATTCTAAGTAGAAAGCACAAAGTGGAGCTATCTTACATGTCTCTTGAACCAAGTTGGAAACTCAGACATGTGCATCTGATCGATAGCATTGGGGTTTGACACCTTGCATTTCTCGTAGTGCTCCCTGAATTTTGAATAACACAAATGGAGAGTCGGCAAATAATAGTTAATTACGTAAAGTATTATGGATAGTTGTAGCTAATTACGAGGAATCCATAAGGAAGTCGTAGTTACTTACTCTAGATAGGGTCCAATCTCAACACAGTTGTTAAGCACGTACCATATGGCTGAAGTATGACGTTTATCTTTGAATTGCACATTACTAGCCTTGCCCAAGGGACGAAGTTTTTGAGTGAAAATTTTGAATCCATCAATGTTATCCTCTACAGACACACCGTCGATGTTACGGTCCGGTCGATTAAACTTTGTTTCAACCTCTTGGAGATAAATCGAGCAAAATGTCAAACACTCTCTGTGAATGTAGGCTTCTGCTATTGAACCTTCTGGACGGGCTTTATTTTTAACATACCGCTTGAACTTACCCAGGTACCTCTCGAATGGATACATCCACCTATATTGAACTGGACCTCCGAATATGGCCTCACGAGGTAAATGGACAGCTAGGTGCACCATAACATCAAAAAATGATGGAGGAAATATCATCTCCAATTTGCACAGGATGATGATGATATCTGCTTGAAGTTGGTAAAGGCGATTCACATCTAGCGTTCGGGCGCACAACTCCTTGAAGAAACTGCTAAGTTCAGTCAGAGCCAATGCAATATCACTCCGTAAGAGCCCCCCTACAGCAATAGGCATTAGTCTTTGCATAAAAACATGACAGTCATGACTTTTGAACCCAGAAATTTTGCAATCCCGTATAAATACATAGTGCGTGATATTGGAGGCGAACCCGTCTGGGAATTTCACTTCAGCAAGCCACTCACAAAATTTATTCCTTTCACCTCCATGAAATGTGTACAAGGCAGGCGGCATTGTAACACATTCACTTACACGCTTTAGGTGTAATTCTTTTCTAAAGCCCAAAAGCTCCAAGTCACGACGGGAATTTATACCATCCTTTGTTTTGCCAGGAATGTTCATTAAAGTACCTAATATGCTATCAAAAATATTCTTCTCCATATGCATGACATCTAGATTATGTCGAAGTTGCAATGTTGACCAATAAGGTAAGTCGAAGAATATGCTTTTCTTTGTCCAGTTCAACTCTTCTGCAGTGCGTTTTCTCTTCCTATCAAACTTACCAAATCGAATATCCCCAAGTATTTGTAGTTGAGTTAAAAGTTCAGCTCCCTCGACCAAGGATGGTGGCATGCGATGATCCTCTCTACCATTGAATAATCCCTTTTTGGGTCGCCAAATGTGATCTGTCTGTAAGAAACGTCGATGTCCCATATAACACTGTTTTCTGCCAAACTTTAACCAAGTGGAATCGGTGCTAGCATTGCATGAGGGACAAGCCAATTTCCCTTTTGTTGACCAACCAGATAGATTCCCATACGCAGGAAAGTCATTGATTGTCCACAATAAGGCGGCATGCATGTTGAACATTTCCTTGGTGGAAGCATCATAAGTGGGTACTCCATGTTCCCACAATTCAAGCAACTCATCAATCAACGGCTGCAAATAAACATCAATATCATTTCCTGGTGATTTAGGACCAGAGACAATGAGGGATGTCATGAAGAATTGGTCTTTCATGCATAACCATGGTGGCAAGTTGTACGGGACTAGAATTACTGGCCATATACTATATGGTTTAGCGAGATTATTGAAGGGATTGAAGCCATCACTTGCCAAACCAAGCCTAACATTGCGGGCATCTCGTGCAAACCAACCATGAGCTTTATCAAATGTCTTCCAGGACTCTGAGTCACGAGGATGTCTCATTAAATAACTGTCCCTGAAATCCTGCTGCTCCTTATGCCATCTCATATCATTTGATATCATGTCTGATACAAATAGACGTTGTAGTCTTGGTTTCAAAGGAAAATGTCGAAGCACTTTCTGTGGGACCAATTGTGACCCCTGTACATTTGGCATCCACCGCGAAGCATTGCATACGGGGCACTCATTAAGGTTGGCCTTGTCTTTCCAGAATAAGATGCAATCATTGGGGCATGCATGAATTTTCTGGTAGTTGAAACCCAAACCGCGCTCCAATGATCGTGCCTCCTGGTATGATTGTGGCAATGCTGCATTAGGAAAGGCAGAACGTAGAAGGCTTAAGAGCATATCGAAAGACTTGATTGACCATCTACCAAGTGTCTTGATGTGTAACAACTTCACAACAAATGATAGTTTTGAAAATTTTGTGCATTCGGCGAACAAAGGACGGCGCGCATCCTCTAGTAGTTGGTCAAAAGTTGAGTTTGGAGAAGGTTGTGGCATTGATGGCTCTGTGGGTAAAGTTGTGTTGTCTTCAGGAGCAGCTCCGTATGTACCTGCCCGTATGTCATCTAGCATGTCTTCCATGTCATCAATGAACCCATCTTCAACTCCAATATCTCCAGTATCATCACGATTTGGACCGTTGTTAATGAAGGGTAGTGTTTCCTCTTCTCCATGAAATATCCACTGGGTGTAGTTCGGATTTATTCCCTTTATGTACAAATGGGATTCCACCTCAAATATTGACAAGTGAAGATTATTTAAGCATCTACGACAAGAACATCGAATGCGATCACTTCCTAAGGAATGATTTCGTGCCATGGTGAGAAAATTTCTAACACTTTCAGCGTATGCAGGTGACCCAAGTCTATCAGGAATGTTCATCCAGCTTTTATCCATCTAAAAAGAAAAATGCAAAGAGTAGATGTATATATATAAAGAATTTTAATTAACCTGTATTGTATGAAGAAGATGATCATCAGATAATCAACCAACTTAGATTTAGCATGTTCATAGAATCATAATGACTTCCAAGTTCCAAGTACCCCAACTATGTATTGCGTCATCCATAAGATATAATATGAAATATGTAGAGTCATTAATAATCATGTTGTAAGAAGCTGATCAATAATCAATAGTCATTAATAAACGAGTCTTTATTTATTTATTTTTTTTAATTTAATATTATTCTTTTCAAAATAATATTTTTTTCTTTTTATTTCCGTACATCAATAAATTACACATGCACTATCCATTTAAAATTACAAATAAAATTTCTCATCATTCACAAATGCACACAAAATGTTCCCAATGCTATACACGTGTCGACCACTATTGTTTATGTTTTTTTTTTTGTTATTCCATTTTTCAGCTATAGGATGATAAATTCAATTTCGGAAGTTTTTATTCGAAGTTGCCAGTTGGTGACACTCGAGGGGACAGAAAAAGAGAGAGAAATTGAAATGAAGGTCACATTATTTATTGCTGGAACACCCAAGTCTTTGGAGTGCTACTCATCACGTCTTCCTCGATCGGCAGGACAGTGAGAAAGACAGAGATGATGGATATGGGTGCAACTACAGAAATGCTTTTGGTTTTGAAAGCAATATCCCTCTTTTTTGTTATAGCCACTACTGCTGTTCTTGGAGTTGGCAACTCAGAACTTGCTGCTGCAGGGAACAATATTATTGGTCGTGGTGGAAGAAAACTTGCTGAAATCCCAGGTATTTGAGTAGTACATATATATTCATCTTGAAAGTAATGGCAAAGGGAAACTTTGTCATTATATTTCTGTATGGTATTGGATAAAGTTTCTTCCTTTTCTATTGGTTTTATTTATTTATTTGTAGATGGTATTGGATAAACTTTGTCATTTATTATTTGACACAACCTTTTTTGTTTTTCAGATGTCAGCCTTTTGATTAACTTGATGTGTTTTCAGCATGGATTGCTCTGCCATCGCAGTGATTTTCTGCTGCTACAGGATTTAGGTGTGAAACAGTTTTCAAGAGAAAAAAAGAAAAAACTCAATTTTGTCTACTGCCTCCTTGAAGCTCTTATTGTTCTGTCTTAGAAGGGCATTTCCTCCTCCCTAACAAATATCTTATGAAAGTATATTTTAACTCTCCCCTGTAAGTTGTAGGAGCTAATCTTATACCCTGTACATGTATAATTTTCAGGTTATCCTTTCATTTTTTTTTCATGCCTATTAGGTTATGCTATTAATAACTGTACAATCTCTCATGTGGTGATATTTACTGTTGATTTTTTCAATTAGTGCCACTGATAACTGCAGGTTTAGTAGTATTTGAAATATATTTTAGGTAAGCAATTCATTGGAAGTTAGCTATTGTTCTGTACAGTTTTGATGAGCTAATAGGTAGCTGCTGTGGTTTCATAGTGGGTTTGGCATGGCTTCAAGATGGAATAAAATATCCATATTTTCATTTGAAGTGGCTAACACAATAGCCAAAGGCACATACTTATTGCAATCTCTTTCTAAAGAAAATATCCAGGCCCTGAAAAAAGTACATTTTGCTAAGCATGCAAATATAGATCTGAACAGTTTGTAATAAATATCTCAGATTAGATACTGACGATCCAAGCCGCAAAAAATTATAGTTGATGCAGAAACAACATTTCAAGAGTTGACTCTGCTGGCTCAGCACACTTCTGTAAGTTAATTTAAAGCTTTGCATTTATATGTGCTGCTAGTTGGTGAAGTACTGTTGTGTAATTTCATAGAAAGCATTTGATCATCATTTACAAAGGCTACATGATGCTAGTAGTTCCTCCTATCTGCTTTATGGATTTTACTGCTTAATCTTGGGCAGTGCATAAAAATACAAGTAAATATGCATGTATATATAGTTCGCTTCTACTAGCATTGAAACACATAATAGCTTACCAGAATTTGAAGATCCTTTTTTCATAAGCATTGATACTGCCCAGCAAGTCTCCAAAATATAGAAAGTACACACAATTACAACACTCATTTCTCAGCAGTTGATAAGGATTAGTTATGATTAATTTTATTTTATTTTTTAATTTTTCTATTACCGTTGCTGACAACCAAACATGCATAAACAACTTGCGAAGATAATACAGTGGGTATAAATCGAATACAGAGGGAAGATAGGAAGAATTAAAAATTAGCAACACTAAATTACGCTCATCATGCAAAACATCCAACAGATGACAAAAAAACACACAAATCACAAATGCACTACAAACAAAGCAGTATTTACCACAATCGGCAACAATACAGTGGGTGAATAGTGATGGAGGAGGCGAAACCCAAAACCAGCCAAGGTATTGCCTAATTCGCTAGCCCTAACTGCGAAATACACTCGAGTGATTAATGTGAGAACGAGAAGAATCTACACAAATCGTAGCTAATCATACCGAGTTATTAATGTCAGGTGTTACCTGTCAAGAGTCAATGAAATCACCCCTTCCGAGCACGAGCAGAAAATAGGTGGAGGCCGGCGATGAGGTGGTGGCAGTCTTCAGTCGAGCACGTCGCCGGTGAGATCGTGGGCTTTGGCAATCTCAGCGGGGGAAGGGTTTTTCGGTGTTTTTCGCGGGGAGAGTGAGGGGAAAATCGAAAGAGTGGGGGGGGGGAAGAAGAGGGCGAAATATTCAGGCTTATAAACTAGTCCATTTGCAGCGATCTAAATATCGCTGCAATTGAGCTTTTAAAATTTTGCGGCGAACATTTTCGCCGTGACATTCGTAGAAAGCACATACAATTACGCTTTCGTCCAATATATGTGACTTAAAGCGGCGAACTATAAATCGCCGCAAAAAAGAAGCTTACACAGCGATTTTTTAAGCAGCGAATTTTTAATCGCCGGGAAAAATTTGCCGGGAAATGTAATATTTCTTGTAGTGTGTTGCAAACAATCAAGAGAAGCCGTGATTCCTGGAGCCAACCGTTTCATTGTTTTATATGTTTTTGAATTTGAATTTTGTAACTTATAAGCACATCTCAGGCATCAGTTGTGCATCTGTCATGCACCAATATGTCTTTATATGCTTTGTAAATGAAACGATACACGATAAGAAATACTTTCCACAATACTTTCCTCTATTAAATTCTCTATAGACTTGAACTGGTTTTGGTTTGTAAGGAAATCAGAAACTTCTTTTCCCATTACATTGAGAACCAGATCAGTCAACTAACATAGATCCTGGAAACACTTGATTGTTCTTATATAAAATTAACACACTAACCAAAGCTTTTTATTGATCTTTTTTCAAAATTTTTTTATGTATTTTAGTTGTTAGCACTTTATCAAGGGGTGTTGGACCTCATGTTCTTTTATACAGTTATCACACTAACCAAAGCTTTTTATAGATATTTATGCATGATTCTCATGCCTATTTTAGTTATTTTCATTTTATGAAGGTTTGTTGGACCTGATGCATGTTTCTCGCCTATTTTCCTTTTTCCACACAAGAATTCAGAAAATCAATAATTGACGTGCTAAAATGAGTTAAATGACTAACCGATTATTACAAATTTCTTCCAAACATTTTTTGTTTTATGATTTTTCTTTCTTCACTTGTGGTGGCATTAAATCACCTTTTTTAAGGAAAACAGTTAACAGCTCCTGGTGGCAATATCTTCTGTTAGTTTGTTATTGGACCCTATACTATTACAACTTTCTATTTCATCCTGTAACCTATAAACTGTTCTGCATGTTTGGCCTTTCAGGTAGCTGCCCTTATCCCCTAATGTGAGCTCGATCAAACGATAGGCGGCACCCCCAAAGATGAACAATCGAGAATAATGCTCAAGCACTTTTTTCTTAATCAGGTGGTTGTTGGTATGCTGAGTCATTTTTAACATTTCTGTTTATATGTTACAACAGGTATCTTTTCAGTTATGGCAAAGAGTGAAAATAGCTGAACTGGGAATACAATTTGGGAGAGGCTTTTGCTGTGAGTCTGAGGTCTTGGACTTGGCTTGTGAACATGGAATCATTCTTAAAGAAGGAAGCAAATACCTCATATAGGGAGAACTTTTTTGTGATAAACAGTTAAGTTCCAAACAGTCCCATGATTATAAGACGAGTCAGATACTTGGGCCAGTATTTCTCTTTGAATTTTATGGAGAGGAAGCCCTTTGAGATTATATTTTATTGGTAACTTAGCTAAAGATATTTTATGTAGATTTCCTTGTCCTCAAAGATATTTCTCATTGTTATGATTTTGCGTGCCTTCAGGTTCTCCCAGTCATGGTAAATTGGTAATGGGTGCATTCATGTTTATCCACTTCACGAATATCATGTGTCTGCGATACTCTTGATTCCACCAATCTTGTAACTGGAGAATTATTTTTAGCATGGAGTTCATGCTGAAAGGTAAAAAGGGTGAAGATGCTTCTTTCTTTTGTTAATATTGTGAGTGTTAACTGCTAATGTCAAGAATATTGTTCTTGAAGATGTTTATATTGTGAGCATATGCTCCCCTAGTGAATTATTAAGCGCATGTGCTCGTGTTTTTTCCTCTGTTGTTGTTGGAAGACTAGGACGAGACATTATCCTCTGTTGTTTTTTCCTCTGTTTTCACTGGAAACACATTGGTAAGCAGGTGGACAAAGCAATGCAAAGCTGTAAAGTAAATAGACGTACTTATGTGGGAAACAATACAAATTCCAAGCTAATTATTTACTACTAAAAACATGTACAATGTATGGTCAAATTCCATTGTTCTTTTCTCTGGTTAATAATTTAATGGTTAAAAATTCAAGATATGTATAAATATGGATGCATGTTTATATCTTGAACAGATGAGTTTATATTTTTAATTTGTCTTTGTAAGTTGCTTCGAAGCTGTTCGCAGTCAAGACTTTGAGAAGGTACAAAGTGATCTATGTGGGGTTGTTCTTACGCTGTTATTTATTTGTTCTTCTATGTTGTCGTTGGGTCAAATACTGGCCGTGGTGCGTTTTGGTAAATACCAAAACGAAACTTACATTTTTGTGTTTTTAGTATATGTTCATAATTTTTACTCCAATTCTCACATCTAAAGATTATTTTTTAATCTCATTTTCTCGAGTATTAAAAATCAAATCCTTACTTTCTTTTTAGTCATAAAGATGAGTGATTATTTTTTAATAGTTGGATTGAAAATTTAGGAGTATTGTTAAGTTTTATAATTATGTATTTTAACTTTTTAAGAGTTGCATTAATGTTATTTTTAAATATAATTTGTATATATATAAGTAATTATTTATATATAAATTATTATAAAATTGGTATCCAAAATTATACTTATATCAAAATATTTCATTTTAATATTATAAATGAAACAGTCCTCATTTGGTTCTTGAAATTTTGAGTCCTCTAGATGGTATTCGAAATGGTATTCGAAATTTTGATATAAAGCAGTAGTCGGCGGCCCGTTGGGAATGGTTTTCTTCGCAACTGTTTTCATTTGGTTCTTGAATTGGCCAGTCACACACGTAAGCATACACACATTGGACTCTTAAAAATGAGTTGGGCCATTTTAAGGGTTCAACTAAATTTTAAAACTTGCCTATAATTTCATGATTCAGTAATCTATAAATCGGCCTTGAGTCTAAAATAAGTCCAATTCGTTCAATAAAAAAAATAATTCTTGAGCTGTTTATCAATTAAATAAGGCTATTTGGTCCGTAAACATTAAATAGGTTTTTGTCCAATTGATGACCCGCATTTGCTTCTGGCTTTGTGAAATCTGCATTGTTTTCTTCGGTTATCTTTGATTTTGATCTTGTATTATTTTTGTTCTTGACAGTTTATTGTTTTTCCTTTAGATTTACTTCATTTAACGCTCTGGGTATAAGCTTTCTATAAAAAATTTGTAACACTACTGGATCATGGGTTCATGTAGAGCATGAGTTTGTTACAATGATTTGAATAATCTTATGCACAAATTAATTTTTACTTATTGTGATGTAAAAAGGGGTAAAGAAAATGGTAAGGAGTTTAATTCAGATGTTATTACGGCAAAGAAAATCGGAGAAAATTAATTTCAAAGATGGTATCCAATTAATTAAGAAATCCCTCCCATCAAAAAAATAATAAATAAATAATTAAGAAATCCCTGCATATGCCAGCACTCCAACAAAATAATGTATAACATGAAATTATATTGTAATTTTCAGATTCAACCAAAACAGTGATCCAAAGGACCAAAAAAAAAAAATAGTCACCGGAAAAGAGTTATGGATGATCTCCAGTACAAATACTCAAAACAATAATAGATCAGAACAATCAGGCTTTGTTTTGAAGATAACAGTGAATTAATTATACTATAAGATGATGATTTAGAGAGCTCGCCCCTTAATGATATCGAAGCTCATCTCGCTTGGATCTGTGGCTTGTAACTCCACTTGAACTCCATCCAATTCTCTCCTGAATCTGTCCTTCGAGCTTGCATAAAGCATCTTACTCCTCACCCTGGATGTGTCAGGTGACCTATGTACATACATATTCATAAGAAAAACTCTGTTCTGTAGCACGTCTGGACAAATTGCTTATATGACATAATTTAATGTGTAAGATAATTATTAACATTTGAATCTTACAAATCAAATTGTATCATATATCTAAGTGATGTAAATGGTGTGCTCTATACAGTACTAATAAAGACTTATGTATGTTCTAATAATAATATCATGACATGATTATATATATGTATGTATGTATTGAGACATTTATATTAATTTCTGCTAACTGAAAGCTAGGTCTCGTGCGTGCATGCATGCATATTGTACGTATATATGTATATATGAATTAACATAATTATATTACCAAGCAATGAAGAAGATCTTGCTTTTCTGGCAATTCTCGTTGGTAGTGAAATCAAGATCAAAGACAGCATAACGACACTCATTTTCGGGCATGGAGGCAGCGAAATCATCATAGGTTTCATCAGGATTCCCAAGCTTCTCTACTATCACCTGTTGGATCTTCTCTTCAATCTTAAACACTATGAATCGATAGTTCCTCTTTGCTTTTAGCTCCAAGAACTTGAGCTTGCATTCATCATGTACAGCCATTCCAGATGATGAATTTGCCTATCATTTATTACACAATATATATATTGCAGGAAGTAAGATCAAAAGGATTATTGGATAAATTTTCTATCTCCACATGAAGAATATGGATATATTCCTCTGTATCATTAATAATTCTTCAATATTATTCACAAACACCTTGTATATATCCCATATTATTCAAGAAGAATAATAATGGGATTACATCTCATTGACCACTACTTTACCACTTCAAGAAAGCTAAAAAACAAAAAACAAAAAACAAAAGGAATTATGGTATTTAGATCAAACAAGTAAGACACAAATCCATTTAATGTTTAATATCAAGCAATATGTAGATCAATAACTCCGAAACCAATTAGCAGTAAAAATAAGACTTGAAGTCTAGAGCCTCATTTGTTTTCCGAAAACATGTTATCTCATCTTATTTTAAACTCATTATTACATTTTTTTTAATTTTCATATAAAATAAAATTAAAAAATTCATTTTTTTCAAATCTCAAAATAGCTTTTTCAAATCCCAAAACAAATTAATATTAAAAAAAATATATTATAACAATATTATTTTCTTAAATTTTTATCTCTTCTCTTTTCTAAAAACAATTCAGAATCAACCCATCTAGTTCTCATTGAACTAAGATATGCCATAGGCAAATCATTCCTCATTTCATGTCATGTTATGTCATATCATGTCATGCCATGTCAAACATACCTATATAATTTCTATTGTACATGTGAGGAAAGAATATATGCCAATTAGCGATAATTCAAACCTCCAACCAGTGCACCAGGCCAGCTTTTTCGTATGAATAAACATGTTTGGCTAAAGAGGTTTGAGAACATACCATGATGTTATATGATCTTCTCCGATGATGGATGAGTGGCACCCGGCCAATTAAATAGGGAATGAGAAAAAATTGAAGAAAAATAAGCAGAAAACAGATAGATCAGGAATCGAGTAACAGTAATGGATCTTGATCAACAAAAAGAAGGAGAAATATTAGAAGAAGATCCCCCTGGATTTGATAGGGGCATGAGAAATGGGTTGTTTTCAGGAGGAGAATAATAAAAATAGAGGTGGCATGGAGAGGATGAATGATGAGATAATTTTGTGGTTGGGAAAATTAATTAAGAGTTGGCATTTCATGCATATAACCTTTGTTTAGCTTTTCTTATTTGGGATTGAACAATTCATTCCACTACAAACTTTGCATTGCATGCTGCCACGTTGTGGGTGAATTTCGTTTTTCCCAATTTTGGGTCAAGAATTTGATATTTTAGGCAGTGGAATTTTATTTTTTTATTTTTATTTTTGGATTTATAGAGTTGTTGGAATTTTGACCACGTTTTTCTCCCCCTTTTTAAGAGCTCTCAAACCTTGGCTTCCATATACTTCGCAATTCTGTTCCATTGTTAGAGTTAGTAGCTAGGTTTGCTTGGTAGTTAGAACCAGTTAGGATTGGTCAGAAATTTTTTATAAAAAATAAAAAATAAAAAATAAAAATCTTCCTTTTTTTTGTACCTTTTGATTGGGGTTTGGGGGAAAGGACATTTAAAAGCCATTTCCATTATAAAACAAATTCCACAAAATGAAAATTAGCTTTTAACTACCTTTATTTTTGTCTGTTTCTTTTTTTTTTTTCCTAATTATTTGTAATTTTTAATTCAAGCTTTGGTTTTGATTTGGACTTGAGCTCAAAAGTGATACCAAAGTCTTTTTCCATGGTTATGGATCGGCCTTATTATATATAAACAGATAATGCTATTAATTATAATATTCCTAGCTAACCAATAATAATGCTATTTAAAAGGAAACTTTGGTGGATTTTATGAAATTTGTGATATAATAGTATGTGTTCTGAGTCAGCTTCCATCCCAACCTACCATACTTAATTATATTATATTAATGAGAATACTTATATAAAATCGAGTGGTTACTTCTTCCTTTTCCGACATATGCTTAAAACATATTTTTCATTATTTATTGAGATTTTTCACCTTTTACGACGATAGAAGGGGACGGTCCCCTCACTTGGCGAGTGATGGATCATCCCGTCTATAGTCAATGCAAATTGCGCAATTTATATATAAAGAATACATCTATCTGAAAGTCTAGTGTTTATTTACAAATCAACTATATATCTTTTTAGCACTTTGACCATTTTTTTTTAATGGGGCGTGCTACTATGTTGTCCTATATTGACCGCTAGAGCTAACCGTCTAGTTAAATTTTTTATTATTTTATTATCATTTTTTTATCATTTTAAAATATTTTTAAAAAATATAAAAAAAAATTAATATACTAATAATTACCTCTTTAATTATTAAGTTAAAAAAAATTTTAAAAAAATCAAAATACACTAAGTGTAAAAAATAAGTATTAAATTGAGTGAGCATATAATATAATAGACTTATTCTTTTTTAATAAATGCAAGCGATCAATTTCATAGCAAGGAAATTATAATATAACCATTTATGCAATATTTCTATTATAATTTCAACTATGATAGACCCATAAGGATGATATAAGGATGGTGAGTAAAGAAAAATTTAATTAATTTTGTAAGAATAAAATAAAAAATAAATAAATGAGAACAAATAGATTATGTGGCGTGTGGGATGATAAGTAGCAAATCTCAACATCTAATTGACTCATTTACCTCATGACCCGCTTGTTCTTTGGATTCTGATGTTCCAAGCAATTACATTATTTAGGCTTCCATACCCTTGCCCTTTTCATCTTTGGATTCTGAGTTCCCATTTGAAAAAAAAAAAAAAGCAATCGTGAATTTTTTTATATATTTATTAGAGTGATACAAACAGATTTTTGACAAAGAAATTTTAAAAAAAAATGTTAAATCTTATTTTCTTTTTGCATTGAACATGAAAACAAATTTCTAGGAAAATGTTTAATTGCTGGAAGGGTCCAAATGTATTAAGTGGGATAGTCTGAATGCGTTGAGTCAATGTAGAGCCAAATTGAAGTGCGCATCATGACTAGGTGTCGTAGTCTATGCCCTCGTCTCTCTTGGCTAAAAAAATAGGAGTAGATTTGCATAAGTTAGGTGTAAGCTCGGAACTCAGATTGAATTAAGATTGATTGAATTTAATTTAATTTTAAATATAGTTTAACATCTAAATATTATGTTATTAAATTATTAAATTTATCTTAATTCAAAATTTTTTTATTGATAAAATTGTAAAATTTATAAATTTTTTTAACTTAACATCTATTTATATATATTATCCAATATTTTTTTAACTTTCTTTTTTATAAATATATTTAAATTTATTTTAATACTTAAATATATTTAAACTAATCTTAAATAGATTCTAAAAAATTCATTTTATCATATCAATTTAATTCTATAATACTATATATAAAAAAATCAAACTTAGCATCCAAACAAATCCTTAATAAAGCCATTCAACAATCTTCCGTTGGTAACACTTTCGAATCACAAATTAATAAATTATATGGCCCCAATTAATATATGTTACGTATGAATTGACTACTTTTTATACAACGTGGTTGGCACGTCAATTACTTTCTTCGGTCTTAATTTGGCTTTTCAGCTGACATTGATGTTCTACTTGGAATATTGTGCTTTTTGCTTTTTTTTTTAATTCCGAATTTATTTTCTTTTATCTAAAACCATTTTTATTAATTTTTTTTTTTTTAATAGAACCCTTCTTATTTAAAATTTCAAATAAATTTTAATATTTGTTTTTTTTTTTTTTTGAAAAATAGGCTTATTTCATTAAGTCATCAACTTGAAATTTACGAATAATAAAATTGAGATAAACTCAATATACAAATTAACTTGAAGTGATTGGAGCACAACTTCTAAATCTTTACAGACAAAACGTCTGAAAGACCGTTCATTGTCAAAAGATAGAGAACTCAAGCCTCTTTTTCTAAAGGAAGAAGTACTAAAACTCTACAGACAAAAGTTCGAGAGACTATTTTTCTATTATATAATTTTTCTATACAAACTAAACTAAATAATAAACAACAAAAGAACAACATAACACAATGCAATATAACAATCCAAAAATTAAAAGTCAGTTGTGATGGCACATAGACACTACTCACCACTCTAGAATTGAATACCCACCAATCTGAATAATTTGGAGACCCTAGATCCAAAATGAATCGCGCCTGACGTAAAAGGAACCTTCAGATGACGGGACGCATTGAGGTTGCGCACATCTGAACCCCACGCATTCAATGCACGCACAATTTTGTTCAACAAAAGTTTCGGTCGACAATTAGATTGGTGGACAGGGAGAACGACTGCAAGATGCATGGTGGGTTGAGGGCATCGGACTACCTCATACCTACAACAAGCCAACTAAAATCAAAAAACTTGAAACCCACCATCAATACTGTACAACAATGATGGTCAAGAAAAAAAAAAGAAGAGAAAAAAAATGAGAAATAGAGGAAGGACGGAGCTAGAGCTCCGCTCCCTCGGTGCTTGGAAGAAAAGTCACCAGGCAAGGATGCTTTTCGTGAGAGCGCTGCCATGATTGTCACTGATCAATAGAAGAAACCTTCCGACTTTAAGCCTATTTGAATCTTATATCTAATCTCCCAAAATGGGAGAGGATTTGAGAGGATAAATAGTGACCTCCCATATTTACTTCTCATATTTGTTATATTTTATTGAGAATAGTATTATGATATGAAATAAAGTAGTAGAAAAATTAATAAAGAAATTATATAATAATATTATTTTAATATATAAGAAAAAAATATAAGAAATGGGATATAGGAGCTGGAGATTTTTTGAAAATGAATAAAATTTAAGAAAAAATTATAAGAAGTGAGATTTTAATTAGTTAAAATTTGAGGAAGTTTTAGGAAATGGAATGTGAGTGCTCTAAATCAAAGTATTAGAAAAGCACTACTCACAAATCGGTGGATACAATATCCTCTATATTGTTGATTTGCAAAGGCAAGAACACAAAAGTAAAATTCTTGTAAATAATCTTTATTGCTAAAAAAACACAAATTAAAGAAAGACACAAAATTATTGTTTCTTAATTAATATATTGCAAATTGTAGTATTAAAATCGTTTGAAGAACAACTCATTTTCCTTAAACGAGATATATAGAGTGGAAAGTTTGAGAGCGTCCAAGAGAACAGTAACATTACAGACTAGATCAGTTGGACCATACTATTAATAGGTTCAACTTTGCATTAAGGACTTTTCTTAGCACAGCAACTTGGTCGTGTTTTAAGGCTTCTCTTCTGAATACCATACCATTTCTATGAAAGTTCATTAATTATGGACAACCCCACACGCAATATTTTAAAAGCTTTCTTATAAAAATAACTAAATGATCAATTAATAAATCATATAAAAATGGGCGTATTTTAAAGTCACCCCCATATGAGATCTAACCACATGATCCTTCTTTTTTAATCAAATCACGCGATCTATTACTCAATTCCTTTTGAATTTGATTCTTACACACGTTGTCCTTGTTCGGAGAGGATGTATGCTTGACAGTACTTCAGCTCGAATATTGCACAAGTGGATGTTGCACACTGATACTCTATTCGCTTTCTAGATTACTTCTTCTTCCAATAACTTTGGTTTTTCTTTCCCTTCCTTGCCTCCTCGTTCTTGCCTGCAGGTCAGAGTATTGGTATTAGACTAGTTAAATGCCAATCAAATTCAAATCTTGACTAAATATTATTATCTTCTATTGGAAAGAGCAAAGTGCCAAATCCATGACGCCCAATGAGATTTAGGGGCCGAACATGAATACAATTCCATGTTGACTTTGCTGAGAACTTTCCATTCAAATTTGGCTTTCAGATCAATAAATCCGCACCATGATCTCCCAAACAATCCAAAATCTCCTCCATTTTTGAATCTCCCACCAGACTTCTTAATAAATCAAATCATCATCCCAACCATTTTGAATTTTGCAATCTGGTCTCACTTCTAGGGACGAAGAGATCAGAAATCTCACAACACTATTAAGATCAGAAATCCACGACTGTAGGGCCCTAGGCTAAAATAATCCCGTCAGCAAGTATCCACCGAATTTATGAGCCCGGACGAAACCGTCTCTGATGTTACAAATATGGGTTATATTTCATGTACTTAAATTTTCGTTTTTAATTTACTAAAAATATTTGCAAAAATAAAAATTGCCGTTTTTATCCCCGCTTAACATTTAAGTTTTAACGTCTATACCTTAATTAAAACTTGACTGTTTTTTTGAGATATAAGGTAATATAATATGATTTTTTTTTTTTTTTTTTTGAAAGGAAACTTGTATTAAAAATCCGTCATTACAATGCTTTTCTAAACAAATAAAAGATAAAATCTCTGGTTGCCCATCCTCGAACCAGACCTGCTCAGACTCTAAAGACAAAGCTAATTTTGCCATTAGATGTGCTGTGCTCCATTTACCATTTCGACTAAAATAAGATAAAGACCAAACAGAATGTAAAAGACAAACTATGTTTAACATCATCAATAATCTGGGCCCAGCCACGAATTATTTGGAACAGATCCATTCACAGCATGCATCCACAATGATCTTGGCATCTCCCTCAAACTTCACTTTGTTTTGTCCCAGCTACGCACAGAAACTAGTTGCTCTTTAGTAAAGCTCGTCCCTTAGCAAAAGTTGCGGAGCTTAAAAAACATTTTGGCGCTGCTAAAGCAGCCACTATTTCTCCTCTTCTATCTCTAATGGCAATACCAATTCCCATCCTTGATCTTACTTTCTTTGTCAAACGCAGCATCAATATTTGCATTGAAGAAATCTTCTGGAGGTGCAATCCAACTCTGCATTTGTGATCTATTAGTCTGAATTTGCAGCTAGTTGACACAGCAAAGAGGGTGCCTGGAATTTATTGTTAAAAATAAACTCGTTTCTTCTTCTCCATAGCCAGTAAAAAATAAAAAACAGTAGCTGCTTAATCTCTCTGGTCTTCATTCAACCTGTTCAGCATCTTAGTCCACATGAGTGAAATAAAATCAGGAAAATTTCTTCCCCACTTTTTAACATCACTACTCGAGTCCCCCCAAACATCTCCAGCAGCTGGGCATTCCCACAGAACATGAAGGACTGTTTCTACCTCTTGTAAAGTACATATAGGACAGAGAGAGTTTTATAATATGATTTTAATGATTATATTCTAAGACGAAATTATTAATTAACTCCACAATGCGAACCTTCCCATTATCTTTTGAAGCATATGGCGTGCCAACAGAAAAATACAAAGGAGCAGACACAAATAATCCACACGCAATTCTCAAGAGCCTCCTTAGTTTTACTCCTTTTTTTCTTTATTTGCTTTCTTTCTTTATTTTCTCCTCCATTCCAGAATCCATTGTGAACCTGTTTTACTCGTTTTCTAGGACTCGTTTTCTACTTTTGGAACCATCCCAGTCCTGGGATTTCCATCTCCTTTTCTTCTTCTCCTTCGTTTATAAACTTCTCATAGTCTCTGTCTCTGAGCTCACCATCACAGGTTCTCTGGTATTTTTTTTTTTTTTATAAAAAAACTATTCCCCGGCTCCTGATCTCAAGTATTCTGTGGATCTGAAACGAGGTGCGTCGGATCTTATACTTCTCTCTGAGTTTTTTTTTTATTATTATTATTGTTTTGGTTTCTGTTTTTGTTTTTGTAATTGGGTTTAATCAGCTGTAAATGATTTTGTCTGCGTGAGGGTCTTCTTGTGTGATGGTGTATGAGGTATTTGAACTTTGAAGCCAAAAGGTTCTTTGACCCAGTGGGAAAATTGCAGAAATTTTTTCTCATTTAACCGGGCTTTACTCTGCAGGAATGGGTTTGAAGGGCTCTTCTACCTTGGAGAGATTCTCTAACAACAAAAATAAATAAATAAATAAAAAATTACTTCTCATCAGTTGATGATTTTAAGATAAGTAATAATTTATCAAATGGGCTTGAGATAGTTTTGGAAGGCCTAATGGCTTATGTCTAAACTAAAATATGCTTGAGGAATGACAAACCGGATTAACCTGTTGACTCTAGATTGTTAACAATGGAATGAATTGAGTAGAGTTGGATTACATTTTGATGGTTGCTATGATTAAAATTTTCCAAACTGATATTGTATTCTCGCTCTTTTTCTCTATAAACACGAGTGTCTTGCGCATTCTTGCTTCATATTAAGTAACATTTAAAGTGCAGATTATTGTAAGATAATGGCTTAAATTTGGGCATACAGATGCAAAAGTACAGCGGACTAGATCCAATATAACTTGTTCTTTTTTGCATTTTCTGTTTTGTGTTGCAACTTTCAACCGGTTCAAGTGTTTTAGTTTTTCAAGTCCACATGTGAGTTATTTAATTATTCTTCTCTATTTTCTTGGATAATATTCTCCAATGCTGACTATTTGTTCCTGCCTTTCAGGTCCCCTACTGACAAGTACGGCGAGTAGCGTATAATTTTCACGTATATCTGGACAGTTCTAAACATACATATCATGAGTAATCTCAAACTAGGGGTTGAAGTTGTGAGTGCTCATGACCTCATAGCCAAGGATGGGCAGGGCTTATCTAATACTTTTGTGGAACTCCACTTTGATGGACAAAGAATCCGTACCGCTACTAAAGAAAAAGACCTGAATCCTGTTTGGAACGAACGCTTTTACTTCAATGTTTCTAACCCGAACATCGTATCTAACCTCACCCTTGATGTCTATATCTACAACCTTAATAAAGCCAACAACTCAAAATCCTGCGTTGGTAAGGTTAGTCTCACTGGGACATCATTTGTGCCATATTCTGATGCTGTTGTTGTGCACCACCCTCTTAAAAAACGTAATTTTTTCTCACGCGTAAAAGGGGAGCTTGTTCTGAAAGTCTTCGTCACTGATGATCCTTCTATAAGATCCTCAAATCCACTCCCTGCAATGGAATCCTCTCTGCATACAGGCTTAGATTCAATCGAAAGTCAAGAACCAGTAGAACAGGTTAGATTTCTCCCATACCTATTCTTTGATGAAAGGTCTCGGTCAAGACATACATTCCGCCACCTTCCTAACGCGAGTCCTGCACAACCACTGCAGCATAACATTACCTCGACGGCAACCCAGTCAACTGTAAACTATGGGATTCAAGAGATGAAATCTGAACCAGAGGCCCCAAACGTTTTTCAGATGTACTCGGGTTCATCATCGCAATCAGCTGATTATACAGTTAGAGAGACGAGTCCTCACCTTGGAGGGGGACAAATTGTTCATGGTCGAGTAATACGTGGAGACAGGCCAGCTAGCACATATGATCTTGTTCAACAGATGCGGTACCTTTTTGTACGTGTTGTGAAAGCTCGTGATCTTCCTTCAATGGATCTGACAGGTACCCTTGACCCTTATGTTGAAGTAAAAGTTGGGAACCTCAAAGGATTTACAAAGCACTTTGAGAAAACACAAAACCCTGAGTGGAATGAGGTGTTTGCCTTTGCACTGGAGAATATACAGTCATCTCTTCTGGAAGTTGTAGTAAAGGATAAGGATTTCGTAAAAGATACCTTTGTTGGGCTTCTGTTGTTTGATCTCCATGAAGTGCCTACCCGGGTTCCACCTGATAGTCCTTTGGCTTCAGAATGGTATAGGCTTGAAGATAAGAAAGGGGGGAAGACGAAAGGAGAGCTAATGCTTGCTGTCTGGAATGGCACACAAGCTGATGAGGCTTTTCCTGATTCTTGGGACTCGTATATGTATGATTCCAATGATAGATCTTCAACTTTTGCCTCACATACCCGATCAAAAGTTTACCATTCCCCCAGATTATGGTATGTTCGGCTTTATATAATTGAGGCACAAGACTTGGTTGTATCTGACAAGTCGTCTCGTTTTCCAGATGCATATGTTAAGGTCCAGATTGGTAATCAGCAGTTAAAAACAAAATCAACGGAAGTGCGAGGTCTTAATGCAGTCTGGAAGGAGGAGTTCATGCTTGTTGCTTCTGAGCCTTTTGAAGAATTTCTGGTCCTTTCAATTGAAGATCGAGTTAGTCCCACCAAAGAGGAGACCATTGGGAAGGTTGTCATACCTTTAAATATAATCGAGAGGCGTGCTGATGATCGATTCATCGGAAGCCGGTGGTTCAGCATTGAGAAGTCGATGCCAGCTGCCATGGATGAGGATCACCGAAAGAAAGACAAGTTCACCGGTAAACTACTTCTCAGTGTATGTCTCGATGGAGGTTACCATGTGCTTGATGAGCCTACTGACTACAGTAGTGACCTCCGTCCAACAGCAAAGCAGCTCTGGAAGCCTTCAATTGGTGTTTTGGAACTCGGCATTCTGTATGGTGATGGGCTTCACCCGATGAAAACAAGGGATGGGAAAGGTACGGCGGACACATATTGTGTAGCAAAGTATGGTCACAAATGGGTTCGAACTCGAACAATAATGAACAGTTTGAGTCCAAAATACAATGAACAGTGCACTTGGGAGGTTTACGATCCAGCTACGGTTATTACGGTCGGGGTTTTCGATGACTGCCACAATCGTGGTTCGAATGATCGGAGAGACTTGGAAGTTGGCAAAGTTCGGATTCAAATTTCTACTCTTGAGACTGGCCGAGTTTACACCCATACTCATCCATTAATGCTAGCCCTGCACCCTTCCGGTTTCAAGAAAATGGGTGACTTACATCTGGCAATACGGTTCTCTTGCACGTCAATGATGAACATGACGACGATAGACTCTCGACCTGTTCTGCCGAAGATGCACTACATAAGGCCTCTGAGTGTGATGCAGCAGGACTGGTTGCGTCGCCAGGCAGTAAGCATAGTGGCGGCAAGGCTTGGTCGAGCAGAACCCCCGCTTAAGAGGGAGGTAGTTGAGTACGTGTGTGATGAATTTCATCCCTGATGTTGTTTTACTCAAATTAATTTCATACTTTTTCTTACTACATCTTCAATAATCTCCGCATGTTAAGTTGTGAAAAAATGAATTTCATCCTTTCAATTTCAGTTTAAGTACTTTAATTTTGCCTAGAGTTCATTTTTGTAAGTAAATTTCAGACATCTTTTTCCCCTATTAGCTTTACATATTCTGTTTTTATATAATGTATAAAAAGATTTTATACATATCATTCTACTTTCTCACTTCTTATAATCTACATTAGAATTTAGCAATTGCTTTGAATCTTTGAAAATCTTGTTCCAATGAAATCGGCATGGGGGCTTTTACTATATTTCAACAAAACACATTCTACACTTGAGAGGTAATTTCTTAAAAGGCCCAAATTTTTAACGTCGTAGCCAGAAATTGAACTCGGGTAACCCGCATGATAGGTGTAACACCCCGTACTCGTAGGGGGTCATGAAACTTCATCTGTTTGGTATATTCCATCCTCAAATACAAATAATAATAGGTCTCCGACCATTTTCCAAAATAAAAAAAAAAAATAGTTTTCACGAACCAATCCATATAATAATGTCCACCAAGTCATAAATAAAAAAATATGAATAAATCATAACTGAGAGGGTTCACATTCTCCCAAGAAGCTTAACGATAAAGAATAACTAACGTTTCCACAATTCCAATGAAACTAGAACCCAAAAAAATAAATAAATTAAATTTTGTTTTCTCCCATCTAGTCTATGGCCCTAACAGCTTAAAACTTGATCAAGACTCTACTCTTGGCCCTCTGATGGAACATCCAGATCATCTGAAAAATATATGAGATAAGAGGGGTGAGTTTTTCCACAACTCAGTAAGCAAAGAACCTATACAAGCGTGTAAACATGAGCATTTACCAAGTAATAAAAATACGGAACAAAAACATAATATTGCATAACAGAAACAATGATTTTTTTCAAGATAATTTAAATCATCAAATACTTTGGCATAAACAAACTGAGTATTATCAATATATCAATCGGAACATCTCACAAAGCAAAGACCATGTTTAACCCCCGTGGTAGGGTTGTGCTAATCCCGGTGGCCAAACCAGGCAGAGACAGAGGTGGAACTTTCCCTTATTCGTTCTCGGAGCCCCGAGTGTGCACATAGGAAAGTCCACAATATACCACTTTGTTTCCAAAGTGGGTGCACTCAGAGATAGGAAATTGGTACCAAATCCAAACAGAGCAAATACAGAGCAGAGCAGAGCCAAGAAGAGATAAAGTCAAATACTAACCAGAATACTATGCCAAAGATTTTCAAAATTAATAAAGACACATAAATCCAAACCATTTTTCAGAATAAAGCTTATGTAAATAAAACATAGTCAACACCATCAAGGCATAATTTTTCTCAGATAGACAAACATGTTCTTTTCACATTTCAGAAAAATAACACGACAAAAAGCAGCTCATGTCTACACAATGCATGTCTGAAATATTTTTCCTTCTTTTATATAAGCGTCATGAATAATGCAAACAATCGACTGAGGTTGATTTTTCTCAAGTTTTCATTTCGTAACCAACAAAAAGCACAAATTTTTAAAAGTCAACCTCAATCCCCTTTTGGTATAAAACCGAGCATACGAACCCCGCTTACCTGACTGCTGTAGCGAAGAATCAAAACTTTGAGTCTCAACGCTAAAAGTTTTGTCACCTATACATGAAAAAATTTTCCCTTTATATTAATGACCACTCCAACGGCCTAAAATCATAACCATAAATTAACTACAATGTCTGTCTAAAAATTCACAATTTCCAGCAACCCAATAAATATAGTATCGAAAACGCTCAACGACTATTTTTCTCAAAACCCCAAAATACCATAAAAATGATTTCTTCAATACATACCGTTAGCCCCCAAACCGAGTATTATTATATGCATTTCAACAGCACTTCACAAACTACAAATTTTCGAGACTCAAAATCATGTTCCTTCATCCTGTATCAACCCCCAACACGCTCCAAACAACTCATCGACAGCACCAAAATAACAAAAAGAATTTAGCCAACCAATCCCTTGAACCTCCACCAAAAATCCTTTAAAAATGGATTTGGAAAATAGAGAATATAACTCCATAAATATTTCGGTATACAAAAGTACTCAACCGGGTCTATATACATTTCAATTAAATCAGATTTTTCCTCAATCCACACAAGGTTCCGAAATTATTCACCAAAACCCGAAACCATCACCAACATATACATAAAAATATGATGCAAACCAGCATACGGGCTTCAAATCGGTCTCAAAAAGAAGAAATTCTTACCAGCCAAACGAAAACAACCTGCAGAGAACAGAGGCCAAACGAAGGCAAACCCGCGGAGAACAGAGGTCGAGAATGCTTTCCAGTTTCCTCAAAAATCGACTATAAACAAGGAAAAATTAACCAAGTGTTTTAAGTGATTAAAACACCAAATCCACAACTCATTTGAATAGAAGGAATTCGAAATACACTAGGGGATTAAGAGAAAACTTACCGGCGAGGAACAAACGGTGAACGGAAAACAGGGGAGCTCGGCGCAAGAGAGGACCAGACCCAACTGCAACTGCCGAAAAATGAGAGGGAAAGAAATAAATTTCTGTTGAGCCTCCTAGAAATCAGAAGTGCCGAGGAAATCGTGGGGGAGATGTGCGCTGGAAGTGGTAACCGAACAGAGGAAACCGTCGCCCAGAGGAGAAGGAAAAGAGAAGAAGAAAGGAAAAGAAAGAAAGAAGAAGAGAAAGGGACGGGGGGGGGGGGGGGGGGGGGTTTACTAACCTGGGCGAAACGACGCCGTTTCGTGCTGGGTCTGGGGCCGGGTCACGAGCTGGCTGGGCTGAGGCTGGGCCGGGCCTGACAATAGGCGGGAGTACTTACCACTATACTTCAACTAACTTTGTGTCAATATGTTTCTCTTCAAGATTTCTAAGCTCAAAATTAAATGTTTGGGATTAGTCATCAAAACCAAAATTTAAAATTGAGTTGAGACAGATCAAAATTCCTCACATTTTCTTCCTTTTTTTTTTAAGGAGAAACTCAAACAAAGGAAAAAACTAAGCTTCAATCATAGACCATTGAGTGCTATGAGTGTGTGAATAGATTTCTAAATATTTTCCTTAAAAATCTAGATTTTTAAACAACACCAGCACTAGCATTTAATTGGAAAAAATATTTCTCTAGATCAAAACCATCACTCATTATTTTCATTGTTTCATTTTTTTTTTCTAGACACTTCGTAGCAACATTTTTTTGCATTTCAATGCTTCTTTTTTTTTCTTGGTTTTCTAAGAGGAATCAAATTTATGAATGTGCGTCTACTCATACTTTTACAAATCTACCCTTACCACTAGGTTACTACATCTTTTGGTTCTTTAGAAAGAATCAATTATATGAATGTGCGTCTGCACACTTTCACAAATCTGCCTTTTATCACTAGGTTACCATGAAGGTAATTTTTTTTTTTTTTTTGAATAATGGTTCACTAGAGTTCTTATTAAGTTCAAGGCTGGATATTGCTACGCTGGATTCTCAATTGTGTATGGGTTTAACCAACAATCATCAACTGAAGATATATTTTCCAAAGTTTAAGTGACTATCCAAAAGCAACAAACAATATTAAAAGACTATATTGATCTTTAGATTAGCCCATGTGAACATGATATCTTTTTTTTTTTATGGGGAAACATTGCATTCATAAAGGCAAAGAGCCTTAAGAAAGGATACAATAATATTTATCAATGAAAATTACATTTTCAATGAAAGTTGGGACACTATGCCACCAAAGAAACATGTCTTCAAGAGACCATGCATGTCTTGTCAAAGAGTGAACTACCTCATTAGTTAACTTGTTGCTATGATGAAGACTGCAATGAGAGAATCTTTGCATCAGCTCCTTTATTTCAACAACAATTGAATGGATTGAAGTTGAGGATAAAACTTAACTATCGACTTTGTTGACAAGATTTAAACAATCACTCTCCACAAGGAGGTGCGAAATGCCAAGATTTAAACACAGCTACAATCCTCTCACTAGTGCAGCAGCTTCAACATGTTCTGGTTCTTGAATTAACACCTCAGGACCACTTGCAGCATGATCACATCTCCCTCATGATTTTTTAGGATAATTTCGAGACCAGCCTTAGTTAAGTCAAAGAACAAAGCTCCATCTACATTATGTTTAAATGCAAATTGGGGTGGGGCAGACCATCTATAATTTTGTGGAAGAACACCAAGAGCCATCTTTAGATTTGGAATTGAACCTGTAGTTGGTTTCTTTACCAAAGTAATAGCAATAACTTGTTGTGGCGAGAGAGCAATCTGTTCATGTATCATCTTATTTTTTCGAAACCGAAAGCCCCATGTCATGAGAAGAAAATTTGAAAGGTCATCTTTTGATCCTTAACACATAATATCTGTTATAACCTGCATAAATCCCCTTTGATACGCCTCATCCTTCAATACAGAGAATCTTTGAGCTAGGAACAAATTAATTGAAGGACATTGAAGAACAACATGACATAAATCTTCCATTTGATGATCACAAAAGCAGCACTAGCCATTGATAGAAATCCTTCTTCACTCAAATTTTGTTTTGTAGGCAAGCTCTCTTGACATGCTCTCCAAGCAAATACCTTTACTTTTTGAGGAATTTTCAACCTCCACAAAGCATTCCAAAATTTTTTCTTAACAGCATCATTAGAGGAATTACCTCGATCAAGAGTGAGACAATTTTTAAAGAATCTGTAAGCACTACTAACATAATAAAGACCAGATTTTTCAAGCTACCATAACTAGTAGTCCTATTCTCTAGTATGGCTTGGATTTATTTTAATGATAGTCTCAAAAATTTTTGGATTGAATAGAGCTCTAAACTTAGCCAAATTTCGCCACCACAATTGGGATCAATCAAAGAAGAAACTATACAATCAAGTTGCTTCCTGTAAAGTGTATTTAACTTAGACCCCAACTCTCTTCTCAAGTCTTTCGCATTAGGAATCCAAGTATCATTCAAAATATGGATAAAGTTGCCATTTTCCACTGCCCATCTGCCACCTTGCACTAATAAGTCTTTTGCTTCCCAAATACTATGTCATACATAAGATGGATTTCCACTAAATGAAGCTATCAACACATTCCCATAAGAGAAATATTTGGCAGAATAAACTTTATGGAATAAGTTGTCCTTTTGTTGCAAAAGTCTCCAAACTTGTTTACCAAGCATAGCCATATTGAAATGCTTAAGCTCCTTAAAACCCATGTCCCCAACAGATTTAGCTCTACACAGATTCTTCCAAGATTGCCAATGAATTCTCCTCTCTTCCTTCTTCTGGCCCCACTAATATCTAGTCATCATTCTTTCAATTTCAATACATAATATAGAAGGAAGTTTGAAGCAACTTATAGTATATGAAGGAATAGCTAAAGCCACTGACTTGAGGAGAACTTCTCTTCCTCCTTAAAAGAACATATTTCTTTTCCATCTTTGCAATTTCAACCACACTTTGTCCTTAATTTCATAAAAGGCTTGAGTTTTGGATCTACCAACCATAGGTGGCAAACCAAGATATTTCTCATATTTCTACACCTAAGGAGCATTCCATAAGGCCATAACTGCTTGCTGCATGTCCTGCCTTACATTTGCACTAAAAACCATCGAAGTTTTATCTCTATGCAATTGTTGACTTAAGGCATCTTCATGTATACCCAATAAAGCTTGTAACCAAATGGCAATTACTTCATTTACTTCACAAGAAATCAAACTATCATCAACAAAAAGAATCTGATTCAACTTTGGTGCTCCTCTGCAAATTTGAATACCAGCCACATCTCTATTCCTTTCTGCCTCTTTCAAAAGACTAATCAATCTTTTAGTACACATGAGGAACAGGTAAGGAGAAATGGGATCTCCTTGCCTCAAATCTATTGAAGGGGTTATGTAACCAGTGGGAGAGTCATTGATAAGAACCGAGAAGGAGGGTGTTCTTACACATTTCATCACTAGCTGAATAATCTTCTCATAAAAGCTTAACTTATGCATAACAGCTTAAAAAAAAAAAAGCAACTCAATTCTATCATAAGTTTTGCTCATGTCAAACTTGAGGAACATAAAGCCTTTCTTACATTTCTTCTTCCTTATTAAAAAATGGAGCACTTCATAAGCCACAAGCACATAATCAATAATAAGTCTACCCTTTATAAAGGCTAATTGTGAATCAGAAATCACCATGGGCAGCACTTGCTTGATCCTATTAGCAACAACCTTAGACATCAATTTGTAAAGTACATTACAAAAATTTTCAAGTCTAAAATCCTTTACTCTTTAGGGGTTCTTTGTCTTAGGAACAAGAGTAATAAAGGTGTGGGTTACAGCTTGAGGGAACTCATTGGTGAACATGATATCTATTACTATATATAATGGCTGAATTTTATCGAGAATGGCAGGAGACAAGTTAGTCATTAAAACATTTACGAATTTGGAAATATATAACAAAATGGTGGAAGCTTGCCAAAACTCCATGCGCAATTACTCACGCCTTCATGGTTCATTTTCTTATTTTATGCATTTTGAAGGACGCGCAATATTTAGTATTCTCAGTTTCAAATATTTATTGTTTATTAAAGATATATATATTGGGAAGTCTCACGTAATCAAATCTAAAACAAGTTCAATACCTGGTATATATATTTGGTATATATTAATTTATCCTTTATTACATATATATTTGGTATTTTTTTTTAATAATTATGATAGGGATTATATATAATTTATTATTTAAATCTATAAAATTTAGCATAAATAGTGGTCTACGCATTGCGCAAGATTTAACATAAATAACGGTCTGCACATTCCATGGGTTATAGGCTCGTAACACATAATTTCAACCTTCTATTCCCAAACACATAAAATTGAGAACAAATGCTTTGAAAAAGAAACTTGATGATTAGGAGATAAGAAAAACTCTCTTGCCCCTAACTTAAAATGAAAATTTTTCTCAATGTGCAAAGAGATAGAAAAGCAAGCAAAAAAAATGAGGTATATCACCTGATAGAGGGAAAAGAAACTAGAATATCAGAAAAATAAAAAATAAATCCTGAAAAAATAAAAACAAAGGACAAAATAGAAAAATAAAGAAAGTAAAATTAACCAACAAAAAAAAATAAAAATAAAAAAATAGTAAGAAAACCTGCCACCTGATAAGTAAGCAAGTCAGTGCAAGTGGGTGTATAAGGTGAAGTTCAAAGTTGATGAGAGTGTAGAGACATTTAAGGCAAGGCTTGTAGCAAATGGATATACCCAACAAGAAGAACTAGATTGCCATGAGACCTTCTCACCCATGGCTAAACTTGTCACTGTGAGAACTCTTTTGGCTATGGTAGCAATAAAGGGTTGGGATCTTTACTAATTTGATGTAAACAATACATTTTTGCATGGTGAGTTGAATGAGGAAGTTTATATGGATTTTCCTCCTGGATATTCTGATGATAACAACAACAAAGTATGCAAATTAAACAAGAGTTTGTATGTTTTAAAGCAGGCATCAAGGTAATGATATTCTAAGCTTTCCCACTTCATCATCGAGCAAGGATTCATACAATTCAAAACTGACTACAACTTGTTCACTAGAAGCACCAAGAGATCATTCACATCTATCTTAGTCTATATAGATGACATTATAGCGGCTGGAGATTGCATTGAAGATATTGACTACCTCAAAGCTACTCTACATGAGAAATTTAGAATTAAAGATCTAGGAAAGTTGAAGTTCTTCCTAGGGATTGAAGTGGTCAGGTCTAGAGATAGCATCCATATATGCCAAAGAAAATATAATCTAGACATCTTGAATGACTCGAGAACCATTGGATCAGTACCTGCAAAAATACCTATGGATCAAAAATTAAAGCTAAGCAAGGAAGAAGGAGAGCTGCTCCCAGAACCAGCCATCTATAGAAAGCTTTTTGGTCGATTGCTATAATTCACAATATGTAGTCCTGGTATCTTATATGCAGTGCAATCATTGAGCCAATTCATGGATAACTCTCGAATTCCCCATCTAAATATAGCATACAAGATCCTAAAGTACATCAAAAGAGCTCCTGGGCAAGGCCTATTTTACCCAAGAGACTCGAAATTGCAGCTACATGGGTATTGTGATTCAGATTGGGGAGCTTGTGTGGATAGTAGGAGGTCAATCACAGGATATTGTGTTATGATGGGTGACTCATTAATTTCATGAAAGTCTAAGAAACAATATGTGGTGTCCAAATCTTCCTCAGAGGCAAAATATAGGATCATGGCTAATTTATGCTATGAATTAACATGGCTCTAATACCTATTTAGAGACTTGCAAATTGAACACCCTCGAGCTGCCTACCTATATTGTGATAACAAGTCAGCTTTACACATAGCCACAACTCCGTCTTCCAATTAAAAACAAAACATATAAAGTTAGATTGTCATTTAATTCGAGACAAGATACAAGAAGGGAGTACTGTTACAGAACACATGTCCAGCAAGTCACATATGGCAAATATGTTAACCAGGGCCTTGGATTCACAAAGTCTTTATTCGTGTATGTCCAAGATGGGAGTAGTAGACATCTACTCTCCATATTGCGGGGGGCTGTTAGAGAATGAAGAAATTGGTGAGATAGAAAAGCTGAAGAAAGCCATGTTGCTGAGATGGAAAGAGCGGTAGAAAATCATCCTCACTAGATGACAAGTCAGCAAAAGAAGGAAAGGAATTCAATAGAAGGGAATAAAAGCAAAAATGTGTAAGATGAGGTTTTTGTTTGTATATATGCAGCACCTCCTGCCATGCAGCCCTTTGTTTTCTCTGTAAAAACAATACAATATCTAGTGGACATGTAGATTTTGTAATGTAGTGATATCAATGCATACTATAAACAAAGATGCATTTGTACAGATAACTAGATAGAAAGTATTTTTAATACAAGAATAGAACATTTTCTCTCCAACTCCTCTGGTTTCTTTTTCATGCTTTCGTGTTTCAAACCCTTCAATATACAAGTTCTTTAAGTTCTTACATGGTACTAGAGTTAGGTTATGGAAGACAATAGCTCAACAAGCGAAAACCAACATCCCAACAACCTAAACCAAAACCCTACCCATACTATATTGTTATCCATGATGGCATTGGCTTCATGCTTGTCACCCATAGCTTGGATGCTAGCAACTATTATTCATGGGCTCGATCAAAAAAAAAAAGAATTATGGTATCTAGATCAAACAGAAGATAGACACCAATCTATTTAATGTTTAATATCAAGCAATATGTAGATCAATAACTCAGAAACTTGATTAGCTGTAAAAAGAAGACATGAAGTTAATCAACTCATCTAGCTCTCATTGAATTAAGATATGCAGAAGGCAAATCATTCGTCATTTCTTTGTTATTAGGGGGAAAAAAGATATATGACGAACATATCAATATAATATATGTGTGCGTCTCATTTTATACCTTGTCATATCATATTATGTCATATCATGTCAAACACCCTTATTATTTATATTGTAAATGTGAGGAAAGAATATATGCAAATTAGTGGATAATTCAAATTTCCAAACACTGCACCAGGCCAGTTTAATCGTATGAATGAACATGTTTAGCTAAAGAGGTTTGAGAACATACCATGATGTTATATGATCTTCTCCGATAATGGATGCGTAGTATCCAATTAGGGAATGAGAAAAACTAAAGAAAAATTAAGTAGAAAACAGATAGATCAGGAACCGAGTAATGGTAATGGATCTGGATCAACAAAAAAGAAGAAGAAAGCGAAGAAGATCCCCCTAGATTTGATAGGGGCGTGAGAAATGGGTTGTTTTCAGGAGGAGGATAATTAAAATAGAGGTGGCATGGGGGGGACGAATGATGAGATAATTTTGTGGATAGGAAAATTAATTAAGATTTGGCATTCAATGCATATAATCTTTGTTTAGCTTTTCTTATATGGGATTGAACTATTCATTCCACTACAAACTTTGCATTACATGCTGCCACGTTGTGGTTGAATTTCGCTTTTTCCCAATTTTGGGTCAAGAATTTGATATTTTAAACTCTGGAGGTTTATTTTTTATTTTTGGATTTACAGAGTTGTTGGAATTTTGACCATGTTTTTCTCCCTTTTTAAGATCTCTCAAACCTTGGTTTCCCATATACTTCGCAATTCTGTTCCATTGTTATGGTAGCTAGGTTAGCTTGGTAGTTAGAACCAGTTAGGATTGGTCAGAAATTTTTTATAAAAAATATAAAAAAATAAAAAATAAAAAAAATAAATCTTCCTTTTTTTTGTACCTTTTGATTGGGGTTGGAGGAAAGGACATTTAAATCCATTACAAAACAGATTCCACAAAATGAAAATTAGCTTTTAACTACCTTTATTTTTTTCTGTTTCTTTTTGCTTTCCTAATTATTTGTAATTTTTAATTCAAGCTTTGGTTTTGATTTGGACTTTGAGCTCAAAAGTGCTACCAAAGCCTTGATCCATGGCTATGGATCGGCCTTATTATATATAAACAGATAATGCTATTAATTATAATATTCCTAGCTAACCAATAATAATGCTATTTAAAAGGAAACTTTGGTGGATTTTATGAAATTTGTGATATAATAGTATGTGTTCTGAGTCAGCTTCCATCCCAACCTACCATACTCAATTATATTAATATTAATGAGAATACTTATATAAAATCGAGTGGTTACTTCTGTCTTTTCCGACATATGCTTAAAACATATTTTTCATTATTTATTGAGATTTTTCCACATTTTACAACCATAGAAGGGGACGGTCCCCTCACTTGGCGAGTCATAGATCATCCCCGTCTCTATTCAATGCAAATTGCGCAATTTATATATAAAGAATATATCTATTTGAAAGTCTAGTGTTTATTTGCAAATCAACTACATATCTTATTGGCACTTTGAACATTTTTCTTTTTATAAATGCAAGCGATCAATTTCCTAGTAAGGAAATAATATAACCATTTATGCAATATTTCTATTATAATTTCGACCTATAATCAACCTAAAAGATTTTACATATTCAAAATATCAAACATCTAAAAAAAAAATTTATCATCAAGTTATGTAATGTAAAGATGATGAGTAAAAGAATTTAATTAATTTCATAAAAATAAATAAATAAATAAATAATAAATGGATTGTGTGGTATATGGAATGATGAGTAACAAAACTCAACATCTAATTGATTCATTTATCTCATGACCTGCTTGTTCTTTCGATCTAAACCTCATTGACTTTGCTCAATTAATATTTACCAATTTGTATTTTTAGAAAATTGCTTAAGATTTGTATATAGTATATAGACCATATATACCCTTTATTAATAAAGGGCCTTTAATCATCTGTCGTTAAAGATTTTTTTTTTTTTTTTTTTTTACCTTATGATGAATTTGTACGGTCGTTAAACATAGTCGTAGTCTGAGAGTCCCCCTGCAAGTTGTAAGTAATGCACAAATAATAATAATACAGTTTGAAACTTCTGAAATGTTATCATCACGAAGGTTACACGAAATCCACATATTGGAAAATGGAACCAAAAACTAGATCATCAAAGATTCTGATGTTCCAAGCAATTACATTATTTAGGCTTCCGTAACTTTCCCTTTTCATAATCATTTTCATCTCTTTTTTTCGTTGGTCTAGCTGAGTTCCCATTGAGGAAAAAAAAATCGTGAATTTTTTATATATTTATTAGAGTGATACAAACAGATTTTTTGACAAAGAAATATATATATTTTTTTAAATGTTAAATCTTACTTTCTTTTTGCATTGAACATGACAACAAATTTCTAGTAAAATGTTTAATTGCTGGAAGGGTCCAAATTTATTAAGTGGGAAAGCCTGAATGCGCTGAGTCAATGTTAGAGCCGAATTCTGAGTACTGTGAAGTGTGAAGAGCCCATCCTGACTAGGTGTTGCAGTCTATGCCCTCATCTCTCTTGGCTAAAAAGAAAAATAGGAGTAGATTTGCATAAGTTAGGGGGAGCTCGGAATTCGGATTGAATTCAGATTGATTGGGTCCTGTTTGAATTGGAGGGTGAATTGAAATTATTTTAATATATTTTTATTTTATTATTAATATTTTTTTAAATTTTCTATATAAAATATAAATTTTAATACAATTTTTTTAAAATTTTAATATATTTTTTAAATCTCAATTTAATTTTTTTAAATTTTAAAATAATAATAATATTAAAGAATAAATTAAACTCATTTCATCTCCTAATTTAAATAAAATTTTTAAATATAATTTAATATTTAAATATTATATTATTAAATTATTAAATTGATCTTAATTCAAAATCTTTTTAAAGATAAAACTATAGAATTTATATTTTTTTTAATTTAATATTTTTTTATATGCAGTATTCAATACTTTTTTAACTTTTTTTATAAATATATCTAAATTAATCTTAATATTTAAATATATTTAAACTAATCTTAAATAAACTTTACAAAATTTGTTTTATCATCTCGATTTAATTCTATAATACTATATATATATATATATATAACTCAAACTTAGCATCCAAATAAATCCTTAATAAGCCATTCAACAATTTTCTGTTGGTAACACTTTCGAATCACAAATTAATAAATTATATGGCCCCAATTAATATATGTTACGTATGATTTGACTACTTTTTATACGACGTGGTTGGCACGTTAATTACTTTGTTCGGTCTTTTCAGCTGACTGACGTTGATGTTCTTCTTCGAATATTGTGCTTGCTTTTTTTTTTTTCTAATTCTGAATTTAAATTACACTTACATTAAACTTTTTATAATTAAGAATCCCTTGTTATTTAAGTTTTTAAATAAATTTTAATTTTTTTATAAATTAAAATAAGCTTATTTTATTAAACTAAATAAGACTTATATAAATTAAGACAAACTTAATATTCAAATTAACTAAATATAATTGAGACACAACTTTTAAATCTCTATAAATAAAATATTTAAGAGATTATTCACTATCAAAAAATAGAGAATTCAAATCTCTTCTTTTAAAAGAAGAGAATACTAAAACTCAACGAACAAAAATTTAAAAGACTATTTCTCTTTTATATAATTTTTCTATATAAATGAAACTAAACAATAAACAACAAAATATTATAACGCAACATAACAACCTAAAAAATAAAAGTCGGTTGTGGTGATGTATGGACACCACGTGTCACTCTAAAAAAAAATCGATAGGTCTGAGTAGCTCGGAAATCCTGAATCGAAGATGACCTGCATCTGGCAGAAAGGAGCATCCAGATAATGGAACGTGTTGAGTACACGCACATATGGACCCCGTGCATTCAATCACGCACCGCTCTGTTCGACAAAAACTTTGATCAGCTACTAGATTGGCAAACATGAAAAATGGCGACGAGGGACATGATGGACTGAGGGCATCAGATTACCTCATACTTGCAATAAGCCAACAAAACTAAAAAACTTAAACCCACCATCAATACTATACAACATGGTGCCCGAAAAAAGGAAAAAAAAAAAAGAACAAAATAGGAAATAAAGGAAGTATGGAG
The DNA here is from genome assembly GCA_036898215.1 of Platycarya strobilacea. Lineage (NCBI taxonomy): Eukaryota > Viridiplantae > Streptophyta > Magnoliopsida > Fagales > Juglandaceae > Platycarya > Platycarya strobilacea. The sequence continues at coordinate 9,054,579 of CM072545.1, forward strand.
TCGAAGCTCCGCCCCCATTAGTGCTGGAAAGAATAGAAGGTCATTATGTGAGAGTATTTTTTTCGTGGAAACTCTGTCCTGGTTGTCACTAATTGATGGAAGAAATTTTTTGATTTTAATCCTATTTAAATCTTACATTTGATCTCCCTAAAGGAGAGAGGATTTGAGGAGATGAATAGTGATCTCTTATATTTATTATATTTTATTGAGAATAGTATTATGATATGAAATAAAATAAAATAAAAAAATAATATTACTTTAATAGAAGAGCAAAAATATAAAAAATTGGATATAAGAGTTTGAGATATTTTAAAGATAAGAAAAATTTATAAAAAGTGAGAATTTTAATTAAAATTTAAAAAAATTTTAGGGGATTGTATGTGAGTTCTCAAAATCAAAATACTAGAAAAACTCACAAATCAAATAGATACAATATCCTATATTGTTGATTTGCAAAGGCAAGAACACAAAAGTAAAACTCTTGTAAAAAATCTTTATTGTTAAAAAAATACAAATTAAAGAAAAGACACAAAATTATTCTTTCTTAATTAATATATTGCAAATTGCAGAGTTAAAATCGTTTGAACAAGAACTCATTTTCCCTAAACGGGATATATAGAGTAGATCAAGGGCGGAAGGAGTAGAGTTTGATAGGGTCCAAGAGAACAGTAACATTACAGACTAGATCAGGTACTGTACCATACTATTATAGTCTATAGGTTCAACTTTTCATTCAAGGACTTTTCTTAGCACAGCAACTTGGTCTTGTTTGAAGTATACTGTTCTGAATACCATACGATTTCTATGAAAGTTCATTAATTATGGACAACCCCACACGCAATATTTTAAGAGCTTTCTTATAAAAATAACTAAATCAATTAATAAATCATATTAAAATGGGCGTAATTTTAAGTCGCCCCCATATGAGATCTAACCACATTATCCTTCTTTTTTTAATCAAATCACGTGATCTATTAATGTTTGCGCGGATATTTCTCAATTCCTGTCGAATTTGATTCTTACACACGTTGTCCTTGTTCGTAGAGAATGTATGCTTTGACAGTACTTTAGCTAGAATAATGCACATGTGGATGACGGATGTTGCATATTGGTACAGTGGAAAAAGAGTTGAGTTCCGTTTCAAATTTTGCTCCTTTGTTTTAATTTAATAATTAAAGATATATTATTTAATAATATTATAATTTTTATCTTTTTTTAAAAAATAATTAAAAACATTAAAAAAATAATGTAAAATAAAAATAAAAGAAAATATAATTAATGAAATGCAAAACGGATCCAAATAGCTGGAGCTGTCGCATCCATTGATGCTAAAATCGCTTTTTAGATTACTAATAATTTTGGTTTTCCCTTCCTTGTCTCCTCGTACTCTTTTCTTTTTGTAAGCCTTGTCTCCTCCTACTTTTTTTTTTTTTTTTATTTGTAAGCCTTGTCTCCTCGTACGTGCTTGCATGACAAAGCAGAGTAGTTTATCAACTCTTTAGCGTATTAGTATTACTACGGTAAATGAAAAATCAAAGTCAGTCAAATTCTAATTTTGACTATTTATTTTTTTAAATCAGTTACATTGAATTGGCTAAATCACTTTTAAGTCAAGTTATTACTATGGTAAATGAAAAAATAAAGTCATATTTGATAAATTACTATTTACTAATAAAATATTATTTTTAATAAAATTAAAAAAAGAAACTATTACTATTGTAAGAAAAATATAAAAGAAACTTTTTATAACTCTCAAGAACTGAAATTTTTTTTCGTTTTATATATTTTCTTATGAAATTCATAATAACTAAAATATATATTTATAGGCCTTGAAGTTACTATGGAAGTCACTATGCAAGATTTAAAAATAATAGTGGTTAGGTCATTCACATAATTTTGGTAGTGGGACAGGAAGCGGCAGTCGTCCCTCCAATCGATCATTCATTACACTCCCTATTGAATGACCACCCATAAAAAATCTGTCTCGTTAAAACCTTACCAAGGAAAATCTAGTGGGAAGAAAAATCAATGAGTAAGGAAAAAGAGTACAGTATTCTTATGTACCTCTAAGTGCTTTAAAATTGTCTCATTAAAACCTTGCAAAGAAAAATCTAGTGGGAAAAAACCTTAGCGAAGAAAAAAAAGTATAATTAGCATAAGTCTTTAAGACTTTTACTCCCCCTGAAAATTGCATGTTGATGAATTTTTGAATTTTCGCATTCTAATGTTCTGCACAATTTTCTTGAATGTCGCAGTTGGTAATGCCTTTGTCAGTAAATCTATCAGATTATCACTTGATCGTATCTTTGATATATTCTCCTCTGATTTGAATGATACAAACAACATTATCTTTGTATAAAATTGTTGAGCTATCATTGATTATGAAAGACCAAACTTTTTCTTGAATATATTGAGTCATTAATTTCAGCCAAACACACAATCCACTTGCTTCATGAATTACAATAATTTTTAAGTGATTTGAAGATGTAGAAAATAATATTTGGTTGATAGACTTAATAGAAATCTCAAATCTGCAGTAATACTTAAACTTCCCATGAGAATATGCGTCAGTTTTTCAAGTAATAAACAAACATAATTTCAACATATATAACTAAGTTAAGAATTCAAATATGATTTCAATCTAAATAATATATTAGAGAGAACATAATAATATTTTCATCAAAAATTTTCTTCATCTTATTCGGCGTTATTAGGTAGAACTTGTTTATATACGACGAGAATAACATTGGAAACCATCCATGTATGATAAAAACTGTAAAAGCTTGAGATCTAATATTATCAGTTCGACGGAAAATTAAATCCGTTTGACATTATTGACAAACGATATCTTGAAGAGATTTGAAAGGTTTGGGTTGCTATCTAAATATAACCAATTTTACCATTGGTTTTCTCCAGCAAAAAAATTCACATATTCTTCATAGATCCAGTTGTTATTCATCCAGAACGATATTATGTCTGATATAAATTTGAATGTCTCAGATTTAAACCATGAACCTTTTATACCTCAACCACTCATATTTTCTTTTGAGACTATAAACATCATGATAGGAGCAGAGATATATCTTTATAGTAAAATTGATCCTGAAATTGTTGTAGCATCAAGAACTCTCAGTGCTCAATATGCTGTCTCTCTTACAACCATGTCTTAGAGGTTACTGGCGAGAATGAGTGAGGTTGATCATCTTAAAAATCAAATATCTGAGTTGCATCAAACGTTTGCAACTAAAAATAGAAAAAATAAAAATTTAAGACACGAAAACAAGGAACTGAAGAAATTTGTAAACTGGTATTCTCGTTACCTGAAAACACGAATAGAAGAGTTGGAACGAGAGAGAGTTCAAATACAAAGTTAACAACAGTAGCTAACCGCAGAAGTTCAGCATTTATAAAAAAATAAGGATAGCTGCAATTAATCTCGCTGGCTTTTGAAATTATTCATCCAACATCTTTTGTAATCTTGACTAAGTAAGTTTTGAAGAGATTATGGTTTGTCTTGTTCTTATTTTATTTTCTATAAAAATCATTTTTAGCTTCATTTAGTACGCATAAAATTTTCTTCTCATATCTATAATTGATCTGCATTTGCATTCTTATTATACAAATTCTCAATAGCTCATCAGTTTCATTTCAATATTCCTCAAGATCAATATATGAGGTATCATTCACTTCAGTTATAAGTTGTTCCTACAACTTCTGCTGGTGCCATATTGTAGCAAGCGAATGATCTGACTAGTAAGTCAGATCGTGAAGCCATTTATGAGCTGGTGACTCTTGGCACTCGATACTCTTCCTCTATTGTTGGGTTTTTTGATTGGTTATAATCCAAAAATAATGAGATTGAGGAGCTTAACCAGAAGGTTTCCATACTTCAACGATTCATTCAAGAGTCTAATAGAAAATTAGTATATTTAAAGCAAGAAAATAAGGATTTTAAATCCTTAATTGCCTCTTCATTTTGACTGCCTAATCCTTTAGATAATGATGGCATGTTATTTTATGAAGAGCAAATATATTTTAAAGATGAGGTTAGAAGTCTCAAATTTTTATAACCCATCTAGCATTTGAATAATAAGATCTTTCTATTTCAAATGTATTCTTTAAATATATTGCAATTCTTGTCATCTTTTCAGGAGTTCTAATAAGGTAAATTATTAACATAAACTGTAATAATGGAAAATCTGGGTTCTTATAAAGACACATAGGTATATAGGATTATTTTTAAATCCTTATTTCAATAGATATTCGCTGAATTAATTATACCACATGCATCCGGATCACTTTAACTCATATAAAAATATTTGAAACTTTATAAAGTACATACTCATAAATGTACTTGGATTAAATATTTTAAGCATTATATATTCTTATATATGTCATGATCTAATGACATTTATAAATATGTATTAACCATATACATCAACTGCATATCTAACTCTTTTGTAATAACCAAGTTAATTAAAAATTTGAATGTGATTGCATTATAACCAATAGGCATAACATCCTTTGGTGTTTGGACAACAGGTCCAAATACTTCTCACTTTGCTAGCGAGTTTAATTTAGTTTCAATAGTTGTTTTCCATTTTAGCCAATCATTTCTACGTCGACATTCTTCGACGGCTTCTGGCTCACTTTTTTCATTACTTCTGGTAATATCAAAAGCCATCATATATGAATCAACAATTTTATTTCTATTCATAATTTTTCTAGTACTCATAAAATATATTGAGATCACATTATTTCAGATATCTGTTCTTTTTTAGAGGAAAACATTTCATGAAACACATCTTCAAGAAATTTATACTCTTTAGAAGTTTCATTTTCAGGAGGATTATATTTTATACAGAAAGTATGGTCTCTTCATGAGCATCGATTTCTTTTCTCTTTTGCACTAATAGGTTTTCAACGCTTCAAGCGTATCTTAGACTCATCTATTACTGTTTTAACAACTCGTCTTTCAGGAATTTCAATTCTTACTTAAGCATTAATAGCAGTAATATATGATTTTACAATACCTTGAGTATCTGTAAATACATCCTGTAACTAATTTGTAACTCTTTGCAAATATATAATTTTCTGAACTTCTGGTTCACATTCATTTGTAAGATGATCAAATTTAGACATAGTTTTATTATCCTAAATAATTTCTTATCTTGCTTCATGCACCAATTTTTCATTATTTCAAAACAAACAAAAAAATATTAATAATCTTTTATATAAAAATTTAGTATAAGTGAATCAATTGTTTGGCCGTACAACATGTACGTAACCAATGTTCAGTCATACAACATCTATGACTAATATTTTTATCTTTTTATGAAGAATTATTCTAAAGGCATTTACCATTCTCTGAGTTGAATCACGTCTGGTGATACGTTATATTATTATCCTCTTTAATGTTGTCACTTCTGGGACCAACATTTTTATAATTTTTCTACCACGTCTACGCCTTTGATTCATTTGAAAGAATGTACCGTTCACTTCTGGAAATGGCGTAAATCCAATATCATTAATAGGACGTAATTGGTGATTTATTAACAAAAACTCATTATTTAGCTCAATCACTAGAAGATAAAATAAAAGTTCAGAATATTTGTTGAATTTTCACTTTTCGATATTGCTACTGTAGGAGTAAATTTGAGGTATAAAAATAATATATGTCTTCTTTTAAATATCATCATCAGTGACATTCTCATTGCATAATTTTAATATTGAGTTGATTTTAAAAAGTGTAGAATTATATTCACTACCACTTTTAAAATTTTACAACTTTAGGTGCAATAAGTCATAATGATCTTTTTGGAGGATTACATTTTCTGATACTTATATCTTTCCCTTAAATCATTTCATAAACTAAAATAATTTTTTATCGTGAGATACACAATACGGTCCAGCGGGGATACATGATTTTCTTCTTTAATTCTATCTCCCAAGTTCGTCACATCTAAATAGATCTCATCAAGGATCTTGGATAAATAAATAATTTCAATTTTATAAGATTTGATATTTTCTATATATATGATTCATAAAAATAAATCTATGGATCTAAGGAATATATTCACATAATCATCAAAATAAAATAAGAATTTTATCAAATAATATTTAACAATATTACCTTTTATATTTATCTGGAAAACTACAAATAATATATTGAAAGATTTACTTGAAGTAGAAGACCACTAGCTTCAATATCGGTAGAATTTCATGCTGATAAAGTGTTATAAAACTAAAAAAAAAACTATTACTATTGCAAGAGAAATATAAAAGAAACTTTTTATAATTTTCAAGAACTAAAACTTTTTTTCATTTTATATATTTTCTTATAAATTTCATAATAACTGAAACTTATATTTATAGGTCTTGAAATTATTATGCAAGTTACTATGCAAGTCACTGTACAAAATTTAAAAATAATAGTGGTGGAGTCCTTTACATAATTTTGGTAGTGGGACAGAGGGCGGCAGCCATCCCTCCAATCGATCGTTCATTACATTATTACTTTTTTCACTCACTCCCACGTCTTCTCTCTCTCTTTTCTATCCTTTTTTCTTCTTATTTCTTTACCCCAAAAAAATTATTAAAATATATAATATTATATTATTATTTTAATTTTAGATAGCTTGTTTAATTTAAATTAACGTCTTTAAAATTTTAGCTTTAACCAAAACTATAAAAATTTTAATCAAAATTTATACTTGACAATGATAGAGCCCTCCTAATAGATTTTGTCAAATCTAACCATTTGTAAAATTTGAAGAAAGAAGCTCAAAATACCCTCTAATAGATTTTGTATTTCTTTCTTCATTATACATTATTGTATAGTAGAGAATACTATTCATAATTTTAAAATATTTTAAATTAATTTTTCTCTCTTTTAAGTTTTTTTTATTAAAAAGTTATTAAAAGACGTGAAGATATTATTGATAGGTTGAAACGATATTTAAAATGAATAAAAAATTTTTAAATTATAATATTTAAATAATATAAAAAACAAATAAATTAATGAATGATATATTTTAAAAATTAGTATGTAAAAAATATATATATATTAATAATGTATCTTGAAGATAAAAAAAAGTCATTAAAAATATTAGAGCATAATTATTGGTCTCATCAAACTAATCATCAGAAACAAATTTGATGATTTATGTTAAAAATTACTCCACATTAATCTTATCAAACTATATTTGTTAAATTTTGAGTTACAATAAAAATAGACAAACCCTTTAAATTTGAAGGGATAATATTCATCTTTCATCTTATTTTATCTACACGTTTTTCTCTTTTTATTTCTATTTTCTCTATGGAATAAATGTGTTTCTTATTTTTTTTAATTCTAATTTTATTAAAAATTGTTGAAAATAATAATTTAAGTATCAAATTAAATTATTAATATACATATTAGTATAATTATAAATTATTAAAGAAAATTTGAAAATATTTTTAAAAAATATTATTATATTATTATTTTAATAAATCTAATAATAAATCTAATATAAAGTTATGATGAATATGATATATTTATCTCATCAAATTTATATTTTTTATTAAATTTTGATAATTCTTCTAATAAAATCAATAAAAATACTCTTAGAACATTACTAATACTCATCATTTATGAGCAATACATGGGACATGCCGTTCTACTGATCTCTCTGACTTCATATCTTTTAGAACTGACCACATACGCTCATCTTCTAACTGCACTTGAGTCTTACGCATCGACAAAAATTTTCCTGTATAACATTTTGGATTACGCATCAAATCATACTTGCGTTGATACTTTTCTTATCATTTAATGGGCAAAAAACTTGAAATCAATGCATTATGACTTCACTTCTTAATATATATATATATATATATATATATTTTCAGATACTATTAATTTGGTGTCATGATTTCCGTCATTTTCTTAATTATTATTAATACATGTAGAAAAAAAAAAAAAAGAGGAGGTGGTCCAAAAATTAAGCTTCAAAGCTTGCTTTTGGTGGGCATGGGATCCACACATTGGAATATCCAATATGCTTCTCAAATGCCACGAATTGGACACCACCGGCCACCACTATCCCTGTCACCTTTACATCGTCATTTGTTCCACCTCTCCCTTGTCATTTGAAGCAAAGTTTGGGGCGAAATAAGTCATTTGGCACTCCTTCTGTTCACTTTTTATCCCAGCTTAAATTGCAGTATCTAGCAGACTAGCATCGAGGTGTGATAACGATGTGTCAACCGGTATGGACCCCAGTCCCCCACCTTAGTTTTGGATACATGCAAAAAATTCAAGAATACAAAATAGCGGGGCGATATGCTCCAAAAAAAAAAAAAACTCAATAAATTCAAACTACCATATAAATATAAAATTGAAAAAGAACAATGGATCAAAAATTAAAAAAATTATAAATTAACATAATTTAATATGATTTATTATATTTAAAATTTTTTTATAAATAAATTTAACGTATTATATTAAACTATATTAATATACAAACTTCTATTTATAAGTATTTTTTTGAAAGGATGTATAAGATTTATTAGTAGACGTAACATCTATCTTTATTTTTAGTATTGAATTTTAAATAAGGTTATTCGATAGTCCAATGGATATTTATAAAATATATGTGCTTATCAATTTTTTCAACTTAAAACCTGGAAAAAAAAACAGTTTTGTTATGTGATTGTCTCGTCTTATATCAGAGATTTATTTACAAGTTTCGTAAAAATAACCCGAAGGCCAAAATCATTTCACTTGGATTAAAATTTCTTGGTGGCCTGCTTGGGGAAAAATAAGTCATGGTGGCTTCATTCTCAATCTTTAGAGTGGGTTCATTTTGTTTGTCTTTTCGTCTTATCCGTGTCAGCCACGTGTATAAAATGCTGTCGCCAAAAAGAATGCTTTGACGTTTCCCATGCTTAAAAAATAAGTTTGATAAAATCTTAAAATCAGTTCATATGGCCTTTTCTAAAGACCAGCCCAATAAGAGTGTGACATCTCAGTTTCACCACTTACCTAAATTTCATTCATTATGCACCCAATCACATTCCCTCCCAAATTATTTTTGAGTATTTTTACATAATTTTCTAATTATTATTATTATTATTTTTAATATTTTTAATTTCTTAATATTTTCATTATGAATTTTTTTTAAAATTAATTTAATTTAATTTATTTATTATGTATATATCAAATATTTGATAAAAGATTTTTAAAAAAATGTGATATGTAAAAATTATGTGAACAGTAAAAAATTTGTATAGATTTTTTCTTATATTTCTTGACATACGCAATAGCTAGTGAAAAAAAAAAGGAGGGCTGCGTGACTCAAAGTAGCTGTTGATGAGGGTTTGGTTTTGGTGTTGGATCTAATCCTTCAATGATCCTTTTGAGAGACATTTCGATTTTTTCCTAGAGGTACTAGAAATTTTATTGATGTGTCATGTTACTTATGAAGGCGTGCGTTTGGGCCCGAACATTGAAAATTTTATGATGAATATGGGTGTTCGTGTTGAAATTAACCCTGGCATTATTAATATACCTAGGAGCATGTTTGAAAATGGTTCACCAAGTTTTATGATTCAGTCTTCACTGAGACTTAATCCTCTATTTTTAGATAATGACCTATACCCAATGATGCCATCTTCCAGCATGGAGGGCTTGGAGCGTGGCCGGAGCAGAATGGTTGAGAATAAGGTTGAGAGCAAGGTGAGAAGGAGAATAATGGGTTTCGAAGAAGAACTCAAAGAAGGGTTGAGAACTAGGTTGATGGCAAAGTGAGAAGGGTAAGAGTGGGTTCGGTTTCAATGCAATGGTTTCGGGTGCTCGTGTGATGGTAGTGCATAGTCTCTAAAGGAATGAGTTGATGTGTCAATTTTTAATAGACAAGACTATCTTTCCTAAATATCAGATAGGTTGGTCAGAAACTAGATTTGTCAATGTTGAAAAGTCATTAAAATTTTCAAAGTCTTGAGACTTAGATTATGTTTGGATACTTGAAATATTTAATAATTTTGTCAACTTCATAGTTTATATGCTGAAATCTCACAACTAAATTGTGTGCAAAAAATTAAGAATCTGATAATATATGATCTAATTTTTTAAATAGAAAATTTGAGTTAGAAACCTTCAACTCTTTATATAAAAAAGAAAAAAAACTATGGGAAGAACAGAAGCTATTTGGGAAATGGTTTAGGCTTTGGGAATTGTATATAAATATAAATAGAGTATACACACTGGTTGTGGACTTTTAAAAAGAAGTAATCTTGACATTTTATCTCTTTAGCATTCCTGTTGGCTTATGCATCTGTATATAGAAAGACATATTTGCATAATATGAACCTAAATTTCTTTACATTGAATTATACATCTCTAAAAATTTCATATTTGTATGGTTATGAATAATATTTTTTTAAGTTAGAAGAACCAGTATTTACACTTCAAACATTTTTTTTATTATTTTCTCTCTCTCCTAATCATTAAAATTAATTTTGTGAAAATTTATATTATGATAATTTTGATACATGAAATTTGTATTAAGTTGATGCTATAAAATAGGTGTTAACTGTAAAATATATAAAAATAATAATTTTAAAACTGATTAAAAAATAATAATAATATTATATTATTAACCTCAAATATGCATAAGTCAATAAAAAAAAAATCTTGTTTGAATGACAAAGTAGATCTCTAAAAGAACCAAGTTTGCATATGGATATATATAAACTAATATGAATGCTTTAGAAGAAGTGTTTATGTTACTATTGGCCGTGTACTACATGTATTTATAATTTTATTTATAATTTTATTCATAGAACTCATTTGATATATTTCCTTTTAAAATTTAATTTTTAGATTTTAAATTTAATAATTTTCAACATAAATAACTGATATAGAGAAAAATAATTTATTATGTTTTTTAAGTTCATTTAATTTTTTTTATTCAAATTAAAGTAGAAAAACTTAAAAGAAATTTTGTTCCGACCATGATCCATGGTAGGTCTGTTCATCCGGGTTGGGTTGTACCCACCCCGCTTTAAAATTTTATTTATTTATTAATAATTTTGAATTCTTTTTAAAAAAAAAAATTTAAGGAAATTTTGAATCCAGGTTTGGATTCTCAAATTCGAAATCTGGATGAACACCTTAAACTCTGGAAAAAATCGTTTTCAATTCATACAAATAATTTTAAAAAAAAAAAAAAAGAAAAAAAGAAATCGTTTTCAAATGTCAAATACTACGACTGTAGGGCCCTTGGCTAAAACAATCCCGTCAGCAAATATCTATTGAATTTGTGAGCCGAGCCAAAACCGTTTCTGATGTTACAAATATGGGATATATTTCATTTACTTGTTATAAAACTAAAAAGAAAACTACTACTATTGCAAGAGAAATATAAAAGAAATTCTCTGAAACTTTCTTTCTCTCTCTATTTTCTTATATATTTCATTACAACTGAAGCCCATATTTATAGGCGTTGAAGTTACTATGCAAGTTACTATGCAAGTCACTATGCAAGTTACTATGCAGATTTTAAAATAATAGTGGTGGGGTCATTCACATAATTTTAGTGGTGGGACAGGGGGCGGCTGCCGTCCCTCCACTTACAGAATTCATAACACTCCCCCTTGAATGACCACCCATAAACAATCTGCCTCGTTAAAACCTTGCCAAGGAAAAACCCAGTGGGAAGAAAAACCAATGGCGAAGGAAAAAGAGTACAGTCTTCTTATGTATCCACAAGTGCTTTTAAGATTGCCTCATTAAAACCTTGCAAAGGAAAACCCAATGGGATAAAACCTTAGCGAAGGAAAAAGAGTACAATCAACACAAGTCTTCAGGACTTTTACTCCCCCTGGAAAGTGCATGACGATAGATTTTGAGTCTTCACATTTTAATATTCTGCACAATTTTCTTGAATGTCGCAGTTGGTGATGTATTCGTGAATAAATCTGCCAGATTATCACTTGATCGTATCTTTGATATATTCTCCTTTGATTTGAGTGATACAAGCAGCATTATCTTCGTATAAAATTGTTGAGCTATCAAAATACCACACTTTTCTTGGATATGTTGAGTCATTGATCTCAGCCAAATATACTCTCGACTTGTTTCATGAATTGTAATAATCTCTGAGTGATTTGAAGATGAAAAATAATATCTGGTTGACAAACTTAATAGAAATCTGATACCTGCAGTAATACTTAAACTCCCCCTGATAATATGCATTAGTGTTTCAAGTAATAAGCAAATATAATTTCAGTATATATAACAAGTTAAGAATTCAAACACGATCTCCAACTAAATAATGCATTAGAGAGAGTATGATAATATTTTCATCTAAAATTTTCTCCCCCTCATTCGGCGTTATTAGGAAGAACTTGTTTATATACGGCGGAAATAACATTGGAAACCATCTATGTATGATAAAAGCTGTAAAAGCTTTGAGGTCTAATATTATCGGTTCGGCGGAAAATCAAATCCGCTTGACATTGTGGACAAACGAGATCTTGAAGAGATTTGAAGCCTTCGGGTTGTTGTTTAAATATAACCAATTTTACCATTGGTTTACTCCAGCAAAAAGATTTCGCATTCCTCATAGATTCAGTTGTTGTTCATTCAGAATGATATTATGTCTGATAGAAATTCTAATGTCCCAGATTTGAACCATGAACCTTTTATACCTCAACCACTCATATTTTCTCCTGAGGCTGTCAACACCATGATAGGAGCAGAGATATATCTATCTAGTAAATCTGATCCTGAAATTGTTGCAGCATCAAGAACCTTCAGTGCTCAATATGCTGCCTCTCTTACAACCATGTCTCAGAGGCTATTGGCGAGAACGAGTGAGGTTGATCATCTTAAAACTCAAATATCTGAGTTGCATCAAACGCTTGCAACTAAAGATAGTAAAAATAAAGATTTGAGACAAGAAAACAAGGAGCTGAAGAAACTTGTAGATTGGTATTCTCGTGACCTGAAAACACGAGTAGAAGAGCTGGAACGAGAGAGAGCTCAGATACAAAGTCAACAACAGCAGCTAACGGCAGAGGTTCAACGTTTACAAGAAAATAGGGATAGCTGTAATTAATCTCGCTGGCTTTTGAAATTATGCATCCAGCATATCTTGTAAAGTGAGATTTGAAGAGATGATGCTTTGTCTTGTTCTTATTTCCATTTCTATAAGAACCGTCTTTAGCTTCATTTAGTACGCATCAAATCTTCTTCTCATATCTATAATTCATCTGTATTTGTATTCTTATTCTACAAATTTCCAATGGCTCATCAATTTCCTTTTACTATTTCTCACGATCAACATATGAGGTATCCTTCGCCTCAATTACAAGTTGTTCCTGCATCTTCCGCAGGTGCCATGTTGCAGCAAGCAAATGATCTGGCTAATAAGTCAGATCGTGAAGCTGTTTATGAGCTGGTGACTCTCGGCACCAGATACTCCTCCTCTATTGTCGGATTTTCCAACCGATTACAATCCAAAAATCGTCAGATTGAGGAGCTTAACGAGAAGGTTTCCGTACTTCAACGACTCGTTCAAGAGTCTGACAGAAAAATTATAGACTTAAAGCAAGAGAATAAGGATTTAAAATCCTTACTTGCCTCTTCATTTCGACTGCCCAATCCTTTAGATAAGGATGGTATGTTGCTTTATGAAGAGCAAATGCATTTGAGAGATGAGGCTAGAAGTCTCAAATTCTTGTAACTCATCTATCAATTGAATAATAAGATCTTTCATTTTCAAATGCATTCCTTAAATTTATAGTAACTCTTGTAATCTCTTCAGGAGTTCTAACAAGGTAAATTATCAACGTAAACTGGAATAATGGCAAATCCGGATTCTGATAAACATATGGGCATATAGGATTATTCTTAAATCCTTCTTTCAATAGATACTCGTTGATTCAATTATACTGCATGCGTCCGGATTGCTTTAACCCATATAAAGATCTCTGAAGCTTTATAAAGTACATACTCCTAAATGTACTTGGATTAAATGCTTCAAGTATCGTATATCTTTATATATGTAATGATCTAATGATCCTTATAAATATGCAGGGACCACATTCATTAACTGCATATCTAATCGTTTTGTAATAACCAAATCGATTAAAAATATGAATGTGATTGCATTCATACCAAGGAAATATGTTTCCTCATAACTATTCTCGGGTTTCTGCAGGAAACCTTGTGCGACAAATTATACCGCACAATTTCATTTCGCATTACGCTTTCGTATAAATACTCATTTATATCTGACAGATATTACACCCTTTGGTGTTTGGACAACAGGTCCAAATGCATCTCGCTTCACTAGCGAGTTTAATTCAGTTTTAATAACTGCTTTCCATTTTGGCCAATAATTTCTACGTCGACATTCTTCGACGGATTTTGGCTCACTTTCTTCATTACTTCTGGTAATGTCACGTGTTATCATATATGTTGTCGACAACAGTTTTATTTCTATCCATAAATTTTCCAGTACTCATGAAATGTATTGAGATCTCATTGTTCCTCTCCAGGGGAAAACATTTCATGAAACACCTCTACAGGAGGTTCCTCTTCAGGAGGTTTATACTCTTCAGGAGTTTTCTCTTCAGGAGTTATACTCTTCAGGAGTTACCTCTTCAGGAGTTATACTCTTCAGGAGTTATACTCTTCAGGAGTTACCTCTTCAGGAGGATTAGAAAATACGGTCTCTTCATGAGCACTGATTTTTATTTTTCTTGTGCACCAATAGGTCTTCAACGCTTCAGGTGTATCTTAGACTCATTTATTGCTGTTTTAACAACTCGTCCTTCAGGGACTTCAATTCTTGCTTAAGCATTAACAGCAGTAATATATGATTTTACAACACCTTTAGTGTCAGTAAATACATCATGTAATTGATTTGCAACACTTTGCAGATAAATAATCCTCTGAACTTCTGGTTCACATTTATTTATAAGAGGATCAAATTTAAACAGGACTTTATTATCCCAAGTAATTTCTTGTCGTGCTTCAGGTACCGATATTTCATTATTTCAAAACATGATGAAATATTAATAAACTTATATATAAAAGCTTAGTATAAGTAAATCAAGTGCATGGCCGTACAACAGGTACGTGACTACTGTTTAGTCATATCACATCTATGACAAACATCTTCATTTTTTTTTTTATGAAGAATTATTCTGAGGGCCTTTACCCTTTTCTGAGTTTGATCACTTCTGGTGATACGATATATTTTTTATCATCTTTAGTGTTGTCGCTTTTGGGACCAACACTTCTATAATTTTTCTACCACGTCTACGCCCTTAGTTCCCGTTCACTTATGGGAATTGTGTAAATTCGATATCATTAATAAGACGTAACTGGTGTAACAAAAACTCATTATTTAGCTCAATCACTGGAAGACAAAACAAAAGTTCAGAATATTTGTTGAACTTTCACTCTCGATATTGCTACTGCAGGAGCACATTCGAAGTATGAAAAATAATGTCTTCTTTTATATATCATCATCAGTGACATTTTCACTGCATAATTTTAATATTGAGCTGATTTTAAAGAGTGCAGAATATTCAATACCACTCTTAAAATCTTGCAACTTCAGGTGCAATAAATCATAATGATCTTTTGAGAGGATTACATCTTCTGGTGCTTATATCACTCTCTTAATTCATTTCACACAGTAAGATGATTTTTCATCATGAGATACACAGCACGGTCCTTCAGGGACACATGATTTTCTTCTATGATTGTATCTTTCAAGTTCATCATCATATCCAAATAGATCTCATCAAGGATCCTGGATAAATAACATTTTTCAGAAATGTCAATAGTAATAAATATCAATATTTGACATTATATTACAAAAATAAATCTGTGAATTTAAGAAATATATTCACATTATCATGAGAATAAAAATAAAATTTTATCAAGTAATATTCAGAAATATTACCTTTAATATTTATCTCAAGGACTGCAAATAATATATTGAAAAACTTACTTGAAGTAGAAGACCACTAGCTTCAGTATCGGTAGAACCTCGTGCTGATAACGTGTTATAAAACTAAAAAGAAAACTACTACTATTGCAAGAGAAATATAAAAGAAATTCTCTGAAACTTTCTTTCTCTCTCTATTTTCTTATATATTTCATTACAACTGAAGCCCATATTTATAGGCGTTGAAGTTACTATGCAAGTTACTATGCAAGTCACTATGCAAGTTACTATGCAGATTTTAAAATAATAGTGGTGGGGTCATTCACATAATTTTAGTGGTGGGACAGGGGGCGGCTGCCGTCCCTCCACTTACAGAATTCATAACATTACTTAAGTTTTCGTTTTTTATTTGCTAAAAATATTTTCAAAAATAAAAATTGCTGTTTTTATCCCCCACTTAGTATTTAAATTATAACGTATCTACCTCAATTAAAACTTGACTGTTTTTTTGAGATAAAAGGAAATATAATAGGATTTTAATGATTATATTCTAAGGCAAAATTATTAATTAACCCCACTTTGGTGGTGGGTAACTTCACCTGATTTCATATTTAATGGTAAAAAAATCTTAATTTTTTCCCACACGTGACTTCTATATCTTCAATTAGTGTGATTAAATCTTTTCAAATTCGATCTGTTCATCATAGTTTGTGCCTGATCCGGATGAATATGCTTAAGTGTGACAAAAGATAGATAAAAAATCATATAAAAAAACCATAATTCTCAAGATTTTCATTAGAGGGGTGTGAGTATATTAAAATTTTAATATTTTTTCTCTAGACTTGATATTTTTATAATTTTTTCCTTGATTAATATATATATATATATTTTTAAAAACGATATATACCATCGTAAAATACAAATCTTGCAAATTCTCTTTTAAAAAAAGTGCATACATCTGAGATTTATATAAAAAAAATTAATTTGTTTAATAATGCCCTTATTTTTTTTCAAATAGGATATGCTAAGACAACACAATCTAGAGCTATATATATTATATAGCGTTAATTTAATTAAAATCAATGAACCATTTTTATATTGAATTATAGAAGACAAACTCGTGATCAATCATAAAAAGGAGAATATTTATGGCTATCTTCGACCTAATAAGCACATGGTTCAGACATTAAATAATTAAGGAAAAAGACAGCAACTTAACATGTATATATAATATATCTGATTTGGGAAGCTTTTCACAAATTTTTTTATAATTATTTCTCCATATATTCCAAACATAAACACCTCTTGATCTGTTCTAGACACATTCTCATGGCTCAAAGTTTTATTTTACATCTCATCATTTGTCTCCATCTTTATAATAAGAAGATAAAAATTAGAATAATTTTCATATAAGCTAAAAAAATAAACACATTTCAAACCATTTTTGTCCAAATAAACTATTTATTCCATCTCTCTACTTTTAACAAATATAATACATTATTATTATTATTATTATTATTTATTTATTTATTTATTTTAAATCTGATAATTTTTCTTTATCAATCTATGTCCTCGTATCTCCAGCCTCGAAAAAAACAGGGAGCCTGGACAAGTTGTAGAGATGTTACCGAAACGGTAGACCCGTGTAAACTGTAAAGCCACGTGGGCGCGCTTGACTCTGGAAGAGAGTTTTGAGTTGTCCCCAATACGTACGTTCCCATTATCTTTTGAAGCATATGGCGTGCCAACAGAAAAATACATAGGAGCAGGCAAATAATCCACACGCAATTCTCAAGAGCCTACGTTTTACTCCCTTTTATCTTTCTTTCTTTTTCTCTATTCTCCATCCCATTAATAAACCTGTCGTACTCGTTTTCAAGGACTCGTTTTCTCCTTTTGGAACCATCTCAGAACCAATCCCGGGCTTTCCATCTGCTTTTCTTCTTCTCCGTTTATAAACTTCGCAAAGTCTCTGTCTCTGAGCTCACCATCGCAGGTTCTCTATTTTTATTTATTTTTTTAAAAATTATTCCTCGGCTCCTGATCTCAAGTATTCTGTGGCTCTGAAACGAGGTGCGTCGGATCGTCTTCTTCTTCTTCTTCTTCTTCTTTCTGAGCATTTTTTTATTTTTTTATTATTTTGGTTTTTTGTTTTTGTATTTGGGTTTAATCAGCTGTAAATGATTTTGTCTGCGTTAGGGTGTTCTTGTGTGATGGTGGATTAGGTATTTGAAGCTAAAAGGTTCTTTGACCCAGTGGGAAAATTTCTAAAATTTTCTTTTTGGGGATAACAATTTTTGCACAAGTTTGCTTTAGTGTCTGGCTTTTAAGTAGTTCCCGAAACTTTTTAGAGTAACTGGGTGGAAAACTGGTTTGTTTTATCTCTTCGTTCTGGGAAAAAAGTCTACTTTTCCAGAAAATTATTTTCTCTAGTTTTCTATACATTTTTGGAGGATCAGATTAATAAGAGAGACTCGGATCTTTTATGTGTTTTTATTTTATTTTTATTTTTTTTATGTACTGTCCCGATTAAAAGTTAGATAATTGATTTTTGAAGATTCCGCATATCATGCCCTCTTTTACGGTAAATGGCCACTGAAACGGCTCGGGAATTTCCTGGTGTGATTCTTATTTCAAAAAGTCAAGGACTTTTCGTTGTTTGTTCCTTCCTCTTTTCTTTACGCTCATTTATTCTATTGTAATTCTTAGTTTCATTAGAAAGCTAAAAAGCGATGTAGCTTTTATGTGAGAATCTGCTGCTGAAAAGATGCATCAATTTTCTTTCCCTCCTTATCTTTTGTTTGGAAGCCAATGAAAATTTGGGGTTATTTTCTCATTTTTATTGATTCTTTCTTACTTTTTGTAGGAGTTTCATGATATCTATTATTGTTTTGCTCACTGATATATGTGAGATGTTTAAAAAGAACATGGTGTCTGATTTTTAAATAAAAGATTAAAATATGATGACCTGAAACTTATTTCAATTAAACCAATTAATTGAAAAGGGGGCTGTGGTGCATAATTTAGTGATAGAAGTTAGTATCTTTGTCAAGGAGCCTCGACTTCTATTTTCTTTGTAGGAGTTACTATCTTTACTTTAAGCTGGATGCACTGTGTCATGGGTAGATAATTGGGGAATCAATCAAAAGAGATTGCATGTTAGATTGATTAGATAATTGACTTTAGTGTTTTCCATCAGCCTAGGTTTTTCCATCAGCCAAGTGTCTTGTGCATTCTTGCTTCATATTAAGTAACATTGAAAGTGCAGATTATTGTAAGAGATTGACTTGAATTTGGGCATACGGTTGCAAAAGTACAGCGGACTAGATCCAATATAAATTGTTCTTTTTTGCATTTGCTGTTTTGTGTGTTGCAACTTTCAACCGGTTCAAGTGTTTTAAGTTTTTCAAGTCCATGTGTGAATTGTTTAATTATGCTTCTCAGTTTTGTTGGTTAATATTCTTCAATGCTGACTTTTTGGTCCTGCCTTTCAGGTGCCATACTGACAAGTCCCGTGAGTAGCTTCTTATAATATTCACTTATCTCTTGCCAGTTCTAAACATACATATCATGAGTAATCTCAAACTAGGGGTTGAAGTTGTTAGTGCTCATGACCTTATGGCCAAAGATGGGCAGGGCTCATCTAATACTTTTGTGGAACTCCACTTTGATGGACAAAAATTTCGTACCACGACTAAAGAAAAAGACCTGAATCCTGTTTGGAACGAATGCTTTTACTTCAATGTCTCTGATCCGAACATCCTATCTAACCTCACCCTTGATGTCTATATCTATAACCTTAATAAAGCCAACTCAAAATCCTGCATTGGTAAGGTTAGTCTCACTGGGACATCATTTGTGCCATATTCTGATGCTGTTGTTTTGCACTACCCTCTTGAAAAAAGTAATTTTTTCTCACGCGTAAAAGGGGAGCTTGGTCTGAAAGTCTTTGTCACTGATGATCCTTCTATAAGATCCTCAAATCCACTCCCTGCAGTGGAATCCTCTCTGCATACAGGCTCAGATTCAATCCAAAGTCAAGAACCAGTAGAACAGGTTAAAAGATTTCTCCCAAACCTTTTCTCTAATGAAAGGTCTCGGTCAAGACACACATTCCGCCACCTCCCAAACGCGAATCCTGCACAACCAGTGCAGCATAACACTCCCTCGATGGCAACCCAGTCAACTGTAAACTATGGGATGCAAGAGATGAAATCTGAACCACAGGCGCCAAAAGTTTTTCAGATGTACTCGGGTTCATCATCGCAGTCAGCTGATTATACAGTTAGAGAGACGAGTCCTCACCTTGGAGGGGGACAAATTGTTCATGGTCGAGTAATACGTGGAGACAGGCCAGCTAGCACATATGATCTTGTTGAACAGATGGGGTACCTTTTTGTACGTGTTGTGAAAGCGCGTGATCTTCCTTCCAAAGATCTGACAGGTAGCCTTGACCCTTTTGTTGAAGTAAAAGTTGGGAACTTTAAAGGAATTACAAAGCACCTTGAGAAGAACCAAACCCCTGAGTGGAATGAGGTGTTTGCCTTTGCAAGGGACAATGTACAGTCATCTTTTCTAGAAGTTGTAGTAAAGGATAAGGATATGCTAAAAGATGACTTTGTTGGGCTTCTGCGTTTTGATCTCCTTGAAGTGCCTACACGGGTTCCGCCTGACAGTCCTTTGGCTCCAGAATGGTATAGGCTTGCAGAAAAAAATGGGGATAAGAAGAAAGGAGGAGAGCTAATGCTTGCTGTCTGGAATGGCACACAAGCTGATGAAGCTTTTCCTGATGCTTGGCACTCGGATACATATACTTATAATGATAGCCCTTCAACTATCGCCTCACATACCCGTGCAAAAGTTTACCATTCACCCAGATTATGGTATGTTCGTCTTTATATAATTGAGGCACAAGACTTGGTTGTATCTGACAAGTCTCGTTTTCCGGATGCTTATGTTAAGGTTCAGATTGGTAACCAGCAGTTAAAAACCAAACCAACGCAAGTGCGAGGTCTTAATGCAGTCTGGAAGGAGGAGTTCATGCTTGTTGCTTCTGAGCCTTTTGAAGAATTTCTGGTCCTTTCAATTGAAGATCGAGTTAGTCCTACCAAAGAGGAGACCATTGGGAAGGTTGTTATACCTTTACATACAGTCGAGAAGCGTGCTGATGATCGATTCATCCGAAGCCGGTGGTTCAGCATTGAGAAGTCCATGTCAGCTGCCATGGATGGGGATCAGGGAAAGAAAGAGAAGTTCTCTAGTAAACTACATCTCAGTGTATGTCTCGATGGAGGTTACCATGTGCTTGACGAGCCTACTCACTACAGTAGTGACCTCCGTCCTACAGCAAAGCAGCTCTGGAAGCCTTCAATTGGTGTCTTGGAACTAGGCATTCTGAATGCCGATGGGCTCCACCCGATGAAAACAAGGGAAGAGAAAGGCACAGCGGACACATATTGTGTAGCAAAGTATGGTCACAAATGGGTTCGAACTCGAACAATAATGAACAGCTTGAGTCCAAAGTACAATGAACAGTACACCTGGGAGGTTTATGATCCAGCAACGGTTATTACAGTCGGGGTTTTTGATGACAGCCACATTGGTGGTTCAAATGATCACAGAGACGTAAAAGTTGGCAAAGTTCGTATTCGAATTTCTACTCTTGAGACTGGCCGAGTTTACACCCACGCATATCCATTGCTAGTCCTGCACCCTTCCGGTGTCAAAAAAATGGGTGAATTACATCTGGCAATACGGTTCTCTTGCACGTCAATAATGAACATGATGATGATTTACTCTCGACCTGTTCTGCCGAAGATGCACTACATAAGGCCTCTGAGTGTGATGCAGCAGGACTGGTTGCGTCACCAGGCTGTGAGCATAGTGGCAGCAAGGCTTGGTCGAGCAGAACCCCCGCTTAGGAGGGAGGTGGTTGATTACATGTCTGATGCACACTCTCATCTTTGGAGCATGAGGCGTAGCAAGGCAAACTTTTTTCGGGTGATGTCGGTTTTCTCAGGATTACTGGCGGTTGCAAAGTGGTTCGGGGATGTTTGCATGTGGAAGAACCCGATAACAGCAGTACTAGTACATGTTCTCTTTGTCATGCTTGTGTGTTTTCCAGAGCTGATTCTACCAACGGTTTTTCTGTACTTGGTCGTGATAGGAATTTGGAATTTGAGGTTCCGCCCAAAAGCTCCTCCTCATATGAATACAAAAATCTCTTATGCGGATTCAGCACATCCTGATGAGCTTGATGAAGAATTCGATCCATTTCCAACACAACGGGGTCATGAAATAGTTCGAGCAAGATATGATCGGTTAAGGATAGTGGCTGGGAAAATTCAGAATGTTGTGGGGGACATGGCTTCCCAGCTTGAGCGAGTCCAGGCACTGCTAAGCTGGCGGGATGTTCGTGCCACCATTATCTTTGTGATAGCCTGTTTTGTGTCTGCCATTGTATTGTATGTGACTCCTTTCCAGGTGATTGTTCTTCTGGCCGGGTTTTATATCATGAGACACCCCAGGTTCCGGCGTAGGACCCCAGCAGCAGCACTTAATTTCTTCCGCCGGCTGCCAGCCAGGACAGATATCATGTTGTAGGTTTGATTTTGTATCAAAATATTTTCCTTTTAGCGTGTAAGAGTTTTGGATGTGTTTTGCAGTGATTGTAAATGTTTTGTCCATCTCTTGTTTCTGTTGCTTATGTTTTCCTGTCATGTAAGTTGATACCAATCTTTTTGAATGCAAGCTATAATATCCATTGTAGTTTTGTATGAATTGCTGTTTATTTCTGAGTTTGAAAAACTTCTTGGTCAGAATGTCTTTTTAGATTATAATTCCTAGAGGTTGGCCCATGTTATGAGGGCGTTGGTTTTGGGGTTTGCTTGAGGTTATAATTTTTGGGAGCAAACAATTTCTATGGTTCTTGTTTTCATTGATTTTTAAATTGATTATTCACTTGATTCATGTGATATAGGCGCATTACTTGGTTCTAAGACTCTAACCAGACAAAATACATGTTGCGTTGTCTCCAAATTTTCTCCAAATATCTTCACTAGAGATATGATTTGATTCTATTGTTACATTGGCAAACTCGACTGATCATAAGCTAATTCTAATTTTCATTTCAACTCATTTTAAAATTCATTTCAACTCATTTTCATTTCATCACGACGTTTATATAATTTTTTTTTATATAAAACATAAATTCTTATACATATTTTTTAAATTTCAATATACTTTTTTTCAAATCTCAAAATAATAATAATATTAAAAAATAAATTAAACTCATCTCATTTTCGAATCCAAACGGGAGCTAAATATTAAACTCCTGATGAGGACAAATTTGGTGATTTAAACATAGAATACCAACAGATTCATGGCAATTAGACATCAATGGTGGACAGAATTTACAGCACTCATAATGGAAGATATCTACAATTGGTCTCTTTGAATGCCATCTGAAGCACAAATGCCACTACGAACATCAACCCCCATAGGTTTTAGACTAGAAAGAGCTTCACAGACGTTCTCAGGGTTGATCCCTCAGATTCATGCCGGGAGCCAGCCACGTTTGGTTTTCATCATTGGTAGCTTAAACCGGGCCCAATTTAAACCTTTACCACTTCAGGCATTTGTCACAATCAAGCAAAACAAACCAGGTTTATTTTATAGTTTTGCACAGAAACAAAAGATCTTAAATTCATTTGCCTATTTTAACTTGCTGAGAAATAGACATGCAGTAAGTAGAGGGTCAGAACAGAGCATAAGGATCTCTTTGGCTGGCATGTGATAGTAACTATTCGATTTAAGAAGAAGATTTAAGCTTTGTTTGTTTTCACAACTATTTTTATTTCATCTCATTAATTATTAAAATTTTTCTTAAATTTTGACAAAATAAAATAGATAACTCAAACATTTTCAAAATTTAAAATAAAAATAATATTAAAAAAAATTCTAATAGTATTATATTCAACTTTTAATTTTAATTTTAACTCATCTCATTTGTGAAAACAAATGAAATTAGATTATACACCCTAGACAACCTTTTGTTTCTAATTAGGTTAACTCTAAATAGGGCTGCTAACGATCTGAATCGAGTTGAATTCGAGCAAAGGGTCAAAAGCACGTTTAGCATATTTCACTGCTCGAACTCAATTTGAGCTCGAAAATCTTTAGAAATTTTTGATCAAGCTTGATTTGTTTAACATTTAATCTAATCGAACTTGACTTGAACTCTGAGTATAAAAAATACTCGAGTTGATACAATCGACTCGAGCTCAATTAAATCTGATACATAATTTTTTTTTCTTTGTTGAAGCACAAATGAGATTAGTTCTCTCAATCAATTTGAATTAAAATTAGAATTGTTTACTCTTTATAAACATTTGACTTAATAATTCTTTTGTGAACTTAATACATTATTATTGTAAAGTATATAACAAAATATGTTACTTATACTTAATAATATATAGTAACAAAATATCAAAATTAATAAATATAACCCATAAAATATATAGAATAAAAGATTATATGTAAGAAATGAAAAATATCTGTAAGAGTGTGTATATATATATCTATATAGAAATATTACGAGTATTGTGACAAATTCAAAACGAGTGGAATCGAGTTTATACGAATGAAAAATTCTATGTGCAACCATTTTTGTGTACCCTTTTGTGCACTCCACCAATATGATTGGTTGTATCAATTTTTTAAAATATAAAAAGCAATCATATGAGTGGAGTGCGCAAAGAATGTACAAAAATGACTGTACGTAACAGTACTCTATACGAATATTGTTTACGAGCCTAAATCGAGATTATACGAATTTTGCTCGTTTAATATTCGAACCAATATTGGTATTCACGAACAATTCATTTATTAAATCAACCGGATCCGAGTCGAATTTATACGAATCGAGATCAAATTGTTCATGAGCGATTCTGTTCATTTGCAGCTCTAACTCCTTATATGCAGAAGGTGTCCCAATTTTCAGCATCAAAGTAGCCAGTTGTAGAAACATGCATGTCTTTTGGCCGGTTAAAAAATTGTATCAAAAAGCATGATTTATGGAAAAAATAATTGCGTGATATTATTCAGTTGCCTACACCAATGCCACAAGATATTAACCAGCGCCCATCTATTAATGCACAAACAAACATATGAAACATAATAATCAAACCAGCTAAAGAGAAAATATTTTGTACCTGCCACCCTTTTCACCATCCACAAGAATCCAATCAACCAGGGAGCCGCCTTCATCAGAAATTTGGTTTAGAAGGTTTCCATCTTCATTTGCTTGAAGAACATATATTAGTCATTTCTCTTGCAATATAACTGGAAAGGAAAATTCTATACACCACACAACCATCTCATTTCAATCCAAATATATAAGATGTGGTATATTTATTACTATTAGATGATCTTTTAATAGATGATTATTTATCATCTAATAGTAATAAATGTGTCATATCTTACGTAATGGAATGAAAGTGAGGTAGTAGTTTGGTGTATATCATTACTCAATTGGAAAAGCCTCTCTGAGGACCATTTCCGAGAAGCTGCATCACCTCAAATCAATGCCATACTAACTATCTCGTTATACTCTATGAAACGTAATGAGGATAGGCAAATATGTACCTACACAAGTTCAAGGTTCGATGCATTAGAAGCTCTTAATATCGCGTCTGCATCATCATATCCATCCACAAATACTCCAACAGCCTCTGCCCCATACTCCCTTGCAACTTTTGAAATTTCCTTTGCTTCCCAAAGTGAAACAGAACGTTTTGAATTGGGCCATATGATCATCCCAATAAAATCAGCACAGCTTCTGCAGCCATTGCAGCATCTTTAGCTGATTTAATGCCCGCACATTTTAACCACAGGCCTATTCTTTTCAGGTTCCTCAGGATTGAAGGAGACTGGCAAACTTGCAAGTAAACTTATTCTGTGGAGATGACCTAATTTTGAAAAGTGTAGTATTCCCCGTTTTATTCCTGCCAGTATAGTTAGTGACTCAAATCAGTCATTATATTAAATAATAAGTAAAATAATTTAAATACAATAGATCAAACGTACAATAGGAGATGCCAAAATACAGGTATTTGTACGTATAACATTTCTTTTTCCTCAAAATTGACCATGAGAAAGAATTATCCATATAATCACTGTTTCATTTCTAAATTAAATGGGTTGATGGTTTTCCCTCGAAAGTCGAAGATAAAGCTGAAAACACAACTTGGGCCACCCACAGGTGGGCTCTAGATAGCCGGCCTGGGGATGGCCTAAGTTGGACTATCCATGGGCCTATCGAGGAATCTAATGAAACTGCACGTACATGAGACAATTTGGACCTCGTATGCATGGTTTACGCATAAAAGATGAGATGAAAACAAACTAAGCCCAAAGTTTAAAAAGATATTAGGGTAGCGCATGACAAATGTACCATAAAAACTAACAATTTGCATTACCAAAAGGCTTGCTATCACTGGAAATGTTAAAATTTGAGATGAAGAATAACATTATTCTTGTCCTAATTAAACATGTTTGTATCCTTTATTTTTCAGCAAGTATTAGAATTTGTTTGGAATATCCATTGGTCTGTAAACAGTGTCAGACAACCAAGTCAAATCTGATAAAGCATACAAAAAGGCTTGTTATAGTTCGCCAATAAATATATACACCAGCCTTGCTCTTTGTATCTTCTAATGAGTGTCCTTTTTGCATCTATACCGGATTAACTAATTTATTATATATATAATTCAACCTGACCAATCTGTGTGTATATATAATATGATCTATTGGCAAGAAATCAAATGAATTTATAAAAGACAATAATAATATTGGATTCGATTTGTCCAGAATCTGAAAAAAACACAGAAAACAGTGGTGTATTCTTTTTGGCATACATTACGCATGATGGTGATGCCAATGGAGGAGTAATTTGTCGTCATGTTTAGTTCACAGCTGGATTGATGGGTATAAAATGTCTAGACAGGTACAAAATTCTTACGTTTTAACCAAAGGTGAGATTGATCTTTTAAGGAGTGTATAATGAGACATCGATCAAAATGCAAAGTCGGATATTGTTGGAGTTGAAGGAAAATAGGAACAAAATGTGAAAAGATGTAGCCTAGAAACAGAGAAAAAATCTGGGAAAACAGAGAGCATTTATCTCTTATTTCATTCTAAAAAAAAACTGATTACACAGGTACATGATAAGTCCAGACACTTGTGACTCTTCTGCTTACATTACATTGTAATCAAACAAACATTAACTCAAACATTTACTTGAAACACAGCAGATAATAAATATTGTATTTAATCAAGATAAGCACATTAATTTCAATACTCCTCCTTAATGTGTTTATCGGCAACTCCCAGCATGGTTTTCAACATTTGATATCTGGCTCTTGGCAGGGATTTAGTGAAGATGTTCGCAAGCTGTTCTTCAGTGTTGCAGTGCTTCAATTGAATCTCTCCACTATGTTCAACTTCTCTTAGGTAGTGATACTTTATTGCAATAGGCTTGGTACTGTTATGAAAAACAAGATTCTTGACAATGGTAATTGCAGACTTATTATCATAGTAGATTTCAACTGATTTCAGCTGCTTCTCTCTCATGTCTCTCAAAATTATTGTAAGCCAAATAGTTTGATTTGCAGCACCTGCCGCTGCAATATATGTGACGTCCCCAAATTTTTCCTAAAATAAACATGGGAATCGAGGCATCGGGATACTGATAACACGTGTCACGCACCCCCAACGTCAAGTGCTAAGTGTGTGAACACGTGACATACAAAAATAAAAACAGCGGATAAATTAAGTCGATAACTAAGTACCAGAATTTTTAGAGTTATTTTACAAACCAGTTTAACATAAATTCTCTAATAGAAGATTTAATACAGTCATCCGAAAGATAAATTATAAAAATACATATTTATAAAAATAGAAAAATACTTCCCAATATAACAAATTATAAATAAATGTTCCAACAATGAAGTTGCCTCCTTAGGTTTAGCCTTCTCGACATCTGCATCTAAAATCTACGACGCTAAGATGGCATCGCAGGTAAGTACAACCAAACCAAACCACAAGATATAAAATATACTCATGCAACAACAAATAACATCACTCATGAACATGATACCGTATGTATAAAACTTAAAATCATCTTCTTCAAAATAAATAAAATAACCACACACGCTAAAATCTCATTTTAATTACAATAAAACTCTAATAAAAACTATCTATCATTTTCCAGAAAATAATAATATCTGTAAATCCAATCATACCGGACGTTACGTATCGCCGTCCCCGATATGACATACACACATCACCAATCATAATGGGGGTTACGTATCGCCGTCTCCATTATGATTTCCACACTCATTTCATACCGGGCGTTACGTATTGCCGTCTCCGATATGAAATACACACCCAATGACCATAATGGGTGTTATGTATCGCCGTCTCCATTATGTTATCCACACACTATCAATCATAATGGGCGTTACGTATCGCCGTCCTCATTATAACTTACACACACAATGACCATAATGGACGTTACGTATCGTCGTCCCCATTATGTCATTCACATCCATTGATCATAATGGACGTTACGTATTGCCGTCCCCGCTATGACTCAGTCAAAACCATTAAAATCCATAAACTCAATAAAAATCTAGTTTCCATTTCCAATACATGAATATGCGTGTAAATATACAATGCAGACGACCATGCATCAAATAGCCAACAATTAATAAATTCCAACAATAACCAAACACAAAATCCGTTGATGCCAAAAATATATTTAAATTTTAAAGTTCGTTTGGAAAGTACTTACAGCAGGTAAAAACGTAAATTCTTGAGCAAACGTTAATCTGCGGCGCTCGTAGCGGTCACTTGTACGTCAGGCTAAAGTGCTCGGTTTGACACCAAAATTTAGGGAAATACTCAATGGAAGGTGGGGAATCTCATGGAGGTGGTGGTGTGGCGGCACAACCACCGGAAGGTGGCAGATTGGGCTCAAAATGGGTCGAAACCCATTTTTGGGTGTGGGGTCATCCAGGGAAGGTGGGGCCACGTTCCCTTGAGCTAGGGGGGTGGTCGGTTGAGGTAGGGGAGTGATTTGGTGGAGGCGGTGAGGCTAACGGTAGCCAGACGGTGGCGCTGGGTTGCTTAACCCTTGGGTTTTAAAACCCATTTCGTGGGTTGCTTGTGTGGAAGAAATGAGGACCTGCCAAGGGTGGTTTTGTTGGCCGGAGGGTGGGGATGATTGCCGGCATAAAGTGGTGGCCAAGGGGTGGCCCATGGCGGCGCAGCGAGGAAGCCACCCATTTAAATCCCTTTCGGGTTGAAGGGAGGTGAGATAGAGAGAGAAGGCCGTTGGGGATGGGATCACCGGAGGGGGCTCGTCGGCAGGTGGAGATTTAGGTGGAGGGGGCGGTGACGGTGGCTGACTGGTGTAGGGGTGGTGGCTGGTTAGTGGCCGAACAGAAAACAGAGGGGGACGAGGGGCTTGTCGTGCGGGTCGGGGGGGCGAAAGCAGGGGAAGAAAAAGGAAAGAAAAGAAAGGAAAAGAAGAAAAAGAAAAGGAAAAGAGAAAAAAGAAAAAGAAGAAAAAGAGGACTAACTAGAAAAAGCACAATAAATTAAATAAAAGCTGATTGAAATTACTACCATTCAACATCAATAAAATAAGATATTTAGAGTCCAACAATAAACTAATTTAATTTAAAGAACAATTTAAATATAAAACACTAATTAATATTAAGAAAGCACATCAAATAAAATCAAATAATAAAATAAAGGAATTTAACTCCAATTATTAACATAATTACCTCACATTAAAATTAATTAGAAAAATAACGTAACTCAATATTTAATTATAAAAATAACATAAAACTAATATTAACAAATCAATAGATCAAATAAATATCTTAAACAAATAAAACACGACTAATAATGTTATTAAAATAAATTAAAATAATCAACAACGAGAATAAAATAATGTATAAAAATACACATAAATCTGGGATCTCACAATATATTTAACTTCTGCAGTGGATTGAGCCTCCATGAAAATTCACCAAGCCAAAATTGAAATAGAAACCAGAAGTAGTCTTCAAATCATCCACTAAGCTTGCCCAGTCACTATCTCTGTAACCAACAAGTTCTTTATCTGGACAATGTTTAAACCAAATGCCATAATTAACAGTCCCTTAAATCTTTATTATCCTCAAATATTATTATATACATGCATATATGGCATCTATCCTTATTTATAGGTGAATGACATCAGATAAAGAACGAAAACACAATAAATCAATGATACTGATTGTTTACATATTAAGCAAAATATAATAGAGAATAATCAATCGCTTTACCAGAACACCAAATTACTTTCATGGTACGTATGGTGCACAACATGGGAAACAAGAATAAAGTAGGGAAGTATATATATTATGGGTTATGAAAAATGCTAAATGTACTTAAGAGCTAGAAAAACTTATAAAAATCTTACTTCTCTACATCTCAATTATTAATATGTTAAAAAAAAACTAACCAAATGAATCTTGTAAGTAAAAATGTAAATAAAAAGTATAAGTACATATAACACTACTCGTTGGGTTATTTATAGATTTTTGTGTGATGATTTTCATATTTTGGCTGACGATAGGTCCGGCTGCAAATGAACATAATAGCTTGTTAGCAGATCGAGCTCAACTCGTGTATATATATATATATATATATTCAGCTTGAGTTAAGTTCATTTAATAAATAAGATGTTCATAAACACTAATATAGATTTGAATATTAAATGAGCAAAACATGTAAAAACTCGACTTAACTCAGTTTAAACTCATGAACAAAACTTGTATATGCTCGACTTGACTCGTTTGAGCTCGTAATATGTTTTATATATGTATGTGCTACATATATATATATATATATATATTACATGTTAGTTATATTTTATATACTTAATTATATATTATTAATTTATTTATAGTTAACTTTATTTAATATATATATATGTTATGTTCCCATAATATGTATAGAATAATTTGTATGTGCATGTGCTATATATGTATATAATAAATCAATAGTTGTAATTGTATGATATATCTATATGTATTAAATAGTTTAGTTTATTACATTTATCTTGTTTATTATTCTTTTAATTTATAACTATAAGTTATCTTTTTTAAAAAAATGTATACCATAAGAACTTTGAATCAAACTTATTTGGTTGAATAGTTAAATAGTTTGCCTTATTATTTTTTTTTTTTTTGTAAAATTTAAATTTTTTTTATAAATCAAAAGTAAGATAAGAAATTTCAAAATAAAAAATCAAATTCGACCTCGAGTAGCTCAAGGTTGAGTCGTTTGTTTATTTTTAGTCGAGCTCGAGTTGAATTTGAACAATATTAATGGCTAAGAAACTGAGTTCGAGCAAGGATATTCAAGTTTTATTATTCGAGTCAAGTTCGAGCAAGTAAACATGTTAATCAAACTCAAGAACCCTTGTAATTTAAATTTGTCTTTATTCGATTTGTTTGTAATCCTAGGTGATGATTTCATCCATCACAAAAGCCAAAATCTGTTGTAGCAAGTAGGGAAGTATATATTATGGGTTATTCATAGATAATTTTAGTAGAATTCATCACCATGGTGAGATTGGAAGACTAGTTTTTATTTCTTCCCTCATCGAAAATTACTATTGCATATCCCAACTCCAAAATCCTCATGTTAATTTCAATACAACATAATATTTACATATATGATGTAAAACTTTCAGTGCATTGAATACAAATAAGGTTTTAGTTTCTTAGGCATTCGGTTCGTGAAATGCTAGGGAGTTGCAAACATGGTTCCATGAAAATGTAAAAATAAAAAATAGTCTACCATATACTCTAGAATAACGCATAAATGCAAAACAAAACTAGCAAAATAAACAAGCCTTTGCATATTTAGAAATATTATAAATGTACAAACATAGAAATCACAACAAACCTCTACACACGCGCAATATATCTTAAACACAATAGAAACTAAGCATCAGACCAATATATGTCTAATTCACCCCAATCACTTTCTGGCACTCCCAAAGCCTTCCAAACAGCTTTAGATGCATCAACAATGTTGTTAGGACATGGAGGTTGGTAATCATGGTCGACATCACAACCCATAGTCGAATCACACTCGTCAACTACCTTGGCCTTGATGCTCCTTCCATTGCTATAGATGGTGATATAATTCAAACACCTCTGCCTATTATTGAACCATCCCGTTGACAGTGCTAGCACAGGAGTGTCATCGGGGTGATACTTGTTATCGCATTCTGACTCCCGCCACCATCCCCACCTTTCTGGAAGGTGTTGATGGTTAGTGTCGCCTTTGTATGGCTAGACACGGGGGGTGAAAACTCATAAATTTTGTAAGGCTTGCCTTGCACGCAATAATCAGAGTCGTTCTGCTTGTTACATTATCCTGGTGGAGGCTTTTTCCCCCGTATTATGCCAGTAGGCTTGCAAGTCTGAGCTTTAACTTTGGACCACTTTGTGAGAAGAAGAAAGAAGAAGAGGGCAAAGCTTGTAAAGAAAAATTGGTTCTTCATTTTTTTTCCTCTCTTTCTTTGATTACGTTTGGTGTGAAGAAGTTGTAATCGGAGTATGCTATTTATAAAGACTAACTACTCCAATTAGATATTTTAAATATCAGAGTAGGACATGTGTGTAGTCATGTCTTTTGAGAAAATATACATTTTGTTTGAAACGTGATTTGGTATTTTCATATTAGGAACAAAACTGGATTCAACAATTTAAATTAAATATAAAAAACCACATTATAAAACTCATGTGTTGATTACGTACTAACCATATATGGAACCTTGCTTTTATATCTTTTGGCAAGCATCTAACATCTTATGGAATTGCCCCTACTAATGCTTGCTGCTCCACTAATGCTTTTGATGTAAAATCAAATTTCCATTCATCGCAAAGCAAACTTGTTATAGAAAGGTTGTAAGTATTATTTTTGGCTATATTGAATTCCCCCCAGCCACTTGTACAATGTTTTCTAACATCATAAATAATTTTGAGGGATAAGTTCTACGGTGACCTTGTAGGATTTGATATTTTCCAAATGAGTCCTTGAGGTACGATCTAAAGGAAAACAAAACAAACAAAAAAATGGTCTTGTCGGGATTCCTAAGGTAATACCTATATATAATCAAATTATTTCTCCATCAGGATTCCCTTAATCAATTAAAATTACTTTACATGAAAGTATTCATTTGTCACTGTTGTTTTAAGAATTTAAGAAATGATGTCAATCAACATGCATGCCAAGTCAACAACAAATATATGTCACAAAAAAATGTTGTGATATTAAAAGTGTTGAGAAAACAAGTTACAAAACAAAATGAATTGAATTTCAAAATATGCCAAATTGTTTTTAAAAAAAATTAAACTTTAAAGCTAAAATAATAACCAAAATTAATAACCTAATAATTTCTTTTGAAAAAAAAATTTTAATTTAAAATTACAAATAAAAGTTTCCAATTAGAATAAGAAAACACTAAATTACAATTAAGAAAAAGAATGAGATTATAAAAAAATAAGAACGCAAAACCATATATTAACAGACTACGGCTCTAGGGGCCGGGTGGCTTACGAAGTGTAACAATCATGGAGGGTGTTGCCCGGTCATGAGAAAGCCAATTCCTCCTTTTCTTCCTAGGTTTTTGATATCCTGAAACTTGGAAAAAAATTCACAACATCGTTAAAAAAATAAATCTTTACTCACTAAGTAAAAAAAAAAAAGTGTCAGAACCCATGTCGGGACCCAACTCTCGGTAGCTCTATCAACCACTAATTACCCCTTAGGTTCAAGTGCATTTTCTTTCAATTTTTTTTTAATTGTAGTTTCCAATCGTTGTCTTATTTTATTTTAAAATGTTTACTAGCATTAGGTCTTCCTAGTTTCAGTTTAATATTACTGTTGCGGATGCATTTCGTACTACTACAAATGGCCTCTAGCAACCTGCACAACAAAGATAATGGGGCTCGTTGTGTTGGGATGATCGTACTTATGATGGTGCCTAAGTTAGTGAGAATAGAGTATAATGAGTATTTTAGTTTTGAATTGAGAAGTTATCTTTGGTATGTACTTTGATATGGATCTAATTTTCAATTAGTAAGGCTTGTCTTACAGCCTAATTCTGTCTGATTTGAGGACTGTTAGAACTTCAAATTTGCTTGGGGAGAATTAAAATTATGGACGAACATTGTGAGCTGACATCACACTAGAGGTTATTAATATTAATGCTCCGCGTCTGTTACGTCGTTAATTAAGTAACTGTTAATGAGAATTGGATTCAAATTTCGTATCAATGCATTTTGATAGTTTATGATCTTAGCCTTTGTTGGTCAAGCATATTGTTTCGAGCCAATGGGCCCCTAGGTATTGTTGTCTAGTTCAATTTTCTTTCGGGTTTTTATCTTTCACAAAAAATTTAACGTTGAAACGTTACATATCATGGAAGACTTCCAACTGTTACCCAAAAAAAAAAAAACATTGTGATGGTTGTGCAGCAAACCGTCACAAAATAATTTCAGTGACCCCTTTAAGGTGACGGTCTCAAACCATGACAAAAAATATTTATGATAGTTTCTTATTTTGGGTGACGATTTCATCCATCAGAAAAGCCAAGATCTGTTTTCGTGTGTAGGGAAGTATATATCATGGGATATTCATAGATAATTTTAGTAGAATTCATCATCATGGTTAGACTGGAAGACAGCTAGTTTTTAGCTTAGTTTTAATTTTTTCCCTCGTCGAAAATTACTCATAGTATATGTCACTCGCCTCAAGGCCTATTGTATATCCCAACTCCAAGATCCTCATGTTAATTTCAATACAACATAATATATGTAATTGATGTAAAACTTTCAGTGTGTTAAATACAAATAAGGTTTTAGTTTCTTAGGCATTTGGCTCGTGAAAATATACTAGCATTTAGTTGCAAACATGATTCCATGAAAATGTAAAAATAAAAAATAGTACACCATATACTCTAGAATAATGCAGAAATGCAAAAAAAAAAAAAAAACTAGCAAAATAAATAAGCCTTTGTATATATAGTAATATTATAAATGTACAAACATAGAAATCACAACAAACCCCTACACAGGCGCAATATATCTTAAACACAATGGAAACTAAGCATCAGACCAATATATGTCTAATTCACCCCAATCACTTTCTGGCACTCCCAAAGCCTTCCAAACAGCTTTTGATGCGTCAACAATGTTGTTAGGACATGGAGGTTGGTAATCATGGTCGACATCACAACCCATAGTGGAATCACACTCGTCAACTACCTTGGCCTTGATGCTCCTTCCATTGCCATAGATGATGATATAATTCAAACACCTCTGCCTATTATTGAACCAGCCCGTTGATAGTGCTACCACAGGAGTATCATCAGGGTGATACTTGTTATCGCATTTTGACGGCCCGCCACCATCCCCACCTTTTTGAAAGCTGTTGATGGTTAGTGTCGCCTTTGTATGGCTAGACACAGGGGGTGAACATTCATAAATTTTGTAAGGCTTGCCTTGCACGCAACAATCAGAGTCGTTCTGCTTGTTACATTGTCCTGGTGGAGGCTTTTTCCCCCGTATTATGCCACTAGGCTTGCAAGTCTGAGCTTCAACTTCGTACCACTTTGTGAGAAGAAGAAAGAAGAAGAGGGCAAAGCTTGTAAAAAAAAATTGGTTCTTCATTTATTTTTCCTCTCATTCTTTGATTACGTTTGGTGTGAAGAAGTTGTAGTCAGAGTATGCTATTTATAGAGATTAACTACTCCAATTAGATATTTTAAATGTCAGAGTAGGACATGTGTGTAGACATGTCTTTTGAGGAAATATACATTTTGTTTGAAAGGTGATTTGACATTTTCATGGTAGGAACAAAACTAGATTCAACAATTTAAATTAAATATAAAAGACCACATTATAAAACTCGTGTTGATTACGTACGTAACCATATATGGAACCTTACTTTATATCTTTTGTCCAGCATCTAACATTTTATGGAATTGCCTTAATTCATATATATGGAAGGTTCTAAGTATTATTTTTGGCTTTATCCAATTCCCCACATACATATTATGAGTTTTATTGTCTGAGTTAAGGACATGATAATTATAATGGATCAAGATCTTTCCGTAACATGTCTAGCAATATGTATAGCAAATACTTAATTGGAATGCAAACATAGCAATAATTAGTTTTTGTTAAGGTTCATAAAGTACTTGCAAACATAGTACAAATAAAGCTATGAAAATTATTAAAAATGATAACAGATACTCTAGAATAACACATAAAAGTAGAGCAATGCATAACAAAGAACGGCACGTTCATAGACATAACCATATAAATCACAACAAACCTTTCCTCACGTGTAGTATATGTGAAAGGCGATAGAAATTAAGCATCAGACAAATAAATATCTAATTCAACCCAATCCCATTCTAGCATTCCTCAACCTTCCAAACGTCTTTAGAGTCATAAAAAATGTTGTTACGACTTGGAGGTTGATAACATGGTTGGCATCACATCCCAAGGTAGAATCATAATCGTCTACGACCTTGGCCTTGATGATACTAGCTACAATTGTCATTGATGGTAACAACCGTGGATCAACATTAATTCACACTCAAAGACTTTGAGAAAATTAAAATCAGAATTATGATTGTGAATAAGAGATTATGGATATTTATTTTGTAAGGATTTGGATGGAAGAAAATTAATTAAGTAGACTGCAACTTCTATTATGATACCATGTAAAAATATAATAATAACAAAAGAGATGGAAAAGAGATAATGAGGGAGAGAGACTTTGAAGGCTGTGTTTTTTATAGAGAGAATGGAAATACAGTAAATCGACCATACTATTTAATACAACTTAATTTACATAATAAATTAAATAAGTTATCAAATAAATATTCAATAACACTTGAGAATAAAAAAGACATATCTTCAAAGAAAAATGTTACTTCTCCTGTTTAGGTCTCGATAATTTTTTAATTTTAATTTTAATTTCTTTACATAATGATTCAGGAAACATTTTATAATGATGTTGTGAATTTTTTCAAATATTTAAGGATATTAAAAAAAATAAAAAATAAAAAATTATCTTATTTGAAAATATCTCATGCTATAAGCATTTCGCATCGCCAAATTCTCTTTCCGTCTCTCTTCTCCATTTTTTTTTTGTTATTATATATTCTACTTTCTAACAGCTTGCAAGTACCTCTTGACAAGAAACAATGTTGAAAAACGAACCATTAAATATCCAATTAAAGTTAAATACAGGCCACGCAAATCCTAGAAAAGAGAGAACACAACCAATCACCAATCCTTCATACTTTTTTTTTAAAAAAATTGTGAACTTTTATCTCGATCTTTTCACCCTTTTATTTAAAGAATAAAAAAAATCTCCATTATTTTACAAACTCCAAAAAAATTGTGTCAAATTCCAAAATTTCCATAAAGCTACTCTCAACAAATTTGGTTATTTTTTTATTTTATTTTAAATACATTTAATATCCTATTAGATAAACTAACGGATTCTAAGATACAAATTTAAGTTACGTAAGAGCCTTCTAAATTCTTTCCAAAAGCCAACACACAATGTAACATATAAAAAGAGAAAAATAATCAGAATAATCGAAGCCAAACAAATGACTTCCATTCCATTCTAAAAAAGGAAAGACCGTTTAGAGTTGATTTTAAAATAGCTGGATGAATAGACTATTAGGTTGCGTTGGAAGCCGCAGTGAAGAAGTAGATGCAACGCCATAATGATCTAGACTGACGGTAAGAAATTGTCACATCCACTTTCACTCAATCCTTAATTAAGAAAAACAGAAATAAAACATGGCAATCAGAATCATTGACGAATCACCAGCAAGGGATAAACACTAGCGATGGTGGCGCGTGCAATTTACGCGCAACTATTGGAGAGAGGTGAGCAGGGGGATCTGGAAGATCCAAAGCCACTGAATTCAAAAAGGCCGCACGTGACGGCAAGGAGCTCCTAGAGACACAACGGTGTATGGAACTCACTTGCGGCATAAGTTATGCGTGAGACGCATGCACCATTTTTTTGAGTGGATTCCTTCCATGCCCATGAAGATCGGTTCCTGGAAAAGTTGTTGGTGGGGTGCGTGACGGCCGTATGTCTCCGAAAAGCAGCATATCGATGATGAACAATGCTAACAACTAGGAAAACTAATGAAAAATGGCAAAGGTAAACAAAAAAGGAAATGACCGTTGTCGTGGTCGGCGAAGAAGGGAGGTGGGTGGAGCCGAAGTACCAACCCTCCTCCTTTGATGAATGGAGTGATTTTATGGGAGAGATGAACAACGGTGGAGAGAAAAGCCAGATAGTAGAGAAAAGAAGTTTTGTTCAGGTAATGTCTTGTTTCTTTATTATTTTTTATCTAATGGTGACATGCATATATTTTTTTCACAATAATATATATAGATCAGAGATATCTTTTGTTTATTGTTATTGCAATGGTAATTGCTATCGTAGTAGGATTGGCCTTACATACGTTCCTTTCTTATGGTGGGTAAAGAAACATGTGAGTTTGGGGGGAACCTGCCCCCATCAAACCTAGGGTTTGAGACTAATTTTTTGCATAATATTTATTAAAAGGAACATGACTTGTACTTATTGCTTATTCTCCTTATTCAATAGCATGATAAGGAAGTCAACCAAGTTAAAGACTAATGAAAGTTAATGAATGGACATCTATACAATTTCAACAATTGTAAGATCAAAATAAATAGGTTTTGATCGTAGTTACCTCGCATGCAATTTTCTTAATTATTTAGAACTTGTAACATTACTCTTGCTTCAATTGAAACATCCCTTGTCCTCAATGGTGAATTTTGGAAAGCATAATTTGATGGAGGCAACATTTTCCTATGTAGCATCTACGGGATTGCTATCTCTCCAATGGATGAGAGCCTTAGCCTTGACATCTTTGCCCCTATAAGCTAAAACATCCTAAGGATGAACTAGTGGAAGCATGGAATGTGCTTCTGAAAATTAACTAAAACATTATTGCCCAACTTTAGTTTGAGGAGGGACACATGGAAGACTAGATGGACAAGAAAACCAACAAGAAGATCAACCTGGTATATGACATGCCCTATACGTTCTAGAATGTAGAATGGACCAATATAATAACGAGTAGCCAACTTCATATTGGCTCTTTTCTCCGTAATGTTTTGCCAATATTATTGTTAGCAAATGTAAACCAAGTCCCTTGTTTGGAAGCTTCTGATTTCTTAGTTCTTGTAGTCATATTGTTGCTTCCCGTGATTACATGTTCGTTGTAATCTAAAAGAAACATCCTTAGGGAATTGATCTTGGTCAAATAAGAGGTTTGTGCTACACCTTCCACTCTTGCGGTGCCTAGCACGTTGGCAAGCAACATAGGTGGAGCTTGACTGTACACCACCTCGTATGGGGTTTGACTTTTACTTGAGTGAACACTAATGTTTTAAACATACTCAGCCCGATGATGCCACTTGACCCATGAAGGATATGTCTATCCATATGGTAGTATGGTTGGATCAGAATGCTAGCTAGCAGGCTTAGTGTGCTCACTCTTGTAACGTTGGCAGACTTCACAATCACAGATTAAGGTCCTAATCTGAGACCTCGTCCGCCACTAGTAAAAGATCACAACCTCAAGTTATTGCCACATCTTATGAAATCCCTCATGCGTGTAGAGTGAAATTCATTGATTATGGTTTACGTCAACAGTGAATGAGCTCTGAAGTAATTATGATCCTTGTTGAAGATATGAGCCAATCTATAGCTTCATGGTCCAATTGCATCTCTACTTTAGATATTTCTTACCAATTTTGTAACTCAAAATCACTCATCAATACATCCTCTCGTATGGGTTTCGTCCAAAGGGAAGAGGCAGGATAAGTGCACAAACTTGCGACTCCTTTAGACAATCCTCCTTGTGCCTAGAGATGATGCCTACCACGAAATTTTCATGGCCTTTTTTGTACTGAATAACAAAATTAAGACCCATTAATTTGCCAACCAATTTTGTTGCACCACAGTAACTATGATTTGACCCCAAAGATACCATATATAATTTGGTCAATTTGGATGATAAATATGTTTCGTGGAAGTCATGGTCGCCACTTTTGAATAACAAAAAATCTTGTTTGGCCACCTTCATGGAAGGTATGATAATTTGGCAAATTTCTCCTAATATAACCAAAAATCTCATTTATGTGTTACAATTCTATTCTAACAATTCGTGCTTTTTTTAACTTCATTTTATGGCCACTTTGCGGTGAAGGACAACAAACCAAGACCATCCTCCTGACCGACCCAACGCGTAATGGCCTCTATGTCTTCCCTTCCATGGCTCCTTCAGCGTCGCCATATACTCATCTTTGCGAACAAGTCTCCTTCTCTCAGTGGCACCTTTGATTGAGCCATGCCTCTCAAGCTACTGTGTTTTGAGTTTTGCACAATAACTATTTGAGTTTCTGTAAAACAAATAGTCAATTTACTTATTCAGAATGTCGAATGTCCAAGAGCCATCAATTATCATTTATTACCAATCGGGTCATGTATACAAGGCCCTTAGAAGTAGTGAGTGCTGACCTGTGGGGCCCAACACCTGTTATGTCTAGGGATGGCTATTGTTATTATATAAATTTTGTTGATCATTTTACTCATATCTTATGGTTATATCCTTTAAAGCTTAAATCTGATGTCTCCTCAATATTTTTAGTGTTTTTACCCTTTGTTGAGCATTTATTTAATACCAAGTTAGTTGCTCTTCAAAACAAATGGAGGTGAACTTACACCACTTTCTACTATATACAAACAATTTGGTATTACACATCGATTATCTTGTCCTTATATGCATCAACAAATGGAATTGTTGAATGTAAGCATCGGCACATTTTTGAGACTGGATTTGCTCTTCTAGCCCATGCATCACTTGCTCTAGAATTTTGGTGCCATGCTTTTGAGACCGCGGTCTACTTAATTAATCTTCTCCCATCCAAATCTTTACAAAATAAATCTCCATTTTCTCTTGTTCACAATCTTAATCCTAATTTTAATTTTCTCAAAGTCTTTGGATGTGAATGTTGGCCCAATTTGTAGTCCTATGACAAAAATAAATTGCAATCCAAGTCCATCTCTTGTTTGTTTCTTGGATACATTTAGGCCCACAAGGGCTACAAGTATTTGGAATTAAAGTCCAATCCTCTTTACATATGCAGAGACGTTACCTTCAATGAATCCTCTTTCCCATATTCTCATTTTTAGCTACAATCTTGTTTCCAATTCTCCCACCTTCCCAACTAATCCCACGGCCCGCCTCCCCTTGTTTCCCACTTCAATACTCGAACCTGTCCCAGGCCCAACTCAACCCCCTTTACCTTCAGCCTCACCTCACTTCCTGAATCCTCATAAGCCTAATTTCTCTTCATCTCTTTTTTCGAATCCTAACACTTACCCTTTTTCTCTCACACCTACAAATCCTAACGTACACAACTCCTCGTATCCTATTCTACCCATCCCATCCTCTACCTCTCTATCACACAATCCTCCTTCCCCGATACGTCGTATTCCCTCAACAATCACCCATAGACTCCACGATCTTCTGTTATCATACAAAGTCTTACAAATTCTTCTCGGCCTCGAATCTCCACAGACGACACTGTTCCATACCCACAACGACACTGTCTTCTCTCCATAGGTACAATCCCAAAATAAACTTCAAGTTACTCAATAGCCTCCAAATTCCCAAAGTGGACTGACACCATGCGCTTTGAATACACTGCTCTTCTCTAGAACAAAACTTGGACCTTGGTACCTCCTAAGCCCTCCTTTAATATAGTTGGCTCTCGCTGGGTTAATAGTCTGAAATTGCATTCTGATAGTAGTTTTGAGGGTTGTAAAGCTAGGTTGGTAGCCAAGGGCTTTTATCAACAACTTTGCTTGGACTGTAATGAGACATTTAGTCCTGTAGTGAAGCCATCCACTATTAGATTGATTATTTTTATTGCTATTAATTCTGGTTGGCCCCTATGTCACAAGGATTTATTGACCCTAAAATTTTCAATTATTTGTGTCAATTATACAAGGCAATTTATGGCCTTGATTATTTTTCAGGAAGAAGAGATAAAATTGAAGCATGCTATTTCATTTGATTGCGGTAAGGGGTTTTTTTTCATGCTTGTTGGTTGCATCTTGACATAATTGATATAAATTGCATAATAGCTTTTTTTGGTAATGCTGGCATTGAAACCCATTGCTTTTTATTACTTGTTTTGCAGTTTGTGATGTTCTATGCTTGGCTTAGCTTATGAATGGATTAAATTTTATTTTATTTTTCAATTTGACTTGTGGCTAGCTAGTAGCTAGGCTGATTGCATGAAAATTCCACTATTAGAGATTAACTGATAATTTGCTTAGAGATGATGATCGAGAAGATGGATGGTACCATTTTTTTTTATCTCATTTTAATGCCTAAAATATGGTCAAGTATCTAATTTGGGCTCACATTGATTATTTTTTAAGTATGGCATACCATGAAACTTTCACAATCCTATGATTCTTCTAACAGAATTTGTAATTTTCTCAGTATTTGGGTGTGTAATGTAATGCAGGTTGCTGCAAATTTTGGTGTGGAGGGATTAATTATGAGCGGGCTGAAGTAGTGGAACGACCAGTATGGGGAAGGGAGTTCAAGGAGGAAGCAACAACTAACTTACTTTCTATAGATTCTGAAAAGCAAGTTTCGCATACTCTCATCAGCACCAGTTCTTTTGAAATTTTCACTATAAGAAAAAGTAGTTTATTATGCTACTTTTTTTCCTGGCGATGGAATTATAGCCGAAATTGAGGTTTTTTTTTACAGTTTCAGATTATTATTTCCATCAATTTGCTAATATATTCAACTGTTATCCCCTTTTGGAAGTGATGGTAAAAGCCTTACGTTATTCATTTAAATTTGGTCAAATTGAGTGGTGGCTAATAGCCTTGGTTTGATGTTTGTATTGTTGCAGGAGATTTCCTTCAACTTTGGCTAATTTGTCAAAAATGGATGTTACGATCAAGGAAGGATATGCAAAAATTACAATGAACATGAAATTACTTAATTCGGTAGTAACTTAAATGTCTATTTATATGTCCTCAATTGGAATGCCATTTTGCTTAATGCAGAGAAATAATCATATGCTTAGTGGTGCAAAGTTGTCTATTGTTGATTCAAATCAATGTTCTTCAAATTGTTGTTCCCAGTGATGATCTCTGCCACAGTGGACAGAGCTTTGTGTACATGTTCTGGCCAAGTTTTAAGTCGTAATATTAATTACAAATGGTAAATTTGAAGATGTAGCTAGAAGATAATCCTGTAAACTGATTAAGTATTATTTCTCATAATATTTCTATGATCACCTCTTTCTTCTGTCTGTTTTTTGTTTTCTCGTCATTATAAACTCAAATATCAATATATATAATTAGAAACTAATTTGCTTGTTTTAATGGTTATATTTGACCCCAAGTTGGCAAGCAAACAATAACAAAGCATATGTTGAAGTAATTATCTTATTGCATCTAAACTTTGCAGTGTACCTTAATTTGTCTTTTCTATACAGTCTTAGAATTCATGTGCAAATCTTGTGTACATTTTACTTTTATTAAAACTATTTGCTTTCTTCTCAATGAAGGATGAGTATGGAGAGATATTGAGTGGGGGGTATGTATGTTTGATGGTACCCAAGTTTGATTGCCTTTGTATACCTGTCTGGCCATATTTACAAATTTCACTATAATTTGATAAATTGCAATTACTAATGAGAGAAGTTGAAAGAAAACTGAAACAAAGAGTGAAGAAATGTCTTTTTTAATATTGTTCACTCGCTAGCTTCAATGCACTTCCATCCTTCAAATTGAGTATTTGTCCTTGTTTTCAGTTTTCAAGAGGCCCTTCTGTCGATTTCCTGACGTTCTGCTTTGAGAGACTTGAAGTTGGCATGTGGTCCTCAAGATCCAAGTACTCTTCAATCAATACTTACTTGATGTCATTTGCATATTTCTTTGTTTGATGTCAAAAATAAAAAGCCTACCCCCTATGAGATACAGCATTAACTGTAATTGTTTGTTGTTTTCTGAAGGAAAAATATGGAAAACGTGATTGACTATTTGATGGGAGATATGAAACACAGGCTACTACTTTGTTGGGTATGCACTTTTCATCTTTTGTCCTTTCACTCTCTACATGTTATTCCTTCTAATATCATTTGCATGTATCTTTGCTGCCAATAAGTTTGTGTTAGTGATTAAACAAATCTTTTTACAGGCCTGGCCATGTAAATCCTAGGTCATTTTAGTGGGTAACTGCCAACTTGATTTGGTAAATTTGACTGCATGATCATTAACAAATTGTGCATACCTTTTTGGCCTTTATTTTCAGGATCAATCTCACTGCACTGCTACAAAGTTCAAGATCTTCTCGCCGAAATCACCATTACAAGTGTCGCAATTCCTCAGGGAATCAGCTATGCAAGACTTGCATCCCTTCCTTCCATCATCGGCCTCTATAAGAAAGACCACATATATATATATATCTCTTCATGTTTTACTATATATATAGTACAATTTCTACTCGAAAGATAGACCATATATATATATATCTTCATATATATTTTGCTGATTTTCAGGTG
The DNA here is from genome assembly GCA_036898215.1 of Platycarya strobilacea. Classification (NCBI taxonomy): domain Eukaryota; kingdom Viridiplantae; phylum Streptophyta; class Magnoliopsida; order Fagales; family Juglandaceae; genus Platycarya; species Platycarya strobilacea. The sequence goes on from CM072545.1 coordinate 9,099,340, forward strand.
ATTAGTGGAATTAATCAGGGACCAAGTTGCGGCCATCACATGTAAGTTTAGAGCAGTGAGCTAACCTTTTCCTAGTATAAGAGGATTGGGAAGGAGTACCTCTTTGTTATTAGGAGTGAGAAACCATGTACCATATGGTGAAAGGGTTATACTGCATTTTTTCAATTTTCACTTTTGGACTCTTCTGATTTTTTGTAATTCAGGGTGAGACTAATGGAGATGAGGGTAAGTCAATAATTTTGTTTTCAAGATGTTCATAATGATACCTTAAGATGATATAGTTAAGTCTAAGTTGGATGTAATTTACTTGTATATACAGGCTGGGAATGAGGAAACCTTGGTCGATTTTTTAAAGATGACTTGAAGAACATTGGTTGGATTTTGTCCAACTTTTCAGCTGATATTTCTGAATAAATGGTCAATTTCTTGTTACTTTCTATCTTTCTTGTGAATTCATTTCCTTTTTTTTTTGGATTGGTTCTGAGCAAATAGCTAGTACTTGTACTGTGCATGGACAACTTTTTCAAATGTTTATTATTCATCTATCAAACATTACTCAAGGTCTTTGACTGCAATTGCTGAATATATAGATCAACTGTATATAGGAATCTTATTAAAAATTAAACTCACAAAAATGATATTAAGAGCTACAAAATAGCATGTAGACACACCTTCAACTCATCACATATAGCTGGATCTAAAAACCAAGTCTTGTCAACAAACACCTCAGAGTCCATTTCAATATATATATTATTCATGTTAATGGACCGTGCATGTCTTATATCATTGTTGTTGCGCAAGGAAACTGAGTGCATGAGTATGTAATATACAAGGAAGGAATCATAATAGTTGAAAGTGGTGGACCAGGGGAGGGGTTCAAACTAGGCAGAATGATGCCTGGAACATGTCCAAAGTTATGTAATGGTTAAGTCAGTACTTTTAAATGAGATTGTGATTTAAAAATATATCTATTTAAAATTATAGAAAAAAAAACATATTAAAAAAAAAATACAGTACTAGACGGGACCAACCAGCCAAGATCTTCCAAATATATATGGATGCAGAACTACCCTAAAAAGTTTGCCGTTGTCATGATTACCATGAAAGTTCCTCGATGGCTTCTTGCATATATGACACTTTGCGTGCATGGATGTATCTTGTATATATGTGCACAATGCAATGAATTACACATTTATATAATATATAAATAATTAATGCTAAATATTATTAAATTAAATATTTTCTTGTAACCTGATAATGGAAGCTTTATAATATATATATATATATCTGTTCTTATAATTAGATCACACATAATTGAATAATTATATGTCACATGTATAATACTCCACAAAATAGATGATATTTTAACATCTTATTTTGACATCAGAGTCCATTTCAATATATATATTATTCATGTTAATGGATCGTGCATGTCTTATATCATTGTTGTTGCGCAAGGAAACTGAATGCATGAGTATGTAATATACACGGAAGGAATCATAGTTGAAAGTGGTGGACCGGGGGAGGGGTTCAAACTAGGCAGAATGATGCTTGGAACATGTCCAAAGTTATGTATTTAGGCAATTCAAAAAGTCTATGTAGAGCAATGAAGATGTCTAATTTTTGCACCCCCATATATATTCTGTGTAAGTGGGGGAACCTAGTGGGTTTGGTGTGAGTGTCATTACATTTTCTACCTTGCTACAGTTTCGTATCTAGATGTCTTGAGTTATGTTTTTGGCTTTATACATAAAAGTTTGATCATGTTCTCTCTCTCGAACTAGTTACTGATTTCTTTGTGATGTCACCTGTATCTTTATTGCTGGGTTATTGTGGGAATTCATTCTGATGATTTATAATCAAATATTTTGAGGTACTTCGAGAGTCACGCAAACGAGTGGTCCAGGTTTAGTTAATAGATAAAATACTCCTAATTTTTGTTTTGTTTACCAACTCACATTTTTTATTTTTTACAGTTGATTGATCTTATTTTTTACAAAGATTTGATGAAGAGACTCCAGATTTGTACTGTACAGCATGTTGAAAGGCTGGACAATGAAGCTGCCATCGACTAGTTAGACATGCTTGATATGTTGATGATATATGTTGGTTTGTTAGAATTCTTTTTCAGACTGTATTTCACAGATCATTTTGATCTGATAAATAATTGTAATGTTTGATTTTTGTTATAATGAAGGATATTTTGCAAACATTCTATCGCCACCAATTAAAAAACTGATAACTTGAGATGTTATATTATAAAATTATTTTTTAAAATAAATAAATGTGATAGATTACATAAAATCACATTAATTAAAATACTGTTATTTTATTATTAATATGCATTTTAAGACTATGTGGTCGATTTGTACTTATCCATTTTAAGACTATCTGGTCTATTTTATTTGTGGCGAGCAAAAAATTTATTTCCCGCGAGTTCATGTCGCCATTAAAGCTCTAATTCATTTCAGCTTATTAGCTTTTGTGGCAACATTTTTTCACATTTGCGGCGACCCATTGTCGCCGCAAAAAGTTTTTATCCTGGCAATGCGAATAGTAGTCGGAAAAGCAATTTCTTGGCTTTCTAACAGCGGCTAAATGGTGGCCGAATGATGTCGCCGGAAATAGTTATTTGCGGCGATTTTCTGTCTATTTCCGGCGATGTTTGCTCTCCGGAAATAACTTAATTTCCTGCAGTGATTACTCTAAATAACTTTATTCAATGGTACTTTTTAAACAATTTAAAAAATTATTTATTAATAAACTTAGGATGAGACTATTATGCATGTGGCTACCGGCTCTTCGATTAAAAAAAAAATTTAGAAACTAGTAGAAGATCAAAAAAGATTTAAAATTTAAATCTTAGAAATCAAATTGAAGTAAATTGTGCATGGTCATGTAAAGAACCTTCAAATCAAATTACCATTGGGAGTAATATATTCACCGTGCGCATAAATACTCTAACAGGATTTTAATTTCTAAAACAATAAACTAATAAACATGTAAACATGTTGCAATAAAATTGCAAACATAGTAAACATTCACTATAAGAAAAATAGGTAATAGTGACTAAACATTTGTGATAAAAAAGATTATTAGTGACTGAAATTGACTATTTGCGATTAAAAAATGATAGTAAATAAGTAATTTTCTTATAGTGATTTAGCACAAGGGAATTACACAGAAGGCAAAACAAAACTAGTAAAATACGCACACCTTTGTATTTATAGTAATATCATACACATACAAACATATAAATCGTAACGAACCTGATCTACTCATATGAAGTATATGCCAAATTAAACATCAGACCAATAGATATCTAATCCACTCCAATCATTTTCTGGCACTTTCAAAGCCTTCCAAACAGCTTTAGAGGCATCAACAATATTGTTAGGACATGGAGGTTGGTAATCATGGTCGGCATCACACCCCATAGTGGAATCACACTCATCAACTACCTTAGCCTTGACACTCCTTCCATTGCCATAGATGGTGATATAATTCAAGCACCTCTACTCATTGTTGAACCATCCTGTTGACAGTGCTACCACAGGGGTGTCATTAGAGTGATACTGATTGTTGCATTATGATGGTCCACCACCATCTCCACCTTTCTGAAAACTATTGATGGTTAGTGTCGCCTTTGTATGGCTAGACACAGGGGGTGAACACTTATAAACCGTGTAAGGCTTGTCTTGGACGCAACAATCAGAGTCATTCTATTGGTTTCATTGTCCTGGTGGAGGCTTTTTCCCTCTGATTATGCCACTAGGCTTGCAAGTCTGAGCTTCAGCTTTGGACCATTTTGTGAGAAGAAGAAAGAAGAAGATGACAAAACTTGTAAAACAAATTTGATTCTTCATCTTTTTTTCTCTTTTGCTTTGGTTATGTTTGGTGTGAAGAAGCTGTAATGGTTGTGTGTCCTATTTATAGAGATTAACTACTCTAACCAGATATTTTTAAGGTCAAAGTAGGACTTGTGTAGTCATGTCTTTTGCGGAAAAATGGTACTTTTGCTTTGAAAGGTGATTTGGTATTTACATCCATCTTGGAAAAAAAAAAAACTTGACTCAACTGTTCAAAATTAAATATAAAAATCCGTATTATAAAAATGTGTTGATTGAGTATCTAACCATATTATACGGCGCCCTAGTTTTGTATCCTTTGGCAAGCATCTAACATCTTACGGAGTTGCCTTGATTTAGTCGAAATGAATATTAAAGGTTTTCATTCCTATGAATCTAGCTTGTTGTCGAGCAAACAATCACGGCCAGCTTGAGATGCAGATTCGATGACTTTTTTTTGTCTATAATTTCCATTTATCATTGCCAAGCAAATTTGTTATATATATATATATATATATATATATATATATATTGGAAGGTTGTAAGTTATATTCTTTTAGGTGCCAGCTTTATTGAATTCCCCACATTCATATTGTCAGTTTTATTTTCTATCTTATGGACACGATAATTATAATGGATCAATATCTTTCCGAAACATGTCTAGCAATATGTATTTCCAAGCCATGATTAACGTACCACATCAGACTTTTTGTTTGTGTAGCTAATAGTTTTTGTTAGGGTTCATGAACTAGCAAACTTAGCGCAAGTAAAGCTGTGAAAATATTAAATATTACAACATGAAATACTCTGGAATAACACGTAAAAGCAAAACAATACTAACAAAAAAAGACACGTTTATTCATAGACACAACCATATAAATCACAGCCCTTCACTGACATGTTAAATGCCATAGAAATTAAGCATCAAACAGTATATACCTAACTTACCCCCAATTAGTTTCTAGCACTACTCCTAAAACACTACAAGAAAAATGAGTATTAGTGACCAAACATTTGCGATCAAAATGACTGTGTTCGCATAAAATGATTTTTTACGATTTTTTTCTTACTTTTTGCGACAAAATTTAGCATCGTAAAAGACCTATTTTCTTATAGTGAAATTACCTTCCAAACAACCTTAGAGCCATCAACAATGTTGTTAGGACATGGAGGTTGATTAGCATGGTTGGCATCACAACCCATGGTAGAATCACACTTGTCTAATACCACCTATGTGGCCCTGGCGCTCCTACCATTACCATGGACAGTGGTGGAGCCACGTTGGGGCAGGGGAGGCCATGGCCCTCCCTCCACACGGGCCCTACCCCTATTCTAAAAAATAAATTGAAAAAAAATATGATATATGTTTTTTTTAAATGAATAATTGAAAAATATGTTTATATTTTTTTTTATGATTTTTAGGATAATATTAATTCTATTTTCTGTTGGCCCCGTCTCTAAAAATTATTTTGGTCTCCATTTACAAAATTAATCTAATTTAAAAATAAAATACATCTCATATAAAATAAAATTCTATAATAATATATTGACATGTTTTTATTATAGATAAAAATAAAACTAAAAAAAGAAATTGGATGATTTCTAATGTATTTTTAATATATTTTTATTTTGATGATATGTTCTTATCATATTATATATTTTTTTAATACATATGTTGTATTAAACGTAATTTATTTTTATTATAGATTTTATTATCAAATTATTTTATATCGCATAAAAAACTATATACAAATAGAATAAAAAATATTTTATATATTTTATTTTAATTTTGTCTGACCCCTCCTAATGAAAATTTCTGACTCCGCCACTGGCCATGGATGGTAATATAATTCAAACATCTCTTCTTATTGTTGAACCATCCAAAACTAACAGTGCCACCACAAGAGTACTCTTTTTTTTTTTTTTGCTGAGAAGAGTTATCTTATTTGAGTGATAGTACTTGTTGTCACGTTCCGATGGATGACCACCATCCCCACCTTTCTTAAAGCTATTTGTGGTTAACTTGGCTTTTGTATGACTAGATCACCCCAGTGGTGAACTTGTTCTGTTAGAGCTAAATGATCTTTTAATTTTCCTACGGAACAACACTAGTTGAAACGTTCTAATTTTGAGGGTGAATTATTATTTGATCCTGATGTTTATTGACATTTGATCAACCATCTATTATACTTGTGTTTGACTCGACGAGATCTCATTTTTTCAGTTCATATATACATTAAGCCAGTTCATGGTAGATCCTCATGTTCTTCACGTTCATGTTGCACATCATATTCTACATGAATACATTAAATCCGCACCTGGTCAATGATTTTTTTTCCATCGAATTCTCTACTCCCCTTAAAGCCTTTATTGATTCGGATTGGACGGCTTGTTCTGATACAAGAAAATCAACAACTAGTTCTTGTGTGTATTTTGGTTATACGTCTTTGTTTTTAGGGAAATCTAAAATGTCACCACTCTCTGCAAGATCTTCCACAGATCAGGCTGAGTATATCATTCTATGGCCTCTACCGTTTGTGAACGTAATTGGGTTCATTGTTTGGTTGCGAAATTTTTCAATTTCGTATTTAATGAGTGTGCGAAAATGCACTCTAAATACTTTAATATTGGATTAAAATACTAAAGTGTAAATAAAAATAATGAGATATAATTTTTTTATTGAATTTAATTTTTATTTATATTGAAATGTCTTTAAGCTTTGTCTATCTTTATTTATTTATTTTATTTTATTTTATTTTAATTCATTCTATTTTATTTTTATTTTTATTTTATTTTTTTTATTAATGTGAAGGAGTGAAAAAGATGCCTCATGGCAACTCATTTGAGCTTCAACAATTAATTTAGCTGCATGGGTGGTGCTGACTTCATGCACTTTGCTTTTGGACTTCCATTCAACTATATTTCAAACATGGCCCGCACGTTGGAACAATTCACACGGCAACACTAGGAAGGAAATTCATTTTGGAGTAGCACAAGCCAACAATTCACTCATCATAAGGGCCCACGTGCATGGCTTTAAATCATCTTTGGACAACCCATGCACCAGCACTTCATCTCTTCATCACTTGGATCAAACTCGCACTTACACTCAATGGGCCTTCCCTTAGTCACTTGAGCTCCTTATGGTTATTTCAATTCAGTAGCAGCAATTCTCAAGTTCACTATGCGAGATTTCGGTTAGGTTTAGATGTTGAAAAATGTTAAAAAGAGTTGTGAATAGTAATAAAATATAGATAAAAAATAACAATAAAATATTAAGTAGTAATAAAAAATAATAATGAATAGTAATAAAAGTAGGTGAAAAATAATAATAGAGTAATAAATAATAATAAAGTATTTTAAGAATATTTAAAAGTGTATTGCATACCAAACGTAGCCGCATCTCACCTTACCAAAGCGGCATCGTTTGCAAATGGTACGCGACAATACATGGGTTCGCATGAGTTTTACCACCAGATCACTTCTATTCCCGCACGGCACTTGAAAAGGACATAAACGAATACATATATTTGGGAATATTGGCATCACCGTAAGAGGAAAATGAAGTGTGGTTGGACAACAGATGGAAAAAAAATAAATAGAAAAATTCATTGTTGATGCCGCTGGTTGCTTCACTTTCTCTGGAGAATATTTTGTTGTCTATCATATTTATAGGTAACTAAATTTTCGAGTAGGGTTATGCATAAAATTATACACTAGATGATATTTTTAATTCATCTATTTGATTTTTAATTTATTAAAACTTTTTATTTATCATTTTTAATATATTATTGATGTTTTTTTCTCCAAATAATCATAAAATTTATTCTGTTTATCGATTCAATTATGTTTTTTTTTATTGAATGGATTAGTTCTTTGATTATGTTTGGATCAATTAATTTTTCATATTGATTTAAATCTCTGTTGCAATATCACTCTTTGAATATATTGCCGTTTTTGGATTTTCTCAATATGGATAACAATTTGCATGATTGAAAAATGATGAATAATTTTTTAAAGGAATACATTTGATTTATAATTCTATATCTTCTGATTGGAAATTTTGGAATTAAATTCTCAATTGAGTTATCAATAAATTAATAATAATTAAAATACCGGATAATGAATAATTAAATCCTAGGGATTCCCGACGTTTTAGTGTTCGTCAATTTGAATACCTTTTCCATTAATCATTTTGTTTCATTTTAATTTGCATTTAAAATCAATTTTTGTTTTCTCAGTAATTATTTAATATTTTTTTAATTTCTTTGTTATTTTTGCTATTCTTTTAATCTGTATTCCTGTGGAAGTGACACTCAAAAATTACACTATAACTATCGCATTATTCTTAATTTGGGCGTAATCAGTACCCTCAAGTTGCCTTACTTTTTTGTGATAATCAGGTTCACTTCACATTGTAGTACATTTTCTTTCCCATGAGTGCATTAAACAGATCAAATAAATTGTCTACGATCTTATTCATGAGAAGCTTCAGATTGGATCGCGATTCGAACACTACTGCATGTCTAGATCTTCTGCTTTTGAGCTGGCTAGCATTCTCATCACCATGCCACTTAATTGCTTTTCAGTTTTTTTCTACTTTGTTATGCAAGATGAGAATCTTAAACATTTATTCTCTATATTAAGGGGGAGTACTATTAAATGTTTGTCAATCACGTTTTATTATTAAGCACTTAGTTATTTAGTTTTTTTCGGCTTTTAGTATGCACCTGTACATTTTAACTTTTCTCTTATATTATAACTTCTGTTAGATTATATATAAACACTTAAAATGCTACTTTACCTTCTTGGAAAGATCGGAAATATTTTTCACTTCTTCTTTCAAATTTTAGTTTCTGTATTTTACAATATTTGAAAAAAAAAATGTTTGACATTGAAAAAAAAAAACAAAAAAATGACAGCCTCGTGGGTGACTAATCTGGTTTTTAATAAGTTTAGGTTATTAGGTTAATTTGTTTTTTAATCTTTTAAAAAGCGTACTTAATATACTCGCGTGAGATGTGCTTGCCCGTGATTAATTATAAATTTGCTTATAGTGATGATCAGTACTAAAGCCCCAGCGCACATTAATTTTCTTTCAAAGCATTAACGGAATTTTAAAGTACTATTTTGATATATAGAAGATCATCTCCATGCGAAACTTTTTCGACCCTGCATGGACCAGTTTTAAAATTATGAATCTCTAGGGTCTCCACTACCTTAATTTTCACAAAATTCCATGTCAATTCTTGCATGCTTATAAAATGATGTTTATTGTTATTTGAAATACTAGATTTACATCAAGAGTTTGGTACCCTTAACTCCTATGATGATATGTTTAGTTTTTGTGAGAGTATGTTAATTAGCTCTTCATTAATTCCCTTTATTCCATTCTTCTTTCAACGTTTCCTTATGATAAGACATTCGATCAGAAGAGTCCAACTAAAGATATTTTTACCTTTAAGACAACATTAGTACAGTTTCATTTTCTTTCTTATGGACATTATAATGGAAGATCTTTCGGACGTATGTCTAGCAATACGTATAATGGAAGATGATCTTAGGGTTCATGAACTTGCAGACATATAGTGCAAGCTGTAAAGCTGTGAAAATAGTAAATATTATAACTAATAACTAAGAATCACAAAAAAGCAAAACAAAACTAATTATAAAAGAAAGACACACGTTTATTCATGGTAATACCATACACAAACATATAGATTACAGCAAACCTTCACTGATCAAGTGTATAGTGTATATGTTAAATGTAACAGAAAAGAAAAATGATATTTGCAGTCATAAAATATGCAAACACTGCATAATCGTTTAAAAAAAAAAGTGAGTAAACATGATGAGATCCATATGAAAAAATTATTTTTTTAAAAAGTGGACCTCACTCTTTTTCAAAACGATTATGTAGCGCTTACGCATTCTACGACTGTATATGACAATCGACGAGAACTAAGCATCAGACCAATAAATATCTAATTCACCCCAATCACTTTTTGGCACTCCCAGAGCATTCCAAACAGCTTTAGAGCCATCAACAATGTTGTTAGGACATGGAGCTTGATAAGCATGTTCGGCATCACATCCTCTGGTGGAATCACACTCGTCTACCACCTTGGCCTTGACACTCCTACCATTGGCATGGATTGTGATATAATTCAAACATCTCTTCTTATTCTTGAACCATCCTGTTGACAGTGCCACCACGGGAATGCTATCTGAATGATACTTGTTGTCACATTCCGATGGTCCACCCCCATCCCCACCTTTCTCGAAGCTGTTGATGGTTAGCTTGGCCTTTGTATGGCTAGAAACCGGTGGTGAACACTTGTAAATGGTGTAAGACTTGCCGGGCACACAACAATTATCGTCTTTATTACATTGTCCATGAGGAGTCTTTTTTCCCTTTATCTTACCGCTGGGATTGCAAGTTTGTGCTTCAGCACCTGACCACTTTGTAAGAAGAAGAAAGATTAAGAGAGCAAAGCCTATAGAACAAATATGGTTCTTCATCTTCTTTTCCCAGCTTTCTTGTTTTGGTTGTGTTTGGCGTGAAGAAGTTGAAGTGGTTGTAGGTTATTTATAGAGATTAACTTCTCTAAATTAGCTATTTCAAACGTTAAAGAATAAAGAAAATTTTTATTTGCAGACCCCATTTTGCAGACTGCGCATTCAGACCTCACTTAAACAAAACAAATCATTTTGAAAATATGGCTATTTAGTTTATTAAAAATAGAGATGAAAATAATTTAATCAATTTAATAAAAGGACTGCAAAGAAGTTCCAACAAGAGGACTGTATGTATCAACTCTCATTTGCAGTCATATAATGTGCAAACGCCAAGCACTCATTTTCAAAAAAGTGAGTAAATGAGAAATTTATATAAAAGAATTTATTTTTTAATAGTAGATCAAACTTTTTTTTTAAAAAAATCCGTAATAATTGCACAACAGCCATGATTATATCTAGCATTAATTTTTGTAAAAACATTCCATTATTTTAAAGGCCAACAAATTAAAACTACAAAAGAATATGAGGGCATGTGGATTACTCCACCACCATCATATACTACCATTATTGGTTTGGTATCTTCTCCATCATTGTGTCGTTTATGTATCGATGTGATATTCCTTTAATTAAGTCAACAAGAGAAAACTGTCTCATATATGATTCCTTGCAGCCCGGCCAAGAGCCTCGGGATGCAAATCAATTGATTCTATGAAACTTCAAATTATCAAACTAAACTTTATCCAGAATCGAGATTCTTACGGCCACCAGTATTGCCAGAGCAATATAAAGTCATTTTCAGTTAAGAGATTTTTTTTTAAGATCCACAAGCGTCCAATGAATACACCTTATACGTTGTGGTAAATTCAAGAAAAGAATATATAGTTCCCAATTTTATAACTCAATGTCTTTCCATTTCGAAAATCTCGAAGCAACTCAATGTCTTTCCATTTCGAAAATCTCGAAGCTAGGCAAAAACTCTCTTTTTTTTGGCTTTTTTTTTTCAAAAAAGAATTTAACACTTTAATTTTTTTTAGAAAATAGAAAAAACAAAACCACAAATTCATAAAAAAAAAACACTTCCTTAACTATTAATTTTAAAAAATTCAATCGATAGGTTAGTAAATTTATATATAGGTGAAAGTAGTGTTTTCCTTTGAAAAGCCAAAGGAAAGGTTGTATCCATTGCAGCTTAAAGAATTGCAAGCAACAACCTCCATCCTGATAAGAAACACAGGCGCAATGAATTAAAACGAGATCCCTTTAAAGTTAGATCGAGAGCATGCAAATCCTAGAAAAGAAACAACAGTACAATCAATCACTTACCCGTCATGCCTTGTCCAGAAAATATTGAGAATCTTTCTCTCTTTCTCTTTCTTTTTATTTTTTTAAAGAAAATCACCTTCAATCTAGTACTATTTTAGAAACCCCCCAAGAAAAATATGACAAAACCATAAACCTCCAAAAAGAACCTCGAAAAAGTTCCTGTCAACAAATCTTGTTGTTATAGCAGCTAGCTGTAATTAGTAGCATTATAGTTGGCATAAAACTCTCTGTGCAAGAAGAAAACTAGTGTGTGATGTTAATGTTAATATAATATATGAAGACTATCAAAATCAGTGGATAATTTTGAGGTCGGGAGTTGTAGCCTTTTCATTTAATGCCAAGCAAAGAAAGGATCGATGCAAGATGAGCATGGATCAATATTCCCTTTTGAATGTGAGTAAATTCAGGCTATAGCTTTCAGAAACAAAAGCTGCATTTTGGAAAGGGTGATGTTGGGATGTGGTCGGGCTGCACCCCAACGCCTTTACAGCCTCCTCTAATTCTCTACAAAAACACAATAAAAAATATTAAAAAATATAATAAAAATACAATAAAAATAATAAAATTTAAAAAACACAATAAAAAATACAATAAAATAATAAAATAAAGAAAACATAATAAAAAACACAATAAAAAACAAAATGAAGACGAATTTTTATAGTAAATTCGGCCTCACCCAACCCTTGCCGCCGCCGCCGACGATGATGGGCGACATCGCCCAACCCATCGGGACCGGAGGGAGCCGGCGACCCCACTCCTGCGACGGCGAGCCCCAGCAACCTCCGGTGTGCCCCCGGCGACCTTAAACCTATTTCGGACCCGGTTCGAGAACAGCGGGGGCTGCAAACGGGAGGGGTTCGGTCGGACTGAACTCCAGGAAAGCTCTTTTGGAAAATTAAGATATAGCTTCAATACCATGCAATTTGTGACTGATATATCAAAATAATTCACAACAAGAAATTTTAGTATTTCCCGCGGTTGTCGCCACAAACACTCACATATTCGCCACAAAAACCTATTTCCGGCACTTTTTGTCTGCCGCGAGAGCCTCACAATTGTTGAGTCAGAAATAGAGAATCACGACGTCTTACGTGAACGCCTGAAACATTGTTTGACTATTTTTATTTGTGGCGACATTATGTAACCACAAATACTCTAATTAGTTGTTGGAATAATACCATTCAACTGCCCAAAATAAAATTGAATTTTGATCGCCGCAAAAGATCAAAATTGCGCCAGAACTAACTTTTTACCATTTCATATATATTTTTCTGATTTCATATATTTGCCATTTCAACCTGTTTTTATTTTTTAGTCCCCTATCAAATACATCAACGTATGTAATAGATCAATAAGCATACAATATCATGAATTAATTTTTCTTTTTTTTTTTCTCTAAAAATATCATGAATTAATTGTTTACATGATATAGATGTTTCAAATATCCCGACATGTATCGATATATCATTCATTCATGATAAAAAATGCTATTTGAAATTCACCCTAACATCTCATATTAATAGATCAATGTAAAACAGATGTACTACTCTCATGTCTATATGTCAACTATTCATGATCATCATTGAAGTTGTCCACTTTATCTGAAAACTGGAAGCCATTGATCTCAACTGCAAGAATTTAAAATCACAAATTTTATCAAATCAGGATAAAATCATACACCAAATAAAAACATGCATACTCACCTTAAAAAAAACATTTAGAAAACAAACCTTTTTTTTTAATGTGAAAGGGTGTATTATACTTAGCACTTTAATTTGTTATCAGAAAACACAAACATTTGCCTTTACCTTACACAAGAGCAGTAAATCTTGGTATGAACAATTATATAAAGGCAATCAAGATATATATAAGTGTCAAGTATGACTTCATTAGATAGGCTGTATCCAATAATATTACTCATCATTCCAATTATATCTACTTTCCCATAATTTCTTATAGGACATTTATGTGTGCTGCAGACTAAATATTCTGTACAGTACACGCTATAATACAAAAGAATTTTAGGAACTCTAATTAAAAAGCAAGATTCATTAAACTTACTTATATCGTGATCCAAATTACTACTTGCCACGGCTATCTATGCCGTGTAAGTTGGTTCAATACCTCTAATTAACAAATGTCTCTCTATCTGATTTATAGGTAGGAAATATTATTTGAACATAGAACACATGGACAACGAATTTCATCACTTGTAGCATAAGATCGAGCCAAAATAAGGAAATCTTTAACGCCTCTTGCATATTTATTGGATCGAAATCTATCAGTAATTTTCATCCATCTCCTATCCATCTACGAAAGGTAGTAGTCGAAGGTCAAAAATTGGTTAATAGGGAAAAAGATTTTAAACCGAAGAAGTCAAAATGGAACCATTCAAATTGACAAAAATTGCATATAATTATTCCAGGCAATACGTCACATCTTACGTAATAAGATAAAAGTAAAATAAAAAAATATTATGAACATAACCTAGAGCATTAAAATGAAAGCAAAAAAGTAATCCTTAATTTTATGTATGTAGTGGAGAATCTAAGACAGATAGATATAATATATATATAATATATATAAATATATATATATATATATATATATATAAAGTGGTTATCTAACGAAAAATCTTGTTTTAACAGAAAATTTTATTTTTCTGTTAAAGTTAACACTTACTATCCATTTTTGTTAAAATAAATACTGCATTTAATGAGAAATATTATTTTAAATACAATCAATTAATTCCATTAATGACCGAAATAATGTTCTTGATATTAAATTTAATTACACCACTTCAATTTTCTATAACGATAAACTTTTTATTTAAAACTTTTTTTTATATAAAATAAATATAGAATAATAATAATAGTATAGAATGACATAATAATAATATAGAATATATAACAATATATATAAATAAATCATTCATAACAATATAACAATGCAATCCTTACTTAGAAATGTTAATTTATATGTTAGAGAGTTTAATTTTATTCATAAAAATTTATTCCTATTATATGATTAATATTTTATTCTTTAAAAATTATTTTATAATTTTAAAATGAATGTATTATTTATTTATTTTTTGAGATGATAAATATACGGTATATATAATTAACTATAATTATATTAAATTGATAATAATAGACAATAATTATAATTAATATATTATATATGTTTGATATTTAATTGAAATATATATGATCTAATAAATTTACATATTTAAGATTAAAATTTCATGTTATAAATTATAATATAACATTCTGTTATATAAATTATAAAGTACATAATTTATTTATTTTTTAATTATATTATTTCTTAAAAATAATCACATAACTAAAAAAACTGGGGATGATTCAAGTTTATATAGATCTAGAAAAATTCAAAGACTAAAAACCTAAGTATTTTAATGTCCTCTCTTTTGAGGCTGTGCAAAATGATGCAAATATTAAATCATCGTCTTAGAATTATAAAAATATAATATTTTGAACGAATCTTTTATTAAAATTTCAATCAAAATTATCTCAAACAAATTTGATAAAACTATAGGTTATGTTTATTTATGAGGCCATCTTATTATTTTTATTAATACTTTTTTTTTTATATAATATATGAAAATTTGTAATTATTTATCATCTATTTAATTATGAATAATTTTTTAATTTTTGTTAGAAATTAAATTAGATAAACGTACTTTGCACGTTATTTCTATCTAGTATATATATATATATACTAGATAGAAATAACGTGCAAAACACGTTAATTTAATTTAATTTTTAATAAAAATTTAATGATTATTTATAATTAAGTAGATGATTAATAATTATACGTTTTCATATATTATAAAAAAATTTATCAAACTTGTTTGAGATAATTTTGATTAAAGTTTTAATAAAAAGTTAGTTTAAAATATGATATTTTTTTTAATTCCAAGATGATAATTTAACATTTGTATTATTTTGTACGGCTTCAAAACATAGGACATTAAAATATCTATGTTTTTTTAGTTATGTGATTATTTTTAAGAAATAATATGAGTTTTTTGAAAAAATAAATTATATAGTTTATAATTTATATAAGAATGTTATATTATAATTTATAATTTATAATTTATAATTTATAATTTATATAAATTTATTTAATTATATATATTTCAATTAAATATCAAACATATAATATTAATTATATTTATTACTTATTATTACCGATTTAATATAATTATAATAAATTGTATATACTGTATATATAGTTAATTAATAAATAATGGATTCATTTTAAAATTATAAATTATTTTAAAAAAAAATTAAATTATTAATCATATAATAGGAATAAAATTTTCATGAATAAAATTAAAATCTCTAACGTATAAATTGTTATGAATGGTTATTTATATATATATATATATTGTTATATTTATATATTCTATACTATTATTATGTCATTCTATACTATTATTATTATTCTATATTTATTTTATATAAAATAAAATTAAAAAATATGTCCTAAATAGGAATTTTAAAATAGAAATTTCTAACATTATTTATGGGGTTAATGAATTGTATTTAAAGTATTAAGTGGTATTAAATAGATGTTAAATGAGTTTTAAATGGAAAGTTTACTATTGTAGAAAGTTGAAGAGGTGTAATTAATTTTAATGCCAAGAACATTATTTCAGTGAATAAATTTAATAAATTGTGTTTAAAATGGTAATTCTCATTAGATGCAGTATTAATTTTAACAGAAACTAATGGAAAGTGTTAATTTTAACGGAGAAACAATAATTTTCGTTAAAATAAGAATTTTCGTTAAATAACCACTTCATATATATAAAGATATATGTGTATTTGAAGTGTCTACAATATTACCTGCTTCATAGTACTAAATTATTGCACGATCTAATTAGGCCTAGATTAGGTGGTTGGGAACTAGGTGGTTTGTTATTCTTGGGAAATAGATATGCATCGAACCACACCACAATGAACCTCAAAGGAGCAGAAATAAAGTAAAACCAGAAAAAAAAAATATATATATATATATATATCTCGAAAACAATATGTGAAGGATTTTCTGTTTAGGTTAATTGCACACCTAACTATAGAAAAAGAAAACAAAAAAATTGTGTACCAAACTCTTGGACCGGATGATGTTGACCACAACCGATAACCAAATTACCTTGTCATGCTCACCTAAAATATAGGGAGACCTTCGATCACTTTTGTTTCAAGTCAAACCAGAATTCTACAAATAATACCGTCATTCTTCATAGTTAATCCCAATAAATAAACAAATAAAAGGATTAAGTATCTAAAAAAATGCAAACAAAAATGCAAACTTCAATCCTACAATTCAAAGTTCTGTTTTCTCTTCGTTTGGTCCCTCTTAAAATAATGAAATGGTAGGAGAACCAAACAAGACATATAATACAAGAACCAGACAGAAACAAAAGGTCTAAATGCTCCAAAATGTGCTTGCTACTTTTGTCAGTTGTAGCATACTAATACAAGAATAGATGTTATCGTATTACTTTACACTGAATTTAAGAAGGTCTTTACTCGGCCTCCAAATCACCTCTCCCAACTTTGAAACAAGTGAAATGGAACTAATGAGAAAAATAAAGGGAAATCACTTGAATGGAATCTCTGAGCAAGTACCTCAACTCAACGCAAACAACAACTACTACACCGGTGCCAACCACAAGTTTTTCTCTCCCGTTCTTCAACTTTCTCACCAGCCAAACATATTACAAAAAGGTACCAAAAATTAAGATTTAATCTAAATCTATGAGTGTGTAAGAAGATAACTATATTTAGGCTCAAGGGTTTCAGATTGTAAAAGATAAATGTGACACGCGACGACAGACTTGGAACATGAAGTCACAATAAACCAACCATGCCCTTAGCAAGAGAGAAAAAATAAGAGATGAAATAAGGGACTCACCGGCGTCGACAAGAGGCGAGACAGCACTGTCGGCAACGAGAAATGGCCAGCCAATGATGGAGAAGAGATGCAGAGGGCATCGGGGAGGAAAGTGGGAAAAATTAGACACGGGTAGCGATTTGGGGGTTTTCCTCCTTTTAGAAGATTTAAAAACTTATTGCGGCAACTCACAGTCACCGCAATAAGTCGTTTAAAATAAACCAGAAACCTTTTGCGGCAGCTGAGAGTCAAAATTTGTCAAAAAGTTGCCATAATAAAATTATATTGCAGCAAATGTATTTACGGCACAAAAATTCGCCTTAACAAGTCTTTTTTTTGGCATTTTTATTTTTATTTTGGACGGATGATTTACAAGTATGAGCTTAAAATTACTATTTATGGCATTTTTTTTTCTCCGCAGAAAATAAAAAGAGCCACAAAAACCTCTTTTAATCTTTTTTTGGTAGTGTAATAAACAAAAGCGCTGCATTTTGGAAAAGTAAGATATAGCTTCAATTTTAGTATGTGGTTTTTTAAAGATATTTTAATATAAGATTAATTTGTCCACCCAATTTTTTTTAAAAAAAAAAATAATTTAGTATGTAAATAATTAAAAAAAATTATATAATTAAAATTGCTCCCCAATATTTTGATTTTCAAAAATTTTATTGAAATTGTTCTCCCAAATCTCAATACTCATATAACTCCACTCTAATTTTGCCCCCCAAAATTTTTTTTTAGTTTACTTTGAGAAAGAAATAGTCAGGAATTTCACTTTATAGATGATAATAGATTAATTTTATTCCATGAAAGATAGTTGTCGAGCTTACTTTATAGGAAAAATCTTAAGTTGATATATTTTTTTTTTTTTGTAATGATCTATAGCAAACTAAGAAAATTTTAAAAAAAAATCTTATAAGATAATTTATAAACATGTATTTTTTTATACAATTTTATGATGCATGATTATTTTGTTATATAATCACGTACAAAAAACACATATTACTTATACTTACATATACCACACACTTTGTCAATCACCCCCCAAACAACAAATCTTAGTTCCGCCCCTGAATATAGGGCGCCTGTTCATCTGGGCTGGGTACCCAACTCAGGTCTTAAATTCTCTTTATTTTCTAATAATTTTGACATTTTTATTTAAGATGTTCAAGAAAATTACTCATCTTTCGAACCCAGATTCTCAGATCCATAACCCAAATAAACATGCCTACTTGGATATCCCAAAAGACCATGACCTCATAAAACAGGAAGGACTAGAGCTTTCCATAACAAGTAATTGTTAAATGCAAGTTTGGTTGGAATATCTGATAAATTTTTTGTTTTGCTAGAAAAGAATTGAAAGGAATTTGCTGCATTTGAGTTCTGGGAGCTGGTTGAGGATGAAGACTTATTGATTTTCGAATTTTCTCTTGGCTAGGTTCCTGATACCATGTAAATGTTGTAATGCCCGCAACTGTTAGGCTTGTATATTCTCATATATATATGTAATGTTTACAATTTAAACTATACAATTAATGAATGAATATACAGCTAGCTAGGAAATTTACAGAGGTAACGTAAAACACACATATGATTACATTTGAGAAGATATGTGCTGATTTTGATTTACAGTAAATCCAAGATTGATGGAGAGATTGTCGGCATTATATCCTATCATTGCTTGCCGAAATTGAATATTTTTTGAACAAAAAATCTAGTATATTACAAAGAAGCTATATATGATTGTGATTTGTATAAATAAAACGATAATGGAAGTCGTGAAAGGTGTTTTAAAATTATGATACTCAAGAAGAGTAAGTTCACTGTCAAGCTAGCATTATATATCTTAGCATGGTTGATTAACGTTTTCGATCGTAAGTAATTATTATTTTCGTTTTAAATTTAATATATTCGCTCACATTAATACAAATAAATAAAAAGCAAATTAAAACGTCGCAGCCCCGGCCCTCACCTATTGTCCCAATAATTAAGATCTTATAAAATTATGAAAAATGCTGATTTTATTTAAGATAAAACTTAAAAAAAAAAATACTTCTTTTTCACATGTCAACTATTGATATTATGTTGAAAGTTATGTAATTCAAAATTAAAAATTTGAAGTTTCAAAACAAAACTAATCAAATGAGTCTTGTAGTAAAATTATAAGTGCATGTATATCTTGGCATAATTGTAATATTTTTCTTAGTAAGTAAATATTATTTTCATTTTAAATGTAACAATTTTGCTCACATGCATTAATACAAATAAATAAACTAAGTTAAAACGTGGCGGCCCCTCATCTATTGTCCCAATAATCAAGATCTCAAAAAACTGCTAACTATACTTAATTAAGAGAAATTTACAAAAAAAAAAAAAAAAAACTTACCTTCCATGTGTTAGCTATTAGTATCATGTTGAGAATTGTATAATTTCAAATTAAAATTTGAAAATAAAACTGACCAAATGAGTCTTATATGTTGAGTATGGCTTGTGAATACACGCCCGGCAATGACTTCACTCGACTGCGCTCGACCCACCGCTCGAGCGAAGTGCCACGTGTTGCCAGGTATCCGTTTTGATGTTGAGCGAGTTTGACCTAGAAGTCCTCGCTCGAGCGAGAATAAGTTTCGCTCGAGCGAGATTGCATATTAAAAATATCACGAAGTCATTTTGCGCGAACGGACGACGACGAATGCAACAGCCTCTGTTTTTCCGCCCGAAGAACATAGCTCCCCTATTGATAATTTCTTCTCCATTTCTCCACTATATTGAGTTAAATTTGTGAGGATTGAGTGTATACACGTGAGGTGAGTGTTTCCTTTTGTAAAAATCTTCTGATTCTCTCTCTGTAACCTCCATTTGATCTAGTGAAACTTTGAAACCAACCCCACAGTGGATGTAAGCACATTTTGAGCTGAACCACTTAAATCGCTGTGTTCTTTGGTTGTTTACAGTTTTATTTCTTATTGTTGTATCCGCTGCAGTTTATTTCATATTCTTGTTGTTTGTTTCATTGGCTTTTTCCCAACAAACTGGTATCAGAGCTTTCAGGCTCTGTGAATATTTGAAGGGATGGCCACAGCAAGATTTGAAGTTAAGAAATTTGACGGTCAAAACAGTTTCAGCTTATGGCGTCTGAAGATGAAAGCATTGTTGCGCCAGCATGGGTTATTCAAAGTTCTAGAGGAAAGGACGGCAGATTCTCCTGTACCGCTAAGGACGATGAAGAAAAGGTACATAGTACTATTTTACTGTCATTGTCTGATGGAGTGTTGAGAGAGGTAGCGGAGGAGGAGACCACTGAGGGTCTCTGGAACAAGCTTGAGAGCTTGTATATTAAGAAATCTCTCATTAATCGGTTGTATTTAAAACAACGGTTATATACGCTCAAAATGACTGAGGGTTCATCAGTCACTGAACACTTAGATGAGTTTAACAACATTGTTATGGATCTTAGAAATGTTGACATCAAGCTTGATGATGAAGATCAAGTTTTAATTGTGTTGTGTTCATTACCTACCTCATTTGAGAATTTTGTAAATTCTATACTTTATGAAAGGGATACTATCTCCTTAGCAGATGTGAAGTTAGCTTTGAACTCGAAGGAGTTGGGGAGTAAGTATGATAAGGGTGGTGAAGCACAAGCCAGTGGTTTGTTTGTCAAAGATACTTCCGACAGAAGAAGATCCAGTGAGAAAGGTTCAGAGAATGGTAGAGGAAAATCTCGAGAGAAATCAAAGTCCAAATCCAACAAGAAAAATGTAAAATGCTATTACTGTCAGAAGTTTGGACACTACAAGAGTGAGTGTACGAAGCTGAAGAAGAAGGAGGAATCCACGAGTTCCTCTAATGCCGTCAGTGCTGCTAATGAATCTGATGGCTCTGATGTGGTTCTTGCAATCAGTGATTCGAATAGTCAGTTCAGTGACAAGTGGGTTATGGACTCAACTTGCACTTTCCATACGTGTCCCAAAAGGACTGGTTCATGTCTTATGAACCAGTCAACAGTGGTTCTGTTTTGTTAGGGAACGACACAGCTTGCAAGATTGCCGGAATGGGTTCTGTGAAGATCAAGATGTTTGATGGGATAGTTAGGACATTGACTAATGTCCGGCACATTCCAGACTTGAAAAAGAATCTTATCTCTATAGGGACCTTGATTCTTTGGGTTTGAAGTACACGAGACAAGGTGGAGTTCTGAAGGTCAGCAAAGGCTCCATGATTATTATGAAGGGAGACCTGAAAGATGGTCTCTATTTCCTCCAGGGTAGTACTGTCAGCGGTAAAGCTGCAGTTTCAGTATCTGATCAGTCAGAGTCAGATGTTACTCGTCTATAGCACATGAGATTGGGCCATATGAGTGAGAAGGGTATGTCTATCCTCAGTAAGCGAGGGTTGTTAGAGAATCAGAATTTGGGCAAACTAGACCTGTGCGAGCACTGTGTATTTGGCATGCAGAGCAGAGTTCAGTTTGCAACAGGGGTCCACAGAACAAAAGGTACAGTGGACTACATTCATTCCGACCTTTGGGGTCCGTCTTCAGTTTCATCGAAAGGTGGAGCTAATTACTTGCTTACATTTATTGATGATTACTCACGGAAAGTGTGGGTTTATTTTTTGAAACAAAAAAGTGATGTCTTCAAGAACTTCAAGCAGTGGAAAGTTCTGATAGAGAATCAGACCGATAAGAAGGTTAAACGGCTTTGGACTGAGAACGGGATGGAATTTTACGGCAATGACTTTGATGAGTTCTGCAAGAATGAATGAATTGTCAGACACCATACAGTCAGGTACACTCCACAACAAAATGGAGTGGCTGAACGGATGAACTAAACCCTCCTTAGAATGAGCACGTAGTATGCTCTCCAATGCCGGGCTGTATAAGGACTTTTGGGCGGAAGCAGTCAATATAGCCTGTTTTCTGGTGAACCGCTCTCCAGCCACAGTTATTGGGTTGAAGACACCTAGTCAGGTATGGTCTGATAAACCTACTGATTATTTGAATTTGAAGATATTTGGTTGTCTTGTTTACTTTCATGTGAATGATGGTAAGCTAGAACCTAGGGCAAAGAAGTGTATATTCATGGAATATGCTTCTGGGGTGAAGGGATATAGATTGTGGTGTACTGATCCCAAGTCACCCAAGTTTGTGATTAGCAGAGATATAGTATTTGATGAAAAATCTATGCTTAATTCGAGAAATTAGATTCCCGAGTCTACAGGGAAGAAGGTGGAGTTGCAGGCTTCACATGAGACACCACCTGAGACTCAAGATCATGCTATAGCTGATGAGCATGATTCTGAATCAGAGACTGAGATACCAGTTGAGGAGCAATTCAGTATAGCTACTGGTAGACAGAGGAGGCAGATCAGACCACCTCAGAGATATGCTCATGCAGACATGGTCAGTTATGCACTCGCTACAGCAGAAGAAATTGTTGGGCAGGAGCCTTCCAGTTACTCAGAGGCTGTAAAGAGTGTAAAGAGTACTGAGTATGCACAGTGGTGTTCAGCGATGACTGAAGAGATTGAATCTCTTCACAAGAACCAAACCTAGGATTTGGTTAAGTTACCAGCGAAGACTAGAGTTGTAAGCTGCAAGTGAGTTTTCAAGAGAAAAGAAGGAATCCAGTCTGATGCAAGATACAAAGCTCGTATAGTTTCTAAAGACTACAGTTAGAGAGAGGGGATCGACTTCAATGAAGTGTTCTCTCTAGTGGTAAAACACAGCTCAATCAGAGTTTTACTAGCAATCACGACTTTGTATGATCTGGAGCTTCAGCAGCTTGATGTGAAGACAGCGTTCTTACATGGTGAGCTTGAAGAGACTATCTATATGCGTCAGCCAGAAGAGTTCACAGTTGAAGGTAAAGAAGACCGTATATGCAGACTGAAGAGGTCTTTGTATGGGTTGAAGCAGTCGCCTAGGCAATGGTATAAACGTTTTGATTTATTTATGAATGATCATGGTTATCTGAGAAGTAATTATGATTGTTGTGTGTATTATAAACAATTGCCTGATAAGTCTTTCATTCACATATTAATTTATGTTAATGACATGCTTATAGCTGCTAAAAGTATGGTTGATGTTGATTTGATGAAAACTCAACTTAAAAATGAGTTTGAGATGAAAGATTTAGGTGATGCTAGGAAAATATTGGGGATGGAAATCCATAGGGATAGGAAAGCTGGGAAGTTATACTTGTCCCAGAGAAAGTATATAGAGAAGGTTCTGGACAGGTTTGGAATGTCTAACTCCAAACCTGTCAGCATGCCATTGGCATTGCATTTTAAACTTTCAGCTTCCCTATCTCCCCAGACAGATGAGGAGGAACAGTCCATGACAAATGTTCCTTACTCTAATGCTGTAGGTAGCATTATGTATGTCATGGTGTGTACCCTTCCAAATATTTCACAGGCAGTGAGTGTGGTTAGCAGATATATGGCTAAACCAGGCAGAACTCACTGGCAGGCAGTGAAATGGATTTTGAGGTACCTGAAGGGAACCTCGCATGTGGGCTTGATATTTGATAGAGATGTAGATCTCAGTTCTGTTGTTGTTGGTTTTGTTGATTCTGACTATGCTGGGGATTTAGACAAGAGAAGATCATTGGCAGGCTATATTTTCACATTGTGTAGTTCTGCTATTAGTTGGAAAGCAACACTTCAATCAACTGTTGCTTTATCAACTACAGAGGCAGAATACATGGCAACAGCTGAGGCTGTTAAGGAGGCCATTTGGGTGAAGGGGCTGATCAGTGACTTGGGTCTTCAGCAGACAGTGTTTTGTGACAGCCAATGTGCTATACATTTGACTAAAAATCAAATGTATCATGAGAGGACGAAGCACATTGATGTCAGGTATCATTTTATCAAAGAAGTAGTTGCAGATCATACAGTTAGTATTCAGAAGATTGTCACTTCAGAGAATCCAGCAGATATAATGACCAAACCAGTTGCAGTATACAAGTTCAAATTTTGTTTGGACTTGATAGGGGTTCGGGGTTTCCAGGTTCCTTGGGGAATTCAGATGGGGTTGGTTTTCAGTTGCTGCATTTTTTTTTTCTTGGGTTGATCTGGATTTTATGAGGCCTTTTTAGGTATTCAAGCCAAGGTGGAGATTTGTTGAGTATGGCTTGTGAATACACGCCTCAGCCCTGTTTCGCTCGACCCTCGCTCGAGCGCGGCTCAAGCGAGACTTCCAGACTTCCAGATTTACTTCAACCCGAGAGATCGATCGACCCTCGCTCGACCTCCAACTCAAGCAAGGATCAGGCAGTGACTTCGCTCGACTGTCGCTCGACCCCCCGCTCGAGCAAAGTGCCACGTGTTGCCAGGTGTCCGTTTTGATGTTGAGCGAGTTTGACCTAGAAGTCATCGCTCGAGCGAGAGTAAGTTTCGCTCGAGCGAGATTGCATATTATAAATATCGCGAAGTCATTTCGCGCGAACGGACGACGATAAACGCAGCAGCCTCTGTTTTTCCGCTCAAAGAACAGAGCTCTCTTATTGATCATTTCTTCTCCATTTCTCCACTATATTGAGTGAAATTTGTGAGGATTGAGTGTATACACGTGAGGTGAGTGTTTCCTTTTGTAAGAATCTTCTGATTCTCTCTCTGTAACCTCCATTTAATCTAGTGAAACTTTGAAACCAACTCCACAGTGGATGTAAGCTCAACCACTTAAATCGTTGTATTCTTTGGTTGTTTACAATTTTATTTCTTATTGTTACATCTGCTGCAGTTTATTTCATATTCTTGTTGTTTGTTTCATTGGTTTTTTCCCAACATTATACATAAAATTGTAAGTACATATAGCAATATTACTTGAGATAATTTTACTCAAAAGTTTTTTACACCATGTAAAAAAATTATTCATGGAAGAAAAATTTAAAATTTGAATCTTAAAAATTAAATTAAAGTAAATTGTGTGTGGTGTAAAGAACCTTCAAATCAAATTATCATTGAGAGAAATATCATTGCCCGCGTAAATGTGCTAACAAGATTTTAATTTCTTAGACAATTGATTAATAAACTTGCAAACATGTCGTAGTTAAACTGCAACCATCGTAAACAGTATAGCACGCGGAGGGAATTACGCAGAAAAGCAAAACAAAACTAATAAAATAAGCACACCTCTTTATTTATAATAATATCACACGTACAAACATATAGATCATAACAAACCTCCTTTCAAATGTAGTATATGTTAAATTAAGCATCAGACCAATAAATATCTAATCCACCCCATTCACTTTTTGGCACTCCCAAAGCCTGCCAAACAGCTTTAGAGGCATCAACAATGTTGTTAGGACACGGAGGTTGGTAATCATGGTCGGCATCACATCCCATAGTAGAATCACATTCATCAACTACATTAGCTTTGACGCTCCTTCCATTGCCATAGATGGTGATATAATTCAAACACCTCTGCTTATTATTGAACCATCCTGTTGACAATGCTACCACAGGAGTATCATCAGAATGATATTGGTTGTCGCATTCTGATGGTCCACCACCATCTCCACCTTTCTGAAAGCTATTGATGGTTAGTGTCGCCTTTGTATAGCTAGAAACGGGGGGCGAACACTTATAAATTTTGTAACGCTTGCCTTGCACGCAACAATCAGAATCGTTCTCTTGATTACATTGTCCTGATGGAGGCTTTGTTCCCCTGATTATGCCACTGGGCTTGCAAGTCTGAGCTTCAACTCCAAACCACTTTGTGAGAAGAAGAAAGAAGAAGAGGGCAAAGCTTGTAAAACAAATTTGGTTCTTCATCTTTTTTCCTCTTTTGCTTTGGCTATGTTTGGTGTGAAGAAGTTGCAGTGGATGTGTGTCCTATTTATATAGATTAACTACTCCAACTAGATATTTTTAATTTCAAAGTATGACGTGTGTAGTCATGTCTTTTGAAGAAATACAAATTTTCTTTGAAAGTTCATTTGGTTTTACCTATATCTTATGGAAAAGAACAAAACTTGACTCAATATATTATAATTAAATATAAAAACATATTATAAGGTTGTGCTGATCATTACGTACGTTATCATATATGAAGCCTTACTTTTGTAACATCTTATGGAATTGTCTTAATTTATTCGAAAAGAATATTAAAAGTTTTCATTCCTACAATACTAACAAAAGAAAGACACGTTTATCTATAGACACAACCATATAAGTCACAACAAACCTTCACTCACATGTAGTATATTTTAAATTATGTGATATAAATAAAGCATCAGATCAGTAAATATCTAATTCACCTCCAATCACTTTCTGGCACTCCTAAAGCCTTCAAAAGTGTCTTAGAGCCATCAATAATGTTGTTAGGAATTGGAGCTTGATAAGCATGGTTGTCATCACACCCCATGGAATCACACTCGTCTACCACCTTGGCTTTGATGCTCCTTTCTGTTGAACCATTCTGTTTATGATGCCACCGTAGGTTGTTTATTTGAGTGATACTTGTTGTCACATTCTAATGAACCACCGCCATCCGTCAAAGCTATTGATGGCTAAGTTGGCCCTTGTATGGCTAGACACTGGGGTGACCACTTATAAATGGTGTAAGACTTGCCGTACTGCATGCATGAATTGTCACCATCGTTCTCTTTATTACATTGTCTGTGAGAAGCCTTTTTCCCCCATTATCTTACCATTGGCTTTGCAAGTTTGTGCTTCAACGTCGCTTGACCACTTTGTACGAAGAAGAAAAACAAAGAGAGCAAAGCCTATTGAACACATTTGGTTCTTCTTGATCTTCTTTTGCCTCTCTTGCTTTGTTTGTGTTTGGTGTGAATAAGTTGAAGTGTCCATAGGTTATAGAAACCATGTGTGTATTAATCTTCCCTTTTGAGAAGAGCCATTTTTTTAAAGTCATAGAAATTAAGCCTATAAAAGAATATAAGGGCACCATCATATACGATCATTGTTAATTTTGCATCTTCTCAAGTGTATCTTTTATGCATCCATGTGAAGTTCCTTTTAAGTAATTCAACAAACTGCCCATGATCCTCGGGATGTAAATGGATTATCTATTTTAGTTGTTTAGACTTGAGATTTTCATGATCACCTCTGCTAGAGCAATATAAAGTCATTTTCAGCTAATTAAGAGTTTGTTTTCAGATCCAAAAACGTCCAATGAAACTGTTAAGGTGAAATATCCCAAGTAGTCTGTGAGGGTGAAATACCTCAAGTAGGGCCCATGTCTATTATTTAGTGCACTAGAAGACAAGAGTGAAAAGGAGTTGAGTGGACCGGATCACATGGGGGATGGGCCATAATGACAAGCATGGTTGATAAGCATGGTTGTCATCACACCCCATGGAATCACACTCGTCTACCACCTTGGCTTTGATGCTCCTTTCTGTTGAACCATTCTGTTTATGGTGCCACCGTAGGGTGTTTATTTGAGTGATACTTGTTGTCACATTCTAATGAACCACCGCCATCCGTCAAAGCTATTGATGGCTAAGTTGGCCCTTGTATGGCTAGACACTGGGGTGACCACTTATAAATGGTGTAAGACTTGCCGTACTGCATGCATGAATTGTCACCATCGTTCTCTTTATTACATTGTCTATGAGAAGCCATTTTCCCCCATTATCTTACCATTGGCTTTGCAAGTTTGTGCTTCAAGATCGCTTGACCACTTTGTACGAAGAAGAAAAACAAAGAGAGCAAAGCCTATTTTACACATTTGGTTCTTCTTGATCTTCTTTTGCCTCTCTTGCTTTGTTTGTGTTTGGTGTGAATAAGTTGAAGTGTCCATAGGTTATAGAAACCATGTGTGTATTAATCTTCCTTTTTGAGAAGAGCCATTTTTTTAAAGTCATAGAAATTAAGCCTATAAAAGAATATAAGGGCACCATCATAAACGATCATTGTTAATTTTGCATCTTCTCAAGTGTATCTTTTATGCATCCATGTGAAGTTCCTTTTAAGTAATTCAACAAACTGCCCATGATCCTCGGGATGTAAATGGATTATCTAGTTTAGTTGTTTAGACTTGAGATTTTCATGATCACCTCTGCTAGAGCAATGTAAAGTCATTTTCAGCTAATTAAGAGTTTGTTTTCAGATCCAAAAACGTCCAATGAAACTGTGAAGGTGAAATATCCCAAGTAGTCTGTGAGGGTAAAATATCTCAAGTAGGGCCCAGGCCTATTATTTAGTGCACTAGAAGACAAGAGTGAAAAGGAGTTGAGTGGACCGGATCACATGGGGGACGGGCCATAATGACAAGCATGGTTGATAAGCATGGTTGTCATCACACCCCATGGAATCACACTCGTCTACCACCTTGGCTTTGATGCTCCTTTCTGTTGAACCATTCTGTTGATGGTGCCACCGTAGGGTGTTTATTTGAGTGATATTTTTTGTCACATTCTAATGAACCACCGCCATCCGTCAAAGCTATTGATGGCTAAGTTGGCCCTTGTATGGCTAGACACTGGGGTGACCACTTAAAAATGGTGTAAGACTTGCCGTACTGCATGCATGAATTGTCACCATCGTTCTCTTTATTACATTGTCTATGAGAAGCCATTTTCCCCCATTATCTTACCGTTGGCTTTGCAAGTTTGTGCTTCAATATCGCTTGACCACTTTGTACAAAGAAGAAAAACAAAGAGAGCAAAGCCTATTGAACACATTTGGTTCTTCTTGATCTTCTTTTGCCTCTCTTGCTTTGTTTGTGTTTGGTGTGAATAAGTTGAAGTGTCCATAGGTTATATAAACCATGTGTGTATTAATCTTCCCTTTTGAGAAGATCCATTTTTTTAAAGTCATAGAAATTAAGCCTATAAAAGAATATAAGGGCACCATCATATACGATCATTGTTAATTTTGCATCTTCTCAAGTGTATCTTTTATGCATCCATGTGAAGTTCCTTTTAAGTAATTCAACAAACTACCCATGATCCTCGGGATGTAATTGGATTATCTATTTTAGTTGTTTAGACTTGAGATTTTCATAATCACCTCTGCTATAGCAATATAAAGTCATTTTCAGCTAATTAAGAGTTTGTTTTCAGATCCAAAAACGTCCAATGAAACTGTGAAGGTGAAATATCCCAAGTAGTCTGTGAGGGAAATATCTCAAGTAGGGCCCAAGCCTAATATTTAGTGCACTAGAAGACAAGAGTGAAAATGAGTTGAGTGGACCGGATCACATGGGGGACGGGCCATAACGACAAGCATGGTTGATAAGCATGGTTGTCATCACACCCCATGGAATCACACTCGTCTACCACCTTGGCTTTGATGCTCCTTTCTGTTGAACCATTCTGTTGATGGTGCCACCGTATGGTGTTTTTTTGAGTGATACTTGTTGTCACATTCTAATGAACCACCGCCATCCGTCAAAGCTATTGATGGCTAAGTTGGCCCTTGTATGGCTAGACACTGGGGTGACCACTTATAAATGTTGTAAGACTTGCCGTACTGCATGCATGAATTGTCACCATCGTTCTCTTTATTACATTGTCTGTGAGAAGCCATTTTTCCCCATTATCTTACCATTGGCTTTGCAAGTTTGTGCTTCAATGTCGCTTGACCACTTTGTACGAAGAAGAAAAACAAAGAGAGCAAAGCCTATTGAACACATTTGGTTCTTCTTGATCTTCTTTTGCCACTCTTGCTTTGTTTGTGTTTGGTGTGAATAAGTTGAAGTGTCCATAGGTTATAGAAACCATGTGTGTATTAATCTTCCCTTTTGAGAAGAGCCATTTTTTTAAAGTCATAGAAATTAAGCCTATAAAAGAATATAAGGGCACCATCATATACGATCATTGTTAATTTTGCATCTTCTCAAGTGTATCTTTTATGCATCCATGTGAAGTTCCTTTTAAGTAATTCAACAAACTGCCCATGATCCTCGGGATGTAAATGGATTATCTATTTTAGTTGTTTAGACTTGAGATTTTCATGATCACCTCTGCTAGAGCAATATAAAGTCATTTTCAGCTAATTAAGAGTTTGTTTTCAAATCCAAAAACGTCCAATGAAACTGTGAAGGTGAAATATCCCAAGTAGTCTGTGAGGATGAAATATCTCAAGTAGGGCCCAGGCCTATTATTTAGTGCACTAGAAGACAAGAGTGAAAATGAGTTGAGTGGGCCGGATCACATGGGGGACGGGCCATAATGACAAGCATGGTTGATAAGCATGGTTGTCATCACACCCCATGGAATCACACTCGTCTACCACCTTGGCTTTGATGCTCCTTTCTGTTGAACCATTCTGTTGATGGTGCCACCGTAGGGTGTTTATTTGAGTGATATTTTTTGTCACATTCTAATGAACCACCGCCATCCGTCAAAGCTATTGATGGCTAAGTTGGCCCTTGTATGGCTAGACACTGGGGTGACCACTTATAAATGTTGTAAGACTTGCCGTACTGCATGCATGAATTGTCACCATCGTTCTCTTTATTACATTGTCTATGAGAAGCCATTTTCCCCCATTATCTTACCGTTGGCTTTGCAAGTTTGTGCTTCAACGTCGCTTGACCACTTTGTACGAAGAAGAAAAACAAAGAGAGCAAAACCTATTGAACACATTTGGTTCTTCTTGATCTTCTTTTGCCTCTCTTACTTTGTTTGTGTTTGGTGTGAATAAGTTGAAGTGTCCATAGGTTATAAAAACCATGTGTGTATTAATCTTCCCTTTTGAGAAGAGCCATTTTTTTAAAGTCATAGAAATTAAGCCTATAAAAGAATATAAGGGCACCATCATATACTATCATTGTTAATTTTGTATCTTCTCAAGTGTATCTTTTATGCATCCATGTGAAGTTCCTTTTAAGTAATTCAACAAACTGTCCATGATCCTCGGGATGTAAATGGATTATCTATTTTAGTTGTTTAGACTTGAGATTTTCATGATCATCTCTGCTAGAGCAATATAAAATCATTTTCAGCTAATTAAGAGTTTGTTTTCAGATCAAAAAACGTCCAATGAAACTGTGAAGGTGAAATATCTCAAGTAGTCTGTGAGGGTAAAATATCTCAAATAGGGCCCAGACCTATTATTTAGTGCATTATAAGACAAGAATGAAAATGAGTTGAGTGGACCAGATCACATGGTAGACAGGCCATGTGATCTGGTCCACAAAGGGAGTCGGCACAAAGGGAGTCGGCATCTGGTCTACAGAATTTTTTTAACTGTTCATCGACATGACTAAACACTACAAAAGCTTTGAGTACTGGCTGCGAACGTTATTACTATGGATACCCACTCCAAAATCCCGTGCTGCACGAAATGGGAAAGGATCAGGGGGATTCGTATTCTGGCGTTATGGGCTTGTTGCTCACGTGTGTATCAGACACGTGAATAATGTCCAAGTATTTGCCGCGCAGAACCACAAGCAACAAGCTTCTCAGCGGTTAATGCATATAAAACAATACTAAAATAAAAGTTGTCAATTCACTTTGTGGGCCCTATTACAGTAAACACTTTAAATAAAATAAAATAAAAACAATATCATCTTATTTATTTAAGTAAACACATAATATGTCAACTCACAACTTTTTCAGCATATCTCCACACTATTTAATATATTTCAAAAAATCTCATCTTATTAATCTCATTTTTAAAAATAAATCAAGCCTAAATTTATATCAACCGATCATATAGATACCCATACTTTCAAAAATAAAATATAAAAGGTAGTTCAAGAATTTTTTACCTCGACATTATACAATATAGTCAAAATCTTTATTTCTCTCCACTTCTTTTGTTTAGGAAGGGTGATGAAATTTATAGATTAAGTCCCGTTTAGTTGTCAGAATATATTGAAATCAATTTAACTCAGTCTAATTTTAAGTTGTGTCTAATATCTAAATATCCAACTTTCAAATTACTAGATTCATCTCAACTCAAAATTGTTTTACACATAGAATCCACAACCTTTTTTAATTCAACACCTTTTTATACACGGCAACTATAATCTTTTTCAAATTTTCATAAATATATCTAAATTCATTTTAACATCTAAACACCTCTAAACACATCTAACTCATCTTAAGTGGGCCCAAAAAAATTTACTCCATCATCTCAACTCACTACTATTCATAAAAAAAATTAACTCATTTAAACTCAATTCAACATCTAAATATAGTCTATGTGTAGACTATAGGAGTCTTAACAGTGGTTATTATTAAACAATAATAATTTTATATAAAACCGTGAGATGCGTAAAAAAAAAGTAAAATTCACTTCTAAAAAATTAATTTTTTTATGTAAGTCCTATATTTTATTCACTTTTTTTTAAAATGATTATATGGCGATTAAACGATTCACGGTCGCAAATATATTTTCTCTAAGGACGAATTCTCAATAGGAGCTTATGGATGAATACTTATTTTTTACGACATCTTGGTATATGGTAAAACAGAGTTAAGAGCATGTGAAGCACCTACAAATAGCCTTGGAGACCCAAAGACACCACCAGTTGTACACAAAACAATCCAAGTGCCACTTTCGAACAGTGAAATTGCTTATCTGGGTCACTTAATTCCGACTCAAGAGGTTAGAGCTGATCCTAACAAATTCCAAGCTATGGAGGAATGGCAAATTGCCTAGTTCTGCAAGCTATCCTGACAAATTGCAAAGCTTTGAAGGAATGGCCATTGCCTAGTTCACTAGAGGCACTAAAGTGGTTATTAGGGAGGACTATACAACATGTCTTGTATAAGTTCTCTAAGACCATAATCTGAGTCCAATTTATCCTCTCGAAAGAGGTTAATGAGAGTCTGCAACTGCTCATTAGTGGCATAGGCTTGCCTTTAAGTCATCCAAAGAATCTACAATAGGGAAGGAGATTAACATCAAAGTTCTATTACAATTCCTCTCTTTCCAATTTTCTCCCATCCTCTTTCTTCACTACGGAGACGTACGCTCTTATGATTCGGGTGGGTTCCGGCTCAGCATAACCAATCAATTATCAACTCCATCACATTTTTTTCGTTACAGCTACTTGAACATTTTAGGTGCTCTCATAATTGAGCATTGCCCAATTTGAAGTTGTTCTTTTAGAACGGGGAAAAAAGAAAAAAGATGTTAGATTTACCATGGTTGAACCATGAAAGTAAAATCTTCAAACTAAATTTCTATTAAGCTACAAAAATAAAATAATAAAAAAGTACAACCCCATTGTCTATGACAGGGTAAATGAAGTCGAAAGAGTTACCAACACCAAGATCAACTGGCTTTCCTGCCGTTGGCACATCAAGAAAATTAGATTCAATTGACCATTCAAGTTAAATTTATATACAATGCTCAATAATCTATCATCGATTACCCGCGCATCAAGTCAATGTCGACATGGGCATTTCGCATATCCATTGTCCGTGATGCCGGCCAAATGCCCATTGAAGAGGCTGGACTGAGATTTTGAGTTGGTGGAATGCTAGCTAGTGCAGCATCTGGATTGTCGACAGCCTGATGTTCCGAGTGTACTGCACCTTCTTGAGCTTCCTTTTTTTTGGTCTTTGACTTCGTACCACTCCCCCACATGAAGCTCCCCACAATCACCTGCATGGGATCATCCATCATTCATTTTAGCCTTAAACCAACAAACTTGAATCTTGTATTTGTATGCCTAATAACACAAGAAAGCTCAAAGCATCAACGGTCATAATTTTAGCTCACTGTAACAGTTGGTCAATTTCCTATCTGCCTTTTCTCTAGAGATCATATGTGAGGCAAAAATGCCAAATCTATTTCAAGATTTAAAAAGAAAAAAAAAATGATCGTGCGTTATTCAGAATTAGGCATTCCCCACAAGCCAAAGTTCTCAGGAAGTTCTGCCTTGTGAAGGAAGAGAATTAAAATGGCGAACAACCAATAGTAAAGAAGATAAAGCAATAAAAAAATACCTGAACAGGACTCGCTGCAATAAGCATTCCCCCAACTCCACCACCAATAACACGACCATCAGGACTAGCAAGAGAGACACTTAGACCACCACTTCGATTGCGGGACCCACCACTATCTGTTAGCAAGTAAGACCCTGATAAACACAATATCTCGAAACGCCCCTACAAAAGTCAAATCCACCCAGAATTTTTCAGATATACAAGATTCAAAACTAATAAAAAAGAGATAAAAAAACAAACAAGAAACCAGGGGCAATTTTTAAAAATGAACAGTGCTCTGCTTGAATGGTCATGTAGAGGTTGATAATTGCAAAATGATTAGAGGGCTAATTTTCAGAGAATATACAATAAATAAATTTGGAAGTGGGTTGGCGCGTAGACAACCATCATCGTGAAAGTGGAAATGCACTTATCTACATGCATTAATAAGATTTCAGAATCAAACTTGCCTAAATACTTCAGATGTATGTCAAGTTGAATTTATCTTCAGGAAAAAAAATATATAAAATATTAAGCTCTACTCCATGATGACTGAGATGTGCAGATCGAGCAATATTTACTGAGCTAATATTACAGTAACAAACTTCATAAATTTGGGTATTGTTTCCAATGTCATACAAATTCCTAAATTACAAGAACTAATGGAAACTCCAAAAAGGATTAGCATTGTTCTCCATCCACTGTTAGAATATGTATACAAATTCATATACGTGTGTGTGTGAGAGAGCGAGAGAGAGAGAGAGAGAGAGAACGCTCAAACCTCATATGTGACAGTGCCACCCGACATTGAAGGCTGACGAAGAGTCACAGTAGAGACAGCACCATTGGCTGACAAGACGCATAAAGCTCTAGGCCCCAGTTGTGAAAATGACATTATTTTGGTTGCAATATCCTACAGAAAAATCAAATTTACAAAAATTAAAAAAATAATAATAATATTCTACCACCCCAAAAACACCAGAAATTAAGAATAGATGAACTGAAAGCTATATTAGCAATTATTAAATGGAAAGAACAGAATCAAATTTCTTTCCCAATTCCTCATCAGGGGCCCTGTTGTATACTGGCTTCATTCCGAGCCTAGGGAAATTGCTTTTGGGTCAACAGAACTTCAAGAGAAAGTTGCAATTTCCTAGAGTTCTAAAAAATCTGAAATTGCAGGCCCAAGGAACCAATACTGATTGATAAGCTAAAATCACATACTTCTCCTATTGCAATGTTGATGATATGTGGAGTAAAACCCATCCCAGCCGTACCAGATAGCAATTCACCTATCAAAAAAGTAAATCATTTGTATACATCATTCACTTACTAGCAAGGCTCATGTAAGAAAGAAAAACATGTATATATACTACACAAATCAAATTAATATTCCAAGGCTCACACCACAAGGCAGATATGCTCTAACTGACAGAATTAAATTATCACAAAAAGAAAAATGCAAAGCAGAAATTTTGACATTCTAGCCATTTCATTTGCTTAGGAAAACTAAATAATAGACTTTAAAACTGAGACAGCTAGCATATGGATATAATGCACTACAAGTCAATAAAATCGCAAGTGGATTTCAAACTTATCACACATAAAATAAGTTGTCTCAGAGTAAATAAAGTGGTAAACCAACGAAAAGACTTGTAAAGATGCTTATGTACACAAGTTTGTTAAGATATACACTTTTAAGTCTCATTTCATGCCAGCTTCTTTGAAAGATTGTACAGTCGGCAACAATTTCTGCTCCAAACATAAATCTGGAATCTCTATGCTGCAGTAAATGCTCCTACAATTCTGCGAATTTACATCAAAGTTTGTCGGTCCTCTGAGATTTGAACTATGTCAAGATCTACGACCCATGATATACAAAATCCTCTATTATTCCTTACCTATATGTATCTAGATTTCATAGCAATGTCTTCACTCAGAGGTTCTAACTTCTGAGTATTTTAAATGCAAGAGCTGTGTACACCAATTTTTCAAATCCAAAAATAATAGCAAATCTCCTGAAAAGTCATTAGGTTATAATATCTATACATTTTTTTAATTGTCGCATATAGTTTGAGTCGCTTTTATGTCTATGATATCTAAGTTTATATCAATGATACCATATTGAGTCACTGGTATTTGGTATCATTGAGGTTGGAATTTCACGATGTCAAGTAAGGGCACAAAACCTGCTCCATTCATTATTCATTCTTTTTCATCCTTTCTTATATATGCCCAATGTTAAAATTCAATTTGTTTAACATTTTTTTTTTTTTTTGCATCCAAAATTCAAAGTGAAAAGGAGAAAATAATTGGATCCCAAGGAAGTTATTTTTGTACAGTATTTTTCAAAGCAGGTAAATGGTATCATCCAAAGACCAATGAAAATCCTTATGGACATGTGTACAACAAGGTTGTGGGGTAAGTATGTCTACAATTAATTTTGTGAGTTGGAGATATTAGCAGGTATGGACCAGATTCTGACTCACCATAGGATATACTAGGGCTGTTGAAATATTCAATTCTCCTAACCCAACATGTTGCATCCAATATATGTATGTTGTCTTTGTGGTTGGAAGGCCCACCAAACATATAACATTTGCCAAATTGAAGTTGGAAATCAATAGTCGAAAACCCAACAAAATACCTATCACCCGTTAAGCTTATCATCTCAAAATCTCAAACCCTAACACGACCTATTGATATAACGGGTTGTATTGTGTCAATCCATTTTTATCCATTAGTGAATTGTACGAAATAATATTAACCAATTTCAACCTATTTATGTAAATGGGTCAAAAAGGCCCGAAATTAACTCATTTGGCCTAATTAAATTTAGCATAATTTTATATAAATGTTAAAATCACAATATCTATAAAAATTATAAATTTAACTACAAGTTCAAAATTACAATCCAAATAATAAAAATATCAAAATTAAAATTTTATTGTAGGCATATAGTTATAATTGTAACTTTAACTTCCTTAACATGTCATAACATATCAAAACAGACTGACCAGTTATCAACCCATTAGCAATCATGTATTAACGTGTCAACTCGTTTTGACCCAAACGGGTTGAACCCATTAAGACTAAACTCTACCCGCTATTATCGTGTCGTGATCGTATTGGGTTAACGAGTCGTATAAAATATTCCCACCCCTACCGGTGTTTTTTTTTTCCTTACAAAAATGTGTCTTTTGGATTGGGACATTGGATGTTAATTAACAAGGGCAAAACTTCATCTTCCAAGCAGACTTCCAAACTGATGGTTCAGAGGTCAGCTTGGCTTGGTAACCACAGTGGTTCACTTTGACTCAGAAGGGATTTGCACTTCCAGCCCCCTTCAGATCGGAAGGAGGAACTGTGTGATTGGGTCCGCTCAGCTTGCTAACCTTGGTAACCACAGTGGGCCATTTTGACTCGGAAGGAGTTTCTACTTCTAACACCCTTCAGATTTGAAACGCGAACAGGTTTTCCCGTGCCAAACAGGTTGGAAAAATGCACCCCTAGTTCTTAGATGATACAAAACTATCATAAGAAATCACAAGCATAACTTAAGACAGTTAACAATTTATCTGACAAGTAGCTTAACGGAGTAATAAAGTGAAGGCAAATAGCAAATAAATGTAAAAAACCAATGTGGTGCTCAGGATAATCATAGTGCCAACATGAAACAGATCAAAAGAAACCCAATTGGGCAGAGACACTTTACCGAGAGAAGATAACTGTTGCTTCCTTCCTGTCCCGGGCGGCCGCCCTCTACCCCGCTTTTGGGACGAAGTAATGGAACTTTTTCCTGGATAAGTAGAAGATGAGGGAGACAATGCCAATGACACAGACCCATCAGGTCCATATTTTCGGGGCCTTCCTCTTTTCCTTTTCACAGGCTCACTCTGTGGCACTGCAGATGGAGCACCCATATGCATACTATGAGGTGATAATGCAGATGAAGGCTCAACTTGTAATGTTGATCCGATTGTAGTGCCAACCATGTTGGGTTGAAATTGTGCATTTGGATTAGGCAAAGGACGAGTGCCTGGTGGTGATCCGTGTATCCCAGACTGGGATCCAGACCCAGAACCAGACATTCCTCCCGCCATATAATAAGATGTCGAACCCGATAACGCCATAGGGTCCCTTCGATCCATGCATTAACTTCAAATAACTTAATATTCACAAAGCTTTCACAAGCGAAGTTTTCAAATTTAAAGACAAATTGCACAAAAGAAATCGTATTTTGGACAGATAGAAATCTTTGAGACCCGATTAGTAATCACTGGAAAGAGTTTCCAGTAGGGTACTTGAATGTTTTAGAAATTATCTTGAATTTAAGAACAACGGGGTTTGAGCCGTAAGAAAGCTCCAAGCAGATACATTGTCCCAAAGGTACATTAAAAGAAAGAGATGAAGCTCCTTAAGTCTAGTTATGGTAAAGCAAGGAAAGAGAAACAACCTACTTAGTGCACTAATTACACATGTAGAAGGAAACAAAACAGAGAAACCCAAAGAAAGATAAGAGGTTAAAGATAAATAAACGAATAAATTAAAATGAACTAAAACCAGATGGAAACCCAAGATTTTCAAACACCTAAACAACCAGGAAAGAAAGAGCACAAGCCTGAAAAGCCAGTGAGTCAAATAGAAAACAAAATTGGAAGCTACTTTTACAGCTTACCAAACTACAGTTCACAACAAGAAGGCTTCATTTTGAAGATAAAGAACGTAGAAGACTGAAATAGGTCCGCTCTCACCAACCCATTGGTAAATCCTTAAACACAAAGCATCCTCTTAAGGCAAAACTAAACAAACAAAGCCCTTACAAACCAAGCTCAGCCTTCAAACCAAACACCCACCCAAAAAAACAACACAGATTGGAGTCAAGCCAATTATAGAGCTCCAACCCAGTAAAAAGTAAAAAGGGGCCAACTTCACCATTAAACAGGCTCCAAAGACACAGATTTTATCACCCTCTCTCCCCCTCCCTAAAACCAAGAATTTGGAGGATGAGTGTGTGATAGAACTGAAGAATCAGATGCAAAACAAGATGACATTTTGTGAAGGGGTAAAGGGTCGAACAAGACAGAAGAAAGTAAAAAATTTTGAAGGGACGTACAGAGAACAGTGAGAGAAGGTAGCTAAAATTAGAACAGTTTCTGCATAAAGTTTTAAGGCAGAGAGAGAAAGTATCAGACTCTGAACTTCTGAAGGGCCAAGGCCAGCGGAAGTATTTACTACGGCAGAGAAAAAAAGAAAGGCAGAGACCGCTCAGCACACGTCCTTATCGGATTACGTATTATTTCTTTTATATTTATTTATTTCTGGGGCAGAGCCTCTCTGTCTAAAAAGCTGCTTATCTTTATTTCTCTCTCTCTCTCTCTCTCTCCTGAGCATCTCTGTGACTCTATTTGTGTGGGTGTGATGCTTTGCTTTTACACCGGTCGTTGGCCTTCAGAGAGAGATTGACAAACAAACAAAAACGTGAACAGAAAAAAGAAAAAGAACACTTCTTCTTTGGATAAGGCCATTTTTTTTTCCTTTTAAATTTTCGAAAAAAACTTCAAAAAGTTTAAATTATATCGTGTGGCAGTGCCTCTCAATTAATATTATTTAATATCTTATAAATAAATGTTATATTTAATAACTATAATTTTTTTAGATTTTTATAATAAATAATTTACTTTTAAAGTAATTTTAAAATAAAAAACTATATTATAAAATTATATTTTAATAATATTTTATTTTATTTTTAATTTTCATCCTATCTCATTTATATAATTTAACGAGAGAACATGTTAACAAACTAAACTTAATATTTCAATCCATGAGGTCTCGTTAGATTATACATATGAGATAAAATATAAGTTGAAAACTTTTTAATATTATATTATTTTAAAATTTTATAAAAAAAATTATTTATTATATTTTATAAAAAAAATTATAATAATTAAATAAAATAAGATAATTTGTGATATTGTGTGGGTGACCAAGCGATGCTAATTCCACATTTTAATTTTACCATTATATTATGTTATAGATGGTGCTAGGTACACTGCTCTCGGCTCTCATTGGGAGCTATCGCAAGGCTTATTTGGTTTTTTTGAGATATATTTTTTAATACTTTTAAATATTTACAAAAATTTTAAAAAAATCACAAAAATATTAAAAGTTTTTTCAATTATTAAATAAATTTAAAAGTAAAAAAACAAAAACAACAATAAGAATAAGTGATAAGAACGAACAATGACAATATCATTTTTCTTCTGTTATAATTGTTTTTTGGTCTCGCTTGGATTCAGAGATGAGATGAGTTAAGATGAGTTGAGATGGGTTTAGTTTATTTTTTAATATTATTATTATTTTGGAAATTGAAAAATGTGTATTGAAAATTGAAAAATGTGTATTGAGAATTGAAAAAAGTGTATATAAATTTGTGTTTTATATAAAAAATTATAAAAATATAATAATAAAATGAATATGAGTTGAGATGAGTTGAGATGAGCTGAGCTCACCTCCGAATACAAACGGGACTAGAGGAAAGAAATGGTAAGAAGAAAAATACTTAAATCCTTTTTATTTCACTCAAATTTTCTTTCTTTGTTTATTAGAAATGTTTTACGCATTACACTTTTATCTTACTCTTATCTAACTTTGATACGTGATGTACTCTATCAACTTTTATTTTTATTTAAAAAAAATTAAAATATCTAAAAATGATTAAATGCAATATTAATATATAATAAGATAAGAATGTAATATATGACATTGTTCAATGCTAATTACGTACTCTGTCAATAAAAATTTGTATTTTTTAAGGAGAGGGAATATAAACTCATGGAAGGCATGCTTCCATGATTCTATCCCTCTTCCCTCTTCACATGACTCATGAGGCGGGAAGCTTATGGGTTTTATTTTATGAGAAATTTTATCTTTTTATGAATTCTAAAACTTATTAGGCTTATATCCCATCAAAATCGACTGGTTAAACAAAAGATTATTTGATTTCAAAAAGAAAAAGGTTTCGAAACCAAAAATCAAATTGAAATGCATTATCAAACAAAAAATTGCATTTAATAAAATTTTGTTCCAGCTTTAAGATCAAGAGTCCATACAAAATAAATCTTGTAATATTTAGATTTCGTTTGGATTTTGAAAGATGAGATGAGATGAATTAAAATGAGTTTTAAAAATTTAATAAAATATTATTTTTTAATATTATTATTATTATAAAATTTAAAAAAATTAAATTAGGATTTGAAAAAGTTAAATTATTTATTATATTTTATATAAATTTTTAAAAAATGTAATAATAAATTTAAGATAAATTCCAAATATAAATATAACCTTATTATTGACTATGTAAATATCTAAGATTCAAAA
Organism: Platycarya strobilacea; assembly: GCA_036898215.1. Classification (NCBI taxonomy): domain Eukaryota; kingdom Viridiplantae; phylum Streptophyta; class Magnoliopsida; order Fagales; family Juglandaceae; genus Platycarya; species Platycarya strobilacea. Next base: position 9,141,194 of record CM072545.1, read on the forward strand.
AGTTAACTTTAATATTCAATAAATAATGTTGGCGGCACTTTATGTATTCTCTTCCATTTTAGACCTATACAAGAGTTTTTTATATAATTTTTATATAATATTATATTCATTTAAAGGAAAGTCTTAGAAAATTTTGGGAAATGAGTAAGAAAAGGATTTGTACAATTCTTTTTATACGAATGAACAATATATATATATTCCGAGCTTGGAAAATGACCATGCATTCTCCAAGATCAGCAAATCTAACAAAAGTGAAGGCTGAGATGCATTCATATGTTGAATTTAGATTTATAACAATAATTAGAGTGTAATAAGAAATATATTGGATTGAATATTTGAATGGAATCACCCATATTTGATTGATTTTGTATTTTGGTTGTGTCATGTACAGTCTATATTTGACTTGGACATTGTTAGTCAAACTCATTAACCCCACACATCATTAAATCTTGTATTTAATAAACACAGGTATCCATCCTTCTGTGACAAGGAAAGAGGGGGAAAAAAATTATCTACACCTTAACGAGTTTCCCATTTCAATTGGTCTGACTGAGGCGATGAAAAATTCACTAAATAATGTGTCACCGTTATCATACAAATAAGAAATTATAAAAAAAAGTCTATTTGACCCAATATAAGTGAAAGGGATGAAATTAAAAATTAACATGCATTTATGATTAGGGTATAAAAAGTGGAAGATGGGATTGAAAGGAAAACTGCTAGGGACTGGGGCAGAGTACAGTGTACAGAGAGATGCAGAGATGAGAAGAAAAAGTAAGGCGGCAAGGAAATAAAAGAATTCGACCTACACACGTAAGGGAAATATCTGACTGTACTAACCAAAACTTGGCTATAAAATGACTCGAACAGATGAAAAAGAAAAAAACTGGACTCATCTCCCGCATAAACAATTTTGACAGCTTTTTCAACCTTCTTCGAGATCTTCAACTAACATGTTTTATTCACATATTTATATATATTTTTCTTGTACAAAGTGAGCTATAAGAGACTGTAAAAACTCTCATTAAAATGGATTCTCATCCTCAAATATTCGTGGATGTAGGCACTTGCCGAACCACGTAAAATTGTGTGTCCATCTCTATCTATTTTATCTGTTATTTACGCATGTACAGCCACGTCAGGACTCCACTGGGAGCCCCAAACGACCCCAAATGAAGCCCAACTCGCACCAATGGGTTGGAAATAATTTTTTCTCTCACCCCAACTTGTTGGCCGATTTTTATGGCCTCAACAGTGGCGTCGTCTCTGAGATTCTGTTATTTCGCGTGAGTGGATAGACCGATCCTGCGGGATGTGATAATACGCCAACATCCCATGCTGCAGGCAATAACTTTGTTAGTACAAAAAATAAATTCACATATTGTAAAAGAGACAAATTGATGTATTTTTGTCTGTGGTAAAAAGTTTTCGAGTGTCAAGTGTCGAGCATCGAGCGATGAATTTCTGAATGTCGACTCTCGAGCGAGAAGCCGTGAGATCCCAAGTGTTGACTTTCGAGACCATGCTATGAATGGTGACCGCCTGATTATTGTAAACAAGAAAGGAAGAAGGTTTCCTGAGCGGGACTCCCGAGAATGGCGTTAGTGAAATTCCGAATATGATGTCGTGGGAGTGAGTTCAGGTGTGAGTCGAGTCCATGATGAGTGAAAGCTTCCCGAGCATCCTTTTCTGCTGGGGTGGCGGGGGGGGAGTTTGAGTCCCGAGCGCATCATGAGTAGGGTCCATGTGCGCCTGAGTGTGTGAGGCGAGCTGAGATCCAAGTATGACCTTTCGTGCATGGTATCCATACGGTGTGAGTCAGGTGGCTAACTTGGTGGGCCATGAGGAAGGACTGTCCCGAGTTGGGTGTAAGCGAGTCCCAAGTGGCATAACGGGCGAGCTGTGGGTGTGTTATGCAATGGGATGAAGCGAGGGGCGCGTGAACCCATGTGATGGTGAGTAATTGCTTCCCGCAGGTGAGGGAGTATGGGGAGTGGGTTCCCGTGTGGGGAGTTGTGAGCTGTTTTGAGCTCAAACTTGATTCCTGAATGAATAAATCCTGAGTGTAGGTGCCGTGGGAGTGGGTTCCCGTGTGTTGCGTCCGTGCAAATGAGTAAGGTGTTTGGTCTGAATATGCCCGAGTGATGTAAGTCTCGAGCATGGGACTCGTGCATGGGGCTATGGCGAGCTGGCAAATGAGGGAGGTGTGAGTTAGTTGGAGGGCTGTGTGAGAGAAGGTGGAGTCCGAGCTGGTGAGAGGGTGGAACCCGAGCTGGTGAAGCTCGAGCATTGGGAACCTTGAGCTAGAGTTCGAGTAAGGTGGAGCCCTTGTTACATGATGAGGACGTTTGTTTTCGAGTAGCTCTCCTGAGTTGTATCCGAGCCGTTTGATGCTCGTTCCAAAGAGGGAGGGTCCCGTTTTTGGTGAGCTCAGACTAAAGGAGCCTAAGCTGGGGTTCCCGAGCATGGGTGCGTTAAGTTGAAGTCTGTGCGACAAGTTTGGGAGAGAGGAAGGAGCTTGGTGGATTCCCAAGTTAGTGAAATCCCGAGCTGGTCGAGAGTGTAATCTCGAGTTTGGTGGAGTGGCGTTTATTTTTCGAGCAGCACTCCTGAGTGGTTTCTGAGATGTGCTTGGTCTAAAGAGAGTCCCAAGTTGGTAATTCCAGAGTTGAAGAGTTGTGAGCCGGTCCGAGCTTGGGCTCGGTACTGAGGATCCTAAGCTAGTGTGAGCTAGAGCTTATGAGGTCCCAAACGTGTTGTAATGAGGGGAGTTCTAGAGTTGGGCCTCCTGCGCTTGTGAATGGTTTTCGGTGTATATGCATAGAGAGGTCTCGGGATGGGTTCTCCAAGCTGAGCTTCCCGAGATGAGGAGTCCAAGAGGAGGAGACTCGAGCTGGTGGGCGACTGAGCTGGGTGGCGAGGTCTCGAGGATGACTTTCCCAAGATGAGGAAACCCGGGCTGGTGCAGCCCGAGCGAGGTAACCCTGAGCATGAAGGGCGATTGAGTTTTCGAGCTAGTGTTTTATTGGAGTTGAGGTAGTCGATGTGATGGATCCCGACTTGGTGAAGGGCACGAGGCTGTGTTTTGAGAAGGTGGTGCCCGGGCTAGTGAACCCCGAACAAGAAGGATCTTATGCTGGAGGAGCTCCAGACATGGGGCCATGTGACAGATCCTGGGAGAGCTCTAACCGAAGGACCCTGCGAGAGGGAGGGTGCTCGATGAATGCCCGAGTTGCTCCATCCGAGGTGGGCATAGAATTCGACTCCGAGTGCACACCACGTCCGTGGAGTGCGCCTTGCCACCTGATGAACCGGTCGACGTGAGGGAGTTGGAAACCATCCTAGAGGTAGCAAACGGCCCCGGTGTCCTGGTTGGCGGCGGGGAGTCCCCCCCTGGCAAGCGATGGAGGGGCTCGAACGCGAGATTTCCGTTCAGGAGACCCCTTTGCGATGGACTCGCTGTTCCCGACGAGGTCTCCGGTCGGGAAAAGTCTCGTCGGAGGCAGAAGATGCCGGCGGCCCTAGTAGGGGGGGCCGGTTTCTTCCTCCCTGCTCCGGTGTGATAGGCTGAATTGCCCCACCTACGCCGGAGGTCGAGTGCTCCTAGAGCACTGTTCCTGTCCTCCTTCATCGGAGATGAAAGCCTCCAGCAGGACAGAGACTGCTGGCGGTTATGAAGATGACCGCCGATAGTTGTCCCGATGCCTGAGACGCCAGGATCGGGGGCTTTGAAAGCCAGAGGCGCAGCCTCCAAGCACTTGTGCATGCACAGTGGACGTGCATGCACAGTGAAGGCATTGTGCATGCACTCGGGCATGCACACTAAGAGTTATATTTTATGTAAGGTATACTATAATTATGGATGTAAATTAGTCCGATCCCGTTCGATCCGAATAGACCGCTACTCATTGTTCTGGTCGCCGTTGGTCCATATCCATCTAATGGGGCTCACTCATACAAAAAAGCTTTATCATTCTTGAAATATTAAAAAAAAAATCCACAATGTGCATTTTTGATATGTTAGTATAAAAAACCCACAATATTATAATTTGAATAATACAACTATTTAACTATATTTGTACATTTTTTACTTATAAATTGCTTTTAAAAAATTGTTCAAATTATCAAAATTAATAATGGTATTAGTTAATTAGTAATTACATATTTTATATTGTCAATAGTCATAGATTAGATTAAAATTATATAATTCACTTATATAATTACTATATAAAATAACATATATAATTTATAAAAAATCTAAAATACATATTTATAATTTGACCCGTCTAGTCTAGTTTGAGGTTTAAAAAATAAACACCTCGCAATCGGATCGAAACTCATGCAATCCCACAATTAGAGGATCGAAACACCAAAGAAATTTTGTCCAATGTATTAGCCAAAAATAAATTAATGAGACTTTGATTGTTTTAATCCCCAAAAAGAAACGCTCTAATATGGTCATTGAGTATAGACCTATAGGCTATATTCCTCTGCAATGTTATCTACAAGGTGTCAAGGTGGTTTCAAAGGTATTGGCCAAAAGGTTGAGGGTGGCGCTGCCAAGTCTCATTTCTCCTTCACAAAGTGCTTTTGTTCAATGTGAGATGATTTCAGACAACATGATTGTTGTATATGAAACAATACACTACATGCAATTTTGAATGAGAGGTAAAAAGGAGAGGTGCACGGCTCTTAAATTAAATATATATATATATATATATATATATAAGCAAGGCTTACGATAGGTTAGAATTTGAGTTTTTAGCTGTTGTAATGAAAAAATTGGGGTTTGGTAAAATTTGAATTGATATGGTTATGAGTGTGTCAAAAAAGTGAGGTATTCTATTATTATCAATGGGATTTCACGATAGATTTTCATCCTTCACGAGGTATAAGATAAAGAGATCCATTATCTCCTTCTCTTTTCATCTTATGCTCAAATGTCTTAGGTTCTATGCTTGATATGGCTGAGAGAAGAGGTTCAATTTCTGGTTTTCCTTTTGTAATAGAATCACTTTTGGCGAATCATTTATTTTTTACAGATGATAACCTTATCTTTTGAAGAGCTAATGTGTTGGAATGGTATAGCCTATTAAGCATTCTCAATGCTTATGAGGAAGCATCTGGTCAACTGTTGAACAAGAATAAGACAACTATTTATTTTAGTATAAATACTAAAACTAAAGTGAAAAAGGCAATCCTTCTAGCTACAAATCTGAGAGAGTCAAGGTTTTATAAAAAGTATCTTGATTTACTATCTTATGTAGAGAGAAATAAGGTTTCTACTTTCAGTTCTATTTTAAAATCCATTAGAACACGAATGCAAAAGTGGAAAGTTAAATTCTTGTCACAAGTTGGTAAGGATGTTCTCTTGAAATCCATTGTGCAGGCCATTCCTACCTATTGTATGAGTATTTTTAAGCTACCAAAAGCTATATTAAATGCCATTAATAAGCTTATGCAAAGGTTTTGGTGGGGAAGTAGAAGAGACCGCTCAAAGATTCATTGGCTACCTTGGAAGCAACTTGGAAAAGCAAGAGTAGATTGTGGTTTGGGCTATTGAGACTTTGAGCATTTTAACATTGCTCAACTTGCTAAACAAGGTTTGAGATTAATTCAAGAGTAGATTGTGTAGTAGCTAAAGTGTTGAAAGTTAAGTATTATTACAACATATTTTCTAAACGGTAAACTGGGTAGTAATGCTTCATATTTGTGGAAGAACTTTATGTCAGCAAAAGAGATCCTTAAGGAAGGTCTTATATGGAGAATAAGTACTAGAACTAAGGTGAATTGTGGAAGGATAGGAGGGTTCCTAAACCAACTTTGTATAAAGTGCAATCTCAAGTTAAAGATGGTTGTGAGCATTAGAATGTCTGCAATTTGATTGATCAGTCTAATGAGAATTGAAACCTTTCTCTCTTAAATGATCTGTTTGTACCTGAGGACGTGGAAGTAATTAGCAAAATTCCAATGAGTTTGAGTAATGCCCTTGATAAACTTATTTGGAGAGCAACAAAGGATGGAAAGCCAACAGTTAAGAGTGCATATCATATGCTTGGTGAGATGGAGGCTTTTGTCAAAGGTCAAGCTTATCATAGTTCAACAAAAGGTGCAATCTTGTCTCAGCTCTGGAAATTATATCATCCTAATTTCTTTCCCACAAGATAGAATCTTTCCCACAAGAGTGCATAATGTTTTGGAAGGCATGCCATAATTTCTTTCCCACAAGATAGAATCTTTTCAGAAGGAGGATAATAGAGACTGATTTGTGTCCTATATGTGGAGTGGCAGCAGAGTTTGGAGTACATGATGTTTGGAGTTCAAGTTCAAGGAAAATACAGAAAATGGCAATTGTGGAATCAAGTTTGCAGGAACTGGTTACTCATTTGGTCTTAATCCCAAAGGATGATGAAAGGGCCTCATTTTCAGCTACTATATATCAAATATGAAAAGGGGGGAACCAGTTTGTGTTTGAAGGCAAGTTTATACATCCAGAAACTCTCATTCAGTCTGCTAATCGAGTTATAGAAGAGTATGCTATAGTTCATAAGAAAATCAACAGTTTAACATCTAGTGGCAACTCAGATCAGATCAATTATATATAATTAGAATACTCACAACAATAGACTCAACAAAACTAATATTTAGCGAAATAATAGTTAGTGAGTATGAATATGAGGTTGCAATAGCCTCAACAAATGAATAGTTAAAATAGCTTTCAATGGTTTAACTCAACAAATTTAACGGATTAGTCAAATAATGTTTTGGAATTAAAATATTCACTCATACTCTTTCCACTAATTTACTCTCACACGCATGGAAAAAAGTAGCTTTTTAGTTTTCGTCTTTGTAAAGCATTCCTAAGTCTTCTCTTCGTAAATATTTAATGTACATGAAGATTAATAATTTTACTTTTTAAAAAAAAAAAAAAAAGTTAATGTCTTCATTTTTACATTCATCAACCATTAAGAATAAGATAAACATTAGAAAACTAATTTATAATTTTTAATAATGAATAAATATTTAAATTATAATTGGAATTAAAATAAATAAAAAGATAAAATTAATATTTTAATAGAATAGTTAATGATTTGTTGAGTTTATTATTTAGTATAGTAAAAACTGATTAGTTGACATTTATAAAAGTGAAGTTTCTAATTAAAATTTAACCAAACAATAACTAATCTATTGTGAATGCTATTACATCCTCCTCTTGAGAGCATTAACATTGAATTAGCTAAAAGTTTTTTTCAAAAAATATAAATTTACATACATATAAAAAAAATCTTGTCAATTTGAAAAAAATTTGAATTTATTATTCATTTTTAAAGAGATTATTCTATTTTTTCACTTTCTTTTTTCCACTTTTGATCAAATATAATAAGATTTATATATATATATATATATACAAATTTATATTTTAATTTTTTTTTTTAACTAATTCAATGCTAATGCTATGATGTATTCAAATGTAATTAGAATGCAGCTGTGGATGTTAAGAGATGCAAAGTTGGTATCGGGGTTATCATCAGGCCGAATCATGCAGCTGGTTATATAGTGGGCACACTCCAATCAACCCGAGCTTGTTGAAGCAGTAGCAGCCCTATTTTATCGCGATGACGGAAGATGTCAATGGTTCAAATGAGGACTGGTGCTCATGAGTTGGTTTGCTGATTCAAGATATTAAAGGCCGAATCCTCAATATTTTTCAGCAATGGAATGTGTCTTTTGTTCCTAGGTCACAGAATATTTTAGCACATTGTTTAGTTAAAGATATATTAAAACTCTTTAAAGAGAGCATTATGTTAGAGGGTTACCTCATTGTATCCATCATTTGCCGTAAAAAATAAATAAATAAATTTTGTCAATTTTTTTTGGTCTCGATTGAAAATTTCAATCTCCTGCGGATACCTTAAAAGTGAGAGAAAAAATGACGTTTTGAATCTTACGGATACATCAATTTTAATGTATATGATTTGTAATAATAAGATTAGGCATGTTTATCTAGATTTTGGATTCAGAATTTTCTTAAATTTTTTTAGTAAAAATATCAAAATTATTAAAAAAAAAAAAAGAAAAAAGAACCGAGCTGAATTTTATGAACATGCCTAAATAAGATAATAATATCACATACATGCATAGTTTAAATATAAATAATATTGGAGAAAGTACTGAAAAACTTTAGAGACTTTTTTCCCTCCCTTTAATAAAAAAATTAAGGTTTCAAATTTGATTTTATTCAAAAGGAAAGGAGATATCTGCTTCTTCCTCTCTCTTTTTTCTCCTTCTTTCGTTCATCCACTTTGTCTATTAATATTTCTTGTGTTTAATTTAATTTTACTTTCTTTACGAGTGAAAAAGACAAATTTATACCTTTTCGACAATTTTTGAGAGAGCACAAACAAACTCATATGTCGAAAATCATTTGAAAACAAGTGATGATAGTTTTGCAAAAATCACATTGTGTGTTCTCAAGCATCGCCCACATTTGTGCATAGTCTTGACTCTTCACATGCCACCCATTATGGCAGCTCTTCTCGACAAATGCGCTAAATCACATTATACGCATGTGATTTTTGTGACTAAAAAGATTGTAATTTGTCTTAAAGATTATAATATTTGTATTTCACACAATGTTTTGAATACTGTTCTAGTGAGCATACCGATGAAAGTATTAAAACAAAATATTTCGATACTAGTATAATTTCGTATACCGTTTCAGAATAGTTTATATATATAAAAAAATTATATTTGTAATTACATATATAAATTATATTTTAAAATAATAATCAACATATAAATAAATTATATATATAAATATACATATATAAATATTCCAGTTTGAATTAAGATAAAAAAAAATAGCAAGAAATAGAAATTCGATATGGCCGGTATATGTATGATTGGTACGATCGAAATACTAGCCGGTACAGGTTGGTACAACCAGTGAGCCGGTACGAAACAGACCTATTTCTATACCGACCACTATTCGATACGATACAAAATTTAAAACAATTCCATCTCCTATAAACTATGGGGTGGATATTGTATGGGTTGAAATTACTAAATGTGTAATTAGTAGATACGCATGGAATATGTACACGTGATATTCACATCTTATTACATAATCAAAAATACTTAAATCATAAAAGTATTATATAAAATAAATTTATAAATTGACGTGATTTAATATTGTATGTCAAATTATAAAATTTTTCTCATAATAAAATAGATTTGATAAACACACAAAATAATAATAATTTATAAATTTATTTGCATATAATCTCTTTATATATATATATATATAACACTTCACTTTTATATAGTATCATGCCAACCAAAATTAAATCCAGTTTACATATTGAAATTATTTTATTTTATTTTATTATTATATTTTTTAAAATTTTTATAGAAAATTTAATAAGCAATTTAATTTTTTTAAATCTCAAAATAATTATAATATTAAAAAAAATTATTTAACTTTAACTTTTAATTTAAAACTATCTCATCTTGTATTAATATCACCTAAAAAGTTTTCATACCCAATTTTATCACAAAGCAATGAAGAAAATCTCGTAATCTACACTTTGAGTTAGGCATGTTCATGTTAATTTTTTTTTTCAATATTTTTGCTATTTTTATTTAAAAATTTCAAAAAATTTATGAATTTAAAATCTAAATCTCCAAATATAAAATCTGATGAACATGTCTAGTTTAAGGAATAATTTTATGTATAGTTATAGAATGTGTAAGTGCCTGTAATTGCTTTTAAAAAAAGAAATATTTATTATTAAAAAATTATCTATTTATGTGAATTTTATATTTTATTTATTTATTTTAAAATAATTATACTTTACCATTATAAATATCATTTTTTATAGTATAAAAGAACAAAAAAAATTCCCATCCGGACCCACCCAAGATGGCACAGAGTGGCGTGGGAAACAGGAAAGACTATATGACAATTGAGTCATTGACAAGTTGTCATTACTTAAGTGCGCTCTCTCACTCACAAGTCACACACACCAAATTGGTTCGGAGCTGGGACACTGCCCTTCCATAGGGTCACTTTATGTCTCTCTCTGCTTATCCCTTTCCATACTTCTCTGCCCTCTTGGCCCGCCATCCATCCACCCCTAAAAGATATCTCCAAACAGCTTTGCTAACCTCACCTCACCCCTCCTAATGCACCTGCCTGCTTCCTTGTTTGGTGTCATGCCAAAGCTTTTCAGGTTTTTTTTTTTTTACTTTATTAAAAACTAACAAAATAAAATCCGGAATAACTTTTTTAATGAAGGGAAAATGTTAGTTCTATTGACAATACCTACCGGGTATTGATTATATTTTTATTTATTTAATAATTAAGTAAATATTTTTTAAGGATCATGCTAGCATGCCTGCTGTTAGATAGAATTTGTTCTTTTATTTTTATTATTTATTTATTTTTTATTTTAAAATATTTTTAAAAAATATAAAAATGTATCAATACACAAATAATCACATTTTTGATTATTAAATAAAAAATCTTAAAAATAAAATAAAATATAAAAGGTGTCAAAAGAAAGTGTCAAATTTGATGGGTATTCTAGCATTTTTCATTTTTTAATCATTTTTAAATTTATTTTTAATAATATGAAAGACCTCTCTAATTATTAAAATTGAGTTATATTTGAATCTGACTTCGTCCATTATATAGTGATGAGAAAAGGTGGTCAAGAATAATAGTAGAATCACATGTACTTATAATTTTACTTACAATTTATTAATTACTTTTTAAATTTAAATTTTGAATTTCAAAAATTATGATTTCAACATATCAATAACTAATAGACGTGGACAAGTTATATCTCCTTAATTTTCATCTTGGTAGCTTTTAGTCAAATGAGATATTTTGTGAGGACCACCGATGGATGGGTCAAACCTAATCTTTTAGAAAATTTTGCATTATTTGATTGGATACATTTTGTAGAGCATGTTTTTCACAAGTCAATGGTTAAATTAAAATGTCTATTTTTTATTGGAAGAACATGCAATCCAACTTTTAATGCATGCCCAAAGGGATTACGTTGATAAAGTTGTCATCTTAAATAAAATAAAATAAAATATTTGCCAATTCGAATGTTGGACTTGGAAACAAGAATTTATTTATAAAGTATTGTGGTGTTATGTATCTTTATTGGGATACTTGCATGGAATAATAATGGCATGGGATCATGAACCTATAAAGAAAGTAGTTTGAACCTGGATTGAGGTTTTCAATCCAAATTGAATAATCTTATTGAAAATAAATAAATATATAAATATATAAACTCTACAATATTCTAATAATGGCTCATTTGAAATTCCAACAACTTCGATACTATATATATAAGTTTAGATCTGGTTTATTTTTACAGATAAGTTTTGATGAGATAAAAATTAAAAATTAAATAAAATATTTTTTAAATTAAAAAAATTAAATTATTTATTTTATTTTATAAGAAGAAATTTGAAAAAATTATAATAATTAGATAAAAAAAATTTGTGAAAATAAACAAGGACTTAATATTTTGCCTTTTTCTCTTAAAATTGAACCATTCAATTTTCCGAAGCACGTATACATTATTATTACCCATGGTGATTATTATACTCACGATTTCTCTTTCTTCTTTATTTGCGTAAAAACAGAAGACATTTTCATGAAAATTAGAACTCACGACCAATTAAGGCCTGGTTTAGTTTTAGAGGTAAAATGAAATAAAATGAGATAAAAATTAAAAAAATAAAATATTATTATAATATATAATTTTTAATATAATTTTTATTTTAAAATTAAAAAAAGTTGTTTTAAGATTTGAAAAAATTAAATTTTTTATTTTATTTTGTATGAAAATTTTAAAAAATATATAAAAATAAGTTTGAAATGAGATGAGATGAGATGAGATGAGATAAACAAACAATGCCTAAATTGCTAATTAATCTACAAAATGATGCTTACAAAAAATCTACAAACTAATTATAAATTATGAAATTATACATAGTATCATCCTCTAAAAATCATTTATAAATACTATTATATACATACAAAAAAAATTACACAAAAATAATCTCATAAAATAGTATCTCATCATCTGATTAATTCATTATATCTATTTTATAATAAAAATAACTTTTTAATATAACAAATCATTATAAATCATGTCAATTTATAAAATAATTTTTATAAAATTCTTTTATTATTAGATCATATAATATTATCTTAGATGACTGCAAAATCAAGACAGAATCTTATACTACTTAGAAGAGTACAAAACGTAAACACATCAATTTTATTGTCAGGTGCATTGGATGATTGAACGCCCAAACACATCATAAAGATGGTATTTTTGTTTGTTGTATTAGAGTTATCGTGTAAAAGACTTACAAGACTTACTGGTAAAATCCAATTAATGGAGATTAAGACACCAAAACTAATTCAAATATTTATTTATATGTGATATTGACTCCAATGATTTTGAAATCTAATTGTCACATTGAATGTGTACTTTCTTCTTTCATTCTTTTTTTTTTTTATTTTTTTTTATTATTATTATAACAAAATATATAATTTATGTCTTCGTATTATGTTAACACAGTTAAACCATAAAGACCTAATAAATTCTACAAATTGTTATTGTTAGTTAAACCTAGTCAAACATGATATGTGCTCAAATTTATTCTTGTAAATATAAATTATTTAAACTGATATGATTAATTCATATAATAGGATGAGAGTAGCACGTGATCGTAATTCAGGAATGCTTAAGTACAATTTCTCAGTCCGGTCAAAACTCCTTAAAACAAAACCCAAAAAAAAATATTAATATTAATAATAATAATCAAGATTAAAAAAAATATATATGATCAGACCGAATTATTATTCGTAAACAAACTAAACAGCTTTAAATCCGAATCCAAATACTCGGAGAAAACATCAAAAACCATGTGATCTTGTGAGGGACCGAGCAATCCAAATTTTTGACAAAATCATCCCATGTGTGTTTTCCTTATAAACTTTTAAGATGAGCACAACATCGATGCAACCTACCAACCTGACAAAATGCAATTGGTCAAATTATATTTTAAGAAATTTGTTTGTTTGTGATCAGTTATTTTTAGTGAAATAATTAATTTAAACTAAAATAAGTTTATTTTTATCATAAATAATCTTTTTCGTCGTAAAAAATTGATTACAAATACTTTTTTTTTTTTTTTAGTAGTGTTAGTCTGGGTCGGCCGGATAAGTTCCTCCCTAATTTGGTACATCATTGTTAAAGTTTAGATCAATTAATTGCGAAATGGGCATTCACCATTTTATTATCTCAAGTGTCGGTTTTCAACTTTTAGAAAATTGATATATCAACTTTAAAATACTCACAACTAAGTACATTTATCAATCTATTGTTAGAAAATTAATTGGAATCACATGTCAGTATTTGATTGGCTGACACATGGCATTGGTATCCACATAAGCCAATCAAAGACTAACACATGGCATATTGGTGCCAAGTGGCAATATAATCCTCCCATTGATTTTCTTATAGGAGATTGATGAAAAGATCTAATTACAAATTTCTTAAAATTTTGCTATAAGATTTGCAAATGTTAAAATTGAGATTTTGAATTGTAAAAACATGAAAACTTAGATACTGATTTTGCAATTAACTCTTAAATCAATTCTAATGTTCATCAAAAGCCAAGATCAACTTATTGAAATTGGTATAAAATATTAGTAAGATAATACAGATGCAAGACTCGAGATGGAAGAATATACCGTCAATAAACATAAAAATGCGGAGGGTACAATCAAGAGGGAGAATATCTTGTTCTTATTCTTGTTATTCTCCTCATGAATTAGGAGTGCTTCCTCTTCCCTTTGTAACAAAGAGCAAAACAATGATACAAAGAAATTATATTTCAAGTATATTTTTCAAAATAATGCCCTAGAAACATAAAAGAAAACAGAATTATAAATTGGAACAGTAATTAAATAATGGTCAAATTATATAGCCCGAGTCCCTTTCCTAATTGGCATCCCAATGTCAAAATGGGGGAAGGAATATGCTAAGAGAAAATGACTTAGGAGTAGTAAAGCAAGGATTATGTTTGTTGGTGGGACAACCCTCAACCTATATTTGTTGAGGAACTAGTGGTTGCTATTGAGTGAAAAGATGAATGAATTAGTGTTTTTTTGACCAAGAAGCCCTACTTGCTATTTGTTGTTCATATTGCTCCAAATTTGAGGCGCAGTTTGGCCCCAACAACAGTGACATAACAAGACCAAACATATAACTTTGATAAGGCCTCGCTAACCGTACCAAAGAATATCAAGACTCCTCATTCTAAGAGTCTAGGTCTGGTTTGGATAGCAAAAGCCTTGGATAAAGAGTTTCATTTTTATCATACTTTTTTTAAGATTTTTAAGTCTTAGACAGAATCTAATACAGATTGGCCCGATAGGTTATAATTTAGGCGTCATCATTCATAGCCAGATTCTTATACATTTGATCTATTAGTACAACTTTGGTGGGACTAAGAACAAGTTATAGCTTCATCAGGTTTGAGGAAGGCCTATGGTTTCTTCATGTTTCATGATGTGCAACTAGGATTATAAATAAGAAATTTCATCTGAAAAATAGCTCGAATTAGACTAGATTAAACTCAAACTTGACTTGACTCGATTATTAAATACGTTGTTTGTGACTACGAAAATAGATTCAATTATTAAATCAGCTCGATTCGATTATTGCTCATATAAAATTCATTTTGACCTATTAGCCCGCTCATATATTAACACACACATATGTGTATATATTAATATAAAAAAGTCCATATTATATGTACATATATAGTAATTCATTATATATATGATATATATATATATGTAGTAGTTATGATGCATACATTTGTGCGTAAATATAATTCATTATTTTATGATTATAATTAATATATAAATGTTAGAAATAAATCGATATACTATATACATGTATATAATTGATTAGAGGTGGATTAGAGTCAAATAGCCATGCATATTGTCTTGTATATATATAGCCATGTAATTGTATTTGTAAATAATTGTCAGTAATTATGATTTTATGAACAAATTATTTGGCTATAATTATATATTGTGAGCAAGAATATTATATTCTTTATATTTATATTTTTTAAATTAGTTTTTTTAAAATAATGATTAATAGGTCAAGTGGAGAGCTTGATTCAGCGCTTGACTTGACTATTAGTCGAGTTTGGACATATGGGAATGTCTTACTCGAGTTGGGTTTGAACATCCAAAAAGGTTTGATTCAATTTAAAATTGAGCTCGAGGCTTTTTTTTTTTTTTTTTTATAATCGAACCAAATTTGATCAAATCATACCAAATTTAATCCAAAAAATCTGGTCGAATCACTTTTTAAACGACAAATAAAATATTACAAAAATAAAAATAAAAATTGGACATTCGAAAGAAAAATAGTAGATTTTAAGATCGAAATAATGCACACTGAGCATAGCTCAATATTCATAATATGCGCGCTAAAAAGAGATTTTCGAATTAAGATTTTATTAATGATTCTGATATATGTAATTAAAATTATGATCAAATAATGAAATGCATCTAAAATTATTTTAATTAGGAAAAGATCACGATTATCGACTGTCCTTACGGTTGATTTGCCTTTTCAAATTATTTCAACAACATCAATATACTGTCTGATAGCTCGACATCATTTGACTCGAATTCTCTGCATCAAAAAGACATTTCTGATAACAAATTTTAAAATTTGATAGGCTTAGTGGATCAGGCTCAACAACAATGAATCAACACATATTTCGATTCCAATGCCAATAAACCATAACAAATTCAAACTGAGTACGTCTACTGTGACTGCACAAAAGGGAAATCTTATGAAAACATTGTTGTAAAATAAGTATATAACCAGCAGCCAAGTCAGAAAACTTGTTTATATTTATTCTTCTTTTAGGAAAACAAAACAAGAGAACTCTATTCTATCATCTATGTAGTAATATTTACTACAAAAAATTATATTTGCAGTTCTAGAATGTATAAATTTTGTGTACTCTTTTTTAAAAAAAAGATTAAATTAAATTTAAGATCCATATTAAAAAGTTATTTTTTTAATAATAGATTTTTTTTTTTTTTAAATGAGTGTGAAAGACTTAACACACTGTCTTTGAATCGTAGTATCACTGCAACAAAATTTCAACTTCAGCAAGTCGTTTCCTGACGGGCTGAAGTTGAATTTTGGTCTGCGAAAACTTGAAAGGATTGTGTAGGCTAGGCCCACTCCAAAAATACAGAAAGATGGAATTACAATTCACTAAACTGGACGACCCAAATATAGCGAAAAGAAGGAGTGGGCCTTCTTTTCATGAAAAAAGATAATTTATATTTGGGTCGTCAAGTTTCATGTAACTTGAAACTTGGTGCCCCGTTTGGTGTCTACTCTTTTTTATTTATTTAATGATTAAGAAAATATTATTTAATAATATTGTAAATTTTTAAATTTTCTCAAAAATATTTAAGAGTGTTTAAAAAATTATGTAAAAATAAATAAATAAATAAAAGAAAAAAAAATGCACTAAATAGACCTAAGAAGTGGACATTCCATTGAACTCCCTAACATCTCTAGTAGTTTTACTATGGATCTATTACCTTTTAGCTAATTTTGTTTTATTTTTTATTTTATTTTTTAAATTTTAAATTTTATTTTTATTTAATAACTAAGAAAGTGATTATTAATAAAATTATATATTTTTAGATTTTTTTAATGATTAAGAATATTAAAAAAATATTAAAAGAAAATAATAAAAAAATAAATATACTAAAATTAGTAAATAAGTGATAAAAGAATAATAAATATATTTACTCGCAATGTAATCCCATGTCAAAGGTTGCCTCTCATTCCATTCTTTTGTCACAACTAAAATTTTCATAATCTTATAATTTAATCGGTTAATAAAACCCAAAATGAATATATCTGTTTACAATTTACTCTCATCTTCAAAAGAAATACAAATTTTTTCAGCCTTTAGTAGGTCCGAATTAACTCTTGAATAATAGCCTAAACTAGAGGAGTTGATACAACTACCCTATTTTTTTGATTTTTTTTTTCTTTTTAAATCAAAAACCTTAACAAATCTTAGAAGAAAGTTGGGTCAAAAGAAAAAGTGAACAAAGACAACATTACATGATGAATGTTGTTTCTATGTGACATGAGATGATTGAGCTCAAAAGTTTTTGCTTATTAGTTTCCCCAAATACACATAAATTTGTTCAAATTAAATTGAACCTCATTTTTCAACCATCAATCGCTTCTGCAGCTTTATAAGCGCTTTTGTCAATGCTCTCAATTTAGTCTTCACTTTTCTGGCCTCTTCCCCCACTTAAACCTAATCCCACTCTTCTTTTTCTTGTCTTCTTGTCGCTACTTACGACTTAAATCAATGATGATTCAAAAAGTATCATTTCTCATCATATTTTAAAAGAAAAAAAAACAAACAAACAAATTCAAAACCCACAAGTTATCGTATTAACTTCTACTACTAATCCAGCTAGTGCACAACGATTTATTCAAATTAATTGGGATGTTGACTAGTTCTATCTACAACCCTATCTTATTGCGATGACGTGGAATTGTCTTGGTCTTTTAGATTTGATACTTCAAAAAAATTGTTACTATAATGAACTTTTAAATATGCCGCTATATCATGACTTGTAGACTAGGGTTGATAATCCAGATACATAGAGTAACATTACTACTTTTAAAGTTTTGTATGCTTCCATGGTGCCAAATATGGTTTAATAATGAATAGAAAGTAGTCATTTTATTTATTTTATTATAGTTATTTTACTTGCAAGCTGAGGAGAAGAAATTTCTTCCATACTATCGATTGTATAGTAAAACTTGATTTATAAAAGAATTTAACAAATTAAATTTGATCAATAATATTTCATTTGATCTAATACATAAGATAAATACTTTATTGCATACTAAGAGTCAAAGAAATGAATTGACTGTTTCAAAATCAATATTGGAAAAAGTTGATTATTCAAAAATGAAAAGTTCAAGTTGCGTATCAAAATTTGAAGGGAATTGGAAAAAGTTGATAAATTCTTCATTTTATACCAGAATTCAACGAAATAAATTGACTAATGAAAAGAGTTAGGCCTGATTTGTTTTTTTCAAGCACCGCAACTTGCTTGAAGTATAGTACCGTCAAAAAAACTTTTATATGAATCTTTAAATTAAGAGAAATGTCAATTGTATTTGAGAAAAATGTATAAAAAAAATTTATTTTTTCACTTATCATGTTAGCTATTGATATATTAAAAAATATGAAAATATTTGAAAAAAAATATTATAAAATAAGTATTGCAAGAAATTGTAAGTACATATAACATGTTATAAAATTAAATAAGAAACTACTACTATTGCAAGAAAAATATAAAAAAAAAAAAACTCTTAGGAACTTTTAAAAATTAAAACTTTCTTCATTCTATATATTTTTCTTATGAATTTCATAACAACTGAAATCTATATTTATAAGCCTTGAAATTACTATGCAAGTTACTATACAAGTCACTATGTAAGATTTAAAATAATAATGGTGAGGTCATTCAAATAATTTTAGTGGTGGGACAGGGGCGGCAGCCGTCCCTCCAATCTCATTCATTACACTTCCTCTTGAATGACCACTCATATATAATCTACTTCGTTAAAACTTTGCCAAGGAAAAATCCAATGACAAGAAAAATCAATAGCGAAAGAAAAAGAGTACAGTCTTCTTATGTATCCATAAGTGCTTTAATATTGCCTCATTAAAACCTTGCAAAGGAAAATCCAGTGGGACAAAACCTCAGCGAAGGAAAAAGAGTACAATCAGCACAAGTCTTCATGACATTTACTCTCCCTGAAAAGTGCATGACAATAGATTTTTGAGTTTTTGCATTCTAATGTTATGCACAATCTTCTTGAACGCCGCAGTTAGTAATGCCTTTGTGAATAAATATATCAAATTATCACTAGATCGTATCTGTTTGACACAATTTCATATTTATTTTGAAGTTCATGAGTATAAAAGAATTTAGGTAAAATATGTTTGGTTCTGTCACCTTTGATATATTCTCCTCTGATTTGAGTGATACAAGCAGTATTATCTTCATATAAAATTGTTGGGTTATTATTGATCATGGGAAGTCCACACTTTTCCTGGATATGTTGAATTACTGATCTCAGCCAAATACATTCTCGATTTGCTTCATGAATAGCAATAATCTCTGAGTGATTTGAAAAAATAGCAGATAGTATCTGCTTAACAGATCTCCATGATATGAAAGTATCTCCATAAGTAAATAAATATCCAATTTGATATCTATTTCTGTGTAGGTCTGAAAGATAACATGCATCTGCATACCCAATCAATTGTGGAATTGATCCACATTGATAAAATAATCTCATATCAACCGTACCATGAAGGTAACGAAAGACATGTTTAATGCCATTCTAATGCTTTCGAGTTGGTGCAGAACTATATCTTGCAAGCAGATTAACTGAACATGTAATATCTGGTCGAGCGCAATTTGCAAGATACATCAAAACTCTGGTTACACTGAGATATGGTACTTCAGGAACAAGAATTTCTTCATCGTCATCACAAGAACGGAATAGATCATTCTTCACATCAAGTGTTCGAAAAATTATTGGAGTACTTAGAGGATGAGCTTTGCACATATAAAAATGCTTCATGACCTTTTCAGTATATATGGACTGATGAATAAAAATTTCATTTGGCAAGTGCTCGAGCTGCAGGTCAAGACAAAATTTTGTTTTGCCAAAATCTTTCATTTCAAATTCGTTCTTTAAATATGTAGCGGTTCTTGAGATCTATTGAGGAGTTCCCACAATATTTAAATTATCAACATAAACCGCAATAATGACAAATCCGGATTCTGATTTCTTAATAAAAACACATGAGCATATAGGATTATTCTCAAATCCTTCTTTTAATAGATATTCGCTTAAGCGATTATACCACATGCGTCCGGATTGCTTCAACCCAAATAAAATCTTTGTAGTCTGATATAGTACATATTTCTAGATGTACTTGTAGATGCTTTAGGCATTTTATATCCTTCAGGGATTTATATATATGTCATGGTCTAAGGATCCATATAACTATGCAGTGACCACATCCATCAACCGCATTTCTAATTTTTTTGTAACAACCAGACTAATCAAAAATCTAGATGTAATTGCATCCATAACGGGAGAATATGTTTCTTCATAATCAATCCTGGGTTTCTGCAGGAAACCTTTTGCGACAAGCCGTGCTTTGTACCGCACAATTTCATTTTTCTCATTGCGTTTTCGTACAAATACCCACTTATATTCAACAGACATTATACCATTTGGTGTTTGGATAATATGTCCAAATATTTCTCGCTTTGTTAGCGAATTTAATTCAGCTTCAATGACTACTTTCCATTTTAACCAATCAATTCTACGTCGACATTCTTCGACGGTTCTTGACTGACTTTCTTCATTACTTCTAGTAATGTCAATGGCTATTTTATATGAAAATATGTTGTCGACAACAGTTTTATTTCTATCCAGAATTTCTCCAGTATTCATGAAATGTATTGAGATCTCATTATTTTCAGGTACCTGCTCCTCTTCAGGGGAAAATTTTTCATGAAACACCTCTTCAGGAGGTTTCTTTTCAGGAGATTTATACTCTTCAAGAGGTTCTGGAATAGAAGATTTGATCTTTTCAAAAGTATCAAATATATTTATAGCCTGTATTGTGGGTATGAGTTCTTCAGGAATACCATATTCATTTTGTATTCGTTTCTTTTTGGGAATTTTATCTTTTAAACCAATAGGTCTTTCACACTTCAGGCGTGTTTTAGATTCCCTTATTGCTGTTTTGACAATTAATCTTTCAGGGATTTCAATCATTGCTGGAGCATTAACAGCAGGAATATATGATTTTACTACACATTTAGTGTCAATAAATACATCCGGTAATTGATTTGTAACACTTTCAAATAAATAATCCTCTGAACTTCTAGTTTACATTCATTTGTAGAATGATTAAATTGAGACAAAGTCTTATTATCCCAAATAATTTTTTGTCGTGCTTCAGGCATCGACTTTTCTTTACCCATTAATGGAAAAGTGGATTTGTCAAAGTGACAAACCTCAAAACGTACTTTAAATATATCCCTTGTAAGGGGTTCAAGGTATCTAATAATAGATGGAGAATCAAAACCAACATATATATCAAGTATACGTTGATGATCCATTTTTATACGTTGTGGAGGTGTAATTGGAACATATATAGCACATCTAAAAGTACGAAGATGAGAAATATTTAGTTATTGACCAAGTGCAAGCTGTAATGAATAATATTTATGATATGCAGATGGTCTAATGTGAATTAAAGATGTTGTATAACGTATAGCATGTCCCCAAGCAGAAACATGTAGTCTTGATTTCATAAGTAAATGTCTAGCGATTAGTTGAAATCTTTTGATCAAAGATTTAGCTAAATCGTTTTATGTGTGTGTATGGACAACATGATGTTCAACATCTATTCCTATTAATATGCAATAATCATCAAAAATTTGAGATGAAAATTCACCTGCATTATCCAATCGAATGATCTTAATTGGATACTCAGGAACTTATGCTTGTCGTTTGATTATCTGAGTAAAAAGTCTAGCAAATGTAACATTTCTAGTAGAAAACAGACAAACATATAAATATCGACTAGATGTATCAATTAAAACAATAAAGTATTTAAATTGTCTACTAAATAGATGAATAGGCTCACATATACCTCCATGAATCATTTGTAAAAATGATGGAAATTCAACAATGACTTTTGAGGGAGATGTCTGATAATCAACTTACCTTAAGAATATGCAAAGTACGGAGATTCATAAGGTAGAAATATATTTTGATTATTTAAGGGATACCCATGCGAATTTTCAACAATTCGTCTCATCATTATAGATCCCCGGATGTCCAAGGTGATAATGCAAAGTCATAAATATTTTAGGGTCAATGCACTTCTGGTGTATTACCATATATAATTCAATTGTTCTCATTTTTGTATAATACAATCTAGAATATAGAGCAGATAGTTTTTCTAATAAGAACTTCTAGCCCGATATTGTTTTAGTAATAAGAAGATACTTTTTACTGCCTTCATTGGTCGTTTCAATATGGTAATAATTACGACGTATATATTTGAAACTCAATAAATTTCTTCTAAATTGTGAAGAGAATAAAGTATCATCAATACAAAATTTGGTGCCATTAGACAACACAATATAAGCTCTTCCGGAACTCTTAAATAAATCTGACGAGCCTGATATAGTATGGATATAGGCTTTACTTAGTATTAGATTTTGAAAATACTTCTTTTCTTTAATAATTGTGTGAGTTGTAGTACTGTCAGCCAGACATACATCTTTATCATTCAACTCAGAGATAAAAAGTTCATCAATGTGATCCATGATTTTACAAAATATATAAAATTTTTATTACAAATAAAAAAGAAAATACATTAATTGAGTAGAACACTTCCATCTCCAATTAGGTGATCAATTCTACCATTAGGATTTTCAAAGAAATCAGAAACATCAAAATTAATGATATCTATATCTACTGAATTTAATAAATCATCTGATGGTTCTACTAAATTTGTTTCAATATATATATATATATATATATTTTATTGATGCTTGATATAAATCCTAAGTGTCTGGCCGTACGACATGTACGTACCCAATGTCCAGTCATACCACATATATGACACACATTTTCACCTATTTTTGAATAATTATTTTGTGGATTTTTACCCATTTCTGAATTGTATCACTTCTAGTGATACGGTATCTTATTATCCCTTTTAATGTTGTCACTTCTGAAATCAATATTTCTATAATTTTTCTTACTACGTTTACGCCATTGATTTCTTCGAAATGATACACCATATACTTCTGGAAATGATATAAATCTAGTATTATTCATTTCAGGGAATGATATTAAACCAATAGGGCGTGACTGGTGGTTTTTCAATAAGAGCTCATTGTCTGCTCAGCTACTAGAAGACATGATATAAATTCAGAATATTTCATGAACTTTCTCTCTCGATACTGCTACTGTAGGAGTATATTCGAGACATAAAATGTAGTATAAGTCTTCTCTAACATATCATCATCGGTGATTTTTTCACCACATAATTTTAGTAATGAGATTATTTTAAAAAGTACGAAATTATACTCACTAACACTTTTATAATCATGCAACCTCAGGTGCAACCATTTAAAACGAGCTCTTGGCAGGATGACAGTCGTTTGGTATCCATACGTCTCCCTTAAATTATTTTACAAAATAAATAGATCTTTTATTGTAAGATACTCAGATTTTAATTTTTCATGAAGATGGTGGTGAAGGAAAGTCATTGATTTAGCACGGTCCTACAGGGACGCTTGATTTCCTTCTTTAATGGTTTCACTCAGGTTCATCGCATCAAAATAGATTTTAGCATCAAGTATCCAAGATAAATAATTTTTTCCAGATATGTCAAGAGCAACAAATTTTAATTTTGTAAAATTTGTCATTTTCTACACATATAAATAATGAAATAAATATGTGTATATCAGAAAATATATTTATAAATTCACACAGACTTTAAATAATAATCATTAATAAAATATATCAAAAACTGCAAATAATATATTGAAAAACTTACAAAGGAATAAGACCACTAGTTTCAGAATTGGTAGAACCGTCATACTGATAATGTGTTATAAAACTAAAGAAGAAACTACTACTATTGCAAGAGAAATATAAAAGAAACTCTTTGGAACTCTTAAGAACTGAAACTTTATTTGTTCTATATATTTTTCTTATGAATTTCATAACAACTGAAACCTATATTTATAGGCATTGAAGTTACTATGCAAGTCATTATGCAAGATTTAAAATAATAGTGGTGTAGTCATTCACATAATTTTGGTGGTGGGACAAGGGGCGACAGCCATCCCTTCAATCTCGTTCATTACATAGCAATATTTTTTTATTTTTTTATAAAAAGGTTTTTATTAGTCAAAATAAACATTATTATCAGTATTTATCAATCCAAATAACAGAACTTATAAACTTAGGATATGACCCTTCCACACTGTACTTATTCCGAACATACTTAGCCAATTTTTGTGCCCATTCATTTCCCATACGTGAACATGCTAAATGTTGCATTGGTGGAAGGACTTCATCAAGTCTTGAAAATCCTTAATCACATTTCCAAGAATTGATATAGAATTAGCAACAATATTCTAAGTTTATGAACCATAATTAAAGAATCACTTTCTATCACGAGATTAAAAATATGTAGGCATAGTTGTAGACCCATTAGAATAGCCAATAGCTCAATTTCTATTGGATCATTCATTTCAAACTCCTTTTTACTTGCTGCCAACAGAATTTCTTCCTTTTCATCTCTAAGGATTACATCCACCCCTACTATTTGTTGATAATGAAAGATAGCACCGTCGTCAACATTTACCTTCTGAGATCCTTGTTGAGGAGGAGTCCAAGTTTCTTTAGTTTTCTTTTTAACACACTTGACCTATTTATGATTAGATCCTAAGGATAATGAATTGTGTAATGCTGCAATAGGGTTAATCTCATTATTCTCATACTTTCTTAGATTTCGTCTATACCAAAACCCCCATGTAATGAGAAAAAGATTCTCAAGTTTCTCTTTGCTACCTCTAGCTTGGACTTGTCTAGTTAGATCAGCAAAATTAACACAATTTGCCTCAAGTTGCAAACATAGGCCTTGACTATCCCAACATTGTCTCATTTTGGGACTTTGATATAAAGCATGCAACACATCTTCTACACCATCTCCACAAAATATATAATTATCTTTCATCAGTATCTACCTTCCCTTCAAATTAGCTTTTATTGGAATAACATTTTTATAAACCCTCCAAGCAAAGATTTTAACATTGCTATGTAGTTGTAACTTTCACACCCTCTTAAATCTACTTTTGTTCTTCTACATTAGAAGATCCACATGTTTTGGTTTTTTTTTTTCTATGGATCTAAACAACTTGTAATCACTTTTCACACAATACACACCATTCTGTTCATGCTCCGAAATTAACTTCCTATACTTTTCCTTTAGCTCGATAAAATTTTGAACATTTTCGTTGCAATTTTAGCTAGAAGAATTTGGTTCACTTTCTCTACATCCCACCAATGTGTATCCTTATCAATGAGGTATTCTACATTTTGATTAACATCCGACACAACCTCATAAACACTTTGTTTCAGCTGTTTATGGTTAGGAACCCACTAATCTGTCCATAGTTTTATATTGAATCCATTACTCACCCTCTATTGACTTTCAAGTTTTATACCATTCTTTACTTCCCAAATACCCCTCTATGCATATGATGGAGTGTAATCCATATTTGCTTCAAGAAAATCAGTATTAGCAAAATATCTTGCTTTATAGATCTCATGCAAAAGGGTGGACTCCTCACACATAATCCTTCAAGCTTGTTTTACAAGAAGTGCCACATTAAACAATTTGAGGTCTTTAAACCCCATTCCTCTATATTTCTTAGGTTCACACATATTTCTCCAACTAATCCAAAGAATTTTGTCTCTTCATTCTTCTATCCTCATCAAAACTTAGCTATCATTCTCTCTAACTATTTACAAATTTCATATTGTAGTTTAAAGTAGCTTATCGAATAAGTTAGTATAGACATAACTATTGCCTTGATCAGAATCTCTTTTTCTCTTGTGATAACAATTTTTCTTTTCAATATTTTAGTTTCTTCCATATTTTATGTTTTATCTTAGAAAATACTTGATGTTTTGCATGCCCAACTACTGAAGGTAGCCCCAAATACTTGTCAAGTTGACAAAAACTCTGATCTTCCCGCAATGAAAGAAGGCCCTTGTTGAGTAATTGAAACATTTCTGCTGAAGACCATTGTTGTGTTTGCTCTATTGACCTATTGACCATATGTATGCTCATAAACTTCTAGTATTTGCTGATTCTTCAAATTCTCCTACATATTAGTCATGCAAAATAAAATACAATCATCTGCAAATGCAATTTGAGGGGCTCCTCTGCAAACTTAAATTCCTTTAATATGGTTTTCAACAACCACTTTTTGTAGTAGACATGTATGTCTTTCAGTGCATAATAAGAATATATAAGGAGAAAAAGGGTCTTCCTACCTAAGACCTCTAGAGGGAGCTACAAAATCTTTAGTTCACCATTGATGAGAATAGAAAAAGAAATAGTGCTCACACAAACTGTAATCAACTCTATCCATTTTCTATTAAAGCCCATTTTAAGCATGATGGATTCAAGAAAAGACTAATTAATTCTATCGTAAACTTTGCTCACATCAAGATTAAAAGACAAAAATCCTCTCTACCAACCCTTTTCTTCCTAAAAAATGAATAAACTTATAAGTAACAAGTACATTATCAATAATAAGACAACCATAAACAAAAACACTTTGAGATGTAGTGATAATAGGAAGAAGTATACCCTTAAACTTATTAGCAAGAATTTTAGAAATCAACTTGTGAATCACATTATAGAGACTAATGAGTCTATATCAACAACATAATTAGGATTCTTTTTCTTTGCTATCAAAATAATAAAAATATGATTAATACCTTGAGGAAATTGACTAGTATTGAGGGCTTTGAGAACAACAATTGTCACTAACCTTCTAACGATATGCTATAATTTATATATATATATAGGAGTCATCCATAAAGACCTGGAGCCTTTGTTGGGTTCATTTGCTAAATAGCTACTCAAACTTCTGCTTCTTCTATAATCCTATGAGCTAAGTCCTGTTGCATTGCATCTGATACTCTACCTTCTAATCCATCCAAAAAATCCAAACTTCCTTTTTGATCAGGGGCTGTGAACAAACTATGGAAGTAATCCAAGATAATTTGATCCCTTGCCTCCTCTACTTGCCAAACTCCATCCCTATCTTTCACTCCCATAATAAAATTCTTCTTCTTTCTTTGTGATGATTTCCTATGATAATATTTGTATTGAGATTCCCTTCCTTAAATCATAAACTTTAGATCTTTGTCTCCACATGATTTCTTCCTTCTCTTACCATTGCTGCAATTCCACTTGAGCTTCATTTTGCATTTCCAATTTTTGACTTGAGGGTCTTTATTATGGAGTTATTGTACTTTAAAAGGTTGCCTTCTTGATATTCAAGTGAACTTTTCCACAAGTAATTTTATTCCGCACCTCCAACTTCTCAATGCATCTAGTGATTTTTTCCATAATCCCTTGCATACCATCTACTTCTGACTCAAAGCTCCAAGAGTCAGAAATCACAACAACATTCTCAATTCACATTTTTTCAAATCTAAATGACCTCTTCCTTCCTCTTGAAAAACCATCTTCATTTAATTGCAACCTTGGAGGTATATGATCTGAATGGACAGGTACTCCATGTTTCACTATTGCTGTTGGGAACATATTAGACCAACCCATATTTGTTAAAAATCTTTCAATTCCCTCACTAATTTTATATTGTGTCTCTCTCTCATTACATCACGTATACTTAGAATCTAAATAATCCAGGTTAAATAATGCAGAGTCATCTAGTACATTTCTAAATTCAATCATTTACCTCTCAAATATTCCTCTACCACCTTTCTTTTTCTAGTTGCTCAATATCTTATTAAAATCATAAAAATATGGGCCACGGTGCAGAGTTATGAACTTATAATCTTCTCATAAGTGACAATGATTCATATCTTTTTGCCATATTTGGATGTCCATATACCTAGTTAAAAACCACTATTTTGTATCCCTCTTCATATTGGCATGGATATGTTATCTCGAGAAATTGAGAATCTGAATGTTGAACTCCTCTTTCCTTAATAAGGCCAGACCACCACTTTTATTAACACTATCTACTACCAAAAACACCCCTCAAAACCAAACTCTCTTAACAAGCTCAATTTTCTTAACTGAAAATTTTGTTTCAATGAAAAATAGTATATGGAGAACTTCATTTCTGATTAAGTCATGAAGTACTCGAATTTTCTATGGGTTCCTAAGTCTAGGAAATTTTCAATTTAAGATTTTCATGGCTCTCGACGGAGTTGGTGTCTAGCCTGTGCCGATATACAATTAGCAGGATCATGTCCTTTAAGTCGTTCTCATATTGGTTATCCATGGCCTGCTTCTACTTAACAATTTGTTTTAACTTCTTCATCTCTCTCGGTTTTGATTCCATTGCATTGTTCTTAACATAATTTCTTTTCTTAGAGCATTAGTAATGATCTAGTCATTGCTAAGTTCAAATGAAGACTAAATTCACTCTTTTGGTTATAATTCATACGATTTAGCCAAAAGTTTTACATTGATCTAGCTAAATCAAAATCCGAATAATAATATAATATTATACATTTTAATTAAAAATATATTTTTTTAAAATTTTTACAAATACACTTAATATATTAAATATTAATTTTAGTAAAAAATAAATTATTTTTTTAATTTTACAAATAATAGTCAATTTGAGATATTAAATATTAATTTTATACACTTAATATATTTATTAATAATAAAATTGCCAAGAAATAATTTTTAGCAAATCTGAGTGATTTTAATATATTAAATATATTTAATTTTAATCTATTAAATATTAAAGTGGAATAAAATATTAAGATGGATAGTGAATAGTAATCCTTTATGTTTAACAAGTTTGAGTGATTTACTATTCATCAAGGCCAAATAATTTTGGATTTAGCCAGTCCAATGTGGGACTTATTTGATTTTTTTTTTTTTTTTTATCTTTATTTTAACTTTTCAATAAACTTTAACAAGATCATTACTAATGCTCTTAATAAGTCCATAAGTAATAGTAGAACTAGAAGAATGCCTATTGTAGCTCAACGCTATCTTCTCTTTGTATTTCACTTTTGAAAAGGAGTTGAAGTCTCTAGGGGTGTAAATGGTCCGGTTCGGTCCGAGAAATTTGTGGACCGATTCCATTCGGTCCAATAATTCTCTCACCCTGGACCGGACTGAACATGAATTCGGTCCATACCGATCCGGTCCAATTTAGTCCATGGGTGGTCCGGTCTAGTCCATGAGTGCCCCATATGATTTAATGGGCTAAATTTAATCTAAAATTCTACAATGATAAATTATTTTTTTGACCCAAATTTAACTATTATAAATTATAATATGTTAATATTATAAGAGTATATATTATATATTAATATGTTAGTATATATTATATATTAAGTATGCTAATAAATTATAATTAATAATACTATTACATTAGTATATTATATATTTATATATTAGTAAATAGTGATAAATTAGTAATAATATATTAAATAATAATAATACACTTATTACTTATAAGTTATTACTAATATTCTATATAGATATATTATAATTTATATATTTTTTATACTTCAGCTAGTCTAGTCAACCAATAAATAATAATATGTTAATATTATAAGAATATGTATTATATATTAATATGTTAATATATATTATATGTTAATATATTAGTTATATTAATATTAATATTATAATTTATATACCATTTATATATATATAAATATATATGTGAGGTTCGGTCCGGTCCAGGAGGAAAAATCCTTTGGATCGGGACTGGACCGGAATTAATCGGTCCATGTAAAATTTGGACCGCACTGAACCCAATTTCATTCGGTCCGGTCCTGTCTCGGTCCGGAACAACCAGTTCGTTTCAGTCTACCGGTCCGATCCGGTCTTTTTACGACTCTAGACGTCCCTGAATGTTAACACCATGAAAAATATTATTTGCACACGAGATTAGGGACACTCGGCATACACATTCATTCACGTGTAAAGATGAAACGGTGCGTTACTCCATTTCCCTTTCTCCATCTTTTTAACTCCATTTTCTGCCTTTCTCACTCTCCATCTATCTCTCATTTTTTTTATATCTTTAATTTGTTTATCATATAAATCTTACTACAATAAAAAATGGTTTGGAGACTAGATATTGTTCAATTGAGCGGTGACGTTCTGGGCAAGGCCATACGCGTGGTCCCGTGGACGAAGGCGTTAGGCGTCCAAACCCTGCAAACTTCCATTATTTTTTGGAGTTTGGCGACGAGGGCACGCACATACCATGGCAGAATCTATTTCATTGTAGAAAAGCTAAGCAACTTTCTAATTGAAGAAGCTGGGTTTTTAAAAGGTGTGGGCGAGTATTTAATCAATTTCTTTACATAAAAAAACCCAAACTTTTCTGTTTTGAGTTCTGGATTTAATTGATTTTCCTTTTCTGATTTGAGGGTGTAAAGAAATAGATCCAAGTGTTTGTTCATGAAATGAAAGAAAAAAAATTTGATTAAATCCAGTCAGTGGTGGATTAAACCCATCTCCAAAATCGAATACACACTGCTCCAAGTGCTACAGAGACTACCGTATGAAAGAGGATCAAGCGGCTTCAGCGAAAGTTGCCGTGGAGAAATTTTTGTAATCATGATGTTTTGTGTTTTGTCTTCCAGACCTACCCCTCTTGAAAAATGGCTTACATCTTTGTTTAGCTATTGTGAAAAGAAAATCTAGGCTCCGCTTGTATTCGGAGATGAGATGGGTTTGATTTATTTTTTAATATTATTATTATTTTGAGATTTGAAAAATGTGTGTTGGAATTTGAAAAATGTGTATTGGGATTTGAAAAAGGTTATAGAAATTTGTATTTTGTATAAAAAAATTATAAAAATATAATGATGAAATGGAAGTGAGTTGAAATGAGCTCAACCCACCTCCCAATCCAAGCAGCCCCTAAGTATGAAAATATATATATTTTTAAATAAAATAAACTGACGTGACATTAGCCACCTCAACCGATTCCCAAAAGATATCCAAGGCGGTACATGTACAGCCCCTAAGGCTAATATTGAAGCTTGCGGGGGGCTTGAGCCTCCCACTGAGATGGCCCAATTGAGGGTTACCATGGCAATAATGCCACGCCAGCTTAAATATTAAAAAAATAAAATAAAATATGATAAAAAAAAATAAAAAAAATAATTAAATTAAAAAATACATAAAAATAATATTTATATAGGACGTATATACAAAAGACACACAAACTATATACAAATAACATTTTTATTTTTTGCCTCATCATCAGCTTCTTTTGCGCCTTCTTTCATTCCATTTCCATAATGAGACCAGATGCTGATTGCCATCGGAAGCATCTTTCATGTTCCCTTTGTATGCTGTCCGGCTATTGGAATTCTCCTCTATTCTTTGTGCATCTTTAATTCCTTGTTCCCATCCTTGATGTTGACAGTGTTGAGTTTGATTTCTCCGGCATCTTCCATTCTTAATTTAAATGCAACAATACACATTTAAAAAAAAAAAAACAAAAGACCAAAGATACAAATGAGAAAGTACAAACCACCGTAATTGTTAGGTCAGTTAATTACATATTTTGAATTTAGATTTTTTTACTATTTTTTTGTTAGAAATCTAAATTCACATTTCATAAACCAGCGTGTCATTGATCGTCAGCTCTTCTATTTTTTTATTTTTTTTTTGAATAATATCGTCAGCACTTCTATGAATAAAACTGGGGATGCACTAATCTGAAATATGAGAGT
Organism: Platycarya strobilacea; assembly: GCA_036898215.1. Taxonomy (NCBI): domain Eukaryota; kingdom Viridiplantae; phylum Streptophyta; class Magnoliopsida; order Fagales; family Juglandaceae; genus Platycarya; species Platycarya strobilacea. The sequence goes on from CM072545.1 coordinate 9,172,942, forward strand.
AATTGGCATGAATAAAAGGTGGAAAAGGAATAAATGAGTATTACGTGCGTTAAAAATAATTATAAAAAAAACAAAAACAAAGAAGTTAACGATAAAACGGCGCCGCTTTATCTACTTTCTTTTATAATTAAAGTCTCAAAATGGGAATGATTACGGCGGGAGTAATGGAGGCATAGAGGAATGATTAAAGAGCTCCAAGCCTCCAACTATGGCTTCCCCGTTGGCCCCCCCATTCCTGCCCCTCAGACAAAATCCCACATAATCCAAAATAATTGGCGGTGCAAAATGCAAATTCAACAAATTTTTAAACTTTTTCTTATTTATCAGATTAAAATAAACTTTATTTAAAAAATATATATATTTTCTTGTTTAAAATAATAAGTGAATTCCAGCACTTTGAATAATCTTCATAACATGGTGTCGGTAATAATTGGTTTGTTTAAATTATCAAAAAGCGGAAGATTATTTTAAAAAACCGAAGCAAAAGGGATAGAAAACTCAAACATGAAACATCACCTTCTTTTTCTCTTCTTCTTATAGAGATTCACGTATCTTGAACTTGGGAGTTGTTCGACTGCTACGTTTCTCAAGTTTGGGCTTATTTAGTTGTTAATTAGTTTCATATATTCGTCTGTCGAGTTTGTTGATTTTGCTGAATCAAGGAGTCGAAGAATAGTTTGGTCTTGGAAAATCTGGGATTTATTCTTGGTGTGGTAAGGGGATAGAGGAGGGGATCGGTTTGGTTTCCTTTTATGATAACGATGTTTTGAAGCGAAATTGAGGAGCCTATGGAGTCGTTGATTTGATTGAGAAAAAGAGGTGTACTTTGCTTGATTTGATCTGGATTGAGCTGAAGGTTGATTAGTGTTTTAATTTTATCAATTAAAGAAGCACCACTTTTTCGGCCGATTGAGAAACTGAGGCTTTCTGGTTTTGGAATCTGGGTCGTGGAGTTTTCATGCTTTCAGTCTCACTGTTTGAATCGGTAAAGAAGATTTTCTGGAGTGGTCCTTTTCATTTTACTTTTTTTTTTTTTGTGTGTCTGTGTGGGGAGGCTGATTAAAATGATACGTATCTTTTGATTTAGATTGTGTTTGAAGTGATTTGAGTTATTTGTGATAATACTAAAGGTGACAGCTTGAAGTTGATGTTTTGGGTAGCATTTTATATTTGGCAGATAAAGAAAGGGAGGAAAAATCTGATTACTGAAAAAAAAAGAACCTTTTCATGCAGTGTTTTGATTGTGTTTAATGGTTGCAAATGCAGCCAGAAAAGTTTTATGGCAAAACTGGTCTTGGGTTAACAACTTCAAACAGATTCACCTGCAGTGTTCTGTCTTTTTTTTTTTCTTCTTCTTCTTCTTCTCTCTCTTTCTCTCTCTCTCGTTACAGATTTATTAGAGAATTTGCTTGAGTACTATTTGTTTCTACTCAGACTAATCTAATCTGCAATGCATTCATTTTGGGTGCAATTTGCATTTTTCGGTGAATATCCATCTGCTTATACTGAGCTGTTAAATTTATTTCCAGGCATTGTGGTTCTGAGGAGTTTGAGTGGAAAATCTCCATTTCAATTTGTTATTGGCAGCTTTTCAACCAGTCAAGAAGATAAAAAAGCGAATCTATTTACTGTACAATAAGATCGAATTAGTGTTTGGGAAGCTGGGCGGCTTGGATGTGCAACAGTCTGTTTTATTGTAAAGATAGTAACTATAACTCTAAAGGTTTTTACCAAGTAGCCTTTGATTCTGGAAGATGGGTTGTGAGTCCTCTAAACTCATGCCATGTTGCTCGAATTCACAAGTGAAGGCATCGGTTCTTGAAGTGCCTGATGTTGGTGGGTACAAGAATATTGGTTTCAATGTTGTCTCTGATCTTCTAGCTAATGAGCACGTGATTGATTGCTGTTGGTTTTTTGTTTGTTGCAGAGGATGAGGAGAAGAGCGAGCTTAGCCACTTACCTAGATTCCGGGAATTCACATTTGATCAACTTAAAAATGCTACTTCAGGATTTGCAGTGGAAAATATTGTATCTGAGCATGGAGAGAAAGCTCCAAATGTTGTTTACAAAGGGAAGCTGGAAAATCAGATGAGGATTGCTGTCAAACGGTTCAATAGGATGGCTTGGCCTGATGTTCGGCAGTTTTTGGTAGATCATTGTTATCTTCTACCGCTAACGTTAATTAACTTGATTCACAGTCTTTTCATAATCTTTAATATCAGTCCCTTTCTGGGCAATTAGCCATTTTCCATTTTTGTACTGTATTTGATTATTTCATTTTGTTATAAACCATGCATTGTACACTTGTTGATGAGAGGAAAGACGAAGATTTATAGTAAATAACGACAATTTTTGTTCATAACTATAGGAGGAAGCAAGATCTGTTGGTCAGCTCCGCAACCAGAGATTGGCAAATTTACTTGGTGGTTGTTGTGAAAATGATGAACGGTTGCTCGTGGCAGAATATATGCCTAACGAAACTCTGGCAAAACACCTTTTTCATTGTAAGTCCTGCATTTCTCTTTTTTCTATTTTAAATCTCACTGTTAAGTTTTAGTTAGAACTGGATATATCTTTAATGCCTTCTACCTAATCTGGCTTATAGATTTGACGACTATGGACTGTGTTATCATGTTGACTTCTGCTTCTAATAATAATTTCACACTTAAGAATATTGTGAATTAAAGCCATCACAATTCAGGTTGAGGTGACCTGGAAACTGTGCTGGTATGGAATCTCTGTTGAGACTACCATTTTTACTTTGATAGTGCTTGTTTGGCACCACAATTAATTACCTACTCCTAGTAATCAGTAATAAGCTGCTAACAGTAATCGAATAAGAACTTTATGTCTTTAATAGCTGAAAGGGTGTCAACCCATACTTCGATGAGCAGTTCACTTGCACGTTAACTTTACTAATTACTAGCAGGAATTTCACTATTTACATTGAATTCAGTCCAGTTTCTGTTATAGCTGAAAGGGCATTGATGTGCTTTCTTCAATTAGGGGAAACACAACCTATGAAATGGGCAATGCGACTAAGGGTTGTTCTACATCTTGCTGAAGCATTAGAATACTGTACAAGCAAAGGACGTGCCCTTTATCACGATCTTAATGCTTACAGAATTTTGTTTGACGAGGTAATTCTCCTATCACTTCCTTTATTTGCAAGTACAATCTTATTTTGATTCTGTATGTATTCCTCTATTTATTTATTAGAACTTTGCAGGATGTTAATCCTAGGCTCTCAAGCTTTGGCCTGATGAAAAATAGTAGGGATGGAAAAAGTTATAGCACCAATCTGGCATTCACCCCTCCTGAGTATCTCAGAACTGGTATGTATCCTAGGTGAACAAGAAATTTTTTCAGTCCTAGTGATGTTTATTGAGCTGAATGGTTTATTTAGATCCTGATTGGGTAGTAAATAAAAGTATGAATTTGAGTTGCTATCTTTTATGGTGACCTTGCTTTAGCTTGTTGTGTTTCATTATGAAAATCTTGTGAAGTGGCCTGCATTAATCATGATGCATTGGTCTCCAGGGCAATGCAAGATGCATTTTTTCATTGCCAATTGTTGAGTTATTCTTGCACCCTCACGAGTGTCATTTGACTAGAGCTCATTGGCACAACTACAGCAACTATCAAACATAAGCTGGCATTTTAAGAAATACTGTCATTGGCAAGGACTGTATACATTACAATAACATGTTCATGATCTGCCAAAAAGCTGTTCCAAATGCTCATTTGACTGGTGATCTAATTACTTTTGTGCCATGCAAATAACCTTAGATTTTTTAGAATGTAACAGCTCTTGATGATTCTAGCTGCCATTGATTTTTGTGTTTGTCTCTCTACATCTGTAGAATTACAGGGTGGTGACAATCTGCTTGGTCTACCTCTGCATTTGAATTTTGTATTTTCTGAATCTTATTTGTGGATAATTTAATTTTTTTTGTTAAAAAACATAGCGTCGTCTAATGCTGTTGGTTTCGAGCCATCATCGTTATAAATTATTTCTATTTGTTCTCTTTCATGATGCAAGTTCATATTGTAGTTGACACGTTATGGATTAGTATGATTTGAACTCTGAAGTTCATATGCCTTTTCCATTGTAGGGAGAGTAACATCAGAAAGTGTAATATATAGCTTTGGCACTCTTTTGCTTGACCTTATCAGTGGGAAGCATATTCCTCCCAGCCATGTAAGTGCTTGTAAGTATTTTGTTTTTCTAGAAGAAGAAAATTAAGTCCAAGAAAAAAATTATATCTACCCTTGATCCTTTTTAGAGTGAAAATGTTATAATTTCTCACCTCGTTATTTTCTCAGCTCTATGTGAACGCCGTAAATAATTGTTTAGTGATTTGTTCCAGGCCCTTGACCTTATTCGGGACAGGAATCTTCAGATGCTGACCGATTCTTGCTTGGAACAACAGTTGTCTGATGATGATGGGACTGAGTTGGTACGTTTGGCTTCCCGATGTTTGCAGTATGAACCTCGAGAACGGCCGAATCCAAAGTCGCTAGTGGCTGCTTTGACTCCACTTCAGAAGGAAACAGAGGTCGGTTTTTTTTGTTTCTCAAGTAGTTAGGCATTTTTTTCTCAAGGAACAAAGGGAACTATTATATTGCTGTTTTTTCTTTTTGCAAGAGAGTCTAGTCTTTAGATTTGTCACTTGGAAGTTTCTGAAGAACAGGCCAAGCAATCTGCATCTTGGAATATGTTTATGCCAAGTGATAGTAACTGTGAACTAAAAATGAATATGATTGATAGAAGTAACTGATGTATTGACTCTACTGACTAACCATAATACTGAATTTATTGAAAGCCAGCAATGAACGAAAATGAAACAAAAATATGGTAAACAAATATGACCAACCAGTATGGAAGTATTTTAGACTATGAGTCTTGGTATTAAATCCTTTCCTGTGAAGTAGTGATGTATGTGTAAGTGTAATGGAGACTGAGTTGACCATTTAGTGATTCATCTTCCGGTTGTTAGAAAATTATCGCCTTTTAGTCTTGGATGGTTCCAAAGAAGGCTGTAAATGTATAATATAGCTGGAAAGAATCCTTTGGACAATATCATGATAGTATAATTGGAATGGTTCTTCTCTTTGCCTAATTTGGCCTATTTTGAAGGTGAGGAACAACGAGATGTATCATGATGTGGATCTCTTTATGCTTGATCTGAAATCTTTGTTTCTTAGATCACTGTGTGCCAAGTTCTCCTAATTTTATATGTAAAATACAAATGCTCAACAAATCTTTAACGGAACACCAGAAGAAACATGAATGCAGCTGTTAGCAAGCATCCGTTTACTAAAACTATGATTACTTATCAAAATAGAATCAGCTACTAACAACCTTTGTTGAAGAAAGGGCTTGAATAGAATGTGAGCTTTCACATGCCAACAAAAGAGAAGATACGGTGCAGCCAAGATCTCCTCCTCTTGTCAAGTGAATACACCATACATGTTTATGAAACCAGCTATCCCAAAATCTCATCCGTGAATAAATCAGCCCAACAATATAGTTTAAATGCTTAAACCAGGACATCCTATTATTGTAGGGCCATGTCTCGTGTACTTTTATGTCATCACCTTGTCCTGAGATTTCTTCAAGCATGTAAAAGATCAAGCATGATTTGTACATTTCTTGGACACCCAAGTAACCCACCGAGTCAAACCCATCAATTGCAGGTTGATACCTACTTCATGTAGGCTATAGGTGATATTTCCTTTTGCAAACAGACACTCAGAAACACTCCACATAGGCAGTATCAGTTCATAGAATTTCCTTTTGTGCCATTGCTCTGCCTTATTATTTCAATATTATTGTCAATTTTTTTAAAAATAAAAATTTATTCGTTGCAGGTTCCTTCTCATGTGTTGATGGGTATTTCACATAGTGCTTCAGTCTCTCCCCTGTCTCCTCTTGGTGAGGCATGCTCAAGAAGGGACTTGACTGCCATACATGAGGTCTTGGAAAGTATTAGCTACAAAGATGACGAAGGAGTGGCCAATGAGGTTCTGTATACAGTTTAAATGATAATGAATGAGATTAGGTTCATTTTTTCACATGATTAGCCCGTCTGTACTTTAGTTTCTCTATTCATTCTTGGGCTTTTCAGGCTTTTGAGCATTTCAACTATGCTTGTGAAGTTATTTCTGTAATTTTTGTTGTTTTAGACATTTCTGTTTTAATTATCTGCATTGGTTATCTGTACTCCAGTTGTCTCTTTTAAAATGCAAAGAAACTGGTAATACTGGTGATGATATATTTCCTTTTCATATATCATGGTGCAGCTCTCTTTTCAAATGTGGACCGACCAAATGCAGGAAACTTTGAATTCAAAGAAAAAGGGTGATGCTGCTTTTCATCAGAAAGATTTTAGAGCCGCAATTGAGAATTATACACAGGTCATGTTCTTCTTAGAATGGGCTGGCTAGATATTCTAGAATTATTTTATCTACGACCAGAGGTTTTCTGGAACTTCAGTAGCAGTTGTTTGCAGGTTGATGCATATTCCATGTTAAACTTGTTCTGATGACTACAATCCTGAGTTGACAAATAGATTCATATTGTTTGTCGGCACTCTCCCTGGTTCAGTTTGAAAATTGACGGTGATGATTGCAACAGCTAATCTATCTGATAAGCTTGAACAATCAAAAATTCCTGTGCACAAGTTATTGTGGTGGACATAACGTATTCTTATCTGAGTGATCTTTTAATGAATACCTTATTTGGTATCTCCTCAGGATCTATCTTGTTCATGTAGATGGGTTATTTCATGCTACATATGGTTTGTCCATTAAGATGCATGTATCATTTAGAACTTTTCTGATAGTTTCTTGTTTAACTTGCAGTTTGTTGATGGTGGAACCATGGTTTCTCCAACAGTTTATGCACGCCGTAGTTTATCTTATCTCATGAGTGACATGCCTCAAGAAGCTCTGACTGATGCAATGCAAGCTCAGATCGTTTCCCCTGTATGGCACATTGCTTCTTATCTACAGTCTGCTGCTCTTGCTGCACTCGGAATGGAGAATGAAGCCCAAGCAGCTCTTAAGGAGGGTGCAATTCTTGAAGTAAAGAGGAATGCGCCTGTTGGACATAAGTGAATGTGGAAGAGCAAATTCTCATTCTCACTCATCTCATTGTGGTGGTCCACATATAAAGATTACAATTATTATTGATTGCAAGGTTTTCACTTCCAGGCGGGGCGTTCCATCCAAATGGCACTAACTTCTCAGATAAATTCTCTGAGAACCGAGTGTCATTGGATTTCGAACAAACAATATTTTGATGGTTGTGGGTTTTTGCAAATTTTTTATGTGTGGTCTAGGAAGTTTATTGTTACTGTGATCACAATTTCTTTGATTGGGTTTATGCATCTGCTGCCACTAAATATGAAAATAAAAATGTGAAAAATTAGTGTGAAGAGATTTTTCAACGAGTTGTAATTTTTGTATAGATAGTATGCCTGGTTTCTTCTTGCTGATGTAAAATTGTTGGTTTTGGATTATTGTCTTCTTTGAACAATTGCAGAAATAAAATTCATTTGTCTCCACATTTAGAATTTCTTGGTGGCACTGCTGCATTCATGGGTTTTTGCTTGGTCTGTCATTTGAGATTATTTGCTTTGCCTGGAGTCCCAAGTCCTAAACCACATTTAGCTACAGATAAAGTAATGTTAGTCACTTCTATTCCTAATTCCTTTCAGACGTTTTCATTTCTTTTTAACTTCGATCATCTAATTTTGTCTGTATTATTTAATTATTAACAATGTTACTTAGAGTCATGGAATTCTTAAATATTGTGTAATCACTTTGAAAAAGAGTAAGGTTTATTATTAAAAAATTAATTTTTTTTTATGTGAATTTTATGTTTATTATATTTTTTAAAACGATTGTTTAACATTTACGTATTTTGTGATTATAAATATCCTTTATTTTTCATTATTCAAAGTGATTAGACTTACAATATTATGGGTCAAAGATAAGAAAGCCACAAGCAGAATCTCCTTTTGAAATTCAATAGTTTAATAGCAATGTTAGAATTCCTATTTTGAGATCCTTACTTATCTTAATTATGAGATATATTTATTTTTTGATTTTACATCATTTTTATATAAGTGTTTTAAAACAATATTGTAATTTTTTTATATTTTTAAAAAATATTTTAAAGTGATAAAAAAAATTGTGTAAATAAAAAAAAATTAAGTGTTTTAAAATATATATTTTATTTACATGATTTTTTTAATATCTTAAAACATTTTTTAAAAATATAAAAAAATCACAACATTGTTTTAAAATACTTAGATAAAAATCATGTAAAAAAAATCTTATAATTAAGACAAATAAGAATACCAAAATAAGGATCTTTTAACATTTTTCTTAGTTTAAATAGGTTTCGGTATTGTTGCCGGTATCTGTATGTATTGTCTCATTTGGGAATATGAGATTATGTCGCATGCAAAGTTGATGTGATAATCCTTGAATGAAAAAGCAGGATGGAGAAGCATAAATCATAAAAGAGCTAAAGCAAAGAGCGTATGAAGGAAGTAAGCAGAAAAATATTTTAGCAAGTAATTTTGTAAATTTGATAAATATATATATATATATTATCCGCAAAGTATTTCGGGGTTAGATTTTGTTAAGAATGTATTCCGTAGTCTGATTTATCAAATCCCGATTGACCGAAACCTGCAAAACAAGAACAAAGAAGATCAGGGTCCGAGACCGCTCCGATGATCAAGTTAGTTTGAGAGGGAAAATATATTGAAGTTTGTTTGAAAGGGTTGTCAGAATGTACCCCCTTTTCGACTTCGGTTCAGTCTTATTTATAGGTGTTCCTCCTGAAGGGGGGTTCGATGGTGAAATATCTATTAATTGGGGCATTACTCGATCGTCATCCTTAAGAAGGGGAAACCTGATTTGATTCTGTCTACCTTATCGCATTAATTGTATATCTCCTTAATTAGTACTCAATTAGACCTTTTTTGAGAAGGATATTAAATGCTACTCTTCCCTCCTCCAATTCAGTAATTAATTATGCGTGTCTATGGTATCTTCGCATTTAAGAGAGACAATCTATAAACTGGCTGTTGTCTGGTTACTCATAAATGCTGGAATGATCATGAGGTGGGGTGGATCCAGGAGAGAAGAGAATAAATGAGCCGTCATTTCTGGCCTTAGCGTATCCTGAAAGCCGATTTATTTTCTTCTTCTTGATTCGAGATAACCAGTTATTCAGATCGTTTCTGATTCCAGTATTCTTGTTTGAATTTGGACACCCCGTTATCTGGGTTCAGATCATGGGCCTTGGGCCCAACCGACTCTTCGGGGCTTAGGGTTGAAGCCGACCGCCCTTTCAGATTTTTTCCTAGAGCTTACAGACCATGCAAATACAACATGTCTTCTATCTGGTTCAAATTTGAATAAATTAAATGAATAGCTTGGGAAGAAAAAAAGAGCTGCTCTTGCAAAAATATCTCTGTCGGTTAGGGTTTCACAAAAACCTCTCGTGTTTGTGAAGGGGGAGTGAAGCTTCAGCTCCATTTTTTTTTCGTTTCTCTGTTTTCTCTTTTCTTTTCTTTCTCTCTGTTCTTTTCTCGACCATTGTAGTTTGTACATAGATGATGGTAGTTTTTTGGGTGTTTTTGGTTTTGGTAGCTGATTTGCAGGTATGAATGAGACGGAAGTCCTAAGCCCACCATGCGTTGGGCCGTCGTTCTCCCCGTCTACCAATCGTGTGGTGGCTGGCCCTTTTTTGTCGAACGGCACGACACACACTCCTTACTTGCAAGGTCTGATATTAGTATTCCTCCGTCCTACGGTTGTCCACTCCTAATGTGGTGTGTGACGTCCACGCGCCACCACAGACAGTTTTTTGAGTTGTTATATTATGTTATTTCTTTTGTTTTGTTTTGTTTTGTTTGTATAAAATATTTGAAAAAAAAAATTGAAAAATAATCTCTCAGACTTAGATCTGTAAAATTTTAATACTCGTCCTTCTTTGGGAGAAGAACTGTAGTTCTCTACCTGTTTGATAGATAATAATCTCTTAGATAATGTATTTGAAGAGAGATAGAAGTTGTGCCCCAACAAAACTTAGTTGACTTGTGCATTGAGTTTTCTCAATTTATTAGTCACATTTGTAATCTTTATTTCAATAGTATCAATAAAGTAGGCATATTTCTCAAAAATAAAAAATATACGAACAAATTAGATAAATCATTGGCTTTTCACTATAATAGCTCAGGGTCCTTAACAATTATTTAACTCATGAGTTCAAACATTAGACTCCCTCAAACTTATCTCAACTTATCTCATCTAATTATTCTAATTTTATCAAATTTTCTTATAAAATATAATAAATAATTCACATTGTTGTAATTTTCAAACAATAATAATATTAAAAATAATATTTAATAATATTTTATTCAATTTCCATCTCATCTTATCTCAACTCACTATCCAAATCTCTCCTTAGAATGAACATACCCAAAAAACCAAGGCTTTATCATTCAAACCAACCCCTAAAGGGTTGACCTTATTAACAAGGATATTAACAAGGGTTGACCTTATTAGAGAGTATTCTGAGTGTGATTTCTCTCTAACATCTTTCACGCAGAAAATATACATTTATGAGGGAGACATACAAATTTTATTGCAGTCCTTCTACCGGATACCAGTGGCAAGTAACCGGACTGTAAAATCATTGCAAGAACACAACCATGCCCATTGTTTTTGGTGGATACCATCGTTGAAAACTCCCTTACATCATAGGGGGTAGGTTCCAGAAATTTTCAAAGGTCCTTGTTGGATACATTAGCACAAGAAATTACTTCTCCAAATTACTTGTTCGGAATGCATCTTTGGTTACTCCATAATAGACTGGTTCGTTGCCTGGAAAAGTGACAAAATTCCAGCCGAAAGCTGATCCTCCAACAACACATTTCCCATGAGTACTTTGACCATCTTCAGCACCCTGCTGCTTCTCAGCGGCAATGCCTGAGAGGATCTTTTTCTCAGACGGTTTTGAAAATACCCTGTCTTGCTGAGGCTGCTCCATTGTTGGCTTAAGATCCTGGGGCTGCTCCTGCAGCTTTTGACCATCTCGGTTTTCACCTGACAAGGTATCGCCTTCTTGTTGTATGTTCTTACTCACAGAAACTGTTTCTGTGGCGATCGCCTTGCATAGTTCCATCAGAAGCTTCATCTCTGCAAGTTGCAGGTAAAGTCACAAGCAAATTCATGAAGCTACACAACTACATTCTTCCTGTCCGCCATATCACAAGCAAATTCATGATTCTATCATTAGGAACCCAGTATCTAATAGTGGCTGGAAGTGCATGCTTTGGAGAATGGGCACATGTATAGATGGAAGTTGGAACCCAAGAAGCTCAGGATACAATATCACTATTGAAGAAACAGTATTTTATGTCATGAATAAGACTAAATGGCTCCTCATTTTGGATGAAAATCCATCTTAATACCATGTTTGCATAACAGCATTCTAGCATAGGGTGACAACAAGCTAATAGGGATGAACTTTAGCAGAGCTCAAGGATCAGCTTATCATGACTGGGAAAAAGATTTACGGGACAACCTTTGTCACAAGCTTCTTAAGTATCCTAAAGACAGGAATCAGCCACACCAACTTGGATGTCACAATCTTCATCCATGCCAAAGTGAATAAATCTTTGCATTTACATATCTAACGTGCACAGAGAATTTAAAGAGTAATACGTATAATAATAATGTGGAAAAGAGAGGACAGAGTATTATAATTGCAGGAGAAAGATACTTCTTTTCTATAAGAAAAATTTATTGACTCAAATAAATAAGCATAGTTCAAGTACACAGGAAGTATACAAAAGCAAACACTGCATGAGAGAGATACCGAGTCATGTACAGATTGGAATGGGCACACAAAATATACAGCCACTATTGTCGTTCTTATGAAGAGTTAATTATTGGGTAGCCAAATTGCACCAACACAGATGAATATATTTATACGTTTGAATAACTATTAGAGTGTTTTTTGATAAGCTTACGTTCTTGTATTTCATGAGCTGCCTTGCAATTCCGGAAGTCAGGGGTCTGCATAACCTTCAAGATAACAAATGAAAGGAAAAAAAAAAAGGCCCATCATGTTTGATCGAATCTACCATGCAAATGAAGCAGTTCTTGTGCAATATCATCTCCTCATATATGACAATATCCCAACATGAAATGTCAGGAATCTCCCTTTAATATCATGAAAGAAAGAAAGACTCTTTTGATCCCTATAATCTTGGATTTGATAAAAACTCTTTTGTGTGTGGGATGAATTCAGTCCATTATTCCATTTGCAAAAACTATTCCAGTGCATGAGTGTCAAGTGCAGACGAAATAATATATAGGAAAGCACTTAAGAGGAAATGATAGAGAAAAATGCTCATCGTGTTGTTGTCGAGGTCAGCTGGACCAAATATCTAAGTATGAAATTATACTGAATCACAAAGTATTAATGAGGCATTATCTTGAATGAGCATTTTTATCTGAACCTCTGCTTCATGGATAGATTGGCCCTAGAGAGAGTGAAGCAAAAAAAAATTCCAACTTGGAAACCGCACCAGCAGGTTTAGTCGGAGGAGACGTTTTTTCTTCAAGAGCAATGCTAAAACCAGGATATTTTACCGGAAGCTCAAAATTATCGACCCTCATTTAGGATTATACAAAACATCGACATTCACTTCAAATGCACAATCACATTTATTAACTGCATTTCAAGGAAGTTTCAAAGCTTAACACAATGAAACTCTACACTGAAATTCAAGGTCTTTTGTTTTTCCTTTTTTTATTTTTATTTTTTATGGAAAAACCAGAAACACAAGTCAAGCACACAAGCAGGACTAAACCATCGACCTCGCCCTTCATTCCTGGTTTGGAGAAGAAGAGATGCCATTTCGTAGAAGATCTAAGATTGATAATTGAACAATTCTAACATCTGCATTTACTGCTATCACAACTAGGATGACACCCATTGGCCTAGATAGTCCACTGTACAGTAATTCATGCTTGACACTCATTGTCCTTGATGGCATAAATATACCTACATGCATTTCTACATGTATTCCTCCATACAGACATGCGTGTGTGTGCGTGTGTTGCCCAATGCATATTATTCTATATGCACAGCCCATCTTTATTTATTTATTTTTTTGACAAGTGGTTTCCAGGTAACACATCATATGCAAGATATCTCAGTCAGGAAAAATAGATCTTGTTACTTGGGGCTTCCATTGGGGATGACATCGAGGGCAGCCATGATTTGGGACATGGTGATAAAAAAGATGGAGAGGAAACTGGATGGGTGGAAGATAATGTATTTGTCAAAAGAGGGTCACATTACTTTGATCAAGAGTACACTCTTTAATGTACCCACCTCTTTCCTATACTAGCAAGAGTGGCGGTCCGTTAGAGAAACTATAGCATGACTTCTTGTAGGGAGGCATGGGGAGGAGTTCAAGTTCTATTTAGTCAAGTGGGAGATGGTTGTTGTCCTATCTCAAATGGTGGGTTGGGTATAAAAAAATTGAGGATGTTTAATCGGTTACCACTTGGCAAATGGTTGTGGAGGTATAACAAGGAACCTGAAACCTTGAGGAAAACATTGATTGAAAACAAATATGGGGGTATATGGGGAGGATAGTGTACTAGGGAAGTTAGGAGGGCTTAAGGAGTGAGATTGTGGAAAAATATAAGAAGAGGATGGGGGGACTGTCATCGACACACTAGGCTACAATTGGGTGTAGGTAACAGGGTTAGATTCTGGAAGGATGTTTAGTGTGGTAATAGTGCACTCAATCACATATTTCCTTCACTTTTTCAAATTGCAAGTGCCAAAGATGCTACTGTGGCGAAGGGAGAATCCATTGGAATATTAATTTCAATAGGGCAGCTTAGGATTGGGAAATGAGTAGCTTTGTTGAGTTCTATAGCCTAATATACTCCCTAAGACCGAACATCCACCATGATGACGATATGTGGTGGATGCCTGTAGGGAGAAGAGTTTTCACTGTTTGCTCCTTTTATTAGACCTCTACACAAGGACCCGACACTTAGTTTCTTTGGAGGCAAATTTGGCGACATAAGGCACCCCCTAAGGGTGCATTTTTTTGTGTGGACAGCTTCACTAGGCAAGATTCTTACCACAGACAATTTGAGAAAAAGGAAAGCCATCATAGTTGATTGGTGTTGTATGTGTCGAAGAGGGGGAGAAACGGTGAATCATCTACTCCTTCATTGTGAGATAGTCAGGATACTCTGGAATGAGGCATTTTGCAGACTAGACTTAGTATGGGTTATGCCGGAGATTGTGGTGGCAACAATGTCGTGTTGGACGTCCATTCGAGGCACACGCGCCAGATCAAAGCGGTCTGGAAGGTGATACCTATCTGTACTTTGTGCTACTTGTGGAGAGAGCGTAACGACCAGACATTTGAAGACCAGGAGAGATCGGTGGAGGAATTTAAACTTTTCTTTTTAGAACTCTATGTACTTGGGCCACCGTTGTGGACTTTAATGACATGACCTTCATGATTTCCTAACTTCTAATGCGCCTACTCGATAGGGCATGAGATTTTTGTAATTGGTAGTTTTGCCCATTCTTCAATTAATAATACATGTTTACTTATGAAAAAAAAAATAGATCTTGTATCTTCATATTTCATGTATATGAGTAGTCTAATTAAAAGGTTAGGTTATAGAATAATGATATTCCTACAACTATTTTATAACCAACTAATATGATTGTCACTTCATAAAAACTACAAAAATCTTATTTTCTTTTGAATTTCAGATTTTACACATCCCTTCATTTAAAAGAGTTGTAAAAACAGTTGTACGTGTATCATTACTTGAATTATATGTTCACAGCCGCCATAAAACAAAGAACGAAAAACCTGCCAAGACTCTGCACATGAATAGAAAAAGAACGCCTTACGATGGTCATATCAAGACTTTTTTCCTTAAGCACACTGATCTTAAATACCATGTGATTCATACCTTCAAAATCTCATCTCAAGCACCTTCAATTCATGCACAAAAGAATAAAAATAACACATAACGCCCAGATTACCTTCTAATCCCCAACATTACTATCTCAAATCTCAATTGTGTCCCAGTTCCCACATAAATTCCCATAACTACTAAGAACACACAGCAATAGGAAGAGGAAGAAAATGATCGCATCATTATGCATCAAGAAAAGAAAACCAGAAATGAACTCGCTAGAGACCTTCATTATAATTGCAAATAGGATATTAAAGAGCGAAGATATTCTCAATACATCATTCCAACAAACAAAAGGGTTTTTTTTTTTTAATATTGAACAAAAATATAAAACTAAAAACACTGGATAAAACATGCATACAAAATCGACCTAGCAATGAAACCACTAGGGATCTTTAAAATAAAATAGAATTCTTCTCTAAAGAAACCCAATTAGTGCCAGTATCTACGTGTCCTAAAATGGGAAAAAACTTCTATCAAATCATGCATAAAAAAAAACCCCCAGAAATGAATTAAGTGTAGTTTCTCTAGCTACTGGGCTCGAGCAGTACCTCAACAAAATGAGGTCGAAGCTCTTT
The DNA here is from genome assembly GCA_036898215.1 of Platycarya strobilacea. Classification (NCBI taxonomy): domain Eukaryota; kingdom Viridiplantae; phylum Streptophyta; class Magnoliopsida; order Fagales; family Juglandaceae; genus Platycarya; species Platycarya strobilacea. The sequence goes on from CM072545.1 coordinate 9,188,583, forward strand.
AAGAATGGCACGCATCTTGAAGTATGTGGGGTTTTGGATATGAATACTACTACTGTCAAGCGGCCTCTTCTTGATCTTAGGAGGAAGGGAAGGAGTGGGAGCAGGAGGTTGTGGAGGGGGACACTGAGCAGTGGTTGGAAGGTTTGAGAATTGCGTCGGTGTTGTCTGCGCAGGCACAGCTTCTTCCATTGATGCTGTTGTTGAGTTCATGTGCAACGTTTGCTAAACGCAAAACTCTCACAGTCTCACTCTCAAATTGAATATTCTTTTTTGAGTGCTGCGACATTTCTGAAGCTATGTCCCGACGGCGACATCTTTCGAATTAGTGAAAATTTTTCTTTCTATTTTTTTTATTGACTTATTTAATATTTTTAAAAGATAATTTACAACATCATTAAAAAATCATTTTTTAATTATCAAATAAAAAAATTATTTTTCATCAAAAAAAAATTCTTTAGAAAAAAATTTTAAATTATCATTTTTCTTCTTTTTTACGAGTGCTGCTGCTACCAGTAAATTTTTTTTTTTTATATCTATTTTAAAAAAAATCAAATATTAATACATTAGCATTAGAGATGGTAATATGTTACACAGTTTGTTAAATCAATATTCGATACGATAATAGCGAGTTAGATTTTAATTTTAACGGATTCAAGTCAAAACAAATTGACCCATTAAAAAACGATTGCTTAATAAATTGATAACGGGTCAATCTGTTTTGATTCGCTATTACCCATTATAACATATTAAGAAAGCTAAAGTTATAATTATATCCTTATAACTAAAAGTAAAATTGTTAGAATTTTAATTTCGATATTTTTATTGTTTGGATTGTAATTTTGGATAAGTAGTTAGTTTTATAATTTTTATAGATATTGTGGTTTAAATATTTATCTAGAATTATGCTAAATTTAATCAGGTCAAACAGATTAATTTCAGACATATTTAACCCATTTACATAAACAAGTTAATCAGATCGTATTATGCCTTGTTAATCTATTTTGTAGTATTCGTTAATGGATTAAAAGTGGTTGACACAACATGTTATATTAACGTGTCGTGTTAGAATTTGATATTTTGATACGATAAATTTAACAGGCTGGATTAGAATTAGCCTATATAATATAATATGTATGCCTTCACATGACACCAATTTAGATTAATTGGTTAGAGGTGCTCTTACTAAAGTGGATGGTTGTTTTTACATACACGTTGCTTGCGACCAAGGGGAACTCGTGTGCAACCATCTGCAACCATATGTTCTTATTAGGTTTATTCATTTGGGTTTTGAATTTAGAAATTCAAAATTCGGATGATTAATTTTCTTGGATCTCTTAAAAAAAATTCAAAACTATGAAAAAACAAAAATATATCCGACTCGAATGAACCTGCCTAGTTCTTACGTACATGTGCATTACACATTGCACCAATCTTCTTGTAGTAATTGAGCATTGCACCTCTTTTACATGGTCATCAACTTACCTTGTTAAAAACATCAAAATGGAATTTGCACCTTCAGTGCCAATAAGTGTGGAATTATTTAAAATCATCTCTAATACTTCTTATTGAACCTCCTTTTAACTTTGCATTTGCATACAGGTTGAAATTGTTTTTCAATGCCATACTAGGATATGCATAAGATTGTGCAATTGAAAGAATAGAGCTGAGATGTTGGCTCGATCTCCACCTTTCTTAGAGTATGTCAAATTTATCAACAAATCTTTTAACATTGTACTAGAATGAATAAACCCATAAACAAAAATCCATGCTTTCAAGCCCTTGTATAGTGATCATTTTAGTCCAGAATATATTTTTTAAATAAACTAGTACCCAAAAAGGCATCTCATTGTACAACCCTAGAAGTCATTGCATTAGATCCAATCTTGTATGTATTAATTAGTTCTCCCCATTAATCCTAAAGTTCCCCACAAGTTTGTGAATCATATACACAAGTCTTAATGGAAATCTTCAACTTTGCATTAAATTGGGAGTGGGATCTCAGTTTTGCTGGCAGTTTTTTCCATATTGTGCCAAAAAATAGTATCTATGACGAGTATATGAAAATACAATAGTAATTGTATTTTTTATTGCTCAATCTTAATATGTTATTATTGCGTTAGAAGCCCGAACATATATGTACTTCAACCATGTTCAAAACAATCATACAAGCATACTTGTTTTTTTTATCTTGAAATTAAACTGGCCCTTAATAGCAGTGATTGTTCATGATAATTTGCACCCTTAAAGGTAGCAAAAGACATATTGTAGCTATTTGTAGGTACATTGTATTGAATGTAATAACATCATCAAATTACTCATACAATACTTGATTGCATGCATAAGCCAAAATACATTTTTAACCCTGAACTCATCATCTATATCCATTTTTTTATAAGTAACTCGTCATCTATGTCCATAACAGGTACAACGCCATAATTTATCTCCTTCATTCTATCAAGAGTTCTTCGGCACCTCCTTCACCAAGCCTTAAATGTCTAGTTTTATCAATAAAATTTTAACAATCATTCTTTGCAAATTCAAGAACCTAGGCCTGGGTTTACGGTATGATTGTGAGCAATTTAAATGGTGGCCAAAACCTATAACTCATTCACCAAATGATCATTTATCTTGGCCTTGCAATTTGTTTTAATTGTTGGAGGTGGCCCCGAGATGGTGCTATGGCTAGGTTTATACTGTCGCCACGTGCACATTCATCCATTTGTTAAATACTTAATACTCATATCTACCTCTCATTTTGTATTTAATATATTTATACTAGATCTCACTTGGCATATCGTTTGTAATACATAAAACTCATTTTCAGTGGTAAAAGTCATTCCAGATTTTGGCTCATTGACTTGTTCCTCATCATCAACTATGTCAGTCGACACCTCATAATCATTATTCACCTCAACCTCTACTTGTAGGTTGTCGCATGCTGTATCTATATCCTCTATTTAGGTATAAGAAAATGGTTCATATTAATATGCACATTATAGACATAGGTTGTAAAAATGGAATTTAAAATGTAATACCAATCTAATATGATAACTATGATCATTTGCATGTGATGCACTCATAACATTCTTTTCCCTTTCTACGCTATTAAGTGTAGAAAATAGAGAAAATTTAAAGAATTACATAATTATATATTTCTCTATATATATATATATATTTATCAAATTATACAAAAGAAGCCTATATATAGTAGAATAAGGTCAAACCTAATAAGGAAATAATTATTATATATATATACACCAACATTGGGCATGGTGGACTGTAGAAGTTTTTGAGAAAAATATCTCATAAGTTGAGTGAGATTGTGTGCTTTCATTCACTTATATATTGGAGTCATTTACAGAATTACAACCTATTATATTCTATCAAATCTGTAAAATATGGAAAGTATGCTAAACTAAATGAATTACATAAAAGAGAGACAAATCCTAACTTTTCATATTTACATACCAGTTATAGAATTATAGGTAAGACAAGTTGGCTGAATTTACGTCTTCGACAGTTTAGTTCACTTGATTGCTAACTTTGTGATTTTTATAGTTTGGTCTTCATTCTATAACTGGTAATCCAGTTCTCTATGCTTTTTTATAGCATGTAGAATTGGAATAACAGTCATGTATAAAACACTTATGTTATCACAGCATAGAATATGAGTCTTCATCTGTGGAATCCCAAGATCTCTAAATAGTATCGACATTTAGGTAATTTCAGTTGCAATGACTGCCATGACTCAATATTCAGCCTCAGCACTTGATCTTGAAATTGTAGGCTACTTCTTTACACTCCAAGAAATACAATCGCTGCCAAGGAAAATATAAAAGTTTGAGGTCAACTCTCTTGTGTTTGGGAAACTTGTCCAATCTGCATCCGATATCCATACAAGTTTAGTGTGTTGTTGGATGTGATATGGAGACCAAGATGTACTGTACCTTGTAAGTATTTCAGTATTCTTTTAACCAACTGAAAGGGATGGACAGTTGGTATTTGCATGAATTGGCAAACATGATTGACAGCAAATAAAATATCTGGTCTTGTAAAAGTCAGATATTACAAACTTCCAATTAGGCTTCTGTAATTGGTGGGTTCATTGTAAGCTTGGTCTTCATTCTTGATCTATTGTCCTTTTGTTGACATAAGTAGCCAGAGGCTTATACTCATGTATATTGGCTCGAGTCAGCAGCTCCATAACATATATTTGTTGACTGAAAAAAGGCCTGGCCCTATTTTATGAAGCTCACCCCCTAGAAAGTGATGAAGAAAGCTAAGATCCTTAATGGAAGATTGAGAGCTAAGTCAAAATTTATGATGATGATAACGTCAAAATTTTCTTACATATGATTTTTTTTTTTTTTTTGTACAGATTCTTAAATATGATTTAAAGAATGCCTGAGACTCTTTGTCATCTAATTTATAGCGGCTAGAGTATAAGTTATGTGAAAAATGAAAAATATTAGATATAATTTTAGAGTGTGTAAATATTATATAATTATTTTAAAAAGGATGAAATTTATTTTAAAATAATTAATTTTTTATATAAAATTGAGAGTTCTTAAATTTTTAAAATGACTGCATAATATTATACATTCACAATTATAATTATTATCTTTCTTTGAAAAAAAAAACTAAACAAAACAAAATTACGATTTACGCGAAAAAGACGGTCTCAAGAGTACGAGCTGATAATTGTCGCAGATGTATTGAATCTATTGGGAAACGTCGGGGCCGTTTCGCCGCGAAGAAACCAAGCTCTTCGAAAACCTTCTTCTACTTCTCATATAAAAGTATAAAACCCTCTCTCTCTCTTTCTCTCTGCGGGTATCGCAGTCTTTGATGTGCAAACTTGGAGTTGAAGAAGCATGATGAATTCACAGACAGACAAACTGGTGAGAAGGACAACCATGGTGGCAACTGTCACTGCTTCCTATTTTCTCTTGACCGCTGACTACGGCTCAGAACCCAATGCTCTTGATCCTGTATGTTTCTCTTTTTCTATAAGAATTTTATGTACTCATTTGTTTCAAAGGGTCCATTTGGTTGCAAATAAATAAATGAAATGAAATGAAACTTTGTTGTTCTACATGTGTATTCTGCAATTTCTTAGCATCGGAGGGAGGCATAAGCTTTCAGAGGTGTTAGTTTTAGGATTTATGATATGGGTTTTCTGCAGTTTTTTCTCTATGTATACTGGATTCTTTTACTTGATATCATTTCTATTCGCACTTGCCTTTATTTCCTCAATTGCAGCATATTTCTTGCAAATTTTGATATTTTCTGTGCAGGATATCCTATTTAGTTCACAATTTGGGGGAATAGAATTTTTGTCCTTTGTCGATTTCAATCTTGAAAAATATAATCTTGATTTTTTTTTTCTTAGGGAAAGTAGTTTTGATCTCCATCATAGATACATCAATGTCATAGTTGGATACTTGGGGTGGAACAAGTGCTGCCTACGATAGACTGCAGTGCCTAGAATATTGTCGGCCTTGCCTTTTATAATAGAATGTCAGATTTTCAAAAGTGAGAATAACTGAATGCTAAGATGAAGACGTTGAAAGACAGATTTTCGTACTCATAATGGATGAGTCCAAATTGGGGATGAGATTTACAAAGTGATATGAATGGTTTGGTTACATCCATTGAAGATCCATGTGAGGGGAGGATCTTACAAGGTAAACTTTAGAAAGAAGATAATGGCCTATATATGGAAGATTGGAGACACAGAGACAGGATAGTCTCTCCCCCCACCCCAAAATAAAAGGGGAAAAAAAGAGTTAAGAGGCACATCGTTCTTAGTATTGATCAACCAGAACTGATACTGATGGAGATTTCTTGAGAAGAAGTGATCAATCCCTTTTTTGTTCGTACTCTGAACTTTTTAATCTCTTTGGGAGTGTAAATGTTTGGAATCTAACGTGAAAATGGTTTTGTTTGGTCATGATGTGTAATGGGAATGATTGAGTAGCTTCTAGCATATTGAGGTGCAACATTAGGATAAGTGGAATGATTTAAACTCAAAGAACGAAATGAAAAAACTACCAAAAACTATTATTGATTGCAACTTTGACTAATTAATATTAAAATCACTCTAGAGACAGAATTTTGTAAAGGGGCATTTTTATTTTTGGTAGCGTGGCAAATGCAATGCAAAGTCTCATCCTAGCTAACAACAGTACTGGAGATTGAAAGTCAGGATTATATAGCATCTGAAATCGTCCTCAGTTGACCAGACTAACTAGTTTAATCTACGATTCATCTTGGTTCTACAGATTACCGCCCCTTTTACTTTAGGACCTTTACTTTTGGAAGTGATAATTATATTGATGAAACCTTTTTGTTTCACCCTGTTGTGGTTGCCTTGAATAATAGGGACATGGAACGGAATTCCTGACACAAGCATTCCAGGTGCCAGAACCTTGATATATGACCATTAGAATCCAGAATGCTTTCTAATTATATGCTAAATGTGATATTTTGATAGCGAGAAAGGTTAAGCATTGATAGAAAGAGAAAATTTAGGAACTTACCCTGAAAATGGAGTGCTAGATGAACGCTACTATACTTCAATAATTTTTCATAGAAATCTGTGTTACTTGCACTTTCAGCTACAATTAGATTTTCTCTCCTGGGGAGGATTTTGGCATTTGGGTTGTGTAAAATATTGCTAGTGGTAGTTTCTGAGTCCAAATTCCTCATTATAGTACTGGTAGATGGCATTTGGGGTTCAAAGTCTTTAGTGAATCACTTGAAGTTTTTCCCTGTAAATTTTTACTTGTGTTTTATACATGTTGATTTTGTATCAATCTTTATGAACTGATATACTTGTTTCCTCCTTTATGAACTGATATACTTGTTTCCTCCTTTGCTCTCTCTCTCTCTCTCTCTCTCTCTCTCTCTCTCTCTCTCTCTCTCTCTCTCTCTCTCTCTCTCTCTCTCTCTCTCTCTCTCTCTCTCTCTCTCTCTCGTGCAGTCATGCATAGGCACGCGAGGTTAAAGATTTTTTTTTTGGACTTACTGATAAAACAAAATTTCAATGGCAGATTAAGAAGGCAATACTGTCAGCACAAAATTCTGTTAAGGAGTACGTACTTGGACCAAAGACAGAATCTCAAGAGAGTCAATTGGGGAAGCTGGGATCCCGTGACACCAAGGAGCATCCTTAGTTAACGGCAGTTCCCTTTGTATAGAGAACTTTATGGGTTTTAGAGAGCTTTTACAACAATTGTCGAGTATTTGAAAGTTGTGTGTAATATGGAACGCAGTTCTTTTGTCACATCGTTTGTTTTGTCTCATGGATTTCATATATTTGGAGCTGTGGCTGAAACCAAAACTTTATATCATGTTGACGCATGCTATATATAGATTGGAGAGCATGTACATTTTGTTGAAGGTTTTTCCTTTGGCGTTATTCAGTTCTCTAGAGTTAATGTTATATATTATACTGTCATCTGATTCTCCTTACACTTCTGATGTGTCATTGTTCATCAATTACTAGATCAACTATTATGTTTGGAATAACAAATCTAAAGAATTACTACCTGTACCTGTCATTGTGGCGTGAAAGCTTACGTTTGGTTATAACTTCTCATTAGACAAATTGATACGAAGTTGCTTATGGTTGCTAATCCCACATAGTAATTGTCCCAAAATGACCCGATCGACTCATTTATTGGGTGATCCAATGCTGACTATCCTTTTTTGGGTTTTCTTTTTTCTTTTTTCTTCATCTTCTCTCTCTCTCTGAGTCACTCAAAATCAGTCGAGGATTGATTTGCAGAGTCGAAGACTCCTTTTGTCAAGGATTTGCAGCAATGGGATAATCGTAATGACGTTGACTCCTAAACTTATCTCACGGTGTGGCAGTACAAAGTGAGGTGCATCCTAATTTGGCATGATTAGGGGTGTAAATAGTTCGGTCCGGTCTGAGATATTTGTAGATCGATTCCATTCGATCTAAGAATTCTCTCATCCTAGATCGGACCGAACAGGAGTTTGGTCTATACCGGTCAGTCCGGTCTAGGGGTGTCCCATATGATTTAATGGATTAAATTTAATCTAAAATTCTATAAGGATCAAATATTTTTTTGGCCTAAATTTAACTGCTATAAATTATAATATGTTAATATTATAAAAGTATATATTATATTAATATGTTAGTATATATTATATATTAAGTATGTAAGTAAATTATAACTAATAGTCTAATAGTCTAATAATACTATTACATTAGTATATGTTAATAAACTATAACTAATAAGTAATAACATTACTTATAATTTATATTAGTATATTATATATTTATATGTTAGTAAATAGTGATAAATTAGTCATAATATATTAAATAATAATAATACACTTATTATTTATATATTAATATTATAAGAGTATATATTATATATTAATATGTTAGTTAATATTAATCATTATTATAGTTAATATTACTTATAAGTTATTACTAATACTTTATCTAGATATACTATAATTTATATTTTTATACTATAACTAGTCAACTACTAGTCTACTATAAATCATAATATGTTAATATTATAAGAGTATATATTGTATATTAATATGTTAATATATATTAATATTAATATTAAAATTTATATATTATTATATATATACATATATTTAAAAATAAAAATTAAAAAAAAAACTCTAGGGATTCGGTCTGGTCCGGTCCAGGGGGATGAACTCCCTAGACCGGGACCGGACCGGAATTTCCCAGTCCATATATTTTTTGGACCGGACCGGACTGGACTCCAACCGGTCCGGTCTAGTCCCAGTTCAGGACAACCGGTTCGGTCCGGTCCGCCGGTCCGGTTCGGTCTTTTTACAGCCCTAGGCATGATTGCGAGACGTTAACTCGCTGCAATGCTTTCGATTCTCCCATCACCCACACACGAGTTGGTTTCGTCGGTCGGTTCTTGCACTTAGCGGAGTTGACTTGCAAAGCATTTCAAACTGCACTTTGTCAGTCGGATCAGGTCGGGCTTCATAGGCTTTACAACTTTTCTGCACAACTGACAACCCTAGTATTTAAGATTGTCATGGTGAAGTTTTCGATAACATTAAGGCTCGTTTGGATTCAGAAGTGTATCTCAACTCACTTCCATTTCATCATTATATTTTTATAATTTTTTATATAAAATATAAATTTTTATATATCTTTTTCAAATCTTAATACACATTTTTCAAATTCTAATACATATTTTTTAAATTCTAAAATAATAATAATATCAAAAAATAAATTAAATTTATCTCAACTCATCTCATCTTCAAATCCAAACGGAGCCTAAATATTGTGGGATTTCATTTTATAAAATTATTTCTTTTGAACTCTAAATCTTAGAATTCATAAAAGATTCAAGTCCCTCCTTACGAAATCTATTTTATTGATGGTTTGAGATTTAGGTCTTTCTTCCGCTCTCTCGAAGATCACCAAGAATTTTAAGAACATTTTGTTATGTTCAATGACAATAAAAAGTTATATTTAAATCCATGATGCTACCAAAGGATTTTGGTCTAGCAATAAATTATAAGAGACTACAAAATTTTGAAATAATAAAATTTATTTTATGTTATGAAAGTTAAAGAAAAGAAACTACTATTGCAAAAGAGAAATAAGAAATTCTCTCTAGAACTCTTAAGAACTGAAACTTTCTTTCTCTCTCTATATTTTTTTATGAATTTCATTACAACTGAAACCCCTATTTATAGGCTTTGAAGTTATTATGCAAGTCACTATGCAGAATTTAAAATAATAGTGGTGGGGTCATTCACATAATTTTAGTAGTGGGACAGGGAGCGGCTGCCGTTACGTTCGTTCATTACACTCCCCCTTGAATGATCGCCAATAAGGAATCTGCCTCGTTAAAACCTTGCCAAGTAAAAACCCAGTGGGAAGAAAAACCAATGGCGAAGGAAAAAGAGTACAGTCTTCTTATGTATCCACAAGTGCTTTAAGATTGCCTCATTAAAACCTTGCAGAGGAAAACCCAGTGGGACAAAACCTCAGTGAAGGAAAAAGAGTACAATCAGCACATTTACTCCCATTGAAAAGTGCATGACAAAAGATTTTTGAGTTTTCGCATTCCAATGTTATGCACAATCTTCTTGAATGTGGAAGTTGGTAACGCCTTTGTGAATAAATCTGCCAAATTATCACTAGATCGTATCTGCTTGACATTAATTTCACATTTCTCTTAAAGTTCATGAGTATAAAAGAATTTAGGTGAAATATGTTTGGTTCTGTCACCTTTGATATATCCTCCTCTGATTTGAGTGATACAAGCAGTATTATCTTCATATAAGATTGTTGAGCTATTATTGATCATAAGAAGTCCACACTTTTTCTGGATATGTTGAATATCTGATCTTAACCAAATACACTCTCGACTTGCTTCATGAATAGCAATAATCTCTGAGTGATTTGAAGAAGTAGCAGATAGTGTCTGCTTAACAGATCTCCATGATATGGCAGTATCTCCATAAGTAAATAAATATTCAGTTTGAAATCTACCTCTGTGTGGGTCTGAAAGATAACCTGTATCTGCATACCCAATTAATTCTGGACTTGAACCACGTTGATAAAATAATCTCATATCAACCGTACCATGAAGGTAACGAAGGACATGTTTAATGCCATTCTAATGCCTTCGAGTTGGTGCAGAACTATATCTTGCAAGCAGATTAACTGAGAATGTAATATCTGGTCGAGTGCAATTTGCAAGATACATCAAAATTCCAATTGCACTGAGATATGGTACTTCAGGACCAAGAATTTCTTCATCGTCATCACAAGGACGGAATGGATCTTTCTTCATATCAAGTGTTCGAACAATTATTGGAGTACTCAGGGGATGAGATTTGTCCATATAAAAATGCTTTAGGACTTTCTCAGTATACATGGACTGATGAATAAAAATTCCATTTGGCAAGTGCTCAAGCTGCATGCCGAGACAAAGTTTTGTTTTGCCAAGATCTTTCATTTCAAATTCATTCTTTAAATATATAGCGGTTTTTTGAGATCTCTTCAAGAGTTCCCACAATATTTAAATCATCAACATAAACCGCAATAATAACAAATCCAGATTCTGATTTCTTAATAAAAACACATGGGCATATAAGATTATTCTCAAATCCTTCTTTCAATAGATATTCACTTAAGCGATTATACCACATGCGTCCGGATTGCTTCAACCCATATAAAGATCTTTGTAATCTGATTGAGTACATATTTCTAGATGTACTTGTAGATGCTTCAAGCATCTTATATCCTTCAGGGATTTTCATATATATGTCATGGTCTAAGGATCCATATAAATATGCAGTGACCACATCCATCAACCGCATTTCCAATCCTTTTGTAACAACCAGACTAATCAAAAATCTAAATGTGATTGCATCCATAACGGGAGAGTATGTTTCTTCATAATCAATCCCGGGTTTCTGCAGGAAACCTTGTACAACAAGTCGTGCTTTGTATCGCACAATTTCATTTTTTCATTACGTTTTCGTACAAATACCCACTTATATCCAACAGGCATTACACCTTTTGGTGTTTGGACAACAGGTCCAAATACTTCTCGTTTTGCTAGCGAATTTAATTCAGTTTCAATAGCTGTTTTCCATTTTGGCCAATCATTTCTACGTCGACAAGGGCCATTTTATATGAAAATATGTTATCGACAATAGTTTTATTTCTATCCAGAATTTCTCCAGTTTTCATGAAATGTATTGAGATCTCATTATTTTCAGGTATCTGTTCCTCTTCAGGGGAAAACATTTCATGACACACCTCTTTAGGAGGTCCCTTTTTAGGAGATTTATACTCTTCAGGAGTTTCCTCTTCAGGAGATTCTGGAATAGAAGATTTGAGCTATTTAGGAGTACCAATTATATTTGTAGCCTGTATTGTGGATATATGTTCTTCAGGAACACCAAATTCATTTTGTATTCTTTTCCTTCTGGGAATTTTGTATTTTGCACCAATAGGTCTTCCACGCTTCAGGCGTATTTTAGATTCACCTATTGCTGCTTTGACAATTTGTCCTTCAGGGACTTCAATTCTTGCTGGAGTATTAACAGCAGGAATATAAGATTTTACTTCACATTTAGTGTCAGTAAATACATCCGGTAACTGATTTGCAACATTTTGCAAATGAATAATCTTTTGAACTTCCCGTTTACATTCATTTATAGGAGGATCAAAATCAAACAGGATCTTATTATCCCAAGTAATATCTTATCGTGCTTCAGGCACCGACTTTTCTTTACCCATTAACGGAAAATTTGATTCGTCAAAATGACAATTTTCAAAACGTGCTTTAAACATATCCCCTGTAAGGGGTTCAAGGTATCTAATAATGGATGGAGAATAAAAACCAACATATATACCAAGTCTACGTTGAGGGCCCATTTTTGTACGTTGTGGAGGTGCAATTGGAACATATACAGCACATCCAAAAGTACGAAGATTGGAAATATTTGGTTGTTGACCAAATGCAAGCTGTAATGGAAAATATTTATGATATGTAGATGGTCTAATGCGAATTAGAGATGCTGCATGAAGTATAGCATGTCCCCAAGCAGAAACAGGTAGTCTTGATTTCATAAGTAAATGTCTAGCGATTAGTTGAAACCTTTTGATCAAAGACTCAGCTAAACCGTTTTGTGTGTGTGTATGGGTAACAGGGTGTTCAACATCTATTCCTATTGACATGCAATAATCATCAAAAATTTGAGATGAAAATTCACCTGCATTATCCAATCAAATGGTCTTAATCGGATACTTAGGAAATTGTACTCGTAGTTTAATTATCTGGGCAAGAAGTCTAGCAAATGCAAAATTTCTAGTGGAAAGAAGACAAACATGTGACCATCGACTAGATGCATCAATTAGAACCATAAAATATTTAAATGGTCCACTTGATGGATGAATAGACCCACATATATTTCCGTGAATCCTTTGTAAAAAGGATGGAGATTCAACAATGACTTTTGAGGGAGATGGTCTAATAATTAACTTACCTTGAGAACATGCAGAGCACGGAGATTCATTGGATAGAAATATCTTTTGATTCTTTAAGGGATGCCCATGCGAATTTTCAATAATTCGTCTCATCATTATAGAACCCGGATGTCCAAGGCGATCAAGTCAAGTCATAAATACTTTAGGGTCAATGCACTTCTGGTGCATTACCACATATGATTCAATTGTTCTCATTTTTGTATAATACAATCCAGAACATAGAGCAGGCAGTTTTTCTAATACGAGCTTCTGGCCCAATATCATTTTAGTAATAAGAAGATGCTCTTTACTGCCTTCATTGGTCATTTCAATATGGTAATCATTACGACGTATAGTTTTGAAACTCAATAAATTTCTTTTGGATTGTGAAGAGAATAGAGCATCATCAATACAAAATTTGGTGCCATTAGGCAACACAATATAAGCTCTTCCGGAACCCTCAATTAAATCCGATGAACCTGATATGGTATGGATATAGGCTTTACTTAGTGTTAGATTTTGAAAATATTTCTTTGCTTTGAGAATTGTGTGAGTTGTAGCACTGTCAGCCAGACATATATCTTTATCATTCAACTCAGAGATAAAAAGCTCATCAATGTGATCCATGATTTTATAAAATATACAAAACTTTTATTACTGATAGAAAGAAAATACATTAATTGAGTGGAACACTTCCATCTCCAATTAAGTGTTCAATACTACCTTTAGGATGATTAAAGAAATCAGATACATCAAGATGAATAACGTCTACATCTACTGAATCTAATAAATCATCTGATGGTTCTACTAATTTTGTTTCATGCACTTTATTCTTTCTTTTAATAGAAACTTGATATAAATCAGCTAAGTGCCTGGTCGTACGACAGATACGTGACCAATGTCCAGTCATTCCACATCTATGGCACACCTCTTCACTTTTCTTTAAAGAATTATTCTGAAGATTTTTACCCATTTCTGAATTGTACCACTTCTGGTGATATGATATATTATAATCCCTTTTAATGTTGTCATTTCTGGGACCAACATTTCTATAATTTCTCCTATCACATCCACGCTTCCGATTTTTTCTAAAGGATGCACCATTCACTTCTGGGAATGATGCAAACCTATTACCATTCACTTCAGGGAATGATATTGAGCCAATAGGGCGTGACTGATGGCTTTCTAATAAGAGCTCATTATTCTGCTCAGCTACTAGAAGACATGATATAAGTTCAGAATATTTCTTGAACTTTCTCTCTCGATACTGCTGCTGCAGGAGCACATTCGAGGCATGAAATGTAGTAAAAGTCTTCTCTAACATATCATCATCGGTGATTTTCTCACCGCATAATTTTAATATTGAGCTTATTTTAAAAAGTGCCGAATTATACTCACTAACACTTTTATAATCTTGCAACCTTAGGTGCAACCATTGAGAACGAGCTCTTGGGAGGATGACAGTCTTCTGGTATTCATACCTCTCCCTTAAATTGTTCCACAAAATATAGGGATTTTTTACTGTGAGATATTCAGTTTTCAATTCTTCATGAAGATGGTGGCGAAGGAAAATCATTGCTTTAGCACGTTCCTGCAGGGATGCTTGATTTCCTTCTTTAATAGTTTCTCCCAGGTTCATTGCATCAAGATGTATTTCAGTATCAAGTATCCAGGATAAATAATTTTTTCCAAATATATCAAGAGCAACAAATTTCAATTTTGTAAGATTTGTCATTTTCTACATATATAAATAATGAAATAAATATGCGTATCTCATATTTATAAATTCACATAGATAATCATCAATAAAATATATTAAAAACTTCAAATAATATATTGAAAAACTTATAGAGGAATAAGGCCACTAGTTTCAGAATTGGTAGAACCGTCGTATTGATAACGTGTTATGAAACTTAAAGAAAGGAAACTACTATTGCAAAAGAGAAATAAGAATTTCTCTCTAGAACTCTTAAGAACTGAAATTTTTTTTTTCTCTTTATATTTTCTTATGAATTTCATTATAATTAAAACCTCTATTTATAGGTTTTGAAATTACTATGTAAGTTATTATGCAAGTTACTATACAGGTCACTATGTGAAATTTAAAATAATAATAGTAGAGTCATTCACATAATTTTAGTGAAGGGACAGAAAGCGGGTGCCATTTCATTCGTTCATTACATTTTAATGCTTAAAACTTTTTTTCAAGTGTTTTTAAATTTTGAATAGGTGTCTAATCACTCTATCAGGTACCCTTTTTTTTGTTTTTTTTTAAAGGCTCTATCATGTCATTTTTGAAAGACAAGATTTCCATCCAGACTTCCAGTGCGGTCGTCTCTGATGCTCGCCGTCTTAAATTATACACGTACGATTCCCGCCCTCAATGCAAATTTGCACCTCACTCCCATTTTATCCAAAAAAATAAAAAATAAAAAAAAAAAAAAAAGAAAGAAGAAGAACGTGAAAAAACCTCCTTCACAGAATAACCGCTTCCAACGAACCCATCCTCTCTTACTCTCTGTCCGTCCCTGAACTCTTGTCTCTCACTCAAAACTCTGAAAGCCTACAACATAATATGCTCTTTCTCTCTGTCTTGTCTCTGACTTCTGCAAATGACACAACCATCAAACCCCATCAAAGCCACCTCCAAATTCTCTCTTTCTTCCTCCTTTGCTCCCAAATCTTTCACCAAGCTTCACCCTTTATCTCTTCCCTCTTCCATACCCAAAACCTCCCTCTCCTTCAAACTCCAGTCCTCCTCTTTACCCCAGAACCCCAACCCGCCTCCCTCCTTTGATCTCTCAAAAACCCTCGTCTCCGTCCTCCGCATCATTCCGGATTGGGCTGACGGCGTAAAAGAGCGCGGGATGCGGCAAAGCCGCACCCTCTACAACCATGAACAATGGGTTCATCATCGGAGCTCGCTTCGCCATTTGCGCCACGTCTTCTCGAGCCTGTCGTCACGGGTGATTCTGTCGCTGGTGCCGCCCGTCATCGCCTTCACTTCTTTCGCTGTGTTGATCGCCGCTTATAATTCCGCGGTGTCGTTGCACTGGTTGCCGGGTTTCTTCCCAGTTTTGAAGGCCTCGACGTTGCCGTACCAGTTGACGGCGCCGGCGCTCGCTCTCTTGTTGGTGTTTCGGACCGAGGCGTCGTACTCGAGGTTTGAGGAGGGGAGCAAGGCATGGACCAAAGTGATTTCGGTGACCAACGATTTAGCAACTCAGGTGATTTCTGGGGTTGATATTTCGGGTAATGATTCGCCACTGAAGAAGGCTCTTTTGCAGTATATTATGGCATTTCCAGTTGCGCTTAAGGTTGGTTCTAATTTTCCCCTTTAGTTTCTTCCTCTTGCTGTTGTTGGTATCATCGTGTTCTGCTTAATTGATTTTCTCGGCGACCGGTAATATGCGATTTTTTGCTTAGTCAGAAGGTATACAAGTTTGTGAATTTGATATTATTGTGCTTATCAGAAGATTTCAGATTCATTTTATTTGCAGTTTAGAGATTGTAATCTGCTCATGTCTAGGTTGGTGACACAACTTACTGATATGAACAGTCTAATTAAATGCAGTGTCATGTGATTTATGGCTCAAATGCTAGGCAAGACCTCCAAGATTTTCTTGAAGTAGATGATCTAGAAATAGTACTCAATGCAAAGCATCGGCCCTGTTGCATTATCGAGTTCATCTCTCAAAGCCTCCGGTTGCTAAAGTTGGAGGAATCAAGGAGAAACTTGTTGGTAATTTTCTTCTTGGGTCAATGAAGTTTTCTAAGTCTTCCATTTCAACCACCAAAGTTTCTACAAGTGATCCAGAGTTTTTTCTGCTTTTTTCTTTTGGGTATTTTATTTAATCCCCAGATGTTGGATATGGTTATGCAGTTCTGTTAATTGGTAGACTTATGATTCTTAATATTCAGCCTTTTTGCTTTCTTCAATGGTAGCAGATGTTTGTGGATAACTTCGAGAATTAGCTTATGTTATAAACTAAAATTGACACTACTATTTGAAATGCCTTAAGCCGTATGCTTTCTTTGATATCTTTTTTAATCGACATCTTAGATTTTCACATACAATGCAGGAGTCAAAGATTTCTTGTTTGCACGAAGGAATTGGTGTTTGTGAACAACTTGTGGGTATACCTATCCCACTTTCCTACACTCGCTTGACTTCAAGGTTTCTGGTCCTATGGCATCTCACCCTTCCTATCATACTGTGGGATGATTGCCATTGGATTGTGGTTCCCGCTACTTTCATTAGCGCTGCATCATTGTTCTGCATAGAAGAAGTATGTACGTCTGCTGTCTGCCATTTAATGTGTGATTGTACTTACATGTTAGAGAAGTTCATTGTCTTGTGGTTGCCCTTTTTGAATTTCTTGAACAGTGAGAATGACTCTGGATTTCAATCAGTTTTCCTTCTCATTACAGTGGAAATGTTGTTATCACTGAATTTTCATCCCTATAATTGCTGATGTGGCAAAGGCAGAATAGAAACTAATATTAATGTGAAATTATGGATGGCAGTCTGAAGGATAGTTTTCAGTAATATGCTCTCTCTCTCTCTCTCTCTCTCTCTCAAGTTGTTGCATATCTTTCAGGAGAAATAATATACACCAAGTCTCAAATGCACAAGTCTTGCATAAGCCCTTTATAAAAAAATAGACCCCACCATGAAAAATTATGAAAAGTTCACTTTTTCTTGATGAGGTTCACGTTTTTACAAAAAGCTTATACAAGGCTGGTATAATGAATATTTAGGGCTTGTATCTAGCATTACTCATAGGCATAGCCCAAACACATAGGTCGTAAGTACCACTTCGATGTTATAACATGACAAGAATTGGTTTCTGTAGGTTGGTGTTCTTATTGAGGAGCCATTTCCAATGCTTGCACTTGACGACCTTTGCAAGTTGGTTCACAACAACATTCAGGAAGCAATTGCAACTGACAAAATAATTCAAGCTCAGCTGACTGCAAAGTTAAGGAATCACTGCAAGCACTCATCAAATGGCTGGCCTAATTCTTAGATGGATTGGGAACCCTTTTATTACTTACGGTTCTTTGGAGTTGCAGCAAGGTGAATTGTCTGTCAACTTTCCCTCACAATTTTGGCCACAGAGCATAGTGCCTCTAGATTTCCCTGTTTGTGGTGGTGATGACTGGTTACCTGCATCTTCTGTCATCTAATTTTACATACTGTGGTGGGGCTTTAGCATTAAAGAATGTAGATATGATATGGTTTAGTCCCACAAATGCTTTGGATTATGGTGCATATTTGTATATAATAGTCGTGTGTTGATAGAACAAATCTCCAATATGAGCTGCTATCAGTTTCTTTATTGATTGGTTTTAGATGATTTCAATAGCTCCAAAGGAGATTACTAAAGTGCATATATTACATCTCTTTATATGGAAAGATTTCATTGTGTTGTGCCTCAAAGTAGAAAATGCCTCTTTAGTTTCTACGGTAGCTCAAGTCCTTTGTGTTTTGTCAGCAACTTTTGCATATAATTAACAAAAAATTAGATGGAGGGACTAGTTTAAAACATTGTTGTGTAAAGTATTGTGAGAAGTGATATGTGTTTATCAAATTTAATTTGATGAGTTACTATTCAAAAGTCAAGCAAAAGATACTTTTATATTATTCTCCTAGTTTTTTTTTCCTTATTTTTAATCAAATATGATGAAATATTTTTGATGTGTGTACAAATTCGTACTTATCATCAACTTTTAATGAAATTTTGATGAAATTGATGTCAATGTTCTAAGCACCTTATCATGAGAAGAGCTCTGCTTGAGTTGGCTTGTGGTCATCTGGTAGAGGGAAACCAAGCCCTCCACAAACTAGTGGGGTGGCTCGCAGCCATCATGTAGATGAGAGGAAGAGTCCTCCATCCAACAATTAAACTACCCATTATAAAGACAAACAAATTATTCCTGAAAGCTCTTAAAAAATACAAAATACCTCCTTTAAGTTTAAAAAAAAAAAGAAAAAATAATAAAGAAGGAAAGCAAACAATCAAAATTAAAAAAAATAAATTAAAAGTTGACATAATTAAAAAAAAAAAAACCCTCTTGATTGTATACATAATAATTTAAAAAAAAAAAAAAAACCTAGCCAATAGAAAAGGTTTAAGGACTTAAGATACCAAAAAAAAAAAAAAAAATCAACAGCATGAAAAGCAAATCCCTTTCTGGTCATTTCAACTTCCAAAGTTGCCTCTTAGTGCCAACCGTCCCATGATGGCTATTTATAAGTTCTGATTTTGTGTTCAAAATTCAAATGGAGACAAATTCTCATAATGTTTTACAAAGTACATAACTATACAGGCAAGCCTCTCATCATGCATTCTTATTAAATTATCTAAAGTGAAATTTAAAAAAATATAATTTCGTACACATAAAAAAAAAATTGATCATATTACATCAAAAATAAAAAAAAAATTATAGAAAAAAGAAATAAAAGTACTTTTTATTTTCAAAAATGAATAATAAAACTAATTTTTTTTTATCTAATTTGACCAATGTTAGACAAAATTTTTATTTTACTATTCACAAAATATTTTTATTTTATTTTTTCATTTTTATCTCTCCACTTCTAATCAAATATGATCGATTTTTTTTTGATAAATATATAAATTTGTATTTTTTGAAAGATAGCTTTACACAATTTAATGAGAGTGCTTTAATCCTATAAAGTTTGTCAATGCTTTTAACCACTAGACTTAAATTTAATAGCTACCATGCCGAGCCGAAGTTCCCTCTGAAACGATTAGATAAACCCCTGCATTATCATTTGATAGAATCATAGAATACATCTTCAAACATCTGAAACAAACGTGAGGAAAGACATCTGCAAATGTGAGGAAAGACCCCTGCATTATCATGCTGAGTTCAGAGAACCTTGCTGGCCTTGTTCATTGTAAACAAAAGTGAGGTGGGAAAGCTCAATAAGCTAAATTTCTTCCTTCTCTCAATCCATTGGAAAAGAAAACCCAAAATTTTACCAATTGTCACATTCGTTACATTTCAAATGAGATCCAGTCACTTACATTAAAGATAAGCCTCGAGCACCACACTCTCATTCGAGGTTCTGGACTGTAAATTCTTTATTGTTAATCTTTTATCTATTCTATTTATTGCCACTTGCAGGTTTTCACCATTACTTCCATGCCAAAGGGGCAAAACTTCCACCAAAATTTTTCGCAATAGATTTTGCTCGATACCCTCTTTGAGAAGAACTTCAATATCACCGAAGTTTCCCCTCACATCCAGCAGGACGCTGCAAAATCCTTGGCACTTACAATATTCCAAAATTGCCTTCAGATTTATCTGATCCAAAACCACCGTTTCAATTCCCTGTAGAAACATTTCCTGCTGTACATCCATATTTTTGTCCGTGAAGATTATCATCTTAGCAGTTTCCTCAGTGGAAAGGCCTGGAATTTTGATTGGAGGATGAGAAGTTCTTGCTGTTAGAATCAAAAGGGGTTGCTTGGCTCCAGGTTCTTGGGATGCCGGAATGGAGAACTTATCATTTAATAAGGTGGGAGAGAGTATAACTGCATCATATTCCTGCAACAATTGGGAGTAGTAGCCACCAGGCTCTTTCACTCCTTTGCCAAGCTGATCTAATACATTGCCATTAACCGAGAGAGAGTATCTGCAGGTCAGTGTCATAATCATTTAATTTGAACTTAATCTTTTATATTTAGACATAATTGAGTTAAAAATGCAAGTTGTAAGTAAATTCAGAATATAAGAACCAACAAGCAACATCTTTAAACAACCAAGTGAAGGCTTTAACCAACTATTTCATGATCTCGGTCATTATTTCCATTACAGGAAAAACATGTAACTTTTTGGGGAAGTTCAGGTTCAAAAACCAAGCCCCGACTTTGCATGAACAAGAGGTAGGCCCCTATGCCTGGAGGTTACAACACTGCAATACCACAAGGAATACAACCTGCTAGAGCATGCAGCAGCTAAGCTGCGAAGCCCCAACATGAGTATGCCACAAATACAATGCTCAAACACAAGCACCTTGTACCTTCCACAAACAGTACATGCAGATGCCTTGTATATAAATCCAACCAGCCAGCAGAAGAAATGCGACCAGATTACCATAATGTAACCAGAAAAATAAATGCAATTAAACAACCAGCCTGGAGATCATCTCAAGAAAGGTTACTTACCTGAGTGTTAAAAAGGGATTTCCAGTCAACATTTGATGGATATAGGCCTCATTAAGCCTCTTGCATAATTCTTCTTCCACACCCACACTCACGTCAATTCCTGCATCTCTCAGTTTGTCCACCCCCTTCGAAGCCACTATAGGGTTTGGATCCACCATACCAACCACTACCTTTTTCACTTTGGCTTTAATGAGGGCTTCAGTGCAGGGAGGAGTTCTCCCATAGTGATTACATGGTTCCAAGCTCACATATGCTGTTGCATTCTCAGCCAAATCCCCAGCATCTCTCAGAGCAAACACCTGCAAATTTCATCTTTTGATACCATATATACAGTGAAGTGTACATCAACAAGACATATTATTCTCCCTCTATTACTATATCATGTCAGAAACAAAGAGCTCATTATGTATACATATATAAAGGGAAACTACACTCAACAAACGATTTACCACCATAAAATACAAACTCAAATGGATAAATCTGAGAATTTTTTTTTTTTTTGTTTTAACATTATACTCCATCAGTCAAGTTGCCGATAATTGATTTGATGAAAAAAATCAATTAATTATAATGTTATTTACATCAGCAAATGTGAAAAGAGAGGAGAAAAAAAGCCCAAAACCCACAAAAGAAAATCTGAATAAGTACATTTCATTTTCTTTAGACATGAAGAAATAAAAAAGTTATTTACCTCAGCATGAGGCTGTCCAGCTTTTGGGTGAAACCCTTCCCCAACAATTTTCCCATCCTTGACAATCACACATCCGACCATGGGATTGGGACTGGTACACCCAATTGCCTTCCTGGCAAGCTCCACACACCTCCTCATGTAAAACCCATCATCATTATCTTGTGCCATTCTTCTACATCTGACGCTAATCAAACCAGTACGCTTTTTCAAAGTAGTTCGTGATTTGGAGACCCTATTGAATAAATTGCAAAACCCGGATTGAGAACTTGGGTTGGAGACAAGTTTGAAGGACGGGAAATTATGAGGAAAGGGCGAGTAATTTGGTGGTGTGAGAATGTGACTTGGAATTGAAAGTCTTTGAATTTGCATAACTATTTTCTTTCGTTATTTGGAGAAAAACCAAACGAGAAAATGCACAGTTCGAGCGCCAATTCTGCAACCGATGTAACCCCCAAATCCGAAGTCTGGTTGGCAAATACAGCAACTTTAGTACTCGCTACTCTCAACGTGAAGTTAAAATTTACTACAATAAATACCAGAGAAACTAATTTAACAATAACAATCTGTTACATTTGCGGTATCAAAACATAATTATTCATATCGCGAAATCTCCAAAGCAAGACGAGTTACAAAACTGGCAGACTGATATAATATCATTGAGTGCGGAATCCTTATTGCCTTCAGAAAACTTACCTTTAAGGGTTTTGAGTCAGCTTTCCGAAGGCTTAAAAGAAACTAGAGACTGGCATTCACTTCCTTCGGTTCGCCCTTCTCTCTTCCCTCTGCCACACGCTCGTCTTCGCTTTCCTGCTAGCAGTAGCATTGGTTTCTCTGAATTGCAAACACAAAATTACATATTTATTATTTTTGCCATTTAAGAAAAATAATAATAACATATTATTATTTTTATTCCTAGTAATTTTGTAAAATTATTTTTTTATATGTAATTCACAATCAGCACCTACTACATACATTTGCCATTATTAAAACAAGTATAATAATAAAATTTATAAAAATATAAAAATGATAAAAAAATATTATAATAATAAAAAGAGAATGTGAAGGTGAAGGTGGAGGTGAAGGTGAAGGTGTGAGATAAAGGTTGTGGATGTAATCAATTTAAAGGTCTAGTTATGCAAATATGTGTTTATATTTGTACGTAGATAAACCAATGTTAATGTTTTAAGGCATAGTAAATAAAAATGGACCTAAGTATATGCTTCCCACATGCATTTGTGCTTTGCCCACAGGGCCACATTCATCGTCACCTCGTTCTCCAACCAGAATTTGCAAAACAGCTTTTCCCTATTGATGGAAGCAATCATAGATGATGGACTTATTACTTCCCTCAATAGCGAGTTTCCTTGAACTCAATCTCATCAATTCTACTTTCTTTCCCCCATAATTTCATGGTAAGTTAGGCAAAATCCCAAACCATTGCAATATTTCCAACCATTTAATACCCAAAACCATTTCACACCCACCAAGGGATAATATACAGCAAGAAGGGTCAAATTCAGTACCTTGTATCTTCATTTTGATTATGTTGTAGTAGCCTATACTTTTGAAAATCTGGCCATTAGCAACTTTAAGTGCAATTTACTGAGACTCATCAATCAGTCTATTATTTTTGGCAATGGAAGGGTTTAAAATCACCCCTTGCTCATTCCCCACCTTGCGATAATAGGGAGAATGTTGGGGACGTCCTATGTATACGAGGAAGAGTGTAACAAATTCTAGAATTGCTAACATCACCTAACATAAAACAATTGTTGAATCCAAAATTTCAAATTTCGTATTTACGTGTAGATTTTGATGATAACAAATAAATTCAAATCTCAACTTCAAATTATTTACGCAATAGAGCGAAGCGCACATCAAATATAAAAGAACAAGTTTACAAATGAAACTCATTGATTATTTTTATACATTTTTTTATAAAATTTGAAATTAAATTAAGGTTCTAAATTACTCATTTTTCTCATAAAACATCAGATTACTTTTTTTACATATACAAAACATCTTTAAATGTCTTAATTTTGAAAATTATATTTTTCACATGTGCATAATATTATCAAATAATATAATTTCAAAAATTATATTTTTTTATATAAAAAATTGAATTTGTAAGATGATTGATTATCATATTTGATATGTGCATATTTTATTTGAAAGTTTTGAAAGGTGGTTGTGTGTTTTTTTGACATATGCAAAAAGAATATGATTTGATTTGAAAAATAAATCATACTCATTTTGTCATGTATGAAAAGCAAAAAATTAGGTTTGATTTCTTTGAAAAATGAATGGAGTTGTTTTTGACAAATGCAAAAAGGAAATGCTTTTATTTGAATTTTTTGAAAAGTGAATATTGCTTTTATTTGACATGTGAATCTTTTCAAATTTGAAATTGAAAACTTATTTGCCTATAAATAGCTCACTTGAGTTTTGCATAAATCACAATAAGAGTTTACACATCTATTGCTAAGTTTTGTATTATTCTTTCAAAACTCTCATTCTCTCTTTTCTAAAGTTTTAAGCCTTAATTCTTATTCTTTTTTAGAGAGATATAAGTTGCGCTGTATTGTTTCTATCTCACTCATTGAGAAGTGTACTTTGATAGTCTACCTACTATCAACTCTTGTATCAGTAAGAGGGTACGTATAATCCTTGTGTGTGTAAAAGGTGTTCTATACAGAGAATAGTTAAATTACCAAGTGTGAGGTGATTGGAAGTGTAGAAGGTGTTCTACACGGATTCTTTGGAGCGGTGCTGCTCAAAAGTGTAATAAGTTTCTATCTCCACTTAAAGGAGATTGAATAGTAAATTTGAGATCCTCAAATAGTAGCTTGAGGCGAGGACGTAAGCAGTGGGGCTGAATCTCGTAAAAATACTGAATTTGCTTCTTCTTACCCTACTCTTTACATTTCTTGCTGCTTTATATTTTGTTTATATTTTATATTGTGTATTTGATTTATAAGTGTTAATTTTTATAATATAACCCAATTCACATCCCTTCTTGTATTAATCATCTAGGCAACAATTGGTATCAGATCAATGACTCTATTATAAGATTAATTATCTGTTGAGTTAAGATCATATGGTTAGCATTGCAGCTACTTTCGCTGAAGGTCAATCCAGTAGTCGACCTCCGCTATTTTGTGGAGAGAATTATACTTTCTAAAAAGTTAAAATGAGAATATTTCTTCAGTTTCAAGATCGAGAAATCTAGAAATGTATTGTAAATGAGCCTTATATTCCAACAAAAACTATTGATTGAGTAAAAGTCAAAAAGGAAGATGAAGAATTTGATCTCGAAGACGATAGATTTTATACTGTGAATGTAATGGATATGAATTTTCTATATAATGCTCTCAATGATAATGAATTTAACAGAATAATGACTTGCAGGACAACAAAGAAAATTTAGGACAACTTGGAAGTAACTTTCATAGGTCAAAGAATCAAAAATTAATATTCTTACGCATGAATATGAAATATTCAAAATGAATGATGATGAATCTATCTCTTTTATTTATACTCGTTTTACTAATATTATAAATAGTTTGATATCTCTTGATAAAGTTTATTCTAACTTGGAGATAGTAAGGAAAATTCACAACTCATTGCCAAAACGTTGGGAATCAAAAGTAACGGCGATTATTGAAGTTAGAGATCTTAAAAAACTCGAAATAAATGAATTCATTAGGTCACTTATTATCCATGAGTACATATTGAAAAGAGGAGAAGAAGAAAAAAAGCAAAAGAAGAGCTTATCACTCAAAGTCGTTCCTCATGAAAGTGAAAGCGATGAAGATGAAGAAAGTGATGACGAATAGATTGAAATGATCACAAGAAGATTTAAGAGATTCTTGAAAAATAAAACTTTTTTAAAGAAACCTTTCAAAAAATCTTCCAACAAAGATACAGGTAAAAATGATTCATTAATTTGTTATAAATGTAAAAAGCCAGGACATATCAAGGTAAATTGTCCCCTGCTAAAAAAAGATCGATACAAAGGTAAGAAAGCAATGAAAGTTACATGGGATGATGATTCAAGTAGCTCAGACAGTGACGCAAGTAATAAAGAATTTGTAAATTTTTGTTTTATGACTAAAGATGATCTTGAGGTAACAAATCTTGAAAATCTCTCTTATGAAGAATTGCAAACTGTTTTGGAAGAGGTATATGAAGAATTTGAAAAATTTGGTATTAAGTATACTGTTTTGAAAAAGAAAATTTTTTCTTTAATAAATGAAATTAATGTTTTAAGGAAAGAAAATATAGTTTCAAAAGATGAAAATGACGAACTGAAAAAGAAAGTAGCTGATTTAGAAAATATTGTTGAAAATTTCACAAATGGAAAAAGAAATTTTGAAAAAATTCTTTATATTCAAATATGTGGTTTTGATAAGGTAGGCTTGGGATACATGCCAAAAGAAAAACTCAAACCTTATAAAAATTTCTTTGATAAACCCATTAAATCAAAACCAAAATTTCAAAATTCTTTTCCTAAAAATAGATTTGTCAAAGAAAGATATTATTACAATCACTTAAGTTCTTCAAGTATGTTACATGTTATTTGTAATTTTTACAATAGAAATGATCATAACTATCATGCTTGTCCTATTAGAAGAAAACATACAATGACTATTAAGGCCATATGGGTACCAAAGAATTTTATTTTTTCTAATATTAATAAATAAAGGACCAAAGAACATGGGTACCAAGAAAAATTATTTTAATTGTTTTTATAGGTATGCATGAAGTCTTCCGTAAGTAAAACAAAATGATTTTTAAATAGCGGATGCTCAAGACACATGACAGGAAATAAAACTAAGTTCATTGATCTCACTCCTAAAGAATAAGGACACATAATATTTGGAGACAATTCAAAAGGGAAGATCGTGGGAATAAGTAAAATTGATAATAAGTGTTCTCTCATAATTGAAGATGTTCTACTTGTTAAAAGTCTAAAACATAATTTTTTAAGTATAAGTCAATTATGTGATAAAGGATTTACAGTTATCTTCAAAAAGGATAAGTGCATTATTTTGAATAATCATGATTGCAATATTTGTTTTATTACTCTTAAAAACAATAATGTTTATACAATTGAATTTGAAGAAATTGTCTTACAAGATACTATTTGTTTATCAGCTCAACATGAAAATAGTTGGTTATGGTATAGAAGATTAGGTCATGCAAACATGAAACTTATTTCCAAATTTTCAAGAAATGATCTTGTGAGAGATTTGCTAAAAGTAAACTTTTTTAAAGACAAAATCTGTAATGCATGTCAGTTTGGTAAACAAACAAAAACTTTTTTCAAAATCAAGAAACATATTTCCACTACTAGACATTTGCAACTAATACACATGGACCTTTTTTGACCAAATAGAGTTGCGAGTCTGGGAGGAAAATGTTATGCATTTGTTATTGTTGATGACTTCTTTAGATATACTTGAGTCATCTTTCTCACTCATAAAAATGAGATACATAATGCATTTACCAACCTATGCAAGAGAATTTAAAATGAAAATGACTATACTATTTCAAACATCCGAAGTGACAAGGGGAAAAAGTTTGTCAATAAAAGATATTGAGTCTTTTTGTAATGAAAATGGTTTTCTACTTAATTTCTTTGCTCCTCGAACTCCTCAACAAAATGAGATAGTAGAGAGGAAGAATAGATCTTTTCAAAAAATGGTAAGAACAATGCTTAATGAAAATAGTTTACCTAGTTATTTTTTGACCGAAGCGGTAAGCACTGCATGATATGTTAGAAATAGAGTTATATTAAGGTCTCAATTAGATAAAACCTCTTATGAGTTTTGGAATGAGAAAAAATTCAACATTGATTACTTTCATGTATTTGGATGCAAATGTTTTATACTCAATGATAGAGATAATTTAGAAAAGTTTGATGCAAAATCTGATGAAAGTATCTTTCTTAGGTATTCAGTAAATAGTAAAACTTATAGAGTATTCAATAAAAAGACTTTAACTATACAAGAATCTATGCATGTAGTATTTGATAAATCTAACCCTCTACTTTTCAAGAAATCTATTGATGAAAAATCAGAATGTATAAATAACATAAATAGTCTCAATCTCAACAAAGAGAATATAATAGAAGAAATTCAACATGGAGATATCAAGAAAGATCATCAAGACTTAGTACAAGATACAACCAAACAGTAGAAACATATGAAAGATCATCCAGTGGAATAAATTCTAGGAAAACCTTCACGAGGTATAAGTACTCGATCATTTCTTAGAAATATTTGTAATCACACTACTTTTCTATCTCAAATTGAACCCAAAAATATTAATGAAGCACTTGTTGATGAATAATAGATTCTAACTATGCAAGAAGAGCTAAATCAATTTGAAAAAAAATAATGTATGGACACTTGTTCCTAGACCCAAAAAGCATATTGTTATTGGAACAAAATGAGTTTTTAGAAATAAGAAAGATGAGTCTAGAATCATCACTAGAAACAAGGCTCGACTTGTAGCCCAAGATTTCAATCAAGAGGAAGGAATTGATTATGATGAAACGTATGCACCTCTTGCAAGATTAAAAACTATTCAAATGTTACTTGCTTATGCATATTATAAAAATTTCAAACTTTTTTAAATGGATGTTAAAAGTGATTTCTTAAATGGTTTTATAAATGAAGATGTATATGTTGAGCAACCACCAGGTTTCGAAAATCATATTTCTCCAAATCACTTTTTTAAGTTCACAAAAACATTATATGGACTCAACCAAGCTTCTAGAGCTTGGTATGAGAGGCTCAGTAATTTTTTGATTGAAAAAGGTTTTTGAAGAGGAAATATCGATACAACTCTTTTCATCAAATATGAACAAGATGATATTCTTTTAGTTCAAATTTATATAGATGATATAATATTTGGTGCTACTAATGAAAATATGTGCCAAGATTTTTCTAAAAGTATGCAGGAAGAATTTGAAATAAGTATGATGGGAGAACCTAATTTTTTTTTCGGATTGCAAATCAAGCAAGCAAAAAGTGGAACATTTATTAATCAGTCAAAATATATCAAAAAATTACTTAAAAAGTTTGAAATAGAATGTGCGAAGGTAATTGAAACACCAATGAGTCCAACCACTAAACTTGATAAATATGAAAGCGGTAAGCCAGTTGACTCAAAGGTATATCGAGATATGATTGGTAGTTTATTATATTTGACAGTTAGTAGACTGATATTATGTTCAGTGTATGTTTATGTGCACGTTTTCAATCATTTTCAAAACAATCTCATTTGACTGCAGTCAAGTGGATTTTTAGATATATTGTCGGTACCATTGACCTCAGATTATGGTATCTTAAACACACTTGTTTCAATTTTCTTAGTTATTCAGATGCAGATTATGCTGGTTGCAAAGTTGATCGAAAAAGTACTAGTGGAACATGTCAATTTTTGGGTCATGCACTCGTTTTATGGTTTAGTAAAAAATAAAATTCTGTTGCATTATCTATTGCTGAGGCAGAGTATGTTGCTGCAAGTAGTTGTTGTGCTCAAGTTCTTTATATGAAACAACAACTTGAGGATTTTAAATTTATATACAATCATATTCCTATTAAATGTGATAATACTAGTGTTATAAATCTTTCAAAGAATCCAATACAACATTCTAGACCCGAGCATATTGAAATTAGATATCATTTTCTTAGAGATCATGTGCAGAAGGGCGATATTCTATTAGAATTCACTAGCACGCATGATCAATTGACAGACATTTTCATAAAACTCCTACCAGAAGATAGACTATGCATGATTAGAAGAGAAATAGGAATGATGCATGTCATGAATAGCTGCTAGATATTTTTATTCCATTATCTCAAATGACCTATAGAAACTTGAGACGTTTAGCCTCATTATTCAAATATATTTGCTCCTCATAGATCATCATGTCATCCTTATCTAAAGGATTAGGAAATTGAAATGAAGAGGCAAATAATGATTTTAAATCCTTATTTTGTTGCTTTAAATTTACTATTTTTCGGTTAGACTCTTGAACAAGTCGTTGAAGAACATCGATCTTCTCATTAAGCTTCTCTATATCGTGGATTTTGAATTGCAACTGAGCGGAAAAAATGACAATGGACGATGAGTATCGAGTTCCGAGACTCGCAAGCTCGTAAATGGCATCATGATCTAATTTATTAGACAAATCAGTGTTTTGTTGCTTCATGGCGCCTACGATAGATGCAGAAACAATTTGGGACTGAGATAAAAAATACATCATATTTTAATCACGAGGAGTACTGAAAGGATATTGATGAGCCATTGAAAATTTGAAGTACGTGAATGAAGATAATTTACAGAGATGAGAAGAAGACTTGATGTGATTTAGATGAAACTGATAGCCGCTCTTATAGAGATGGAAATAAATATAAGGCAAACTATCATTTCTTCAAATCTTACTATGTCAAACTTACAATATATGTTGGATGCATATTTTCAAAAGTTAGCTAGCTAAACCAGTGAGATTTATTGCAGATTTTCTCTATTTCTCTCGTGAAACGCTGCCATTATCTACTGATGTTGACTCTGTACTTGAACTCTCACTCGTTCCGATTCCTCTATTCGAAGTTTCAGAACACGAGCTAATTCCGTCAAATCTTTATTTTTTACTTTAACCTCTTATTCTTTCTACATTTATTTGCAAGTTTTTGATACAGAATAGATATTTGATTGTTAAGTCGATCAACCTCATTTGCTATCGCTAGTAATCTCCGAGACATGGTTGTAACAGAGGTAGCATATTGAGCACTGAGAGCTCTTGATGCTGCAATAACCTCAGAATCAGTCCTACCAGAAAAATACATCCCTGCTTCTATCATGGTGTTGACAACCTTAGGAGATAAAATGACTGGTTGAGACGGTTCATGATTCAAATCCGGAAGATTATTAAACGAAATTTTCTCTGCCATTCTATCGTTTTGGATAAACAGATACTTGATCAATGAGTAATGTGAGATTTGTTTTAGCATTTGGTAGGTGAAAATAGTCATTTAAACAGAAACAAAAAACTTTCAAATCTCTATGTATCTTATTTGTCAATAACATCAAGCGAATTTGAATCTCTTTCCGCACTGAATTTCCATAACTAAACCTTCAACCTTTGCAGATTTTGTCGGATACGCGTGGTTCCGCATCGAATTGCCAGAACTATACCTCCAACCTTTGCAGGTTTTGTCGAACACGCGTGACTCTGCACCGAATTCTCTACAGTCTCTACTAATGCATCGTTTTATTTGTTTATTGGTTATTGTAGGAAGATGTCTTATTGAACTAATTATGATTCCTTTTTAATGATGCCAAAAGAGGGAGAAGTTTTAGATATAAATATTTATATTTTTAACTCTGTTATATATGCTGGAATTATGTTTATCTATTGTTTGAAAAACTAACGCATATTTTCAGGGAGAGCTTAAGCATTACTGCAAGTCTCAAAATTCTACTAAGTATTTGTCATCATCAAAAAGTGAGAGATTGTTGAATCTAAGTTTTAAATTTCGTATCTACATGCAGATTTTGATGATAACAAATAAATTCAAGTCTCAAACTCAAATTATTTACGCAATGGAGCGAAGCGCACATAAAATATAAAAGAATAAGTCTACAAATGAAGTTCATAGATTATTTTTGTACATTTTTTGATAAAATTTGAAATTGAATTAAGGCTATAAATTACTCTTTTTTCTCATAAAACATCAAATTACTTTTTTCACATATATAAGATATCTTTAAATGTCTTAGTTTTGAAAATTATGTTTTTCACATGTGCATAACATCATCAAACAATATAATTTCGAAAATTATATTTTTTTATATAAAAATTTAAATTTGTAAGATGATTGATTATCATATTTGACATGTGCATATTTTGTTTGAAAGTCTTGAATGATGGTTATGTGTTTTTTTGACAAATACAAAAAGTAGATGATTTTGTTTGAAAATCTTAAAGGGTGGTTGTGTGTTTTTTTGACATATGCAAAAAGAAAATGATTTGGTTTGAAAAATAAATTATGTTCATTTTGTTATGTATGAAAAGCAAAAGAATTGATTTGATTTTTTTTAAAAATGAATGGAGTTGTCTTTGACAAATATAAAAAGGAAATGCTTTTATTTGAATTTTTTGAAAAGTGAATAGTGCTCTTATTTGACATGTGAATCTTTTCAAATTTGAAATTGAAAACGCATTTGCCTATAAATAGCTCACTTGAATTTTACAAAAATCATAACAAGAGTTTACACATATATTGCTAAGTTTTGCATCATTCTTCCAAAACTTTCATTCTCTCTTTTCTAAAGTTTTGAACCTTAATTATTGTTCTTTTTGAGAGAGATATATATTACGATGTATTGTTTCTATCTCATTCATTGAGGAGTGTACTTTGATAGTCTACCCACTATCAACTCTTGTATCAGTAAGATGGTATGTATAACCCTTGTGTGTGTAGAAGGTGTTCTACACAGGGAATAGTTGAATCACCAAGTGTGAGATGATTGGAAGTGTAGAGGGTGTTCTACACAGATTCTTTGGAACGGTGCTGCTCAAATGTGTAATAGGTTTCTATCTCCACCTAAAAGAGATTGAATAGTAAATTTGGGATCCTTAAAGGGTAACTTGAGGCGAGGACGTAGGCAGTGGGACTGAACCTCGTAAAAATATTGAATTTGCTTCTTCTTATCCTACTCTTTACATTTTTTGTTGTTTTATATTTTGTTTATATTTTATATTGTATATTTGATTTATAAGTATTAATTTTTATAATATAATCCAATTTACCCCTTCTTGTATTAGTGATTTAGAAAACAAAAATATTGATAAAAATGCACCATTTGAACAACGTTGCGTATGACCCACTAAAAATGACAGACCCATTATAAAAAAGAAAAATTCTAGAAAGAAGCCTATTCATTACACACCTACTTAAATATATAAAATTACTTTTTCACCCTCTTTTAAAAAGCTCATCCTTATTTTATACTAAACATGAGTCAAGTCTCTAAAACTATCACAAATCTATCTCACTTGGCAGTATCAAGTCGAGCTTTTACAATGCTCTACACTAAGCTCAGTGGAAGCCAAACACCGTAATCAAAAAGCTATGGTCTCCTTTCACTGACTACAATTCCGCATACAAAAAGTATATTTTTCAATACAAAATAATATGTACACTAATTGAAGAATTTCTCAGCGGAAACGGGCTCAACCTTTTTAATTCAACATTTAGCTATATATTCATGCGTTTTAATGATAAAACGGGATTCCAAAGCTAAACCCTAAAAAAGAACCGTACAAAAATATTAAAATTGAGATATGAAACCTTAGAATATATTGTATCTATAGCGCGAAAACCTGAAAATTGGTGAGCATTTGGTTCTGCATTCACGGAATGGGCTCAGAACGGTTTTGTCTTCGTTCCGCTGCTAAGAGCATTCACAATCCAATAGCTAAATGGCTTGTTTAGTTAAATTTTAGTTAAAAAAAAATAAAAAACATGCTTTAATAGACTCAATAAAATTAAAATAAATTTAACTTTATCTCTCTTTGTTCTCTATATTTGGAGAGTAAAGAGAGAAAAAGTTAAATTTAGTTTAACTTTGTTGAGTCTATTGAAACTTGTTTTTATATTTTTTAGCTAAATTTTAACTAAACAAATGAGATAGCTAGTGAGTTGTGAGTGTTTTAATAAATTAATATTCAAATTATAACTAGAATTAAAATAAATAAAAAGTTGAAAATCAATATTTTAATAGAATAACTTTTGATTTGTTAAACTTATTATTTGATATAATAAAAAATAACTAACTAAAATTTATAAAAGTAATATCTTAAACCAAATTTTGACTAAACTTTAACTAGTGGATTGTGAGTGTTCTAAGTTGGGTTGCGGGGAAAATGAAGTTATGAACCAAAAGTCTAGGTGTAGTCTTATTTTTTTTCGCTGATTTTCCTTAAACTGGCGAGATTTTCCTTAAACACCAACAGATATGAAAGCATATAAAATGATATGCTTTTCCTTCAGCACCAACAGATATCCAAAAAGGAAAAATGCGAAAAGGGTGAGCTAGGGATGACACATTTTTTTTTTCTCAATACAAATACTATAAATACACAACGTAGTTGCACGGATTCAAACCACTACTTAGCCAAATAGTAACTTGACCCTTTGTTCACCAAACCGTACGAGCAAACGTCAACGAAAATTTCAAGCTTCACCCCACCCGACAATAAAATGTGTTTTGCAATTGTTTTGGTGAGAAGACTTGCCGAATCGGGAGAGGAAGAGAAATTAGCTGCAATCATTTTGGATACCTTCTGTTGGATACCGAAGAGGGAGAGAAATTTGGGTTGAGAGATGAAGAGAGAATAAACCGGGAGGGGCAGTGCTATAGGAAACCGCCGGGTGCGGAACCTTGCAAAATTAGATGACGTCAGACGGAGATATTTAAAAAAAAAAAAAACTACATGAAATACCGAAAAGGAGAGTAATTGAAATCTGGGTTTGATCGACATTTTCGTGACCTCAGTTACCGTCATGGGTAGGATCGGATTGGATGGTCTCTCTCTCTCTCTCTCTCTCTCTCAAACATCTTTTATTTTTCTATTGTCTTTTTTCTTCCTTCATTCATCTCTTCTCACTCTATAGATCGATGATGCCTCTCCATCTCCATGGGAACATTACAGTAATTTTTTAGATGAATGAAAGCAAAAAGAACTGATTGAATGTTGCAATTGTGCTCAATGAAAGTGCTACAATTTTTTTCTTCATTTTTTTTTTTGTTTTTTCCTCGAATCTGTCATTCAGTTATTTTGGATGTGAATATTTCTTCCCCATTTTTCTTTCTCGTTCTCCCATCCTTTGGGCTCCCAGATCTTTAAGCAAACAATTAGATCTTTATGCAAAAAATAAATAAATAAAATGGAGAGATGGGTTTGAGATTGCGAGGAAAGTGGTAAAGCACCATCCAAACAAATACTCCATTTTCCGTTTAGAACAAAAATGAAAAAAAAAAAATTAGTTTTTGTTCGGAACTTTATGCGAACGAAGATATCTTCAAGTTTTATTTTCAAGGGGTTCATGAAAAAGACGAAGAACAATTGTTTCTTGGCGAAGACGTCGAGACCCATTGTTTCGTGGAGAAGACACCGAGACCCACTGGTTTGGTGAAGAAGACGCCGACATTGTGGGATGGGGATGGAGGGATCCCAGGATCCAGGGTTTGAAATTTCGTTTAATTAAACGACGTTGTTTTTAATTGAGCCACGTAGGACACGGTTTCGCGAGGTTCCGCAAGGCCAGTTTCGAGTAGCATTTTCCTTTAATTAAATAGAAGCTTCTTTGTAACACCGCTCTTATAAAAATGACAACATTACTTAGAGCAGTCCTAATGGAGTTGTTAAAATCCAACTTTTTGTAAAATATAAAGAATGTTATAAACGAAGTCGGCAGCCGCCTCCCTGTCCCACCACTAAATTATGTGAATGACCCCACCACTATTATTTTAAATCTGCATAGTGACTTGCATAGTGACTTGCATAGTAATTTCAACGCCTATAAATATGGGTTTCAGTTGTAATGAAATTCATAAAAAAAAATAGAGAGAGAAAGAAAACTTCAGTTCTAAAGAGTTTTAGAGAGAATTTCTTATTTCTCTTTTGCAATAGTAGTTCCTTTTTTTAAATTTCATAACACGTTATCAGCACGACGGTTCTGCCAATTCTGAAGCTAGTGGCCTTATTCCTCTAATCATGGATCACATTGATGAGCTTTTTATCTCTGAGTTGAATGATAAAGATATATGTCTGGCTGACAGTGCTACAACTCACATAATTCTCAAAGAAAAGAAATATTTTCAAAATCTAACACTAAGTAAAGCCTATGTCCATACCATATCAGATTCATCGGATTTAATTGAGGGCTCCGGAAGAGCTTATATTGTGTTGCCTAATGGCACTAAATTTTGTATTGATGATGCTCTATTCTCTTCACAATC
The DNA here is from genome assembly GCA_036898215.1 of Platycarya strobilacea. Taxonomy (NCBI): domain Eukaryota; kingdom Viridiplantae; phylum Streptophyta; class Magnoliopsida; order Fagales; family Juglandaceae; genus Platycarya; species Platycarya strobilacea. Next base: position 9,224,542 of record CM072545.1, read on the forward strand.
CAGAAGAAATTTATTGAGTTTCAAAGATATACGTCATAATGATTACCATATTGAAACGACCAATGAAGGCAGTAAAGAGCATCTTCTTATTACTAAAACAGTATCGGGCCAGAAGCTCGTATTAGAAAAACTGCCTGCTCTATATTCTGGATTGTATTATACAAAAATGAGAACTATTGAATCATATGTGGTAATGCACCAGAAGTGCATTGACCCTAAAGTATTTATGACTTGGCATGATCGCCTTGGACATCCGGGTTCTATAATGATGAGACGAATTATTGAAAATTCGCATGGGCATCCCTTAAAGAATCAAAAGATATTTCTACCCAATGAATCTCCGTGCTCTGCATGTTCTCAAGGTAAGTTAATTATTAGACCATCTCCCTCAAAAGTCATTGTTGAATCTCCATCCTTTTTACAAAGGATTCACGGAGATATATGTGGGCCTATTCATCCATCAAGTGGACCATTTAGATATTTTATGGTTCCAATTGATGCATCTAGTCGATGGTCACATGTTTGTCTTCTTTCCACTAGAAATGTTGCATTTGCTAGACTTCTTGCTCAGATAATTAAACTACGAGCACAATTTCCTGAGTATCCAATTAAGACCATTCGATTGGATAATGCAGGTGAATTTTCATCTCAAGTTTTTGATGATTATTGCATGTCAATAGGAATAGATGTTGAACATCCTGTTGCCCATACACACACACAAAACGGTTTAGCTGAGTCTTTGATCAAAAGGCTTCAACTAATCGCTAGACCTTTACTTATGAAATCAAGACTACCTATTTCTGTTTGGGGACATGCTATATTTTATGCAGCATCTCTAATTCGCATTAGACCATCTGCATATCATAAATATTCTCCATTACAGCTTGCATTTGGTCAACAACCAAATATTTCTCATCTTCGTACTTTTGGATGTGCTGTATATGTTCCAATTGCACCTCCACAACGTACAAAAATGGGCCCTCAACGTAGACTTGGGATATATGTTGGTTTTGATTCTCCATCCATTATTAGATACCTTGAACCCCTTACAGGGGATATGTTTAAAGCACGTTTTGAGGATTGTCATTTTGACGAATCAAATTTTCCGTTAATGGGTAAAGAAAAGTCGGTGCCTGAAGCACGACAAGATATTACTTGGGATAATAAGACCCTGTCTCATTTTGATCCTCCTACAAATGAATGTAAACGGGAAGTTCAAAGGATTATTTATTTGCAAAATGTTGCAAATCAGTTACCGGATGTATTTACTGACACTAAAGGTGTAATAAAATCTTATATTTCTACTGTTAATACTCCAGCAAGGATTGAAGTCCCTGAAAGACAAATTGTCAAAGCAGCAATAGATGAATCTAAAATACGCCTGAAGCGTGGAAGACCTATTGGTGCAAAAGACAAAATTCCCAGAAGGAAAAGAATACAAAATGAATTTGGTGTTCCTGAAAAACACGTACCCACAATACAGGCCACAAATATAATTGGTGCTCCTAAAGAGCTTAAATCTTCTATTCCAGAACCTCCTGAAGAGGAAAATCTTGAAGAGTATAAATCTCCTAAAAATGGACCTCCTGAAGAGGTGTGTCATAAAATGTTTTCCCCTGAAGAGGAACAGGTACCTGAAAATAATGAGATCTCAATACATTTCATGAAAACTGGAGAAATTCTGGATAGAAATAAAACTGTTGTCGACAACATATTTTCATATAAAATGGCCCTTGACATTACCAGAAGTAATGAAGAAAGTGAGCCAAAAAGCGTCGAAGAATGTCGACGTAGAAATGATTGGCCAAAATGGAAAACAGCTATTGAAGCTGAATTAAATTCGCTAGCAAAACGAGAAGTATTTGGACCTGTTGTCCAAACACCAAAGGGTGTAATGCCTGTTGGATATAAGTGGGTATTTGTACGAAAACGTAATGAGAAAAATGAAATTGTGCGATATAAAGCACGGCTTGTTGCACAAGGTTTCCTGCAGAAACCCGGGATTGATTATGAAGAAACATACTCTCCCGTTATGGATGCAATCACATTTAGATTTTTGATTAGTCTGGTTGTTACAAAAGGATTAGAAATGCGGTTGATGGATGTGGTCACTGCATATTTATATGGATCCTTAGACCATGACATATATATGAAAATCCCTGAAGGATATAAGATGCCTGAAGCATCTACAAGTACATCTAGAAATATGTACTCAATCAGACTACAAAGATCTTTATATGGGTTGAAGCAATCCGGACGCATGTGGTATAATCGCTTAAGCGAATATCTATTGAAAGAAGGATTTGAGAATAATCTTATATGTCCATGTGTTTTTATTAAGAAATCAGAATCCGGATTTGTCATTATTGCGGTTTATGTTGATGATTTAAATATTGTGGGAACTCCTGAAGAGATCTAAAAAACCGCTATATATTTAAAGAATGAATTTGAAATGAAAGATCTTGGCAAAACAAAACTTTGTCTCGGCCTGCAGCTTGAGCACTTGCCAAATGGAATTTTTATTTATCAGTCCATGTATACTGAGAAAGTCCTAAAGCATTTTTATATGGACAAATCTCATCCTCTGAGTACTCCAATGATTGTTCGAACACTTGATGTGAAGAAAGATCCATTCCGTCCTTGTGATGACGATGAAGAAATTCTTGGTCCTGAAGTACCATATCTCAGCGCAATTGGAGTTTTGATGTATCTTGCAAATTGCACTCGACCAGATATTACATTCTCAGTTAATCTGCTTGCAAGATATAGTTCTGCACCAACTCGAAGGCATTGGAATGGCATTAAACATGTCCTTCGTTACCTTCATGGTACGGTTGATATGAGATTATTTTATCAATGTGGTTCAAGTCCAGAATTGATTGGGTATGCAGATGCAGGTTATCTTTCAGACCCACACAGAGGTAGATCTCAAACTGGATATTTATTTACTTATGGAGATACTATCATATCATGGAGATCTGTTAAGCAGACACTATCTGCTACCTCTTCAAATCACTCAGAGATCATTGCTATTCATGAAGCAAGTCGATAGTGTATTTGGTTGAGATCAGTTATTCAACATATCCAGGAAAAGTGTGGACTTCCCATGATCAATAATAGCCCAACAATCTTATATGAAGATAATACTGCTTGTATCACTCAAATCAGAGGAGGATATATCAAAGGTGACAGAACCAAACATATTTCACCGAAATTCTTTTATACTCATGAACTTCAAGAAAAATGTGAAATTGATGTCAAGCAGATACGATCTAGTGATAATCTGGCAGATTTATTCACAAAGGCGTTATCAACTTCCACATTCAAGAAAATTGTGCATAACATTGGAATGCGAAGACTCAAAGATCTTTTGTCATGCACTTTTCAGGGGGAGTAAATGTGCTGATTGTACTCTTTTTCCTTCGCTGAGGTTTTGTCCCACTGGGTTTTCCTCTGCAAAGTTTTAATGAGGCAATCTTAAAGCACTTATGGATACATAAGAAGACTGTATTCATTTTCCTTCGCCATTGGTTTTTCTTCCCACTAGGTTTTTACTTGGCAAGGTTTTAACGAGGCAGATTCTTTATGGGTGGTCATTCAAGGGGGAGTGTTATAAACGAAGTCGGCAGCCGCCCCCTATCCCACCACTAAATTATGTGAATGACCCCACCACTATTATTTTAAATCTGCATAGTGACTTGCATAGTGACTTGCATAGTAACTTGCATAGTAATTTCAACGCCTATAAATATGGGCTTCAGTTGTAATGAAATTCATAAGAAAAAATAGAGAGAGAAAGAAAGCTTCAGTTCTAAAGAGTTTCAGAGAGAATTTCTTATTTCTCTTTTGCAATAGTAGTTCCTTTCTTTAAGTTTTATAACAAAGAAAAATAAACAAAAAGGAGCTCGATCGGACACATTAAAAAGAAGAAAATATGCATTTGTGAACAGTACGTACGCTATTCTTTTCAAAAATATTTTATTAATATTTTTGCTAAAATTGATTTGCACATTAGGATTATGCATCCCGTTCGACCATTGCTGGCTGTTAGTAGTTACACCGCCGGCATCACTGGATTAAGACGACGCCGGCCAGGGGCGGAACTAGGATTTAGTGTTTGGGGGAGGCGATCGATAAACTATATGGTATGTGTAAATATAAATAATATATATTTTTTATACGTGACTATATATAAAGATAATAATCATATATTATAAAATCATATTTACAATAAGCTCATAATTATATAAATTAAAGTGAAATTAAATAAATATAATCAATTAATTTTGACAATTATAAAAATTGATAATCAATTCAAAGTAATAAATGAGCAAGTTAATTATTAAAAAATATCTCATAATTCATAAATGTCATGACCAACAAAAGAAGTGAAATTAGCCAATTTGAAATTTACAAATCCAAACATCAACACAAAACAATTAAATAAAACTTCAAAAAAATAAAACATCAGAAAAAAAAAATGGGGAGCTTAGTCTATTTGTTTAGTAAAAATTTAGTGAAAATTGTTGGGGTCACAATTTTATTTTATTTTATTTTATAATTGAATGTAGCAATTTTAATTATATATATAAATAATTGTACATATTTATATATTTTTTTTGTGAAAAACTACCGCCCCCAACCTATAACATAGGTCTGCCTCTGACGCCGACGATCAAACTACCAATGATCCCAGTTCCGACCAACTTTCGGTAGTCTCCCACGTACAGATTAAAGTATAAAATAGATTTTGGATTATTTAAAACTCTTTTGACTTACCGTCGGTCACCTACACCACCGGCATTACTGGACTCTTCTTACGCCGGCGACCAACTACTTAAAATTTCATTGTCGGCAACGTTGTTGTCGCCTTCCATGCGAAGTTCGTGACTTTCAAAAATACTATTCATGCAAATCTTGTGATCCGTTTTCAGATTTATTTATTTATTTATTTATATAATAAATAAAATAAGAATATTTTAAAAAATATAGAGAAAAAATAAAAAAAACTGATGGATGATCAAATGTAAAAATAAATAGTTAAAAAAATGTGTTTTTAATAACTAAATTTAAAAGAATTTTAAAAAGTCAGGTGGGCTGCTCTTAATGCATTATTTATTTAAAAACGACAAAACTCGATAGACTTGATGAAAAGCCCCGTTTACCCTTGCCAAAACATTGCATGCTGCAACGACGTCGTTCCAAGATCTGAGCCTTTTCTTCAACTTCACTTTGTAAACTACCTTACCTTGTGTTAAGGACGTATTCTGCAGTCTTGTTTACCGAATCACGTACGATAGTAAGCTGCAAAACAAGAACAAAGGGGGGTCAGGGTCCGGGACCGCTCCGACGATCAAGTTAGTGCAGGGGAGAGAACATATGATAGAGGGAGTAAGAGAATCTGTGAGCGTACCGTCTTTTCACCATTGGTTTAGTGTTATTTATAGGTGTCCCCTTGGGAGGAGGGTCTGTGTGACGAAAGTGCCGGGAATAGGGACATCACTCGACTGTCATCCTTGATAAGGAAACCTGGTCTGATTCGGTCGGTCTCATCGCATTAATTGAGTATCCCTCCAATTAATGCTCAATTAGACCCTTTTGGAAAGGGGCATTAAATACCGCTGTATCTTTTGTCAATTTAGAAATTAATGGTGTATGTTTGTAGTGTCTCCGCATTAAAGGGGGGGAGATCTGTAGACCGGCGGCTGTCTGTTGCTCATAAATGCGAGAGTGATCTAGATGTGTGACGGGTCCAGGAGACATATCAGTACGTGAGCCGTCGTTCTGTCCTTAGCGTGTTCTCGAAGCCGATTTAACCACCTCCTGCCCGAGTCGGGATAACCAGGGACTTGGCTCGTTCCCGGTTTCGGTCTTCCTAGTTGAATTCGGACGCTGTGTGGTGGCAGGTGCAGATAACGGGCCTTGGGCCTGATAACCTTGTGGGCTCGGGTTCTGGGTGAGTTGGACACCCTTTCAGTACCCCGCGAGTTTTTATCGAAGGCACTTCGATGGAAATTCCAAACGTTCTAAAACTAGGGCCTTCCTTTCCTTTGTTTGCACCGTCCTTCAACACTGGGTGGTGTTCTTTTAATTCCCCTTCCGAGCGGACATACGGGGTTGGATGTACTCGGGTGGTTCCTGCTGGCATGCCGTTTCGTTTACCGACCGGACTTCAGAGGGACGATTTGAATTCTGATCAATTAATGCTGAATCGTCACCTGTCACATTCCGTGTCAGGCATTTAATGCAGTTCAAAATTTAATTGTGCCGTCGTTCTGATCCCCGAACCGTCAGTGATCCGTCATTAAATGGTGAGACGCACGCGCGTGATCATCATTAACTGACTTGTCATTTCGGCGCACGCTTTTCATCTTTGATTGGTCAGTTCAGGGCGTGCTTTCTGTTCCCAAGAGTCACGTCTGAGGTGATGGTTTCGGCGTGGCCTCGTTTCCCGCTCGCTTAAGTTTTGGCTTCTGGGTATAAATTACCCAGGGGTCTTGTCACTATCCTTGCTCCGTTGTTTGCTTCCTTGTCATTCTGTTGCCCTTCTTTCTTGCTTTCGCCCTTCGCTGTCTTCTCTGTTTTTTCGTTTGCTTTCTCTGTTCTTTCTTTACACTTGCCCCCATGGCTTCTTCTGACCCATGCCCTTTCTTCGCCGGCAATGGTTGGGTGTCCACAATGCAGTCCTCCGATGTGGACACGCTTAGGAAGAAACACCGTGTTTCCTGGCGGCACACCTTGGAGGCCCCGGGGGATGGAGTTAGGGCCTATGAGCGCGATGGGAGGGCTCAGAAGGTCGTGCTCTTCTCCCTTATGCTTTCGAAGGGTTTACGCCTTCCCTTCATTCGGCCCGTTCGGGAAGTCCTATACTTCTTGGGTTTGGCCCCTGCCCAACTCATGCCGAATGGGTGGCGTATCCTGTTGGCCACTTGCGTGGCGTTTAGGATCGTTCTGTCTGGGAAGAACGATCCCTACCCCGACCTGACTGTTCGGGAGTTCTTTTCGCTGTACCGGCTCCTCCGTCGGGACGGGAATGTTGCTGGCTTCCAGATAAAGCCGAAGTGTAGGCTGATCCGAATGGAGGAGAGGCATTCGAGTGCCTGAGACTACCACAAGAGGTTCTTCTTCGTCTCGGGCAGGGAGTGGGAGTTCCCGGAGGGAGAGGGGAGTGTTTTCCCCGTTCAGAAAGACTGGGGCTTCCTCCCCTCCCAGACACACATGGAGATCGTCCTCACGGCCCAAGAGACCGAGAGGGTGAAGGTCGTCCTCTCTTGGGGGCAGAGGACCCCGACCGGCTATGGTCCGACAATCTCCTCACCGAGGAGAACATTGAGGAATTTCTGACCCGACCAGACCAGTCTTACGCCGAGGGTCAAAGCTTCTTCAGCATCTCGGAAGAGCCTCCAGTCTCCTCTCGCAAGCGGGCCTCTGATCGGGAGGTAGAAAAAGAGAGGCGCACCAAGAGCCGAACTGGCGAAGCCACTTCGAGCCGTGGTGCCCGTCCCAAGAAACAGAAGAAGGGGAAGGGCCCACGCACCGAGGATTCAGACGGTCGGGTTGCCCCCGCGGACACACCCGTTCACTGTCTCGAGGAGGCTTCTTCAACGTTGTCCTCGGATGGGCTTCGGTTTCTGCAGACCGAAGGGGTAAGGGCTGAGGCCGGGAGGCTGGTCATGGAAGCCCAGATCGAGGCGGCTGATCTGGCAGAGGTCGATTCCTCAGATGGAGAGGAGATAGACCGAGCCTTTCAGGAGGCTTTGGATCGTGCCGCTGATTTGACGCCGGGGGCCATGCCCTTCGCGCAGATCTTTCGACAGGAGTCGGAGGATCAGGTCGCCAGGGCAAATTGATTGCCCACTCCTCCGCCTTCATCTTCCGAGCGCCGCTCGGATGCCTCCGAGGGGGGAGATGAAGTTTTCGGTAAGGCCGACTCTGAGGGCGTTCGCGAGGGATTCGGTCGGCAAGGGGCCTCGGATGAAGGACACCGGGATGAGGCCGTTCCCGAGGGGTCGAGCGGGTCTAGCACTCCCGTGGAAGGGAGCGATGCGGAGGCCTCAGACGAAGGCTGCCAATCCGCCGTCGAGCCTGATGCATCTCCTGAACGCCCACCCCCGACTTTCGAGAGGGGGTTGACTTCGGGGGTCGATTTCGAGGATGTGCGCCCATCCCCAGAGTTGGACGTTCCATCCCGACCCCTGTCTCCTTTTCGATTCCGAAGTGGGGTCGCGATACTCGGTCGGCTCTTCGGGTCGGATTCAGAAGAAGGAGGTGATCAGGTCGGTGAAGCTGGTTCAGAACGGCCCTCCCGATTTGAACAAGTAAGGGCAGATGCTTCCACCCGAGTGGTCTCGATGCTCGAGCCTCTGCTGACTCAGGTTTGTCCGGTAGACTTTATCGAATTTTGCATGGTCCTTTCTTTCCAAGTTACTAAGTTTTTTTTTTTTTTTGGTGTGTAGGTTGCCAAGGAGATATCTCAGACAGTGGGGTCCGAGCTGGCTGAGCTCGCCGAGTTCAACAGTGAGCTCGGAACTGTCTGCAAGTTCGGGCTCTATAAGTTGCAGCAGGCACGGGACCAGCTTGAGCAGTCGCAGGAAACCTGCAGGGGGCTGGTTAAATCGGTCGAGAAGTTGGGGGTGGAAAAAGGCAGGCTGGAGAGGGCCAACTCTTCTCTTCGAGCCGAATTGGAGGCGGCCCGGGAATCGCTGGCGATAGCCCACCGGAGGAATGCCCGCCTCGTAGACGCGAGATCGGCCACTGAGTAGGACAAGATCCTCCTTCAGTCCGAGCTAACTGCTCGAACAGCAGAGCTAGCCGCTTCTTCCCAGATTCTATCACTGAGGGAAGAAGAGTTAGCCATTTCCGAGCAGGATCGGATTGCTCGGGAGGAGGAATTGGCTGGTTCGAGGCGCGCCCGAGAGGCTCTGAAAGTGGAGCTGGCGTGGTCTAAGGAAATCCGGGCTGCTCGGGAGTCCGAGCTCGTGGGGGCTCGGAGTGCCCTAGAAGAGGCTCATTCGAGGATCGCTGGTTTCGAACAGCAGATATCTCGAGTGGTGGCAATTCGCAATTCCTCCTGGGGGCATGGTTATGCCGAGGGCCTCCGCCAAATTGGAGCCCAGCTTCTGGTGGACCCTCAGCTCGATCCTCGGAATATAAGTTCGACGTCTCTTCGTCCAGACCGGGCTGAGAAGAGATTTGTCAAGAAGATCCGGAAGCGCGGCTACCCTCCTTTTGACGACTTGAATCCTCCTCCTCCCCCTCCTGAGGCTTGATCTGTATAAGTTTTTTTTTTTTTGTAACTGAACATGACGTTCGAGTTTGATTCGAGTGAGTTTGTATGACTGAATATATATAACATTCGAATTTAATCTTTCTCTAGACGCTTTGGTCGATCTGTCTTTACCCTGCGAAATTTTTGGTTAAGTGTAAACTTAAGAAAAGATTTTACCGAGCGTACTGGTCCCGGGGGACTTCCGAGTGTGTTTACTTCGCGTGGGTGGGTAGACCGACCCCGGGGATTCCGAGGCGGATACATCGCGTGGGTGGGTAGACCGACCCCGCGGGATTCCGAGGCAGATACATCGCGTGGGTGGGTAGACCGACCCCGCGGGATTCCGAGGCGGATACATCGCACCCCGCGGGATTCCGAAACGGATACATCGCGTGGGTGGATTGACCGGATTGTGAGTGTTTGTTGAGGACTTTATAACGCATTGGATATGAATAACATCGGGCTCTTTATAATTCCAAGAAGCAAATTACATCAGCAGAAGTAGATTACATTAGTAAATGTTACACATAGTACCTCTTAAGCCTCTCACTGTTCCAAGGGTGGGGTAGGTCAGCTCCAGAGCTGTCTTTAAGTCGGTAAGACCCGGGTCTGTTTGTTGCCGTCACTATGTAAGGCCTTTCCCATTTTGGTCCCAGTTTTCCTTATGCTGGAGTCGTGATGCCCGTTTGTCTTAGCACTAAGTCTTCGACTTTGAAGTTGCGCGGCTTTACTCTTTTGTTGAAGTATTGTTCTGCTTTGCGTTTGTTGTTGGCAAGTCAGATGCCGGCCTCTTCCCTGTGTTCCTCTAAGGAGTCTAAGCGTTCCATCATCTTGGCATCATTGGAAGCAGCGTCATAGTGCTGAATTCGTAGCGTAGGCATCCCGACTTTGACTGGAATTACCGCTTCGCAGCCATAGGTTAGTGCAAACGGTGTTGCACCCGTGGTTGTTCGGACTGTTGTGCGATATGCCCACAGGACCCCTGGTAGCTCATCGGCCTAAGCCCTCTTGTGCATTCCGAGTATTTTCTTTAGCGCATTGAGGATGGTTTTGTTGGTTGCCTCGACTTGCCCGTTAGCCTGCGGGTGGCCAGGAGAGGAGTACTTCACCCTAATCTTCAACTCAGAGCACCATTCTCGGTAATGATTGCAATCGAACTGCTTTCCGTTGTCTGATATGAAGCTCTGAGGTATCCCGAACCGGCAAACAATTGACTTCCATAAGAACTTTGTGATGGCTTGAGAAGTGATGCTGACAAGGGCTTCGGCCTCTACCCACTTCGTAAAATAATCTACTGTCACTATTATGAATTTAGTCCCACCCCTCCCTACCGGGAATGGTCCTATAAGGTCTAGTCCCCATTGATCAAAGGGTCAGGGGGATGTTATTGAAGTGAGTTCCTCCGATGGGGAGTGCAACACTGGGCTATACACTTGGCACTTCGGGCACCTTTTAACGAATTCTTTTGCTTCCTGGAACAAACACGGCCAATAATACCCTACACGGGTGGTACGGGCGGCTAGCGTTTTAGATTCCGTGTGGGCCCCGCAGATTCCTTCATGGATCTCGGCCAGTATGTATTGCCCTTCTTCTTTCGTCACACACCTGAGCAATGGTTCAGAGAAACCCTTTCTGTACAGCGATCCGTCAATTAGTGTGAATCTGGACGATCTATTCTTTATCTTGCGGGCCTGGCCTGGGTCGGGAGGTAATGTGCCTGTCCGGAGGTATGCCGTGGTATCGGTTGCCCAGTCGGGGTCTGCAACAGTCACTACTCTGACTTTGCTACTCGTGGAGGGGGTATCTATCGTCTTGATCTCAGTGTTTTCTGGGGGCGGATGTTCATCATTTCCCGATGCTATTTTTGCCAGTCGATCCGCTATATGATTTTCTTCTCTTGGGATCCGCTAATAAATGGAAGTAACTGAATCGGTCTCTCTCGATGCATACTAGCTCCAGATATTTTTTCAATTTTTCGCTCTTGGTGATGTATTGGCCGAGTACTTGATGAAAAACTATTTGAGAATCAGTTCGGGCCTCCAGCTCAGTCGCCCCGAGGATCTTAGCAATTGTCATTCCGGCTATGAGGGCCTCGTATTCCGCCTCATTGTTGGTTACCTTGAAAGTTAGGCCTATACCGTAGTTGTGTTAGACGCCCTGGTCGGTGACGATGTGTACACCTGCTCCGCCCCCGGCTCGGCATGAGGACCCGTCAACGTACAGCTGCCATGCCTGCCCCCGAGGTTCACTGGGGATCTCTTCTGGAAACCCAGTGTACTCTGCAACAAAATCCGCCAGTGTTTGTGCTTTCATCGCTGTTCAGGGTTGGAACGTTAGATCAAATTCGCTCAGCTCGATTGCCCATTTGGCTAATCGACCGGACGTATCGAGCTTCTGGAGAATGGTTCCGAGGGGCTGATCGGTCATTACTCTTATGGTGTGGGCTTGGAAGTATGGACGCAGCCGACGCGCAGCTGTCAGTAAGGCGAATACCATCATCTCTGTGCGGGGGTACCTGGCCTCTGCTCCTTGAAGTGCCCTGCTGACGTAGTACACAGGTTTCTGACCCTGATCGGTTTCTCTTACTAGAACTGCAGATGTTGCATGAGGCGAGACTGCCAAATAAGCCACAAGGGTCTCTCCGGGAGCTATCTGGCTAAGTAACGGGGGACACGTCAGATAATCATTGAGTTGTTCGAATGCCTGCTCGCACGATGTGTCCCACTCGTGTGCTTTTCGGAGGACTTGGAAAAAATGAAGGCATCGATCGGTCGACCTTGCTATGAACCAGCTGAGAGCAGCAATTCGACCAGCTAATCGCTGGACTTCATTCAGGTTCCTCGGGGACGCCATTCTGAGGATAGCCTGTATCTTCTCGGGGTTGGCCTCGATTCCTCGTTCAGAGACCATGTACCCTAAGAACTTGCCGGACTCGGCCCCGAAGGTGCACTTGGCAGGGTTGAGCTTCATTTGATAATGTCGTAGGATAGAGAAGGCCTCTCTCAGGTCTGTCATATGATCGTTAGGGGAGCGGCTCTTGACCAGGAGGTCATCGACGTAAACTTCCATGTTTCTCCCGATTTGCTTTTTACATACGGTTAACCAACCGTTGGTAAGTAGCCCCCGCGTTCTTGAGTCCAAAAGGCATGGCAGTGTAGCAATAGAGTCCGCGATTTGTGATGAACGCCATTTTTTCCTCGTCGTCCGTGCTCATTTTGATCTGATTGTAACCCGAATAGGCGTCCATGAAGTTGAGGAGAGAGTGCCCAGCAGTTGAATTCACGATGAGGTCGATGTGCGGTAGAGGGAAACTATCTTTAGGGCAGGCTTTGTTCAAGTCGGTGAAGTCCACGCACATACGCCATTTCCCGTTGGTCTTCTTTACCAGCACTACGTTAGACAGCCATTCCGTGTAGTGAGTCTCTCGGATGAGCCCAACGGTCAGGAGTCTGTCCACCTCTTCTGCAATGGCGGCATACTTCTCAGCACAGAAGCTTCTTCTTTTTTGCCTAACTGCCTGGGCAGTCGGGTTGACACACAGCCGGTATTCTATTACAGACCTATCGATTCCGGGCATGTCTGCATGTGTCCAAGCGAATACGTCTTTGTGCTCAACGAGGAGAGCCTTGAGTTCTGTATGTACTCATGGATCCATTCTAGTTCCGACTCGCACTGTTCGATCCGAGTTGTCGCCCTCGACCGGAATCAATTCCAGAGGCTCGTTGGGTTTCGCTTGACGCAGTGTTGCTTCGTCCCTGATCTTATCGTCCCATACTGCTCGGGGAGGTGCAGGCGGAAACTCAACATGCTCGTCCTCCAGGGAGATCGTAGTCACGGAACTGTTCTTGTGTTTCAATTCCCGGGCGTAGCATTCCCTGGAGGTGACCTGCTCCCCTCTGACTTCGCCTACTCCTCTGTCAGTCGGAAACTTCATTTTGAGGTAGTAGGTGGAAGTGACTGCCTTCAAGTTATTTAGGGTCGGCCTCCCTAGGATGGCGTTGTAGGAGGAGGGAGCTTTCACTACCAGGAACTCGATCATGATGGATATGGTCCTGGGCGCGGAGCCCATCAAAACCGGGAAAGTTATTAGGCCCTCGGGGTGTACTGCTTCACCCGTAAATCCTTTAAGGGGGGCTCGGATAGGCTGAAGTTGGCGGGGGTCGATCCCCATCTGCATGAAGGCCTCCTAGAACAAGATATCGGCTGAACTCCCGTTGTCAACCAGCATCCTTTTAACTGTGAAATTGGCCACCAATGCTAATATCACCAAAGCGTCATCGTGCGGAAATGCGATCCCCTTTCCATCCTGCTCGTTGAAAACTATTGATTCCCCTTTGGGACCCGGGTTGCCCTGTCTCGGTGCCCGCTCCAGTGAGTAGACTTCCCCATATCTGGCTCTCCGCGCGTGTGCCCTTTGAGAGGAGGATGTAGTTCTTCCTCGAGACGGTCCCCCGACAATGGTTCTGATTTCTCCTGCTGGGTGGCTGGATACAGGTTCGCCTCGGTGTCTGCTTGACTCTCGTTCCCGACGGGGGGTCCTCAACTGGGTTCTGTCTCTTCGGTTGTTCATCTGTTCATCCCTCTGACTATTTTTCAAGGCCTGGCAGTCTTCGGTATTGTGGCCCTTGGACTTGTGATATTCGCAATACATATCCCCTCTTCTTCTTCTGATGGACTCTCGCCTCGATTCTGCTCGGCTCTGTTCTTCCACCGCCAAGCTGGATTGAGGCCATGACGACAGTCTGTGTTCCCGTGGGGGGTCCCTTCTCCTCGTCTCATCAGGGAACTTCCTACCCCCCCGATGCCTGCTGGAACCTTCCTTGGCACTGGTTGTTTTCCGATCGTGCTGTCGGAGCTCCCCGCGTCGCGGGGCTACTAGGGCTTCGAGCGTATCTTCGGCGTTGATGAATCCGTCAGTCTGATCCATGAACCCGTTCAGAGTGGTGGGAGTTTTGCGGGCTATCTTCGCCATGAAGGGGCTCCTGGGCCATATGCCACCCAGGAGGGCCGCTAGGGTGATCTTTTCGTCTTGGTTGTCGGTAGTCATTCTTTCTTTGTTGAACCTGGTTAGGTACCCTTTCAGGCTTTCCTTCTCTCCTTGCTTGACGGTCAATAGGTACGCCGCAGGACGCCTTCGTTTCCTACTAGCCATGAACTGGGTGATGAAGAGTCGGGATAACGTCTCGAAGCTACTGACGGATCCCGGAGGAATAGTTCCGAACCATGTCCTAGCCATCTCCTTCAGTGTGAGAGGGAATGCTCGGCACCCTATTTCGCCGGGATAGCCGTGTAGGCTGATATGGGCTTTAAAAGCTTCTATGCCTGAGACCCATCATACAGCTCTACTTGTGGGACCTTGAATTTGGGCAGGAGAGGGACGGCCAGGACGTCTGCGCTGTAGGGTGTTCCTATGCTTCCCTGCGATGAGAGATGCCCTACTGCCGGGCTGATCAGTTTTGCCATTTCAGCGTACTTGTCCCCCAACTCCTTCAGTTCGGTGTGCATCCGGCGTCGTTCTCCTTCAGAGGCCTCGCTCTCCTCAGGGAGTTGGGAGCTCACATTCTCTCCCAGATTGGTTTCGCCATGGGCCGATGCCTCTTCGCGTGGTTGTCGGAGGGCGGCATTCTCCTCCTTCAACTTCCTCACCATTTCTTCCAATGCTTCCAGTCTTTCTTCCATCGACGGATCTGTCTGCTGGTTGTGCTTGGTCGTTTGGGACAACGGTAGAGTGGACATGCAGAAAGTACGTTGATCAGAAATAAAGAGATCCCACAGACGGCGCCACTGTTAAGGACGTATTCTGCAGTCTTGTTTACCTAATCCCGTACGATAGTAACCTGCAAAACAAGAACAAAGGGGGGTCGGGGTCCGGGACCGCTCCGACGATCAAGTTAGCGCAGGGGAGAGAACATATGATAGAGGGAGTAAGAGAATCTATGAGCGTACCGTCTTTTCGCCATTGGTTTGGTGTTATTTATAGGTGTCCCTTTGGGAGGAGGGTCTGTGTGACGAAAGTGCCGGGAATAGGGACATCACTCGACCGTCATCCTTGATAAGGAAACCTGGTCTGATTCGGTCGGTCTCATCGCATTAATTGAGTGCATTAATTGAGTATCCCTCCAATTAATGCTCAATTAGACCCTTTTGGAAAGGTGCATTAAATGCCGCTGTATCTTTTGTCAATTTAACAATTAATGGTGTATATTTGTAGTGTCTCTGCATTAAAGGGGGGGAGATCTGTAGACCGGCGGCTGTCTGTTGTTCATAAATGCGGGAGTGATCTTGATATGAGACGGGTCCAGGAGACATATCAGTATGTGAGCCGTCGCTCTGTCCTTAGCGTGTTCTCGAAGCCGATTTAACCACCTCCTGCCCGAGTCGAGATAACCAGGGACTTGGCTCGTTCCCGGTTTCGGTCTCCCTAGTTGAATTCGGAAGCTGTGTGGTGGCAGGTGCAGATAACGGGCATTGGGCCTGATAACCTTGTGGGCTCGGGTTCTAGGTGAGTTGGACACCCTTTCACCTTGTTACTTCTCGCTTCAGTTTTGTCTCCTCCCTGATATCAGGACAGCTAGGGTTCTCAACAAAGTGGCTCTCAAACATATCTTCACTTGTTTTCGTAATTTCTTCCTCTTCTTCCTTTTTCTTTTTTGGCCAAAAAATACCACAAATATGACTACCAAAAAACCAAAACGAAAAAGGCCTTTTTTTTGGTAAAAGGATATTGATGCGCTTGCTGCCTTGTGAGATTTACAGATGATCCATCATATGATTATTTCTCACTTATTTCTGTAGAAATTATTTGTTCAGCTCGAGATCAAGAGTGAGGAGATTGGGATAGTGAATTGGGATTTTTTTTAAAAATATTTTATTATCATTATTATTTTGAGATTTAAAATTTGGAATTGTTTATTATAATTTTTAAAAAATTTTAAAAAATTATAATAATTAAATAAGATGAGTTAAAATAATTTTACAGTATTTTAAAATTTATATTTTTTTAATTATTATTATTTTTTTGTTGGTAGACGAGATAATGAGATAGTGCATCTGTTGGCACGACATTGACGATTTGTTGATGATACTATTCAATGGTGGCAAAACCTTCTCGAATTTATTTTAGGAAAATGATATATACACTACATAATTATGTAATATATTTCATAATAAAATATTAAATAAAAGATAATTCTGTAAAATGTAATGTGTGTATAAAATATTTTATAGAATTATTTCTCATTTAATACTTATTGTGAAATATAGTGTAATTATGTTGTGTATATTATTACTCTATATTTTAAGTAGCCTTGCAGTGGATTATACTTACTGACCTTTCTGCTATGTAATGTTTGTTTGCTTGCATGTTGAAGACTTTCTAGTATCTGTTGATTTTATAATGAATGAGGAATCCTTGTTTTTCTAAAAAATAATACAAAAATCAAAACCAACGAAAATCCATAGAGCAATTTTCTTTGCTATCAAACCATTGCATATCGAAAGTGGAGAGAGAGGGGTTAGAGATACTATCGGAATAAGGCCGTTGGTAGGACTAGGGCATGGGAGAATTGGAGGCGAAGCCAAAGGAAGGCCTACATTATATAATTTATTTGGAAGATGAATGTGCCAATTAGAGTGAAGAGTCTTTGTATGGAGGGCTTGTAGAAATGGTTTGCCGACAATACATAATTTGAAAATTCAAAAAGTCATTGTGGATGCTTCATGTAGGTGGTGTAAGGGAGAAGAGAGATATTAATCATGCCTTACTAAACTGCCCCAGGCTAAAGAAGTGTTGGTCAGATCATTTCCATGATATTATGAGGTAGGAAACAGAAACTACAACAGGCTTTAATGATCATTTGAAGATAGAAATGTTGCCAATATTGAGAGGACTTCAATTGTGCATTCCTTTTGGACTACTTGATCTTCAAAATTGAAAGTGAAGTGCAACAAAATAAGGCATCAAGGTCATTGCTAGGGAATATTGTTTCTGAGATTAAACAGCTCATGACAACATTTCATGGATGTTCCATTCAACACACTTTTCAACTTAGGCCCTGCTTGTATTCGAGAGTGGGTTAAACTCATCTCAACTCACTTTCATTTCATCATTATATTTTTATAATTTTTTATACAAAACACAAATTTCTATACACATTTTTCAAATCCCAATACACCTTTTTCAAATTTCAACACACCTTTTTCAAATCCCAAAATAATAATAATATTAAAAAATAAATCAAACTCATCTCAACTCATCTCATCTCCGAATCCAAGCGGGACCTTAAATAATGAGGCAGCTCAAGAAATGGTAAATATTGTTTGGAATGTAGGTGACTGGATAATTTGGTGAGATTCTTATCTTAGTTGTATTGTAGAACTTGTTTTTTTCGGAGCCTAATTTGTAATTCTTTTGTGGTTTTATGAATAAATATTTGATTGGTTATCAAAAGGAATATAATTTTTATTTTTAAATTTTAAAAAATAGAATTAATTTTTATGTTTTATTAGAAAGTTGAGTAATATTGCGTACAATCCTCAAATGATAATCGCAATGCAAATTTAATTTTAAATAAATTTAAAATTATGATAATATTTTCTTAAAATTAATATTTTTTTAAAATTTTATTTCTATTTATCAATAGGATTATAATACTCACTCAAAATTATAAATAGATTTTTTTTTCAAATTTAAAAAAAGTTGAAAGAATATTAAAAAATATTAATATTGGATTTGATCAAAATATTGTAATGAGACAGATGAAATTGTTTGAAGGCTTGTGAAACAAAATAAGGGCTTTTCTTTTCTTTCTTAGAACCCTAACCACGTTGCAGAAAAAATAAACCCCAACTTCCCCCCAAAAATTTCAGTTACCCTCCAACCCACGCACAGAAATTGAATCTCTCTCTCTCTCTCACGCAGAGAATTTGTGGTGGCTTGCAACAAGTCCAATACATCATGGCCTTGTTGAACAAAACCCTCGGAACTCGAGAAGACGCTCGGAACTCCGAGGACGAGGATGATGAGCTGGAGCAGCTGGAGTCCGATGTGATGGGAATGGCGCAAAAGATTCTCGATTACAGATCCACTCTCCCGGATCAGCTCCGGACCACTCTCGCTTCTGTCCTCGCAGCTCAGAGACCCGTTTTCCCTAATGGGTTGGAACCAGCCCCATGCGGAGGTCCTATTTCTGGTATATTTCGTGTTTTTCTAGCTTTTACTTTTTGCGTAATTATATTTATTTAGCACGGTGGTACTCGGTCTTGGTCTTGTTTGGTAGCCGAGAAAATGAATGAGAAATAAATGTGATGTTTTTTCGTTATTACATGTTTTCTGCTATTTCCAAATTAAATGTAGAAAAAAAAATTCGGTGGATTGGTGTATTAGGCTTTAGGCTAATAGTCTCACTTGACTGCAAATGTGGCTCTCTTGGGTCGTATAATTGAAATCTGAAAATCCTAAAAAAAAAGTTTCGTGAAAACAATTCAAAATTTCCCGTCTTGGCATATTTTCTATGTACAAAAAGAAGGGGGGAATTTTCAGCCTTTCTTTTGTATTCATATATGGGAAATAATGATAAAAAAAAGGTTTATTTCGAAAAGAACATGATTGATTAATATTTGAATTTGAGGAAAAAAGCTTGAGGAAAAAAAATTACTTAGCAAAAAAGCAAATTGAGGAACAAAAATTATGGATGACACAATCAATTGGGTTTGGTTTGCGGCATAAAAAACTTTGTGCAAGTGAAAATGACGCTTTAGTTCAAATCAGCTGGTTTACCTATCAAGAAAGATCGACTCAGTTGGTTGAAGATTTTAACTGTAGAAGGCGAGTAGGGTTGATTGATTGTGTAACTCAGCCATTGAGTATCCGCCCTTTGAAACAAAGAGGCCTGGTTAGCCATTAGCCACCAGAAAATGTAACTGTAGGCGTTCACTGGGAGAAAGGAGATTAGAGGGATTATTTGTTTAGGGGATATGAAGTTTAATCCGATGGTGTTTGCTTTTAAGGCTTCAGTGACTTCCTTATTGCTTATAGTTTAAGTTCAATTACTCCCTCTTAAGTGGTTTGAGACCTCAGACACTCACCTTGTATCTGTGATACAGATGCAGGACAGGCCAGTTCTAGTGAGGGGGGACAACAGTTGGAAGGGGATCAAGAGGCTACTGAGAAAATACGATTGCTTAAAGAAAAAATTTCAAACAATGTCTCAGCTATGCCTGTTGTTCTGAAGAGGATGAAAGAGTGTTTATCTAAGATTGACAAATTGGATTCTTACAATGTAATTGTGCATCCTGCATTCAAGAGGAAAGGGACTAGCTGACAATTTTATCATGCTTGTTTTATTTACGTACCAGTTTATTTGAAGAGGAATGTACAGGGTGTTCAAATGATTGACCACTTAATTTGCTGAATGGGGATGGCGTCCAGCGTTGGAAGTGATAGGGATCTACTGCAAAGTGTTGTCTCCTACAATGGGTTTCAGAGTTTTACTTGTACTGTAGTTACTTCAAAATGGGATTGCTTTTCGGTCTGTACCATATTGTGTTGATAATAACCACAGAGCTCCCCTTGCACCATTGATTCATTACAAGAAATGAAGAGCCGATGCTAAATATTGTAGGATGCTTATATATTTTACGCTATCCATTTTTCTTTCTTCTGTTTCTTGCTTCTTAAATGGGAAATATTTTAAACAAAAGAAATTACACAAAAGAAATTTATAAACTGATCTAACTTGACGAGGTATGTCAAATTATAAATTTATTTTTATTATAAAGTAGTTCTAACAAATTTTATGAATTATATCAATTTATGAGTTTATTTTGTATAATCTTTGTATATAGCATTTCTCTTCTTAAATATATGATGAAAACTAAGAGACCTGTGGTAAATTACATTTGTTGAATTGATTCTACAATTTATAGCAGTTGATTTGGATAGGGAAGCTGCCGTTTGACAACACTGGTACGCGCCCATGAGAGTGGAAACAGACCGGCTACCGAAAGCCTGATATCGCTTAGAACTGGCAAAATCAAATTACTTGTGCAGATTCAGCATTTCCCAGCAATCATTTATTTATTTTTACTGGGAAACAACAGAAGTAGGAAAAGACATACGGGAGATATGGTACTGCAATTAGTGTGAAGCTAAAGTGAGGAGTATTTTACCCGTCAGCACAATGATTAATACAAAGCACGAACACCATACACAAGGGGCATTTTTTTAAACAAGTATAAACATGATCATGTTGAATGTGTTCCAATGTGCGGCCAAATCGTGGAATAAATCGAGTATCAAGCAACAGTTAATTTAACCACTTTCGCATATAGAATCAAAGTGCTAAACATTTACAGCTAATTACTTCATCATCAGAAGTTAACTTGGGTATAGAAGAACTTATAATTACCCCACCAACATTCCCCACGTTGCCAACATCGACGATCACGGTGCTCAGCCCCTTTCCCACAACAAAAATGCTTTTCCCAACAGCAACCATCTGGCAGGGTGGTCTTGTAAGCAAAGGTGACAACCTACCAACTGGCACCCATTCCCTGGTTTCCTTCTGCCACATTATCAGCCTGGTTCCTGAACTCTGATCCAATACGTACAGGGTCCCATCCAAAACAACTGCTGGTCCCCGCCATCCCGACACTAAATCGGCATCTGCATTCTGCCACCTGCCAGTTGATGATTCATAAACCACTGCATGAACATCAGAAGTTACAGCAGAAGTGCCACTGCGAGTATAAATCCTCCCATCCAAGACTATGGAATCTTCAATTTCAGGAATAATTTTTGGGTCTGATTGAGACTTCCAATCGTTTGTATGAGGGTCATAAATATCCAACGAATGCGGATTGCTTGAATTTGAATCTAAGCCACCAATGGCATAGATTTTCTCATCTAAAACTTCACAAGCAAAATAACACCTGAATACATGAAACTTCAAAATGATTTCCAGTCTTCCAGCGTCAGGTAAAAGAAAATGATCTTTGAGGAACAAAGTAAGTTACAAGGAAAACATGCTAGTGTACATGCATCATGCTTGACCATTGAATTAACTTAAAATAAAATTAAACTTGATATTTAAACAATCTCTGACCAAAGTTTTATCGGGAGATAGTGATTAAAGGAGTAGTATTCATCTAATCACTTAAATGCATACAGGGAAAAGAATTTCATCATCCTCTTGAGGTCAATCAAACTGCCTCATGCCAAATCAGAAAAGGAAAAAGGCCAGATCCAACAAGCAGACAAGTATCGAGAGAGAGAGAGAGAGAGAGAGAGAGAGAGAGAGAGAGAGAGAGAGAGAGAGAGAGAGAGAGAGATCAAAGATTGAATGCAAGGGCTTTTAAAAGGACTTTTCTGCCAACCAAAAAAAAGTGCAAGGGCTTCCAAAATAGCACTTACAAAGGGAAATCTTCCCAACCCCTTTTCTTTTCCAAACTCATCAAGAAGATGTCGGAAAGCCCATTCAAGGAGGTTTTTTTTTTTTTGGGGGGGGGGGGGGGGTAACTTTGCCTTTTATTGTTACTACACCGCTCCCCAAATGTTTAAATCCAAGCAAACAAAACCTGAACCCAACTGCACAATATAGATTGAAATAATCTATTTGTAAGTTGGCTTATTGACAAGGGAATCCCCTTCCCCTTTCTCCTAAACCTTTCTCCTTTCTCCAATAATAAGAGTTCCAAAGCTATCTTACTAATAATAAGAATGGGACTGCTAGTTGTAGTGCAAAAGCGCCCCTATCAAATTCAGCACTTCATAAACAAGAGTCGCACACTCTTTAAAAATCCAATTTTGAAAGTAAGATGATTGGATCATTTGTACTTCTGACCCAAAAGAAATTCAAAAAAGAAAATATTGTTCTTATATATGACATGATGCAGAAAAAGATACAGCAATCAATCCTATTTTTCATGTCTCAATGTGTCAATAGATTACAGTTAGCCAATGATATTAACATTTTTTATAAGTGACATAATCAGCAAAAAAGAACCAAAGACACCTGATATCGTTGGGACAAAATTAATGTCACTGACCCAATGATATTAATCACGAGGAACAGAATCTTACAACTTCCACAGATTCCATAAAGAGTAGGCTTTCAGAAGGTTAAGCTAAATTGAAAGTGAAGAACACGGCATTTACCAGCGTGCAGTGCAAGTGAGGAGTGTTACCTTGCAGTTGACAATGGAGCTGCATCATTCCAGGAACTCATTGAAGCATCATAGCAGTAGACTTCATTGGTAGCATCTTCAGACCAGCTACAGCCACCCAATAAGTATACTTTCTTTCCCAATACTTCAAAACCAATCCCTTTTCTCTTCAAGCTGTGAGGTGGAAGCCCTTCAATGGGTTTCCAGCATCTTCTTGATGAGTTTGGGTCCAACACATAACAGCAAGCCCGATCAAACTTGTCTCGACACAGCGCATAAACCCAAGTCTCATCGAGTTTATGCTTTCGGCGGTAAGAATAACACTCTTCACTGCAAACTAGGTCTCTCCATCTTTTTGAGACACACTTGAGCAGTGTATGGTACTTTCGAGGAACTCTTGCTAGGCAGAGAAGAGCAATGTCCTCTGGAAGTCCACATATAATAGGAGGTTTGGTCAATTCTACTTGACTGACAATGTCTGATACACTATCTAGATGTTCCATTGCAATACTGTGCATGGGTGAAAGCCTGCAAGATGTGAAAAAGAACCATGAGCCTCAAACATGCAGCATTTTGCAGAACATGACAACCCAAACACGTGCTTGGGGCTTCAATACCTAAACCAGTTTTTGCAATTTGACTATGCTAAATCCTCAGTGGTATGATAGACAACAGAAAAGATACCAAGTGCCCTGGCTTATGATTTATTGAATGAAAATTATCATGTAATTTTGTGATAAAATATGCAAAATCATAGGAAACATAGGATTTGAAGTTGTAAAACTTATCCATTTCTTCGTAGACTAATAAATCTCCATGACATTAATGAAACCTTGATTTTTCCTTACCTCCCTATCTCATCCGTAAGCAGCAAAACCAAACGCTAATCAAGTTGGGGCTCAAAAAGGAAACAGGATTCAAGTTTCAGCATTTCGAGATATCCTAAGAACTAAAATACTAAGATATATGAATCAACTCAACTGCTAAGAAAATCTAAAAACGATTTGTAATCCATAAATGTAGAACACGATGAACTCAATTCAATTCCGCATTCCCACGAGACCACTCAGCATACCGAAACACAGAGTTATGAAGATAACAATCGCATTCTAAGAAAAATTTCTTTCAAGGAAAATCTCTCTCTTGATGAAAAAGAAAAGTCAAAAAGTTAAGGTAAACTAGCCACTCTTTTTAGATCAGGGAGATAAGCAAGGTGTCTATCTGGGGTTTCATTCCAACTATATGTTCAACGTAGTAATAAATTAAAGAAACAAACAATTATCATTTGCTTGATTCCGAAAGGATCAAACGCAAATGAAAATGGCAGTACATTTTAACGGCCAGCGCAAACCAAATGTTGGAAAAAAGGATGAAATTTTCATTTATTTTCCATGACAAATTATCAGCTGCCAAACTGAGCGAAATAATTATCAAGTTAATTGATTGGAAATCCACCATAATTTCATACATTGCACATGTCATTCGAAAAGAATGTGTACAGATATTATCTATCAAATAAAAAACTACAAATTGCAAAGACAATAAGAAAACTCGAGGCAGACGGAAGGTGTAAAATCGTAAAATATTTTCCAAAAGCAGAAGGGATTTTTGGGTGGAACAGATGACAAACCTGTGAGAATTAAGATTTGAGGCTCGTGGCTTCGATTTCTCGGTGTGTAATGAAGCGGGTAAAGCTATTAATGTCTAACGACGCATGAACCAAACAGGTCCCCTCCATAGGGGCAGATTTCGTGATTTATCTTTCTCTTGAGGATGAAAATGCGAACAAGTAAAGTTTCGACGACCCGATTTGTACTTTCCAGTGCACGGGTTTGTGCGGGCTTGGGCCGGTTTTATGTTTATTGCGTCACAAATTCACGGTGGTTTATCGAATTTCAAAGTTTGATAAAAACATCAAACAAAGCCCATAAAAATTATTTGAAAATTTTATTCAAATAAATATTACGATACCCCTCCCACCTCAAATCTCAACCGCTTTTCTCTTTCGCACGAAGATTCTAAAATACCTCTAAAAAATCTAACCTTTAAGAGGGTGATGCTTCGACTTTGCCCTTCATCCTTTGCTTTCCACTCTCCTTTCTCTTTTCCTCTCTCATTTTCTTCCATCACTAGATTTGTTTAGTTTTTTTTTTCTTTCTAGTGGTAGGTGTTTTGTTTTTCTGCTTTTCGTCTGGTGTATAGTGTTATGCCATTTTGATGCTTTTTAGAGTTCAAAGACCACCACCCGCCTATCGTAGGATTCCCAAGTCATCGATCTATTGGACAATCGAAAATTTTGTTGAGCGGAGTGGTGCGTGAGCCACACATATGGGTCATAACAGTGCATGAGATCTATATGCCTCCTCACCAAGAGGTTTCTGACCTTCTATTACAGCCACACACGATTTTTTTGGGATTAGGGATTCTGACTTATCAAGACTTGACATGTTGCTCACTTCTAATATGGTGCATAAAGTTGGTTTTTTGTATTTGTTTTTTGTTTTTTGTTTTTGTATTTATATTTATGTTTGCTGTCTTTTATTTTGTTTAGATAAAAATAAAAATAGAAATAGTCTTTAAGACATGCTGTCTATAGAGTGAAAGTTATATCCTCTTATGGAGGGTGAGGTTTGAACTCTCTACTTTAGACAGTGTAGTCTTTTAAAAGAGTTGTCTGAAGAGAGTTATAAAAATTACGACCATACTAATCACAAAAAGAATTGTGTATTAGTGAAGTCCTAACCGTAAGTAGTTGGCTTATAATCTGAAATTTTTCTAGTATATATCAGTAACAATTATAACTTCACTTTCATGAATAAATTAAGTCTATTTCTTAAAAAAAGAAATCTAGAGTTGGGTACAAAACTCTTAACGAATTTAAATTAAGTATACTAACCTAAGGCTTCGTTTTGTTTTTATTTGAAATGAAAATTTTCATTCATAAATCATCCAATACATGACTTCTGAAATAAAATTATAGAGAGGACCTCAATGGGCACATCTTCCATCCATACAGACAAGGATAAAGCCAAACCCAATTTCATAGCAGCATCAACTGCTCTATTGATGTCTCGATTACATGCCTTAGTGTCCATCCACTATGTTAGGAGAAATAAGACTTTGTGTCCTCTATGACTTGACCATCCACAAGCAATCCATCAGATTATTGTTTACTGCATCTAAAACTAGCTTGGCATTTCCTTCCAATTCAACCTTTCTTAAGCCCAATTCAGAACAAAATATGACAACTCGAAAATGATCCAACCTTTCGGCTTCCAGTATTGATTTTACTGCTAATCTTGGAGCAGAGAGAACAACATGAATATCATGTTGACATCCTTTTCCACAATATCAGTAGCCATCATTTCTTTATCTTGTATGAAAGCAACATCCACATTGACCTTGAAAACACCCTATTGTGGGGGTTGCCAGTTTTGTCTGTCTATATTAGTTGAAATTCTATCAATGACCTGAGCAACCACATCTTGATTTGAGGAAGTATTAGTTGGTTTATCCTACAATGCAAGTTTGAACAACACATTTGGATTCTTGAGATGATTTTGGAACACATAATTGTTACTCCTCTTCCAAATGCCATGGAAAATATCAGCCACAATATTGAGCTTTTCTTCATCTAATCTCAAAGATAAATTAGCCCAAAGAGATGACAAGTCTGTATAATTGTGATACCACTTCTTCAAAGGACTACTTGGATCTCAAACATCCATTGTTGCTAGACGTTGCCATAGAACATGAAGAATACACTCAACTTTAGAAAGACAATCTGGACAGACAAAATTTTCAACAAGATTCCTGTTGAATAATTCGTGCTTAGTTGGTAATAGGCCTTTAAGAGCTTTCCATATGAATTGTTTGACCTTGCCAATGCAATTTAGCTGCCAAACTTTCTTCTATATCCTTTTATCATCAGGCACCTCACAAGACTCACCATTTTCTCAATTCATTCGGGCCAAATTTGTAAAATATGTTGACTTTATAGAGAAGATACCCTAAGCTGATAATCCCCATATTACTTGATCATCCGAGCCCCTCAAATTGATAGGTAATCTGTATATACAGTCAACCTCATTTCTTCTAAAAATTGAATGAATCAGATCAACTTTCCATGTCCTAATGTCCTCATTAATAAGCTCGTCAATAATTGCATTTTCATTCAATATGGTCACAAGAGATTGAATCTGAAAAGTTGCTGGTATAAGAACCCACTTGTCTTTCCATATTCGGATGCGTCTTCCATTTCCAACTTACCATACAAACCCCATTTTTTACTAAGTTCATTGTAAAGCACAAAATCCCCAAATTTGAGAGGGACAAAAACCTGTTTTAGCTTCCAAAAAATGACAATTTGGAAAGTATTTTGCTTAAGGATTCAAGCAACTAGAGAAGAAGGTTCCTTGATGATCTGCCAGCCTTGTTTAACAATAAGAGCCTTATTAAAGCATTTTAGTTCATTGAAACCCAAGCCTCCCATGTCCTTTGCATCTCTTAGACTCTTCTAGTTTTTCTAATGAATTCCTTTGCTATCTTTATTGTAGTTCCACCAAAAGTTGGCTACCAATGACTTTATTTGCTTAAGTAATGTCTTTGGAAGCTGAAATATACTCATAGTGTACGCTAAAATGGCTTATAATACCTTTTTTTTTGTTATCAAAACTTGTTTCCTTGTTGTTAAGAGTAACTAAGACTTCTAGCTCACTAACCTCTTCCAGATCTTATCTTTAAGGCTCCAAAAAGTATTGTACTTTAATTTGCCTACCACAGTTGGTAAGCCTAAGTACTTGTTATAGTTGTTACAGGTCACACTATTAACTTGTTGGAAAAGCTTTTGCAGTAGCTCTAGTGTTGGAATTGAAGAAAATAGAAGTCTTCAATCGGTTTAGTGACTAACCAGAAGCCACTTCATAAATATGTAGTAAATTGAGAATAGTAAACCAATCCACTTGCTTAGACCTACAAAATATCATAAAATAGTTAGTGACAAGGAGACTATTTATCCTTATGCGTCCCCTTGAAGTAGCCACTCCTTTGATGAACGTCTTCATTTTAGCCACTTGTAATAAATGACTTTACCCTTCAGCACATATAAAGAATAAATGAGGAGACAACGTGTCCTCTTGCCTCATGCCTGGAGAAGGAAAGAAAATTTCTCCCTGAACCCTATTCACCACCACTGCATATGAAACAGTGTTCACACAAGTTATCAACAATTTGACCCAATGATCTCTAAGTTCCAATCTAACTAGCACTGCTTTCAGGAAGCCCTACTCTACCTGATCTTAGGCCTTGGACTTGTTCAATTTGATAGCCGTGCAACCTTGTCTACCTTTCTTTCTAGATGGCATATAGTGGAGAAGTTTATAAGCCACCATAATGTTATCCAAAATAAGTCGTCCAAGAATGAAGCACTTTGGTTCCAAGATATAATTTTGCACCATAGAGGGGCTACCAAAGGGAAGGCAAACACTGAGAAGGGATTGAGGGACTCAGAGTTAGGATTGAGAATGTACATTGATTTTCCATATATGGGGAGCCATTATATTGGGAGTTACTGTAACATCCCATAAATCATCTCCTAAAATGGGGAGTTGGATCTATGATATTTTTGGGGTTAATCCCAAAAACAAACCCTAAATTATAGGAAAAAGTTCATTTTAGGGAAACCAATACGGATGCTTTTACTAACCCCTTAGCCGAATGACTTTCCTTTCAGACAAGTCTCCTTCTTCACGTGTTCCATCCAGTGCCTTCCTTCCTTACAACTTTCCTCCACATGTTATCATCATTTATAACAATACCCCTTCGTAAGAACATCTTGCCTCTAAGGTGGGAATACACATTCTTCAAGCTCACATACGATTCCCAAGATGCATCTTTTGATCCCTAATCTTGCCAAAGTATC
Organism: Platycarya strobilacea; assembly: GCA_036898215.1. Classification (NCBI taxonomy): domain Eukaryota; kingdom Viridiplantae; phylum Streptophyta; class Magnoliopsida; order Fagales; family Juglandaceae; genus Platycarya; species Platycarya strobilacea. Next base: position 9,252,894 of record CM072545.1, read on the forward strand.
AGGATCTCAATTGTCGGCTTGTTGCTCGAGCTATGCTTTAAGGACTCTTGTGGCATCGATGGGAGGAAGGGTTACTAAAGTTGTGACTTTTGCCCCAATTTTCCTCTTTAATTGGGACACATGGAATATGGTGTGGATCTTGAAAGATGGAAGTAGATTCAAGTGATAGGCCATTGAGCCAACCCTCTCTAGAACTTGAAACAGGCCATAGTACCTCGATGCCAACTTGAGATCCCTTATCTAAGACACCAATGTCTGCCTGTAGGGCTCCAGGCAAAGATAAACCTAATCATTGACGATAAACTCCATCTCCGACTTTTTCAATCCTGCATATTTTTTTATCCTCTTTGGTTCGACGTAAGTTTAGTTTAAGCCCTTTGATCATCTTATCTCTTATATTTAGTTCTTCCTCAATTGATTCACTTCTTGTTATGCTAGGGATGTGACTCTTGAGGCAGGGTAGGACATACCTGTATAGGGCCTCAAGTGGAGATAACTTTGTGGAGGCATGGACATTGGTGTTGTACCACCATTTGGCCAAGGTAACTCACTTGGACCAGTTCATTGGCTAATCTCCAATAGAGCACCATAGATAATTCTCTAGACATCAATTTACTGCTTTTAATTGGTTGTCAAATTGTGGATGGTAAGTTGTTGAAAAAGCCATCTTTACTCCTTATAGTTTAAAGAATTCTTACTAGAAGTTATTGTAAAGGTTGAATCTTAGATTGAAATTATGGATAGGGGTAGGCCGTGTAGTTTAAATATGTGTTTAAAGAAGAGTTGGACTATGTGTATGGATGTGTATAGGTGGGAAATAGGTGTGGACTAGCTATATTTTGTAAGGTGGCCCACCACGACCCACAAGCTATTGTACCCTTGTGAAGTGGGAAGACCGTTAATAAAATCCATGGTTATGTGAGACCATGGTTGGGATGGCACGAGTAGAGGTTGTAGGAGTCCAGCAAGATAGCTGTTTTCATTTTTTCCCTCTAGCATACATCATATTCCCTGAAAAACTTCTTCAATTCAGCCTTGAGTCCAATCTAGAAAGATTTCCTTCGAGCCCCATACGTACTTTTATCATAACTTGCATGTCCTTCCAAGGCATTCCCATGCACCAGATTCCCTGACAAGCTTCTTCACATCAGCCTTGAGTCCAACCTAGAAAAATTTCGTTTGAGCCCCATGTGTGATTTTATCATAACCTACATGCCCTTCCCAGGCACTCCCATACACTGGATTTAAGAGTTTGTTCTTAAAGGATTCACCATCTGGACATAAATGCAATCTTTGTACAACAACATGCCTTCTCTGTTATTATAGTGGGGTGGCAAGGGCTTGGAAATCAACTCCTGAAACTGTGGGTCCTTTAAACAAGCCATTTTCAACTCAGTTAACCAGACTATTGTAGGAAAAGAGAGTAAATAGAGCACAACTTCATTTGGTTATGTTTTTCTATACAATGCCTTAGTAACACGGTTCTCCATGCCTTTCTTGTATTCGACTACAAAATCGTATCTTGATAAATTGATTAACCATTTTTATTAAGGCTAGAATAGGTAGCTGTGTCATTGTTGCAATAAAATTTTCAAAGGCCTCCCATGCCTCATTTATCCACATAAAGCTATTTTTTCTAAGCATATGAGTGAGAGGTGCTGCTATACCTCCACAACCTCGAATAAACCTTGGTAGTAACTTGTGAGGCCAAAAAAAATCTTCTAGCCCCTTAATTGGTTTAGGAAGTGGCTACTGTAGCATAACTCTCAGTTTCTCAGGGTCTTCCCAAACCTCTTGAGCTAATATTAAGTGTCTTAAACAAGTGATTTCACTGCAGCCAAACCTACACTTTGATAGTTTGGCAAATAGTCATTGCTATCACAGTGTGTCCAATGTAGTTTTTAAATGTTCCACATGCTCTATCTCACTCTTTCTATATATTAATATGTCATAAAAAAAAGTATAAACTTTTAGAGAAAGAACTTAAACACCTCATTGATGAGGCTTTTAAAAGTTGAGGGAGCATTAGTTAGCCCAAAGGGCATAACTGAAAATTTGTAGTGCTCCTCATTTGTCGGAAAAGCTATTTTGGGAACATCTTCAGGCCTTACGCAAATCTGGTGATATGTAAACTACAGGTTCAACTTAGAAAATTTTTTAGAGCCATATAGTTCATCCATAAGTTACTCTACTACGGAGATAAGAAACTTATCTTTTATTGTTACCTGATTTAATGCCATGTAGTCAACACACGTGCACCATGTACCATATGCTTTTCTAACCAACAACACGAGAGAGAAGAATGGGTTTTGACTCGTTCGGATCACCCCTGAGCTGAGTAGTTCCTTGACTATCTTCTCACTTTCATTCTTTTGAAAATAAGGATAATGGTATGGCTTCGCTGAAATTGGACTTGTTTGGGGTAACAAGGAAATTGAGTGGTCGTGTGACTTAGGAGAGGTAACCCCTTAGGTTCTCAAAAAGCATTAGCCTAAACCTTTACCACTTCCTGGACCATCCCCCTTTCTTGTACAGCTTTATGCATTTCAGTTTCTTCTAGCAAGTGTAACAACACTCCTCTCGTTTCCAACTTTTGCCTCTTGTTCCATCTCCCTTCTTAATAAGTTGGGAGGCTGCTAGCCCTTTAATTTCCACGTTATAGTTGAGATAAATGAACTATATTGTGAGTCTCTCGAAGTTCCATAGAATGAAACCCAAACCTCTTAGCTATTGGATGCCTAGCACTATGTCACAACCAGCCAAAACAAGTATATGCATGCTGTCAACAAAATTAATCCCTAAATATTGATACTTTCTCCTTCACTCAAGAGTTTTTCCTACTAGCCACCTTAACTTTCACCATTTTCTCTTGGTTAATAGGCAACTAACCATTAGTCACTAGAGTGAGGTCAAGAAAATTATGTGTGGAACCCCATGTCAATCAAAATGATAGCTCACTGGAATCTTACCTTCCCTTCAACCCTTATAGTTATTGGGTTAAAGGAGCCTGTAATGGCATACAAAAAGATCTCCAAATTGGACTCCACATTGGTGAGATCCAAAGAAGCTACTACTTGGTCTAAAAATTATGTTTCTCCTTAATTTCATTGTCTTCATTTCCTTCCCACACCTTCTCTAGGTGTACAATTTTGGTTTTTGGTGATTATGGCCCAGACCCCACTTTGAGTTGTAATAATAGCACAATCCTCTTTCTTTTCTATATTTCATTTGTGCTTGATTAATTTTTTGTATTGGGATTTGAGGCTTAACAACTCCTTTGGAGGGCTTAAAGCTCATGGGAGAGGGTGTCTTTAAAATTCTAGGTTCATTGGAAGTCAGTATTAGGTGCGGTGATGCATTCTAAAGAGGGCCACATTCTCCTCTTGCATTTTTGCTATGCTATAGGCAACTATTAGATTGAGTGGATTAAACATCTTAACTAGTACTCGAATCTCGTCTTCAAGGCCACTAAGAAAACAACTAAGTTAAGAGACTCAGATAAACCTTTAAGCTTGTTGGACAAAGCTAGCCTTAGAATCATCAACTGAACTAGTTTGGTGCAACTTAATTAGTGATTCCATGGAATCATTGTAGGTACTAGGGCCAAATCGCACCAAAAGGGCACGAAGAAAGGAATCTGAATATGTGAATACTCTCATTTTCTCCATGTTTTCGCACCAATGCCTATCCATTTATATACAAGGACGCTAATCTTGATTTATATTGGAGTAAGGTGTTGTCAAAGGCAAAAAGAAAAAAAATTGATTTACCTTATAGATCCATCCATTGGGGTCTTCCCTCGTGGAATAATGTGAATTCCACTCAAGTTGATTTGAGAACTACATTATTATATGCTTCTCTATGATTTTTTAGGTGTGAGTGAGTAACTGAGGATAATTATTCTTGCTACTAATTCTTGTTTTTCTTTTGCAGCTCCAGTGTTAATGCCGCGAGTTGGTTCCCCACCTCCCATTGTAAAGAAGACATCTCAGTCTCAAGTTAAACTGAGATTCTGAGTATTTCTTCATGTTGACTATTTCAGTTTCTAGTACTTAGAATATGTTGCCTTCTTTGAGGCAATTAGCCCTTCTTAGAGTTTATTTTGATGAGTTCCTTCAGCCATTTGAAATAAGCAAGGATCGATGACAACTGATACCATTTGTAACACTACACACACATAGGGATTGGAAATAGTATAGGTTCTCACTTAAAATGTGAGTTTCTTAAGAGCAAACAAGATGAAGAATGAGAGAATTAAAAGGATAACTATATATTACTTTTTGCATAAATCTCAATATTCCAATTGTTTGCCTATTTCCCATACAGTACAAGACTAATAGAAAGTGGTTCCAACCAATGAGATGTTGACAACCATAAAAGGGATATAACATGAATTAAAAATGTAAATGCTGATAAATGTGTAATAGGAATTATAAATGTAAATGCTGATAAATTTGTAATAGGGACATAACATGAATTACAGATGCCTTCCATCTCCTTGATCCAATGGCTGCAAACTGACCTTCCTTTTTACTAACCCCTTAACCAAATAACTTTCATTTCAGACAACAAGTCTTCTTCTTTGCATTCCATTAAGTTCTTTCTTTCCTTTCAGCTTTCTTCCACCTCGTATTATCGTCTATAACACAAAAAAGAGAAGAATAGAAAGCGTTGGGTCAGGTAAGCTTGGATCTGAAGTATTTTGATTCATGAGAGAAAATATTTGATTAATGCTTCAGTTTTCTCCATTCGTAAGAGAAGTTCCTTTTTAGCTAGGAACTTTGTCCCTTTCTCTCTTGGGGTTTCTTTTGATAGAATCAGTATATAATTTTTTTAAGGTTCTTTTTAGCTCCCTTTCTGTCTCTTTACTCTTTTAATGAGTTTTTTACTCTCTTGTGTGATTGCTGTATAATTTAAATAATTGAGTCCTCTAATTTATATCGACGATCCAACACATTGTTAGGTGTGAATTTATATTTTCAAAGAATTGTTTACTTGTGACTATTGTTTGATCCACAGTGGAAGTGTTAGAGCTTATGTTTTATTTTTAACGAGTCTATGGAATTTTTATAAAACTAAAGAGTAACATTTTAGAGCTATAATTTTGTGTTATCTTTGTTGGAATTAGTTATGCTTATAGGCTTGTCTCATCCTTGTCTTGCAGTCACAACTTTGTCTTCATATTGCAAGTCTTTAATGAAAACAGAGGTAGAAACTCTATTTCTATTGCCATTTTTGACTAGGTAAAGTCTTTCCTATGTATTTTTACTAATATTAGAAAGGGTGGTTCTTTGAAATTGAATTTTTTGTAGGATAGCTAGGGAGGTAGGATTATCAGATGATGTTGAGAATGGAATGCAGAGGTGGGGATCTTTCTAATACAACTTTATTGTTTCAGTATATGTGATGTTAGAACAAAAGGAAGATGGAAGTCTGACACTTGTGAATTAAGAAAAGAAAAGAATAAAGATAGAATTGCTTGTAAAAGAAGAATAATGACTATTTGACTTAGGTTTAATTTTTTTTTTCTAAGGTTTTAATAAGGATGTATGTTACATTTGTTGAAGGACAATGTCTATCTCTACCAATAACTAATTAATTAAGTTGTATGTTGTCTTTTATAATGTTGTGAATAGTGTAAAAAATCATTGATTTCATATGGAAAGACTTTAGGCAAAATTGCTTTAGGAATTTGTGTGAGAGAGAAGATGTTGCACATATTCCACTTTGATCTTGTTACTCGAATGTTGTGTAAAAAAAACTATTTTTTATTAGTAAGACTCACTTTTTTTGCAAATGACTTGTATGAGATTTGTCTATTTGGAACTTGTGCCTAGTATTACTCATATTTAAATGTTAAATAATGAAAATTTTATAGATGCAGAACAACTTTAAAAATAGTTTTGCTTAAGTACTATAATAATGTGAAAGATAATCTAATTTTTTGTAAATGAAGTACTATCCAGTATTCATAATGAAAAAAAAAAAATTCAAGAGTAAAATATCATCATTTTCTTACTTCTATTCTAGTTTCACCATCGTTTTAAGATTTTGTACATTTTGGATTAGATCTTTTTGAGTAAAACTTTTATACTTGTTGAGTTTTTTAGGCAAAACTTTTTACAACTTTTATTCTATATAACCAATATTTATTCTATATATAATTTTGAGAGTTATCATATTTTTTTATTGTGGGGGCCTCCTCAAGTTGGGAGGCCTTAAATGATAGCCTTGGTTGCTTACCCCATGAGTCGAGATTGTGGTAGGACACCTATGAAGGGCGTATTATGTTAGGGTACTTCTTGTAAGACCACTTCATCTTATATAATTACCTTCTAGGTAAAACGTAAACTCTAGTGTAAGGCATCAAAAGTATTTCCCACTAAAACCATCTAGTGTCTTCTCTTGGCTTCACAAGTGGTGTACCATAGAGGCTATGGTGGCATCGAATTGGAAGAAAATCCACTGCCAAGACAATATCTAGATGCCAACAACCACTCTCCCATACCCAAGAGATCTAGACACAATGGCATTTGAAATGCATATAGCCAACTGAATGGATAAGTGGTTCTCAGAGATGTAAAAGAAACTAAAGAAAATTATCCAAGCTATGGAAGTGCACCAATGTAAAACCGAGTTGAAATAGGACTTTGAGAATAGGGATGCCTGGTCAAGGGAGGGGGAAATCTTCGATGTGAGCAACAATGTGGCGAAAAGACTCAAAGTGGAAGAGGGCCAGACCAAGACAATTGTGATCAAAAGAAGAGGATATAGCACAACCTCAAAGAACTAATGGAGAAATACGAGGAAATGATGAAGAGAATGGGTATGTTGTATTCGGTAGATTGTCTATCTAAGATATGCCATTTATTAGAGACGATGATCTCTCTGTCCCAAAGTTCAAGGTTCCCCAGATGGATCTTTATGATAGATCTAAGGACTCTGTAGAGTGCCTGGAGACATGGAAACTCACATGAAGTTGCAAGGGCTCTCTATAGTGATAGCATGTGAGGCTTTCCCCCTTGATCCTCCATGGGATGACTAGGGAAGCCTGTTAGTCATGTCGATCATGGGTTTTGATGAATTGCATCTACATATTATGTTTACAGTTCCTCACATAGTTCGTGGCTAACAAGAGAGAAGAAGGGAGGCTAGCCACTTACCTTTTCACGATGATGTAATGTGTATTCAAAGAGTGCGTATACAAGACCTTCCTCTTGACCCTCAAGGGGATGACCAGAGGATAGTTTTGGAGCCTCGAGCCAAGTTGATTATAAGTTTTTATGAATTAGGTCAATAATTCCTCGTGCAATTCATGTCAACAAGAGGAGGAATCTAGTCGCCTTCTTATAGCGAAGCAACGTGAGGATGAAACTCCAACCAAAGTGAAAAGACACCATCAACTTTGTGAGAGTTCATGGATTGAGCCAACAACGTTATCAATGCTGAGAGCACTTGTTGAGCTTCAAGAAGGAGGGATGTTGAGCTGCAAGAAGGAGGGATGTTGAGGAGTAAAGAATAAAGGGAAAAAGTCGACACAATAAGAAAGAGAAAGGCAACTAAAGGATGATTGAAAAAGATACAGATGAGATGATCAAGGGCAAGAGAAGACATGTAGGCATTCACTTTAAATGCTAGAACTGCTTTGCCCGCAAAAAAGTGTGCAAGTTGAAGAATAGCCTTGAAGGTAGTTAAATGAGGAGACAAGAATGCACCAAAATCTAATGGTTTCTGCACCTATTATAGGACACAAAGTCACAGCAAAGGAATGCTATACCTTCAAGAACTAGATTATGGAGATGTGAATAAATGGGGATCTGAAACCCTTTGTGGTCGGCACCAACTCTAGCCAAAACCTTCGATTATAGATAAAAAGGAGAGAGATTGCAATAAGCGCTAAAGAGTGGAAATCCGAGAAGATAAGACAGAAGTTTGAAGAAATGCAAGAGCTCTAACAAGCTATGCACACGAACATAAGGGTGCAAGGAGAGAAGAATAAGCCAAGATTGGATGATTTCTACACCTATTGCAAGACACAAGTCACAAGTCACAACACAATGGAATGCTAACCCTCAAGAACCGATGTGAAGAAATGGAAAGTTGGAACCCTTTGTGGTTGAGCACCAACCCCAGCCACAAGAGAGGATTTCAGACAAAAAAGAGATAGATAACAAGGAGTGTTGAAGAGACGAGGTCAAAGTCTGAATAAACACGGCGCAACAAGAATGAGGACCCTAGCCTATAGATAGAGTCAAGTAATAGGCACCCCCTTGGTGAGATTTAAGCCATAATTACTGGCTTTGCTAACAAGGGGTGTGATGTTTTTTGTAAGGTAATAAGAAATATCTGTGTTGAAATCTTGCCCAAATGACTAATCCCAAAAAAATTAACAACTATAAATTAAGTGCTCAATGCAAACTATGAATAAAATATTAGGCATTGGTAAATAAAAAGAATAAGGGTAAGAGATGCAAACTCAATATTTAAAAAAAATTCAGTCTCGTTACATACATCCTTGTCTCAAACCAATCAAAATCTTTTTTAATTGTAGATAGAAAGCTATATTATACCTTTGAGCAATATTGTTTTAAATAATCCTTGTAGAATCCATTCTACACTTAGAATCACCTTACGAGTGGTGATTCAATTATTTTTCGTGTAGAACTCATACACTCACAAGAGTTAACACACTCCTTTACAATTTATACAATAACTGATAGTGGATAAGTTAATACAGTACACTTTCTTTAATGAGTGAAATGAAAACAGTAGTACATTGCAAACTAATCTTTCTTAAAATGAATAAGCGTTAAGATTCAATGCTTAGAGAATAAACATTGAAAGCGCAAGCTTGTAGTTGATGTGTGTAGTATTGTAATTTTAAGGAGCTCAAGTGAACTACTTTATTTTCTAATTTCAAAATATTCAAATGTCAAAAAGGAGCATCACTCATTTTTAAAGATTTCAAATAAAAAGTTTCTTCTTTTTGTAATTGTTAAAGACAACATTGATCACCTTTCAAGATTTTTAGATCAAATTTTCCCCTTTTTGTATATGTCAAAAATAATATAAATTATTTTTCAAAATTTTCAAATAAAAGTAAACTCTCTTTTGCATATGTCAAAAACAACACCACTCACTTTTCAAATTTTACAAATTGATACTACACACGTGAGATATGAAAATCAATCATCTTTCAAATTTTTAAAGTTCAAAATTTCAATCATATAATGCACATGTTAAAGATGACAATGAATTATCTTTCAAAATTTAAAATTCAAAATTAGAACTTTTAATTTTCAAATATATTATGCACATGTGAAAACTGCATCTTGATGCTTATGAGAATAGATTCTTTTTCAGCCTGAATCGTTTTTCAAAATTTCAAAGAGATGTACAAGACTTACTCTAAGAGCTTTATTTTTAAGCTTGTTCTTTTTTTGTTTTTTGTTTTTTACTTGATACGTTTGATATCCTTGATTTTATTATTTTTAAATTGTTTGTTATCATCAAAATTTATACGTAGATATAATAATAATATGATGCTCGAAACCTTGGGTTCAAAATCATATAACTCTATTAATTTTATATTTAAGGTTTTGATGATAACAAATAAGATTAAGCATAAAAAAGTTTTATATTGTCCAAAAAATAGTCAGCGACATCAACAAATCAAGAATAGGCAAGAAAGAGAAAAAAAAGCTTACAAATGAAGTTTTTAGAGTATTTATGTACATCTTTTAAAAATACAAAAACGTTCAAGTTTAAAAAGGAATATTTTCTCATGATACATCATTTTGCATTTATGTATATAAATTGCTTGTTTGAAATCGTCAAAATGACATAATAATTACATGCTTCACAATATTCATTTATCAAAAGCTTACAATATATATATATATATATATATATATTCTAAGTATCGTGCCTAAAAAATCACACACATTTATTTTTAAAAATATAGTTTGTATTTGTATTATTTTTATTTCAGTTATTGAAAAGTGTACTATAATATAATCAGCTTTTATATAAATGTGTGTAAATCTTTTTGAGTGTAATAGAAATTATACACTAGGAATAGCTAAATCACGTCTCATAAGTTGATTTTAGTTATAAAAAGTGTCATACACGAAATTCATATTGTTTAAAGGTATAATTATAATAAATTTTATCTATAGAGGAGGTTGAATAATAAATCTGAAAACTCTCAAGAAATAGTTTAAGATGAAGATGTAGACATTAAGATTAATATTGAGTTTGCATCTTTCTTATTATTATACTTTATATTTACTGTTTTTTAATATTATATTTAAATTTATATTGTATATTTAATTTATAAATATTAGTATCTACTACTGCCCAAATCTAGAGGACAATTGGTATTAGGCTCGGTTTGGGTGCCCAACTGCCCATATCTCATCTGGGTTGTACTACATCTTTCATATGCTAATTCGAACGCCAAAACACAAAATCTTATCTCATCTCTAATTTTTCAACCATTACAGTAATGCTATAGTAATGCTAATTACTACATTTTTAATATATATAATTATCTGTTAGAATCTTTTATTTTATTGTAATACATAATTAGAAAATTGTATTTCGAGTTTTATAAAATATAGTATAATAAATAGGGCATAATATAATAATATAAAAATATATTTTGAGAAAGTCAAAATATTTATGAGTTTTTAAATTAATAATAGATATTACTTATTTTTAATATATTCATAATATTTTACATCTAATAATTAAAAATGCTTTTTAATAATTAGTCGAATCTACCACTTCATCAAAATTTCAAAAAGTTAAAATCATTCCATCTCATAAAAGAAGAACAAGGCCCGGTTGGATTTGAAGTTAAGATGAGTTATCTTAACTCATCTCAATCTCTTAATTATAATTTTCTCAAATTTTATTTAAAATATAATAAATAATTCAATTTTTTCAAAATTTAAAATAATAATAATAGTTAAAAAATAATATTTTATTTAATTTTTAGAATACATCTCAACTTATCTTATCTCTCAATCTAAATAGGTTTAAGTCTGGACAATGAAGACAATAAATCTCTTAAATTGAATGTAAAGATTATAAATTTATTATGAGGAATGTTGCTCATCGTCCCATATCATATTTTACATATTTGAAAATTATTTTTTATTGTTTGTATATTTATTTTATTCTTATTAAACTAATTAAATTGTCCTATTTATCATCCCACACCACATTTTTTTTAATGTTGAAAAACCTCTTTAAGGTAGGGCCCTTTAAACTCACCCTTATAGAGTAAACCTTGATATCGTACACTGTACCCTTATAATTTTTCCTACACGAAATTAATTAAAATGCTGGCTTTTTACTAGAAGTGGTTCCAAAATATTGTTTGCACTAATGAAATATTGAACCTTAGAACTTGAAGAGAGGGATACTTTAAGACTAGGGTCTTCACCACTTGAACTAGTGGGAAGTACTTGTAAAGGAACTTTGCAAGTTAATGAATAAAAAATTTAAAATTTTGTTTATGAGTATGAAAGGTTTAAAATAACAAACAGTGAGTTTAAAATAACAAACGATAAATTTATTTTCTCTATGTATACTCGTTTTACTAACATTATAAATAACTTAATAGTTCTTAGCAATATTCTTTAAGAACTGATGTTATAAATTTTTTCAAGAAAGATACACGTAAAAATAATTCTCTAATTTGTTACAAATGTAATAAATTTGAACATTAAATAAATATCAAAACAAGGATTAGAAAAGAACAAAAGTTATATGCAATAATGATTCAAGTAATTCAGCCAACAATACAAGTAATGAAGAAATGACAAATTTTTGTCTCATTGTTAAAGAATAAAAAATAATCTTGAACTAACAAATTTTGAAAATATTTCAATTGAAAATACTTCATACGATGCATTGCATAATACTTTTGAAGAATTACATGTGGAGCTTGAGAAATTGGATATCAAATATATTATTTTGAGAAAAAAAAACATTTTTTGATAAATGAAATTGACATTTTAGGAAAAGAAAATATCATTTTAAAAAATGAAAATTGAGTTGAAGGTGATGACAGATTGGAAAGATTACCAAAAAAGTTACTAATGGAATTTTTTTTTAAAACTTATTGGAAATAAAAATATGTGCTTTTGATGAAATAGATTTGAGATATCAAAACAAAAATATAAACTTCCAAAAAACATCTTTGATAAATCTTCTAAATCAAGTCTAGTACTCAAAACTCCTTTAGTAAAAATATATATATATTTTTAAAGAAGTAACACAAGTTTTTTATATACATCGTAAGTCATGTAATTTTTGTAATAGAAATGATTATCATATTTGTCCTATTAAAAGGAAGTATATAATGAATATTAAGACCATATGGATGTTTAAAAATCTCAATTTTTTTCTAATACTAATAAATGAATAACCCAAAAAATTTGAGTACCATGAAAAACTATTTAATTATTTTTGTAGGTATGTATGGAATCCTTTAAGCAAAAACAAATTATTTCTAGATATGAATGTTTAAGACACATGATGAGAGATAATACTAAGTTTATTACTTATTTAAAGATAGAGGACATGTGATAATTGGAGACAACTTAAAAGGGAAGACTATAAGAATAAGTATATTGGAAATTTGTTGAAGAAACAAAACTTATATAGAACACGACGAGCCTTAAACTCAATAAAGAGAATACCACAGAGGAAGTACAAGATGAAGATATCACCAAATAACCAAACAATGAAAACTTGTGAAAGACATCTAGCAAAACAAATTCTTGAAGAATCATCATGATATATAAGTACTCCTTTTAAAAATTATTATTATTATTTTATTTCTCTTATTGAACCAAAGATATTGATGAAGTATTTTTTGATGAATCTTGAATTATATTTTTGCAATAAGAGATAATTAATTTTTTTTTAAAATAATGTTTAGACACTTATTCTTAAATCCAAAATTCATTTCATTTATTAAAACAAAATAAATTTTTAGAAACAAGAGAGGTGGATATAGATTCATCACAAGAAACAAGACTCTACTAGTAATCCAAGATTTTAATAAAGAATAATAAACAAATTAGGATGAGACATATGCACTCTTCTCGAGATTATAAGCTATTCCAAGATTTCAATAAAGAAGAATGAACAAATTAGGATGACATATATGCTGATATCGAGATTATTCGAATGTAACTTCCCACGAAAGGAGGGAAATTTGCAATTATGACTATCTTTGAGTTCAACAGGCAGAATCGAAAGCCCTAGTTATCATTACAACTTGGAATACACTAGCAGAACGTAAGATTCCCTCCGAGAGCACGGTGTGCAGAACTAAAGATCTGCAACTATTACTCTACTCAAGCCACCCACAAGCCATCAGACAACTACAAGTAGAAGCCGTAAACAAGACAATTATAGGGATTAATTTTTGTAAAACATGTGACCAGTCTTCTGTTTAAAACTAGTGAAGATGACAGAGCTATATAGTTCGAGGTCTCTTCTGTATGTACTACTACATAGTGCTCCCCTGTTTAAATCATTGTAAACCAGTTCACAGCTTTGGTGTGACAGGTGGATTTGGACTTCTATCCTTCCTAATTAGGCCCTCTTGAGTTAATGATACAAGAAGCTGCCATTAAAGACATGCAAACGTCAGTTGATGACACAAGATTCATTTGGAAGGAGACAAGTACAAATGAACAATGTAATTCATTTATATAACCATTGTGATTAGGAATGATAAAATCTAAGATGAAGAGTATCATTTCTTACAAATTTGCAATCAAGTCTTTACCTCTCCCTTTCTATCAAACATTTGGCCCGAAACAAAGCCCCGTGAATTGTTGGCAACAGGACTGTAGATCTAAGAAAGAAAAATGAAAACTAGATGCATTAGCATATCAACAAATCTAAGCATGAGAACTAAACGTTGCGAGACGTACCACAAAAAGTATCCAATAATCAGCTCTGACCGACCGGTGGAACCACATCCTAAAAGGGAAATATGAAGACAAAATACGATAGTTAATGAAAAAATGTGGCCAAGGAAATACTCTTCAATCAACATTGGCAATGCAGTCAAACGCACATGCTACATATATGTTAAGATGGTCTAGTTTGCCAACAAGAGATACATCCATGTCATGACCAGAAATATCATTTCTGACAAATGAGAGAGAGAGGCCCACTACCCACCATATGCAGGTGAGGTGCTAGCCACCCCGTCCCCTGTACCCCCCTGGGCCACACCCACCTGGGTGGAGGGTCACCCAGCCCGCATGGGTCCCAGGTGGGATTGCTGAGCTGGCCAGATGCGGGTATCCACAACACCCCAAGGAGAGCAGTGAATCCATTCAGCAACACATGTAAATAATGGATACAGAGAGCAAGCAGCTCCCTAGACTGAAACGGTAGTGACTACTTTTAACTTTGTTCTTCTCATGCGAAATCTAAAACCAGGCCAATACTGCATACAAACATGTTCTCAATTTCTTTTTTACACATTTGTCAAATAATTTGGTCACTAATTACTTCATTACACTGGTAGGACGGAGATACTTACGAGTGGTTTAGACTAACGGAAATCGTCTCCAAACCCTTCCTACGGTGGGGATTCAAACTTACATTAAGAAATACTAGATCTGATGCATATGCCACAACACATCTGCAAGCAACCAAACCAAGATGTTAAGAAAAAATAAAATTAAGAACATCATTAATTATTTGATGAAGAGGGCAGTCCAGGTAATCATAAATCATAAAAAGAAGAAAAAATCTGAATTATTCGTTTAATCATAGATTATCATAATCAAGTTCACATGGGATACTAGCAATTCAATTGTGTAAATTCTCAAACAGAGATGTGATGTGGCATGTTGACAAAATACACTCAAGCAAAATCTTTTTTTATCAAGACAGTGAAAGGTTTCCTCAAACTCAAAGCAGACAAAAGGACAATGGACCATATTGCATGAGCAGTACAAATACACATCCCACTTAGTTCTAATCCAAGCAAAGCATAAGTAAACTTGGATACAAGTTTGTAGAAAGCTTGCTTACCTATGCAAAGCCTGGTCATCAGAGAGTTTATCCCTTGATCTCAACCAATACCTCAAACTGCAACACAGTAAACATGTACCCATAGGATGTGAAATGTAAACATGGATATGCAGCACCATACAAATTTCCAGAATTTGTGAGGTGCATATTCAGCCCTAAAAAAATATAAGTTTCTAACACGTTAAACGAGGATAACCTTGGAGGAGATTTAATCCCATATATTGAATTGCCGGGCTCACAAAAACGTATCTCTATGGGCCAAGGGATATATTTTCCTGTCGCCACCATGTCCCGATAAGTACTGAATCCATGAAAACTACGATTAGTTATTTAATATGAGAGTTTTACATTCAAGTCCATTTAAAGAAGCCTTTTAGAGATCCAATTGTTAAGATCACAATCAAAATACAATGTTTAAGGTGCAGTAACAAGGAAAACCATCCAAGTGCACAATAAAGGCAAAGTGCACATTGAGAGAAGAGAGAGAAGAGGGGGGGGGGGGGGGGGGAAGTAACACGAAAAAAAAAAAACATAAAGACAACAGCAAAAGACTAATAATAAATATGACAGATCATATGTAAAACAAAACTTTTTGGTGCCTAACTACCAGGTGAACCAGAATTTACAACATGATTGCAGTCCCCTTCATTCTTGGGCTTTAGCAAAGCACGTACAGCCTACCCCGATTTCCTTTAAAGGTGGCTCACAAGCTTATCAGAGTAGTATCCAACATGTGTGAAAGCACATTTATTGAATGTTTGTTTCTATTGATGCAGGCTTGCATGCATCTTGTGTTTTTAACATGGAGGAACACTATGCTTTAGGAAGATATTCTGTAATTTGAGATTTGTTGAAATGGTTCTTCCAAAACTGGAGCACACAGCCACTTTCTGAACAAGTGCTCCCAGGTTGCATCCACATAATATATGACCTCAGAAGAATGTGGGAGACTTAGACCAACCAAAAGGCTGGTATGCATTTATATGCACTTAGAAAAACATTTCTTCATGTTTATGAAGGTATTCTAATAAGCCCAAGTTATGCTAGGACTCCCATGCAGCATGGATAATAGAATAGTCAATATGGCAATACCAAAATAGCATCTTCTTCTGATAATTTTTTTTATAGGTATCTTCTACTGATACTTAATGCAATTTTATTAAAAGTACAGACGGACAGGTGCAGCCCAAGTAGACAGCAAGTATAAAAAATGAAGCATAGCAATAAGAACAAAAGGAGCTAAAGTCTTTCTCTCATCTCCAAAGCAAGTAAAGGTGGACAAAGATGCTAGTTGCCAGGGGAATCTGCAGCCACGCATGTCAAGTGAAGGTCAACATTCATGTCATCCCTAACCATCTTTCTTTAAATATATATTCGCTGCCAGGGGAATGGTGAATTCCCTTATAGATCATAATTTAGTCAAAAGGAAAAAAAAAAAAAAAAAAATCCTAAGATGGTCTTGCTTTCTAACTGGGGTAGCCGTATACCAAAACCAAAAGTTACAAATGTGAAGTAAAGAACTTCTGTCTTTTGAATTTCATTGTAAAGTTCACCCATAAGAGAGTGAGGAATGAAAACCAACAATCGACTTCACACTTTATTGGATCACGATATAAATTTCTCCAATTAACTTCCAAAATCTCAATTGAACAAGGACTGGCAAGGCACAAATGGATATTGTTAATAGTTTTGCTTATCACATAGCTAAGTTACAATGATGGTTATACCCGTCCATACATGCACATCAGCATGAAAACAATCATATAACAATTTACAAATAGAGCAAAAAAGCGGTTAACAATATAATCTTACCTTGGAAGAAGTGGATTGGTAAGAAAGCTCTCATGAAACTCCTCCATTGGCCGAAGCTGCAAGTCAAAGTTCAATAATTACTACAGAAATAAACAGGAAACACTAAGGAAAGTGCATATTATTTACCATCTCTGGCGGGGATACAGCAGGCATTGTTGCTTCTTGGTGGTCAAACCCTCCTTCTTCTTTCTGCAAAATCAACTTAGTTATATTTATTTACTTTTGAGAACTAAGTTAAGCTTTATCAATCATAAAAAAATATGTAATTCAGGAAAACGCGGAGAAACAGAATATCCACCCAAGCTAAAAAGTGAAAAAAAGAGTAAAGTTCTGATTACTAGATATGGAAAAAACAAGATTGGGCAATCATTCATTCTTTTCCCACCAAATGCCCACCACATAACACAAGACGGGATCAACTTCCGTATGGTAGCCCCCATTTAGAAAACAAAATTGCTCTCCTACATAATGAAACATCTTCCACTCTGTACAGCATAACCAAATTAAGTTTGAACCATCCAAAAATAGTGTTCCTTAAAGCACTTGCAACCTTGCAATTAAACAAAGACGGTCAAATGTCTCCTCATTTCTCTTACACATACAGCACCAATGCATGACTACAATTTGACTCTCTCTATGACTATCATAATTTAGGATCTTCCTGTGCTGCAGTTCAAACAAACAACGCCATCCTCAATGGAGCCTTATTCCTCCAAATTTCCTTCCAAGGAAAGAGAAACTACCATGAGGAGATAATGCTCTTTAAAATGATCTAACATCAAAATTCCACTCACTTTGACTGAGTCCAATGAAGCCTATCCACCACATCCCTTCTCCATCATATGGAGTACAACATATCACAAAAACAAGTGATAATCCTCACCTCCCCACCTACTAAAATTCTCCGACTAGATTACCTTTAGGGCCTTCTCGCCACAAAACACATCAGGCCAGAACCTTATCTTAAAACAATCCCCACCCCAAATCTGCTAAAGAGAGAGAACTCTGCGCAACCCCTCCAAATATTCTAGGCCGACACCAGGCAGACCATTAATTGCAAGAGAACAAGCTCTATTAAACAAGATAAGGTTTCTAAAGCCCAAGCTGCCCTCGAAAATTGAAGAGCACATAATAGACCACTTTACCAAATGGAACTGGGTTTTCATCATTTAAACCTCCTCAAAAAATGTCCCTCTACAACTTCTCCAAATTGTGAGCAATACCCACCAGGGCAGGAAACAGTGACATGAAATAAGTAAGTAAATTTGATAAGAGCTCCTAATCAAAGTTGATATTTTTCCCCTATAGACAAATATAGCTGCTACCATACTGCCAAATGATGCTCCAACTCAACGATATCATCCTACAAACATCGTGCCTTTGAAGCAACAACACCAATGGGAGGATGAAGATGTTAATTGGTCCTTTTATTTATATAGAAGAATTGTACATAATTGTTGCCATAATTAATGGCGCCTAAAATGCTATCATTGAAATATTTACACCTACTTACACCTAATTGATACCTAATTGACTGCTTGTTTCAACATTTGCATCTAGCTATTTTCACATATTCACACCCATATGAACGTATTATGCTGACATCCCCCCTTAAATTGATGGGGGTTGATCAACGAGCATCAATTTTCCTTTTAAAAAACAATGTCGATGACGATTAAGAGCCTTGGTGAAAATATCAGCAATTTGTAGCTCAATAGAAATATGTGCAAGAGTGATAGCACGAGTTTCGAAGGCCTCACGTATAGAGTGACAATCAACTTCAATATGTTTAGTGCGCTCGTGATAGAAAGGGTTGGCCGTGATCTGAATAGCACTTGTATTATCGGCATGTAAAGGTGTAGGATTGTTCTGAGAGAAATTTAATTCAACAAGTAATCCTCAAAGTCAAATGATCTCGGAACAAGCAAGGGACATTGCCCTGTACTCAGATTCTGTAGAAGACTTAGAAACTCTGTCTTACTTCTTACTCTTCCAGGAGATCAACGTATCACCCAAGAACACACACCAACCAGTGATGGAGCGACGTGTATCAGCACAACCAGCCCAATTAGCATCGCTATACTCCTAGGGCTTGGTCCAAGTTGAAACATGCTCCTAGGGCTTGGTTTGAGAAATTTCGCTCCACTTTATTTGGTTTTTCTTTCACCCAAAGCCAGTATGATTCCTCCTTGTTCCTTCACAAAATGGAGTGTGATATTGTCCTACTTCTTGTTTATGTTGATGATGTTGTTATCACTAGGATAAATGTTGTGTTGACTCAAAATCTTCAACAGCAGCTACAAGCATCATTTCGTATGAATTATCTTGGTTCTCTCCAATATATTTTGGGTCTTGAGGTGCAATTTGAGCCTATGGGTACTAACTTACATCAACATAAGTATATGCAGAATTTGATTTCTTTGGCTAGGTTTCAATCTGCCTCTTCTGTTGACACGCCCCTGGAGGTGAATGTCAAGTATCGTCGTGAGGAGGGTGAGCTCCTTCCTAATCCCTTGCTATATCATCAATTGGTTGGAAGCCTTAATTATTTGACCATTCCATGCCCTGACATCCTTTTTGCTGTTCAGCAAGTGAGTCAGTTTATGCAAGCTCCTAGACACCTTCATTTAGCTATTATTCGTTGTATCATTTACTATTTGAGGAGTTCTTCCACTCATGGGTTATTTTTTCTTCTTGAGTTTCTCCTTAGCAAATTGATGCTTCTTGATCAACCACATCAATTTGAGGGGGATGTTAATAGGTTGTGCGGCAAACCTATAGTTAGCATGGCAATATAGTTGTGGCAAACTTATAAGTTTGCCGCAGAATGAGCACAAGCCCAATGAGGCTTGTGGCAACCCTTTATTTGTCTTTATTTGACTTTATTTTGTACAACACAATATTCCTTAGATACAAGGCTCTTAATATTTTCTATATAGTTTCTATATATATGAAAAGTCTCAAGCTATGAAAGGTATTTAGACAAATTGATATATATAGGCTCCGTTTAAATTGAAAGATAAGATGAGTTCTGAAAGTTGAATAAAATATTATTTTTGTTTTGAAATTCGAAAAAAATTGAATTGTTTATTATATTTTGTGTAGGAATTTGAGAAAGTTGTAATGATAAGATTGAGATGAGTTGAGATAAACTCATCTCAACTTCGAATCCAAACCGGGCCATAATGGGTTCTCCTTACATAAACCATGAGAAATGCTAAAGAACCCATTAGGAGTGCCATTCACTAATACTGAGAAACGTGTCATAGAGCTGCAAAAAGCTACCCAACGACAAAATCTCTCCCCAAAACCACTCATCCTCATCATATACAATAAAAAATTCCAATTAGCATGGCCATGTGCTTTTTCTATAACCAGCCTATATAATATTCTAGGTACTCCAAAATGAAATCTGGAATCAAGGCACTCGTTCGGCATGAGCATTGAATCCAATATTTACCTCCCCTTGACAAAAATGTTTTGAGATTAGAGATAATCTTCTCCAACAGAAATTTCAACTTATTTTCCAAACTTTAGCGTTGATTTTGCAAACCTACCAACAAGACTAATAGGCTGAAGATCCTTAACATCAAGGGCCTTCGGTTTATTTTGGCTACGAGCAAGAAAAGTTGCATTAAATTTTCTAACAAGCTTACTCTGGCATGGAAACACCTTTATAATGACTTCCTTGACTATCTCACAACATGTTTGGAAAAAGGTCAAAGAAAAACCAACAGGACCTGAGACTTTATTAGAAGTAAGAGATCTCTCCACTTCTCAAACCTCACTATCCTGAAATCTTCTCTCCAAACAATTCTTCCCATCCTCATAAAGAGAATCAAAAGAAAGTCCATCCAACATGGGTCTCTAGTCATATTGTTCATTCTTTAACGCTTGTAATAGTCCTCGGTTACAATTACAGCCAAATTCAAGTATTCCAACTGTTTTTTTAGAAGTAAAAATTTATTAATGCCAATAGGCCGTGTAGCCAAGTACAATGGATGTATACAAGAGAAAAACCTAGTTGGGGTGCAGAAAAAGATAAACCCATCAAGGAAAAAAAACCTAACAAAGCCCTAACCCAAGCCCAAAGACGTGCCTGCACCAAACCAGCACCAGTGCACAAATGCCTACCCCACCAAACCATATTTTTCCCTTACACCAAGCCACTGTAAATTCCCCTACCAATACTTGTAAACTCTGAAAGGGCCTACTCCAGCAAGCCAGTATTCCAAATGTTAGCAACTGGTAACATATCAATTGCAAGAAAAGTGCATGATGATTATAAGATTTTAGAACTGCTGGTAAAAATTCAAATTCCGACTCAAAAATTGCAACTAAATTCATACTTGAAATGAAGCAAGCAATGTGAATATCATATTTCCCTTTTGGGTTGCATCCACTCTTCGAGTAGCAAAGCTTTTTCCATCACATAGCCGATGAACTTCATATATAAATGGCTCTACAAAAGCATATGTATACCATTAATGACCATCTCACTTATTTGTTACATTTGATGAGAAGGATAAAAGACAAAGGTACCTCAAAATTTGTAGTATCTTTATTAAATAAATTTACGAGGTGGTTTAAAACCATGGAGATATATCTTTAATTCCTGTAGCAGAAACAGTACATATACCAACAGTGCATAGATATACAACCTGCTGAATAAGAAATTTGACATGCAAACTGCAAGCACAAAAACCTTTTGAAAACTGTAGTTTGTTCATACTTCTAGTTCATTATGATTCATTCAAAAGTATATTGGATTTCCATAGAGACAACAAGAGGCTCAAAGACAAGCATGCTTAAACACAAAAAGTATTCCTGAAACAGGGACTAAACTAGATATGGAGCCAACTAGGAACGTCTAATTGCTTTTCCGCTGAATCAACTATCAAGTCTTAGTTGTGCATTCCTAAGATGAAAGAGAGAAATATAGAAGGGGAAAAATTCTTAGGATGAATCTACCAAAGCTCCTTTTTTTTCCCCTTTTCTCAACAATATAAAAGGTAAATATAACCTAAAAGATAGAGATGTCCGTATCTTGTTTAGAAATACACAACTAAGACTTGATAGTTGATGTCCAAAATATTCATTATTATATAGTCTAGTCTGAAGGTGGTAGGGAACAAATTTTTCTCTCACAACTATATGTTTAGATTTTGCTAGATTAGGGAGTACATGTATCTGCACTTGAAATGTACACGAAGTATTCCTAAAGAATTGCAATAAAAAAGAAAGAGAATGAATAAAATCTACAAATTTAATTGTATAAGGAATGCCAGGCATACAGACCATACTAACAAAGATCTCCAAAATGCTGATTGCAAGTCAATAATAATGGTTAACTCCTCACCACTAGATGTAAAGTTATTTATTTCCTTTCCCTTCGCCCGCATTGATCAAAAGGGGCAACATGCCAAAATCAGAACTCCTTTACTTTCCAAAACCAGGAGCTCACTCAAACAGCAGATCTTCTTTGGCACCACCCATTTGTTTCCAAACACAGTAAAGACAAGAGATCACAGATCACTTACTATTACATAATTATTTGCTAAATGATCCTCATTCACATTTCCAAAATTACACTACACATAAACTCCCACCTACTAGAATAAAGTTCTTTTATTGGGATTTCGTAGTATCAGGATTTTCCCTAAAACTCCTGTCCATATGAGAGAGAGAGAGAGGGAGAGAGAGAGAGTGAGTGAGAGAGAAAGAGTTTAGCATTAGCATTATTAGGAACCTTGCAACACTGAATATCCATCCAAGGAACTGCACTCACTGGAGCCTCTTAATAGTTCGTCTAACGAACAAACATTGAATCTTCGTAGATGATGAGGATTACATTGATTGGTTGCAGGAGGTAGGACGTATTTTTTATCCCAAGAATTCCACAGATCATATGAAGGCCAAAATGGTCATCATCAGGCTGAAGGGTCAAGCAGCTGCTTGGTGGGAGCAATTAAAGCGGTCTGAGGAACGACAAGGCAATGCCAAGATTGGTGATTGGGAGAAGATGAAGAAGAAGATGAAGGGGCGGCTCAAATAGCTATGGAGATTCGAGATAATGAGAAATTTTCCTGGAAAAGGCAAAATCCCAATTGTTGCATAACAATAAAATACGTAATAATATAAGACTCTTGCCAAAATTTTGCCTAAAATCAGAATGAAAATCATATCTAAAAGTGAAGGTCAAATATTTCCATAAAAAGCAGAAAACTAACTTAAATTGATGCTTTCAAGAGGAAAACTGTTGATTTCTCTCTGTTTCGCATCTTTTCTCAATCTCAATCCCTAGTTTCAGTTGATTAACTAGCCGTCAAAACAAATTTAATTCTATTTGGTGTTAGATGGTCAATACTTTTACGTGTTGGAGTTTCTGAATATATTATTCAAATAGGATCACAGACTCCAACTCTCCAGCATGAAAGGCTCGTACAAACCTGATACTCCATGAACAGACTTCAGCATCATCAATAGACCTCAAATAAAAATATAAAGGAGCATTTTTACCCCAGTAAATAAATACAGAATTGAGAAACAACTTTCAGATGTCATCCCTGCACCAAACAGCATTGTTACACACTCTTCTACACCATCCCAGCCATGAAGTCAATATAGCCTGCAAACCTCCCCTAGCCTGTCCTAATATTTCTATAAATAAATACTACCACCATGAAACTCCCCACCAACTCAATTATCCACCGGCCTCACTTAAAGCATATGATGCCTACCAATCCAGAATATCTCCAAACCTACAGGAACGATTTCACCCACCCAAATTTCCTCTCTTCCTCACCATTACAAGTTAAAAAACATGGGAGATCATGGAACCCATTGCCTGAACTGCCTAAAAGAAATACTGGAAGGGCTGAAATTAATTAACACCGAGACGTGTAGAGTAAAAAAAAAAAAAGATTTTTCTTTTTTTAATTGGCAGCAGGTGTTGTTAGAGAGTCAAGTACAAAAAATGGCCCAACAGGCCAGAACAAAAGAAAGAATCATCCTCAGTCCACAATGGTGATTTGGGCCTTGAGGATGCAAGGCCTAGAGACCATGATGGAGGTTTGGGGGAGTGGAACAGTGACCATATGTACATCCTTAGCAGTAAATGATAAATACAAGAAATATAAAGAGAGAATGGAATAGACCTTCATGATTTCCTTGTTTCAAATATGCCGTCTTGATAGGCATGGATACTTTGTAATTGGTTTATGCCCATTCATTTATTATTAATACAATTTTAATTATCAAAATAATAAATAAATAAAGATAGAATGGGACAAATGGATTTACATGGTTTAGCATAAAACCTACATCCAAGAGTCATTTGGAGGAAAAATTCACTATAATGGGAGCATTTTACAGTCTCTCACATCTCACTATAAAATGGAGTCAATGACCACTTTAGCCTAGATAGATCATATCTCTCGAGTCTCTCATGGTGAGACTGAAGAAGCCCTCTAAGGTCCGGTTTGCTTACAGGGATAAAATTAAAAATTCAAAACACATCTCAAACTCATCATTACACTTTTTCAAATTTCTATACAAAATATAATAAAAAATTCAACATTTTCAAATTCCAAAACACTTTTTTCAAATCTCAAAACAAAACTAATATTAAAAAAAAAAATATTACAACAATATTTTATTCTTTTTTTAACTTTATCTCATTTCATCTTATCTTATCTTATCTCTGAAAACAAACCAAGTTTTAGTGATCCAGCCAGGGTCACCCAGATCTTAGTTCTTACATCATCCCCTCTCCTTTGGGTAGGAAAGCCTCCTTTATTTTGAGGCCTTGGTTGGTGAGGAATGTCAATTCTATGTCACATCACCATCTCCCTATGTGTTTTGACTTCATTTTTCGAGCCCTGATGCTTTGCTTTCCCTTATTCTCTTTTCCTATTTTGAGACCTTAGTTGGTGAGGAATGTCAACTTTATGTCACATTATCATCGCCCATGTGTCTAACTTCATTTTTCGAGCCTTGACGCTTTGCATTCTCTTATCCTCTTTTCCTTTCTATTCCCTCCTACTTTTGATGAGAGCCAGCCAATGGACTAGGCTTGCATGCTGTTTGGGGCCTGGTATTTTTACCCCCAACACCTGGTTTTCGAGATCAAAGTTCCAACTAATCTCAGGAGTGCACAGAGTTTCGGTAAAGAGTTTTCCAAAAATGCACCTCAGGTAATTCAAGGAAAAAGCCTCCCAATTTGATAGCCCCTAGAAATTGTTCTAACCTTCGACTTGGAGGGAGCATCAGATATGGCTCTTACCACTTAAGCCAACCCCCCAACCCCTAGGGGTTGGTAAAAATGCTCAAAACAATCATATTCCTCCATGTTTCTCCAAGCACCATCTCTTTGACAGATAACTAAGTAATCCTAGTTACATGAAGAAGTTTTTTCAATATCTAACTTTGAAATCAATCCAACAGTGTGACTTTTGAGCCCCAAATATTCATTTGAAACAAGCAATGAACCCAAAGTCTGTCTCCTTGCCACAAAAGCATTTTGACACCCTGAAAAATTAATGGGCCAAATATTTGATGACATAGCGCCAATTTTTTCAGGAATAAGCGTAGTGAAAGAAGTATTTTGAGACTTCTCAAGCCTCCAGGTATTACAAAATTTATTAAACAAGGACACCACATTTCCATCTACAACCACCCAACAATGTTGGAAAAAGGCCATGATGAACCCATTCAGACCCAAAATTTATCTATTCTCATATCACTAAGAGTTCCAAACACTTCTTCATTCTCAAATATTTCCAAATATAACTTCTCGGCCAAATCAATAGAAGGGAACTTCAACCTTACCCTTGGAAACAAGTACACTGATTTTTTATAATGGTTCCCACACAAACAAAAACCAAATCCTTAACCTTTTGTTCTCCGTTGTGGTTTGACCCTGCTATATGAATTAGCTAATCAAGGAAACTAATCTAGTACTATTATGACCTTTCTTCTTCCCCACATCCCGTTATTTTTTATTCTAATATATTCTCCTGTTACAAGTCAACCTTTTTCCTTAGATCTTCAATGATCCAACTCAAAAGTATTTTTTATTTACCCTACCTCTCCAAAATCCCTGGCTAGTTCCAATCCTTTAGATCCACTTTAAGAGCTTCCAAATTTCAATCTATCACAGAACTATATGCATCAAGTCTGCCAATTTCTGGACTTCTATCAACAAAACTATCCACTTTAAGCCACAATTTTCAAAATTGAAAGCACCTTCACCTCCCATAATACCACCCGCTTCTAAAAGAATAGGGCAATGATCAAACATCAGTTTGAGGAAAAGTTGTTGAATTACATCTGATAATACTCTTCTCACTAAAAAAATGATTAATTTAACTTGTAGAAGGTTTATTCATATTATAAGGCCAAGTAAACAAATCACCATCTAAAGGGAGATCAACATGATTTCAAGCCCCCACCAAACACCAAGCCACTCCTTACATATATCTATTTCTTCATAAACTACTACTCAATCTGTCATCATACAACCAGACAACCCTCTGAAAGCCCAATTAAACTCATCTTCCATATTAAGAACATACATGACACCAAGAATTTCCGTATAGCTACATCAATCTTCTCAGCCACCCCCTTGTTCACATAGCTTGTTTGACCATCTCTAAAGTCTAACTTTCCAAGGGAACATCATCTATGGTTTTCACATGCAAATATAACTTTATTACTCTGCAAAACTACCCGCGACTTTGTTTATTATTTCAATAAGATTCTGATTAAAAAATACGTGTACTTTCAGTAGGTCAAAATGTATTCATGGATTCAAGAAAGTAGACATCTGTTATGGGACATCCTAAAATTCATGGACAAAAGAAGTAGGGGAAATGATAGCATTGTAAAGAAACATTATTCCACAAAAGTTCACCACAGGCTCATAGAAATATTCTTACCATCAAAGTCCCCGCCCATAAGAAAATACGCGTGCAAACCATGGACAACCTTTATAAAATTAACAGTTTTTGATGCTGCAGCCAGTGCCTGCACATCACAAATCATCTTAAAGACTGCAAGAAAGCTGCACCTATTGTTAGTTTTGTCATGTATGTCATCCCTTTCCAACAAAATTCAAACTATACATATAAAATAACATATTGAGCTGCAGATACTATACCCAAAACACAATTAAGAGTTAACAATTGGATGGCTATTCTTTTTTTTTTTTAATAAGTAAACGAATTTATTGATAAAAAAATAGGCACTTGGATGAATATTCTAATAGCTCTTAACCTGAAATCATGCAGAAAGAAAGATGATATACTGCAGTTTTTGGTTGAGCAAAACAAGACAAGAAAAAAGACGGATTTGAAATAATGGAAGTCAATCTAATGCCCAGGAGTATCTTGAAAGTTCTCTAAAGATGACATTGAAAAATAATATTCCAGCACACATTGACATGTTCACCATTCAACTTTATAGATCATTACAAGAAAGTTATAATTTCTCAACTTCTGGATACAAATGATAGCGGGAAATTCCCCACTGATGAGATGTGTATATAGCATACATGCAAATAGATAAGAGGAAGAGTCTGCCTTAGTACAGGCTGTAACAATATGTGAATACGTAATTCCTGTGCTAACTGGAGATTTTTATTTTTTTTACAAAAATACGCCAGCTGTATAAATCATATAAGAAAAAGGGAAATCAACTTAATCTTACCTGTCCAATAAGTTGTCCACCAAAAACCCTTCCAGACTTGGGTGCGTCTGGCAAGTTGATCCCCCGGAATATATCTACCTTCAAGGGGGGAAAAATGAGCACGGAATTCAATATCAACATAAAACAAAAATCCAGAATCTCTCCATATAAGAAAGAATCTCCCAGAACATAAAATAATTTCGGGAACAAAAATAAGAATAGTTTGCCAAATACTTCGTGCATCTATTTTATTTCATAGCATTTTAGCTCACTATAGACAACTGCTGGAGATTAAAATGGACAACTTTCAGCCTGTGTCAATCATCTTGGTGCACTTGAACTTGTGTTGGAGCATTACAGCTTATTTCAATTTATATCGATCCATATCTTTGGCCATACATAGTCTATTCCTCTACAACTTCGCAGCAATGATTACAATGAAGACCAATAAGGGTGGAATTGTGAAAGCCTGGTTTGAGGTATTTGGTGGCAAAAGAGAAGAAAATATTAAAGAAAATATTATATTAAAGAAAAGGAGGGTGGATAATTAGCCATTCTGAATGACAAGAGTCCACCAGCTGGCCAACCAAACTTGGATTGAAGGCATTATGAGTTGAGTATTTACTATTTCCAGGATTTTCTCTTTGTATGGCCCTTAAGAACTATATATCCATTAGTTATATTCGTCTGAGAAGTATAATATATTTTATGTAAAAGTTCATTAACTTTCTTTAAAAGTAATTATATCTTTGTAAGGAAGGAATTTAAGCATATAAAAGGACAATAGCATATTGTACTTGTAATAATATTGAACAAGATACATTAGCAACAAAATTAATCAGTAAATGCTCATAGAAGCATGATAACTTAACATCAAATGAGAACATTTTAAAACAATGTTTGGGCAACATACTTCTATTGGCTCCAAGTTTAATATACTCTCCACAGATAAGCAGGTCTCAAGACTTTTATCTGTGCTCCATATCGATTTTTTCTGCAGCAAACTACAATGTTCATGGGGTAGCACTAAGCATGTCAGCTGCCATAACAAACAACACATCAGGTATTCAAACTAGGCATGCACATTAACAACATGCAGAGCTAAATTTCATAAGCTTCAGCAATCTGCATGATGCATAGGCTACAGGGAAGCAACATATTACAAAAAAAGAAACGTTGGTGAATATATCTTGTAGCTACCTTGGACAAAGCAACTACATTCGCATGATGGATGTATATGGATGTGCAGGTAGATGTGCCTGTCAAAATGAGTTCACATTTAATCATCCCCATAATCGTGGGCAGCATCTTAAGCATGTATACACCAACGGAAGTAATACAAGAAGAATGATAAATTTAACTTCAAAAAATGTTATTTGTATACGGCTTGTGTACCTTTTGCTTACACTCCATATATAAATACTATTTTTATGCATTCTCTAATTTAACTAATTTGTTTTGTTTCTCTCTCATCATGTTTTTATCTTTTTTTTTTTAATATTTCAACTGACGTGGCATTATTGCCACATCACCGATTCCGCAATAGGTACATGAGGCCGTGTACATGTAACACTACTCATTTAACTTAGTTGAAAAATATATAAGGTGATTGTAGTCGTACAAAGAAGAGAGAGAATACTTTTTCATTGTTCTTTCATTGGTGTTACAACCGAGTATACATACACATATCAATGACCAATATACCCTTACAACATACACTAATTACAACTCTGTATTCTAACACTCCCCCTCAAATTGGGGCATATACATCATATAAACCTAACTTGGAACAAATAAGTTTTAACCGACTATAACACAATGGTTTGGTAAACACATCTGCAAGTTGATCAGCAGACTTCACAAAAGGTGTAGAAATGTCACCATTAAATATCTTATCGTGAATGAAATGAAAATCAATCTTAATATGTTTAGTTCTCTCATGAAATACAGGATTAGACGCAATATGCACTGTAACTTGATTATCACAAAATAACTGAAGAGGGACAGGAGCTAGAAACCCAATCTCCTGAAGAAAGTGCTACAACCATGTCATCTCACTAGTAGTGTGAGCCATTGCTCTGTATTCAGCCTTTGCACTAGATCGGGCTACTACTGTTTGCTTCTTACTCTTCCATGTAACCAAGTTACCTCCCACAAAAGTACAATATCTATTGGTCGATCTTTTATCTAAAGGAGATCCTGCCCAATCAGTATCTAAAAAGACTTCAACTCTAAGATGTCCATTTGATCTATACAATAATCCAAGGCCAGGAGCTCGCTTAAGATAATGAAGAATATGGATTACAGCATCCCCATGTGAGATCCTAGGCATCTGTAGAAATTGGCTACACTCACTGCATAAGAAATATCAGGTCTAGTGATAGTCAGATAATTAAATTTTCCAACAAGTCTTTGATACCGACCTGGATCTTCAAACAACTCCCTTTCCTTTTTTAAGAGTTTACGATTCGGATCCATAGGGGTGTCAATAGGACGAGCACCCAACATGCCAGTTTCTTTCAAAAGATCAAGTACATATTTTCTTTGAGATAGGTTAATACCTTTTTGAGATCTACTGACTTCAATTCCAAGATAGTATCTAAGTATGCCCAAGTCTTTTGTGTGAAACTGATCATGTAAATATTATTTCAGTCTAGCAATTAAAGCTGAGTCACTCATAGTAATAACAATCTCATCTACATAAACAACCAATAAAATATGACTGGCATCACTATGTAAGTGAAATACGAAGTGGTCTGTTTGGCATCTATAAAGACCGAATGCTAACACAGCATCAGAGAACCTCCCAAACCATGCTCGAGGAGATTGTTTCAAATCATATAATGCCTTATTTAACTTGCACACAGTACCTCGACACTCCCCCTAAGCAACAAACCCAGATGCTTGCTCCATATACACTTCTTCGTTTAAGTCACCATGCAAGAATGAATTTTTAACATCTAACTGAAACAAAGGCCAATCCAAATTAGTAGCAAGAGAAATTAATACCCGAACAAATAAAATTTTGGCAATAGGAGAGAAAGTCTCATCATAATCAATGTCATAAGTTTGAGTGTAACCCTTAGCAACCAAGCAGGCTTTTAGATGTTCGACAGAACCACTAGGATGGAACTTGACTGTATATACCCATCTATAGCCAACAGGTTGTTTTCCTTGTGGTAGAGGAACAAGATCCCATGTCCCATTATGGTGAAGAGCATCCATTTCGTCTTCCATAGCTGTCCTCCATCCTGGATCAGATAAAGCATCCTAAACTATCTTAGGAATAGAAATTTTTGAAAGTTGAGAAGTAAAACATGAAAATAATGGAGATAAGGCATGACAAGAGACATATTGGCTAATTGGATGTTGAGTAACACAAGAATGAGTACCTTTTCGGAGAGCAATAGGTGAAGAGTCTGAAGTACTAGGTAACTCAGGATCTATAGACGGATACAAAGTTGGTGGAGGCATGGAAGCCGGGGGCCGTAAGCGATGTGAGTACACCTATAAAGGGACAAGGGAAGGCACTGAAGAGGGTTGAGTAACAGTGGGTGATTGTGCAGGAGCAAGGGTAGTAAGAGTAGGTAATGATAGAGGATCACACTCAACAACTGAAGACGTATCTGGGAAATAGGGTATGGACTCAAAGAAGGTGACATCAGCACTCGTGAAGTAACGTCCAAGTATAGGACTATAACAGCAATATCCTTTTTGAGTCTGAGAATAACCAACAAAGAAACACTTGGTACCACGTGGATCAAGCTTATCAAAGTCTGGGTCAAGGTTATGAACATAGCAAACACAACCAAAAATTTTAGGAGGAAGAGAAAAGGAGGGAAACAAGATGGAGAAGGGAGAGTAACCATCGAGGATAGATGAAGGCATACGGTTGATAAGGTGACATGCGGTAAGAACACCATCACTCCAGAAATGTTTAGGAACATGCATATGCAACAAAGTGCTTAGATTACATCTAACAAATGACGATTTTTGTATTTAGCCACTCCATTTTGCTGGGGTGTCTAAGAGCATGAAGTT
Organism: Platycarya strobilacea; assembly: GCA_036898215.1. Classification (NCBI taxonomy): domain Eukaryota; kingdom Viridiplantae; phylum Streptophyta; class Magnoliopsida; order Fagales; family Juglandaceae; genus Platycarya; species Platycarya strobilacea. Next base: position 9,284,511 of record CM072545.1, read on the forward strand.
CGATGAACAATTCATTTATTACTTAAGTAAGTAGCAAAGGCATTAGATATATATTCTTTAACATTGTCAGAACGCAAAAGTTGAACTTTTTGTCTAAATTGAGTTTTAATTTCTTTTCGAAAGACTTTAAATATGGAAAGAAGTTCAGATCGGGCTTTCATCAAAAACAACCATGTCATACAAGAATAGTCATCAACAAATGTAACAAAATATTGAAACTTATTTGATACAATGTTGATTGGTCCCCATATATCTGAGTGAACTAATTCAAAAGGACAAGATGGTCGATTATCAACTCGAGGTACAAAAGACACACAATGGTATTTAATAAGCTGACATGCTTCACAAGAAAAGGGAGACACATTTCCAAAATTCTTAACTTGACGTTTCAAAAGAGAAAGAGATGGGTGTCCAAGGCGGTAATGTCATTCAAAAGCGGATGATGATGAAGATGTGAGGGCTCAAGTGGGTGACTGCTCGATATCAAGGTAATATAGACCACCGGCCTCATGCCTCATACTAATCTTCTTCCCCATCTTGAAATCTTGAAAGATATATACAAAGGGAAAAACTGTTACAGAACATTGAAGATTTTGAGTAATTTTATTAATGCAAACTACAGGGAAAACTGGGAGCATATAGAACAGATGATAAGGATATAGAATCGGTGAGCTTAGTGGATCCAATGCCTATAACTTTAGCAAGAGAACCATTAGCAAGATTAACACTCTTGGAAAATGACATATTACCTAACTTAGATAAGGAATGAGACAAAGTAGTCAAATGTTCATTAGCTCCTGAATTAATGATCCATGGATTTTGAGCAGATAAGATAAGACATGCAGATGCTGTACCTGGTTGGGCAAGAGTAGCTATGGAAGATGAAGCCACTCTTGTGTGAGCCAAAAACTGATTATACTCATCCTTTGATACATTGATCATCTCTGGAGTCAAATTGGAGCTCATATCCTGAGTTGTACCATCTTGGCAAATTGCCTAATTAGCGGACCTAGATGGTCTACCATGTAGATCCCAACAATAGTCTACTGAGTGGTTAGTACGACTATAATGAGTGCACTTATGAGATTCACGACCTCGAGTGCAATTACTACCTCTGGCACCACGTCCCCCACGTGCACCTCTACCACCCCGGCCTCCACACCCACTAGGAGCAACAAAGAAGGCAAATAAAGCGAATCTCTCATTCTGCTGATCAGAAGACAATTGAGACCCCTGTCCAAATAATGTGGCTCGCTGAATTCAGGAAAACACATCACGAAATGAGGGAATTTGTGGACTTGCCAAAATTTGAGAGCGCACCTACTCATACTCAGGTTTTAAGCCAACAAAAAACCTCACAACATTGAACTCTTCACACGTTGTTTTAGCATACTTGAAACATCAGAAGTGATAGGTTGATAAATTTTGAACTCTTCACATATGCTCACCACTTGAGAATAATATTCTTCCACGCTCAAAGTACCTTGTTCCAATGAATATGGATTGTGTTTCCAGCACCTGAATACATTTGTTTGAAATGCTTCCATATCTCTTGAGCGGTATCAAAATGTACTAAACTAGCACAAATATTAAGCTCAATACTAGAGATCATCAAGGAGCAGCTTTGAGAATCTTCTTGCTCCCATTGAGTAAATGTATAACTAGTTGAGGGAGGCATGGGATCAGCCAAGTGGGTACGACGAAGACCCTTGCCTTTCAAAAATATTTTAACAGATTTTGACCACAATATATAATTCTTTCCATTCAATCTCACCGTAGTCATAGGAATATTAACATTTGGTGCAAGAGATAATGATTCAAACTTGGCTGCCATGGATAAAAGTATGATAAAATGGATGAAAATTTGAGAAATGTAAGCTGGAAAAAAAAGAAACCCAGTTAAAAAACCCAAATTTCGGGTCTGTACCGGTTGTAAACAGACTGTAACAGCTGCAAAAAGAGTTTTTCGGGTCTGAACCAGATTGTTTCAGTATGTTTTGGATCTGAACCGGCCTGTATTGGCCTGTTTCGGATTTTCCGGTATCGGCTTCCAAGAATTAAATAAACAGGAATAAGCTATCCTAAACCCGATAGGGATACCGTATTCCTATTTCGGATTACCGTATTCCTATTACCAAACAGATGCTATTCTAGATAGGGATAGACTCTTACTCAAGGATAGGATAGCGGATACATGCAACCAAACATCCCGGACTACCTTGTCAGCCAGCTATAAACAGTGTTTCTAGTAGCCGATGAAGACGGAAACTCACCGGAATGGACAAACGACGCCGGCGAGCTCGATTCCGGTGTTCGTTAACAGAGATGGCACCTTATGTCACCGGAGACACACTGAAAAGGAATATTCCGCCGGAAACTGCACAACGATTCGCCTCTTCACCAGAGACCACCAGCAACCACCAACAACCACTCCTACGCCGTCGCACAACCACTACCAGACTACCAACTTTTTGGTACCATGTAGTCGTACAAAGAAGAGAGAGAATACTTTTTCATTGTTCTTTCATTGGTGTTACAACCGAGTATACATACACATATCAATGACCAATACACTCTCACAACATACACTAATTACAACTATGTATTCTAACAGTGATGAAACTACAGTGTACAATAAAAAAGTACCAACATAGCAACTACCTAGTTCATACACCCTTTTGTTAAAACCATCATTTAAAGAGAAAGTAAGGTAAGTAATAATATCATAATGCATTAATGCCTATTTATAATGCATGACCTTCAAATATGAACCGCATAACATGCTTAAGAAGATAATAGCACAAACAAACCAAATAACAGGAGAAGAAGCATGCAATAAAAAGATTTAAAGGGTAAGTTTCTTACCGTAACCAAAATAATCATTGCACTTCAATTGGAACTCCATATGACTTTCTTCATCACTAGTAGTGGATCTGAAAACTTCAGCCTGTGAACCCGGAGGTAAAATTTTAAGTTTTCTAAAACTTAATCATTTGGAAAAGGTGATCATCTCAATCTCAATTGGGATTACCTCTCCTTCCCATATAAAGTAAACTCCATCTCCACTTCCACCGTCGCAAACAATATACTCTCCACCATCTACACCCAAAGATATTTAAAAAACTGTTAGGTTTAGCAATAAATAGAAAAGGTTGAGCCAGAACCTCAACGCCTTAATTGGACTTCAAATCTTCATGCGATTTTACATTTACACAATAAAATGAACACAATACAAGATCCGAGCAGTTAATAATGGCTACAATTTATACACTAACAAGGACACTACCGACACGGTAAGACTGACCCAAACATGTAAAATGGAAATGACCCACAATGCATAAATTAAAGAAAATAAAAGGCTTAAACTTAAATAACACCATGCATTGAAAGCAAGTGTAACAAGAGAAAAAAAAAATGAAAGATGCATGACAAACACTCTTCTTCAAAAGATCTTGCCAACAGGTTTCAAAATTTTCTTCAAGCAGAAAGTCTTCCCACGTTTTGTTTTCCTCATCCGCTAAATTAGTCCCACCTTTGAATGCTACCCTAAAAGATAGGGTCTCCACTTATTGTAGCCCATGCTAATGACTCTTTCTTGTATGATGCCATGTAAATTCTTCCCCTAATGACTTGAGTGAGGAAAGATATGGCATACGCTCCTAGATAAGAACTGCCCCAATGCCATCTCCAAAGGCATCACACTTGGTGATAAAAGATTTGGTAAAGTCAGATAGGTCTAAAACTAGTGGGATAGATGAAGCTGTTTTGAGTTCTTTGAAGGCTTGTAAAGTTCTTTCTGTCCAATAGAAGGAATCCAAAGTGAAGCGGTTAGGAAAGAACAACTCCCGCATACCCTTTTCTAACTTCTCATCCTAACTTGTGAGGCCAAAAAACCCTCATAAGACTAGGGATGTATGGATAGGCTGAATTATCATAGTAGAGTTCGTGGAAATATCAGCCCGTCACCCCTAGTATGATATTAGATGCCCTAAGTAGTTGAGTTCATGTGGCGTATTAGAATATTACTATAATTGAGGACCCATTAGCAAACAATTGATTACACCTTAAAACTGTGAAAGCTACCTTTTGGTGCTCCAAGTGACCTCCTATTATACCATGGGAAGATTGAGAACCACTCCTTTGTCTTACTCATTGACATGGAAGTACACACATTTTTCTTGTTGTAAATGTGGCAAGGAAGGATGAAAATTCCAGTGCATTCCAGGGAGGGTAAATTTTTCAGTCATGGTATCAATGGGGAAAGACTCTTCCTTCCTCAGGTTGCAGTGATGCAGTCCATGTTAAATTCAACGCAACACCTTCCAACCATTCTTATTATTTACTAAATGTAGCTAGATGCAACATTTTCCTTGACATCAACTGGTTAAGATCCTTAGTTTGATTTGGCAGCACTTCACTAAGCTAACTATGCCCTTTAAGCAAGAGGGGAAGGATATTCTACCACGAGGGATAGCCCGTACTAAAGTGTCCTTTGAAAATGGAAAAAAAGGAACTTAGTTTAGTAAGAAGAGACTCTTACTATGACTCATTGAGACACCAACATCCTTTCCTCAGACAAAAACATACCCCCAAATCCAGCAGCTAAGAAATAGAAATGTTGATGTATTCTCTGAGCCCAAAGGTTTTCCACCACCTAGGGTTAACCATCATCAAACTGCCTTATGGAAGAACCCAAAACCAGTTTATGTGGGCCTTATCAGAAGGCTGCATATTCTGGAAAGAAGAGACTCTTAATTCATTGAGACCCCAACACCCTCTCATCATACAAATGAAGACCCCACCCCAAATTGCAGCAAGTAATAAATTGATATCTCAATGTATTCTTTGAGTCCAAAGACCTTTCACCACCTACGGTTCACGTCCATGAAACCCTCTAACAGAAGGACTCAAAACTGGTTAGTGCTGGACCTTCTAGGTATCTGTATTACCAGAAAAACAGAAATAGAGAATTATGCAAAGCATGCTTTGGAATGGGATCATTGGCCCAACCATAGCCCATTTTTCTCCCCAATTTTATTAGTGAGAAAAGCAGATTATCAATGAAGGATATGCATAGATTATAAGGAATTAAACAAAAACAAATTGGAAGACAGATAACCTATACTTTGATTGAGGAACCCACCACTCCTAATTCTAATAAAATTTACATTCATTCTGTGAAAGAATGTGATGCAACTGGCATGAGAATAGAAGCAGTCCTAATGAAAGAATGCAGACAAATAGCCTGCACGATTCAGGCACAAAAGGAGAAGAATTCTGTCCATATATGACAAGAGTTATTAGCTTAGTAATGATAGTAAGAAGTGAAAACCTTATCTTTAGGGCAGCAGCTTGCAATTACAATGAACCAACGGGGTTAAAATACCTTATAAGCAAATGGTGGACACTCCAGCTCAAACAGAATTGAATCACCAAATTACATGATAATGATTTTGCAGTCAAATATGAGCGTGGAAAGGGAGAATAAGGCAGCTGATTCTTTGTCTAGGATCAATGAAACAGAAAATTAAAGAAGCATCTACGCCAATGTTATGTAATTCTTCCATAGAATTTTTAGGTTCATCTTTCCTTTGACACAGATGCCAAAATCAAGTTATGCAATGCATGCACAACAGCCACGTAGGTTCACTCAGAGTAACACAATACATATCTCAAATGAAAAAAGTAATTTATGGAGCTTCTACAACCTCCTATTCCGAATTAGAATCGGATTAATCTCGGTGTCGGTTTGTGGAAGGACTCCAGAGCTCCCACAGTAGCATTGTGGTGGGGGTAGTAGTTGAAAAGCTTCCAAATATGCTCATTACATCTTTCTCTCTCATCTCTAGATAGCAGCACAGATAGCTCAAAAATTTGATGTCAACCTCTTCAAATTACACGAGGTCTTTCCATCACTAGTTCTTAATTGTATCTAGGCGTTCTTCCTCTTGGATACAAACAATTTTTAGGAGCCATCAGGCTGGGGGTACTACTCCATGAGTTAATTGAGATGCACTTGCGGTAACCTTCTCCATTCATTAACACAGAGGATATGCACAGATTACAGGGTATTAAACGAAAACAATGTTGAGGACAAATGACCTATAATAACGATTGATGAACCCACCACATCTAACTCTAACCAACTATATATACAAGCCTTCTGTGAATGAATGTGATGCAACTGATATGAGAATACGAGCAGTCTTCATGCAAGAATATCGACCAATAACCTTCATGATTCAGGCACTAAAGGAGAAGAATCATGTCTACATACGAAAAGCTCGTGACACTTCATTTAGTAAATGGCAGCAGAAAAATTCAGAGATACCAAAGCAACAGAACTCCATAAACAATCATGAATCACAACTATTATTATTTTAAAGAAAATGATGATCAGAATTCGAATTCACCATAACGTTTGACGAGGACAACTTCTGCGATCTTCTTCAGAGACGAGCCCGGTAGTCGTTGTAGCAACGGGACGCAGCCCAAAAACTCGATCACTGCTAATCAAACCCACCCCCAACACCCCCAAAACAAAAAACAGAAAAGTTGCCGACATTCCCACACTTGAAACAAAACGATAAAACCATTCAAAAAGAAAAGAAACATTCGATTCACACGCACAGTTTTCTCACTTATAAGTTATACCAAATTTCTTATTCATTTCCTGGGAAAGCAAGCGGAGCCATAGCTCTCTCTCACCTGCTTCGGTGTCCATGGACAGCAGGATGATTTTGGAGTCGTTGAAGTCGGAGCCTATAGTATTTTCTTTTTCTTGAGAATCAGAGACGTTGAAAGAAAGCGAGGAGAGAACTTAAAAAAGACAGTTGAAAACAAAATCTCATTCCTAGGAAGGAAAGGACTTTAATGCACGTGATGTTGAGATAGCCAATTAGGCCCATGGTAGTCACACCTGATGACCTGTCAGGAGATTTAATTAAATTAAACGGTACGAATTGGAGACAAAATTGAAGACTTTTTGAAAGGGGAATGATAAATACAATATAATTATATAATATATTTTATAAAATATATGTGATTTTTTATTTTTTTAATTCTTTTTTTCTAAGTAAAAAACTTCATGGAGCATAACGAGCCAATGTCGAAATTTCATATATTTATCGTTTATAAAAATATTTTTTATTTAATATTTTATTATAAAATATATTATTTAATTGTATTGTGTATATATCGTTTTCCTATTAAAGTAGTGCGTTTATGACTTCTCCTTCTTCCCCGTTCACCCAGAAGCTCTCCTTCGTCGAAGTTCTCCCCCCCTACCCCTCAGTTCATCCGCGAACGGAGACTCCAATCGCAGTCACTCCATCTGCTCTTCTCCATCCCACGAAAGCGAACCCACTTCATCTACTGGTACGACGAAGAAGATAAAGCTTCAACTACCCCTTCTCTCTCTCTCTCTCTCTCTCTCTCTCTCTCTCTCTCTGTGTCTGTGTGTGACGTGTTGAGATAGTTGTTCTCTAATCTTTTCATGTCTCAAAGGGAGAGCAAACCCATACGAGCGAAAGGTGAAGTTGAAGCAGCAAAGAGTACCATGCTTTGTCTTCACACCAACTGGGACTTCAAGTTTCGTTGATTAGGCTGTTTGGGTATGAGGATGGTTCCGAATCTGTCTCCCCCCCGTTGTTGTAATAAGGAAATGGTATGGAATTGGAATTGGAATATGGTTGCTGCGATGGGTAAATAAAATGCACACAAGATGTATGATGAAATGATAAACAGAGTCACAGAATTCTCATAACTACTTTCTGATATTTTTAAGTGGTTGTTCATATATACAATTATAAACTACTTGTAATATACCATATTCGCATAATATGTTATAACTCTGTTTATTTTTTTCAATGCGCAGGTCACTTGCGGACACTTGAAATAATAGAAACAAGATAATATAAGAGAAATTATAATTACTACACATGGAAATTTGTGTCTTTTATTAGAAACACTGGACATGAACGAACGGACACTAGTTGATGTATCATCGGTTTTCGAAACATTTAACCGAAATTCATCTGCTGCCATCACTCAATTTCAGGTCAGTTCTGATTATATGGAAGAGAGCGGTTTGATTCTTTGAACAATGAAAATATGACCTTAGTAAACCTTGAAAAGGAACCATTAACCAACGTTAGATAAACTGATTGCATTTTCAGAAATAACCGTACCGACCCCGCCACGCAACCATACAAGAAAACGCCTTGCATACAAGAAAAAGCCTTGATATTGTCTGCAGGGGCGAAATCAGGACTTAATGTTTGGGGGCAATCAATAAAATATGATATATAAATTTTAAAAAAATACTTATTAGTGAGAGAAGTATTACATTTCGTTGTTATCAAACTTTTTAAACATATAAGTTTTTGAATTATTCATGATTTTTTTTTAAATCATTTGTTCTTAACTTGTTCATATTTTTTATGATTTGAAAAAAAAATTATGGATAAAAAATAAATATAAAAAATTTTTAATAACTAATAATATATCGCCGTTAGATTTTTAACAATCTATATATCATAATCATACCATTAACTTAGAGTGAGAATATTTGAGTGAATATAATTAATTAATTTTAACAATCATATAAATTTACAATTATTTTTTTTAGAATTAAACTATTAAAATAATTATGAGATTAGATGAGTTAAAATTTAAATTTTAATAAAATTAAAAGTTAAAATAAAATTATATGTATATTGGGATTTAAGAGAATAATTTTAATAAAAATTTTGGAAGAAATTTTTAATTTTTTTATAATTTCAGAGATAATTATATATTATATATATGTAAATATATATACTATATATAATATATCAATATTTTAGAAAATTTTGGGGGGCTGAATGTGGGTCCGCCCCTGTTGTCTGCACAAGCACCCCGAACAACACTTTTTTTTTTTTTGATAAGTTAGAAAAGCACAACAAACTAAAGTAATGTTAGTGAAAATACAAAAATAATATAATAAAATATACAATGAAATAAGAAAGTTAAACGAAATCAGCTTGTGGCAAGAAAATGTCGTTCTTTTTAAGAAGATTCAAATCCTCTACGATATGTCAAATTTTTTATTAAACTTGTACAGCATTGAAAGGATAGTTGGCAACAAACCCAAATCCGAAAAGAGTTGGGCCTGAAGTCCGTGATCTAAACTCGGATGACACGTGTCCGAACTCGACTAGAAATATCGGAATCAGAAATAACCCGAATCACTAGCTATCACGAATAGAGAAGAAGAGAATAAGCCGGCTTCGAGGATATGCTAATGTCAGGAACAACAGTACATTTATTAGCATATTTTGCGGACCCATCTCACATCATGGTCATTCCTGCATTTATGAACAACTGGACAATCGTCGATCTACAAATTTCCCCTTTTAAATGCACAAATGCTATAAATACGCATCATTAATTACTAGACTAGATGAAGATAGGACCGCATTTAATGTTCCTCTTCAAAAGGATCTGGTTGAGTATTGATTGGGAGAAAATCTAATTAATAAGATGAGACAGGTAGGATCAAATCAGGTTTTTCTTCTCAAGGATGACGATTGAGTGATGTCCTGACTAATAGATCTTTTATCTCAAAACCGTCTCTCAGAAAAACACAAACACCTATAAATAAGACTAAACCAAATCCAAAACGAGGTATATTCTAACATTTCCTTCAATAAATGTCTCTTATCATATTCTCTATCGCTAACTTGATCGTCGGAGTGGTCTCGGACCCCGATCATCCTTCTCCTTACGTTTGTAGGTTTCGATCGATCGGAAATTGATAAATTAGACTGTAAAATACGTCCTTAACAAGCATATCTCCTCTTGATTTATCTCTTTCAATGTACATTAATCTAACTGATTATAATATAGCTCAAACCAACTCTGCATAATAATTAAGCTCAAAACTCCACTTAAAAAACACTTTTCTTTTGTCTAGAAAACCTCGAACTCTCATGACACTGTCTTATTTTTTTCTTCACGTGGAACAATTGAAAAAAAAAAATTATTTCTTACTCTTACACGTACCACCCAACCACCTTTCTTATAGAATTCAAAAAAAATAAAAAAATAAAAAACTGAAAGTTGGTGCTAGATATCTGTCATGCGCCTACATCCTAAATTATAGTGAACTATCTCAACAAACTAAGAAGTCCAACACGTGCTCCTTTATTACACCAATGTCCTATGTCACAGGGGCAGCCTCTTATCAATTTCAAAGTTTCATGCAAACTAATATTAATGTCTGGTTAATTAAGGGTTTGTACTTGCCCCCTCTTTTATTTTTGTTACTATCTCGTTTAGTTTATGTTTCTAACTTTATATGTTCTTGAGTGAAATTAAACTTTGATACACTTGCACGAATTGAATAGCAATTAATTCGATGTTTCATTATTGCATATATATATATATTATACATATATATATTTCTTCACAGATGATTGAGACTTGCTTCTTAATTTGTTATGGTAACGACCATATATAAATTCTTTTTCTACATATCGGTTTGGATCCTCATTAGAAATTAGTAGACCCAGTGAAGTATATAATTATATTGGTTCTGTTGAGAATGTTCGATATTATCGACCGATCGAAGTCTTGATCATGTGCTAAAAGATTGATGATCTATTATTGTGAGGCCTTAAGTTTCAGTCAGTCACTAAAACAAGTAAAATATATGATTTTCTGTAGGCAAAGGTATATGATGGGAGGAAGAATTCTGGGGCCAAGAAAGCCCTCGCTCCTATCTTAAATAGCATATAAGCAATCCAGACCTGGTGATTACCAAACAGAAGTAGAAATTAAAAGAATGTAGACAATGACTTCTAGAAATATAATTGCAAACATGACAAATTTTAGTAGTAGTCTTCGTTTTTCCAAAGGGAATGGATGAATTAAGTAAGATTAATACTCATAATTAGTACAAAGTTAAAATTAACATTAAAGTAAAACTATAATTCAACGCCTGTATTGGCTCAGCTTATTCCTAGTAATGGAACCAAATTCCTTGAAATTATTTCTTCAACAATTCGACCCAATCGATAGTAAATAATATATATAGCAGACTTGAGTTTGCTTTTCCTTTGAAGAAAGAATCTTTATTCATTATTTTTACTTTTCCTATCCATTATTTTATATTTCGATATATTTGCACTTTACCTAATCGAGTAAGAAGTAGTAGATTTGATCTATAGTTTTATGTCATTGGTAAAGTACTACTCTTCATCTGATAGAGACCTATTAAATCCATATCTCATTAATTATATATTATATCCAACTCCTATTAAGAATCCTCAGCGAGCAACACAAAGATTCTTTTTCAAATTTTAGATTCCGTTATGGATATTTGAGAGGGAGGACTATTGGGCTGCAGTCCCTATGCACTGCAGCCCAACAACACATACTCACATAAACAGTATTTTCACTATCTTTTCATGTGAGTGTGTATTGCTAGACTGCAACCCAAATTTTTTAATTTGAGAGGTCAGGAGTGGTGTACTAGTGTGCAAAATCTTTTATATATATGTTACGTAAAGTTATATATATATACATATATATATAAAGACTATATTGCATTTCATTAAAAAGTGAAGTTATAACTGTGACCAATAATTTCAAGACCGAGCCCATATTACAAGCCAAATAAAACACTGATTTGTAGCAATTTTGCACACAATAGTGACGGACATTGTGTTCACTTCTTAACCCTCATATGACAAAACCAACAGAGATTTTAGTTTCATTTGTGGTTTGTCTGAGAGAATGATACTCTGAAATCAATGATAAATAACCCCACCTTCTAAGGAGGGGGAGGAAAACTTTACTTCCATCCTCCAAAGGATGGAGGGTAGAAAACCCACAACTTCCAAATGAGGAGAGGGAAGTTCAACATAGGAATAAGTCTATTCCATCTTATTACTACCTACCAACAACAAACAATCACACCAGATCAAACACACAAAATACAAAAATCAGAAAATCTGCAGCTGAGAGTGGCATGTGGGATACGCATGCTGCCCTTAGAAGATGGTGGAAGGTAGATGAGAGGAAGCTGGAGGCTCTAATCTCGGTGGAGTGGTGCGTGGTAGCAGAAACCACCTCAGGAGGTGGCACGTGGAGAAACAAACACCCTACTTCAGGATGTGCATACACGTCATGCGCGGTTGCTAACAGCGAAAGGACACCCCCAACTAGGAGATCAGAGCCATGCTAGGCTGTTGGCGGGGTGCATATAACGTCGTTCGCTCCCTCCAAACCCAGTTGCAGAGACCATCAACCTCGATGCCATACGAAAACTAACCTCTATTCGCCAACAACCTTAGGGGCCAAAAACTGCCACCTATACTCTTGCAAAAAAGGAGAACAAAAGGGGAAGAGAAGGAGAGATACGAGAGAAAGAAGAGGAAAGAGCACTGCTAGTGAGCAGCCACACTCAGAGCACTCACCCTCACATGTGAGAGGGAGTGCTCTGAGTGTGGCTCCTCCCAATAAATTTTGAAAATGAAAATAGGAAGGAGAACAGGAGCAAATGATGGAGAAGGGGAAAGAGGAGGGAGGAGGGAGGAGGGAGCCGAAACTCTCACCCCCTGGTGGCGACAATCCTAAGAGAAAAAAATAAGGTTACTGAAAGGGAGAGAGAAGAGAGATTTCTTTCAAGGCGCTTGGGGTTCAACGAAAATGATCTGTAAACATAAATTTGTAAAAATCTTTTAGGAATGAAAGAAATAGATGAAAGACAGGAAGGAAAAATGATAGATTGTAAGAAATCCAGACCACCTTACATTGGAACTTAGCTTCTTTCACGCCTTCTTTCTTCTTCTCCCACCTTATAATCATTCATCACGTATGGATTAGAACTCTAGCTATTACGATGCATGTGTTATATGTTTCTTATTAGTTACAATTTACTTCTAGAACTTGCCTCAATGACTGTCCAATATAGCTTCGTGTTCATGGGAACCTCCGTTTCTTATTGGTTACAATTTACTTCTAGAACTTGCCTCAATAACTGTCCAATATAGCTTCGTGTTCTGGTTGGAGGTTCCCATCTTGATCAACTAGTGCATGGTAAGGTAGGAAATGGTGTAATATGCTATCCTAACTTCCTCTTAAGGCAAGGGACATGGAAAGTTGAATAAATTTAGAAAGTAGTTGGTAATTAAGTACAATCGAAAAGCCACAATTAATTACCAACTTTGTTGTAGCTAGCTGAAAGGGACCATGGTGTCTTGGTACTAGCTTCAGATTCTGGCGCAAGGCCACTTACATACAAAATAACCCAAATTATAAGAAATTCGAGTTACCAAATTGGCTTGGAGAACTGTAAAAACGTAATGCAAAATTATAATAGTCCGCGTAGATGATGTTGGTTTGAGGATGTTGAGCATGAATTCTACTTAGTTACTTCTGAGTTGATCATTGTGTACTCAGCAAACTTGTTTAATCAATTTAGACAGCTGGTTGTATGGTCATATTCTTCCTTATTAGTAGTCTTATAATATGTTAGGTAGGTTTCAAATCGAGCACCCAATTGGTAGATTCCCAGGAACCATGAGAGTCACCGCCCCAAGATCAATCAACTCCTAGTTCAACACAAGGTTTAAAATATGAAAGAAAAATTATGTGCAAAGTGGGATATATCCATATCGGGTTTGTCGGTTAAGGTCATGCTTGCTTTCCTTGTTTTATGGTGGTCTTATAACAACATTGATCATGAAACGATATTAAGTGCAGACTATGATAATAATATCAACATAGATGGCTGAAGCGTTGTAATATAGTTTGCTAACTATGCAAACTATGATAAAGTCGAATGGAGCTATATAGAGATAATTATGTTAAAAATGGGGTTTGGAAGGAGATGGATCAACTTGATAATTGCTTGTATCATCACTATTTTTTATGTTGTTTTGTTGAATGGACAGTCTGGAAAAATGATAACACCAATAAGAGGTCCAAGGCAGGGATGTCCTCTTTCTTCCCATCTCTTTTTATTGTGTTCTAAAAGTTTGAGTGACTTATTAAATAAGGCCTAAAGGCTGAGAAGGACGGCTCAATTAGAGGTGTAGCAATGGCAAAAGAAGATGTAAAGCTTTCCACCTTCTTTTTGATGATGACTACATCATTGTTTAGAGGGTATGTTGGGAGAAATAGGTGAAGATAAGAAGCATTTTGTAGTTCTATGAAAGTGCCTCAGCAAAATGTCTCGATAAGCAGAAGACCACCATTATTTTTAGTTCAAATAGAAGAAGAAGTGAGTGGGGTAGAATCATTGAAAACCTGGGAGCTCAAGTTCAAAACAGTTTTGGAAAATACTTGGGATTAGCTGCAATGGTGGAGAGATCCAAGTTTAATACTTTTAGAAGTATTAAAGATAGAGTATGCCAAAAGATGGGATAACAAAAGTTAACTGTGATACACCTTTATGAGCGATAACAAGAAGATGGGAGATGGAATTGTAATCCGAGATCAGCTGGGTGATATTCTGATGTTTGCATGTTTGCCACGGTCCTATGTCAGGTCTGCTACCCAAGCAAAAGCTATAGCATTGCAGAATGCTGAGGCTTTGTGAGGATATACATGAAGGTAGAGCTGAATTTGAAGGAAAAGCTTTTAGCATTGTTAAAGCTATAAATACTTAAGAGGAGAATTGGGAGTGGGATGGCCAGATAATTGAAGATATACGGGAATGTTTAAACACAACCTCATTGGTTACTTATCAACACATTTAGAGAAGTAAATAAGGTTGCTGATTTTTTAGCAAATTTTGCATTAAATGTAGATGAAGATGTAATATGGATGGAGTGGCCCTGAGCATCTGTATAGTCTAATTTTACGGGACAAAGTTGCAATTGATACTTCATAATGAAATACAGAGGAATATTCCAAAAAAAAAAAATTTCAAATATCATTTCAGTTGTTTGTTTATTTATTGTTATGAAAAGGTAGTTTTATTACAATAACAGTTAAAAATGGGTACCACATGAAATTAGTCTTGGTGCAGATTTCATAGCTATACTAAGAAAATAACCATTACAAAAAAGAGGATTTTCGATTTTCTCATTACAAAAATGAGAAAAAATAAGAGTAGTTTTATAATTTTACATGGTAGTTTTACTTACAAAACTCATTTTGTTAGTTTTCTTTTAAAATTTAAAATTTATGATTTTTAACATATCAATAACTGATATACGAAAAATAAAATATTTGTAAATACATTTAGTATTTTCCAAGAACTGAACACTGAACCGTCCTCTAGGAATAAAAGCTAAATAGTTGAACCGTTGCCTGATGTGGAGAGGCCATGCGCACAGAAGGTCTTCCGATAGCAGGGGTTGATGGCCGATGGGGTGGCAGCGAATCGGACTTATTAACTTCAGAACTAAAGTATATGAGAAGGCGCATGGCCAAGGGGGATAAAAGCAAATTATTTTATAGAAATTAAGCGTGCTTCTACAATCACATACAACTATTCCCAACTTTCATTCCTACCTGATGTGTAATAACCCGTGTGATTATACATATAATTAAAAAAAAAAAAACCAAACAAATAATAGAAGAAACAATGCTGGAGAAGGCCACCATATTCCGGCACGAAATTCTACTTTCTATAGGCAACTCCAGTTTCGGCATCTGCATTATCTCCCCCTTTTGCAAATCGACCCCATCTCCAATAGAGAGAGAGATTAAATCAATGGCTGCAACATGTGTAATAACCGTATCACAGGATGGGAATGGAGACTATGGCACGGCACTGTAGAATCCAATAGACGTGGTGCGTCTCGACAAGACCCATCGAATGGTGACTCGCATCACGCCGAGCATCTACAAGCAGATGACGTACGTGCCAAAGACAAAAAACTTCATCACCCTCGCTAGTCTCAACCCTAAGGTGAGGATACCGTGCTCACCTGGCACAACACCACTTCCCCAAATGACGTTTACCTTCTGGGCATTGTGTCGAATACTTGGTGTGCCGAATGAAAACTAATTTCATTACCATGAAATTATATAATCCACGATTCCGCATGAGAGGAAGCCTTCCATACTTCAACTCCATTCTTTTTTGCCTAACATCACGTAACTCTGTGACTAGGGAACTCGTTGGGTTGTTTATAATCTGTATTTTCAAATTTGTATGAAGATTTTGAACTCTCAGGTTGGTCTTCCTTTGAAAAGAATGAAAAAAAAAACTGTAAGTTATTAACTTGTCTATCTTCCAAGTTTACTTAAGTATCATAGGGTTCGTTTATGATCAAGTAGTTGGTACTAGATTCTTGTACGTGACAACGACACGCTTGTTGAACTTATTAATTAAATTTAGAGAAAAGGGAAAATCTTGTTAATTGTTCGATGGTTTGACTTTGCTATCATCTTTGATCGATAAAGTTATTATCAGTGCAAAAGCAGAGAGAGGATTAAAAAATCCATGGACCCGTTTGGAGTGGCATTTGAAGACGTAGAAGATTTTCTACCTTATTCCCCCCACTACTGTTTTTTTTTTTTTCTTTCATTTTTTAATTTTTCGAGATCTTACCTTGCTTGGTCGAACACAGGTAAGGAGAGAACTATTTCCCGACAATGGATTGGAGACGGGATGATTCGTTTAGGCTTTATTGATGAGTTGAGATGAGTTTAATTTATTTTTTAATATTATTATTATTTTAAATTTTGAAAAATGTGTATTAGAATTTAAAAAATATATATTGAAATTTGAAAAATATATATAAAAATTTATATTTTATATAAAAAAAATATAATGATAAAATAAAGATAAGTTAAGATGAATTAAATTTACTTTCAAATACAAATAAAACTTAAAATGGAAGAAAAATAATTTCTCGAAAAGATTAATAGCGCTTACGAGACAAAGATACTTTTAAAAAAATTAAAGTGGTTGCCAGGGGAGCCTTATACGTCGGGATAACCAGGGAGTAAGAGTAGCATTTTTCTTTTTAAAAGAAGATCCAGAGGAATGAAGGAAAGGACAATGCTTCAAGGACAGGGTTATCAATCGAGAAAGTCCAAATCTACTTTTTATTTTTTTTCTTCTTTTCTTTTAATAATTTTTTATACATCCTTGAATCATTTTATAAAACAAAAAATATAAATTAATTAATATTCACTTCCTCAATCATGAATTAAAAATATATAAAATTTGTCAATTTTTTAGTCAATTCTATAGGTTCAACTAGCAATACTCCATGAAAGAAAATACAGAAAATATAACTAAACAACTAGAAGGAAGATAAGCTGGGAGTGGGAGGATACGCTAAAACCCCCCCAATCAGAGTGCAAAATGGCATGGTCAGGGGACAATGTCTGGTGCTAGTGGCTGTTGGCTAGAGGTGAGGGAGAGAGTATGGCTGCTGTAATGGTATGGAACGTGTAGTGTTGTAATTGGTAGAGAGATGTAGATCTTAACTTCCAAGAGAGAAGAAAAATTAGGAAAAAATCAAAGGAAAAAAGAGAGAATATGGTAAGATAAAAAAAATTAAAAAAAAAAAGAGAGCAGTATATGGTCCGATTTAGAGGACTGGATTGAAGGGAGAGCCAGGAGTAACCCGGAGCTTCTCCCTTCCTCCGGTGTCACTTTTCTGGTAAGAGGAAGCTTGAGGTTTTTTTTTAGAGCTAGTGGGTGCATATCATGAATCATTACTTGCTCTGTTCCCAGGTTACACGGTTCACTTGAATCTGAACCTAATCCACCAATGGCATAGATTTTCCCCATCAAACTTCATAAGCAAAATAGCACATACCAGTTGGCATGCATGACTAACCAAGTATCTTATAAAGGCGCAATCTGTCTGTGTTTGGGGAGAAAAATCCCCCATCTTTACACAATATTTAACCAGAGATATTTTTTTTTTTTTTTGAATAAGACTATTGATAACTAAAGAGGAGGAAACCCAGCACACAATTGTATACAATAGATCCACGAAACTAGCAAGGGGAACTTCTTAGGTTCACATTTTTATTAAAATTTCTATAATATAACATTCAATAATGCATATAAAAGGGAACTCTGGGCGTCTAAATGAATCACCAGGATGTTGCTATAATGCTCCTCTGGATGATATATTGAAAGCAGTTCAAAGCTTCGATTTGATGGGTGGATTTGGAGTTCTAGCCTTCCTGATTAGCCCCTCTTGAACTAATGATACAAGAAGCTGCAATCAGGACGTGCATAAATCAGTTCATTCACAGACTTTCACCTTCCTTTTTGCTTTTGAGCAACACACTTCCACATGGATGGAGAGAAACAACAGCAAAAATGGAACCACAGAGGTTTAGGAACTGTTTCTGCTACAACTATATGAAATATTTACCTCTCCATTTCTATTGAACATTCGGCCTGAAGCAAAGCCACGCGCATTGTAGGCGGTAGGACTGTGGATCTGTTAAAAACCAGAAGGATAAGTACTTCAGCAGAACTTTGAGCATGAGTGCTGAACACACCATGACATGTACCTCAAATAATATCCAGTCATCAGCTCTGAGAGGCCGGTGGAACCACATTCTGAGATAGAAATGAAAATAAATTATGATAATCTATACAAAATAAGTAACAAAGTAGTCATTTTCAAACAATTTTTGACTGTTACAAAGGAACTCTTTTTTGACAAGTTTGACAGTGGACTCGAACTCATTTTCCACAATTGACAACATGCATGTAAACTGTAAAGATGATTTCTGTATTTCAATACAGATACATCCATGTCCCAGAAACAATGAGAGCAGTGTGTCCATTCAGCAACACAATGGACGAATCCATCCACACAGAAATAGAGAGCAGTTCTATATACTGAAACTGTGTCCTCACTTGATCTTGTGACTACCATTTGAATTCTCAAACCAGTTAAAGCAAAGAATGATTCAGTCACCCTTTTCAAATGCATAACCAGATGACAGTCATCACATAATGAGGCCATATATTATCAAGCCTTGTACTGAACATAAACTTATTCTCGTAACAATTTTGAAATATTTGTCGAACAGTTTGGTTAAAGGATAGAGCTACTTACGAGTGGTCTAGACTAACAGAGCTCGTCTTCAAACCCTTCATACGGTGGGGATTCAAACTTACACTGAGAAATATTAAATCTGATGTAAATGCTGCAACACATCTGCAAGTGATCCTAACAGCATGTTAAAGAAAACTTGAAGAAACAAAGCAAAACAAATTGGACTTGTCCAGAACAACAACAATTATCACAAGTCAAAATCAGATATGTAATTCAAGAGTTATGTGTCATACTATCGTCTATCATGTACTTATCAACTTTACCTTATGCCCTTAGGATTTATATGCAAAAAGGCTACAAGACACATCACAAGTCATGGCAAATCCTACGTAGGTGGATTTACTGCACTGGTAAAATGTCAAAAGAACTCGTATAAAACCTACCCATCCTTAAGATTTGGTACACCAACAAAAGATTTTCATCCTGACCTCTAGCACAAGTTAAAATCTTTAATCCTGACCGCTACCATTCCAGATTGTTGAATAATCTAGCAATTAAGTTGTGTAAATTAGTAGGACAGATAAACAAAAATATGGCATGTTAGCGTAATCAGGCTCTATCAAATGTAAAAGATCAACAAAGTACAAGGTTTCCACAAAATCAGAGAAGACAAAGATACACTAGACCTTACTGCTCATGCAATAAAAAGACTCATTCAGAACAGTTTATATCCTCCAAGCAAAGCAGAACCAATCAGAAAACTTGGTACATATTTGTAAAAAGGCTTCCTTACCTATGCAAGGCCTGATCATCTGAGAGTTTACCTTTGGCTCTAAACCAATACCTCAAACTGCAATAGAGTCAACATGTGACACATAAAGATGGATCCATATGCAAACAAGTTTCTAAAAGAAGTGATGGCCATATCTGGCCACAAGAAAAGGTGGACATCCAAAACATTAAACTGGGCTAACCTTGGAGGAGATTTAGTCTGATTGGTTGAATTGTTGGGCTCACAAAAACGTATCTCAATGGGCCAAGGGATAAATTTGGATGTGGCCACCTTGTTCCGATAAGTCCTGAATCAACAAGCTTACATTTTATTCATTTAACGTGGAAACTTTACATTCAATCACAGAAAAGACTATTTATCCCAAAGGGGTCTACGTAAAATTCTGGGAAAACGTCAATTGTTGTTGTCTTATTTGTCAAATAAAAATAGAGTACATTATAAATACTTAATTAATCCACCCAAACAAAAACCTTGATGCATTCAATTGTTAGGCTCGCAATTAAAATATGATCTTTTAGGTACAATAAATAACAAGGAAACTCCATCATAATTGGGGCAAAAAACACATAAGGGGAAAAACAATTGAAAGTAAACGTAAGGATAACAGCAAAGAACTACTTAAAAATATCCAATGGGACTCTTTTATTTACTAAAAATAAAAGCACATTATTACTAGTACCAAAAAAATCACTTTCACTATTTTTTTTATAAGCAACACTTTTGCCATTATATTTCTCAATCCCCATAGATTGGTGTTCCCTATCTCTTCGTGTACATGAGTTGCACCTGTTTATGCCTTGAATAAAATTTACCTTATCCCCCCCCAAAGAAGAAAAAAGAATTTCACAAAGTTGACAAGTCATAAGTATAGCTAACTTTTCTGCTGCACATCTTTGAGAGAGAGAATATACACAAATGAATATGGTTCACGCAACATTCCTAGGATTCAGCACTTCAGGCTTTCCTGGTTTTCTTTACAGGAGTCTCACAAGCTTCTACCACAACAGGACCAAAGTGGAAGAAAGCATGGTTTATTTGTATGATTGCATCTGTGCATTTTACTCATTGTCCTAAGAACAGCTGTTTTAAATGCCTGGTACGAAAGTATGCATCTTGTAGATACTCGTAAAACATTTATTCATATTTATGACTGCATAACAAACTCAAGAACAACCCTTAGGGGTTGGCTCAAGTGATAAAGCCTTGGGCTTGGGAGTATGCTCATTTTACTCATTATGTCATAAGAACAGCTGTTTTAAATGCCTGGTACGAAAGTATGCATCTTGTAGATACTCGTAAAACATTTATTCATATTTATGACTGTATAACAAACTCAAGAACAACCCCTAAGGGTTGGCTCAAGTGATAAAGCCTTGGGCTTGGGAGTATGCTCCCCCAAGTCCAAGGTTCAAATCCTCTCGGGTGCAAACAATCTCAGGGGCTATCGGACTGGGGGATTTTTCCCTTGAAGTACCCGCGGTGCACGTGTGGGAAACTCCTTGTCGAGAGTCTGTGCATCCCCAGGATTAGTTGGAAAATTGTTCCTGGACACTCGGTGCCAATCAAAAAACAACCACAAGAACATTTGTTTCTATAGCCCGGTAGAAAATAAACCATTAACTGTACCAAGTGTAACAGAAGTCACAAAATAAAAAATAAAAGAATTAACAATTCCTCCATATTTTTTATTTCACAATGCATAAACAGATTCCACAAGTAATTCCTTTAACCTAATAGCTTCAAATGATTGGATGCAACCTCAAGGCTTCATAGGGAGTGGTAAAGACATCCATAGGATATGGTTAATGGTTTTCCTCATCAAAAAGCTATGTTACTATCACCCTCATACAGGGCAAAAATGCACATCAACCAGAGACTTACAAACAAAACAATCATACAACAAAATGCAACAACAGAGGAAAGAAGAATTATTTATATCTACCAAGTGGAGATAAAGAATCATATGCAAGGGCAGATAGTAGATAACTACAAATCGCATACAAAATCTTACCTTGGAAGGCATGGATCAGTAAGCCGTCTCTTGCGTAGCTCTTCCATTGACAAAAGCTGAAAATCATAGTTCAATAATTACAACAGAAATATATAGGAAACACTTAATTAATAGAAGGAAGCCACATATTAGTTACCATCTCTGGCGGAGGTACAGAAGGCATTGTTGCTTCCTGGTGATCAAACCCTTCTTCATCTTTCTGGAAAATCAACTTAGCCCAATTATACTTGCGACCAAAATAATTTTCATGTGTGCCATCCTTCAGACACATTTATATTTTTAGTATATCAAGGGAAGCAAAGTGCATGCTTATCAGAGAGTTTTAGAACCCCTGGTCAAACTTCCAAATTCAACTGACAGAAAACATTGCATCCAACTGCATACTTGAAATGAAGCGAGCAACGTGAATATGATGTTTCCCCTTTGGATTGCATCTACTCTTCGGGTAGCAAAGCTTTTGCCATCACGTAGTCGATGAACTTGATATAAAATCGGCACTACAAAAGCATATTTACCCTTAATAATTTTTTGACTTATTTATTATTTTTTATGAAAATAATAATGTACCAAGGTACCAGGAAATTTAAAGTATCTTTATGCAATAAATTTAAGCTGTGGGTTAAAACTATAAAGGTAAAAAAACTCATGAAGAAGCAGCAGTATATACTCAAGTGGCATGAATATACAGCATGTTGAATCAGAAGTTTGGCATGTGAACTTCAAGCACTCAAATCATCAGAAAGCCATGGGTAAATCATACTTCTACTTCATCACGATTCTCTTGAAATGAAGAATACTGTGGATTTTTTACACAGACAACAAGAGGCTCAAACACAAGCAAGCTTAAACACAAAAAAATTTTGAAACAGAACCTAAACTTAATATGGAGCCAACTGGGGACCTCCAATCGTATGTTCAGTCAAATCAAGTCTGTCCATATAGCCATCAGTCTTCCGAACCATTTTATTCGCATAGCTTGTCCTGTCCATCTTCAAAAAATCTGACTTTTCAGGTGAACAGCACTTATGGCTTTTGCACTCAAAAAGAAATTTTTCCTATATGACGCCAAGGCTGACAACAAGAGGCTCAAAGACAAGTAATGCTGTGCATATAGCCACCAATCTTTTGAACCGGCCTTTTATTTACATAGCTTGTCTGTCCATCTTCAAAAATCTAACTTTTCAAGGGAATACCATTTATGGCTTTCACATTCAAGTATAAAGCCTTTTCCTCTGCAAAAGTACCTTGTCTCTGTTTAGCATGTCATAGCATTCTAATTCAAAAAAGCAAGGATGGTTTCTGGAAGTCGCATAAATGTACCCACTGGTTCTGGAAAGTTCATGTCTTTTATGGAATATCCTACTGAAGAAAATATGTATAAACTATGAAATAGAGGAAATAACAACATTTAAGAGAAGCATTACGCACAAAAACTTCAATCAAGCTCAAATAAGATACTTACTGTCAAAATCCCCGATAAGAAGAAAATATGCATGCAAACTATGGACAACCTTTAGGCAATCAACAGTTTTTGATGCAGCAGCAAGTGCCTACACATCACACATCATCTTAAAGTCAGCATATAAAAAACAAATGTATATATTTATATATATACACACATACAATTCTATGTCACATTTGACATCCATGTCCAACTAGAAAACTCAAATATGTGGAAAATAACACTTTGAGCTGCAGATAAGAATTGGATGAATATTCTTATAGTTGGCAGCCAAGATACACTAATAAAAGCTGATTAATCAATGGAAATAAAAACGAGTTTATCTTAACTTGAAATCATGAACAGATAAATCTAGATGCCAAGAAGCCTTCTAAGAATGTTACTCTATGTATGGCATATTGCTATGGCTTGTTGGGTGTTGATTTTTCACCTCCTGCAGATTAAGTAGGAGATGCCCAAAAGGGAGGCGAAGTTATTGGCAATTTGGAGAGGTGGACTGGAAGGAAATAAGTCAATAATTTTGAGTGCCTTGAGACTTCTCTAAAGATAGTCTCAAGATGAAGCACCGTGTTGACGTAAAATGAGTGTGTACTTCTATGTAGATATTCAACCAGATATTGCGTTTTCACCATTCAAGTGTATAGAACATTCCAACAAAGTAAAGATTTCACAGCTTGTAGAAAGAGATTCTCTAAGAGAATTTGCAAGTGATAAAATGTGTGGGTTGCACATGTATAAAATAGGTAAGAGCAAGATTCTGCCTTGCTAAAGGCTGTCATAAAATGCGGATACTAAATTCCCATGTTTATGGGACTTTTTTTTTTGTACAAATATGTGCCGGTTGAATACATCAGAAAAGAAAAAAAGAAGGTAGCTTGATCTTGCCTGTCCAACAAGTTGCCCTCCGAAAACCTTTCCAAACTTCGGTGCATCTGGCAAGGTGATCCCCTGGAATATGTTTACCTCCAAGCGGGAAAAAAAACACAGTAGTTTTAGCATAAACAATAACTCAGAATCTCTCTCTATTGGGAATATGACAACATTTCTTGTAACATGAAATCATTTTTATAAGGTGATGCAAGAGAAACTTGATCATATTTAGCCCAAAAATCTGTGCACAGAAAATGAAATGACAGAGAAAACAATTAAAATGTTGAATTTCATATCCCTATGAGTCTAAGCAGCAAGAATCAGTTTTTTGTTTCCAATATTATCACCTATAAAAAAAACAAGAACCAAAGCTGTCAATTTAATTTTCCTTTTTTCTCTCTCTAGGCATCAATTTTATTTCATTTTGTTTCAGGTCAGAATAGACATCTGCTGGAGACTAAGATGGACCAGGGTCAGCCCATGTCAATCATCTCTGCTCACTTCAGATTGTGTTGGGGCATTTCAGCTTATTTCAGTTAAATTGAGTCGTTGACCAATATCTTTGGCCACATATAGCCTATCCCTCAGAGCCTTCCACAATTTTGTGCATAGGGTTACAATGAAGACAATGACTACAGCACTCTTAAGGACTGCTTACAAGTAAAACTGTAAAAGGCCTCAAAGAACAAGAGAAGGTCCAATAGAAAATTTGGCTCTCACTGGTTATGCATCCCATGCAAATTCAAAGGGATGCTCAAATGGTGAAGACTTGAAAAAGAAGGATGTAGCACCAACCATGTGAATGAAAACGAAAGAGTGGTACACTTGACCCCAAAAAGTTGGAACTAAAGTTACTTGTCAAACAATAAAAGCTTGGACCTAAATCTTCTTTTGTTTAATAGTGATTTGATCTTTTCTATTTCCAATATTTCTGCACTAGGCTTATGACTTACCTTCTTTTAAAGCCCTTAAAATCTATATATATATTGTTATTTATATTTGTTGATAAGTATAATAAATTTTAAGCAGAATCACTCTTTTTACCCATGAACTACTGACAATTTTTCATTCTACATCCCAAACTACCAAAAGATTCACCTAAAAAATACCTTACAAGATTTTTCACCCAAAATCTAAAAGTGCTATGAAAAAACTCTCTAATATCTCCATAGAACGTTCACAATTATCAAAACATCTCCATTCCTTTCTGCCCATAAGCACCAAAATAAGTGCAAGGGATCATCTTCAAAGCAGCAATGTTAATATCTCTCCCCACAATGCCTGGCCAAATTGCAAAACGATCCAATGCATGCAAAGGCATCACCTAGAAAAAAACCAGCCTTGGCAGAAATCCCATTCCATAAAGTTGTTGCCACCAATATTTTATATGAATATTTATTAGCTTTCAATGAATGTATTTGGAGAGAAAGGAATAATAGAAATTTTGAGGATTAGGAATGAACGACAGAAAGAAAGTTATTGACACAAGATACGGTAGTGCATGGGGAGGGTGGCGTACCAATGTAGTGAGGGGGGGTATGGTGTTGGGTTGTGGAAATATATCGGGGGGGTTGGCAATGTTTTGAAAGCACCATCCATTTTGTGGTTGGAGTGGATACTAGAATTCAATTATGGCATGATGTTTAGTGTGGAGAACGGCACTTGACAAGACCTTCCCAATTCTCTATAACATTGCAGCTAATAAGGAGGCCTCGATGGCATATTTGCTTGCCTTTTCTCAGGGATCCTACCAGTGGAATATCCTATTCTCTAGGGATATACATGATTGGGAGCAATCTACAATCACAGAGTTTTTTAGTTGGCTTTCCTCAGAAGTTAAAATGGCACAAAGGGATAAAATACAATGGAAGTAAACAAGCACCAAGAAATTCATAGTTAATGCATATTATAAAATATTGGCTTCACAAGATGTTGTTTCTTTGTCGTTGAAAAGCATCTGGAGGTCTTGTGCACCCTCCAAAGTAGCTTTTTTTTTGTGTGGACGACAGCCCTTGGAACCATTTTGACCACTGACAATTTAAGGAAGGGGGGCTCATCGTGATGGACTAGTGTTACTTATGTAAAAAAAAAGGAAGAATCTGTGGATCATCTTTGATACATTGTGATGTGACAAGAGCATTGTGGAATGAGGTTTTTCGAAGAATGGATGTTGTTTAGGTCATGCCGTTGAAGGTGGTAGATTTACTCGCTTGTTGGAAAGGAATCTATGGCTGTCCATAGGTGAAAGAAGCCTGGAAGTTGATTTCTCTGTGTATTATGTGGTGTATTTGGTCGAAAAGAAACGCACGATGCTTCAATGATAGAGAGCGCACAGTAGAAGAGCTGCAGAAATTTTTTGTTCACACACTCGTGTTATGGTTTTCAGCCATAGTGCTTAATGGAAACAATGTCCATGAGTTTTTGTCTTTAATTTAGCCCTCTTAGAATGTATTTGGGCCTACTTTTGTGTACTCTCTATGTACATAGATTATGTCTGTTTCATTCATATCAATAAAATTACTTCTTACTTATCCAAAAATAAAAGACTTTCTTTTTCAACACCTACTCCTCTAGAGGATATCCATAGACTTTAATGGGCTTACTCTCCATGATTATCTAGTATCTCTGTCTATTTACAGCTAGATGACTTTCTTGTAAAAATCTCATTGTACTTGGACTGCACCTTTCTACGAATTAATTTAAAGGAGCGACAGTTTTGAAGTGTCACATCTTTAAATTAAACTAGGTTACTCTCTCTTTGTTTCCTCTCTAGACACTTCCTCATTATGATCATCTCTAGTGCTTAACTACGAGATAATCATGGTTTTCTCGAAACAGATTCTTATAGAAGCTAAAGTTATTTAATTAACTAAGGTAGCCGATGGATTCGCATAATAGAGAGAAGTTAGAAGGTTACAAAAGCATTAGTCCTAGAGATTTCCACGGTGAATTGGTTATTTAAAGCCCTTGAGGCATGTTCGATTGGAGATAAAGAGTTCTTTGAAACCTACATGGATGGTAACAAAAGTTACATTGCCCAAAGATGCTTCAATGCTCAGGGTTTATTGGAATATGGTAATGGTGACCGACATAATTTCATTTTCATACATGAAGACATGGAAGGGAAAGGCTGGAACAAAATGGTGGTTGCACCATGGGAAGTTTACGGCAACTGGGGGAAGGAAAGAAAGCTTGGGCTATCAAGGTCTCAAAACTCGACCCACAGTGAAATGGTTCAAAACTCAACACTCTACTTAAGTCTTATGCAGAGGTGGTTTAGTCACTAGGGCTTGCTACCGGCAGTCAAGAAGCTCGGGGAGAAGTAGCAGTAGCGATGCCCAAGGTGGAGGTCAAATTTGGAATTTTGAAAGCAAAGGAGATAGCCATTGAGGGAGACGAAAGGAGACATGCACCACACACTCAAGTTTGCAAAAATAGCATTGTAATGGAAAGAAGCTCTCTGACTGAGAGAGGATACATGATGAAGGATGAAGATCTTTCCCTTAAAAAAGATTTGCTACAATTAAAAAACAGTAACGACTGGGCTTGGGCTTGAGCCCATCATCCTCAGGTTTGAGTAAAAGCAGGCCAAGCAAAAATAGGATGGGTCAAGAAAGGTCCCAACCAGCCAAAAGCTAGTGGGTTAAAAACCCAAGGCCTCCCAAAAGGGTTGTGAACCGGTGGGTGAAGACCTAGACAATGGGTAGTCGGAGGTGACAATACCGATGGAGTTTGTAGCCGAGATAGTAGGTTACAGAGGCATGATAGGCTTAAAGGGGCCAAAAGGAGCTAGGGAAAACCCAGAATCCATCTTCGGGAGCAGGAGATTTGGCGGGTGGGCCAATGGTCAACAGCTTACTAATGGTGACTCCGCCGATTGAAGCCAGGTTCTCGAATAGGAGGTCCTAGCTCTAGCTCAACAATGAAGAATTTTTCTAAACTCATTTGTGAGCAAGAACTTTTGGAAATTCTCTAATGGATGGCACATTCACATGGTCCAGTAATAGAGAACATCCAATTTGATCAAGACTTGATAGATTCCTTATTTTGCCCAATTGGGAAGAACATTTCTGGACTTAATCCAAAAGCGGCTTACAATGTGACATTCGGACTGCTCTCTCATTCTCATTAATTGTGGAGGCATCTAGGGAGGTAAAAGATACATTAAGTTTAAGAACGTGTGACTGAAATCAAAATGCTCTGTTGAGCAAGTTAGACAATGGTGGTCTTCCGATCTCATACAA
The DNA here is from genome assembly GCA_036898215.1 of Platycarya strobilacea. NCBI lineage: Eukaryota > Viridiplantae > Streptophyta > Magnoliopsida > Fagales > Juglandaceae > Platycarya > Platycarya strobilacea. The sequence goes on from CM072545.1 coordinate 9,312,871, forward strand.
GACAACCTGAGTTATGTGTTGGCTTGTAGCTAAAGGTTCTCAAAGTGGACTTGAAGAAGTGAAATGAGCAGATTTTGGGGGATGTAGAACACCGAAAAAAGTCCCCCTTCAACGAATTATAGGGCTTGGAAGACGTGGAGTAGAGGGGGCTTTTAGAAGAATAAAATGTTCACAAAAAGCATCTAATCTTGGATATTGAAAGGTTGGCTTTAATGAGACAAAAATAAAGGACTTCATGGTTAAAAGAGAGGGATAAATGCACCAAGTTCTTCCATCACATGGCTAATTCATATAGAAGACACAATATCATTGAGTCCTTATCAATAGATGGTAGGATTACATCAAATCTAACTTAGATCACGGATCACATTACCAAGTACCTGTCAGATGTGGCCGAAGTACCTCATTGAGGTGTTTTCTTCTCATTAAAATAAAATAAAAGTTTTAGAGTTACAAAACTTATCTTATCTAAATATGTACAAGCAATTTAAAATACAAAATAATCTTAAAAAACTTATCCTATTAAGATAGTGCCACATCATAGTAAAGAAAACCCTACTTTCCTTTGATACCCTCCCTCAAATTGATGCTAGTGAGTTAACTAACAATAATTTGCTAACTAAGTATTGATGTCGTTGTCGAGTTAAGACTAGATATCAGCTACTTGGTGTTCAGTGGGCACATGAGGGAGAATGATAGCTTTAGACTCATAAGCATCTCGAATATAGTGACAATCAACTTCGATGTACTTTGTACACTCATGAAAAACGAGGTTGGCTGCAATTTGAATGGCACATGTATTATCACCATGAAGAGGCGTGGGAAGTGTTTGTGCAAACCCGAGTGTTGAAAGAATACCACGCAACCGCATAACTTCTGAACATGTAACAGACATTACCCGATATTCAACCTCTGTAGATGACTTTACCCAATCTTACTTCTTGCACTTCTAAGAGATATGAAAATTCTCAAGAAAGACACACCATCTAGTAGTAGAACGTCGAGAGTCCAGACAACCAGCCCAATTTCCATCACTGTAGGCAATTAAGTGAAGGGAAGAACCCTTAAGAAAAAAATAGCCCATGATTAGGAGTCCCAAGTAGGTAGCGAATAATCCGAAGAACAACTACAAAATGAAGATGTCGAGAAGAATTCATGAACTTACTCATAGTGTGGACAGCATAGGAAGTATTCGGGCGCATGATGGTGAGATAAATCAAGCTTCAACCAATTTACGGTATAAGGTAGGATCCGAGGGAAGTTCGCCTTCGTCTTTCTTATACTTAACATTCACCTCCTGAGGAGTATCAACTGGAATAGTATCTTCCAATCTCTAACTGAATTAAGTTTTAAATATACTTATGTTGATTGAGAAATAAACCATGTGACTGAGACCTAACTTCCGACCTGAGAAAGTAGGTAAGATCCCCAAGATCTTTCATGTGAAACACATTATAAAGGTGTTGCTAGATTTTTTGAATCAATGGGCCATCTGAATCAAAGATGATAATTTCATCTACATATACCAACAAAAATACTACTCTAACATCACCCTTGTGCAAAAATAAATAAGTCTCGTACTTACTTTGCTTAAAAGAAAACCCTAGCAAAGTATTACAAAATTTCTCAAACCAAGCTCGAGGAGCTTGTTTGAGACCATATAAAGACTTTTTCAATTTACAAATAGTTGTAGGGGATGAAATAGGTATACCATATGGGAGTCTCATGTAGATATTTTCCTTTAAATTCCAATGCAAGAAAGCATTCTTGACATCCATCTATCGTAATTGATAAGATTTAGAAGCAGCAAGAGCAAATAACAAGCGAATAGTAGTCATCTTGACAACCAGAACAAAGGTCTCATCATAATCGATACCATACTCTTTGCGATTCTCCAAAGCAACCAATCGAGCTTTGTATCATTCCAGTGAACCATCAAAACAAAGCTTGACGGAGTAGACCCATTTACTACCAATTGGCTTGATCGAAAGAGGACATTGTACTACATCCAAAGTCTGATTATCTGCAAATGCATCAAGTTTTGTTTGCATCGCTTGTTGCCAGCACTCATGTTCCATAGCCTGCTTGTAAAAAGAAGGAATAACAATGGAAGATAATGTAGTAGTCATAGAAGTAGGGGAAGAAAAACCATATTGATCTAGTGGGTGGGAGACACTAGTAGATTTTTGAGAAACATGAGCAACAAGAGCTATTGTGGGTGTCGGATCATGTGCCGAAGGAGAAGAATCTTGAGAAGCCATAAAAGAGTTGGCCAAAGGAGTACGATGATGTCGAGTGTAGATAAGACCAGGTTTAAATCGAGCCACTGGAGCATAAGAGGTACCAGATTTTGGTATAGGTAAGGACTCAGGCTCATTATGAAGGATTGAAAAACTAAGTGAAATAAGATTGACATGAGAGAAAAAATTGTTCCTTCTCAAAAAAGAAAACCCTTTTGAGTTGAACTATAGCCAAGAAAAGCACACTTAACAGATTGAGCAATCAATTTATGTCTTTCATGTAATAGAAGATGAACGAAGCACAGACAACCAAAAATATGCAAATCAGAATAGTTAAGTGTGACCAAATAGTATAGAATAGGGAGAAACATTATGTAAAACTGGTGTTGGCAATCGATTAATTAAATGGACAGTGGTAACTAATGCTTCACACCAAAAACGAGATGGAACTAATGAGTTAAGAAGAAGAGCCTGAACCATACCAAGAAAATGTCGATTCTTACGCTCAGCTACCCCATTTTGTTGCAGAGTAGATGGGCAAGAACGTTGAGAAAGAATACATTTTGCTTGAATAAAATTCTGAAATTCATGAGACATATATTCACCTTCAGAATCAGATCGTAAGAGCTTGGTAGAAGAAGCAAATTGTGTCTCAATGAGTGCGACAAATGCCTTGAAAATAGAAAATACTTCACTTTTAGTAAGAAGAAAATAGATCCAAGTGAATCTACTACAATCGTCAATAAAAGTAACAAAATACTTATAGTGAGCATATGATATAATAGGAGATATAACCCAAACATTACTATGAATTATGTCAAATACTCGAAAGGCATAAGAACCATATTTTAGAAACGGTAAGACTTTGCTTTTGGCAAGTTTGCAAGGGTTACAATTAAAAGAACTCATTTCTGGTGAATCAAAATTGTTATTATCAATAACACCAGATTTGAACAAAGTTTGGAGTACAATAGAATTGGGATGGCCTAAACGGCGATGCCAATCCTTAGTACTCCAAACTTTGACAACATTACAAGAAATAAGAGGACTAGACTTAAGAAAAGCTGAATTGGAATTTCGTGGAAATAGCCGACCCTCCTTAGGACCGCTCGTGATCATCCTCCTGGATATTCAATCATGTATAACACAACTAAAAGATGAAAAAGAGACATTACAATTATTGTCAACAAGTTGTCCAACGGAAAGTAAATTGGAGGAAAGATTAGGAGAAACCAAAACATTGCAAATGATAGGGGACACATCACCCATAGCAGAAATTGGTAGTGAACTACCATTTGCCGTGTGTATTTTGGGAGAACTGTCATAAGACTGAAGATTCTGTAATAAACTAGAATTACTAGTCATATGATTTGAGGCACCAAAATCTATTAGCCAAGAATTAGGGGATGACTTTGGTTTACCTGAGATACCTAAAGAGTAAGAGTAATAAGACTAGAACCGGCAAGTACTGAAACATAAGTTGCGGTAGCAAGAATTGTAGAAGAGGATGCACCCGAGATGTTAACCGAGGTGGAATGGGCACACTCTTGTTTCCAAGGAGGTCGGGTTGGACAATCCCAGATAATATGGCCATATTTTTTGCAATAGTTGCAAATTTTTTTCAGATAATAGATAGCAATGTGACCAAAGCCCTTGCAACAATAGCATTGTATAGGGCTATAATCTCGACCCTTAAATTTTTCTATAACTTTGACACACATGGTCGTGGAGTCCACGGCAATAAATAAATTTTGAGGTAAAAATAAATATAACCAAAGCCAGAATTACCAAAAAAATGAAATAGGAACCAAATCTGAGGAAATAAACAGCACCAAATTGAGTTGTAAGAGAACTGTACCAAGCAAGTACCAATTAGCCGAATCACATAGACCCACAAACCAGATCAAAGCTGAGAGTCAAATTTACATTACTTGTTCTGGGCCAAAATTAAATCCAAGAGACAAAGGAAGAGGAAGCCTATTAACTGCCTAAACTACTCTGCTCACCGAAAAACAAAGAAGACCCAATAACTTCCCACAACCAGCGCCAAAAGACTGAAGAACAGCAGATGGTGCACCAACAGCACCTTTGATGAAACAAAAAGTTCCGCAAATTGTCACTAGAACTAACCTATAAGCAGAAATCATGAAAACAGCCAAGAATACCTCCTGGAAAAATAGAGGGTGCCAATATACCCCAATGAATGCTAGCCCACGACAGACTAAGCCGAGAAGCACCTTGGAACTAGAAGCAGACAACCGATGGGCCGAAAACCACGAATGAACCAAGCTCCCGCAATAGACGTACCGAAAAACATGAGCCCAAACTAGGAGACTTGACCAGAAAGCACCAACTGCAAGATTAGAAGCCGAAACAACCACAATATGCGCCAAACTCGAGAACAAAACTGGAATCGAGAACAAAGTGCACCGAAAACTTAAAAGAGACATGCCCAATAGAAAAAAAAAATCAAAAACAGGTAACAACTTAAGAACCTGCTCTGATAACATGTCAGATTTGACTGAAGTACCTCATTGAGGTGTTTCCTTCTCATTAAAATAAAATAAAAGTTCTAGAATTACAAAAATTATCTTATCTAAACATGTACAAGTAATTTAAAATACAAGATAATTTTAAAAAACTTATCCTATTAAGAGACTGTCACATCATAGTAAAGAAAACCCTAATTTCTTACGATAGTACCATCTCTGCACAACCACATTTGGAGCAATTTTATTCGAGACCATGTCTGGATGGCCTTGTTTTTTAGTCGATTGACCAGCAAGAAGCAAGTTGGCTCAAGAGACGATTTGAGGTAAAGATTCGCAAGGTGGTAAGAAGTATGGCAATTGATGAAGCTCTAGGCTGGACGGGTTCACTATGGCCTTCATTAAGACATGTTAAGAGGTAGTTAAAGAACACATCATGAGCTTCTTCCATGAGTTTCATGAACGAGGTAAGTTTGGAAAAAGCCTAAATGCTACCTTCATTGTTCTTATTCCAAATAAGTTAGGGGTGGTGGAGATTAAAGACTTTTGTCCTATTAGCTTGGTAAATAGTATGTACAAAAGCCTTTCAAAGGTATTGGCTAATAGATTGAGTACAGTATTGGAGAAGACCATATCCAAGCCCGAAAATGCATTCATATGAGGTTGGCAAATTCTTGACTTGGTGCTCATTGTCAATGAATGTTTGGAGTCACATCAAGTCGGGTGAACCAGGAACATTATGCAAACTTGACATGGAAAAGGATTATGATCTTATAAACTGGAATTTTTTGTTGCACATGCTTGAGAGGTGTAGACTTGGAGCGAAATGGTGTTCTTAGGTCAAATTTTGCATCTCCACCGTACATTTCTCTATGTTGATATACTGTACTCCAATGGATTTCTTTAGAAGTTTAAGGGGTTTGAAGCAAAGTGAACCCTTATCTCTATTACTATTTATTTTCAAAATGGAAGCTATTAGTAAAATGATTGCAAGTCTCATGGAAGGGGGATTTGAATCTGGCTTTATTGTCGAAGATACAAGAATCGGTAAAGTTGAGATGGCCCACCTCTTATTTGCATATGACGCTTTTATCATGTGGGGCTAGTCATAATCACATTCAAGCTTTGTGGGGGTTTGAGGCAAGGTGAACCCTTATCTCCATTACTATTTGTTTTCAAAACGGAAGCTATTAGTAAAATGACTGCAAGTCTCATGGAAGGGGGATTTCAATCTGGCTTTATTGTTAGAGATGCAAGAATTGGCACACTTGAGATCCACCTCTTATTTGCATATGACCCTTTATCATGTGGGGCTAGTCATAATCACATTCAAGCTTTGCGGGCTCTTTTACTTTGCTTTGAAGTGGCATCAGGCTTGAAAGTGAATCTTACCAAGTCAAAATTAGTTCTGGTTGGAAATATTCTAAGTGTTTTGAGCTTGGCTAATATCTTGGGATGCAAAGTCTCCACTTTGCCAATGAAGTATTTCAACCTTCCATTGGGTGCCTCCTTTAAGTCGAAATCTTTTTGGGATGGGGCGTCAGAAAAAATGAAGCGCAAACTAGCGAGTTGGAAGAGGCTTTATTTGTCCAAAGGTGGGAAAAAATGAAGCACAAACTAGCGAGTTGGAAAAGGCTTTATTTCTCCAAAGGCGGTAGACTTATGTTGATCAAAAGTACTCTATCCAACTTCCCTGCTTCTTGTCTTAGTTTTCAATACCATGCAAGGTGGCTCACCGATTAGAGAAATTACAAAGAGATTTCCTTGAGAAAGAGAAGGGGGGGGATGAAGAATTCAAGTTTAATTTGGTGAATTTGGCTATGGTTTGTACCCCTATACATGAAGGCGAGTTGGGAATTTGAAATTTGGGTTTTCAACAAGGCATTTTTGGGTAAATGATTATAGAGATATCACGAAGAGATGGGAGCTTTATGGGGAGTGATCGTAGACTTAAAATATTGTGAATCTTGTGGAGAATGGTGCTCAAATGAGGTGAGTGGACCACATAGAATGGGGCTTTGGAAACACATAAGAAGAGGTTGGATCAATCTTCATCGATCAACACATTTTGTAGCTGGTGGCTCTAGAATTAAATTCTGGAATGACTTATGGTGTGGAGATTGAATCCTCAAAAAAGCCTACCCAATACTATATAACATTACATAAAGAAAGGCGGCCTCAATAGCAAAGCTTATGGATTTCTCTAGTGGCTCTCCCCAATGGAACATCATTTTCCTCAAAGCTGCCCAAGACTGGGAAATTGAAACATTTATAGATTCCTTCAATCTTGTGCACAATTGTAAAGTGGCTGGAGGAGCGGATAAGATGATGTGGTCGCCATCCAAGATGGGAAGATTTACTGTACAATCATGAAACATTTATAGATTTCTTCAATCTTGTGCACAATTGTAAAGTGGATGGAAGAGTGGATAAGATGATGTGATCGCCATCCAAGAAGGAAAGATTTACTATACAATCATACTATAAGTCTCTTATGACACTTTACAAGAACCTTCCCATGGAAGAATATACGGAAGAGTAAGGCCCCCCCAAAAGTTCCGTTTTTTGTACAGACATCTTTGTTAGGGAAGATTCTCACCTTAGATAATCTAAGAAACGCCGACTTATTGTATTGATTGGTGTTACATGTGTAAGAAAAGGGGTGAGTGTGTGAATCACCTATTATTGCATTGCGAGTCATGAGTTTATGGAACACTATCTTTGTAAGAGTGGGACTTATTTGGGTAATGCCAAAAAGGGTTGTTGACTTTTTGGCCAATTGGCAAGGCATCGGAGGTAACTCTCAAATTGCAACTGTGTAGAAGATGATACTAACTTGCCTATGGTGGAGCATATGGATGTAGATGAATGATTGGAGTTTTGAGGATCGTTAACGGACAAGGGATGAGCTTAAAAAAATTTCTCTTCACGCTTTTTTTCCATTTGTCGTACATGATTTTCTTGTATCTTTAGACAATCATGCCTAGGTGTGGCTTTTGTATATGTCCCGTGCACTTGGCTTCGCCTATTATCAATAAAAATTCTTATTTATTGATAAAAAATAATAGTTTTAAAGATTAACATATCTACATAAAAAAATAAATCAATCAAGTAAACGTGAATATAATAACAAAGTCACAATAAGCTTATTTGTACTTGTTAAAGAATGAAAAAGATATGCTACAAAGAAGAGTTCATCTGTAGGTGCTCCATTGCAAAAACACAAGCACCAAACATCAACAAGAGAAGATTCTCAGACAACTTTCAGGAAACATACTTCTATTGGCTCCAAGTGTAATATACTCTCCACAAGTGAGCACGTCTCTAGAGTGTTATCAGCACTCCATATCGATTTTGTCTGCAGCAAACTACAGTGCTCATGGGGTAGCACCAAGCATGTCAGCTGCCATAACAAACATCACATCAGGCACTAAAACTGCCCACAGACATTCACATTATCTAAGGTAAATTGGTTTCGCCTATTTTAATAAAATTCTTATTTACTGATAAAACAAAACATTATCTAGAGGTAAATATCACAGAGTTACCACTTGCCATGGAACCCATTATAGTTATAAAAAAGTTAAAAGTCATTTTTTATCATTGAGAGGCCCACTGCAATGGTGTGTATGGTGTGCCAAAAAGTAGGCTTGTAAATAGGTTTTTGCAATCTCATAAGCATGAGTAATCTACATGATGTGTATGTTATAGGAAAGCAACAGAAAAAGAAAATGAAACACGTTGTTGTATTTTTATTGCAGCTACCTTAGACAAAGCAATTACATTTGCGTGATGAACTGATGTAGGTGTGCCTGCCAACACAAGTTCAAGTTATTCTTCCACATAATTTTCTTTTGATAAGTAAGATAAATTTATTGATAATCAAGAAAAATAAGAATAGGCATTATCATGGTACACAGAGGGTACACTTCAAGTACACCAAAAGAGAGGGGGAAGAAATACAAAAACTCCTAATTACTAAAATTGGGAGCACAAAGGTGGGCTATCGGCAATCGCCCAGTGGTAAAGAGTAATATAAAAATAAAGCCTTGAACTCTTCTTCTGTTCTTGATTTGTCTTCAAAATTTTAAGCATTTCTTTTCCCCCATATCCACCAGATCAAGCAAATTTGGGTCATTTGCCATAGGGTCTCACTGTGATGACTCTCAAAACCACCATTTCGAGCATGCCAATACATTCACCACTCTTTTGGCATCGCCTATACTAGCCCATATGGGCTAATCATTCTTTACCATAGAGAGGTGGCTACCTCGCATTGAAGTAAAAGGTAATCCACCGATTCTTCATCCCATTTGCACATGATTGTCTGCAGTATCTTGACTCTTGAATGTATATTCAGAGAAAGTAAGGCAAGAAGCCAGATAAACTTAGGACCATTGAAAATGTTAGAAACTTATTTGAAACTACTGCATACATGACAAAAATATCAATATAGTAAACACCTTACACCACTTCATAAAAAATACCATCTAAAGAGATCCTGAGTAATAACGTTGTAAAATGCATTTAAACCTATTTATAATAAACAATCTTCAAATGCGAACTTAATAACGAGAAAAACCAAACCACATAATACACAAAAAAGTAGCTCATAATAAAAAAATTAATAGAAGTTTCTCACTGTAACCAAAGTAATCATATCGCTTCAATTGGAATTCTGGACGACTTTCTTCCTCGCCAGCTAAGGTTCCGACAACTTCAGCCTGTGAACCAGGAGATTGAACTTTTAAGTGGTTTAAACTTGATCATTTTAGGGAAAGTGGTCATCACAATCTCAAGGAAGCTTACCTCTCCTTCCCAAATAAAGTAAACTCCATCTCCAATTTCACCCCCGCGAACAACATGTACACCACCATCTGCAACCGAAATTATTAAATAGGTCATTGCTCATTGCTAATTCCCCGAAAAAAGTTTTTTAAAAAAATGGTGGAATGCTTTATCGATTGGCATCGAAATGACCAAACTCTGTTTTGGGTTCGTAAGAAAATGAAACTTTATGCCAAATGGCACTAGATAAATTAAGAAAAACGAATCGGGCAAAGCAGCAAAGTTCCATTAATTCATGAACTAAAAGTAATTTTTAGAGAGAAAGAACTGATCAGAATTGAAATCACCGTATCGTTTGACTAAGACAACTCCTGCTATCTTCTTAAGAGACGAGCTCGGTAGCCGTTGTAGTAACGGGACGCAGCCCAAAAACTCAATCACTGCGAAACAAACACAAACAAAACTATCAAACCATTCAACAAGAAATTAAAAACTCGGTTCGCACGCATCTTTATCATTTCACTCTATCAGCCAGTTCCTTTTTCTATTTCATTTTCTAGGCAACCATAGCTCCTCTCACCTGCTTCGGCGTCCATGGACAACATGATTTCGATCAACGGCGAAAGAAAGTGCCGACAGTCTCCATTGCCGTCTCGCCTTTCGAAGAGATGATATCTACTGCGGGAAAGAAAGTTGGGGATTCAGTAGTTCGCGGCATAGAATAAGATTCTGGGCCTGATTGCTGAGGGTGACGTAGCCAATGAGGCGCATTCTCCAACTGTTTTGATCACCGGGCTGTACAAGTCTGACTAGAACCACGTGGAAATTATAATTGTTGTGTCCTTTCCTTGAGACATCATATAATCGTGTGATATTCGAAATCTCTACGCATTCAGCTCGGTTTAGATAATAAACTATTCTTAATTTATTTAAATTCATTTTATTTTAATATTATATTTTTTTAATTTTTTATATAAAATATAAATTTTTATATAAATCTTTTAAATCTTAATACACATTTTTTAAATTTAATTTAATTTTTTTAATTTTAATATAATTATAATATTAAAAAATAAATCCCAAACCTCTAACATAACAATTAACATCAAAAATGGAACGTGAAAATCGTGTTTAATATACTTTGTTTGTTTGTCTTATTCAAAATATATATATATATATATAAGAATATATATACTTTGTTTGCTAGTTATCTATCGGTATACCTACAGTATATTTTTTCATAAAATTGATTACGTAATAATATTATATAAATTAAAATATTATACATATATCTTTATTTATTATATATATAAAGTAGTTATTTAACAAAAATCAATCTTATTTTAACGAAAAATTTTATTTTTCTATTAAAGTTAATATTTTCTACCTATTTTTGTTAAAATAAATATTATATTTAATAAAAAATATTATTTTAAATATAATCTATTAATTTTATTAATCATCGAAATATCATTCTTGATATTAAATTTAATTAAACCAATATTACTAGTACAAGACGTTATTTGATATTATATATATAATGTGCTATATAAGACAAAAGTGTTAGTTTAACGGTCTTCGTTAAAATTTTATCATTCATAATTCCATAGGTTAAAACACCCGTTAAGTTCATTCGTTCGCTATTGATTTTATCATTCACGTCCTTTTGTTTTCTCTTTCGTGACTTTCTCTCTCGTGATTTTCGTTTTCTTTTTCCCTAGGTTCTCTTGTTGCAATCTGGAAGCTTCAGAGTGGTAAGCACGCCTTTTCGTCTTCTTTTTTGGATTAGCTTTCATTTTCTCCGTTGTGTTTAGTTCTTTTATTAATATGGTTTGGATTGGACTTCGATTTGTATTTTTTCCCCTCCCAGTGTGTCTGCAGCATAAACTTTTTGTCTGCGAGTTGAGGCCAAAGCTAATTTTGAAATATGAAGAACACAACAAACTAAAGGTTTTATTTGTAAGTTTGAACACAACTTTTCAATTTGTAAGTCTTTGTTTTGCCAATGTAAAATATCTCACTTCTTTTGCCGTCGAAGAACACAACAAGAAAAATGTTTTATTTAATTTTGTTTTACTATTTTTATTTGTGGAATTGGATTTTCTGGGTATGCTTGATTTTCCTTCTAGGATTTGAAAAAATAACCATTGATTGCCAGTTGTTAAATCATCAGTTATTCAATCGTATACAAAATTTAAAAAAATTGTCAACTTATCATTTTTCATTTTAAAAATGATGAATTTAATCAGTTGTATGTATCGATTATGGTCCCAATTATATGCACCACACGTATTTCTTTCTATGAATCAAATCCAAATGCCTAGAATTTATGGGCAAAATGGCCAAAGCTAATTTTGAAATATGAAGAACACAACAAACCAAAGGTTTTATTTGTAAGTCTGAACACAACTTTTCAATTTGTAAGTCTTTGTTTTGCCAATATAAAAGATCTCACTTCTTTCGCCATCGAAGAACACAACAAGAAAAAGGTTTTATTTAATTTTGTTTGTGGATTTTTTGGGTATGCTTGATTTTCCTTTTAGGATTTGAAAAAATATCCATTGATTGCTAGTTGTTAAATCATCAGTTTTTCAATTGTATACAAAATTTAAAAACATTGTCAACTTATCATTTTTCATTCTAAAAATGATAAATTTAATCAGTTGTATGTATCGATTGTGGTCCCAATTTTATGCACTACACGTATTTCTTTCTATGAATCAAATCTAAATGCCTAGAATTTATAGGCAGAATGGCATTATCTCATCACCGTTATTTATTTTTTCTATCCCTTTCCCATTGACCTCAGGCATTAATTCGATCTATCTACATGTTAGCTTTTTATATATGCATGGTTCGAGATTATCATCATGGTGAAATACTTATTTGTGGTCCAAAAATGTTCTCAGTAGTGGAAGATTTACAAAGTTTACTTCGAAAACATCCTCTCAAAAGAGAAGTTAATTTAAAAATCTGGAATTAAATTTGGTTAGGAAAATTCAAGAAATTTTAATTAAATGGATCGAAATAATTTAGAAATTTTCCTATTACTGTTGTTTAGTATTTTGGAACAATATATGGTGTATACTCAGGTTGAATTTATTTGAGATCAATCCTTCCAGCTCTATAAACAATTCATCTTACCTGATTTTACACTTTTTTTAAACCTTTTTTTCCTGCAATTTACTATTTAAACGAGACAGGATTTATATCTTTTTTCCTTATGATTATCAGGGTGGCATCAATCTTAGTTAGAAATTATTCTTACTTTTTCATTTTTCATTTTTTGTGTGCAGAGAAAATTATATGTGTTTGGGATCGATGCTCTCACAAAGTTGCAGCATTTTGTGGTAGAGAAAAAAAATTTTAGCTGTTAATTCTAAGACTGGAATAAAAGTAAATGTTGGCTTCTGCCACTTTAACAAAAAAAAATCGGTGATTTGCTACTTATAACCACATTACTACAAAAATATTATATATCTTCTAAGGAGATTTCAGAGGTAATTGAAAATGAAAAAACTATAAATAAGACCATCGCGAGATATACAATGTTGATCGTGCTCTATGACATGGGCGCATGGCAGGGGTAATTGCAATGACATATGGTGACACTGGTTTTGCATGCCAATTGAACATAACGTCTTGGGTTTGACATATCTAAGTATTAATAATTGAAAGGATTCATGCACCAATATCTCTTTTGTTTAAATGTTGGCTAATCAGTTTTCTTCAATATATTAGATGTACAGGGAGTGCTAGGTAATTGTTTGCATGCTTTTGGACTCCTGGAATGAATATTCGGCTTGTAGGCGAGGCTAACAATTATGTGTGAATGGTTTGTTGAACAAAACTTTGCCTCCATAACCTAAAACTCAATCAAGAATCGTGGTAAAGTTATTATTTTTCAGATATGTTTTGTTCAGGAACTTAGCAATATTATAATTTTTCGGAGATGTTAAGTTTTTTAAGAACCAAGAGATGAAAAATAACCATAAAATAATTATCGGATGTGCAAATAATCAAATCATACTATGCTAAGCTCTCCTACACCTACAACATCTCACCGATCCTTTAAAATAATATTATCAGAAAGAAATTACTTTAATTTGAATCTTTTATTAACTTGAGAGAAATAACTAAACAAAGGAAAAATGCTAATTCTTTGATTTGTGGTGCTTCTCTCTCTCTCTGTATTATGCTTTGATTTGTGCTGCTTCCTTAACTATAAGTTATTCTCTCTTCCTTTTATTCCAGAAGAGTTAGAGGTGGTAATGTGCGAGGTTGGAAATGACAACAGCAGCTTGCCTTCATCTCAGTCTAGTTGCTGTAAAAACAAAGGAATTTGTGAATGAAGTAAAATTTTCAAAAACTATTAAGCTAAGCAGCAAGGCAGGGTATCCTGACTCCAAGTGAGTGAATTGGTTTGAACAGGTTGATGGGGAAGGTTGCATCTAATAAATGCCATAAATGGGTCTTCAAAAGACTAACAGAATGTGAGCCAAATATGTCTAATTACTGGCAAAGTTCTTTTATGTTGTATGGGATAAAACACTCACACATTTTTATTTGTTTGTATATTTCTGAAAAATTAAGTATAGATACCATTGATTTCAATTGGTTAGATGGTACAATGTTAATGATTGGAGGTAAACTTCCTATTCTTGGTGCTATTGAATGCAACTTTTTTTCCTGAATGGACTGATCAATTTGAGTCAGGAATTCAGGTCAGAACAGAAATAGTTATTCCACTGTTGCAAGTCTCACTTCAATCATTTGATTCAATTTGTATGTAGGATAATGCTAAAGCTTGAGAGCTCAACTTGATAAATAGAGAATTGTTGTTTAGAATCTTGTCTTTAATACATGGGTATGCCAAAATGTATTTTCATTTGCCATTGATGATGTTACATTATAATTATTGTGATTTCTTTTGTCTTTTATTTTATATAGCTAAATGGTTAAGAAATGGTGTTAATAAGGTATGCTTTTGGAATGATGGGAAGAAAGACTATTTTCTTATGTCTTGCCTCCTGTTTCATTTTCATTGTTTGAATTTTATACATGACACTTTATTACAATTTTTTAGAAACTTTCAACATTAGGGGCCTCAAGTTAGGATGAGAAGATTAGGAAATTTTTGTTTGTTGAATCAAGCAAGTTGGCATTTTGATTTCCATATGAGATGTAGATTTATTATTTAAGTAAATGATGACTATGAGATCCAATCTTAATTGCAAATATAATTATTTGTGTAGATTTCTTTAAAATAAATTATATTATTTTTATAAAAAACTGTTTCACTTAACAAGGCTGAATATGAGCTTTCTTATTGTTTTTAACTATCGAATTACAATGGGACTATCTTATTATTTTAACTATTTCCTTTGTTTTATAATATATGAAAACGTGTAATTATTTATCATCAATTAAATTATGATTAACCATCAAATTTTTATTAGAAATTACATTTTTCCCTACAAGTATTATATTAGCAATCAAAGTTTATTTTTAATAAAACAAAGATCAATTCTTAAAAATAATCGCATAAATAAACTAAGCAAACGTGCTTTGCACGTTGCCTTCACCTAGTATATAATAAAAAAGAGATAAAAATAAAAATTAGGAATAATTAAATTAATATATATATAAATAATATTTTTATATGATATATACGTAAAATATATATAAATCGTGTATAAATAGAAAATTTTGAATACTCTGAAAAAAGCTAGACTGAATGTCTTTAACAACTGGACTTACAGCCAGCTACATAGACACCATTCCCAAATCCTTTATGAACTTGCGTGCACCCAATTAGTTTGATTTTCACCAAATCGATTGCTGAGAGGAGAAGAGCTATTATACTTAACTATCTTATTCATAAATGTCACGGTATTATCAGTAGTAATGCGTCCTATAGCTCTAATTTTTCGTTGTTTTTCTTCTTGAATTATCAGAGAACTAGGTTTATATTGATCAACTAGGTTTATACTAATCAACTAGGTTTATATGAATTTGAACTAGGTTTATAGGTTGATTGTTGTGTCTTGCCAGAACTAGGTTTCTACTGATCAACTATCTTATTCATAAATGCCATAGTATTATCGGTAGTAATGCATCCTATAGCTCCAATTTCTCGTTGTTTTTCTTCTTGAATTATCAGAGAATAAACCTTAGTAATCGACGGTAGAGGTTCTAGTATGAGAATTTGACCTCTAATATGAGAAAATTCCTCACTCAAGCCCATAAGGAATGTTGAACCCAAGGTTTCAAGTTTCATGTAAATCTACAAATGGATTTTGATGATAACAAATGAATCTAAAGAATAAAGGAGTCTCAAGCTTAAGTTGTCCACACAATATAATCAAGTACATCAAGGAAGTAAGTATGAACAAGAAGGGAACAAGTTTATATTAAAATCATAGAGTAATTTTGTAAATCTCTCAAAAAAAATTTGAAATTAGGATTAAGGCTCAAAATTAATATTTTATCATAAAACATTAAAATACATTTTCCACATATGCATGAATATTTTGAAAATTAAATTTGAAAATTTTGAAAGATGATTGATTGTCATCTTTTACATGTGTATGACATGATTAAAAGTTTGAAATTTGAAAATATTAAGATGATTGATTGTCATCTTTCACATGTGCATGTTTTATTTGAATATTTTCAAAAGTGGTGGATGATTTTCTTGACTTATGTAAATTGTAGATGTCTTTATTTGAAAATTTTGAAAAGTAAAGTGTGCTGCTTTTGTCATATGCAAAAAGTAAAAGATTATGTTTAAAATTTTTGAAAAGTAAAGTGTGCTCCTTTTGTCACATGCAAAAAGTAAAAAGATTAGATTTGAAATTTTTGAAAGTGAATGATGATGTTTTTGACATGGGAATCTTTTCAAATTTGAAATTGAAAACTCATTTGCCTATAAATAGCTCATTTGAGTTTTGCAAAAATCACAACAAGAGCTTACACATCTATTGCTAAGTTTTGCATCATTTCTTCAAAGCTCACATTCTCTCTTTTCTAAAGTTTTGAGCCTTAATTCTTGTTCTTATTGAGAGAGATATAGGTTGCGCTGTATTGTTTCTATCTCACTCATTGAGGAGTGTACTTTGATAGTCTACCTACTATCAACTCTTGTATTTGTAAAAGGCTGTGTATAACCCTTGTGTGTGTAGAAGGTGTTCTACACAGGGAATAGTTAAATCACCAAGTGTGAGGTGATTGGAAGTGTAGAAGGTGTTCTACCCGAGGAATAGTTAAATCACCAAGTGTAAGGTGATTGGAAGTGTAGAGGGTGTTCTACACAGATTCTTTGGAGCGGTGCTGCTCAAAGGTGTAATAGGTTTCTATCTCCACCTAAAGGAGATTGAATAGTGGATTTGGGAATCCTCAAGAGATAACTTGAGGCGAGGACGTAGGCAGTGGGGCCGAACCTCGTTAACATACTGAGTTTGCTTCTCTCTTACTCTTACTATTTATATTTATTGTTGTTTCATATTTTGTTTATATTTTATATTATATATTTGATTTATAATTGTTATTTTTTTAAATACAACTCAATTCACCCCCCTCTTGTGTTAGTCATCTGGGCAACAATTGGTATCAGAGCTACAGCTCTATTATAAGTTTAACTATCTTTTGAGTTAAGATTTTATGGCTAACATTGCAGCTTCATTTGGTGAAAGTCAATCTAGCAGTCGGCCTCCACTCTTTTGCGGAGACAATTACTCATTCTGGAAAGTTAGAATGAGAATATTCCTTCAGGCTCAAGGTCGAGAAATCTGGAAATGCATTGTAAATGGACCTTATATTCCAACAAAAGTGGTTGATGGAGTAAAGGTCAAAAAGGAAGAAGAACAGTTTAATCGTGAAGACGATAGACTTTATACTTTGAATTTAACTGCTATGAATTTATTATATAATGCTCTCAATGGTAATGAATTTAATAGAGTAATGACTTGTGCTATAGCAAAGGAAATTTGGGATAACTTGGAAGTTACTTATAAAGGAACTTCTCAAGTCAAGGAATCAAAAATTTATATTCTTACTCATGAATATGAAATGTTTAAGATGAATGATGATGAATCTATTTCTAGTATGTACACTCGTTTTACTAACATCATAAACAGTTTGACAGCTCTTGGCAAAATTTATTCCAAAGTGGAGATAGTAAGAAAAATTCTCAACTCTCTACCAAAACGTTGGGAATCAAAAGTGACAGCGATTCTTGAAGTTAGAGACCTCAAGAAGCTCGAAGTGAATGAACTCATCGGGTCACTTATCACCCATGAGTACACATTGAAAAGAGGAGAAGAAGAAGGAAAGTCAAAGAAAAGCTTGGCACTTAAAACTGTTCCACATGAAAGTGAAAGTGATGAAGATGAGGAAAATGGCGACAAAGATGAAGAAATTGCGATGATAGTAAGAAGAATTCAGAGGTTCTTAAAGAAAAATAAAACTCCTCCAAGGAAATCCTTCAATAAGTTTTCCAAGAAAAATTCAGGTAAAAATAACACTTTAATTTGTTATAAATGCAATAAACCTGGTCATATCAAACCAAATTGTCCTCTGCTAAAGAAAGATCGAAACAAAGGCAAAAAAGCAATGAAAGCTACGTGGGATGATGATTCAAGTAGCTCAGATAGTGAAGCAAGCAATGGAGAATCAGTAAATCTTTGTCTTATGGCTAAAGATGACATTGAGGTAACAAATTTTGATAATATTGAAGATCCTTCATATGAAGAATTGCAAAATGTTTTAGAAGAGATATATGAGGAATTTGAAAAATTGGGTATCAAGTATACTGTTTTGAAAAAGAAAAATTATTCTTTAACAAACGAAATTAATATTTTAAGAAAAGAAAATATTGTTTTGAAAGATGAAAATCTTGAGTTGAAGAAAAAGAAAACTGATTTAGAAAATATTATTGAAAACTTTACGAATGGAAAAAGAAATTTTGAAAAACTTCTTGGTAGTCAAAGATGTGTTTTTGATAAGGCAGGCTTGGGATATAAGCCAAAACAAAAATACAAATCTTATAAAAACTTCTTTGATAATCCTTCTACATCAAAATCCAATATTCAAAATTCTTTTCATAAAAATAATTTTGTTAAAAAAGGATACTATTATAATCACTCAAGTTCTTCATATATGTCACATGCTATTTGCAATTTTTGTAATAGAAATGGTCATAATTATTTTGCTTGTCCTATTAGAAGAAAACATACAATGACTATTAGGGCCATATGGGTACCTAAAAATCTTATTTCTTCTAATACTAATAAATAAAGGACCCAAAGAACTTGGGTACCAGGAATTGTTTTTAATTGCTTTTGTAGGTATGCATGAAGTATTCTACAGGTAAAAATAAATGATTTTTAGATAACGGATGCTCAAGATACGTGACAGAAGACAAAACTAAATTCATTGACTTCACTTCTAAAGAAAAAGGATGTGTGATATTTGGAGACAATTCAAAAGGGAAGATCATGGAAATAGAAGGAAAGATCATCAAGACTTAGTACAAGATGCAACCAAATAGTGGAAACATGTGAAAGATCATCCAGCGGAATAAATTCTAGGAGAACCTTCACGAGATGTAAGTACTCGATCATCTCTTAGAAATATTTGCAATCATACTGCTTTTCTATCTCAGATTGAACCTAAAAATATTGATGAAACACTTCTTGATAAATCTTAGATTCTAGCTATGTAAGAAGAGCTTAATCAATTTGAAAGAAATGATGTTTGAACACTTGTTCCTAAACCCAAAAATCATACTATTATTGGAACAAAATGGGTTTTTAGTAACAAGAAACATGAGTCCGGAGTCATTACTAGAAATAAGGCTCGACTAGTGGTCCAAGGTTTCAATCAAGAAGAATGAATCAATTATGATGAGACATATGCACCAGTCGTAAGATTAGAAGCTATTCGAATGCTACTTACATATGCTTGTTATAAAGATTTCAAACTTTTTCAAATGGATGTTAAAAGTACTTTCTTAAATGGTTTTATAAATGAAGAAGTATATGCTGAGCAACCTCCAGGTTTTGAAAATCATATTTCTCTAAATCATGTTTTCAAACTCACAAAAGTACTATTTGGACTTAAACAAGCTCCTAGAGCGCGGTACGAGAGATTCAGTAGTTTCTTGATTGAAAAAGGCTTTTTAAGAGGAAAAATGGATACAACTCTTTTCATTATATACGAAAATGATGATATTCTTTTGATTCAAATTTATGTTGATGATATAATATTTGGTGCTACTAATGAAAATATGTGCCAAGTTTTTGCTAAGACTATGCAGGAAGAATTTGAAATGAGCATGATGGGAGAGCTTATATTCTTTCTTGGATTGCAAATTAAGCAAGCAAAAAGTGGGATATTCATCAATCAATCAAAATATATTAAAAAACTGCTGAAGAAGTTTGGGATGGAAGGTGCTAAGGAAACTGGAACACCAATGAGCCCATCCACTAAACTTGATAAAGATGAATCCGGTAAACTAGTTGATTCGAAGGTATATCGAGGTATGATTGGTAGCTTATTATATTTGACAGCCGGTAGACCAGATATTATGTTTAGTGTATGTTTATGTGCACGTTTTAGTAGAACATATCATTTCTTAGGTCGTGCACTGGTTTCCTGGTTTAGTAAAAAAAATTTGTTGCACTATCTACTGTTGAGGCAGAATATGTTGCTGCGGGTAGTTGTTGTGCTCAAGTTCTTTACATGAAGCAACAACTTGAGGATTTTAAACTTATGTACAATCACATTCCAATCAAATGTGATAATACAAGTGCTATAAATCTTTCAAAGAATCCAATACAACATTCTCGGACCAAACATATTGAAATTAGATATCATTTTCTTAGAGATCATGTGCAGAAGGGCGATATTGTATTAGAATTTACTAGTACACATGATCAATTGGTAGAAATTTTCACAAAACCCCTACCAGAAGATAAACTATGCATGATTAGAAGAGACATAGGAATTATGCATGCCATGAATATCTGCTAGATATTTTTATTCCATTATCTCAAATGACCTACAGAAACTTGAGACGTTTAGCCTCATCATTCAAATGCATTTGCTCCTCATAAATCATCATGCCATCCTTGTCTAAAGGATTAGGCAATCGAAATGCAGAGACAAGTAAGGATTTTAAATCCTTATTCTGCTGTTTTAAGTCTACTATTTTTTTGTTAGACTCTTGAACAAGTCGTTGAAGAATATCGATCTTCTCATTAAGCTTTTCTATCTCGCGGGTTGTGGACTGCAACCGACTGGAAAAAGCAACAACGGAAGATGAGTATCGAGTCCCGAGACCCACAAGCTCGTAAATGGCATCATGATCTGATTTATTAGCCAAATCAGTGTTTTGCTGCTTCATGGCATCTACGACAGATGCAGAAATAGATTGATCACGAGAAGCACTGAAGGAGAATTGATGAGCCATTAAGATTCTGTAAAGTGAGAATGAAGATGAACTACAACAATGAGAAGAAGATTTGATGCGGATTAGATAAAGTTAAGGATTGCTTTTATAAAGATGGAAATAAGTAGAAGACAAACTGTCATCTCTTCAAATCTTACTTAGTCAAGCTTACAAGATATGTCAAATGCATATTGTCAAAAGCTACCGAACTAAGCTAGCGAGATTAATTATAATTGTCCCTGTTTCTCTCGTGAAACGCTGCCATTATCTGCTGATGTTGACTCTGTGCTTGAACTCTTACTTGTTCCGATTCCTCTATTTGAAGTTTCAAAACACGAGCTAATTCCGTCAAATCTTTATTTTCTTGCTTTAACCTCTTATTCTTTCTGCCTTTATTTGCAAGCTTTTGATGCAGAACAGATATTTGATTGTTTAGTCGATCAATCTCATTTGCCCTCACTAGTAATCTCCAAGACATGGTCGTAACAGAGGCAGCATATTGAGCACTGAGAGTTCTTGATGCTGCAACAACCTCAGAATCAGTTTTATTTGAAAAATGCATTTCTGCTTCTATCATGGTGTTGACAACCTCATGAGATAAAATGACTGGTTGAGACGGTTCCTGATTCAAATTCGGAAGATTATCAGACGAAATCTTTTCTGCCATTCTATCGTTTTGAATAAACAGAAATTGGATCAATGAATGGGGTGAAAATTTATTTGAATATCCGACAGGTGAAAACGGTCTTTTAAACAATAACTTTCAAATCTCGATAATATTTAATTTTTCAACAATATCACGCGGATTTAAATCTGCTTTCGCACCGACTGCTAGAGCTAGGCCTCCAATCTTTGCAGGTTTTGTCAGACACGCGTGGCTCCGCACCGAATTGTCAGAGTTAGACTTCCAACATTTGCAAGTTTTGTCGGACATGCATGGCTCCGCACCGCATTGCCAAAGCTAGGCCTGCAGCTTTTGCTGTCTTTGTCAGACACGAATAATTTTAATTATTCATCTTCAAATCTCTGAAACATCTAATTTGTCAATAGGATTTAAATCTTCTTCCGCACCAAAATGATAAAATTTGCTTCAACGTTTGCAAGTTTTGTCGGACACGGGTGGTTCTAATTTCTACAGTCTCTACTAACGCAGCGTTTTATTTGTCTATTGGTTATTGTAGGAATATATTTTATTGAGTTAATTATGATTCCTTTTTAATGATGCCAAAAGGGGAGAAGTTTTAGACTAGAACTTTAATATTGTTTAAATTGCTAAACTTGTTATATATGCTTGGAATTATATTTATATTTTTGCTTGAAAAACTAACGCACATTCTCAATGGGAGTTTAAGTATTAATACAGGCTTCAGGTTCTATCAAGTATTTGTCATCATCAAAAAGGGGGAGATTGTTGAACCCAAGGTTTCAAGTTTCATGTAAATCTACAAATGGATTTTGATGATAACAAATGAATCTAAAGAATAAAGGAGTCTCAAGCTCAAGTTGTCCACACAATATAATCAAGCACATCAAGGAAGCAAGTATGAACAAGAAGGGAACAAGTTTATATTAAAATCATAGAGTAATTTTGTAAATCTCTTAAAAAAAATTTGAAATTAGGATTAAGGCTCAAAATTAATATTTTATCATAAAACATTAAAATACATTTTCCACATATGCATGAATATTTTGAAAATTAAATTTGAAAATTTTGAAAGATGATTGATTGTCATCTTTCACATGTGCATGACATGATTAAAAGTTTGAACTTTGAAAATATTAAGATAATTGATTGTCATCTTTCACATGTGCATGTTTTATTTGAATATTTTCAAAAGTGGTGGATGATTTTCTTGACTTATGTAAATGGTAGATGTCTTTATTTAAAAATCTTGAAAAGTAAAGTGTGCTCCTTTTGTCATATGCAAAAAGTAAAAGATTATGTTTGAAATTTTTGAAAAGTAAAGTGTTCCTTTTGTCACATGCAAAAAGTAAAAAAATTAGATTTGAAATTTTTGAAAAGTGAATGATGATGTTTTTGACATGGGAATCTTTTCAAATTTGAAATTGAAAACTCATTTGCCTATAAATAGCTCACTTGAGTTTTGCAAAAATCACAACAAGAGCTTACACATCTATTGTTAAGTTTTGCATCATTTCTTCAAAGCTCTCATTCTCTCTTTTCTAAAGTTTTGAGCCTTAATTCTTATTCTTGTTGAGAGAGATATAGGTTGCGCTGTATTGTTTCTATCTCACTCATTGAGGAGTGTACTTTGATAGTCTACCTACTATCAACTCTTGTATTTGTAAAAGGCTGTGTATAACCCTTGTGTGTGTAGAAGGTGTTCTACACGGGGAATAGTTAAATCACCAAGTGTGAGGTGATTGGAAGTGTAGAAGGTGTTCTACACGAGGAATAGTTAAATCACCAAGTGTAAGGTGATTGGAAGTGTAGAGGGTGTTCTACACGGATTCTTTGGAGCGGTGCTGCTCAAAGGTGTAATAGGTTTCTATCTCCACCTAAAGGAGATTGAATAGTGGATTTGGGAATCCTCAAGAGGTAACTTGAGGCGAGGACGTAAGCAGTGGGGCCGAACCTCGTTAACATACTGAGTTTGCTTCTCTCTTACTCTTACTATTTATATTTATTGTTGTTTCATATTTTGTTTATATTTTATATTATATATTTGATTTATAATTGTTATTTTTTTAAATACAACTCAATTCACCCCCCCTCTTGTGTTAGTCATCTGGGTAACAAGGAACATCATTACATGTTGATGCTGCTGATAATCTAAAAACAACTTGACAGCACCACAGCTACACTTATTACAAGCACCACATGTGCGATTTGGCATTTGATTGTAGTCGAGCAATTCATCTCACAAACACTTAAATTTTTAGTAATAAACACTTACCGAGAGTTGATCTTGAGACAAGGTAGATAATTCCTTTTGTAATTGAAAGATTCACGGTCCATTACCTTGACTAAACTGATTACGTAGCTCCTCCCACATTTCAGGTGCTATTCTAGCATAGACAATGGTTTTAGCTATTTCTCTTGACACCAAGTTCAAAATCCAAGATAAAACCATGCTATTGCACCTCTCCCATGCCGAAAACAGAGGATCTAAAACATTCGGCTGAGAAATAGCTCTAGTGACGAAACCGATCTTGTTTTTCGCTTTGAGTGCCATTTCCATGGATCGGCATCAACTATGATAGTTATGCCCCATCAACAAGGCAGAAACCAGGGTAGAACCTGGTGAATCACCACTTTGCAACTGGAAAGGACTCAAATCATCCGTATTTTGCGAAGTAGACTCCGAAGAAGAAGACATATTTCAAAGATCATAAGATGATCTTGAAGAAATAGGAAGAAATCGTGAGAAATTGTGCAATGGAAAGATAGGGGTGGAGGCAGAGACAAAACCCTAGGGTGTTAGCTCTGATACCATGTGACGACTCTTAGCTAAAACAGTCTAGAAGTCGAAAATGTAAATCTTTCTATTCAACTTACTTTATTACATCTGTTGTGCTGGTATTTATACCAGACTACAAATGTAACAAATCAATTGTTACACGTAACTAAGTATCACAATACAAATGCAACACGTGACTTCAGTTACAAAGTTTAAACTAAACACCTTTAATATCTACTTATTTACATTTCAGTATAAGAAAGAAATATTAAAGCTATTTATTTACAATAGTCTCCGACATTTGCTCTGTCCAGATATTTCACCAACGAAGCAAGTCTCTGACGACAAGTCCTTGCTGCCAACGACGAAAACTCCCTCCATCTCACACAACTCTTGCTCAACATTGCACATGTTGAAGCAGATATGAAGCTGCTCTTTCTTCTTTTTGCAATCTTATTTCTAGTACTCTAGTAGCACACCAGGAGGACCTGCTCACCTCATATAGGCATCTCTAGTGTTTCATATGTTAATTCCAAAGTTATCTTGGATGCATTATCTGCTCTCTTGTTCTTTTACATAAGATCTAATATTCTAAAGTGGGTTCTCTTACATTTTTTTTTTAGTTTTTCTCTGCAAAAATCAAATAAGTTTACCAGTTACAAATCTCGATTGTACCTACTGTTGGGGAAGCGAACCCGAATAATCTCGAGTGTCCGCTGAGCCAGAGGTAGTATTAAATTAAGAAGACAATGTATCCTCCTCACGTCACTACCGACTTTGCATTAATGACAATATGATATCTTTCAGTTTGTCAGAGCACATCATCGAATATCGAGCCGGTTTATTTGTGCTACATTAGCTGTAGGACTGGATAGGAAATGTGCCGCATTATTTACTACTCATAATTTAGCTTGACCGAGCATCGATCGAATGGGTTAAACTGGTATGGATGGAGGGTGTTTTCATCCTCGACAACAAGTATTTATCATCAAAAACTTGGTTTGTCGGTGAAATATCTGGGTAGAGCAAATGTCGGGGCTAGTTTTCTCTTTTCCTCTCAGTAATCAATTTAGGGGAATCAGACTAATTGGGTGCATGCATATTTGTGAGGGATTTGGGGATGGTGTCTATGTGGCTAGCTGTAAATCAAATTTTTAAAGGAAAATTTCTACAGACAAACACCAAGGATAATCGACATACAATTCCTTATATGACACCATAAAACTAGACGGTGTGTTTTGAAACTCACAAACATCAGGTCTCATTTTCTTCATCACTCTGCAATGATTTCTAAAAGTGAATTTCAAAATCCAAATCAGCCCTAAAATCCGAACCAATCACACAAAAATCAAAAGGTTATGTTCAAATCTCTGCAAGGATTTCCTTGATAGTGGGTATTTTGAATTTTTATAGTTGTCTTCAACTTTTATTTTTCCATTTTATTTTTGTTTCTTTCAAATGGAGTTTTCAAGGAGTGTCTTTGATTTTATAAAAATTGTAAAATGCAACTAATTGTCTTCAACTTTCATTTTTCTCCTTTTTTTCCTTTCAAATGGCATTTTCATGGAATGGATTTTTTCTTTAAAATTATGAACGCAACAGTTTTTCCCTTTATGTTAACAGTAATATGAGAAAGCAAAATAAAATAATGAAAATGAATCTTTGCAATGTTGTCTTCACATCGTCATTACAACCTATGTCTTCTAGAAATTTATTCTCAACAGTCGGTAAGCTTTCAAGTAAATTATTTTGCACCATACCTTACAGGACGAGTGGAAAGCACTTTGGTGTCGTGCATTGCCCTTTCTTCCCTTCTTATTTTCTTTTTCAAATTTTCTCTTTCTCACTTCCAATTGTACCTTGTTTACTGATGGGTAAGATTAGTCCGACAGCGATCAATTTTTTTTTTTAACAATAATCCTTTAGGGTTTTGTTCGAAATGCCAGGGACGAAAGAGGGAGAGAGATCTGAGAAACGAAAATACTGGAGTTTTTTTCTTTCTTTTCCAAGCGTTCTTCTTCTTCTTCTTTTATTTTTAACTTAAAATAGCAGTCATGCCAATCGTTTGCCTACCGACTGTATTCAGTGTTTGTCCATAGCAAGACTCAATTGGAGCAGTGCTACATTTCTTGAGGGATGTAACCCGAGCATCTTTCAATAAATACAAAATTAACTTTTTATTTGTTTTTATTTTTTGTTTATATTTTTAAATATTCTTTTAAAAAATCACAATATTATTAACAAATATATTGCCCAAATGACTAGTACAAGAGGGGGTGAGTTGGGTTATATCAAAAAAATTAATACTTATAAATCAAATACATAATATAAAATATAAACAGAATACAAAACAGTAGGAAATATAAAAAGTAAGGGCAAAAGAAGTAAACTCAGTATTTTAACGAGATTCAGTCCTACTGCCTATGTCCTCGCCTCAAGCTACCCCTTGAGAATCCCATACTCACTATTCAATCTCATTCAATAGAGATAGAAATCTATAACACATTTGAACAACATCACTATAAATAATTCGTATAGAACACCCTCTACATTTACAATCACCTCACACTTGGTAATTCAACCATTCCCTGTGTAGAATACCTTCTACATACACAAGAGTTATACGCACCCTCTTACAAATACAAAAGCTAATAGTGGGTAGATTATTAGAGTACACTCTTCAATGAGTGAAATAATAACAGTATAACGCAATCTATATCTTTCTCAATATGAATAAAGATTAAGACACAAAACTTAGAGAAGAGAGAATGAGGGATTTGAAAGAATGATGCAAAAGCTCTTGTTGTTGTGTTTTTTACAAAATTCAAGTAAGCTATTTATAGACAAATGAATCACACTCAATCATCTTCTAAATTCAAAATTCAAATTTTAATAAAGTCATTGCATATGTCATACATTTTGATGAAGTCATTACATATGTTATGCACATATAAAATATAATTTTCGAAATTAAAGTTTTTAATGATATCATGCATATGTAAAAAAGAAATTAGTTCATGCTTGATTTTAATGATATCATGCATATATCATGCACATGTAAGAGAAGATTAATTTTGAGTCTTAATCCAATTTCAAATTTTAAGAGATGTACAAAATTACTTGATGAGTTTTATGTATAGACTTATTCTCTTTCTTGTTCATGCTTGATTTCTTTATATGTTTAACTCCATTCATGCGTAGACAACTTGAGATTGAATATTGAATATTGAATTTATTTGTTATCATCAAAATCTATACGTAGATACGAGACTTGAAATCTTGAATTTAACAATCTCACCATTTTTTATAATGAAAAATACTCAGTAGAAATCTGCGACTTGCAGTAATACTTAAGATCCCTTAAAAATATACGTTAGTTTTTCAAGTAGAATATAAACATGATTCTAGCATATATAACAGGGTAGTATAATACTAATATAAGACTTCTCCTTATTTTGACATCATTAAAAAGGAACCGCAATTAGTTTTAGTAAGATTTCTTCCCGCAATAACCAATAAGTAAATAAAACGGTGCATTCGTATAAACTATAGAGAGTTGAATAATTGGAATCACCCGTGTCCGACAAAAGCTACAAAGGCTGAAGCCTAACTTTATCGTTCCGGTGCAGAGATTTAAAATTCGCTTGATGTTGTTGACAAATGAGATATTACCAAGATTTGAAATTTATTAGTTGCCGTTTAAATAATCATTTTCACTCATCGGATACTCAAAGAAATATCTTATATTACTAATTGATCAAGTATCTGTTTATCCAAAACAATTGAATGACGGAGAAAATTTCTTCTGGTAATCTTCCGGATTTGATCCAAGAACCGTTTCAATCAGTTATCTCAACTGTCTCATCCAACATATCTTATAAGTTTGACTGAATAAGATTTAAAGAAATGATAGTTTGTCTTGTTCTTATCTCCCTCTCTATAAGAGTAATCTTTAGTTTTATCTATTTCGCATCAAAACTTTTTTTCATCTTTGCGATTCGTTTGCATTCTCATTCCAAAAATTTTTAATGGCTCATCAATTTTCCTTCAATACTTCTCGTGATCAATCTATTTCTGCATTTGTCGTAAATGTCATGAAGTATCAAAAGACTGATTTGACTAATAAATCAGATCATGACATCATTTATGAGCTTATGAGTCTCAGAACTCGATACTCATCATTTTTTGTTGCTTTTTTTGCTCGATACTCATCATCCAAAACTCGCAAAATTGAGAAGTTTAACAAAATACTCTGTACTTCAACGACTTGTTTATGAGTCAAATAAAAAAATAATAGAGTTAAAACAACAGAATAAGGATTTAATATCCTTACTTGCCTCTTCATTTCAACTGTCTAATCCTTTAGATGAGAATAACATGTCGATCTATGAAAAGCAAATGTAATTGAAAAATGAGGCTAGAAATCTCATGTTTTTGTAAGTCATTTGAGATAATGGAATAAAAATATTCAATAAATATTCATGACATGCATTATTCCTATTTCTCTTTTAATCATGCATAATCTATATTCTGGTAGGAGTTTTGTGAAAATGTATGCTAATTAATCGTGTGTGCTTGTGAATTCTAGTATAATATTATCATTCTGTACATGATCTCTAAGAAAATTATATCTAATTTCAATATGATTAGTCCTAGAATGTTGTATAGGATTCTTTGAAAGATTTATAATACTAGTATTATCACATTTAATAGGATGTTCATAAACTTAAAATCATCAAGGTGTTGCTTTATGTAAAGAACTTAAGCACAACAACTGCATGAACCAACATATTCTGCTTTAGCAGTAAATAATGCAACATAATTTTATTTTTTACTAAACCAAGAAACAAGTGCATGACCTAAGAAATGACATGTTCCACTAGTACTTTTTTGATCAACTTTACAACCAGTATAATCTGCATTTGAATAACTTATAAGATTGAAAGAAATGTGCTTAGGATACCATAACCCTAGATCAATAGTACCGACAAGATATCTAAGAATACGCTTGACTGCAATCAAATGAGATTGATTTGGAGGTGATTAAAAGCGTACACATAAACATACACTGAACATAATATCAGGTCTATTAGCTGTCAAATATAATAAACTACCAATCATACCTCGATATACCATTGAGTCAATTGACTTACCATTTTCATCTTTATCAAGTTTGGTAGTTGGACTTATTAGTGTTCTAATTACCTTCGCACATTCCATCTCAAATTTTTTGAGTAATTCTTTGATATATTTTGACTGATTAATTAATGTTTTACTTTTTACTTGCTTGATTTGCAATTCAAGAAAGAAGTTAAGTTCTCCCATTATGCTCATTTCAAATTCTTCCTGCATACTCTTAGCAAAAGTTTTGCACATATTTTCATTAGTAGCACCAAATATTATATCATCCACATAAATTTGAATTAAAAAAATATCATCCTATTCATATTTGATGAAAATATTTGTATCGATTTTTCCTCTTAAAAAACCACTAAGTCTATCATACTTAGTTCTAAGAACTTGTTTGAGTTCACATAATACTTTTGTGAGTTTAAAAACAAGATTAGGAGAAATATGATTTTCAAAACTTGAAAGTTGCTCAACATATACTTCTTCATTTATAAAACCATATAAGAAAGTACTTTTAACATCCATTTGAAAAAATTCAAAATTTTTATAACATGCATATGCAAATAACATTCAAATAGTTTCTAATCTTGCGACAGGTGCATACGTCTCATCATAATCGATTCCTTCCTCTTAGTTGAAACATTGGGCTACAGGTCGAGTCTTATTTCTAGTGATGATTCTAGACTCATTTTTCTTATTTCTAAAAACTAATTTTGTTCCAATAATAGCATGATTTTTGGGTCTAGGAACAAGTGCCTAAACATCATTTCTTTCAAATTGATTTAACTCTTTTTGCATAGTTAGAATTCATGATTCATCAAGTAGTACTTCGTCAATATTTTTGGTTTCAATATGAGATAGTATAGCAGTATGATTGCAAATATTTCTAAGAGATTATCGAGTACTTATACCTCATAAAAGTTCTCCTAAAATTTGTTCCATTAGATAATCTTTCACATATTTTCACTATTTGGTTACATCTTGTACTAAATCTTGATGATATTTCCTGATTTCTCTATGTTGGACTTCTTTCATTGTATTCTCTTTGTTGAGATTGAGATTATTTGTATTATTTAAAACTTTCTGTTTCTTCATCAATATATTTCTTAGAAAGTAAAGTATTAGATTCATCAAATACTACAGGCATAGATTCTTGTACAGTCAAAGTCTTTTTATTGAATACTCTATAAATTTTACTATTTGTAGAATACCCAAGAAAGATACATTCATCAGATTTTGCATCAAATTTTCCTAAATTATCTCTGTCATTGAGAATAAAATATTTGCATCCAAATACATGAAAATAACCAATATTAGACTTTTTCTCATTCCAAAGCTCATAAGAGATTTTTATCTAATTTGGACCTTAACATAACTCTATTTATAACATAATATATAGTACTTACTGCTTCGGTAAAAAAATAACTAAATAAATTATTCTCATTAAGCATTATTCTTATCATTTCTTGAAGAAATCTATTCTTAGATCTCCTCTCTACTACCTCATTTTGTTGAAGAATTTAAGGAGCAAAAAAATCATGCACAAAATCATTTTCATCATAAAAAGATTCAATATCTTTATTGACAAATTTTTTCCCCCTGTCACTTCGGATGTTTAAAATAGTATAGTCATTTTCATTTTGAATTCTCTTGCATAATTTGGTAAGTGCATTATGTACCTCATTTTTATGAGCGAGAAAGATGACTCAAGTATATTTAAAGAAATCATCAACAATAATAAATACATAATATTTTCTTCCCAGACTCACAATTCTGTTTGGTCCAAAAAGGTCCATGTGTATCAGTTGTAAAGGTCTAGTAGTGGAAATATGTTTCTTGGTTTTGAAAAAAGTGTTTGTTTGTTTACCAAACTGTCATGCATCACATATTTTATCTTTAAAAATGTTTACTTTTAGCGAATCTCTCACAAAATTTTTTTTGAAAGTTTGGAAATAAGTTCCATACTTGCATGACTTAACCTTTTATGTCATAATCAACTATTTTCATGTTGAGCTAATAAACAAATAGTATCTTGTGAGGCGATTTCTTCAAATTTGATTGTATAAAAATTTTTGTTTTTAAGAGTAATAAAATAAATATTACAATTATGATTATTTAACATAATGCACTTATCCTTTTTTAAAACAATTGTAAATCCTGTGAGATCTCAGATTTACATATATTTTTACATGTTGTTTTATTACCGTTGTTGATTATTTTAATTTATTTTAATAATATTATCGGTTGTGTTTTATTTGTTTAAAATAATTGTTTGAGCTATTAATTAGTTAATATTGACTTATGATATTTTTCATATTAATTTAAATGTGAGATAATTATTTTAATGATTGGAATTTAATTTCCTTTATTTTATTATATGATTTTAATTGATGTGATTTCTTTCTATTAATTATTATTTTATAATTAAATTGTATTTAGTTTAATTTAATTTATTTTATTGTTGGGTTTTATATATCTTATTTTATTGATATTGAAATTGTAGTATTTAAAGTCAGTTTTTATTTAATTGTTGTACTTTTTCTAGTTAGTCCTATTTTTCTTCTTTTTTCTTTTATTTTCTTTTACTTCTTTTTCCTTTCTTTTCTTTCCTTTTTCTTTCTCCCCGTTTTCGGCCCTGACCGCGCGACTTTTCCCCCCTCCCTTTCATCTCATACCGTTTCTTTCTTCTCCACCCTGCGCCGCCGTGCGCCAACCTCCGGCGACACCGCCCAGCCCAACCTCACCCCCACATACTAGCGAGTCCACCGGTACCGAAGGTGACACCTCTGGTCACCCCACCTCCCTCACACGGCCACATACCCAAAAATGAGTTCTTGGCTTCTCTTGCATTTTCTGGCCACCCCATGACACTAGCGACCTACTAGCAACCTCCCCTCATTTCGGCGAGCATAACTTATCACCCAAAGCTACCCAACCCAGCCATTTCCTCCTCCACCCGAAATGGGTCCTTAAATGGATCCATATTTGTCGCGCCGCCGTCCGGCCACCGTAGGTCTCACCTCTGCCACCAAAAGACTGCCCATGCTCAGTCGACCAACCCCCTAACTCAATTTCTCCAACTGCAGCCCAACCTTCCCCATACGATCCTAAACTCAAAAATGGGTTTCCACCCTTTTGGAGTCTGATCTGCCACCTTCCGGTGGTTGTGCCGCCACACCACCACCTCCATGAGATTCCCCACCTTCCAAAGCGTATCTTCCTAAATTTTAGTGTCAAACTGCGCACTCTAGCCTAACGTACAAGTGACCACTACGAACGCTGCGAATTGACATTTGCTCAAGGATTTACGTTTTTACTCGCTATAAATATTTTCCAAATAAATTTTAAGATTTAAATATATTTTTGGCATCAACAAATATTGTATTTGGTTATTCTTGGAATTTATTAGTTGTTGGCTATTTGGTGCATGGTCATCTGCATTGTGTATTTACACGCATATTCATGTGTTGGAAATGGAAACTGGGTTTTCGTGTGTTTATGGTTTTTAGGTGCGTGTGTATCACGAACCCAAGCCGAGATGTGGTATTATCTCGGTGGAGCTCCTCTGATTACTCAGGAGCAAAATATACTGAGCGATGTCCCCTGGGTCATCGTCGGGCGACGATGGGATTGGACGGGATGGTAACGCTCTCGTGACAACTTCGTGGCTCCTCTGCTGATAGGAGCTAGGGGATGCCTGGTCATGGTACGTGCTGAGCACGGTTAACTAGGCATCGCCTGTTCCGAAATCACATGCGTGGTCGTTACCTTCGGTGTGATGATGAAAGTCAGGGTGTGCAGATGGTCCCTAGGGGAGATCATGGTACATACGATTAATAAAATGGATGTTTAGGCCATTTTTTAGGAAAGTGGCAGGTTTTATTTATTGGTTTTACGTGAACCATTTTTTGAAAAAATGGCTGTGGTTTTAATGGATTTATGGACATAATTTTTTGGGAAAATGACAGATGATTTTATTGGAGGTTTATGTTGGGATTTTGAAATATGTGGTTTATTTATTTATTTTGGAAAAAATGATTTTAAAATTCATGCATACGGTACCCTGTTCATGTATGAGGTTGTTGTTGTGTATGAGTATATTTTATATCTTGAATTTATTTGGGTTGTACTTACCTGTGATGCCATTTCTGGCGTTGTAGTTTTTTGGATGCAGAGTTTTGTGGAGGCTGAGCCGGAGGAGGCGGTTTCGTCGTTGGAACATTTATTAATAAATTGTTATCTTGGGAAATTGTTTTCCCCTTTTTATAAATATGTATTTGTTAAATTTGTATTTCTGATGACTGTATTAAATCTCCTGTTGGAGAATTTATGTTAAACTGGTTTGTAAAATATTTCTAAAAATTATAGTACTTAGTTATTGACCTCAAATATTCACTGCTTTTATTTATGTATGTTACGTGTTCACACACTTGACCTTACAACCGGCACTAAAAGATTCCCCTACCTCAACCGACCACTCCCTACCTTAGCTCCTCGAACCACGGCCCCACCTTCCCTATACAATCCCAAATTCGAAAATGGATTTCCACTTATTTTGAGCCCGATCTGTCACCTTCTGGTGGTTACACCACTATACTACCACCTTCATGAGATTCATTATCTTTCATTGAGTATTTCCCTAAATTTTGGTGTCAAACCAAGCATTCTAGCCTAACATATAAAGTGACTCGCTGTGAACACTGTGGATCAGCATTTGCTCAATAATCCAGTTTTTACCCGCTGTAAATATTTTTCCAAATGAATTTTAAGATTTAAATATATCTTTTGCATCGACAAATATTGTATTTGTTTGACGTTAGATTTTATTGGTTGATGTTGAAATTAATTAATTGTTGGTTATTTTATGTGTTGTGGTTTACATTGTGTAATTACACGCTTGATCATGTGTATATTTGGTGTTTAAATTTTAATATGAGATGTGATTGTTGGGTTTATGGATTTTAATGGTTTTTGGCTGAGTCATATTGGGGACGGAGATACGTAACGTCCGTTATGATCAGTGGTGTGAATGACATAGCGGGGACGGCGATACGTAACGTCCGTTATGGTCATTGTGTGTGTATTTCATACCGGGGACGGCGATACGTAACGCCCACTATGACATGAGTGTGCATGAGTCATGATGGGAATGGCGATAGATAACGTCCATTATGATTGGAAATGTGTGAATGTCATATTAGAGACGGCGATACGTAATGCCCAATATGATTAGTGTGTGAATGTCATAATGGGGACGGCGATACGTAACGTCCATTATGATTGGTATGTATATCATATCGGGGACGGCGATACGTAATGCCCGATATGATTAGAATAATTGTGTCATGACGGGAACGGCGATACGTAACGCCTGTATGACTGACATGAATATGGGGGTAAGCAGAGATGGTGGTAGAGTTCTGCCTGCGATACCCGTCTATTATGTTAATTGGTTTTATATGGATTATTTTCTGGGAAAAATAGTTGTGGTTTTTGAAGGATTTACGGATATCTTCTTCTAGGAAATGATAGATGATTTTATTGGAATTTTATTGTGAACCAAAATGAGATTTTGGCGGGTGTTTATTTTATTTATTTTGAGAAATATGGTTTTAGCCTTCATGCATAGGGTATCGTGTTCATGTATGTTGTGTTGGTGCATGAATATATTTTGATCTTGTGATTTGTTTGGGTTGTACGTACCTGCGATACTTTTTTTGTCGTTGTAATTTTTTTTTTTGATGCAGAGGTTGAGGAGGCTAAGTCTGAGGAGGCGGCTCCGCTGTTGAAGTATGATATTATAATTTATTATTTTGGGAATTGTTATTCCCATTTTAGATAATTATGTATCTTTCTATTTTGTCTTTGGGATGACTGTATTAAATCTTCTGCTGGAGAATTTCTGTTAAACTATTTTATAAAATAATTCTAAAAATTCTGATACTTAGATATTGACTTCAATTATTCGTTGATTTTATTTATGCATGTCACGTGTTCACACATTTTGCACTTGACGTTGAGAGTACGTGACCCGTGTTGTCAGCATTCCGACGCCTCGATTCCTGGGTTTCTATACGGGGTAGTTGGGGGCATCACATAACCCTTACTCCATCAACAATTTTTGTTGAAATATAAGCTCCATTTATAATACATTTCTATATTTTTCGACCTTGAGATTAAATAAATATTCTCATTTTAGTTTTTGAGAAAATATAATTGTCTTCACAAAATAACGGAGGTCGACTACTGGATTAACTTTCAGCAAATGTAGCTGCAATGTTAGCCATATGATCTTAACTTAACAGATAATTAATCTTATAACAGAGCCCTTACTCTGATACTAATTGTTGCCCATGACTAACACAAGAGAGGGGTGAATTGAGTTATATCAAAAAATTAACACTTATAAATCAAATATACAATATAAAATATAAATAAAATACGAAACAGCAGGAAATATAAAGAGTAAGGGCAAGAAGAAGCAAACTCAGTGTTTTAACAAGATTAAGCTCCACTGCCTACATTCTCGCCTCAAACTACCCCTTGAGAATCTCAAATTCACTATTCAATTTCCTTCAGATGGAGATAGAAACCTATTACACCTTTAAACAACAACGTTACAAAGAATCCCTATAAACACCTTCTACACTTGCAATCACCTCAGACTTGGTGATTCAATTATTCCATGTGCAGAACACATTCTACACACACAAGGGTTATATGCACCCTCTTACAAATATAAAAATTGATAGTGGATAGATTATCAAAGGACACTCTTCAATGAGTAAAATAATAACAGTACAGTGCAATCTATATCTTTCTCAATATGAATAAGGATTAAGGTACAAAACTTATAAAATAGAGAATGGGGGCTTTGAAAGAATGATGCAAAGACTTTTATTGTTGTATTTTGTGCAAACTTAAGTGAGTTATTTATAGGCAACTGAGTCATACTCAATCATATTTCAAATTCAAAATTCAAATTTTGATGAAATCATTGCATATGTCATATATTTTGATGAAGTCATTGCATATGTCATGCACATTTAAAATATAATTTTCAAAATTAACATTTTTAATGATGTCATGCATATATCGTACACATGTAAAAAAGGAAATTTCTTCATACTTGATTTTAATGATGTCATGCATATATCATGCATATGTAAGAGAAGATTAATTTTGAGTTTTAATCCAATTTCAAATGTTAAGAGATGTACAAAATTACTCTATGAGTTTCATTTGTAGACTTGTTCTTTTTCTTGTTTATATTTGGTTTTTTTATGTGCTTAGCTCCATTCATGCGTAGACAATTTGAACTTGAGTCTTAAATTTTGAATTTATTTGTTATCATCAAAATTTATATATAGATACGAAAATTAAAACTTTGGATTCAACAAAAAAATATCCTTAATCACTAACTAAAAAAATTATATAGACAAAAAAACAGAATTTTAGTTTTGGAAGAAAGTTTTAGGAGATTTTTTTCGAGTGAAAATGCATTTCTCTTTAGGCCTTGTTCACTTTCACAAATATTCTCATCTCATCTCATATAATTATTATTACTTTTTCAAATTCATATAGAAAATAAATTAAACAATTAAACTTTTTCAAATCTCAAAATAATTTTTTCAAATTTCAAAATAAAACTAATATTAAAAATATATATTATAACATTATTTTATAGAATTTTTAGCTTTTTATTTTGTCTTATCTATGAAAACAAATCAGGTCTTATTCTATCATGTAGGATGTGAAATTAAAGAGAGGTTTGTATACAAAAAGCTTTTTAGTTTTCTCATCCTATTTTATTTAATTATTATAATTTTTTAATTTTTACACAATATAAAAATAATTTAATTTCTCAAAATTCTAAAATAATAATATTAAAAGATATTATTTTAATTGTAATGAGATGTTTCCCTCTTATTGGCCCGTATGGCAAGCCTATAGGGGATTTATAGGGGAGTGAGTCAAGAGCCTGATCAAGTAATATTTTAACTTTTGTTTTGGTAATCATTTCGGTTTAAGTACTAGAATGAAAGATTTCGATAACATTGTATTCCAATATACCATTTCGAGATTAATTATAAATTAATTATAAATATATATATAAACTAACAACTAATAGAATATATATATATATATATATATGAATAAGTGTGTACCATGTATGTGTGTGTGTAAGAATTGAAGATTTATAAAACAAATATACGTTCAAAAAATACAGATTCAGTTAAGACACAAAAATAAAGAAAAAGAAATAAAAGAATGGAGAAATTATTAAAAATAATATTTAAAGTTACAAAAAACTTAAAATTATATAAATATATTTTATATTCTAGAATTAATTAAATACCATCTAGAATTAAAATTTATAAAAACTTCATTCAAACATAAGAAAATTATAAAAGAGTCCAAAATAGAATAGGAACTGAAATGCTAATTCCGGTAATGGCTGAAATTTGATGAAATGGATAGAATAGACCAAAACAAGCTAGAATTTGAAACAAAAAAGTATACCAGATACTACATAGAAATGAAAAGTTTTGTCCAAAACAGCTAGAACGGAATAAAATTTAAAACCATGCGATCAAGCCCAACGACCTTCCTCTAAAAGTTGTTAATGGGCATCTATAGGGCACTCGGCCCATGAACAAAACCCACCTATAAAGCAACCCATGCATGGAAAAAGCAAAAGATAGGCTTAACAAGGAATGTCCACAAGGTAAAATGAGTAAGAGAGCCATGTCACATTAATGACACCTCTCCCAAAAATCTAGGCTGTATTAATGACTTCGTCTCAGAAGTCACGCCACATTGAAAGATTTCAACTAAGTGAATAGTCAAAGTGACATGAAAAGACATTGTGTTATTGATGGAAAGTGTTTTCTTTTCTTCTTCTTTGACGACAACAACGACACTTTTGAATTTTTTAAGGATGATCTCCCCAAGGCTAGATATGAGCCGTCTCCATCCATAAACCTAGTATAAAAGTTGACCCCAGGTATGAAGAATGATCTCTTATTCCTTTAAGTTCACGCACAAACTATTAAAAAAATATTCTAATTTAAGTGTTGGAGACTCCCAACCTTCACTAAGGCCCCACACTCTATGTTTCCTTAAGTGTACAAGTGAGAGGCCAAAAATCTAAGTTGCCAAAATTTGGTCCAAAAAGTGTTTGAAACACGACGTTAACACTCACTATTCAAATTTCTCATAAGAAATATTTAGTTCATAAGAGACCATTAATGCGACATGGCTCCCTAATCCCCTTATTTAATCATTAATGCCTTGTTTTGATTCAGAAAACATCTCCAACTCATCTCATTTCATTTAATTATTATGATTTTTTTAACGTTCAAATAAAATATAATAAACAATTTAAGTTCTTCTAATTCTATAACAAAAATAATATTAAAAGTTTTATTCTAACAAAAAAATTTTCAACTTTCAATTCTCGTCTTATTTCATCTCAATTTGATATCCACTAATCCCCTTAAAAATCAAATTGAATAGATCTATTTATCCAGTTATGCATATAAATTAATTGCATAAGATATAAAATGAGAGGAAACAATGATCTATTCACGAAATCAAACAATAGAATTATAGAAAGCAATAGCAAATATTACCAACTTAACCTAAGAGATACGATAGTACCATGTTTATGGCTATTTAAGTATATAAACATTAGGGGTAAAATGTGATGGAAATTAATTTGTTTCATGAAATTGGAAACGAAAATGATCAAGGTAAAATAAAAGAAGGTATTTGTTAAAAATAGTTAAAGAGCAATGATACACATACTACCATTTTACTACTATTCTACAACTTCTTAGTGTATTTTTTTTTATCATTTGCTTTTAAGTATTTTTTTAACATTCTTAATTATTAAGAAAAATAAAATAAAAATATAATTTTATTAATATTCACATCCTTAATCATTAAATAAAATTAAAAATTTTAAAAATTAAATACAAAAAAAGTTGTAAAATAATTGTAAAATAGTAGTAATTCTATCATTTCTCATAGTTAAATGGTTTAATTAAGTTAAGATGTTTCTATTGAATTTTGTAAAATAAGAGAGAGAAAATTGAATAAAAATATTGTAAAGTTAAATATAAATTTTTTAATATTATAGTTTTTATTTCGAAGTATGCAAAAGTTTTATTGTTTTTTATTTATTTATTTGAAAGTTTGAACAAAATTATAATAATTAGATGAAAAAGTTAAAAATTAAAAATTAAAAAAGGCTTGTGTTTAGGATATTTGACAAGGAACTATGAGAAGTTTTAATATAAGATAAAATGAGATATCTCACTTTTCAAATAAGCTCTTGACCATTATGGGCAATATGTACTATTGCTGCAATGAGTCCTAAATCTTGAAATTGCATCTGAGAACTATGGTAACATCCCTATCTCATAGGTTCGAAGAGTTGGCTCAATCTTCTCAAAAGTCATTTCTAACAATATAATTATATACTCCAAATTCTCCATAAAATATAAAACCATTTATCAAACACAAAAATCCATATCCCTCGACAGAAATATTAAACAAGAATCTCAGCAAAATAAAATAATATCTCCACAAACACTCGAATTTACCTAGAACTGAATGTATCAGAATAACCGTCAATGATAAATCTACTAATTATGATCCCTCCAAAATACTTGAATCCTTAACACTTATTCATCTATGAACATAAAACCTTTCCAATACTCCTACCATCGTTCTCCAACTGAACCATTAAATTTATCTGAAAAATGTTATGGATATAAAGGGTGAATTATCAATAACTCACTAAGTAGAAAATATATACTAGTATATAAACATGAGTATTTACCGAATTCAAAATACAAAACAAAATATTTTTATCTTCAAAATGCATAATTAGAACATGTTATCGAAAATATCAAAGCGAAAGTCCATAAATAATCAGAATCAAAATCTCCTTGGCATAACATAGTTGAAACATTTTATTATAACAGAATACCATGTGTAACCCCCGTGGTAGGGTTGTGCAAATTCTGTCGGCCAATCAAGTAGAAACAGAATGTGAATTTTCCTTTATTGTTCTCAAAGTCCTGACTGTGCACACAGAAAACTACTTTGCATATAAAGTGAGTACACTATAAACAAAAAGGTTGGTACAAACCTAAATAAAAGCCATAGTTTTACACCCATGATAAGGTCAAAATGAAACAGAAACAAAATATCATGCAAGAAGTTTTCAGAAATCACTTCATATCATATTAGACTATTCAAAAAATAACAGAATCAAATTCCAAAATAAACTTTATGCACAAATTTTTATATTCACTCTTTTTGCATTATTCATTCTACACTAGTCATGCCAACAATACTTTAATATTATACAGAATCTAATACATATGCAGAGTAAATAACTGAGTTGGTTTCAAATTTCTTTTCATCACAAAATATTCATGTTTTTCAAGACTTGCCTCA
Organism: Platycarya strobilacea; assembly: GCA_036898215.1. NCBI lineage: Eukaryota > Viridiplantae > Streptophyta > Magnoliopsida > Fagales > Juglandaceae > Platycarya > Platycarya strobilacea. The sequence goes on from CM072545.1 coordinate 9,353,864, forward strand.
GTTCATCTACCTAATATAAAATCTGGCATAAGAATCTCACTTATCTAAACTTCTTAGTTTTCTGAAATATCACAAAAGTATCGAATGAAAAACAAATGTCACCTATAAATTATCTCGTGATTCCTAAATTTTCAAATGAACACTTATCTCGATAATTAAGATCTAAAATGCTAAAAATCAAGTAACCTATTTTAATTCTTCAAAACCTAAACTCCTCAAAATCCTGAATTTCCATCGATGCCTAAAATCATCAATATCCACTTAATATATCTAACTCAAAATCAACCCAAACGCCAATTTCTTACAAAAATTGAAACACAACCCACTTAAATAATGAAAAGTCATTGAAAACAAACAAATAAATAATAATACTTGACCCAAAATTAAATTATAACTCGAGCTCAAAAAAAAAAAAAGTTTAACATCTCACACTTAAAGTAAAACAGAACTCAGTACAAGACAACACACTGAAAATAACTTTAAACCCTTCATGTTTTGTTTTAGAAATAAAAGGATCAGAAAGTAATTTCAAATAATCTTCTGCAATAATACGTAAAGAGGTAAAACAAGAGTTAAGCTTGCAGAGAAGCATAAACGAATTGAGGCTAAAGCCAAGAAAGGAGGCTCGCCGCGAGATAAAAAGTTGCGACGGGCCGGCTGGGTAGCTGTGGTGGTGGAGATGACAGTGTCTTTGGGTGGCTGATTACAGAGAAAGGAGTGTAATGATAGAGAGAGAGAGAGAGAGAGAGAGAGAGAGAGAGAGAGAGAGAGTAGACAAGAAGGGTGAGAAGGATACCCTATATCGTTAGTGACTCACATCGGCTTGAACTCGAGAGGGCAACGAGCTAGTGGCAGAAGTAGCTGTGGAGTGAGTGGAGGATACTCGGTATACTAGAGCTTGCACATAGGCTAAAGGTTGAGACATTGGAAGGATTTTTGCATGGCTTGGATGCTCTGTTTCGGGTATGGGAAAGTAAGGGACCTTTGGTATGTGTGCGGCAACGCTTCTCCGTTAATAGTTGAGTGTGGGGTACGATGGTGCAGGGAAGAGTAGTGGAGGAGTTAAAACGTACGGGATGGTTGCGATTTCATGTGGAGGGCACGACTTTGGTGGTGGCATGAGGCTGCAACGGGGTGGTTTCCTTTCTCTTGGCAGTTTTGATGTGGCCATTGGCCGTGATGAGTAATTTGTGCAAAGTGATGGCTCTCGATGCATGGTTGCATGTTTAAAATGATATAATTTTTTCAAAAAAAAAAAGTCGTGGGATGAATTCTCAAAAATAAAAAAGGCCTCGATTTAAACTCGAAAGAAAATAATCTAATTGTTAAAGATTTATCTCGACCCATAAAAATACTTTTAACATAATATCAAATCCAATAAAAAAATCATAGTTCATCAAAACAGAAATTTGAGGCTTGTAGTCTAGTTTAAAAGAAATTGAAAATTCAAATAGGCCTCTCGCACAACTTCAAATCAGAAAAATTTAAGGTAGAGTGGCGTTATAACCGGATATTACAACTACCATTATTGCTCGAATAAATTGCTCCTATGCCTTGTAAAAGTGTAGGAAAGTAAGAGAACTGCAAGAACACACCAAATCAGGATTTGTCTCTTGGGTGATGAGAATAAAATGATGCATATTGGGTAGCCAAAGGAAAAATAAAATCAATATTTGAGAAGGTAGTCTAATCTTAATAAGCAAATGGTGAGTTGTCAAGTGTAAGATGAAGTCATATGTCCAAGTTGGAAATGTAATCTAAAGTGTAAGATGAAGCATGGTCATAACCTTTGTTAGAAATTCTAGATCAAAATACATAGCAGAAGCGTTTTCCTCAAGCAACAAATCATGGAACTGATGCAATTTTCACAAACGTTTTTACGAGCGTTGATCATTTGAAATTATTCTCGTTGGTGATGGAGTGTGCTACGTGGTAATAAGCCGGAACAATACCCACATGTTTCACAACCTAAATACCGAGATTATAGAAAACTAAGACTTAAAATAAGTTTTTTGTTTGTGCCTAAAAGTATCTCATCCAAAAGGTGGAGGTACTAAATAGCACCAGCTTTAAGCGTAATGCTCGACTGGTCTTAAAGGCCAGCCAAAGGCTCTTAGTGGGTGATTGAGCTATAATATTGTAATTATTTTGTACTTTAATTCGAGTCAATCATTCATTTCATTAGTACTTGAGTGAATCGGACTTTGATAAATCAATTCTAACTCAATTGACAACAATCTAATTTTAGAATCTGTAATCTTTAATTTATTATGTAGAGTTAAGGAGTTCATTTATTATAGAATTATTGGCATACATGCAGGTGGCGAGTGAGAGTTGAATAGCATCAAAGCTTCAAGTTGGAGCCTTGCATGTTTGCTCAAGTGAAGCAACTCACGACTTTAGGACCACCATGCACGAAGACACCTCATTTCCATAAGCCTTGAGCCCCTGCACTCCAATACAAATTGATGGGAATTTACATCAATTGAAGACACGCAAAGCCCTTGACCGATTCATCCAAGTCCCTGGTGCAACCCAACTTCATAGCAAAATCTTGCACTGACTAAAATTCAAGCTTGCACCGAATTAATGTTGGTTTTTTGCTCTTTTGGAATCTCACATGGGAAAGATGTGGGTGAAGAGGCAAGACCAAAGCCTATATAAGGAAGCTAAACCTCTTTGGTTTAGTATACCAGTCAGGAACTTATCTAGTAGCTTCTAACTTTAGAAAAATATCTCTGTTGTCCTTTTTGTATGTAAAAAGGAAAAATGTGAAAGTTAAAGTTTTACTAGTGAAAAATTTTTTGTGGGTGTCATTAGGGTGAGGAGAAAAATTGTGTGATTGTAATAATTTTTTACATAGTGAATTTTCTTCTTTGGGTCTGGTGGTTTTTTTTCTTGTTTTGGAAGTTTTTCATGTAAATTCTTGTATTGTGTTTATTTCTCTAATTTTTTTTTATATTTTGTCAAAAGTAGATCCTGGTATGGAGAATTTGGGAGATCCAGATTCCCAATAAGTGGTATCAGAGCCACTAGGTTCTTTTGGCAGGGTGGAGCTTTGGTGTGGTAGTATAAATACGTATGATCTAAAGAGATTCTGTCTAGGAGATTGAAAATTTTAACTGTATCCGTTGTGACTAGGGCTGTAAAAAGACCGAACCGGACCGGCGGACCGGACCGGATCGGTTGGAGTTCGGTTCGGTCCGGTCCAAAAAATATATGGACCGGAAAATTCCGGTCCGGTCCCGGTCCAAGGAGTTCATCCCCCTGGACCGGACCGAACCCCTAGAATTTTTTTTAAAATTTTAATTTTTAAATATATGTATATATAAATAATAATATATAAATTTTAATATTAATATTAATATATATTACTATATAATATATACTCTTATAATATTGACATATAAATAATAAGTGTATTATTATTATTTAATATATTATTACTAATTTATCACTATTTACTAACATATAAATATATAATTACTAATATAAATTATAATAGTATTATTACTTATTAGTTATAGTTTATTAACATATACTAATGTAATAGTATTATTAGACTATTAGATTATTAGTTATAGTTTACTAACATACTTAATATTTAATATTAACTAACATATTAATATATAATATATACTTTTATATATTAATATATAAATAATAAGTGTATTATTATTATTTAATACATTATTACTAATTTATCACTGTTTACTAACATATAAATATATAATATACCAATGTAAATTGTAATAGTGTTACTACTTATTAGTTACAGTTTATTAACATGTACTAATATGAAAGTGTTATTAGACTATTAATTATAATTTACTAACATATTTAATATATAATATATACTAATATATTAATATATAATATATACTTTTATAATATTAACATATTATAATTTATAGTAGTTAAATTTAGACCAAAAAAATATTTGATCATTGTAGAATTTTATATTAAATTTAACCCATTAAATCATATGGGGCACCCCTGGACCGGACCGGACCGGACCGCCCCTGGACCGAATTGGACCGGACCGGTATGGACCGAACTCCTATTCAGTCCGGTCCAGGGTAAGAGAGTTTTTGGACCGAATGAAATCGGTCCACAAATTTCCCGGACCGGACCGGACCATTACACCCCTAGTTGTGACCTCCAATCTTTCTTGGGAATCTTAAAACTCTGTCTAGGAAATATCAGTCTTTCCTAAGAACTTACTTTGTGGGTACTATTCATTTCTACGATAAAATTCATCAAAACTATGTCAGGAGGTAGGGCTTCAAATTCTGTCAGATTTGAGGTGGAGAAATTTGATGGGAGAATCAATTTTGGCTTATGACAAGTGCAAGTCAAGGATATCTTGATTCAATCAGGATTACATAAAGCATTGAAAGACAGACTAATCCCTGAAGATAGTAGCAGTTCTAGTGCTATTGGTGAAACTTGGAACAGATCTGGAATGAGTAATGAAAATTGGGAGAATTTGGATTTGAGAATGGCAAGTGCAAGTCGTTTGTGCTTGGCCAAGAATATTCTTTCAAATGTGCATGGAATATTCACGGCAAAGGGACTCTGGAAAAAGTTTGAAGAGTTGTATCAGACGAAGGGTGTCTCAAATCGAGTGTATTTGAAGGAGCAGTTTCATACACTGCAGATGAGTGAACGTACAACTATTTCATATCATTTAAGTGTTCTCAATAGAATTGTCTTTGAGTTAGAATCTATTTGAGTTAAAATTAATGATGAGGATCAAGCCATGAGGCTGATTTGGTCTCTTACACCTTCCTATGAGTATATGAAGTCTATTTTGATACATGAGAATGCGAAAATAATTTTTTCAGAGGTTAACAGTAAAATTTTTTCTAAAGAAAGAAGGCCAGGTGGTAGAAGTAATGGTTCATCTGAGAACTTAGCAATGGTAACAACTGGTGATTGGAAGATGAAGAACTTCTTGAAGAAGAAAACAGTCTTCTGGGTGTGCGGACAACCTAGGCAAGTCAGAAATTTTTTCCAAGAGGTGGAGCAGGTTTGGCAAAAGGATCAAAGTTAGTAAATGGAGATACTGACAATGAAGCTAATATTTTATCTTTATTCACAGAAGACGATGTCTGTTAAAAGAAACATGTACATCATCATGGCATGCCAATAATCCCAAAGTTTCCATGATAGAGGATATGTTAATGTTAGCGGTTCCACAAGTTTGTACATGGGCATTGGTTTGGCATTGATGCAAGGTGTGTGGTGGAAATTCATGTCGATGGCTGATAAACTTCCAGGAAAGCCAAACATGGGAGTTGCATCATAATTTTTCAGTAAGATTATTTTCGACATGGACCGAAGTGAAATACTTAGAATTGGTTTATTTTGAGTGAGTATACTTTTATGGTGGAGCATGATTGTGAAAGTTATGAAAATATTCATTGCGGTGGAGCATGGCTGTAGGATCAGTCAAAGTCGCAAAGTGGAGATTGTTGATTTTTTGCAGAATCTCACATGGGAAAGATGTGGGTGAAGAAGCAAGACCAAGGACTATATAAAGAAGCTAAACCTCTTTGGTTTAATACACTGGTCAGAAACTTATCTAGTAACTTTTGATTTAAAAAAAATTCATCTGTTGTTATTTTTGTATGTAAAAAGGAAAATAGGTGAAAGTTAAAATTTTACTAGTGGAAAAGTTTTTGTGGGTGTCATTGGGGTGAGGAGAAAAATTATGTGATTGTAACAATTTTTCACATAGTGAATTTTCTTCTCTGGGTCTGGTGCTTTTTCTCCTGTTTTGGAAGTTTTTCACGTAAATTCTTGTGTTGTATTTATTTCTCTATTTTTCTTGGTATTTTGTCAAAAATAGATCCTGGTGGGGAGAATTTGGGAAGTCCAAATTCCCAACAATGAAACCATGCATAGGCCGATATACGGTGCTATTTTCCCCTCAAGCAAAGATTAACAACAGATGCAAGTCTCATGGAAACTCTCTTGTTTTTGGGATGCCTTTGGTCTGTGCAGATGGAAAGGCCCTCACACTTTACCTTCAAACACCAACGAAAGGGAAAAGGAGGAGGGAAAGAAAACATTTGGTTTTTGCTAGCTAGAGGGTTTCGGACACTAAGAGCTGAACTCCCAAAATTTTACTTTTGATGCATTGTTTTCATAGTTTTGCATAGAATCCATAGACCCCTTGGGCTAGATTTGAATTTCTTTTGCTTCAATTTTATATTGTGTTTTAAAATTCATGTAACCCTCCATTTTATTAACTTGTTTCTCAGTGATTTGTGTTTGGTTTCATTTCGGTATTCTTTAGTCCATATCTATTTTAGCAACTCACTTTTTCCATTATATGCAATAGCATATATTTCATTTTGGTAGCTATTCATTTCGGTATCCTTTCTTTGTATTTTCGTTAACAACTTAGGCTTCATTCGATAGTTTTTATTTTTGGTGTTTTTAGCTTATGTCGGCACTTGAAAACCAACATTTATTTTTGGTAGTTTTATTTTCAGCGGCTTTAATTTCGGTAGATTTCTAGTAGTGCCGTCTACTTGCTCCACATGTTAGATTGCAATTAATTACTTTTCCATGAGTTCTTGGAGTTGTCGTAGTTTATCTCATTTGTGTTGGAAGACTTCAAGTAATGTCATTTTTATAGAGTTAGTTGGAACTTGGTGGAACGGAAATCAGTTGGTTTCTTTGTGTCAAGTAGTGTAATTTTTTTGGAGTTAATTTGAACTTGATGGAATGGAAATGAGTTGGTTTCTCATTTGCACCTGTGGTGGTTGATAAAATGTCTCTTAGAATGTAAAATTCATGATTCTTCATTTCTTGCATAGAGCGTTGGATTAGATAACATTGATGAATGTGGTTTAGCTTCTCAAGCAAGTATAACTATAATTTATTTAATGCACATTTACAAATCCACTTAAATTATGTGTCAAGATACATTAGAGCAAAATTTCTTAGATGCTAGCCAAATAATTCTTATTTTTGACTCGTGTTTGATACATTGTTTTTTTCATTTTTCTTGCATAAACCTTAACATTCATTTACTATCTCAAGCAAAAAGAAGCACGATATTTTTAATAATGTTCAAAAATTAATTTTCATTGTGGATATCATTGTAGATATTTTTAGGTTATAATTTTCTTTTATCTTTGGTAGTGGATGAATTTGTAAACTAAACTAATCATTTTTTGAGGAAATGATTTAGGGACTTCCCTAATACTACCTGACAACTCTTATACTTAGGAGTAGTTCTTTAAACACTTTTTAGTGTTAGTCAGTGGACAAGACCCCTTTATTACATTTCCTACTTGCACATAATGGACAAGACTACAAGTCCACATTTCTTAATAAGTTCACAATCTTATTAATACTAGCAGATATGATGTGTGACCATCGAGCACATCTTAAAAAGAAAAAAGAGAACATTATACTAGATCTCTTTGAGAGAAGACTATCATAGCAACATGTTGAAAAATATCTCATTATGTCCCGACTCATTTGGTCATATCAGACTAAGCATCCCTAATTCCTCTTGAGTCTAAATGCCTACGATAAATGCTCAATTTTTATAAAACCTGATGTACCCACAGTTATGTCACAATTTCCAAAAAGCAACATCCCTTATTGGCAACGAGTACAATTGCAATATTGATAGTTTTCCTTTTGCTCTCATGCTATTCAGCTTTAGTCCAATCGCTTTCCTATCAATATATATTTAGATCACATTATTCATGGTCACAGACAATATACCAAAATAGTAGACACTAAGCTTTTAACCTCTTGACATGGTCACATTTTCTAAAGGCACAAATCAATTAAAGTCATAATAATGACCTATATGATTCACATGGTGAGAAAACATGGGTCCATTTACTCAACTCTAATGTTGGTCATAAAAGCATATATAGTATGAAATACATATTATGATGGAGTTCTCTTTCTAAAAAGAGCATATGTCTAATCTCAATACGCCATATAAATCTTAATCTAGTTGCTATCTCAACACTTAATCTAAGTTCCTTTATTTGCTCGTTATCTAAAATGCCAAAAAGGATCTTACATTTGGCTAAACCATAGGCTATATGGATTGTGGGCTACCCATGTACGATCTTAACAACAACAAAGATTTCATCTTAGCTGAGTTAAAAAGGCATATACATTTGTGTCACCCATCTCTATATGCTACATAAGTATTAAGGGATACAATGTCTCATCTCCTCTCACTACCTAAGAGCTATAAATGATCGTTCGTGTGAATGAACTGATCTAAACCTATCGACATACCCTTTTTACCGTAACCTTCAGAATTTATGATGAATGCGTGTGCTCATTAGATGTTCCAAGTTAGACCACATGATCACATAACACCTCACTATCATGCTAAGAAAAAAAAAACACACCTCACTATCATGTTGCAAAAGAGCAATATCAAGAAGGAGAGAAATCATCTGGTCATCTACAAATGATTAAACCACAAGTCTCAAGTGGTGTTTAATGATCTGTTCTCTTTATGCACAATTTCCTATGTATTAATCTTCCAAAAAACATGTGCCTACCAAGAAACTCTACTTTTATACTTTCTTTTTTTTTGCAAAACCAAAAAGTCAATGACTAATCACGAATCTCATTTAAGGTCAAACTCATAATATAAATCTTATATTCTAGTTAGCAACTTCAACTTCGACTTTTAAGGATATACAAGATGACAACAAAATATTATTAAGAAAAATTAATTTGTGATTTCAGGATTTCATATGCATCTCTCGTATTCGATAACAACATGTAAGATAACCAACTTTTATATCTCATTAAGGGTAAAGTGATCAGAGCTGCCCTTAAGGACAATCACAACAATCTAGTCATTACTTTTAATGAATTATCCAAATTGCATCACAAACTTTCTTAATCAAACAAGCGATATTTAACCTATAACAAAATCTCAACCTTTAACTCTCATGAGGAACCATAATATAAATATTGAATGGTATAGGTAAAAATAGATTATTTGGTATATGCGATCATATTGATTTTCAAGGGATTTTGAGCTAAGAGCTCCTATAAATCAATTTTTTTTATAAATAGTCTCACAAGACATAAAGTCTTGACTAGTTTTCATAAATTCATGTCCACTATTTCATAGTATGAAAACCACGTATTAGATGACAATTAATAACCTAAGACAACTGGATTTTTATCTCTCTTAGGAAGACACTTTTCTAAGATTGTTAACCGTATTCAAAGAATTCAATTTGTTTAATAAGTTGTTACTAATAATAACTACTTACATTGGATGTCTTTGAACTATTGGTGTAAAGGAGCCGCAAAACAAAAATAGTGAGAGAGAAATTTATTTCAAGGCGCGTTATAAATGTCACTTTCCTTAAGACAATATTTGCCTCCACCAATAATGGTATGCATATGGGTCGGTTACAAGCAAATTTGTCTCCAAGATACAATAAAGTCTGAAACAAATCCCGTTTGATTAATTGCGTTATGCATAAATGAAATTAGATTGTGAATATCTTTAGATTTTTCTCTGAAAATAAGAAATTAGAAATATGTTCTCTCGAGAATAAACAGATTCTAACAAATTTTAAAGAAATGAAGTTTTGGGAGAGAGAGAGAGAGAGAATTTTGAATTCTAGATGTTTCAAATGACTAGCTGATGGATCTATTTATAGATGACTAAAATGTGTAAACGAAAAGTTAAACTTTCCAAATTGTTGAAACCATTTTGGAATAGTTATATTATATACCGGTTGCTATATGACACACCAATTGGACTTGGCAGGTTTGGATGTTAAGATTTCTCCAACACTTTTCAACACTCTCCATTACTATTCACTATTTTATTATTACTTATTACTTTTTATTACTATTAATTACTTTTTTTATTACTATTCACAAATATTCTCAGCAGGTTTGGATGTTAAGATTTCTCCAACACTTTTCAACACTCTCCACTACTATTCACTATTTTATTATTACTTATTATTTTTTATTACTATTAATTACTTTTTTTTTATTACTATTCACAAATATTCTCAACACTTATCAATACCCAAACGTTTAATCCAATGGATGTGATGCTTCCATTTCAACTAGTGCGGCGCTAGTTCAAATCTTTGCGTGGGCGCTTGAGAGTTTTATTTTCTCCCTCTTTTCAAAGCATTGCAGCGTTTCACATCGCGCGTGCCTGCCTTGTTCGCATCGCACCCTTCGACTCCAAGTGTCTGGCCGCATGCCTCTTGGACCATCATAAACCCCCTCCTCTAGAGACGTCGTGGATTGAACCTAGGCCATGGCTTAAACCACAATACCACTGAGCCATTACATGCTTACATTCAATATTTAGATCTGAAATATAATAAACTTTAGAACTTTTCATATCTTCTTTCTTCCCAAAATATTATTAATAATAAATAATATATATTATTTTAAAAATATTTCCAACATGAACTGATTGTTGGTTTAGTACTACAACTACAAGATTTCAATGCCCCACACGTACAAGTAGGAATCTGGTTGTAGTTAAGAAGTTCATCCCACAAGCACTCTTAAGTTTTCTGTAGTAAAAATGTTGTGAAAGTGAAGCAAGCTCCTTTAATTTTTTAATTGAAAAATTTGTGGCCCATTTCTTTGAAAAAGCTTATTCTTTTTAACTCTTCCCACGTTTCTTTTGCTGTCGTGCATATATGATTGTCCGTAATGCCTTTCACTACAGAATTCGAGATCCAAGATAATATCATATTGTTACAACGCTCCCATGCTTCGGATGTAGGATCAAAATCTATTGATTGGTTATCAATCCCCTTGATAAAACAGATCTTGTTCTTAGCCTTCAAAAGCTATTTGCATCAATATATATTATACACGATGTGTGGTAATTGTCCCTCATGACTCGAGAAACAAGCACAGAACTAGTCGAATGATCTGTAATCACTACAAAAAAATGCATTTTTTCCGGCGATTTTATAGGCGCCGCTAATAAGTTCGCTGGGTAAGGTTTTTATTTGCGGCGAATTTGACACCGCTGCAAAGTTATAACGTATCGGTGACTATTGGGTTTATTGCAGCGAGTTTATTAATTATTGCGGCGATTTAATTCGCCGCAATGTACCATTCAGTTTTTACGGCGACTTAATTCGCCGCTATTTCGATATTTTTCCAAACTGTACACTTTTGCAGCGAATATTTTCGCCGCAAAAAGCCTTTTAATGAATCCGCGCGAAACGGCAGCCCTCTTATGCTTTTCATTTCCCCCAATCCCCCATATTTTCCCTCTCATTTTCCCGCACCCAGGATTTTCCCTCCCTCCCACGAAAACGAAGGTCTGCGAAGAGGGTTACGGGAATCGGTGCCGGATTCATCACCGATTTCGAGGTTCATCGGCACGGAAACCCACCGGCGACGTAGGGGTGCCACCAGAATACCGGCGATGGCCTAAAATCCCTCTGCGCCGTGGAACTCTGCTTCTCATTCTCGGGGTTTTTAGGTAACCGAATTTTCTCTCAATTATTTCATTAGAAACGACGATTTATAGACAAAAATACTTGTTTTTTGTTTCCTAATCACAGAGAGTACCTCTGTTTCGCAGCTTGGCCGAGACATTGGATTTTGAGGAACTCGGGACTGAATTTGGGTATCGCTCCCCCATCTGCGGCTTCTGTGGATCAACGCTCTGCTGCTTCGATCTTGTGGTGAGACATCTACCTAATTTTTAACACTCAATCCCGTGGGGATAAGTTAGGGTTTTTGATTTAATGCATATAAACATGCTTTAAGGTTGGGGTTTTGCTTAAACACTATTCTAATGTTCAATTATCTTTTTTATTCTATTGTTGGATGGTTTAAACAGACACTAACAGTTGGTTGACAAGCTAGCAGTTTATACTTAAACTTTACATTTAAAGGATATAATTGGTATCTATTGACTGACTTAATGTTATCTAGTTGTTTCACCGATGAATGTTTTTGGTTCCATGCTGACTGACTTAATCTAATCTTAGTTAAATACAAACCAGTGACTTAATCTAAGCTGGTATCTAGTTGATTAATTACTCTTAACGCTTACAATGCCATGCTACTTCACCAAAAGAAGTGACTTAATTTATATTAGAGCAAAGTTGTTGAATCTAAACAATACCAGCTATTGTTTAATATTATATGATTTTATAGGATACTAGTAATGGCTGGGTAGGAAAATGAAGGCATGTTAATTAAGATATACATATTTTTTGACTTACCTTCCAAACCAGCATGCCTATGTCTGGTAATGGAGGATTAAAAGCATATATGGTAATGTCTTTGGTTCATCTTCATCACTGCAACACAGAGAGCAAATCTCAATCAGCATAGTTGGTTCCCTTTGATACTTTTGTAACACAGCTAGACAAGTGAAATATAGTATTATATGAATTCAGCAAGAACAAACATTGCTATGAACCAAGAATTGGCATATGTTTAATGCAAGATTGTAGAACAAAAAATACCACCCTCATTCAAGACATGAACGAACTCCCCATCATCAAGACAAGACAAGAAAAAATGATAAATGACAGGCCCCCCCTGCCCCAAAAAAAAGCGCAAAACAAAACAAAAAAGATCAATACTTACCTTAAGTGAAAAAAATAAACGCTAAATCATCTCTGTTTAAATTCTCCTGTTGAGAATTCACAGTAACAAAGGCATCATTTATTTGGTAAAAGGTGTTAATACCTTAAAAAAGAAAAGGTTCAAATACTCATACCACTGGCACATGAAACTCATTACACTAAGACCACGTAACAACACCAGCAAAGAGTAACCTCATTTCATCCTAAATTCTAATACCATATTTTAAACTACAAAAAATTTCTTCTACTTTAAGACCAACTTGAGTTGCTGGTATATGAGTAGAGAAAAAGTTAATGAAGGAAGAGGAACTTAATGCATACGATCCATCAGTCAGCTTACTCTTATTGTATGCATTAGTCTGGTCCTCTATTATTTAATAAAACCAACATGTCCCCCGGAATTGGTATACCCTTCACATGCAATGTATTTTCATGTTAGGTGCTTTATTTGCTTTTAATAATTAATAAAATATAATTGGTGTCAGGGGATGTAGCTCAGATGGTAGAGCGCTCGCTTAGCATGCGAGAGGTACGGGGATCGATACCCCGCTTCTCCACACTTATCTCTTTTTGTTGGTTTTTAGTTATTTTCTTATGAGGCAAACTCCCTTTCCACTGGAGTTTCTGTCACTTTACTTCTTCTCCTTACCCACGGTTTAAAATTTGTGACAGTTTCTAAACTATCACTAAAATCCACTTTCTGTGATGGTTTGTTGGAACCATCACTAAAGACGTGCTGATTTTTTTGTATTTGGACATAGACGATATATATATTTGAATGTAACAATGATGTTCGAACGATTTTACATTTGGATCATCACTAAAGATATGCGCTAACTTTAATGCATAAAAAAAAAATACTATAATGCTACTTTGATACTTTTTTGTATTTTAATACATTAAAATGTTTTTCTTTTACTTAATAGTGAATGAATTAATTATTAGTCTATTGATATTGTTTAATTTTTGAAAATCTTTTAAAATGGTTAAAATATGAATAAAAAATATATAAAGAAATTAAAATCAGATTTTACTCTAGCGGGGCCCTATTAATATTAAAGAGAATTAGAAAATATTGAATTAAAAAATATTTTAATTTAAGAAAGATATGAAGCGTAGTAATTTAAAATTAAATCTAGACAAACTAATATTAAAGAAAATTGAGAATAGAAATTTAAAAGCAATATATACATTACATGATAATATGATCTAGTACATAAAATAAAAATGAAATAAGTAAAGATATAAATAAAACCAACAACTACAGGTTGTCTTTCAATGCCCTAAAATCTTTAGTATTGTGCTGAAATTGGCACTCCCCACTCTTCTGTCAGTCTTTTGTAAGCATCTTGCAATCTTTGAGTCACAGGCCCAACTTGTCCATCACCAATGATGCGGCCATCAATCTTTACCACCTGGAAAAGGTAATTTCATCTATGCATTATTTTTCACCAAGACAATAACATTATAACATCGAGAGGACACTGAAGAAAACTAACAAGTCTACTATCTTTTGTTTCTGCCAGTCAAATTCTTCATAGGGCATCAATTGATTGGGACCATGTCGCTTTGTAATCCCTTCTAATGTATATTATTTTGGTTTATTGTTTGGCTTTGTAACTTGGATAGTAAAAATAGACTATGTCGCCCCCAGCACAACTAAGAGGCAAGTCTATCTTCGGTAACGTAATTGCTATGACTTTCAGGGTTGAAAAATAAAATGCCAAGGTTCAACAATGAAATAAGATATATAGTCAAACTAATGTAACATCAGTCCAATGAGTTTCACTCACTATGTGATTGCCCCCACAACATTTAGTATTCAAATTATTAATTTATGGGGAAAAAAATATTAATTTTGGATTTCGATTGGGAGCAATATTGGTTCATTATCAAACACACTATAATATATATATAGGAGGATGGTGGATGCAGGGTATTTCAGCCACGAAAACCTTGTTCTTTTGATCTACATGTTTTAGTTTGTTTGTTTAGATCTGAGAAATTTCACTCCATTCTTTACATCTAGATGTTTTAGCTTGTGTTTTTGCAAATAAGGCACATCTTTATGAGAAAATATGAGGGAGTTTTATTTTTTTTAATCTTTTTTAGCTTTTCCTTGAATTCTCATTTAGCCTGTGTTTAGCAAGAATTACTTCTTGTCGTGCTACTGCTACTGCTACTGCTGCATGTGGGTATCTATTTATCTTTTTTTTTTTTTTGCAAGGACGATGCTACATATTATTTAAAAAATTGGACTCATATACTGTACATGCAATAAACAAATAGGAAAATTCCAACTTTAGATTTTAATTAATTAATATAACCTTATTTATAAATCAATAACTCTAAAAATCTACAAAAAATTATTTTCTTTTTTCTATAAAATATGAGCATTTCAATGAGAATTGTAATGTAGTCCACCAAATATAAAGTGTGTTTTTTATACATTTATATATGTATGTGTAAAGGAAAGAAATGCCTAAAGGTGATGAATACAGGTTTTGAAAATATTGTTTCTTTTTGTTTAGTTTGTTTTTCCCTTTTATATGGGGTTAGTATCCTGGGGTTGTTGTAGTTGGTGCTTTGCTTGAACATTCTAGACTTTGTTTTTTAGATCTGGACTTTTTTTTGAGCGCCTAACTTACTAAGTTCTCTTTTAGGAAGATTTTGTTTGTTCATAGCTAGTCCTAGCATCAATAGCTGATAGTTTTTGTCTGAACTAACTATAAGCATTTTTGTTGTGCCCCTGAAAAGTTAAGTACGTAAATGTGTAACTAGCTATCCAATTACTAAGTTTTGAGATATTAATCGTGAAACTGGAAAAATATCTCGCTTTGTGGCACAATGGTTTTATAAGCTTCTTAGCAACTATATATATAGTTTGCTTGTAACAATCTGAGACAAATTTCAGACATAAAGTGGAGGTGTCTTAAGTGATCTATATGAGAACCCCTCATTCCAACTCTGCTAAAAAAAATAGGAAAATGTTTGAGTCATCCTCCTTCCACTTCCACTTTGGTTCCACATCTAGTACATCAGCTTTCCATTTATGAGAGAAGTGTCCACCTAATTTGCAAAATATTTTCATCCCTATACATGACTTATACTCCATCTACCGAAAAGGAATTTTTCTACAATTGACTTATTTTTTGGATTCTTCTTCTTAGATGGATAAAAGCTGGATGCATCTGAGAGATAGACTTGGGTCACCTGCCTATGCTGAAGGTGTTAGAAATTTCCTCACAATGGCACGAAACCATTCCATCGGAAGTGATCGCATTCGGTGTCCTTGCCTTAGATGTTTGAATAATCTTCACTTATCTATATTTGAGGTGGAGTCTCACTTGTTCATAAAAGGAATAAATCCAAACTACACTCAATGGATATTTCATGGAGAGAAGGAAACACTTCCAGTCATTGATGACGATATATTAGATGATCCTGGGATTGGAGTGGAGGACAGGTTCATTGATGACATGGATCATATGTTAGATGACATACGGGCAGGTACATACGAGGCATGTCCCGAAGACAACACTACATCCCCCACCCAGCAATCAAGACAACAACCCAATCCAAACTCAACATTTGAGCAACTGCTCGAGGATGCTCGACGTCCTCTATTCGAAGGTTGCACAAAGTTCTCAAAGCTCTCCTTCATTGTGAAGTTGTTACACATCAAAACAATCGGTGGATGGTCAATCAAGTCTTTCGATATGCTCCTAAGCCTTCTACGATCCGCCTTTCCTGATGTTTCATTGCCACAATCATATCAGGAGGCACGGTCTTTGGAGAAAGGTTTGGGTTTCAAGTACCAGAAAATCCATGCATGCCCCAACGACTGTGTCTTATTCTGGAAGGACAATGTTAATCTTAATGAGTGCCCCATCTGCGGTGCTTCACGTTGGGTACCAAATACCCACGGTTCACGAGTCATCCCTCAAAAAGTTCTGCGACATTTTCCTTTGAAGCCAAGATTGCAGCGTCTATTTATGTCAGACAAGATAGCAGATGATATGAGATGGCATAAGGAGCAGCGGGTGACTGGGGAGAATAATATTATGAGACATCCTGCCGACTCTAAGTCTTGGAAGACGTTTGACGAAAATCATAGTTGGTTTGCACGGGATGCCCGCAACGTTAGGCTTGGCTTGGCCAGCGACGGCTTCAATCCCTTTAACAATATGGCTAAACCGTATAGTATTTGGCCGGTGATTCTTGTCCCATATAATTTGCCGCCGTGGTTATGTATGAAAGACCAATTCTTCATGACATCTCTCATTATCCCTGGTCCAAAATCGCCGGGGAATGATATTGATATTTACTTGCAACCGTTGATCGATGAGTTACTTGAATTGTGGGAAGAAGGTCTACCTACATATGATGCTTCCACTAAGGAAATGTTCGTGCTTCATGCTGCCTTATTGTGGACAATCAATGATTTTCCTGCTTATGGTAATCTTTCAGGTTGGTCAACAAAAGGGAAATTGGCTTGTCCCTCATGCAATGCTAGCAATGATTCCTTATGGTTGAAGTATGGTAGAAAACAATGTTATATGGGACATCGACGTTTTTTACCAACCGATCACGTTTGGCGATCTAGAAAAGCATTGTTCAACGGTAGAGAGGATCATCGCATGCCACCAAAATTAGTTGATGGAGCGTTACTTTTGACTCAATTACAAATGCTTGGAGATGTTCAATTTGGTAAGTCTGGTAGGAAGAGAAAACGGACTGCAGAGGAGTTAAACTGGACTAAGAAGAGTATCTTCTTCAACCTACCTTATTGGTCAACATTACGGCTGAGACATAATCTTGATGTCATGCATGTTGAGAAGAATATTGCTGATAACATTTTGGGCACATTAATGAACATTCCAGGCAAAACTAAGGATAATATAAATTCCCGTCGTGACCTAGAAATCATGGGCTTCAGAAAAGAATTACATCTAAAGCAGATCAATGAACGTGTTACAATGCCACCTTCATTATACACGTTACATGGGGATGAAAGGAATAAATTTTGCGAGTGGCTTGCTGAGGTGAAATTTCCAGATGGGTTTGCCTCCAACATCACGCATTGTGTGTCTATAAAGGATTGTAAAATTTCTGGTCTCAAAAGCCATGACTGTCATGTTTTCTTGCAAAGATTACTGCCTATTGCTGTGGGAGGGCTCTTAAGGAGTGATATTGGTTTGGCTCTGATTGAGTTTAGCAGTTTCTTCAAAGAGTTGTGCGCCCGAACTCTGGATGTCAACCGCCTTTCACAACTTCAACATGATATAGTCACTGTTCTGTGCAAACTAGAAATGATATTCCCTCCATCCTTTTTTGATGTTATGGTCCACTTAGCTGTCCATTTACCCCATGAGGCCATGCTTGGAGGTCCAGTTCAATATAGGTGGATGTATCCGTTTGAGAGATATTTGGGTAAGTTCAAGCGGTATGTTAAAAATAAAGCCCGGCCGGAAGGTTCAATAGCAGAAGCCTATATCCACAGAGAGTGTTTGACATTTTGTTCGATGTATCTCCAAGATGTTGAGACAAAGTTTAATCGTCCGGAACGCAACATTGATGCGGGGAGAGAAGAAAATGTTGATGAATTCATAATTTTTTCTCAAAAACTTCGTCCTTTGGGCATGGCTACTAATGTGCGATTAGAAGATAAATTACATAGCTCAGCCATATGGTATGTGCTAAACAACTGCGATGAGATTGGAAGCTATATAGAGTAAGTAATCCTAACTTCCTTATGGATATGATTGGTGACTTGAGACAATCCATGATACTTCTACGCTACAAATTTGTTATTATTTAATTTTTTGCCTGATTGTATTCTCCAAATATAGGGAGCACTACGACAAATGCAAGATGTCAAACCCAAATGCTATTGAGAGCACGCACCAAACTGAGTTCCCAACTTGGTTCATGCAACGTGTAAGTTTTCCCTAGTTTGTTCTGTCTACGTAGAATGAATTTGACCATGGGGTCAATCAAATTTGCTTCCACTATTGCTTGATGGTTTCAACACAATTTGATGTTGTAGGTCCAGGAGGAGCGTAGTAGAAACCAACTCAGTGTGTCTGATGATTTGTATGCGTTATCTTGCGGTCCTGACCGTTGGGTTACCTCATATACTGCATGTATTATCAACGGTAAACGGTTCCATACCAAGCAGCGTGAGCTTCGCCGGAGATCACAAAATTCAGGAGTAGTGGTAACTGGGGATGAAGTTACTAATAACGTTGACTTTTATGGTGTTATCAATGATATTGTGAAGTTACGTTATATGGGTGGTCGAAGAGTATATTTGTTCAGTTGTTCTTGGTTTGATGTTGGAGATAAGAAACGGGGAGTCCGAGTAGACGATCACATGACTAGTGTCAACATGGACAGGACTTGGTATAAGGACGAACCGTTTGTGTTGGCATGCCAAGCTTCTCAGTGTTTTTACATTAGAGATTTGAGGGCGAAGGGGAACTGGTTTGTTGTGCAAAGGTATGATAATAGGAATGTCTATGATGTTCCAACAGTGCCGAGGGCTTCAGACGATATTGATGATTCATCAAGCGACGATGATGCCTATCAAGAAAATGAGCAATCATCTGATTATCCACTTTTGCATTGCGACGCATGCCCAGTGTCGGGATCTCTTAGTAGGACTGATATAGAATCTACCCATATTGCTACACATGAGATCCAGGCGCCTCTTGGCGATGGAGGAGGGTTGGATGACTTCATTGATGACGGTCTGGTTCCATCTGCTTCTGGAGATGCTTCTGATGATGAGGACAACTCAGATGATGACGACCTATCCACCAGTGAAGAGTCTGAGCCAGAATAGGCAACTTAAGAGGGATCTAACATACAAAAGCATACTTATTTATGTATGCACTTAAACATATAAGCGTATGTATGATTTAATTTACCGACCTATGGTTATATCGACTTATGCATGATTGACCATGACTTCTATACATTACTTAAGAGTATTGCATTCAAAGTGCATAAAATTATCATGTCATGTATTATTCTTTCCTACACTCAATGTGTTGGATTTAATTCCTTTAAATAGTGCCGACTCAGATTAAGATTTTTCTTTTTGTTTCATCTCAGGTGATCGGATAAAAGACAGTTAGAACTTCAAAGTGCATCCCCATTAGGAGGTCATGCGGAGCATCAACGGTCCAGGTATTACTTTTTCCACATCCATAACATTGTTGCTATGTTATACATGATTAACGGAATCTTCAACATTGTATGTCTTTTACATATAGGTGACCAGATGGGGGACGGTGTCTGTGGTCGGCCCCGCAGACGAGGCCGAGGTTTTCCGAGTTGGGTTCGTCCCAGATCTTGCGCCAAGCAGCCACGTGGCTGCCCAATAGGTGACTCTGAACAAGGGCCAGGATTGGCTCTGAGGGATGAGGTCGGGTTAAATGACTCCACCCAGCCTCCGAGTCAATTATTTGAGCTCCCGTGTGCGGACCCAGTTCAAGAGGCTGAGCCAAATAGTGAACCAGTTCAAGAGGCTGAGCTCCCGATCGGTATAGTCCACATATCTAATATTTTCAATATTAAACAAAGTTTAATATGGTTGGTGCATGGTCTAGGACAATTTATTTATTGACATTCTCTCATTCAGGTGAGGATGTCCCAACGAACACACAAGAACCAGTGGCTGATAGCGGGCATTTACAAGGTATAGTCCACATATCCAATATTGTCATCCTTAAACAAAGTTTAATATGATTGGTGTCTTTTTCTTGCTTACATGCATTTAGGTCTTTGAAAATTAATTTATTGTCATTCTCTCATACAGGAGAGGAGGTCCTAGCAGCAAACATGCAAGAACAAGTGGCTAATAGCGGGCCAATTGGTATAGTCCACATATCCAGACTTTTTGATCTTTAACAAAGTTTAATATGATTAGTGTCTTCTTCTCACTTAAACTCATTTCGGCATTTGAATATTAATTTATTGCCACCACACCATTCAGGTGAGGAGGTCCCAGCAAACACACCTTCGACCCAGCCTGAGACGTCTCGGCGTGGACGCGGGCCTGCGAAGTTAACTGAGTTTGAGAAACTGCGCAAGCATGGTAGGGTGCTCCTAAAGATAAATCCTGGGGAAACAGCTCCGTACTGTGAGAATGCATCCATGTTTACTGCTCGTATAACATGGATAGTTAAACAACATTGTGATATGAGCTACCCACGATGGAATGATGTACCCCAACCAATGAAGGATCAGTTAATCGACCGGATTCGGGTAAGACTTTTATTAAAATGGCAGTACTATTAGTTTTAATCCTTGGAAATGATGGGTTTGGTGATTGCCTATAACGGTATTATTTCGACGTGCAGGGTGATTTTGAATTAGAATGGGAACTAGAGAACCATCGCCTGGCAGTGACTAAACAACTAAGGAAGCGCTTTAATGCATTCCACCACGAGCTGCATAAGATCTATACCTCATTTCCAAACAACGATGAAGCTTTGGCGGCTGGGTGTAGTCTGGTCACCCCCATGGTCTGGGTCAAGCTCTGCATGAGATGGAGCAGCGAGCACTTCAAGGTATATGCCTTGTTATTTTCTTCAATCAAAACCGGCAATGTATTTGAACAAAATGCTAAGTATCCAAGTTTTTGGTGTTTTATAACATTGATTGTTTTTCATAATGTATATTTGCCATGCCAGAAAATATCAGAGCAGAATCGAGAGAACAGAAAAAAGCAAAAAATAAACCACACATCCGGTCGTAAATCATTTGTTAGGAAATTGGCAGAGAAGGTATAAGCTCTAAGCTCTAAACACGAAGGTTTTCCTATTTGCAGCGATACACACAACTTCCTATGTCACTTAATTTACATAACAAGTAGAGGGAATAATGATATTTTTCTTTCCTTATTTCACTCAAAGCGTTTAGAGTCCAAATGAAATGACTAGTAGGTTTGACCTTTTTTATTTGCTTGAACATGTACATTTATTGGGCACATTGTGAATACATGTAGCGTGATGACGGGGAAACTATGGTGGACTTCTATAAGGCTACCCACTGGTCGGTGAAGAAAGATTCTTTTGTCACAGAAGCTACTGAAGAAAATTATGTGAGTAACATTCTCGAACATAATCTTCACTTATTTATTTGCCGTTTTTCAAGCTGGTTCTGTAAGTATGATTAATGTTATTTTTTGAATACTCTAGATTGTAAGTAATCTGTTCATTATCTTACATTGCAGAATAAAATGGTTGAACAACTCCAGATTCTAGAACCGGAGCAACGAACAAATGAAGTAGCCGCGGGGGTATTTAGGGAAGTACTTGGTCATAGACCTGGTTACGCAAGAGGACTGGGAGAGATGGTGATCCCAGAGTCTACAAGGCAGCGCGACCAGGCTAGGGAGAAAGAGTACTTGGCTTCAATTGAGAAGCATAAGCAGGTAGCTGAAGCTTCCACCCGTGAGTTGGAGAATGTTAAGGCGAAGTTGGCTGCTATAGAGCAGAGACAAGAGGAAACCGACCGACTGATGCGAGAGTTGTTGGGGCAGCGTTCGTCCATCGCTGCGTCTCATCAAGAGACGCAGTGAGCTGATGGCCAAGAAATAAGCATATTTTGTGGGAATTTTTTTGTGAGGTCTTTGGGTGTATTTTTTGTGTAGTTCTGATATACTATTGGCAATAGACAGTTATATATATATATATATATATATATAGATCTCTATATATACAACAATGAGAGGCTAGGACTGATATATTTTTTGTGGGAGCGACAATGGTTATAAGAAGTGGTTTTGGGGCCACTCCCAGGAGTATTGTCTCAGTAGAAGGTAATATCAGAAATATAAGTATCTAAGTTTTGCACATGTTTTCTATGGTATTCCAATTTTTCTAGTGTTTGAATCTAAGTTTTCTGTTTTGTAGTTTGATGAAAGATTTTTAAGGGGATAATTCTACTACTTATCATGTTGGAGATTCAGGTACGTGGTGGATGTTAGTTTGTGACTTTTCTATAGAAGTAAGTTTCCAAACCAGACTATTTTAGATTTCAAGCACTTTTTATATTTTTTTGTGTATGTGCATGCTTCTTTGTTGGTTTTTGTGTCGAAAAATCATATGTACACTGATTTTTATGCATTCTTTTGTGCACTTTATCAATATCATAAGCTTTAGAGTTCATATAATTAATTTATGCATTATTTAGTTTTAACACCGTATAGAATTTATCTATCAAATTGAAAGAACTGTTGGGAGCAAAACATTCCAATTCTGAAGGAGCCATTTCATATAAATTACATGATATATATAAATTAAATAATTTCAGCTTAGCCAATAGAAAAAAAAGCCAAAAAGAGATATTTCTATGTATATTAAGATTTCAGAAAGTTTTGAAAACATTAATCACATATTTTCTTTGCCCTCTTTATATTGTTATCAAATAGAGTATTTCGATCTATTCTTGTGTTTGAAAGATGGACTCAAAATGTAGATGGTCTGGACTGTTTTGATGGTAGTATGGACTGTTTTGATGGTGGTATGGACTGTTTTGATAGTGGTATAGACTTTTCAAGTCATATTTAAACGGTTCAAAATGTAGATGGTCTAGACTGCTTTGATGGTGGTATGGACTGCTTTGATGGTGGTATCTATTGATGTAGGTGGTGCGAGATACTGTGCGATTGAATCTCTTCGACTAATGGGGTTCATTGGAGTTGATCTTCTATGCAATAGTTCGACAACTTCAATCATAAATGTGCCGTTGCTGCTAGACACATTATTTCAGGTATTGTAATCCTCATCTAATGACAAAGTTTGTGAATATGCCTTTAAATTTAAACAAATGACAGTGAAGAGCAAACATAAAGGCAGTAGATATTCTTGTAGATCTTCAACCATGTTGATCACCTGTTCAGAATGCTATATGACCACATAATTAGATTAGGTAGATATATAAACAAAATCTATATTTAAGTGTTAAGAAACATTTGCTGTACAAATGGCAGCCTAAATGAACATATTGTACAACCTACTAGTTTTAGTTCATAATCATATGTTTATTTGTCAAGGTTAATGTCCAAATCCCTCGCTGAAGTTCTTGTAATAAATCAGGTGTGCATGGCTTGAACATGTAGCTAGTGTTTCCTAGGATACCGTAATACATCTATCAAAATATATGACCCTTGTAAGCATTGTGATCAGCCCAAATCTGGAAAACAAACACTACAACTTTTCATTAATCCGGTCGTACATGTTAGTTTATTATCCATGACCTCATGATCGTAGCTCTCCATCTGTACTAAACAGAATGACGATGTTGTTACAGGTAATTGTGTACTGGTCATTTTGAAAATATCTTTATGAAAATGTCATTTACTAATCTTATTTGACATCCCTAGGTCCTCTTCATCTATCGATCTAATTCACCATGTGCAGAAGACTACTACAAAACAAGAGGTGCATACATTCTTTTTAAGTGCATGGAGTTTCTGGGCTATTCAATTAAGGTAACATATTGGCAAAACACGCTGATTATGAGTCTGATTGTATGCTAATGTTGGATAATCTGCAACTAGTCACCTCACAAGCTGATGTCCAGATTTGAAAATTTGATTTTAGAAGTGACCAGGCTTAATACAAATTTATTTCAAACGAAGGTTCTATAACATATGTTAGTGGGCTTATAAATTATCCACATGCATGGGTTGAAATGTTGATGAGTTGGTTGTATGGGGGGATTTAGTACCTACGTCTAAGCTGCTCTGATTGTTTGGGTTGAGAAGATGTCTTGTGATCTTTAATGCATTTTAATGAATTCTTTCTTGTTGTAAGAAAAAAATAAAAATAAAAATGTGGATGCCTGAGATCATTTTGGGTATTACTTTCTCAATAGCTATTAGATCATTTCTATTTTTATATTAATTCAATCCTTTATCATTTTTTTTTGAGTATTTTACCAAGTAGATGCCTGAGATAAGTAGATGTGGATGATTTATAGCTTTTGCACCTTGTATATTTGAATGGAAGAAAATCTGTTTACAATTAATCTCCATTGACGACAGAAAACTTTATTCTTCTTATTCTTATATAAGAATAAAGTTTTCTCATGTTATGTTTTGAAACTGATTCACTTAATCATGATGCAGAGTACTATTGGAAAAATCTGTGGACAGAAGCAAGATGCACTGCAAAACACTACGAATTTGACCTCCTCACCTCAAGCAAGATGCATTGGTGAAATAGCGGGCCGAGAAGATTTTAATATTAATATTTTATTGCCGCAAATACTAATGGCCTTGATTAAATGAAATATTAGTTCTCTTATGTAATATTTAATTGCCTCAATTAATGCACCCAGGCCAATTATGTATTATTGGATGACTAGGATTTATAATTTCATATAGATGAAATTAAACTTAATCAAAAATTGAAAAGTATTAGATAATCAGTGTACTATTGGATGATTGGTATTTTTGGATGATTGGTGTTTTTATATTGGATGATTAGGATTTTTGGTTTAATCAAAAAATTAAAATTATTGCTTGTGTACATTACTTTGAAAATGTCGTTAACAAGCTCAGGAAATCAGGTACCAAAACGCCCACTGCAAAACCGAGACGCTGCAAAATTAAAACCAAAAATGAGCCCAGGAAAATCGCTGCAAAAAACCAATAGCGGCGACATAAATCGCCGCAAATAAGCAGAAACAAGCCCAGAAAATCACTGTAACATAGCAATAGCGGCGCCATAAATCGCCGCAAATAAGCAGCAATTTTGCTCTTTCATTATTAGCGGCGAAACAAGTCGCTGATACAAGATTGATTTTTGCGGCGATTTTTGTCTTTCGCCGCAAAATAGTATAAGTAGCTTTTCGATAGCGTCGAACAGCCGGCGCCCTATAATCGCCGCAATTGAGGGATTTCGGCGATTTTGAGGTGTATTTGCGGCGAACTTATGCGCCGCAAATACTGCCTTTCCCTGTAGTGAATATTCTAAAAATGATATGGATTTGCATATTGATCATTACCGTTATCTAAAACAACAGCTGAAGTTTCCATGTGAAAGGAACCCTAGGGCTAGGGTAACCTCTCTAATACCATGTTAAAAATAAAAAGAAGAGGAGAAATTGTTTGAGAGAGAAAATTTTGTTATGTATTTCTTTGTATTATACCAAGATCAAATCTCTGTTTTTATATATGTAAAATAATAAAAGTGAGAAAAATGAAATAAAATAAATAAATTACCTGATGGCCTGATGACACATGATTCGATTCTCCAAATGAAAAATCTAGATTCAAATCCCCACTCTCTTATATAATTAATATATATATATATATATATATATTTATATATATATATAAAAGGTAAAATAAACTAAGTTGTAAAAGTAAACTATTTACCCGTTAGTCATAGATTTAATTGAAATAAATGATCATTTCATTTAAATCTCTAATACAAGAAGCAGCTAGATCAGGAGATGTCCAATCATGTTCTTGGATCATCAAGTAGTGAGGTAATTGACCACCAAATGCCTCGTACATTATTTTTCATGATTTTTAGACATATTGCATGGTGGATGCAAAGGATCGTTTTCATGGGAAACCGTTCTCAAGTGTGACGATTTTTCATGCATGAATTGCTGAGATAGTATGCTTTTTTTAACTTTATAATTTTGTTGTTCATGATATGGTTCCTTCTGCACTCAGGTCTGGAGCTGGAGAGAAGAAGAAGGAGAACTACCGAGCTTTTGCATCAATATTTCTGGGCGTAGGTCTTTTGTTTTTTTTATTACTTCTTCCTTAATTGGCTGCGTAGTTACTAAAATTTTGGTATCAAATTTGAGCATTTGAGGAAGTTAAAAAAGAACATATATAAGTTAGCTTTAATTGCGAAATGCACTCTATAGTTTAACTTTTTAGCCTAATAATTTTTTCTTTTAAGAAAATATTACAAAAGTAATTGGAAAAACCAGAAATCATTAAAAACAGCCAGAAAATTTAAAAAATAAAATTGATATTGAATTTAACCAAAAAGTAATCGAAAGTAATGACATTATATAAATAATGGGAAAGCATCATAAAACTAAAAAGATCTATATAAATAAAAGTATATATATATACATGAAATAAAACTAAAAAGATCTATATAAATAAAAGTATATATATACATGAAAATAATAACCTTTAGATAAGAAGAAAAAATTATGAAAAAACATATATTTGAAAAATAATATTTGTATTAATAAATTGCAATAAGAAAAGATTTGGAAAATATGAAACCAAGAAAATAACAAAAGAATAAGAAAAATGAAAAATAAAATAAAAGGGGAGCAACTTTAGGCATGATCTAATAAGTTTTATCTAAAAATATAGAGAAATGATATTTATAATATGATCATAAAGTGTGTAAATATTGTATAAAATTTTTGTGAAATCATAAAAAGAATCCACACTTAAGAGCACACATTCACATAAACAGTACCAACTGTTCATGATACTCTTCATGTGAATATGTGCTCTTGAGTGTGATTTTATTCTAGCATTTCTCAAATTTTTTTAAAAGATAAATAAATACAAGATTTTTATTAAAAAATTAATTTTTAATAATAAATCTCATTAAAAAAAATTACATAAGCACTGGTATATTCTATAACTATACATAATATTATTAAAAAATATATTAAAATAATTGAAGATCCGAAGTTTGTAAAGGTTTTGTTTGAACATTACCAGAGTCTGCCCGCACAGGGTGTGGCCATGAATATAAAAAACAGTTCCTCTGCACCATGAGCTGCAGCATGCAAAATAATCAACTTCACTACCGCTACAGCCTACACTCACATGGGTATGGAGGGAAGGGTTCCCTTCCCTCAGTGCAAGGCTTTCAGAGAAAAAAGGGGTCATAAATTTAAAACTAGAACATAAATATTTTAATTATAAATAAATTTTATAAAAATAAATTTATAAATTGATGTGATTTGATATAATATATTATAAGTCTAAAAATTTATTTTTATAAGAATTTTTTGTGACTATTTTCAAATTAGAAATTGTTCAGGGCGTGAATCAATTTTGCTCACTGTCTAGCTAAAGAATCTTTAGAGGTAGTTGAGGGATCTGTTGTTTTGTTTCAGATCATTAATCCAGATTGTACTCATTTCTCCTCCTTATTTTGATATTAATAATGTCTTGTGCTTTCTTTAAAAGAAAAAAAAATAGAAATTGTTTGATAAAATTGAATTGGAAATAGTTTTCAGAAAATACAATTAAAAAAGTATTTATTTATGAAAAATTATATTTACAATTTTAAAATGTGCAAATAAAGCAATAAAATTTAGAATCTATATGTAAAAATTAAATTTTTTAATAATAAATTGTTTTTTTTTTTAAACAATAATATACGAGATTTATACATTTTAAAATTGTATCTAATATAATCTTGACTAAACATGGTATTAGAGGTTAATCTCTTATTTCTTTTAAAAAAAATTATATTCTTTAACCTTCAAAATTATCATGGACAGTGGACACATTAATATTGCAAACGTCTTGTTTGAATTTAGAAATAAAATGTGGAGAATCATGAATAATAATAAAATAAATGATTGAAATAAATTAAATAAATTAATAAATGATGCACATGAGTTAAAAATACCAAATGTGTTACGTCACGTATCAATAAAGTAAAAAAATCCTTCCTCTTCAACGTCCCCTCCTACCAATTTTTTTAAAATATAAAAATGTTAATTTGAAGCCTGAAACTAACGGAATCTAAGCATTAGAGCAGGGTAGATTCTTGATGGTTGAAGCCTGGCAACGAAAAAGAAATGGGTTTGACTAGCAGTTGCAGGTATTCCAGACCCTCAAAACTCTGCCCTCGTCTCTCGTTCGATTTTCAATCTTTATTCTGTTCCCTTCCTTCTTTTCGTTTTCTGTTATTTAATATTTCGTTTTTTTGGGTACTATTGTTTATTTGTCTTAAGTTGAATTCCCACTACCTAGTCCACCGGTGCAAAAAACAATCACAAGTTCCTCAAACTTTCCCCCAGTTCGAACAACCACCAAAAGCTTTGTCCGTGTCTATGGATTTCCCAAATTCCTTGGTGAAAAGTTGCAACATCGTGCTTCTATTTTCTTGTTTTGTAATATGTCGGAATGGGTCCAAGTAATCATGCCTGTCTGCTGCTTTAGCTTCTGATCTTCATCGCTGGGTGTCCATCAGTTTCAAATTTCGACAGTTGGGTTTGATCGTTGCGGGATGAACTTGTATTGTTGATCTGAAACTCAATTCTGTGCGCGTTACATATTTCCGAAAAACGACTTCAAACTTTTCGGTGTTCTGATAAGTGGTACATCCGTACATGCACTTTGGGCTTCATATCTCTGTTTTTTTCGGTTTATACCTTAAATCCTCCATTCAGTGCTCAGTTTGCTGCTATAATTAAGTCAACTTTCATCTTGTATTTCATCAATTCCATCTATTGCAAGCTTAAGTTCGTCTTTCATCCCAGATTATCACTGGGCGGCTCATTTGAAGGTCCCCGACTATAGGTTTCCATCTATTTCTCCATAATAGTTATATATAGTGTTTCTCAACTAATATCGCAAACTATTTTTTGTTAATTAGGTTCTTCGCCCTTGATCCTGGATAATAAATAAAATATTCGCTCCACTTTAAAATCGCATTGTTTTTTCCATGTTAAATTCACGTTTCAAGAAGCTGATATTTTGACGGTATATGCGTACTTGCCTCAATATGTACATTTGGAATAATGTTCCTTGATATCTTTCAGCGCCCTTGCTATATAGGTGTTTATGTCAATCGTCTGTGGCCTTCCTATCCTTGAGTGTGTATACTGTCTGGCCTGTGCTCGCTGGGTGTGGCAGAAATGCCTCTACACTGCAGGCCATGAAAGTGAAAACTGGGGCCTAGCCACAGCTGAAGAATTTGAGCCTGTTCCTCGCCTTTGTCGCCTAATCTTAGCTAATTATGAAGATGATATTCACAACCCACATTGGGCTCCCCCTGGGGGTTATGGAATTAATCCGGACTGGGTAGTCCTACGTAAGAATTATGAAGCAACCTTAGGCCGTGTTACTCCTTATATGATTTACCTTGATCATGATCATGCTGATATAGTCCTTGCAGTCAGGGGACTCAATTTAGCGAAGGAAAGTGATTATGCAGTTTTACTTGATAACAAACTGGGGCAGACAAAATTTGGTAGTGGGTTTGTCCACAATGGGCTATTGAAGGCAGCAGAGTGGGTTTTCGATGCAGAGTGTGAGGTTTTGAGGGAATTGGTTGGGAGGAACCCAAGTTATACCCTGACATTTGCTGGTCATTCCCTTGGAGCAGGGGTGGTAGCATTGTTGACAATGGTGGTAGTTCAGAATCAGGGAAAACTGGGTAACATTGAGAGAAAGAGGATCAGATGCTATGCTATGGCTCCTGCTCGGTGTATGTCGCTAAATTTGGCAGTCAGATATGCGGATATTATCAACTCTGTTGTACTCCAGGTGCAGTCATCAAATCCTTTTGTTCCATTTTAGATTTTTGTGCTTTGCCGTCCATAATTTGGTTAATATTTACTTATTTATATTAGAATAAAAGCATGATTTTCTCAGTGGAACGGGGTTATTTGTATGTTTATCTTTACATCATAGTTCAGCCGAAATGGTATGTTGTAAGTATTTATCATATTGATCATTCATATAATAATTTTGGAAATATTTACCGTCAATTTCAAAATGGAATATATATATATGTGTGTGTGTGTGTGTGTGTCCAATTTCCATCAATAGAAAATTTGTACGACCAAAGCACCATACAATAATAAATTCACACCTTCCTAGTTTAATAACTAATTTTATTGAGATGGATATCATGTGATGGAGTGAAATATTTAGAACAGCGCACAATCTTGAAAAGTGCATCAACAGATTAGCTGCCATAAATGGGATGGATTTAGAAGATAAGATGGGGGTTGATTAAGGGGTTTAAATGCCATTAAAAGGTTACTTCTTTTCCTGTGATACATAATGGTTTTTACTGATGTCCTTCTGCCTATGGATGATTGCATGTGCTAATGTTTTAATGAGTTATCTTAATGCACCAGGATGATTTCTTACCTCGGACCACTACTGCCCTGGAAGATGTTTTTAAATCACTTATCTGGTAAAAAGTATTATGTCACAGTCTACCTCTTTTTCAGTTGGTATTAACTAGCTTGCATGATTAAAGTTTTACTAAACATGCTTAACAAACAGTCTGGGGTACTTAAGCAAAGAATGACTTCTTTGGTCTTGGAATGTTTCACTATGGCATATATATGGATGTCCCTCAGAGGGAAATATTTTTCCTTTCTTTTAAGGTGATGGAGAAAGGGTTTCCAGATAATTTCGAGCAAGAATTGAAGCCCCATGTACCTCTGATAGATGGTGAAGGAATTTCTTGTAATGTGACACAAAATAAGGTTCTTTCAACCTTTAAATATAATCAAAATTGACTTGCTATGTTTATTTTTTTACCTTTCTTGTTTGGCTGGAGAGAGAGAGGAAAAAGCGGGCTAGTGAAGGAGGCCAAGAGGAAGTCCCTAAGAATTGTATAAAAATCTGTTCTATGTTGCACCTTGAAAATTGAAAGTGATGCTTTCTTGTGGTCAGTTTGCAATGATACCAAAGATGTACCCCTCTTTATTTCTCTGAACAAATATAGCTCCAGTATTTCTTTTTTAATTATAAAAAGGCAAGGTCAAAGCCTCTTATATTGAAACGCCCTCACTGAGGTGGAGGAACAACCATATTTACAACTTCCAATCACAAACCAAAAAAAATTACATCAATGTTGAATATAAGGAATACCCAATTTATCCATACGAACTGAACCCCGAAGTCGTCCTTGCATCAAATCCTGTCCAATAAAATCTGAAATTCTACCTTGAGTCCCCGCTTTTGCCAAGAAGTCCACCACCATATTTGCTTCTCTAAAATTATGCCGAAAGCACACGTTAAGAACACTAACAAGCTCCTTTACTTCCTCACAAAAATCCCACAAAAACCAATATTTACACACCCCCGAAGCTAACCAACCAACCACCACACTTGAATCGGATTCCACCAATAAATCTCTCAGCCCTTACTTAACAAAAATAAATAAATAAATAAATAATTTTCTCAACCCCAATGAGCAGCACAAACGGATGCCATCAAGTAGAGCTCTACACTCCACAATTGTACTTGTTGTGTGACAAATATAGCTTCAGTATGATAATTCATTAAATCAATCCTTCATGCACATGAATTTTAGTTGGTCACTGATCATAATCTCTTATACAATTCAGAGTGCACCATCCAGGTGAGATTCTAATGTGTATTTCTTTCATTTGGACAGTTTGCCGTGTTTACTGTGCCTAATGTGCCTGAAGGATACATGCACACTGGAGGAGAAGATGCTGAAAGATCCCAGACGGCTCTATGCACCTGGTCGACTCTACCACATTGTCGAGCGGAAGCCCTTAAGGTATAATGGTTTCCGTATTGAGTGGTATAATTCTTGCCCGGGGTTGACAACTCCAGCCCTAGTCAGGTTGTTAAAGTAATGACTTTCATGGTTGTTCATTCCCAAACATTTCCTCAAATAAGAATAGTCACTGACTTGATGTTTGTATGTCCTTCACTGAAGGAGGAAGCACAAAATTATAAGTGATGTAGGGGACTGGGTATGTATAAGAGCAAGTGAGAAGAGAGCGGAAGAGTTTATTTTAATGGTAATAGTGGAAGAGACTAGTGACTGTGGAGGAGACATCTTGCTACTTTGTTTGTCTAGGTGTGTTGCCAATCTGGCACATGCAGGAAACCTGCTCCTGGAAGATTGTCACTGTTTGCAGGCACTCTTTAGGCATACCTCCATCATACTATATGGGCATAATCTTGGGATACAAGAAGATTCTCTCTCTCTCTCTCTCTCTCTGTGATTCTTTTTGGGTGGGTATGGTAACCTGGTTTGCTGGAGTCTGGACTTGGCTTCACCAAAGGTGGCTATGACACCTGAAATCACTTTATGAGCCTCTACTCTTTGCTTTAGACATCAAGAATCTGTGAATGCAATGATGCTGTAATTGATGTTAAACACTGAGCTCAAATAAGCCTCCGAGGATCAACTCTGATGGCCATGAAGAAAACTTACAGGGGGCCAGCTTCCATATTGCTGCAATTAATGGATTGCCATGTAGACCCATCAAATTTGCAAGAATGGCACAATAAATTTTTCTTGTAGTTTTTCAGGGATTGTGGTATCTTAAACTTGTTTTAGGTGCATTTATGGAACGATATCAGATGGTTTTTTTTTTTTTTTGATTAATAAATGGTATTATTGATGAATAGGCAAAGCCCAAGTACACAAGATGGTATACAAGATACAAGACCTATGATCTCAGATGGATTTTATGCACTGAAGATCAATAATTTCATTATTGAATGCTATCTGTGTCGTCCTTTCGTTTGAGGTAGAATTATATGAAATTACGGCACAAGTCTGGTGCTTATATACAGTTTTTTTTCCGTTGCAGGTTAGGACGATTTCCGCCAGTTGTGAGGACAGCGGTACCTGTGGATGGGAGGTTTGAGCACATAGTTCTTTCTTGCAATGCAACTGCTGACCATGCTATCATTTGGATAGAGAGGGAATCGCACAGGGCTCTTCAAGTAAGTAACCAGCACTAGAATTTGCCCTTGGAAACAAGTTTAATACCAGAGTTTTCACGCCCAGCCAAGAGAAGACAGTTTGTTTATCACAAAGTGTCTTGAAAGTATACAATCCTATCACTTAGTGTCTGTTAGCTGCTTATTAACATTATGCATGTATAGATCAATACACATAACGTTCACGATTGAGCTAATTTGATACAAGCACCTAAGTATCCGTTAAATTACCTTAAAAGTTTCCATAACGATCCAGAAACCACTCCCTCCCTCAGTTTTGATGATACCACGCTTTAGGAAAGGAATTGGGTCCTACATGCACGCCTTTGACATCAAAGGCTAGCCATTTCATAGGACACATTCGGAAAACTGCCCACTTCTAATTGCTTTTTCGATAGTATTTGCAAAGCTTTTTTTGTTTTTTTCCCTTTTTCATTAGAGATTTAAAAATATATTTGGCTTTTTCGAGCCTTATATTTACTTATCAAATCACTTCCATAAGTTTATGTAAAATGTTAAACCATTCCAATATTTTAAGGTAGGTTATGCTACCGTGCTAATACTGGTATGAAGCTATGCATACCGGCTAGTTTAAATTGATTAATTAAGTTTTTGTCTAGGATTTATATATTCTCCTTATTACCTAAAATCTAACTTTCTTATAAATGCTAATTTCTGTCTTGACAGTGGAGATAAATTCTAAATACACATGTAGTTCAGATGATTGAATGTCGAAAGCTTATTTTCTGCTTAGCTGTGGTTTCTAAACTTTATTTTTGATGAATTCAGTTAATGCTGGAGAACGACAAGATTATGGAGATTCCGGTAACACAGAAGATGGAGCGTCAGGAGTCTCTTGTACGAGAACATAGCCAGGAATACAAGGCAGCACTTCAGAGAGCCATTGCATTAGATATCCCTCAGGCATACTCGCTTCCTTCTTATGGAACGTTTCATGAATCGGAAGGCGAGAACTCTGGAAGATCAAATGAGGAGATCTCATTTTTGTCCTCTAAGGAAAGAAGGGAAAGTTGGGAGGGACTTGTTGGGCGTCTATTTGATGTGGACGAGTCCGGTGACATGGTGTTCAAACAGCCATAGACAATCAAAAGAATTTCACATTGTAGCTTAGCAAACAATTTAGTCATTCTTTGATTCATATTGAGCGCCCTTTGTTTGGGTTCATGATTATGTTTAAATGCAAAGGAAGAAATATGATAGGGGACATCATGAAGAACTGTGCATGTATTTTACAGCTTTGAAAAATTGTAAATATGACTTCCAATCTTCAATGTTAATTAAGCCACGATTCTTTTAGTGGCCTCTTTTGCACTTTCCGATAAGAAAGAGATTGTCGAAGTTCGCTAGTATTTGATGAATTGACACGGAAAACTGCAAACAAAAAGAAAAGCGAGGAAAAAAAAAAACATGGAAAAAGAGTAAAGGCTCAATTCATTTTCCCCAAAATTTTACGTTACAATTTGGTCATGGGTTCATGGGCTTGAAATTAGTGAATAAATAACAAAAGTAATACAAGATGATACTCTCTCTTTCTACTCTGTTAAAAACCTAACAAAATCCGAATGGACAAGCTTCGTTTTACACTAGGCCCGATATATTTTTAAAGATGAGATGAGATAAAAATTATAAAAAAAATAAAATATTATTGTAAAATATTTTTTAAATATTAATTTTGTTTTAGGATTTAAAAAAGTTCTGTTGGGATTTGAAAAAGTGAATTGTTTATTTTATTTTGTATAAAAATTTAAAAAAATGTAATAATGAGTTTAAAATAATATAAGATGAAATAAGTTGGGAAAACAAACAAGATCTTAAAAAAGCCCATAACTTTCCATGAAACTTCAAGATAGCCAATATCTCACATTGACCCAAATAACTTACATACTAACATGATTTGACACGGTATATCAGATCATAAAATTCTTTGTATTGTATAATAAATTTGACATATCTCTAAAAGTCAAGTTGTTTCTCATCTTCAAAAAATACAAAAGGGACATGACACTCTAGGTATATCTTGTTCACTTTTCCATTGATTTCACACCTATCGAATAGAGTTTAAGCACAACTTTATGACTCTACCGTTATACATCAGAACCACAGTCTGTGGATGCGACCATGGTGCTAACAACGATGGAGGGGTTGTGGGTTTGATGAAGAAAGAAGTGATAGTTTCATTAGGGGTTAGCTCAATGAACTAGAGATCTATTTTGGGGACCTATAAGCTTTCATAAAGTTGGGTATTTAGTTATTTAAGTCTAGTATCTAACATTTGGTCTACATTTTATTGTTTTATTTCATTGTTAGGGTTTTGGCCTATTGATTTCCCTTCCTTCCAATGAGAGGGCCCTTTTGATTGGCTTTAAAAGGCTAATCAATTTTATCTTATTCAACAACACTCTACCTCACCACAAGTTAAGATTGGCTTCCTTCCACATGAAAGAATAGGCCATTGTCTGTTCCAGAACTTAGAATAATTAAAGACCATCACAAATTGGGATACCTTTGTTAACGTGTTCCTATTTAGGTTTAGCCATAACTCATACTATGACCCCATGAAAGACCTAACAAAATTGAGGCAAACAGGTTTAGTTGAGGAGTAAAATGTGGAGCTTGAGGCTCTATCCAACAGATTGTGTAGGTTGTGTGACCCGCATAAGTTTAGTCGTTTTTGAGTTATCTAAAGGATCAAATTAGCTGCTTGCTTGAGTGTTCAACCCTCGAGACCTCTTAATAATTTTCAATTTGGCTAAGATACAAGGGAACTTGAAACCAAGGAATATCAAAGAAGTTATTCTCAAGCAGGCCATAGTGCTAGCTTAAAAAAATAATCCAATCAAATAAAATAAAGAAGAGAAAAATAGTTATACTACCATTGTAATTCCAAACGGAATCTAAACCACAAGTACACAAATCCAAAACTATTTTTAATAGAAGAGGTCGAGGATAATCGGTCTGATGAGTTAAGGGTGACCAATAAGTTACCACAAACTGTTTGGGTATGATATTGTGGATTTCCTAAAAGTGATGGAATTCCTAGAAGTGACCTCTAAACCCTAGATTTCCCTCCATGCTTTAATAGGATCATCAAACCCTAGGACCATGAGGGTTAAAGGAAAGATTGTAGGATAATGGATTGTGATTTTAATTAACTTAGGCAACATTCATAATTTTCTAAATTCTATTGTGGCAAAGAAGCCCAAATTCCTTATTGTTTGGAAGATGTGAAGATTAAGGTGGCTGACAGTGATAATGTTTTAGTGAATGAAAAGGGGTGGAAGTTAAGGTGAGCATCCGAGGAGTTTTTTTCAACATGGATCTATTTGTACTAGACTTAATTGGGTGTAATATGATTTTGGGAGTGCAGTGGTTGCGAATTCTAGGCATTATCTCATAGAATCTTCAACAACTCATCATAAAATTTTATTTACAAGAGTATAATGTTACTTCGCAAGGACTAATTATTGGAAGAAAGTCTTTGCAACAAACTCAACAAGTTAAAAAGGGAGTGATATTGCAATTGATAGATGAATGGGAAATCTCGATTGACCAAGCTTATTTTGAGCCTTTACAAGGAGTATTGGAGAAATATGCCAATATATTTCAAGACCCAATGGGTCTTCCCCACTCTAGGACCCAGGTTAACTCCATTAACTTATTGTCAAGGCTAAACCAATGTCTATAAAACCTTATAGGTGCCTATGTTTCCAAAATGATGAGATAGAAAAGATTTTCAAGGAGTTTCTAAACTTTGGAGTAATTCAACTTAGCCAAAGCCCATATTCCTCTCGAGTTTTGTTGCTAAAGAAAGCATATAGAATTTGGAGGATTTGTATGCACCATAGGGTTCTAAATCAAGTCCTTGTCAAGGATAAATTCCTCATATTAGTAGTAGAGGAACTATTGGATTACTTAAGTGGATCAATGTTGTTTTCTAAGTTTAACCTCAAATTTATCACCAAATTAGAGCAAAGCTTGAAGATGTGCATAAGACCACCTTTGTACCCATGAAAGCCATTATGAGATTTAATTATGACTTTTGGATTGACTAATGCCTCATTCACCTTTCAGAGTTTGATGAATCAAGTTTTCGAACCTTTTTTTTAACAGATTTTCTTTTTTTTATGACATATTAGTGTATAGTAGGAATGAAGAAAAACACCTAAGGCACCTATAACTTACCTTAAACATGTTGAGGAAGAACCAATTACTTGCAAAATGATCTAAAGTGCAGGTTTGGATGTCAAGAAATTGGCTATTTAGGCCATCTAATTTCTATCCAAGGGTTAGAGCAGATCTAGAAAATCTAAAGGCTATGATTGATTGGTTTGAATCTAGAATCCTAAAAGCTCTAAGAGGATTCCTAGGCCTCATAGGCTACTATAAAAGATTCATTAAAAATTATGAGGATATTTCTGTTGCCTTCTTTGACTTGCTAGAACAGAAAAGTTTCTAATGGAATAAAGCTGCAAAGACAACCTTTACAAGATTGAAGGAAGCATTCACCTAGCCATTGGTGTTGGACCTTCCAAAGTTTTCTAAATCTTTTGTAATTGAATGTGATGCCTTAGGAAAGAGGGTGAAGAGTTTTGTTACAGCAAAACAGAACTATTTTCTTATTCAGTTAGGCACTTAATGGTAGGGCTCTTTGTTATCAACCTATGAGAATAAATTGTATGCACTAGTTACTATTATTCATAAATGGAGGTTATACCTCTTGGGTAGGTCTTTAATGGTCAAAACTGATAACCATAACTTAAAGTACCTCTTGAACTAAAAGATTGGAACTTATATGCAATAAAAGTGCCAAAGTGAGTTGCTA
The DNA here is from genome assembly GCA_036898215.1 of Platycarya strobilacea. Classification (NCBI taxonomy): domain Eukaryota; kingdom Viridiplantae; phylum Streptophyta; class Magnoliopsida; order Fagales; family Juglandaceae; genus Platycarya; species Platycarya strobilacea. The sequence goes on from CM072545.1 coordinate 9,392,025, forward strand.
GGTGACAATTTTATTGTTAAATACAAAAAGGGTCAAGAAAATAGAGTGATGAATGCTTTGTCCAAAAAAGAAGAAGAGGAAGTTTGTCGAGCTTTGTTGTCAGTGCCTTCCTTAAGGTGGTTCGAGGAAATCAAGCAAGAGTATGTTAATGACCCAATATAAATGCCTTAGGGTACAGCTACCACGATACTAATATTCGAGAGAAAGGCTAGTATTTTACAAGGGAATGCTCTATATTGCAAGCTACCCAACATTCAAGAATAATCTTTTGTAGTTTCTACATGGCAGTTCTTGGGGGTTTAACGGGGTTTGCCAAGAAGGATTTCTACTGCCAGGAATGTATAGTATAGTATAGTATAGTATAGTATAGTATAGTAGGCAAGCGAGTGAGAAAAGACGCTTAGGCTAATAAATAAGAGAGCATCGGTGCGTAACCTTCATTCTACTATGCTACACAAAAGTTACGAAGTCACTTAGCTCGACGTTAGGAGAGTCAATGGGGAAGTCAGATGCTAAGACCTTTATAAAGGGTTGTGAGTTGTGTCAACAACAAAAAGCTTATCACTCTTCCCCAATGGACCATGCAGCTCCTCCCAATCCACTCTCAACCAACATTATGATGGATTAATGAGAGGTTACCTAACTCTAATGGGTTTAGCACCTTGTGGGTAGTGATGGATCATCAAACAAACAATAGTCACTTTATTCCATTGAGACATCCTTACTTAGCAAAGTCAATGACTCAGTTGTTCATAAAGCATGTGTTTAAATTGCATAGATTACCACAATCCATAGTCTTAAACAGGGATAATCACATGATTTTTTGGTCTATTCCATATCGATATCCATTTTGGAGAAGTGGAATAAAAGCTAAGGTTGTCAAACATTGCTTAGATCCACCTCGTTTCTCTACATCTCCCAACTCAAGAAACAACTGAGAGAGCAAGTCACGACTACAATCATACCATCTCCAGTGAGCTCCCAGGGAGTCTTACAATCATCCAATGATCAGGTTGTTGGTGCAATGGCAACGACAAGAGAGAGAGGACACTACTAAAAATTATTACAAATTGAAGGTTACCTTCCTGCATCGTGTGGGCAAAGTGAAATCAATACAATTGCCTATATTTCTCTTTCTTGATTATAGAGGTTACTCACTCTCGAAGTAAACTCACTATTATTTTGTAGATCTGGCATATAACTTCTACGAAACATTAACAGAAAATAAAAATAGAAATATAGATAAAAGTTGCAAATTACCTTCCTATGCTAGTTTGAATATAGATAATTAATTTCAAGCCAAAACATGGTGTTATAGAAAGCCACTAGTTCTAATCACTACCTCCTTGAGGAATTCCCACCTTTTAATAATTAGTCAAAGGTAAAACAAAGCACTCTCTAGCATAAGATGTTTCTTTTCTCTAAAAACTTGAACTTAAGACAAAACTCCATTTCTAGAAACACAAATTTTGGTGTTAGGCATGGTTCAAATTGATGCTAAGGAAAAGGAGCTCCATTGAGAAGGAAACTAAAGGACAAGATGAAAGATGCATGGGATTATTTGGCAAATACATTGGTCAAGTCTAGCTAGTAAGAGAGATTGACTCATGCAAGCATGAGAGATCTAGGGTTGTGCACATGTCGACAAAGCCGAGCACGTCTCTATGCAAGCATGTGAGGGTAGGGCTTCATAAGAGACGCAAGCATGTGAGGGTAGGGCTTCGTACAACTGAGACGTGTGCATAAGGGTGACAATTCGTATTTGTATAGTGTCAAGTCATGAGTATTAAAATATATAGGTCAGCCCAAACACAACTCATTTAATTAAACAGATTAGACTCTAAAATCTTAACAAAAACAATACAAATAACGAGTGATATAATACTACCTGCAACATAAACAAGGAAATGAGTGGCAATCTCATTTGTTTGGTGCAAGAGATATTGGTGTTGCTTGCTTCAATGTGATGAAATGGTTATATTAAGTGAGGTTAACTTTAAATAGTCATTGAGGAAATGCTTTAAATAGGCCTATCTCGTCGACTTTACAAATACAGAAGTTTTCCTATTTATGCCCCAAGTTGGGAATAAGATCTATCTATACTTTGGGAGATCATTTTATGTTATATTCATTCGTAAAATGACTAAAATATCTCATATTCAGTTAGGTAAACTATCACATATTTACCTGAAAAAAAAGGTATCTCAAAGAGGGAGTGTTCGTGCAGAATTGATTAAAATTTATTTCAATTCAAAGTAAAGAATGTGGCTTTTCTGATTAGCTATGGGCGCAAAATAAGGCATCATGCTCGTAGCTAGGGGTGTTCATCCGGGCCGGGTTGTACCCGGCCCCGTTTAAAATTTTATATATTTCTTAACATTTTTGAATTTTTTTTTAAATGTTTAAGGAAATTTCGAATCCGGGTTTCGGATTTGGAAATCCGGAACCCGGATGAACACCCCTACTCGTAGCTGCGACCAGCTTGTCGATGGTTCTTAGAACAATTGTCCATCATTGCCGTTGAGAACCTCCCAAAAATTGAACTGAAACTCTGTAACGTTAAGGGAAGCATTCCATCAATTCAGTACATAATTGTACTGCAATACAACATCAAACTTATGTACATATGCTTGAAATTTATCCATTTCTTTGACCTAAGCAGCAACTTGACCATCAGTGCCCTGAAGTTTAGCATGCTCTTTGTTTGGTTTAACTTGAAGATCAGAAACTGCTTTCCCTGCAATTGGAAGTAAGAGAAGGGTAACTTTTAAATCTCCACGGCAAAAATGATGAGTTCTAGGACAAGAACCACATACTCCAAATCAAGTCATTCAGTGACCTCAAATTGACTAATTTCACAACCAGTGACATTTCACATTCTAGGCATTAATGAAGTAGACAGCCAAGAAGTTGACATGTAGATGTTACTGGTATGCCTGATCAGAAGGTATTCTGAGCATGGAATTCTTTTCAGATATGACCAAAGGTTATTGGAGTTACGTCAAATCTGAGAGGAAAGTACGACTGTCTTTAGATTCATGAAACAAACTAATGGTTCAATTGTCTTCGACAAGGCTTCGGAACTGTAGTTATCTGTGACTGATGAGAAAGGTCCAGGAAAACACAATTAAGGCGTCAATTCATTCAATCGAGAATAAGGCCCATTAAAGGTACTAAGAAGCCGAGTTAGTCAAATCCAAAGAAAACAGCAAGAATTTGGCTCATTTGCAAAGAATATCATACTTCAATCAGCGTTATGCTCCAATAGAATGTGCCATACTGGTTAAAAGCAAAAAGAAGTTCTTGGGGTAGGAAACCATGTAGGAACCTGAAAACATCACCCTAAGTTTTATTGACTGTAACCTTAATAAAAAATTTCATTGACTGCGATGTACAACTCAAGTGGGCGACCCAAATATGCAGGAAGAAACTTTGCTGAAGAAATTGAACCAAACACAATAGTATGAATTGAAGTAAATCCCAAGGTACATAATGCAATCAAGAACATGATAACTGAACTAGGCCCATGCATATTATTGCCTAAAAGTAGTAATCCGCAACTGTAGGGGCATGAAGTTAACTGGACAATAATACTAAATCTGAGTATTACAAGGGCTCTTTTACTTTTTAAGGCTGTAGACCTTCATTGAATTCAGAAGGGTGTGTTATGTATATCTTATATATGGACTTTTGGGGGTAGGACTTAGCAAAAAGATATGCTCTGGCAATGCTCATATAGAAGAGGGAAAGCAGAAGAAGACTTACCATGCATCCTCTTGACAAATCGCTTGAACTCAATGAAGTTGTGTCTCTCCATGAGAACTGGGCTGAGCCTAAGGTAGGTAAAGGCAGATAAGTGCCTCCCATCTGGATCATTCCTGGGTTTGGCATTTTCCAGTATCTTATTGTAGCCTTCTCTATCATGGCAAGGAAGAGCATTCTCACTAGCTACTGGAATGCAAACATCCCATGCAGCATTCAGCACCTGCATATATATATATATACATATTCCTTAAATGAGTCAAAAGCTTTATTCAACATAACATAACTTACAAAGAGACTGAAAATTGAATCTGGTGCAGATCCATTATCCTAATTTGACTTGGTTGTTAACTTTCCTTTAAGATTCCACTATGTTAAACTAGGAGTAAATTAAACCCTAATCAAATACATAATGTATTTCAAAGTAATAACTCGTATACAGTGTCTCAAGAGAAGAACTTGTTAGTCAAAAAAGAAAATAAGAAAGCATGTCAATTGGCATGATGATCCTGCCACAATTGCAAAACTTGAGTTCTCAATCCAATCACATTGGTCGTTGACTAAGAACAACATTTAACCAGAAGATTATTTGAACAATCCTTATCAGAGAGGCTTTTCAGCCTCAAACTACATGGGAATTTGATTGAAATAACATCATGAACTCTAGGACTAGTATTCTCCACATTGAAAATACGTCTGATGTTCCTACAAGGAAAACCCTTGTCGCCAGGATATAAAACATAAACCGACTACTAAAAAACATTATGAATGTCTGGCATGCGTACCTGCCAAACTAATCCCTCAGGGTCTGCCAGTGCTTCAGGGAAGTCCTCATGCTGGTTCAATGTACGCAATTCAACGCATGTGAAATTCAGAGCAGCCCCATGCTTTTCTAACATTGTTGCAATTGGGGCGTAGCCATCACGATTTGAAGGATTGTAAAATCCAGCAGTCAGCTCAGCAGCATGGCTGGCTGTTTTGTACCACCAATGGATGCCTGATAGCTACTCATTAACAAATAAACAAAAGTTATTTATTAGCAAAAGTAATAATAATAAAAAAAAAAACAGGTTTCTCATTGTAACTATGACCTCTAACCAAATGAAAGCAACTAACCTTCACAGCAATGCAAGTACCTTCAAAAGCTAAATTGGCTAGAGCAAGTACACGATCTCCATGATCAATCAATACCTGAGAGTACCATTTAAGGAAGAATCTGCCATAATAGCTATCATAATCACCTCCATCGGAAAAGAACCCAGTCTCATGTGGCGCAGAATTATAAAAACCTGCATTATCTGGTCCTCTAGCCCAAAATGAGTGTCCCCTTGCTTCTGCTGCTTTTGTAAGACTCTTCATCAAGTACTTATCATAGCACTGAACTGAAATAGGTTGCGTCAACACATCCGAGACTTTGACATATTTTATACAATTAACTGAAATTTGTGATGGTGGATCCAGATCATGACTGTAGGCCATATTGAGGATCTTAACAAAACACTTTCGAGAGAAAATCATTATTCTGGAGAACTTTGGAGCAACTAATGACATACAGATCAATCACCATTTACCACAGAGGAAAAAAGAAAGAAGAGTACCTGGAATTCCCCAATGCCAGGGTATATCCAACCATGCTTTGCTGGATAAGAAGGATACCGCAACTCTCCACATGGTCCTAGTCCAACTTCAATCTCAGAGATGATTCCATCCTCAAAAAACTCATCAAATTCTACCCGAAAGCTTCTCATGTAATCGAAGTAAACCTGAGTGTTTTTTTATTTATTTAAATAATAACAAACCAAAAGGTAAAATTTCAAAAATTACAATTACCCTATCATAAAAGATCAAAATATTTTGCCGTAAATTTAACTTTAGAGAACAGAGTTTTTTAGATGATTAGTATCAAATTCAATGGTGCACGTATGTGGGGATAACATAGTAAGCAATATGTTTTTTTAATCAGTAAATAAGAACTTTATTAATGAGAAAGTAGTCACATCCCTAGACTACAAGGGACATATACAAGATCAACAACTATGCGTGATTGTCTAAAGATACAAGTCATGAATGTTCACGCCATTAAAATCTAGTACAGAACTTAAAATGGGATGGTGAAAGGAAAGGAACAATGACATATTTCTTTAACTTAGATCTTCTATACAGAAAGATGGAGATCCAATATAACCTAAAAATCATAGTTAAATGAAATACCTCAACAGCAGTCCGGCCTTTTAAAACCCGTTCCTTATCAATTCCCCATGAGAGGCATTCAGTATTGCGCTTCCCTTCTCTATTCGTGAAATATATGTCAGGATTGCTTTGACCAATTTCTACCACCCAATGAGGAAGCGGAATGTGTATATCATCACCAACATTACCTCCACATTCATGAAATGACATTACAACCTGAACCAATTTTGGGATAAGAAATGACATTTAGGCCCAACATGAGGTTCTCGAAAGAGAAATAGCGGAGGATTTTTTTTTTTTAGTAAGTTATAGCAGAGAATAATCCTGATAATAATTTTAGTTCTTACTTCCATATTGAGCTTATTGATGTCTCCCAACAATGATATTTGAAAAAGTTTCTTTGCATGTGTACTTCTGTCTATTGTTTTGTTGGAAATAATTATATTTATATAATCCTTGCTATGCTGGTTTCTATGCGTATTTTGGCTTTTTCTACTTTCCCTATAGATGGACCAATGTATAAAGGTCTTGTTGGCAAGATGTGGGAGAAAGAAAGAGAGAGAGCCCATAGTAAGTTGAGATTTGGATGGCCAATGCCCAATGGCCATAGTTGAAATCTTGTTAGTTTCCAATTAAATTTATTTTTCCCATTTTCAAAGATAAGTACAGATATCTATCACTTTTAAAGATGTTATACAATCACTAAATATATACAGTTATCAACCTCTTTTTCTTTTTGATTTTATTCCAAAATAATTCTCCAAGTAGAAACAACTTTATCTGCATTTGTCCAAATCAGCAGATTATACTTCTCAGATTACAAATGAGCTTGAAACTGCTTAGTTCTTAATTTAATAATTATCGTTACTTGTCAAAAATTGAAAAAAAAAATTATCAAATTGATGTTGTACTCCCTTCTCAAAATCAACCCACAACCATAACAGGTTAATGGTCATACAAACAGTAACTATCTCACCATTGTTTTCTATCTACACACGTTACTAAGAGTGCACGCAAAGAAACATTTACATGCCTCAAAGCAGAGATGAAAGGATGTAGAAAGCTTAATGAAGCATGGCTGTTCAAGAAACATAGATCACATATTACTTACCTGCAACTTGAGCTTGAGGTCACGCACAATCTGGAAGAGTCTTTCGTAGCCACTCCAATTATATACCTGTGGAGCATGTGACTCTACGATTCCCCACCAGCAATCAATCATAACACCATCAACATTAGCCGACTTCAAGATCTTTAGCTGATTCAGAAGACCTTCTACATCCTCCAACTCGCAGTTCATATTTATGATGCCCAGCTGCCATTTCCCTCATTGTAATAAATAAGAATTAACTTACTAAACCGTAGCCATTACTGGCAATTACATAACAGTGCTGAGTAAGCAGTGATTCCATAAGGTTCCATATAGAAACTTTTGAAAAATTACTTGCTCTCCCTCTCAGAAAGCAAGCCACAGCAGTTTAGACATAATTGGACTCCTGAACAATAGGATACGACTACATCCAGTCACAAAACAAAATAGAAGTAAAAGACTCACCGGTAGCATCACATATACGGGAACATAAGAAGTACCAGCAAAGTCACGCTCCTGAAACTTTTGGGGTGTGCTAACAGCCTATCAAAAGAGACTAAAAATTATTGGAAAAAAAAAAAGGCCAGAGGGTCATCTTTTAAAGAAATCCAAAGAGTCCAAAAATCAACAAGGCCACTAAAGACGTTTTCTTGTAGTTACTTCTTTCTACGAATGCATTTTAATTTCTACAAATAAGGTCACCAACCTTCACTATCACTATAAACTCCCACCTCCAATTTCACTCAACAACACCGCCTGGCGCCTGCCAAAAAGTTTCTTTCCACTTTATAGAAATATGAGCATATTAAATTATTAATACACTTCTTTCTTCGCAATTCTCTTATTGATATAGAGGTCTCTTACCGATATTGTGAGATGTACGTGTCAAGCTTCGGTGATGATGATATTATAAGATTTGATCCGACGGCTTGTATTTGTTTATTATGTTCTGCCTGTAATTATTTTATCTAGTTGAGGACATTTATGTAATTGGCTTGGGTGATATATATACTACTCGAATGCTCTAGACCTAGAGAGAGAGAGATTGTTCTGCCGCTTACAATCGAGATACAAAGAGAGGGAGAGAGCTGAGGGTCTGGAAGCACAAGGCTAGGGTTAGGGTTTTTTGACCTGTGTTTAGTGGCTGTGCTCAGAGATGAGAAATCTGAGCTGAAGGCTTGTGATCTCCCGGGCTGTAAGATTGTAATCTCCTTTGTTAATAATACATCTCCTAGGGTTCCTGCAGTAGATGTAGGCCATTAGGGCCGAACCACGTTAATCCTTTGTGTCTGTGCTTGTTGCTTTCTTCTTTCTCTTTAATCTTGCATTTACTGGTGTTTATCTTGATTGTTCTCATTTCTGGTTCACGAAATCTGAAACCTTTTCTACAAAATTCACAAAAACCGATTCTTGGATACTCCAAGTTACTAAACAAGTGGTATCAAGAGCCTAGGTTTCGATGGAGACCGCCAGATTTGACATAGAGAAGTTTACTGGCCAAAATGATTTTGGCCTTTGGAAGATTAAGATGCGAGCACTATTAGTTCAACAGGGACTTCAAGAAGCTCTTCTTGGGGAAAAGAAGATGGCCTCCTCCTCCTCAAAGGAGAAACCATCTTCATCGTCCTCAGAGAGAGCCAAACCTGAAGTCCTACAAAAGGCACACAGTGCCATTATTTTATCTCTCGGTGATAAAGTATTGAGAAAGGTTGCTAATGAGAACTCGACAGCAGGGGTATGGCTAAAACTAGAGAATTTGTATATGACCAAATCCCTAGCAAATAGGCTCCATAAAAAGATAAAACTTTACACTTTTAAGATGTCACCGGGAACCTCTATTGATGATCATCTTGATCAATTCAATAAAATATTGTTGGATCTTGCTAATATAGAAATCACTATAGAAGATGAAGACCAAGCACTTCTGTTATTAAATTCTTTAGATTCTTCCTATGCTAGTATCAAAGAAACTATGATGTATGGTAGGGAGAGCCTCACCTTAGAAGAAGTGCAATCAGTTCTTCATACAAGAGAACTCAACAATAAATCTGAGTTAAAATCAGAGTCTGGTGAGAGCTTAAGTGTGAGAGGCAGACCTGAAAAGAAGGGTCAGAAAGGTAAACACAATAAATCTAGATCAAAGTCAAAAGACAAACATCTAAAATGTTTTGCCTGTCACAAAGAGGGGCATTTCAAGAAGGATTGCCCTGATAGAAAGAATAAGGAAAACACTGATAAAAGGGAAGAGGGAAAGGCAGCAGTAGTCTTAGAAGATGGTTATGATAGTGCTGAAGTACTAAATGTCTCAGAAGTTGATTCTGGAAGAGAATGGATTTTAGATTCAGGTTGTTCATTTCACATGTGCCCTATAAGAAACTGGTTTGAAAACTTCAGCAATCAAGGGTGGTTGTGTTATTTTAGGTAACAATAAAACTTGTAAAATTTAGGGCATAGGAAATGTGAGATTAATGATGTATGATGGGTCTAAAAAACTATTAAAGGAGGTCAGATACATTCCTGAACTGAAGAGAAACCTAATTTCTCTGGGTATATTAGACAAATCAGGATACTCTTTTAAATCTGACAATGGGACCTTAAAAGTCAGTAAAGGCTCTCTAACTATAATGAAATGGGTGTTAATGAGTTATACACTCTTATGGGGAAAACAGTGATAGGTGAGGCATCACCTGTCACTCACAGAACTGAAAACCAAGTTCTCCTATGGCATAAAAAACTAAGGCATGTCAGTGAGCAGGGCCTTAGGGAACTAGAGAAACAGGGTCTGTTAGGAGATAAAAAACTTGGGGACTTACCTTTCTGTGAATAGTGTGTACTAGGCAAATCCACTAGAGTAAGCTTTAAGAAAGCCATTCACCAGACAAATCAAACCCTAGACTACATACACTGACTTATGGGGTCCAGTAAAAGTAAACTCACATGGTGAGGCTAGGTATTTCATTGCTTTAATTGATGACTATTCTAGGAAAGTGTGGGTGTATGTACTTAAACAAAAAGGGAACACTTTTGAAAAATTTAAAGAATAGAAAACACTAGTTGAAAATCAAGTGGGTAGGAAGATTAAAACCTTGAGAACTGACAATGGTCTTGAATACCTATCTACTGAGTTTAATGATTTCTGTAAAGTTTAGGGGATCATAAGGCATAAGACTGTTAGGGAAAACCCTCAACAGAATGGCCTAGCTGAAAGGATGAATATAACTATCCTTGAGAGGGTAAGGTGTATGCTGGCAACCTCAGGGTTGCCCAAAACATTCTGGGCAGAGGCAGTAGCCACTGCTATTCATCTAATCAATAGGTGTCCATCCTCTGCTTTGGGTTACAGTACCCCTCAAGAACTATGATATGGAAAACCTGCAAATTACCAAACCTTAAGAGTTTTTGGCTGTATAGCCTATACTCATTACAAAACTGATAAATCAGAACCAAGGGCACTTAAGTGTATATTTGTAGGTTATCTAGAAGGTGTTAAAGGTTATAAGTTGTGGGTTATGGAACCTGGCAGACAAAAATGCATAATCAGTAGGAATGTTATTTTTAATGAAAATCAAATGGCAGGGAAGCCAGGTAACTCTTCTGACCCTGAAAGGGCTGACCCTAAAACTGATATACAGTTTAAGGTGGAGCAGCCCTCCAACTCCACTGATAATCAGAATAAGGAGACTGACCAAACAGAACCCAACAGGGTAGACACTGGAGACCTGGACATACAAAATACTTATCTCCTTGCAAGGGATAGGGAGAGGAGTGTTATAAGACCTCCACAAAGGTTTGGACAAGCTGATTTAACAGCTTTTACCCTATCTGTTGCTGAAACTAAGGTAGAACAGGAACCTAGGACCTTTAAGGAAGCCATGAATTCTAAAGAGACTGATAAATGGATTATTGTTATGCAAGAAGAAATGGAGTCTTTGAAAAAGAATAAAACATGGGAAATGGTTCCTAAACCCAAGAAACAAAAATTGGTTGGATCCAAATGGATCTTTAAAAGGAAAGAAGGGATCCCTGGTGTAGAACTTCCTAGGTATAAGGCTAGGTTGATTGCAAAATGATTCACACAGAGGGAGGGAATAGATTATAATGAGATATTCTCTCCTGTGGTGAGACATAATTCCATAAGACTTTTACTCTCAATTGTAGCCTGTAATGATTTACACTTAGAACAACTAGATGTTAAAACAGCTTTTCTGCATGGTAATCTTCCTGAAACAATCTACATGCAACCCCCTCAAGGGTTTTACACTGATCTCTGTAAGGATCATGTCTGCTTGTTAAATAAATTCTTGTATGGTTTAAAACAGTCCCCAAGACAATGGTATAAAAGATTTGATGCCTACATGATTCAAAATGAGTTCTGTAGGAGTAATTTTAATGAATGTTTACTATAAAAGATGTGATGGAAATACTATTTACTTGCTTTTGTATGTCGATGACATGTTATTAGCTTGTAAAGACATAATTCATCTTAGTCAAGTTAAGTGTATGTTAAAGGTTGAATTTGAGATGAAGGACTTAGGTCCAGCTAAGAGAATTCTGGGTATGGAGATAAACAGGGACAGAAATAAAAGAATTATCTATTTATCTCAGAAATTATATATTTCCAAAGTGTTTACGAGATTTGGAATGGACAACACTAAAACTGTTACTATCCCTGTTGGTCATCGTGTTAAACTGTCAGTCACACAAGCACCACAAACTGATAATGATATTGAGTTTATGAATAAAGTCCCCTACACTAGTATGGTAGGGAGTTTGATGTATGCCATGGTATGCACTAGACCAGATTTAACCTATGCTATGAGTTTAGTAAGCAGGTTTATGAGTAAACCTGAAAAACCACATTGGCATGCATTAAAGTGTATTTTTCAATATCTGTCAGGAACCAAGTGTTTGGGGTTAAACGATTTAACTGATAGGAGTATAAATGGCTTTGTGGACTCAGATTATGCTGGAAATATAGACACCAAAAAGTCTCTTTCCAGTATGGTATTCATGTTTCTAGGTGGAGCTATAAACTGGAAAGCAAATATGCAATCAGTGGTGGCTTTATATACCACTGAAGCAGAATATATTGCTATAACTGAAATCTTCAATGAGGCTTTATGGTTAAAGGACTTGACTCTAGAACTAGGGATGTTGAATGGCAGTATCACTGTGTATTGTGACAATCAAAGTGCCATTCACTTAGCTAGAAATCAAGTATTTCATGAGAGGTCAAAGCATATAGATGTAAGGCTATATTTTGTTAGGGATATTATCTCTTCGGGAGACATAGGAGTTGAGAAAATACCTACTGAGAATAACCCCTCTGACATAATGACTAAATCTGTACCATTCATCAAGTTTAAACATTGTTTAGATTTCATTAACCTAGAAAATTGCTAGTACCCATTAGAGATAATTTGCAGGAACTGTAGAAGGAGATGGAGCTATAAAGGAAAAGGGATGCAAGCTTGCCAAGGTGGAGATTTGTGAGATGTACGTGTCAAGCTTCAGTGATGATGATGTTATAAGATTTGATTCGACGGCTTATATTTGTTTATTATGTTCTGCCTGTAATTATTTTATTTAGTTGAGGGCATTTATGTAATTGGCCTGGGTGATATATATACTGCTTGAATGCTCTAGATCTAGAGAGAGAGAGATTGTTCTGCTGTTTACAATCGAGATACAGAGAGAGGGAGAGAGCTGAGGGTTTGGAAGCACAAGGCTAGAGTTAGGATTTTTTAACCAATGTTTAGTGGCTGTGCTCAGAGATGAGAAATCTGAGCTGAAGGCTTGTGATCTCCCGGGCTGTAAAATTGTAATCTTCTTTGTTAATAATACATCTCCTAGGATTCCTGCAGTGGATGTAGGCCATTAGGGCCGAACCACGTTAATCCCTTGTGTCTGTGCTTGTTGCTTTCTTCTTTCCCTTTAATCTTGCATTTACTGGTGTTTATCTTGATTGTTCTCATTTTTGGTTCACGAAATCTGAAACCTTTTCTACAAAATCCAAGAAAACCGATTCTTGGATACTGCAAGTTATTAACAGATATTAATCCGTTTTCATTTACGCAGAAAAATATTACAATGTGATGCTTAAAATATGCTAAAAAATACACAAATTTTCAACTCAGTTGTTAAAACAGTAATACCACACGTAACAACCCCATCACGAACAAAGAATCCAGGAAGAGAAAATTATCAAAATTTGGAAACTCGAAGATACAATAATGTAGCAATTGAAGAAAGTGGGGCAGAGGATTATCAAATTCGTTCACGAAAAGCCGTTTATCAAAAAGAAAATTAAACAGAAAAAAAAAAGGAATGTTACCGACTGGTCGTCAACAGCATCCACAGGATCACCCACTAGAGGATAATCCTCAGTCGAGTCAGTCCTCTCTGCTCTCTCTCTCACCGTGGCCCGAGCCCGAGACGGAGAGCTAGACGATACAAAGCACCCCTTCACGCCGCATGAATTGAAGTCCACTGAGCTCCGAAAACCTAAGGAAACTCTAAGAGAAGCAGAAAGGTTATGAGAGTTTTGCGGAGACAAAGCCGTTGTTGCAGAAGGGAATGCGTTGGGAGCCCTGAGGCAATTGAAGATTTGAATCAAGGAAAGAGCCATCTCTGAAATGCTCTTTTTCCAGCGATGTTGGAGTTGGAAAACACTTTCAAATCACTGTTTCGTCCCAAAGAAAATCAAAAACTTCCTTTCCCGAAAATAAGAGATCATGCTGCATAACTGCAAACCGTGAAGAGAAACTTTCACTCAAAGCAGCTGACGAAACAAAGAGAGAGCATTTATTTATTTAATTACAATTCATTGGAGTATACCATACTGTCTTTGCTTGTTTTGCCTTCAAATTCGCCTATTTTTCTCGGGAACGGAACCAAACAGATAAGTGGAGAAGGTGGCGGGGAACGGAACTGTGAAGATGGATTACGGATCCAGGAAATTGTTATTTAATCACACAGTTCCCTTATTTATTTGAAGTAAAGCTGAAAAAAGGAACAAAAAGAAAAAGTAGGTTTCTTTAACGACCAGTAAGAGAGGAATGGCATCGGTAACAGACCATTGTTTACCGTACACGTGGTGATAAGACTGCAGCGCTCGTTCAAGCTGGGATTGGGCTTAATTCCAATTTTGCATTGGGCCACGAATTTCTCTGTCCATTTGGAAAAACACCATCACTGCTTATTTAGAATACAACTGCTTATTTAGAACACAAAAAAGTTCTGAAACCTTAAAAAAAAATATATAATTTAGTAATGTTATATACAATTGTGAAATTATAAGTGACATACAATCGTTTTGATAAAAAGTAAAGTCTATTATTAAAAAAATTAACTTTTTCAAGTAAGTCTCATATATATATATATATATATATTTTTAAAACAATTGTATGCTGCTTGCGAATTTACGTTTGCATCTATTATTTTTCATTATAATTTATCTCTCAAGAGTATTTTTTTTTTTAATTTTACTTCTAAATCACAAAAATTATAAATCTTCATGTCCTGTACATTGAGAGATTCAACTGATAATATTGAGTAATACTTAATATGGTTATAGATTATGAATTTCATATTAATTCTATTTTTTCAAAAAGAATGTGTAGCTCTTATAGACTTTATGATTTTAAATATCATTTTTCTTTAATTAAATAGGGAGCTAAAAGATAAATTTGATAACCACAAAGTTATATCATAAAATAAGTGCATTTTGAGAGTATTAACTAAAATCCCCAAAAGAAGTTTTTTTTTTTTTATATAAGTGAATGACTAGAAAAAACAAGAAATGAACCAATGACTTGATGATTCTCGACGTTAGATGAATGATTTCTATTTTCTTTTTTAACATCTGAACTTCTTTCAAACTCGAAACCACAAAGATACAAATTACAATGAAAGTCATTTGTCGAGTCAATAACGTACAAAAAAAAATTAAAAATGTGCAGCTTCATTATCCTATTGTCTCACTTTTTAAAATTCATATTCTGAAAAAAAGATGAAGGCGGCGTTGTACTGCCATATTTTAATTATAATATTTGTAATATTTTAATTATAATTTGAATGATTATTTATAATTAAAATAAATAATTTTTATCGTAAATAATTTTTTTTAATTACAATTATAATATTACAAATATCTTTCTTTTTTTTACAGTACTTTTATGATTAAATTGCAAAAACACTTAATAGCTTCATTCTTAAACAAAATCCCAAAAAATTTCAGCTTAACATGATTAAATTGCCACAAAGCACATTTTCCTCTTTTACAATCCGTGTGTTTGTTTAAAAGCATTAAAACTTGTTTAGCACTCAAGACAGTCATGGTCAACAACTTCCACCATTATAATTTATACTCCAAGTATCTTATGTTGCCCAGATGACTAACATAAGAAGGGGGTGAATTGAATTGTATTAAAAAATTAACAATTATAAATCAAGTATATAAAATAAAATATAAAATATGAAACAGTAATAAATATAAAGAGTAAAGGTAAGAGAGAGGTAAACTCAGTATGTTAACGAGGTTCGGCCCCACTGCCTACGTCATCGCCTCAAGCTACCCCTTGAGGATCCCCAAATCCATTATTCAATCTCCTTTAGGTGGAGATAGAAACCTATTACACTTTTGAGCAGCGCCGCTCCAAAAAATCCATGTAGAAGACTCTCTACACTTCCAATCACCTTACACTTGGTGACTTAACTATTCCCCGTGTAGAACACCTTCTACACTTCCAATCACCTCACACTTGGTGATTTAACTATTCCCCGTGTAGAACACCTTCTACACACATAAGGGTTATACACACCCTTTTACAAATACAAGAGTTGATAGTAGGTAGACTATCAAAGTACACTTCTCAATGAGTGAGATAGAAACAATACAGCACAACCTATATCTCTCTCAACAAGAACAAGAATTAAGACTCAAAACTTTAGAAAAGAGAGAATGAGAGCTTTGAAGAAATGATGCAAAACTTAGCAATAGATGTGTAAGCTCTTGTTGTGAATTTTACAAAACTCAAGTGAGCTATTTATAGGCAAATGATTTTTCAATTTCAAATTTGAAAAGATTCCCATATCAAAAACATCATCATTTACTTTTCAAAAATTTCAAATCTAATATTTTTACTTTTTGCATGTGACAAAAAGAGCACACTTTACTTTTCAAAAATTTTAAACATAATCTTTTACCTTTTGCATATGACAAAAGGAGCATACTTTACTTTTCAAAATTTTCAAATAAAGACATCTACATTTTGCATAAGTCAAGAAAAGTATCCACCACTTTTGAAAATATTCAAATAAAACATGCACATGTGAAAGATGACAATCAATCATCTTAATATTTTCAAAGTTCAAACATTTAATCATGTCATGCACATGTGAAAGATGACAATCAATTATTTTAATATTTTCAAAATTCAAACCTTTAATCATGTCATGCACATGTGAAAGATGACAATCAATCATCTTTCAAAATTTTCAAAGTTCAAACCTTTAATCATGTCATGCACATGTGAAAGATGACAATCAATCATCTTTCAAAATTTTCAAATTTAATTTTCAAAATATCATGCACATGTGGAAAATGTATTTTAATGCTTTATGATAAAATATTAATTTTGAGCCTTAATCCTAATTTTGAATTTTTAAGAGATTTACAACGTTACTCTATGATTTTAATGTGAACTTGTTCCCTTCTTGCTCATGCTTGCTTCCTTGATGTGCTTGATTATATTGTGTGGACAACTTGAGTTTAAGACTCCTTTATTCTTTGGATTCATTTGTTATCATCAAAATCCATTTGTAGATTTACATGAAACTTGAAACCTTGGGTTCAACAATCTCTCCCTTTTTGATGATGACAAATGCTTGATAGAACCTGAATCTTGTATTAATACTTAAGCTCTCCCTGAGAATGTGCGTTAGTTTTTCAAACAAAAATATAAATATAATTCCAAGCATATATAACAAGTTTAGCAATTTAAATAATGTTAATGTTCTAGTCTAAAACTTCTCCCACTTTTGGCATCATTAAAAATGAATCATAATTAGATCAATAAGATATATTCCTGCAATAACCAATAGATAAATAAAACGCTGCGTTAGTAGAGACTGTAGAGAATTCGGTGTGTAGCCACACGTGTTCGACAAAACTTGCAAAGGCTGGAGGCCTAGTTCCGATAATTCGGTGCGGAAGGAGATTTTGTAAAGAGCTGAATAATTGAAACCACCCGTGCCCGACAAAACCTGCAAAGGCTGGAGGCGTAGCTCTGGCAATTCGGTGCAGAGATTTGATCCGCTTGATGTTGCTGAAAAATGAGATATTATCATGATTTGTAAGTTTGTCTTGTTCTTATTTCCGTTTCTATAAGAGCAATCCTTAGCTTTATCTATTTCGCATCAAGCTTTCTTCTCATCTTTGCAATTTGCTTGCATTCTCATTCTACAATTTTTCAATGGCTCGTAGAATTCCCTTCAGTGCTTCTCTTGATCAAGATTTGAGGTATCTTTCACCTCAGTCTCAATCTATTTCTGCATCTGTTGTGGGTGCCATGAAGCAACAAGAGACTGATTTAGCTAATAAATCAGATCATGACGCCATTTACGAGCTTGTGGGTCTCGGAACTCAATACTCATCATCTATCGTTGCATTTTCTGCTCGGTTGCAGTCCAAAACTCGCAAAATTGAGAAGCTTAACGAGACTGTATCTGTACTTCAACGACTTGTTTATGAGTCAAACAAAAAAATAATAGAATTAAAACAACAGAATAAGGATTTGAAATCCTTGCTTACCTCTTCATTTCGATTGCCTAATCCTTTAGACAAGGATGGCATGATGAGTTATGAGGAGCAAATGCATTTGAATGATGAAGCTAAACGTCTCAAGTTTCTGTAGGTCATTTAAGATAATGAAATAAAAGTATCTAGCAGATATCCATGGCATGCATCATTCCTATTTCTCTTCTAATCATGCATAGTCTATCTTCTGGTAGGGGTTTTGTGAAAATGTCTGCCAATTGATCATGTGTACTAGTGAATTCTAATACAATATCGCCATTTTGCACATGATCTCTAAGAAAATGATATCTAATTTCAATATGTTTGGTCCGAGAATGTTGTATTGGATTCTTTGAAAGATTTATAGCACTTGTATTATCACATTTGATTGGAATGTGATTGTACATAAGTTTAAAATCCTCAAGTTGTTGCTTCATGTAAAGAACTTGAGTACAACAACTACCCGCAGCAACATATTCTGCCTTAGCAGTAGATGGTGCAACCGAATTTTGTTTTTTACTAAACCAGAAAACTAGTGCACGACCTAAGAAGTGACATGCTCCACTAGTGCTTTTTCGATCCATTTTACAGCCAGCATAATCTGCATCTGTGTAGCTGATTAGATCGAAAGATGTGTGCTTAGGGTACCATAACCCTAAGTTAATTGTACCACTAAGATATCTAAGAATGCGCTTAACTGCAATTAAATGTGATTCTTTTGGAGATGATTGAAAGCGTGCACATAAGCACATACTAAACATAATATCTAGTCTACTGGCTGTCAAATATAATAAGCTACCGATCATACCTCGATATACCTTCGAGTCAACTGGTTTACCGGTTTCATCTTTATCAAGTTTAGTGGATGGACTCATTGGTGTTCCAGTTTCCTTAGCACCTTCCATCCCAAATTTCTTCAGCAATTCCTTAATATATTTCGATTGATTGATGAATGTCCCACTTTTTACTTGCTTAATTTACAATCCGAGAAAGAATGTAAGCTCTCCCATCATGCTCATTTCAAATTCTTCCTGCATAGTCTTAGCAAAAACTTGGCACATATTTTCATTAGTAGCACCGAATATTATATCATCAACATAAATCTGAATCAAAAGAATATCATCACTTTCGTATTTAATGAAAATAGTTGTATCAATTTTTCCTCTTGAAAAGCCTTTTTTAATCAAAAAACCACTAAGTCTCTCGTACCACGCTCTAGGAGCTTGTTTGAGTCCATATAGTGCTTTTGTGAGTTTGAAAACATGATTTGGAGAAATATGATTTTCAAAACCTGGAGGTTGCTCAACATATACCTCTTCATTTATAAAACCGTTTAAGAAAGCACTTTTAACATCCATTTGAAAAAGTTTAAAATCTTTATAACAAGCATATGCAAGTAGCATTCGAATAGCTTCTAATCTTGCGACTGGTGCATATGTCTCATCATAATCGATTCCTTCTTCTTGATTGAAATCTTGGGCTACAAGTCGAGTCTTATTTCTAGTAATGACTCTGGACTCATCTTTCTTGTTTCTAAAAACCCATTTTGTTCCAATAATAATATGATTTTTTGGTCTAGGAACTAGTGTCCAAATATCATTTCTTTCAAATTGATTAAGCTCTTCTTGCATAGCTAGAATCCAAGATTCATCAAGAAGTGCTTCATCAATATTTTTAGGTTCAATCTGAGATAGAAAAGCAGTATGATTGCAAATATTTCTAAGAGATGATCGAGTGCTTACACCTCGTGAAAGTTCCCCCAGAATTTGTTCCACTGGATGATTTTTCACAAATTTCCACTGTTTGGTTGCATCTTGTATTAAATTTTGATGATCTTTCCTGATATCTCCATGTTGGACTTCCTCTATTGTGTTCTCTTTGTTGAGATTGAGACTTTCCGTATTATTTATACCTCCTGTTTCTTCATCAATAGATTTCTTGGAGAGTAGAACATTAGATTCATCAAATACTACATGCATAGATTCTTGTACAGTCAAAGTCTTTTTATTGAATACTCTATAAGCTTTACTATTAGTAGAATACCCGAGAAAGATACCTTCTTCAGATTTTGCATCAAACTTGCCTAAATTATCTCTGTCATTTAAAATAAAACATTTGCATCCAAATACATGAAAGTAACAAATGTTGGGCTTTTTCTCATTCCAAAGCTCATAGGGGATTTTATCTAATTTAGACCTTAGCATAACTCTATTTATAACATAACATGCAGTACTTACCGCTTCAGCCCAAAAATAACTAGGCAAGTTGTTCTCATTGAGAATTATTCTTGCCATCTCTTGAAGAGATCTATTTTTCCTTTCTACTACCCAATTTTGTTGAGGAGTTCGAGGAGCAGAAAAATTATGCACAAAACCATTTTCATCATAAAATGTTTCAATATTTTTATTAACAAACTCTTTTCCCCTATCACTTCGGATACTTGAAATAGTATAACCCTTTTCATTTTGAATTTTCTTGCATAACTTGGTAAAAGCATTATGTGCCTCATCTTTATGAGTAAGAAAGATGACCCAAGTATATCTAAAGAAGTCATTAACAACAACAAATGCATAATATTTTCCTCCTAAACTTGCAACTCTATTTGGTCTAAAAAGATCCATGTGTATCAGTTACAGTGGTCTAGTAGTGAAAATATGTTTCTTGATTTTAAAAGAAGTTTTTGTTTGTTTACCAAATTGGCATGCATCACAAATTTTGTCTTTAAGAAAATTTACCTTTGGTAAACCTCTCACAAGATCATTTTTTGAAAGTTTGGAAATAAGTTCCATATTGGCATGACCTAGTCTTATATGCCATAACCAATTAGTTTCATTTTGAGCTGAAAAACAAATCGCATCTTGTGAGGTAATTTCTTCAAAATCAATTGTATAAACATTGTTACTTCTAAAAGCAATAAAACAAATATTACAATCATAATCATTCAATATAATGCACTTATCCATTTTGAAAGTAACTGTAAATCCTTTATCACATAATTGACTTATGCTTAAAAGATTATGTTTTAAACCTTCAACAAGTAGAACATCTTCAATTATAAGAGAAGACTCATTACCAATTTTACCTATTCCCACGATCTTCCCTTTCGAGTTGTTTCCAAATGTCACGTGTCCTTCTTCTTTAGATCTAAGATCAAAGAACTTAGTCTTGTCTTCCGTCATGTGTCTTGAACATCCACTATCTAAAAACCATTTATTTTTGTTCGTGGAAGACGTCATGCACACCTATAAAAACAATTAAAATGATTTTTCTTGGTACCCAAGTTCTTTGGGTCCTTTATTTATTAGTATTAGAAGAAATAAGATTTTTAGATACCCATATGGTCCTAATAGTCATTGTATGTTTTCTTCTAATAGGACAAGCAAAATAATTATGACCATTTCTATTACAAAAATTGCAAATAGCATGTGACATATATGAAGAACTTGAGTGATTATAATAGTATCCTTTTTTAACAAAATTATTTTTATGAAAAAAATTTTGAATATTGGATTTTGATTTAGAAGGATTATCAAAGAAGTTTTTATAAGGTTTGTATTTTTGTTTTGGCATATATCTCAAGCCTGCCTTATCAAAAACACATCTTTGGCTACCAAGAAATTTTTCAAAATTTCTTTTTCCATTCGTAAATTTTTCAATAATATTTTCTAAATCAGTTTTCTTTTTCTTCAACTCAAAATTTTCATATTTCAAAACAATACTTTCTTTTCTTAAAATATCAATTTCGTTTATTAAAGAAGAATTTTTCTTTTTCAAAACAGTATACTTGATACCCAATTTTTCAAATTCCTCATATACCTCTTCTAAAACATTTTACAATTCTTCATATGAAGGATTTTCAATATTATCAAGATTTGTTACCTCAATGTCATCTTTAGCCATAAGACAAAGATTTGCTGATTCTCCATTGCTTGCTTCACTATCTGAGCTACTTGAATCATCATCCCATGTAGTTTTCATTACTTTTTTGCCTTTGTTTCGATCTTTCTTTAGCAGAGGACAATCTGACTTGATATGACCAGGTTTATTGCATTTATAACAAATTAAAGTGTCATTTTTACCTGAATCTTTCTTGAAAATTTTTTTGAAAGATTTCCTTGGAGGAGTTTTATTTTTTTTTAAGAACTTCTGACTTTTTCTTGTTATCATCGCAACTTCTTCATCTTTGTCGTCATTTTTCTCATCTTCATCACTTTCACTTTCATGTGGAACAGCTTTAAGTGCCAAGCTCTTCTTTGACTTTCCTTCTTCTTCTCCTCTTTTCAATGTGTACTCATGGGTGATAAGTGACCCGATGAGTTCATTCACTTCGAGCTTCTTAAGGTCTCTAGCTTCAAGAATCGCTGTCACTTTTGATTCCCAACGTTTTGGTAGAGAGTTGAGAATTTTTCTTACTATCTCCACTTTGGAATAAACTTTGCCAAGAGCTGTCAAGCTGTTTATGATGTTAGTAAAACGAGTGTACATACTAGAAATAGATTCATCATCATTCATCTTAAACATTTCATATTCATGAGTAAGAATATAAATTTTTGATTCCTTGACTTGAGAAGTTCTTTCATAAGTAACTTCCAAGTTATCCCAAATTTCCTTTGCTGTAGCACAAGTCATTACTCTATTAAATTCATTACCATTGAGAGCATTATATAATAAATTCATAGCAGTTAAATTCAAAGTATAAAGTCTATCGTTTTCACGATTAAACTCTTCTTCTTCCTTTTTGACCTTTACTCCATCAACTACTTTTGTTGGAATATAAGGTCCATTTACAATGCATTTCCAGATTTCTCGACCTTGAGCCTGAAGGAATATTCTCATTCTAACTTTCCAGAATGAGTAATTGTCTCCACAAAAGAGTGGAGGTCGACTGCTAGATTGACTTTCACCAAATGAAGCTGCAATGTTAGCCATAAGATCTTAACTCAAAAGATAGTTAATCTTATAATAGAGCTCTAGCTCTGATACCAATTGTTACTGACCATAGGCCGCACCTATGTCACCTAACAACTGTACCTACCAGACTAGCCGGCCACCGTCTCTACCGGTGCACCGTCACCCATGGTCGAAGAGTCTTGCTTCGGTGACACAGTCACAAGCGAGAGTTCCCATGAGTGATCTGCCTGTATGAACAGTACATGTCAACTAGCTCTGATACCAATTGTTGCCTAGATGACTAACACAAGAGGGGGGGTGAATTGAGTTGTATTAAAAAATTAACAATTATAAATCAAGTATATAAAATAAAATATAAAATATGAAACAGTAATAAATATAAAGAGTAAAGGTAAGAGAGAAGCAAACTCAGTATGTTAACGAGATTCGGCCCCACTGCTTACGTCATCGCCTCAAGCTACCCCTTGAGGATCCCCAAATCCACTATTCAATCTCCTTTAGGTGGAGATAGAAACCTATTACACCTTTGAGCAGCACCGCTCCAAAGAATCCGTGTAGAACACCCTCTACACTTCCAATCACCTTATACTTGGTGACTTAACTATTCCCCGTGTAGAACACCTTCTACACTTCCAATCACCTCACATTTGGTGATTTAACTATTCCCCGTGTAGAACACCTTCTACACACACAAGGGTTATACACACCCTTTTACAAATACAAGAGTTGATAGTAGGTAGACTATCAAAGTACACTCCTCAATGAGTGAGATAGAAACAATACAGCGCAACCTATATCTCTCTCAACAAGAATAAGAATTAAGGCTCAAAACTTTAGAAAAGAGAGAATGAGAGATTTGAAGAAATGATACAAAACTTAGCAATGGATGTGTAAGCTCTTGTTGTGAATTTTGCAAAACTCAAGTGAGCTATTTATAGGCAAATGATTTTTCAATTTCAAATTTGAAAATATTCCCATATCAAAAATATCATCATTTACTTTTCAAAAATTTCAAATCTAATATTTTTACTTTTTGCATGTGACAAAAAGAGCACACTTTACTTTTCAAAAATTTCAAACATAATCTTTTACTTTTTGCATATGACAAAAAGTGCACACTTTACTTTTCAAAATTTTCAAATAAAGACATCTACCTTTTGCATAAGTCAAGAAAAGTATCCACCACTTTTGAAAATATTCAAATAAAACATGCACATGTGAAAGATGACAATCAATCATCTTAATATTTTCAAAATTCAAACATTTAATCATGTCATGCACATGTGAAAGATGACAATCAATTATCTTAATATTTTCAAAATTCAAACCTTTAATCATGTCATGCACATGTGAAAGATGACAATCAATCATCTTTCAAAATTTTCAAAGTTCAAACCTTTAATCATGTCATGCACATGTGAAAGATGACAATCAATCATTTTTCAAAATTTTCAAATTTAATTTTCAAAATATCATGCACATGTGGAAAATGTATTTTAATGTTTTATGATAAAATATTAATTTTGAGCCTTAATCCTAATTTTGAATTTTTAAGAGATTTACAACATTACTCTATGATTTTAATGTGAACTTGTTCCCTTCTTGCTCATGCTTGCTTCCTTGATGTGCTTGATTATATTGTGTGGACAACTTGAGTTTGAGACTTCTTTATTCTTTGGATTCATTTGTTATCATCAAAATCCATTTGTAGATTTACATGAAACTTGAAACTTTGGGTTCAACATCTTAGAACAAAAAAAGATTTCTAAAATTTCATTTGCCTAAGGAAAATAGTGATTAAAAGACATATCAACTTCCATCACATTGCATAATAAAAGTTAAAATCGATTAACATCACCCAATAACTGAAAAAAGGTGGTTGTTTCTAAACTCCTAGATTTGAGAAACATTAGAATATAAACATAGAGCATGGATTACTTCTTCATTCTTCCAATGACAATGAGCATGGATCCCATTAGCTGCCACTATATCCCTTTTATGTAAATTAACCTTTGTAGCAACGCTGTTAGTATAAGCCCTCCAGGTAAAATTTTTTCACTTTATTAGGGAGAGATAAATGTCATAAATTGCATTACAAAACTATATGACATTGTGAGTACGCTTGTTCATCCGGATTTCATATTCGAAAACCTGGATGATTAATTTTCTTAAATTTTTAAAAATAAAATTGTCAAAATTATTAGAAAATAAAAGAAAAATTAGAGCCAGACCTCAAATAAACATGCCTAATTGTGAGAGTGAACTTCCTACACCACCATTCCTACGTATCATCTAGTCTCCATAGTAAAATGATATCCAAATTTCATATGATACATACCTAATTTATTTGCACTCCAAACAAGCTCATCAACTGCCCAAAAATGGAGAGGAATATGGAGAATTTGCTCAACCACAGAAAATGAAAATATTTCTGATCAAAGCTTCATTCCACGTTTTGGAAAGAGAGTTGAATAACATGTTAATAGTGACATTCAAGGGTAATAGTTGAGAAGACTAAGAACTAAAAAGCCCCAAACTTGCTGAAAATCATCGATATGTCCATATATTAATGTTTTTTTCCAATCTCAACACACCATATACAACTCTAAATAAGAATATTCTAAGTTGTGAAAATGCTTCTCCACATATAGGATGAGTTATTCCTAAGTTGTGATTGTAGAAAAGTTGTATTGGGAAAAAAATTATTTAATTAGAGGTTATACCTTGACATAACAATGAATCAAAAGTATGCAGTAATTTCCAACCTTGTTTAATAAGCAAGGAGAAACTAAAAATTTGCAAATTACATCGCCAACCAACTTGAATTCACACATTTGATTCCAACTAACCTAATGAACTTTGCGCTCAGACCCACACTATCTCCATCAAAATCTAGCCAACATACTTTTCAATTCCATGTAAAAAGACTGTGGTAGTTGAAAACAACTCATAGTGTATATCATAGTGTATGGAGATAGTGCTTGAACCACTACCTAATTAATGAGAATTTCTTGACCAGCCTGTACTAACAAAAATTTCTCATAATTAGTAACAAACTCTTTGATTTCAGATCCTGAAAATTAGCATAACAAGAACGCCCAAAAATGATCGTAAACCCAAATATCAAGTACGGTGTTGAATGGATTAATATTCCAAAGTGCCCTGATAGCAATCACCTCTTCCTCTCCAACATTTTTACTAATTAATAATCCGTTTTCTCCAAATTTACCATCAGGCCATATGCAATTGCAAAAATAGTGATTAAATGTTGTTGCGCAAAATTCTCTATCGTATTATCAATATATAGTACAGAACAGCAAATTTTTGTTAGTAAAAAATAAGTGAGTAATCATTATAGCACCATTATATACTTTTACACCCCTTAGAACACTAGCAATATTAATCTTACTAAAATTCATTGAAAAACTAAAATGCAAGGTAAAATAATTAAATAAATCCTACATTGGACTTGCCAAACTTGCCCTCTCTCTACCTTTTTGTCTCTATTATTGATCAAATTTGATAAAAAAATTTTAAAAAATGTACAAAAGTGTACAATTTAAAAAGAAATTATAACAAGTCTATTGCTAGTGCTATAAAGTACTTTTAGAGCACTAGCAATATTGGTCTTGCTAAAATCCATTGCAAAACTAAAATGAAGATAAAATGATTAAATAAGTCCCATATTAAACTTATCAAATCTAAAATCATTTGGTTTTGATAAATACTAAATCACTCAAACTTGTCAATTATAGAAAGTCACTATTCACCTTCTATTTTAATATTTTATCCCACTTTAATATTTAATATATTAAAATTAAATATATTTAATATATTAAAATCACTAAGACTTGCTAAAAATTATTTATTGGCAAGTTTATTATTAATTAATATATTAAGTATATAAAATTAATATTTAATATCTCGAATTGACTATTATTTGAAAATTTAAAAAAAAATTAAAATATATAATATTATATTATTATTTGGATTTTGATTTAACTAGATCAATGTGACATCCTTGACTAAATTATATGGATTATAGCTAAATGAGTGAATTTAACATTCAATTTAAACTTAACAATAACTAGACCATTATTAATGCTCTTATCAGTCGTCGAGTTTCAACTTCTTTAATGAAAATGATAGCCATTCAATACATAAAACAAATAAAGATGAAAATAACGATCTTCTTGTCGAATATCTGATTAGGAAAATTTAAGAATGATTTTATTTGATCCTTAATCTTATTGTCATATAATCCTAGAGAATATTGGCATCTTAGAAAAAATAAATAAATCAAACAAATTTCAGTATAAAAAATAAGCATGCACATGATCATGATCATGATCCCTACATCTAAATAATGGGCAATACACACACACGCACACAATATATATATATATATATATATTTCTCCCATGTGACTATCACGTGGCCAGAGTATAAAATCTGCAATACGTGTTTAAACTTAATTTCTTTAAAAAAAAAAATCTGACGCCCTAAATAATGTTCCTCAATGATTAGTCGTGTGTGAAGGATGTTCCCTCATGGGCTTTAGAATAAGCGCTAATAAATGTTTGGATATTGATTTTTATTGGCGATTGAGCTGACGCGTTGGGAACCAAGAAAGAGAGTCATGAAAAAGACAACAACATTAAAAAAAAAAAAAAGGCACAAAACATAATAATATAAAATAAGAATACGGCTATTGATAACTCTTTAATTTTATTTTATAATAAAAATAATTTATTTTTTATATTAATTTGAATAATTATTTTATATAATCAATTTATGGCTACTTTATTTTAAAAAAAATATATAATATATATATATATAAAAGAAAAAGGAGAAAAATAAATTGGAGGATGATCTTGATGAATGGGATCCCCTGATCTTCACCCCAAAATTGTTAAAAATCAACATTCGACAGAAAAATTGTTCAATTTTAAGGTTTTCTTTTTAATTTCGATCACAACCCGTGTTTATTTTTTTGAATAGTATTTCCAATATGTATTTTATCTTTTTTGTTTTTATCATTTTCTTTTTTTTACTCATGAAGGCATCGAACGTCCAATAGCCACTTGACAAGGAGTTGTATATGTACCTCGGACAATTCAAAAGTAATTATCCTAAATCTAGATCTGATGATGCATATAATTTGACAGATTCTAAATAAATGTCGGGTATGAATGATGATACGAAGAATTCTATTAAACTTAAGAAAAATGAGATTTAAAAAAAATATATATATATTTAGTATATAGGAATGATGAGAAATGTTATTTTCAAGGCAGATTTCTTGGGTATCACGCTAAGCCCAGTGGTTCACGTTTCAACACTGAAATAAGTGGTTTTCTCTTTCAAATAACCAATTTACGCTTTTTTTTCCTTTTATGGAAATATTTTATTTTCACTTTTAGAGATAATTTTGGCCAATTTCTTTTTTTTTTATATAGGACTTTTAATTTATGAAATATTTCATTTGGGACAAAATTCTCATAATTTCCAATTTCCACAACTATTTCAAATCTTAAATCTTAAAATTACCTGTATCAACTGAGTAGACAAAGAAATTTGCTTAGAAACGAAAATTGAAAAGCATGTTAATAACACAAATAGTGAATGTCAATGCTATAAGTAGAGCGTCCACCATGGAAAATGACAGCCTCCAATTATATATAACCACAAGGAAAAGCATCAAAAAGTGACCTATGGGCTATGATAAACAGTCCTTAAAGGTACACGCACTGAGGAGACGTGGTTTGGCAATTAATCTTTGGACAAATTTATGAGCTGGTCTATAACCACGTGGTCGTTGTCGAAAGTTGTGTCGTGATACCAATGAATGATGTTACTCATCGTATAAAAATCCCACCTACCCATTAATTTTTTTGTCTTTTTTTCATTGAATATTTTTCCATCGGAAATGGAATCAACGAGGAAAGATAACATAAAATAATAATAAAAAAGACAAATATGCAGTGGTTTCAAAAATTGATGGTGTAGATCATTTTTTTTTAAGTTCGATTTATTTTTAAAGATGAGATAAAATAAAATAAAATAAAAATAAAAAAATATTATTATAAAATATTTTTTAATATTAATTTTATACAAAAATTTAAAATAATAAATTTTTAATTTTTAATTTTTAATCTCATCCCATAAAATAAACAAAGCCTTAAATTTTTGGTTCAAGTAGTTGATGAGGGGAAGTTTGCTATTATCTTGATTCTTGGCACGTCATATATTATATTTATTTTTATATTTTCAATTTTTAATTTTTTTTAAATAAATTAAATTATTCTACTCATTATCTATATAATACATATTTAATAAAGAGAAAAAATTAAAAAGTTATGTGAGGTGTGTTATATATAAACGATGAATAGAATTTTTCTTTAAAATGAAAAAGAGGTAGAATATATAATATTAATTTCGTATCTTTTGTTTTAAAAAACAAAAAACTCATAAAAAGTAATAAATATATGTTATACATATAATGAATTTATAGTCTCTTATTTTAAGTATTAAACTTTTTATTTAAAAAGAACTAAAGATGCTAATAATTGGAAGTACATAGCATTTGTTTATACAATTATTGATGGTTATAACTTATAGGAGGATTTTAAAATGGTTATAATTGCTTGTTCTTTTGGAAGCTAAATTCATCCTTAAAAAATTCCAAGAATTATATAACAATATTGTTTTTTAAATAATTTTATACGATAGATCTTACAAAAATAAATTTGATCCCCCAATATTTTTTGTTTTTTAATTTTACCTAACATTTGCAAAAAATAAGGACCATAATTTAGTCCTCCACTGATTATTTATTAGAATTGCTTTTATTGTTTTCACACCACATTTCAGAATATAATTTTCCATTTTTATCCTTCTATTTAAACCAATGCATATTATTTACAGATGTTTTCAATTACCTAGATGTGTATACTTTTTAGTTTTTGCATAGAGAAATGATAAACTTACTATTTTATAAGAATTTGTTTATAATTATGTCATAAAATAATATTATTTAAATAATATTTTATTTTTGTAAAATATGATAAATCTAAATCTAATAATTTATAACATTATATTTAAAGTTTTTTTACAAAGCATGAAAAGATTAGTTATCTCGTTTGAATTCGAAGATAAATTGAGCTCATTTTAATTTATCATTACACATTTTTTAATTTTTTTTACAAAATATAAATTTCAATACAATATTTTCAAATTTTAATACAACTTTTTTAAATATAAATTTAATTTTTTCAAAATTTAAAATAATAATATTTTATTCAAAATTTAAAATTTATCTTATATCAACTCAAATTTAAATATTACCTTATAAATCACTACTCTTTTACATGATTTGCATATATATATATATATATATAAGTATGACCCACATATATAGGGGTAAATCGCTTACAGCTATGTATGGACAACGTGATCCGGTCAAGATCACTGTTCGATCAGATTTTGAAATTAACAAACATTTTTATTTTTATGTTTTACACGTGATAGGCTGATGATTAGACCATTCCCTATGAGACCATTCCCTAGGAGATTCTCGAATTGTCCTTGAGATTTAGGACCTACACTCTTTTCAAATTATTTTTAAAAATTTTATAGATGAAATCGTAGGATTTTATGAAAGTGAACATCCTTATAATTCACGTACAACACATTAATTAAGGTGCTTAAGTCAGCTAGCTAATTAGTGAATGCTACAATTTACATGTGTTACGATTTTATTTCCATTAACTGCAATTAATCAATTAATTATCAAGATTAGGACCGACTTTGGCGAGACAATATATGAAACCACAAAAACTAAACAGATGTAATTTTGTTTATGAAAACAAGATATATTATAAAAAATAAATATTTGTGATAAATTATTTGTGATGATAAGAATTATTTATGATGGAAATAAACTAATTTTAATTGAAAATAATTATTTTATTAGAAATAATTAATATTAAATAAATAATTTTTTTATAATAATATATACTTTAATCACAAATATATTATATAAAAATGATTTCATAAATTAATATAAATTAATATGATTTATCAGATTTTAAAATAATTTTTTATCATAAAATAAATCTAACAAATCATAAAGAAATTACATTAATTTATTAAATTATTTATTTATTTATAATAATAACAGTCCTCCAGTATATTGATCTTATATGTCAGTCAGTCAAGCTTCGATCTCTCTGATCTCTTATTGCTCCGGACATGCCCCCCGTGATAGCCTGCAGGTCTTCGATCTCATGTTCTTTCAACAAGCTAATACCCGCAACAAACAATATCACATATCAAACACATGATGAGCAATAAACAGAAGCCAAGGATAAGGACGATCGAAAACGTTAGGGCACCCCTAAAAATATTCGCTGCATGATGAATCCAAGACAAGTATCTCTCTCTCTCTCTCTCTAGCTCTCTCTCTCTCTCATGATTTGAAAAATGTATGAATTTTTAAATTATTATAATTATAAAAAGATTATATAAAAATAATTTTATAAACTAAATGTATATTTTTATTTTTTTAAGACTCAATGCATGCATGCATGCATGCATGTTGTCTTTCTCGGCCTGCCACGAACCCGGGAATAATCGAATAATCCTAGCTTACTCCATGTTTATTGTGACAATTAAAAGATGCCACACGTACGTACAGTCATCTCCTGACATGGCCCCGTGATAGTCTGCGATTTAATTTATTAGTTGTTTTCCTCATCTTTTATTTTGATCTAATTCTCTCCTTTGTTCTGTTCTTTGAGCAACAAACGAAGAAACCCACGACAAACTGAACAAAAACAAAGCAAAAAACAGAAGAGGATACAAATTACGAAAACATATAGGGCATCTCATAAAAAAAAAAAAAAGAGTGTTGTTATTATGTCTCCTCTATTAATTTGTTCATTTGGTGTGTTCTTAATTAGTGTAATTTATATTTTTTTCTTGTTTTCTTTTTATTTTAAATATTTTTTAAAAATATTTAATATTTTTTTAAAAATATATAAAAATAGCGTACACTAATATATAGTTACTTTCTTAATCATTAAGAAAATTTTAAAAAAAAAATTATATATATAAACAATTAAAATGAATGGATAAAATGAAGCAAATATATGTATATATATATATATATATATATATATATAAATATAACCACTCACTGCATTCACCCAAATGAAGAAGTACTTCTCTCTTTCCTTCTCTCTATACTGAATGATTTGAAGTATATTCCGTCTTGATCTTCCTCATGTGGCCACGAACTTATATATACAAATTGTCTGACTAATATATATATATATATATATATAATCTATATCTCACTCATTAAAATTCACATAAAAATAAAAGAATAATACAAATAACCGTGATTTGTTTGATTAAGGACCAATGCAAGTACGGCCATTATATATATGAAAAAACATGTTTGGATATATATGTCCCTAAAAAAACATCATGTTTGAAATATAAGTCAGCTTTTCGAAGCCATATATTAACTAATTAATCCCTATACTTTTTGGCTTAATTTGTACGTTTCCTTTAGCTGCTAGCTGGGTGGTCAATTAGAGATTAATGCAATATACAACGTCCACTAATTAACCCAACATAATTATCTACAAGGAATTATAGAAAAAGGAAAAGAAGAAATTATTTGCATGAATGTCAGATTAAGAAAATAAAGATAACAAATTCCAATATTATACACATTTTTTCATATATCCTTTTTTATTTATTAAAAGGGATCTTATAAAGGGAAGATAATAAGATATATATATATACACACATATATGGAATATTTTGGCATTTATTGTTCATGTGAAGACTGGAGAAAAACCACAGCCATTTCTATAATATCCTACTCGTGAGAGAATATAATTAATTAAGCATATATTGGAGGGGTTCCAAACAAGCTAGTTGGGCGACGTGAAAGGACAAAAGGAGTGGTTTTGTGTTTATTCAATACACAAAAGAACGATTCATGATGGCACTCTCACTTAGCCCACCCAGCAATAATGAACTCCAGCTCCTTCCTAATAAATCATCATGTACGTACACTCAATTCCTTGAGAATTCTAGCCCCCCCGGACTACGCATAATTATTTCATTCACATAAAAGGCAGGCCATCCCTGGACCAATACCTCATGTCTCCGATCACTCCTATCACTCCTCTCCCTTTTCAACATATCAATTGCCATTAATGAAGCTTTGTAGTGTGGGAGTGGAGACATTATGATTTTTAGTATTTTACCCCCTACTCCATCAATCACACACGTTCACATTCTAGTTATAAAAGAAATGAAAAGCCTATTCTTATCCTCACTTGCTAGTTTCTAGACGGATCAATTGCTACCATTTTATCCTATGAAATATATATATATATATATATATTAGATAAAAGTAACATGCAAAATACATTTATCTAATTTAATTTCTAATAAAAATTAGAAGATTATTCATAATTAAATGGATGATAAATAATTATACGTTTTTATATATTATAAAAAAAAGTATTAATAAAAATAATAAGATAGTCTTATAAATAAATATAACTTATAATTTTATCAAATTTATTTGAGATAATTTTGATTGAAACTTTAATAAAAGATTCGTTCAAAATATTATATTTTTATAATTTTAAGACAATGATCTAATATTTGCATCATTTTGCACAGTCTCAAAAGAGAGGACATTAAAATACTTATGTTTTTAGTTTTTGAGTTTTTTTAGATCTATATAAACTTGAATCATCTATAATTTTTTTAGTTATGTGATTATTTTTAAGAAATAATATAATTATTTTAAAAAAATAAATTATGTAGTTTATAATTTATATAAAAGAATGTTATATTATAATTTATAACATGAAATTTTAATCTTAAATATGTAAATTTATTAGATCATATATATTTCAATTAAATATCAAACAAATAAAATATATTAATTATATTTATTGTTTATTATTACCAATTTAATATAATTATAGTTAATTGTATATACCGTATATTTATCATCCCAAAAAATAAACAAATAATACATTCATTTTAAAATTATAAAATAATTTTTAAAGAATGAAATTATTAATTATTTAATAGGAATAAAGTTTTATGAATAAAATTAAACTCTTTAACGTATAAATTAATATTTTTAAGTGAGGGTTGCATTGTTATATTGTTATGAATGGTTTATTTATATATATTGTTATATATTCTATAATATTATTATGTCATTCTATACTATTATTATTATTCTATATTTATTATATATAAAAAAAAGTTTTAAATCAAAATTTTATCATTATAGAAAATTGAAGTGGTGTAATTAAATTTAATGTCAAGAACATTATTTCAGTAATTAATGAAATTAGTAGATTGTATTTAAAATAATATTTTTCATTAAATGCAGTATTTATTTTAACAAAAATGGATGAAAAATATTAACTTTAATAGAAAAACAAGATTTTCCATTAGATAGCCACTTTATATATATAAAGATATAAATATATATATAAAGATATAAATATATATATAAATATATATATATATATATATATATATATATATATATATATATATGGTATCCAAGCAAGATGTGGTGGGCACTTCAAACGTGATTATCTACAAGTTGTGGGAAAAAAAGTTAACAAAGAAATTTTTTTTTTGAGCACTCATATTCAATCTAACAAAATACTCTTTTGGTTAAAATATGAGGACCAAAATAAGTTTTTCTTGACCCCACATCCACTCCCCAAAATTAGGGGAGGCTTTGCATTTTGCTATAGTGGTCTCCCATATATTAGGAGACCACTATTTTTCTCTATTGCAACCGGTTCGTTGCTCCACCATGCCATCTCTCTCCCTCTCTTTTTCGTCCTCTCCATTGTAGCCTTGCACCTTCTATGTCGTTTCATCAGCTTCGTCACCGGCCATTTCTTCATTTGTTCTGTGCCGCCTCCGATAACAGAAGGTGCAAGGCTATAATAGCAAAACGCAAATTGACTTTTAACCTTTTTTATGTCACACTCTCTCTAAGGTTATGCCGATTGCAATACTCTTTCTAATTGTGGATTTTTTCGATTTGTTGATGCTCGATTGTGGTTGATTGTGGCATTGATTAGAGGTTGTTTTAATATTTTTTCGTGCCTCTCTCTTTAGGATTATGCCGATTGCATTATTTCATCTTTCTAGTTGTGGATTTTTTCGATTTGTTGATGCTTGATTAAGGTTGATTGTGGAACTGATTTAGGGTTATTTTGGTACTGTTTGGCTACGTTTCACACTCAATTTGGGGAATTTTTCTCTACTAATTGTTTGCGGGTCACTTTTAGTCAATAGCCTTGATTTGTTGGTGCTCTTTGGCCAAACATTTTTTTTGTACTTCCAATCAATGACCCCTACGTTTGTACTTATTGCTTAAGCTCTCTCTAGGGTTCCAACCGATGGCCATCATTTACTCTAATGCTTACTTATCTTTACGATGTTGATGTTCTTGGTAGGGTTTCTTTTGTGCCATTGATTTGTTTGTGCTGTTCTCCATTCTTTTTTGGATTTTTTTTGTTCGCCTAGACCCATGTTTGACTCTATTTGTTCTATTTGGCTCTATTTGTGCTGTTTGTGCTCTGTTTGAGATGCCAATCAATTACTCGAACCTTTGTACATGCTTACTTAATCCATGTTTTGTGCCTTGGAGTTATGGGTACTTATCTTTACTCTGATAGCCATCATTTACTCTCATGCTGACTTATCTTTACTATGTTGTTGTTCTTGGCAGGATTTCTTTTGTGCCATTGATTTGTTGTTGCTCTGTTTGTTCTGTTCTCCATAATTTTTTGGATTTTGTTTGTTCGGCTAGACCCATGTTTGGATCTATTTGTTCTGTTTGGCTCTGTTTGTGCTGTTTATGCTTTGTTTGAGATGCCAATTAATTATTTGAACCTTTGTACATGCTTACTAAACCCATGTTTTGTGTCTTGAAGTTATGGGTACTTTTTTCAAGATTTACCTTGCCTATTTGTTCTGTTTTGGTGTTTACTAAAATCATACATTGTGTCTTGGAGATCTGGATATTTTTTCAACATTTGTCTTGCCTATTTGTTCTGTTTTGGTGCTTACTAAAATCATGCAGTGCTACCTTAAAAATTTGGGTACTTTTTTCAGCATTTGCCTTGTCCATTTGTTCTGTTTTGAAGCTCACTAAAATCATGCATTGTGCCTTAGAGATTTGGATAATTTTTCAACATTTTTTTTGCTTGTTTGTTCTATTTTGGTGCTTATAAAATCATGCATTGTGCCTTGGAGTTATAGGTACCTTTTTTCAACATTTTCCTTGCCTATTTTTTTCTCTTTTGGTGCTTACCAAAACCATGCATTGTGCTTTGGAGTTTTGGGTAATTTTTTCAACATTCACCTTGCCTATTTGTTCTGTTTTGGTGTTTACTAAAATCATGCATTGTGGCTTGGAGATTTGGGTATTTTTTCAACTTTTTTTTTGTCTATTTGTTTTGTTTTGGGGCTTACTAAACCATGTAATAGGTACTTGTAATAATTTTATATTTTGAAAAATTTTGAGCTCGTCCACCTATTGTTTGTAATTATACAACTTTAATGGATTTGTTTTATAATATCTTTAATTGTATAGGTTTTTTTTGGTACTTATATTTTTTTAATTGTAGAAGACTACTTATTATAATGGTTTTTTTATTGATGGGATTAGTATAATCGTATTAAATTTATGTATTCAAAAGTATTGAACACAAAATTTATACCGTATTTGTTTTGTAGCCAATTGAAATTGTAAATAATTAAACCAAGAAAAAGATAAAAGAGTAAGTGGTTAAGAATGGAAATGGAGGTGAGAGAAAAAAGTAATAAAGAAATAATAGAAGAATACTATTTTAATATGTGATGATAAGTATAGAGGATGTAATGTAAGAGGTTTTTTTAATATGGTTAAAATTTAAGAAAAATTTATAAGAATTGAAATTCTTGGTTAAAATTTGGAGTTAAAATTTGGAGAAAATTATAGAGGACCGGATGTGAATGCTATTATAAATAAAATAATGCAATTAATTGTACCAATTAATTTTTTTTATTGGCTGTTGTACCTTTTTTTTTCTTTTAACATTTATTAACAAACATAAACCACGATATTTGACACTATATGAGACTATTATACATAAGAAAAGCTAATAACATGTGAGTTTTTTGTACTATAAGTCCAATAAATACGGAAGAATTTTGATCAAAGGAATGCTTCCAATAAAACTATTCAAGGCTACCTACTGCACAATGACATGTGTACATCAATTCTGAAAAACGATGTATTTTTTTGCTTTCCAATTCAGAAATTTGTCCAGCAGCATTCTTGTGTCTTTTATAGTATATTATGCTATCCCAATCTTGAGTTTTTCCCGGCCTGGCTATATATCAATACTGATATTGTTCTTTGTGAGTTCCCTTCAAATATGATGTTCAATAGTCTTCGGAACTGAGCATTTTTTAACACCTAAACATGCTGCCAATATTACCTCTCCAAGATTTGGGTTACAACTTATTTGATCTGGCACTATGAAAATTGGCACCCCAGTATATGACTTGCAAATTACAGCTGGAGAGCGCTCCCATTTTATCTAATTATAACCACATTATAAGAAATAAAGTACCTATCTCATGCATTACAATGGTCACTATGAGAATGCTTAACTTTAATAACAATTTGTTCTATAGAAATTAGAATAAGAGAGTTATACACAATCCGATTTCTATAAGAAACTCAGACGTTATCTATTGCAATCATAACAAAAGTTTAGAATTTGTGAACTTGAGTTTAATTGAGTAAATATCGAAGAAGCTATTTAGTAGACTGATTCATTTATGATTTTATTTATCATCTAATGATAATAAATGAGTCACACATTGCGGTTAAAAAAAATAAAAAGAATGATATTGAACTGGTGATAGATATAATATGCTCATACACAATGCAATATAAAAATTAACTAATCCCAACATTGCAACATCTTTATAAATCAGTAGTACTTATTTATATATATCATGTGCAGCTTGTTAAGATCTCAAGTTCAACCATTTAATTTAAAAATAAGCTAGGAATTAATATGAAATCTTAATTCTTAATAGATATAGTGTACCATAAAAATATAAAAAACTCTTGATTATTATTATTATTAAAAATATTATTAATGAAAGTTTTCACTGAACAACCGAAAACATGTGTTCCCAATTACGCATAAAACAGCAGGATAAAAACAAGAAAAGCTTTCAAAGTTGGCCTGTATTCTTGGAGTCTACATGCAAAGATACTGTAGTTTTCTTCGGTACCAAAATATCAGCTACTGTCGGCAAAAAGCTTGGCCTTTAAGAGGGCCCAAACAAGAAAAGTTATTATAATAAGGCTGCTGCAAGGACAATTTGGCATGCCCCCATCTCCACCATTAGAAATTTAGTATATTTCATTTCCGATAAAAATATATAAATACTCTGCTTTTGCATCAATTTTCGAGATCCATGATTCGATTTTATTAAAAAATATACGATACCTTTTTTCTTTCTTTTTTTTTTTTTTTTAAATTTTTATTTGGCGCGTATACGAGACCTTGATCGAATACAAAATACGAAAGTGGACATATTTCTATAGTATTTAATAATTATTTTTCCACACTGAAATTAATTCCAATTTCTTAATAATAAACAGTGAGTGAGTTTTCTTTATCTTTAACAGATAAACTTTCTTTTTTTTTTTTTAAATTTTATTATGATAAAAACATTTGGTAGAATAGAACACGGGAAAAGTCATGGGTGGTCAGGTGGTGGGGTTGGTTTTCGAACAAAATTCCATCAGTAATGAAGTCTCAATTTATATATGAGGAAGCCAAGCATAATGTCAGATTCCTTTTGTATCCTAGGAATTAATTTAATGTGTTTTATTAATATTATTATTTTTTGGTTTTGCTTATGATTTTTTTAATTGGGTCTTTATTTTTCAACCTCAAAACTCAAAGCCACATTGGTTGCTAGATTTTCTTTCCAAAGAACAGTGCCATTCCACACCATTATATGGCTATAACAACCCAAGTGGGTCTTGAGTTATGTTGTCATTTGATTGATTTCTAAAACCATAAATTCTTAATAGAAAGCCAGAGGAGTTTCTTTTTTTCTCTCCACCGAAAAAAGCAAATAATATTCATCAGCTGGGTCAGCTTGAAAAAGTGGAAACCAGTGCCTTTGGAGTAAGGGGTTGATAATTTGGATGACCTTCCAAATTCTATAAAGATCAGTTAAAGAGTTGCTTGTTGGAAAATGGCTAATGGCGGTCAAACCCGAGATGGGGTGCCCGAGAACCTCAGAAATCAGCTTGCTGTTGCTGTGAGGAGTATCCAATGGAGTTATGCAATTTTCTGGTCTCTGTCAACAACAGAACAAGGGTACTGTCTCTTTCTTGTTTTGATGTATCGTTTCCTTTTTTCATTTGGCCATGGTGGTTCATTTCCTTTTCGCCAGTAGTATTCTCTGCTGCAATCTGGGTTCTTTACTTTAATATCAGTATTTTGAGAGATTCATGGAATCTATATAAATTATCACGTTCTGGGTTTGGTTACTTTGAGAAGTGCCATACCAAAATGGGAACTTTCCTTTTAAGTCAAAACTCAGAGTAGTCCTTGTAAATTGTTTGTTTTTCTGCAACAGATGGTATAAATATGTTATTCTGCAGAAGAAAATTGACGAAAGTATGCTAAGTAGCATATGGGTATCTGTTAAGAACAGATGCTTTTACCTGCAGGCTGCAAGTCATTGTTTTCAAGCCCAGCAATTTCTTTCTGGTGAAACCTAGACTATCTAGTCCATGATTATGTAATTGAAAGTGGTATATAGGAAAGGAAAGTGAGATAACAAGGCATCCGATTGAGCTTAAATCCATCTCAAAAGTTATTTACTTCTTGTGAAGAATATTTCTTGAAAAGGAAAGTTGAAAATTTGTAAAATGAAAATTTGGAAATGATATTTGAAACTGTTTGTAGAGGGGAATGTTATTATTTGGTCAGGAATTCAAACAATTTATAACCATGTGCAATTATGCCCCTGGGTACGTGTGGTTCACTTAAAAACAATACCGTTTGTCATAAAATACTCAAGGTAAATGTGTTTTCCTTCATATTTTTTGTTGCATACTTAAGGCCATATGTTGTGATTTATATTTTCAGGGTACTGGAATGGGGTGATGGGTACTATAATGGTGACATCAAAACTAGAAAAACAGTCCAAGCCATGGAACTTAAGGCTGATAAAATAGGCTTACAGAGAAGTCAGCAATTGAGAGAGCTTTTCCAGTCTCTCTTGGAAGGCGAAACTGAACAACAAGCTAAAAGGCCCTCAGTAGCACTGTCACCGGAGGATCTCACAGATGCTGAGTGGTATTACTTGGTTTGCATGTCCTTTGTCTTCAGTGCTGGCCAAGGGTATCTATCTTTTCTCTGATAATATGGATATATTATTAGCCAGTACATCCTGATGCAATTTTCTTAATCAGTTCCATTAGTTTATACTTCATATGTTTCATGCTTTGATATTTCCATTATTCTTCCTGCTTTTCTTGCACAGTTTGCCAGGAAGGGCATTAGCAAATGGTCAGACCATCTGGTTATGCAATGCTCAATATGCGGACAGCAAAGTATTTTCTAGATCTTTGCTAGCCAAGGTTGGTTTTCCTTGGGAGATATCTGTTTCAAATTTGTGACTGTTTCAATTGGTAATTTAGTCAATTTATATTGCAAGCAGCTAAAGAAACTGACTTTCTGTGTTTCTCTGTAAACTTGTTTTCATGTAACTGCAAATTG
Organism: Platycarya strobilacea; assembly: GCA_036898215.1. NCBI lineage: Eukaryota > Viridiplantae > Streptophyta > Magnoliopsida > Fagales > Juglandaceae > Platycarya > Platycarya strobilacea. The sequence goes on from CM072545.1 coordinate 9,432,661, forward strand.
ATCAATGCTTTCAGAGCGCATCTATTCAGGTATGATAATTTGTCTTTGTAAATTCATAACATAACTGTAACCTTTGCCACTTGGGCAATATCCTTTTGTACTTTTTGAAAATAGTTTCTGTTTTCATAATTGGGATAAGAAAGGCCACAGTTCAGGTTTTAAGGGTGACTGTCTTTTCTACAATTAAGGATGTCCCAAAAATAATATGTCCAGAGTAATACATATATACTTAGATTACTTTTGGATTGGAGAGAACAATGTATATATTCTACTGGAGTTTGCTGGATTTGACTCATGGGGGGTAGCTAAAATCTAAGATGCTATTACTGTATAATAATTATATTCAGGGAACTATGCCTTCATTTCTGGGTTGGGACATGTTGTGATATAGTTTGTTGTGTCTACTTTGCAGACTGTGGTATGTTTTCCTTACCTTGGGGGTGTGATAGAGCTGGGTGTGACCGAACTGGTAATATTTTGTTGTGGAGCTTTTCTTCATTGTATAACGTACACATTTAGGCAGCAGTACGACTGATTTAGTAATTTGCTCTTGTCTGTACTTTGTTAGGTCACTGAGGACCCTAGTCTCCTTCAACACATCAAAGTTTCCTTATTAGAGTTGTCAAAGCCGGTATGTTCCGACAAATCTTCCTCTGTTCCTCATAAAGCAGATGATGACAGAGATCCAATGTGTGCCAAGGTTAATCAGGAAGTAATGAATACTTCTCCTTTGGAGAACCTATATTCCCCATCCGAAGAAATCAAGTTTGATCAGGAAGGAACCAATGAATTAGGTGAAAATATCAATGAGGAAATCAACATGGATTCTCCTGATGATTGTTCCAATGGCTGTGAGCACAATTACCAGACAGAAGACTCTTTCATGCTTGAAGGTTTAAATGGCGGGGCCTCTCAAGTTCAGAGCTGGCATGCCATGGATGATGACTTCAGCAATGGAGTTCAAGATTCCATGAATTCCAGCGACTGTATATCTGAAGCTTTTGTGAATCAAGAAAAGCCTCTCTCTACTCTTAAGCGAGAAGATAACCACACTCATTTTAAAGAACTTCAAAACTCCAATCACACAAGACTAAGTTCCTTGGATCTTGGAGCTGATGATGATTTGCAGTACAGAAAAATTCTTTCTTCTATTCTGACACGGTCACCTCGGTTGATTGAAAAATCATGTTTTCAATCTAGTGATTGCAAATCCAGTTTTCTGAGTTGGAAGAAAGAAGCAATTGGTCGTGCTTATAGGCCACAGATACAGCAGAGAATGTTAAAAAAGATACTTTTCTCAGTCCCTCTTATGTATGGTGGTTGCTCTCTTAGGTCCCAGAAAGAAATTGGTGGAAAAGATTGGCTTTGGAAACTGGAAAGGGATGATATTTGCATGGGACATGTTTTGTCAGACAATAGAAGAGAGGATGAAAACTTTCTGGTCCTCAGGTCAATGGTTCCTTCTATCACTGAGGTAATTCAATTGTGATTTTCTGGAGTTTATATTAACCTTGGTCATGACTAAAAAGATCAAATTCTTTTCTAGGATTCTTCCACTTTTGAAAAAGATTCTCTCCTCTTTTTGTGGAAGACTTTTTTTTTTTTTTTGTATTTTGTCTTTTGTGAATGGAAGTATCAAATATTCAAAGCGAGTGCTTCAAAAAAATGAAATCTTTGATAATATGCATTTATCTTATTTGGTTTGCCAAGTGATCAAATGGTGGGTTTGGAATGAATTGTAGACTGATACATTCCATGTTAGATTCTGCACAAGGAGTTCCCCTGTATTGCTGATACATGATTCTAGTGGGTCGAGTCATGTATCCAGGTTCTACTCCCCAGAGATGGGTCCAGTTGGCCATGCTTTATGAGGTCTCAAGCAATCAAAAAAAAAAAAAAATTACGTTATCTGGTTTATTTGCAAGTACTGACAGTGCAGTAATTTCTCAAATTATTTCCTGGAAGTCAACGGAATTGAGTTTGCCTCTATGTTTTATCCTAATGCACTGGATCATGTGTACGCAGATTAACAAAGCATCGATTCTTAGTGACACAATCAAATACCTGAAAGAGCTTGAGGCAAGGGTAGAAGAGTTGGAATCTTGCATGGTTTCAGTAGATTTTGAAGCAAGAGCCAGAAGGAAATACCTTGATATAGTAGAGCAGATTTCTGACAATTATGACAGGAAAAAGATTGATAATGGCAGGAAGTCTTGGATAAACAAGAGGAAGGCTTGTGACATGGACGAAACTGACCCAGAACTCAATGAAGCTGTTCCTGAAGATGGCCTACCATTAGATGTGAAAGTCAGCATAAAAGAGCAGGAGGTTTTGATAGAGATGAGATGCCCTTACAGGGAATATATTTTGCTCGATGTCATGGATGCAATAAATAATCTGCATTTGGATGCATACTCAGTTCAATCATCTGCTCCTAATGGCATTCTGACATTGACCTTAAAATCTAAGGTTTGGTCTTTATGCTTATGTAGAGAGACTTCAGTGACTCCCCCACCCCCCCGCGGCGGGTTTCTGTGGCTATGTTTTTAATTAATTTTTGTTAATATCCATAACTTCGGACAATCGGGATGCCTTTGGGCAATTTTTTTCAATGAACAATGACTTCTGATGGTAGCATTATGAGTTCTAATGAAAAAATACAGTGCAGGTGAAAAGGTACTGGTTAAATCTTACTTATATAAAAAGGGTACTGGTTAACTTTGCTCTCATTTTGTATGACTTCAAAATGATATCCGTTATATTTGCTGCCACCTACACAACTATCGATTAAGGAATATCTCAGAACCACAGTGATCATTAGAAGTTAATTTTCCTGTGAAGTTGCTTCAAAATTCAATATCAATAATTGATTTTGATTCTTTTCAACTTGGTTTCAGTTTCGAGGAGCAGCAACTGCACCGGTGGGAATGATCAAACAAGCACTTTGGAAAATTGCTTGCAAGTGTTGAGAAGCAATTTCGAAGATAAATATTGTCAACTCATATATTTAGGATTTCTCAGAGGCTAGTAGTCATAGTTTCTTGAGTTGTTGTGTAGTTATAATTGGAGAACTTTGATCTTCTACCTAACATGCATTCCAAAATAACTTCTCAACCTTAAGTAGCAAATGAGCTTGACCAATGGCTTGTCTGAATGCTTGAGAATGAGACCCTTCAATGTAATTTATGTACCATCCGCTAATGTTTGAACCTCTCAATGAAGTGTTGTAACTTGTATGATGGTTTGTTCGGTTTCATTATGGAATTTAGCTGATTGTTCTTACTGTAAGTACAAATAAATTCTACTTTCTTGTTCTTAACATTAACGGGCATCTTTCTTCGATCTCGGTTGCCTAGGGAGAAGAACGATCTGTTCGTCGAAATTTTTACTGATATTCTGCAGAATATATACCTATCCTCATACTAATAACAAGAGAATGATTGCAAAGCTTTCTAGATGACTCATACAATTTATGTGCTTGTTTAGAGCCTGACTCTGTATCTGCATCAAAAAATAAAAAAAAAATAAAAAAAGGGATTATCTTTTGAGGAATGTACCTGGCTATCCATTGATAAGGGGTAACAAATTTGATATCTTTTAGCTGAAAGTTAAGAAAAACCTCTCATATTTTACTTCAGATTTTTTATTGCTGTTCTTTTTTAGAACATGCATACAGTACCGTTACTCAACTTTATCTTTGCCAGATGTTTAAAATTATGTTTGTTCATTTGAGTTCCAGATTCGAAAATTCGGATTGATGGATGGATAATTTTTTTGAACTTCTTAAATAAAGTGTCAAAATTATTGAAAAATAAAGAAAATTTTAGATCAGACAAAACTCGGTTCGGATGAACAAGCTTATTCAAAATTATAAGTATTTATATGCTAAGAAATCTAATTTTGAAGTACGTATTCAGTCCCCCAACAAATGAAAATCCAAAATGCAGGCAAATGGTACTTTGACTAACCTATGAATAGAATCATCTAATCTTTGCTAATGGCGGCTTAGATAAACAATTATTTATGGAGGATATCATTGACTATATGGAGGATTGGAAATTAAAATTCAATTATTTATGAGCCAAACATTTTGCGCCGTCCATATTTGAAACCTTATATACTTTGCAGCTCGAACTATCAATACTAACCCTGTATTTTGGGTTAGTTTGGTTTGGTTTGGTTACCAGGTGAAACTATCTCATTTCATCTAATTATTATAATTATTTTAAATTTTTATATAAAATATAATAAATTATTCAATTTTCTCAAATTTTAAAATAAAAATAATATTCAAAACTTATATTATAATATTATTTTATTTAATTTTTAATTTTCATCTTATCTCATCCATAACTAAAAGCCTAAAATTAGAATCTAACTATTGAAATTGTATTACTTTTACTTTAATTTTGATCCATTTTAATGGTCAAAATTAGATGTCGATGCTATTTATTATTATTATTATTTAATTTGATGTTGAAATATGTCAATTTTAATAATCTTAAATTCAAAAGAATGAAATGGCTTGCGTATCAAAGAGTATTTTCCCTTATTTATGTCAAATTGGTCTGCGAAACAGTGACAAGTTGTCAAATGCCAACTTCATTCATTAAGAAATAATCAATATTTTTTTTTTCTTGAAATTAATGCTTGAGAGACAATAACAGATTAAAATTTAGATGAAGCAACACAAAATTCCATGTCATAGGTCCCACAGTTGCATTCATGGTTGTTAGTTCGATATTCCAAGCTGGAGTATAATATGAACATGTGATCTGCATTTAATCAAATTTGTAATGCTGAATGATGTCTCATCTGCACTATATCTATAATGCATTTTCCACCTTATACACAAATTATTATTTCTTTAAAAAAAACTTGCAGCCTTCTTTGGCGGCTTTTACGGTTTTTTTTTTTTAACTTTTTGTTTTCATATCTTAGTTATGGAAAACTTAAATATCAATTGAACCTGTGATCATTTTGTTAGGAACTTAAGTCTTCTAATTAAATAACCTTGGGAATGTCAGACAACCAACTAGAATGAAAAAGATGTATCTGACTTTATCTTCCTCAAATGATGGATATGTTATATATATATATATATATATATATATATATAATATACATATATATATAAGAAATGCGAAAGTAGATGTACAGATTGAATCTAAAAGATTGAAACAAGAATCAGATAATTGAAAGACCAGATAACTGGATCAAAGAAATGAGGAAGTAGATGTACAAATTGAATCTAAAAAATTGAAACAAGGATTAGATAACTGGAGGACTAGATAACTAGAGCATGAAATATAAAACAAATATGAGGCGGCAGAGCCGGCCAAATGCATGAAATGTAATGCAAAAATAAAGTAATTAATATAAATAAAACTGGATAAAAACTTGAATAGAAAGATTCTTCATTTTATTGAAATTGAATACTCACAAGATTACAAGGAAAGCTGGTTACAAGATAAGTTCAGAAGGAGAATGGTAGAATTCGCTTTGCCCCTTTAAATGAAACGAGATCTCCTTTTATAGATGAAAGAGTTGCCTTTTACAACGAAAATGACATGCTTTACAGTGAGTGAATCATGAGTTAAACAGTAAAAGTAAAATAGCTGTCTTTCTACACCGAAAGTATTTTTGACTCTTTGTGCCGATAGTTGGTGAAACAGTGAAAGCATAGTAGCCGTCTTTCAACACTAAAAGTTGGTCGGAAGTAGAATCCAATAGTGAAACAGTGACTGGATCAATCATCTTCTAGTCTTGGGGGGTAATATGGTGAATCATGTCTAAAGATATTACTGTAGGGAACAGAATCATCTTCTGATTCTTCAGTTGAACTATTTTTGTTGGCTTCATTTTAGGTAGATTTTTCTAACAATTGAATTAATTCTTTCTTTTTTTAATCCTTGAAGGGGAGATTTCTTCTTCGATTTAGAAGATGAAGAATTATCTGAATCTTTTGAATATTTCTTTTTTGAATTCTTCTTCTTTGAAGACGAATATGAATTTTTAGTTGAATCTTTTGAGATTTCACTTTCCTGAAGGTCGGGATAAGTGATTAAAGCAGTTGAAGTAGTTGAAGCAGGTGAGGAGAATTCTTCCAGGCTTTTTAAATTTGGTACTTTCAGAGGAAAATCCTTTGAAACATGTGAAATAATATCATCTGTGTGAGGATATCTATTTCACCATTTGACAAATAAATGACAAACCATTATATTACCTTCCTTCATAAGTCCATTTGCAAATCTAGGAAATCTTAAATCTTTTGCAAAGGTGAACTAGGAAATGAAGCTTTGAATTATGATGGTCCATTAGGGGTATTTGAAATATTGAAATGGTTGAGAACCTATTTAAGATTATCTGAAAATATTTAAGGAATTGAGCCATATTGATGCCATCATCTTTTGAACCGGAGAGGGAAAATGTGCTTGCACTTTTTGTCAAAGTTGAATAACCAAGAGTGAGAAAGACCTTGGATTTGAAATAGAGGAAACTTATGCCAATTTTCAATATAATCATTGTAATTATATTGAATTTCTGAATTGGGAATGGTTTTGGGGGTATAAGGCTGAGTTCCCCATTCTTCTTCAGTCATGATTGGCAGAAGATAACAGTTATGAAATATAATTTTTGAAGCATCACTCATGTAATGAATTGGTTTAATGGAAATGGATCCTGTATGAACTAGAACTGTAAGGTAAAACTTTAAATCTTTTACTGGATTCTCAGGAAACCAGTGGAAACCAGGGGGAAAGGGTCTGTATACATTGTTCTGTTGGGTTCAATGTAAAACAGATTTTAAAAATAAGGTTTTTTGAAATATTCTGCTTTAGAGGCAGGAAGGAAAACATTTGTGGGCCTGGGCCTGGCCGTGGCCGTTGTTAGGGGAGTAACATACGAGTCATAAGGCATGGCCAGAGTTGAAACAAAAGAACTCGGTGAAATAAGTCTAGGAATACTTTCTAGTGGAGCGAACCTGTTGGCTATTTTAAAGGAACTTGAAGCAGGTAAATGGGATGGCCTTATGAGAGTGGTTGGCCTAGGAGGAGGCGGGGAATTTGGCTTTTTATCTTTTTTTTTGCTCATTTTTCTGCAGGAATTCATTGGTAAAGAAGTTAGTAATAGAATTATCAGATCTTTTAATGTATTCAATATCAAAATAAAAAACACTTAAAATAGCTTGCCATCGTGCAAAAATATGTTTGGATGCAATATTCTGAACATCTTTTTCTAATACATATTTAGCACTTTTGCAATCAATGCGTAATAAAAATTTTTGATTAAATAAATCACTTTGAAACTTTGAAATACATAATACTATGGATAGTATTTCTTTTTTTATAGTACTATAATTAAGCTGTGCATGATTCCAGATTTCAGAATGAAATCGAACAATTTGTTCAGGAGAACTTGGTAAAACAAATTGTTTCTAAATACCATCATAACCTATGTTAGAGGCATCTGTTTTAACTATTTTGAAAGAATTTGAAGTGGGAATACCAAGGCATGGAAGAATTTTGACATATGCCTTGATTTGTTTAATCAACTTAGTGTGAACATCTATCCATGAAGGAGAATTGAGACAAAGTCTCTCAAAGAGAGGACGAAGTCTCTCAAAGAGAGGACGACATTGTTTTCTCATATCCTTGTAAAAATATGAAATTTAATTGAGTGAATCAAGAAATCTTTGAAACTGAGTTTTGTCAAGGATAACATCAGCAAATTTGTCAGCAAATTCAATAGCCCTTTGAATTGGCTTGATTTTGCCTTCAGAAATGTCATAACCAAGGAATCTAATTTTGGTTTGAAACAGTTTAATCTTTTTAGTAGAAACTACTAGGCCATTTTATTTTATGATGTGAAGAAAACTAGACAAATGTTTTCAGTGATCATCAATGGATTTAGAAAAGATAAGAACATCATCAATATAGACAATGGTGAAGTGAGTGAATGAATTGAAGATATAATTCATGATATTTTGGAATTCACTTGGAGTATTTTTTAGACCGAAAGGCATTACATTTAACTCATAGTGACCAAACAGAGTTGCGAAAGCAGTCTTGTAACGGTCAGATTCCCTAATTTAGATCTGCCAAAATCCAAACTTAAGGCCAAACTTAAAAAAAATGACTGCATCACTTAATCTATGAACCAAGTCGTTTTTGTTAGGAATATGGTATCTAATCCATTCTAAAATTTTGTTCAAAAGTTTGTAATTAATAACCAATTGGGGTGTCCCTCTCTCAATCTCAGCATTTTTTTGAACATAGAAGGCAGCATACGACCAGGGTGACTTACTATGCCTGATAATATTTTTGGAGAGAAGATCAGAAATTTTAATTTTGCAAAACTATGCTAGAAAGCATTGGAAAGTTCAGAATAGACATCATAAATTAATTTTTTATGAAAATTATCGATTTTTTATTGAAGCAAATGATCAGACAAATGCTCAATTTTTTTTTTTGAATTTAACTTCTTGTTGTAAGAAGTTCAAATGTTTTGTTTTTGTCGAAATCAAAAAATTTAAATCTTTTTAAGTATCAATTTGGAATATTGAAGCAAATGTAAACTTAACTTTATGTCTAAAGGGATTGGTAGTAATTCCATCTTTTTCAGATAGAAATGGATAAATGGATGAAATGAAAGACATACCTAATATGACATCATGAGTCATGTTCTTGACAAGCATAGAAGGAATTTGGAAACAAACATTGTCCTGGCAAACATGAGCATTATTTAGCTTATAATTGATCTTCATTTTAGATCTGTTTGCAGAGAATAGCTTCTCAGAGGACTTTTCATAGTATTTGGTAGGAATTAGACCTTCACGGATGCAATTAAGATTTAATCCAGAATCAATCATAGCAATTACAAAGAATCTAAAAATCATGGCAAACAACAATATCAATTTTAGAATACCACTTAGTAGGAAGAGAATGTCAAATTAAACAAATATCCTTAATCGGATTAAAAGATTCAGCATGGTCTATATTGTTTGCTTCCTCAGTATTAGAAGGACATTCCAAATCAAATTGTTTTTCAATTTTAAAAGAAAATAAATCTTATTTAAAAGATGAATTTTCAGACTTGAGAACATCGATATCTGATTTGAGTTCGAAAATATTTTTTTTTATTAAAACAATTTCATGCTGTAAATCATTTGTGGAAATGTTTTTGGGTTTTTTCTTTTCAAAATGTCCCAAAGTTTTCTTAAAACTGATATTTCCTGTAGAAGACAACGGTGTTTTATGCACCATGGTCTTCTTGAGCTGGAGTAGGTATTTCTCTTTGAATTCAGGATTTTCAATTTGTGAAATCAAAGTGAGTAAAAGATTCTCTTGTTCTTTTTCCTTAGTTAAAACATTGATTGTTTTAACTCTAGGTTTACAACAAGAGTCATTGCAGTTGCACCCAAGTTTAATATTTGTAGAATTTGATGACTCAGCCTCTGAGTGATATTCTGAATTACTAGAACTAAATTCATCAAGGTCAGACAATAAAGTTCTGGATTCTAGGAGGTGAATCAGTTCTTCTTTGTCTCTGTCCTTAATATCCAAAGGATTAAACTTGTTTTTGATTTTGTTTGGCTCTTTGGGGCACTTATTAGTAAACTGTCCAGTATTGCCACAATTAAAACACTTCTATTTTGAAGGAATTTTAGAAACTTTTTTATGAAAAGATTTTTTATGAAAAAGTTTTTTGTAAAACTCATCACGGGCTTTTATCCTGTTATCCCCATGAGATGTTTTGGAAAATCTTTTGAAATGTTTGTTCATTATTTGTTGTTCTAATCTCTTTCTCTACCATCCCATCCGAATATATCCGTGAACAATAAGACCTTTTGCTTGCCAGGGAGGCATGTTGGGCATGAGATACTGATGTTGTGGGTCAAGGGTATGTGCAACAGGGAGAGATCCCAGACCTAGAAGTAGGAAGTACCAGAATATTATTTTGGCGATTATCAAGATGAATAGAATGTTTAGATCCAATTCATCTGTCAGTTCCAGCTCTAATTTACCGCCTAATATTATCAATGAGGAAGATTGTGTTTTTGAAGAAACAGATTCACTTGATATCGATCAATGTGAAAACAGTTAAACAAACGTTTACTATTTCAAAAGCTCAAGAAAAATGTTATTTGTTTAAAAAGGTTATAAATTCATACATATTGCTTCACTTCAAGTTACTGTTAAACCTTTAATCAGAAAAGGTATAAATGCTTTAGTGCTTCTATGTTTGCATGATAGAATATTCAAAAATTTTAATGATAGTATGCTTAGAGTGGTCCAGACATCTCTTATGGAAGGTCCTGTCCACTTTGATTGTTTTCCTGATTTAACTGTTTCTTTGCATGATAAAAATGTTTTGTCTGTTTTAACTTTGAACATTTTAACCTCTGGATTTGACATGGTTGAAGATAGTAGGCCTCTTGCTTTATTTTATCATATTTACTACCGTGTTTTAAAGACTAATCTTAATCCAAAGGCTAAGATCAAGTCTGCCAAGAATGAGACCCTTCTGATGCAGAGTTCTACCTGTGATGCCAACATCAGAACTCCCAAAATGCTTTATTGGAAGGATATCACCTTACCAGATGAGTGGATTCTTCAATAAGAACTTCCACCTATTGAAGTTATATCTGAGGATAAGGACCTCAATTATATTCAACAGTTTCTTGATGGAAATGTAAAAATTTCCTTTGACCGACCTCTCCTGACCAATGAAAGAATACATTCTTTTGCCGGTTCTAGATCTTCTTGTATTTCAAACCCAGAAAAAAGAGATGCAAATCTCAAACAATTTCTAGAGGATTCTGCCCGAACAGTAGCAAATCCTAAAAGTCTGATTTTGCTTCCCTCCACTTCTGATTTAAAATGGAAAGGAATATCTACAGATTCACAAGTTACATCTGCTTATTACTCTACTAAGGACGAGATCCCGTCTAAAGGAAAATTCATAAAAGAAGAAGCTGAGATAGAAGAATACACCTCTTGTTTATCTCCCACAGCTTCAGATATGATTATTCATCTCCATCATCATAGTCAACTTTTAATGCTAAAAAAAGCCTTTGAGATTGATATGATTTCTTTGTTTGATGAATTTAACTCTGCACAAAATTGTAAAAAGCGAAAAGTTTATCACGCGAATTCTACATCTGCTGAAAAACAGAAAGTTAGACGAAAATGGAAAGAGATGATGTATGCCTCTAACAAGCATATTAACTTTTTTGGCTTCCTTGAAAATTTCTATGTTTTAAAAAATCACTCTTTAAATGTTTTGAAAACCAGTTTTACATAGGATGAAGGCAGAATTATTGTAAAATTTAGTCATCCCCCTTTTGAAACCATCATAATTTCTATTCAAGTAGAAGAAGTTAAAACTTCACCCTTCAAATTTTCAGAGGCTGATAAAAAAAAATTCCTCTGTTTTTAATGAAATAAAAAAGATCATTGAACAAAATAATTTTATTAACCAGACCCTCCACACAATAGGTCACCAGCTAGACCGTATTGAGGAAAAGGTTGAAAACCCTGTTTTGAAAAATTCTACATCTGCTTCATCAAAGAATATTGAAAAACTCTTGATCATTTTACCAGAGAACAAACCAAGAATTGATTTAAAAAATGCCAGTATTTTGGATAAAATTGATCGAATGCTTGCTCAAATGAAGCAAAAACAACCCTCTACTAGTGTTTTAGACAAAAGTGGCCAAGTGGTTGATTTCACAGTTTCCACCACTGATGAATCATATGAAGATGACCTTGATATAGATTTAATTCAAAAAAATTTCTGAGATATTTTCTTAAAAAAACCTGAAATTGTCAGACTCTCTTCAAAAGAGCCCAAACCAATAGGTTTAACAAAGAACTGGTACACCATACCCACTCCCCCTGAATTATAATTTGAAGAAGTCCTCAATACTTCAAATAAAATGTCCATAGTTGCAAATGCTTATATTAATAACAATCCTCAACAGTCTGAGATTGTTACTCTTTTAACTACTGGATTTTCAGGCATGCTTCGAAACTGGTGGGATAAACATCTCACATTAGAAACAAGAGAAACCATACAGGATTCTATCAAGCATGATGATGCAGGTTTGCTCATTTTTTACGAAATCATATGAAGGGGAGTCCCTGATAGTATCAATACTTTGATTTATACTATTATTAAACATTTTGTAAGAATTCCTTCCAACGTCACTAATAGGATTTCTGATTATTTGAATAATTTAAAATGTCACAAAATGTCTGATTATCGTTGGTATAAAGATGTTTTCATGTCTAGGGTTATGCTTAGAGATGATATTGATAAACCTTATTGGAAAGAGAAATTCATTGATGGTTTACCTCGTCTGTTTGCTCTTAAGGTCAAAGATTCACTTACTGATATTACTGGTTTTCTTAATTATGATCATTATACTTACGGTGAAATCATGAGTACTATTAACAAATTTGGTATTAGTATGTGTAATGACCAACGTTTAATCCATCAACAAATGAAGGATAGAAAGAAAGTCAAATATGAGATGAGAAATTTCGGTGAACAATTTGGCTTTCCTCTTATTGCTCCAACCCGTCAGAAGAACAAACATTTCAAAATATTTTCCAAAAAATCTCATGGGGATAACAAGAGAAAAGCCTGTGATGAGTTTTACACAAAACCTTTTCATAAAAAATCTTTTCATAAAAAAGTTTCTAAAATTCCTTCAAAAGGGAAGTGTTTTAATTGTGGCAAAACACTTTGCTGATAATTGTCCCAAGGAGCCAAACAAATTAAAAAACAAGCTTAATTCTTTGGATATTAAGGACAGCAATAAAGAAGAACTAATTCACCTCCTAGAATCCAGAACTTCATCGTCTGACCTCGATGAATTTAGCTCTAGTGATTCAGAATATCACTCAGAGGCTGAGTCATCAGATTTTGCAAATATTAAACTTGGGTGCAACTACAATGACTCTTGTTGTAAACCCAGAATTAAAACAATCAATGTTTTAACTAAGGAAGAAGAACAAGAGAATATTTTACTCACTTTGATTTCACAAATTGAAAATCCTGAGCTCAAAGAGAAATATCTACTCCAGCTAAAGAAGACCATGGTACGATAAACACCGTCGTCTTCTACAGGAAATATCAGTTTTAAAGAAACTTTGGGACGTTTTGAAAAGAAAAAATCCAATGACATTTCCACAAATGATTTACAGCATGAAATTATTTTAATAAAAAAAGAGATTGTCGAACTCAAATCAGAAGATTGATGTTCTCAAGTCTGAAAATTCAGCTTTTAAACAAGATTTAGTTTCTTTTAAAATTAAAAAACAATTTGATTTGGAATGTCCTTCTGATATTGAGGAAGCAAACAATATAGACCATGCTGAATCTTTTAATCCGATTAAGGATATTTGTTTAATTTGACATTCTCTTCCTACTAAGTGGTATTCTAAAATTGATATTGTTGTTTGCCATGACTTTAGATTCTTTGTAATTGCTATGATTGATTCTGGATTAGATCTTAATTGCATCCGTGAAGGTCTAATTCCTACCAAATACTATGAAAAGTCCTCTGAGAAGCTATTCTCTGCAAACAGATCTAAAATGAAGATCAATTATAAGCTAAATAATGCTCATGTTTGCCAGGACAATGTTTGTTTTAAAATTCCTTCCGTGCTTGTCAAGAACATGACTCATGATGTCATATTAGGCATGCATTTCATTTCATCCATTTATTCATTTCTGTTTGAAAAAGATGGGATTACTACCGATCCCTTTGGACATAAAGTTAAGTTTACATTTGCTTCAAAATTTCAAATTGATACTTCAAAAGATTTAAATTCTTTGATTTAAGCAAAAACAAAACATTCAAACTTCTTACAATAAGAAGTTAAATTCAAAAAAAAAAATTGAGCATTTGTCTGATCTTTTGCTTCAATAAAAAATCGATGATTTTCATAAAAACATTAATTTCTAACGTCTGTTCTAAACTTCCCAATGTTTTCTGGCATAGGAAGAAACATGAGATTTCTCTTCCTTACATTAAAGATTTCTCTGAGAAAAATATTCCAACCAAAACCAGACCTATTCAAATGAATAGTAAAACTTTAGAATTTTGCAAAATTGAAATTTCTGATTTTCTCTCTAAAGGTATTATCAGGTATAGTAAGTTACCCTAGTCGTGTACTGCCTTCTATGTTCAAAAAAATGTTGAGATTGAGAGAAGGACACCCCGGTTGGTTATTAATTATAAACTCTTGAACATCTTTTAGAATGGATTATATACCCTATTCCTAACAAATACGACTTGGTTCCTAGGTTAAGTGATGCAGTCATTTTTTCTAAATTTGATCTTAAGTCTGAATTTTAGCAGATCTAAATTAGGGAATCCGACCTTTACAAGACTGCTTTATCCACTCCGTTTGGTCACTATGAGTGGAATGTAATGCCTTTCGATCTAAAAAATGCTCTAAGTGAATTTCAAAATATCATGAATGCTATCTTCAATTCATTCACTCACTTCACAATTGTCTATATTGATGATGTTCTTATCTTTTCTAAATCCATTGACGATCACTGGAAATATTTGTCTACTTTTCTTCACATCATAAGACAAAATGGCCTTGTGGTTACTACTAAAAAGACTAAACTGTTTCAAACCAAAATCAGATTCCTTGGTTATGACATTTCTGAAGGCAAAATCAAGCCAATTCCAAGGGCTATTGAATTTACTGACAAATTTCCTAGTGTTATCCTTGACAAAACTCAGCTTCAAAGATTTCTTTGTTCACTCAATTACATTTTAAGTTTTTACAAGGATATGAGAAAACAATATCGTCCTCTCTTTGAGAGACTTCGTCTCAATCCTCCTTCATGGACAGATATTCACACTAAGTTGATTAAACAAATCAAGGCATATATCAAAACTCTTCCATGCCTTGGTATTCGCACTTCAAATTCTTTCAAAATAGTTGAAACAAATGTCTCTGACATAGGTTATGGTGGCATTCTGAAACAATTTGTTTCACCAGGTTCTCCTGAACAAATTGTTCGATTCCATTCTGGAACCTGAAATCATGCACAGTTTAATTATAGTACTATAAAAAAAGAAATACTATCCATAGTATTATGTATTTCAAAGTTTCAAAATGATTTACTTAATCAAAAGTTTTTATTACGCATTGATTGCAAAAGTGCTAAATATGTACTAGAAAAAGATGTTCAGAATATTGCATCCAAACATATTTTTGCACAATGACAAGCTATTTTAAGTGTTTTTTTATTTTGATATTGAATACATTAAAGGATCTGATAATTCTATTACTAACTTCCTTACCGTGAATTCCTGCAGAAAAATGAGCAAAAAAAAGGTTAAAAAGCAAAATCCCCCACCTCTTCCTAGGCCAACCACTCTCATAAGGCCATCCTATTTACCTACTTCAAGTTCCCTTGAAATAGCCAACAGGTTCGCTCCACTAGGAAGTATTCCTAGACTTATTTCACCGAGTTTTTTTGCTTCAACCTTGGCTATGCCTTATGACCCGTATGCTACTCCCCTAGCAACGGCTAGGCCCAAACCCATAAATGTTTTCCTTCCTGCCTCTAAGGCAGAATATTTCAAAAAACCTTATTTTCAAAATCTGTTTTACATTAAACCCAATAGAACAATGTATACAGACTCTTTCCAAATTACTTCAAACTACTTTCTCTCTAGTTTCCACTAGTTTCTTGAAAATCCAGTAAAAGATTTAAAATTTTACCTTGCAATCCTGGTTCATACAGGATCCATTTCCATTAAACCAATTCATTGCAAGATTGATGCTTCAAAAATTTTATTTCATAATTGTTATCTTCTGTCAGTCATGACCGAAGAAAAATGGGGAACTCAGCCTTATACCCCAAAAACCATTCCCAATTCAGAAATTCAATATAATTACAATGATTATATTGAAGTTTGGCATAAGTTTCCTCTGTTTCAAACCCAAGATCTTTCCTACTCTTGGTTCTTCAACTTTGATAAAAAGTGCAAATACACTTTTCCTCTCTGGTTCAAAAGATGGTGGCATCAATATGACTTAATTCTTGAAATATTTTCGAATAATCTTAAACAGACTCTCAACCTCAATATTTCAAATACCCTTAAAATGGACCATCATAATTCAAAATTTCATCTCCTAGTTCACCTTTGCAAAAGATATAAGATTTCCTAGATTTGCAAATGGACTTATAAAAAGGAAGGTGATATAATGGTTCATCATTTCTTTGTCAAATGGTGGGATAGATATCCTCACACATATGATATAATTTCACATGTTTTAAGGGATTTTCTTTCGAAAGCACCAAATTTAAAAAGTCTGGAAGAATTCCCCTCACCTGCTTCAACTACTTCAACTGCTTTAATCACTTATCCCAACCTTCAGGAAAGTAAAATCTTAAAAGATTCAGATGGTTCTTCATCTTCTAATTCCAAGAAGAAATCTCCCATTCAAGGATTAAAAAAGAAAGAATTAATTCAACTGTTGGAAAAATCTATCTAGAATGAAGCTAACAAAAATAGTTCAACTGAAGAATCAGAAGAATTAGAAGATGATTCTGATCCCTATAGCAATATCTTTGGACATGATTTATCAGATTACCCCCCAAGACTAGGTGATGATTGATCCAGTCACTGTTTCACTATTGGATTCTACTTCTGACCAACTTTTAATGTTGAAAGACGGCTACTATGCTTTTACTGTTTCACCAATTGTCGGCACAAAAAGTCAAAAATACTTTTGATGTAGACAGACAGCTGTTTACTTTTACTGTTTAACTCATGATTCACTCACTGTAAAGCATGTGATTTTCGTTGTAAAAGGCAACTCCTTCATCTATAAAAGGAGACCTCATTTTATTTGGAGGGGCAGAGCGAATTCTACCCTTCTCCTTCTGAACTTATCTTATAACCAGCTTTCCTTGTAATCTTGTGAGTATTCAGTTTCAATAAAATGAAGAATTCTTCGATTCAAGTTTTTATCTAGTTTTATTTTTATTAATTGATTTATTTTTGCATTACATTTCATCCATTTGGCCGGCTCTACCGCCTCATATCTGTTTAATATTTCATCCTCGAGTTATCTGATCCTTGTTTCAATCTTTTAGATTCAATCTGTACATCTACTTCCTCGTTTCTTTGATCCAGTTATTTGGTCCTTGTTTCAATTTTTTTAGATTCAATCTGTACATCTACTTCCGCGCTTCTTTGGTATCATAGTCAAACTTTTGGCCCTAGTAGATTTATTGTGTTTATATAGCTTGTTTATCTTGCTAATTTCCTGATACGTTCTTTTATTTCCTTATTTGTTGTTCTAATCTCTTTCTCTACCACCCTATCCGAATACATCCGTGAACAATAAGACCTTTTGTTTGCCAAGGAGGCATGTTGGGCATGAGATACTGATGTTGTGGGTCAAGGGTATATGCAACAGGGAGAGATCCCAGACCTAGAAGTAGGAAGTACCAGAGTATTATTTTGGTGATTATCAAGATGAATAGGATGTTTATATCCAATTCATTTGTCAGTTCCAGTCTAATTTACCGCCTAATATTATCAATGGGGAAGTTTGTGCTTTTGAAGAAATAGATTCACTTGATATCGATCGATGACGTATGCCAAAGATTGATACTACTTGTCTCTATAATACTTCTTGGTTTGAATCTACTTTTAAAATTGAGTTCAATGTGAAAACAGTTGAACAAACGTTTGCTATTTCAAAATCCCAAGAAAAATGTTGTTTGTTTCAAAAGAAAACGATTCAAGCCTTTATTGAAAAAGGTTATAAATTCATGCATATTGCTTCAGTTCAAGTTACTGTTAAATCTTTGATTAGAAAAGGTATAAATGCTTTTGTGCTTCTATGTTTGCGTGACGGAATATTCGAAAACTTCAATGATAGTATGCTTGGAGTGGTCCAGACATCCCTTATGGAAGGTCCAGTCCACTTTGATTGTTTTCCTGATATAACTGTTTCTTTGCATGATAAAAATGCTTTGTCTGTTTTAACTCTGAAAATTTTAACCTCTGGATTTGACATGGTTGAAGGTAGTAGGTCTCTTACTTTAGTTTATCGTATTTACTACCGTGTTTTAAAAACTAATCTTAACACTAAGGTTAAGATCAAGTCTGCCAAGAATGAGACCCTTTTGATGCAGAGTTCTATTTGTGGTGCCAACATCAGAACTCTCAAAATGCTTTACTGGAAGGATATCACCTTACCAGATGAGTGGATTCTTCAATAAGAACTTCCACCTATTGAGGTTATATCTGAGGATAAGGACCCCAATCATATTCAACAGTTTCTTGATGGAACTATAAAAATTTCCTTTGACTGGCCTCTCCTGATCAATGAAAGAAGACATTTTTTCGCCTGTTCTAGATCTTCCTGTATTTTAAACCCAGAAATAAGAGATGCAAATCTCAAACAATTTCTGGAGAATTCTGCCCGAACAGCAGCAAATCCTAAAAATCTAATTTTGTTTGAAGAAAAACCCTCCACTTCTGGTTTAAATTTGAAAGGAATATCTACAGATTCACATGTTACTTTTACTTATTACTCTACTAAGGACGAGATCTCATCCAAAGAAAACTCCATAAAGGAAGAAGCTGAGATAGAAGAAGATACATCTTCTTTATCTCCCACAGTTTCAGATATGGTTGCTCCTCTTCATCACCATAGTCAACTTTTAGTGCTAGAAAAAGCCTTTGAGATTGATATGATTTATTTGTTTAATGAATTTAACTTTGCACAAAATTGTGAAAAGCAAAAAGCTTATCCCGCGAATTTTACATCTGCTAAAAAACAGAATGTTAGACGAAAATGGAAAGAGATGATGTATGCCTCTAACAAGCATATTCTCTTTTTTGACTTCCTTGAAAATTTCTTTATTTTAAAAAATCACTCTTTCAATGTTTTGAAAACTGGTTTTACAAAGGATGAAGACAGAATTATTGTAAAATCTAGTCATCCCCCTTTTGAAACCATCCTAATTTCTGTTCAAGGAGAAGAAGTTAAAGTTTCACCCTTCAAATTTTCAGAGGCTGATAAAAAAAATTCATCTGTTTTTAATGAAACAAAAAAGATCATTGAACAAAACAATTTTGTCAACCAGACCCTCCACACAATAGGTCGCTAGTTAGACTGTATTGAGAAAAAGGTTGAAAACCCTGTTTTGAAAAATTCTACATCTGCTTCATCAAAGAATATTGAAAAACTTTTAATCATTTTACCAAAGAACTGGCCAAAAATTGATTTAAAAAATGTTAGTACTTTGGGTAAAATTGATCGAATGCTTACTCAAATGAAGCAAGAATAACCATCCACTAGTGTTTTAGACAAAAGTGGCCAACCCTCCACTATGTATAAATAATTATGTATAATTTCACAATTTCCACCACTAATGAATCATATGAAGATGACCTTGATATATATTTAATTTAAAATAATTTCCAAGATATTTTCTTAAAAAAACCTGAAATTGCTAAACTCTCTTCAAAAGAGCCCAAACCAATGGGTTTAACAAAGAACTGGTACACTAGACCCACTCTCCCTGATTTACAATTTGAAAAAAAGTTTTTCAATCTCAGTTTTCGATTTCTACTGATAAGATTTATGAATGGAATATTGATAGATAATCTGAACAAGAAATCCTTAATATTTTAAATAAAATGTCCATGGTTGCAAATACTTATATTAATAACAATCTTCAACAGCCTAAGATTGTTGCTCTTTTAACTATTGAATTTTCAGGCATGCTTCGAAACTAGTGAGATAAACATCTCACATTAGAAGTAAGAGAAACCATACAGAATGCTATCAAGCATGATGAAGCAGGTTTGCCCATTTTTTACGAAACCATAGGAAGGGGAATCCGTGATGGTGTCAATATTTTGATTTATACTATTGTTAAACATTTTGTGGGAACTCCTTCCAACGTCACTGATAGAATTTCTGATTATTTGAATAATTTAAAATGTATATATATATATATATATATCACTTAAAAACTTTAATAGGAAATTAAAATAAAATAACGGAAAGGAATCATTCCTATTTTTCAAGATCTTGTTTTCTTTGGTGCTAAGGATTCCTACCGTCATAAAAAATGTATTTTCCAAATTTCGTGCAAGTTCTTTAAATAAAGAATAATTTTTCTTACAATCTATATTTGTGGATCGCATTGCAAATCTAATCGAGTTTTCTAGATTTTAAGAGTTTTTGATTTGTAAATAATGATGTTTTAGTCAAATTTAGTCCAAAATTGAGAATTTTCTATTTGCTATTGCTTGGATTGTAAAGGAGTCCATAAAAATGGACTGTATGTAGTATTGTCCTTAAAAAAATGAGACCAACTTAAATTTTTTTTAATAATTTAATTGTTGAATCTATTTTTTTCAAGGGGTTTGCACGCTCCAGACTTATATCTTGCATTACTTGCCAGCCATAAATCCTTGATCTAAGGTTTACTTTCCATTCTCTGGTGTGAGCTCCATTGATTGGGGGAGGAGGGTTAAATTGATCAAGTTCATTTCTTCTTTCCCAAACCCACATAGTGGATAGAAATTAACAAATAAAAGACTTTAGAGCTGCTTTGTGGCTAGCTTTTCTTCTATCTCCATTCACTGATAAGTACATAAATTCATAGATAAAAAAAAATATATATGATACAAATGCATAAGTTGGAGGTTGGAATTCCAACTGTATAAGCTCTTCCCCTATCAACAAGCAACAAGTCAAAGCTTTCCAAACTCAACTAACTCCCACTTTGTTATCTTCCACCATAAAAATAATAAATAAAACGCAAGGAGAAAGTGGAACTTATAACAAATTCAAAGACCACCATCACTTTCTTTTTTTCCTTCTCTTTTTCTCTCTTCTGAGCACTAACATTACATACAGAAAAAGCACATAAAGAAACCTTGTCTGCACTAATATCTTGACAACTAACAAATATATGATCAACACACATTAAAAGCAGCTTTATATTTCAACCTTCAAATCTGGATTCTGAAGTCCAATCCCAGCAAAATCTCTGACAGTAAACCCAACCTTTTCAAATTTCCCCTTCTCATTACTCTCTCTGAATTTCAAGTACTCTAAGGAGAGAAATGGCTTGTAAAGCCTCTTATTTCCTTCTCCAATCACTTTATCTGGTGCTGTGATCACCTTTTCATCCTCAAAACACCAAAAGAAAGCCATAGAAAATCGATTTGCCGGCTGTTTTAAAATGACCCGATGTTCAGATGATCTAAACTTGTCATTGCTCCAAGCTTGCAACATATCTCCTATGTTCACCACTAGGGTCCCCTCACATGGACTTATGTCCATCCATTTTCCTTCCTTTGATCTCACTTGAAGCCCTCCTATTTCATCTTGATAGACAATTGTAACACAGCTCATATCAGTATGCATTCCTAGCCCTTCAACCTCATCTTCCAAACTCTCTGGTGGAGAGTAGTTATTTATTCTCAAATATCCATGGCAGTTCTTGAATTCAGATTCATAGTACTCCTCAAATCCTTCCCCTAAGCTCATCAGCAATATCTTTGTGATTATCTTTGACAACTCTGCCATCTTGCTTCCATACTCCTGTAATATATCACTATCAGAAGAACAGATAGTTAAGTAATTGTCAATTATGAAAAGAAACAGGCATAAAAAATAAAATCAGAAGTAGAAAGACTACGAGGATAGCTGTCTTCATATATACCTGAATTCAGAGTTCTTTTCAACAAATAGTATATTTGCAGAACTTTGAGCAGAGGCAAAGAAGTTTGGTCCAGCAACTCTAAGGCTCTCAAAGTATGGAGAGGCTATGAAATGAGGAGTATAAGTTTTAACAGAAGAGAAAGGACCCAGCTTAAGTTTAGTGTCAGAAGGGAGGCTGAAGAGCTGTTTTGAGAGAATATAGAGTTTGCTGTAAAGATCTATGGAGATTCCATGATTAATTATGTGGAAGAAACCCCATTTTTTACAGGCTTCTGCTAAGAAAGATAGGGAAGATGGTTGTATTGGTTGAGAAATATCCACGATGGGAAGGTGTACAGAAGTTTGAGATTCAGACATAATGCCTAGAATATAGAGAAAAGGTATGGTTTGTCCACCTAGCGAGGCTATTAAATAGATGGTTGATTAGTAGCTTATGAAGGGAGACGCGTACACAAGCAATTGGACAAAGAGAGTTTTAGATAAACAATTATACAAGTTGATCACATACTATTTGCATAATTAGCATCAATTTTGAGATCAGAGAAGTAGTATCATGTAATTAAGTGATGCAAAACAATCTAGAAGTTAGTGCAAAAAGTAGACCTACTTGTGTATGTGCTGGACTTTTGATATTAATTACAAACACCCGCGTGATTCACGACTGATTATAGATTAATCTGTCTTGGTTTTCTTAGACTATTAATCGTAATTACAGATAAAAGAAGATGGAGTAAATAGAAATAAAAAAGTGGGAGTGTCTCCAACTTTTAATATTCTAAATTGCATAGTAATTATTGACACCACCTTTTAAATTACTTTAAATTTAAATTATTAACTTCATATACATTTACTTTGTTTGAATCCTTGAATGAGCTCAATTCAACTCAGTTGAGTTTTGTTTTACACCTATCCCAACATTTAAATACACAATTTTAAAATCACAAAACATCCCTTAATTTAAACCTTTTAAATTACTTTAAATTTAAATTATTAACTTCATATACATTTACTTTGTTTGAATCTTTGAATGAGTTCAATTCAACTCAGTTGAGTTTTGTTTTACACCTATCCCAACATTTAAATACACAATTTTAAAATCACAAAACATCCCTTAATTTAAAACCTCTTTATGCGTGAGATTCATAAATTTTTTTAATACAACACTTTTTTATCACGTGGAATTTATAACTTTTTTTTAATTTCTTATAAATATATATAAATTCATCTTAACATCTAAATACATTAAAATTCATTTTAAATGGATCTTACGAAACTTAATTTATTATTTCAACTCACTATCATTCATAAAAAATTCAACTCATCATCTTAACGTAGCCTTACAATCAGAATGAATGGAGGACATGACTCAACAAGAAAAAAACATTTACCTTGAAAATTTTATGAGTTATAGATTTATACCAAATGAAAATTATGCCAGCCATGCATCCTCAAAAGATTGGAAAATTAGACAGATGTGCCATTGGAAAAAAAAAATATATATATATATATCAGTACAGAACTTAGATTGTAATGAAAACGAGGCTACCATTAAGATTTGACTATATTTTACTTTTATTTTACGTTGTTTCAGGAAGCAAGTCAACGTGAGCTTAAACTATTTTAATTTGCAGTTATTTGGAGCAAAGACAGGCTGTTAGGTGGGTAGGCTGCCTGCCTTTGAGCATTTAAGATTTAACTTATATTCTGTTTTTCTTGAGAGATATATTCTAGTCATAAAAATATTACATAAAAATAATTTTGAGAATTGATGTGATTTAATGTAGTTTATCAAATTATAAAATTATTTTTATTATAAAATAAATTTAATAAATCAAATAAAAGCTACATCAGAATGTAAAATTATTTTTATATAATTTTTTAGTAGATGTAACAGTACTCCCTTCTTGGATTCTTATGAAGAAAGTTTTGACCTTCCTTGCTTCTTGCTAGCTGAAAACAGTCAAAATACAAGTACGTGCATACCCTTTATCAATCCCATTAACATGAACTTTGGATCTAAATGGAGGCTTGGAAAACCCTATTTATTTGAATATTCAAAACAGCTGGAGATTGAAATGTTTGAAACGTCATTGTATTTTTCTCCATTTTATATTTGAGTTATACCTGGCATCCCTTGATTTAAAATCCTAGTTCTCTGTCATCTGAGCAACTGAAAGGCTACCCATGGTTACATTCTTGAAACAAAAGCAAGATTATTTCAAGTTGGAACTATATATAAGCAATTGAACTATAAAGGTGGCCATGTTGTCTATTGAACCATGATGAAACTTGAAGACAAGATTAGACTTTAAAAAATGAGTTAATTATATACACATTTTATTATTAGGATCCTCACTTTCTTGTTTCTTCCAATGGGCCATCCACAAAAACATCATTAATTCCCATTTAAATGTCACATGAGGGGGTTTCACACCAATGCATATCTGTTGGCCACATCCTCGTGGAATTTACACGAACACCAATAGCATTTGGACAAGCATTCATGTGCTATTAGTTAAGTAACTTTCCTCCAAATTAATAATCTTGAAATCTGATGATGGTTGTCGTTTCTTTTATAAAAGATCTCATAAAAGATATCTAGAGATGATTCTCAATATTCCCAACTCTTCACAAATCGAAACAGACAAGTCATGCATTTAGAAAAAAAATTATAGAAATAAATTTCATAAACTGAAGTAATTTATTTTAGAATATTAAATTTATTATGTAATTAAAAGTATGATATTTTATATAATAAGAACAATGATTGATAATCACATTATTTAAGATTTTTACATATAAAGTATGATATTTCTTGATCTTTACATATAAGATTTTAATAAAACTTTAATTATATTATTGACTGATCTTTATATATAAGATTTTAATAGAATTTTAATTATATTATTGACTGATTTTTTTAAAATATATGCATATATTTTGAGCTTTCTATTCAAACATTACAAAAAGAGTTTTATGATCTGATCATAAATCACGATAAGCTTCATCGAGTCGAACATTCTTGAAAAAAATTTATACCTTTCCCTTAAAAAGTCGGAGGGTGGGAGGCAAAAGCAAGTCTAAGATGAGTTTTGTTCATTAATCTAAATGCCATTTGTTATAAAGTCAAGTAAATGGCAGACATAAGCACATACATCATCCTGTCGGCACTTTAATCACAGCCATCCAATTTTCTACCTCAAATCGTTATTCCTCCCCCATCGTCTTTATTCCTCCCCCATCCATAGCCATACCACACCGTATATCCGGTGGGGATACGACATTTGGCTTTCTGTTCCCTAATCTGGCACTTGAAAGATTAGAATTCTTGGCCCCACTTTTCAGCCCTTCATGGAATTTAATCTTTCTCCGAATGCACTGAAATCACTAACAAAAATTACACGGTTACGTTTGTTTGAGAAAATATTATATGCTCTTTAAGTTGTAGTTCACTTTTTTTTATGTCTTTAAGTTATATTTCTTTACACGATAAATTAAAGATGCATGTTATGACAACCCAGATAATGAGTTTTACGCTCAGAAGCGACTAAAAACCAGCCAAATACGACTGTTGGACTGTTTTTAAATATGTTTCACAATGAAGAAAACCCAAAACGATGTGGCGCTATTAAGCGTGATAAGGGCTGTTTCGCATTGGATTGGGAGATGCTGTGGATTGTTAATTCAT
Organism: Platycarya strobilacea; assembly: GCA_036898215.1. Taxonomy (NCBI): domain Eukaryota; kingdom Viridiplantae; phylum Streptophyta; class Magnoliopsida; order Fagales; family Juglandaceae; genus Platycarya; species Platycarya strobilacea. The sequence continues at coordinate 9,458,092 of CM072545.1, forward strand.
TGGGTATAAAGAAAAAATGGGGTTGAGTTAGAACTTATTAGAAGTGTATGTACTAATGACTCTTGTTAGTTATTCTATGTGGAAGTTATTCGATTAGATAGGTAGTAAGGATGTGGTTCTGTCGGCCGCAGTGGTTTCAGCATGCTCTCCTTGAGAACTGCTATTGACCAAATAGATTAGCTAAAATAAATTAATTCACAAATTGATATAATTTTATAAAATTTGTTAGACTAATTTTATAATAAAAATAACTTTACAATCCGATATATCACGTTTAGTCACATTTTGTATAATCATTTTGTGAGTAAGATATTTTTCTTGGATTGTAGGCACTCTCCCGCGCATGTGCTGATCTTGGTGTTTCAATTTGTCTATAGGTACAGATCAGATACATTAGTTTTCAATAAGAATGGTGTTTTATTGTCTCAGAAATATTCAGAACTCACGAGCTTGTCGATGTGTATACAAAATGTAATCTTGAGGCAATAGTTCGAGATAGCAAAGACATTTAGTGAAGGACATCATGATATCCCAGAGGAGGACTAGTATAATTCGTGGGTGTATTTAGAATAAGTTCCAAAAAATTAATGCATTGTGGATATTGGTCAAGATCATTCATTTCTCTTGTTTAGAACCGAAGGAAACCATCATCTGGGATTCAACTGTGGCTTCCTTACAAGCACAAGAGCATAAACTTGGGCTAATATTTCATCGCTACATACTGAAAGATTAGTGGTTTCTTGGGTTTTGTTTCAGTTTGGACAGTAATTTTGTGAATATACATTAAATTTGGCGAGGAGTACTCAGCTGAGCTAATGATCTCGGCATATGCTCAAGAAAGGAATCCTCTTAATGCATGTGATTCATTAGATACAACCAATGAGTTATATTTTCATAAGAAGCCCAATGAGATCACTATTGTCAGTTTATTGCAAGCATGTTCTTCAATGGCCGGGTCTCAAGATCTTGGGTAAAGCATCCCGCGGCCATTCCTATGTAACTAGGCAACTAGCATTAAATTACTCCTCCAATACATATTTTACATCAGTCTTAATAATTCACTTGCATCTCAAATTTGGAAGGATAAAGTAAGGAAATACCTGAGAATGCCTAGCTAATATATTTGTTGGAGCTCATTGATCAAATGGTGCGGGAAGAATGGATATGGAATTGAGGCTGATGTTAAATCATTCTCGAACATATTGGATGGTAAGGTGGAGCCCAATTTTTGTATGGGTGATACTAGGTCTACCAACAATCATGGGTCCCGATACTAGGTCCCGAGACATGAAATATTTTTTTTTCCATGCATTTTTTTAATCACTTTAAACATTTAAAAAAAAATTCACAACATCATTAAAAAACACTTTCTTTATCGTTTAGTAAAAAAAAGAATCAGGACCAATTGTTAGTAGGAGAAACATTTTTATTCTTATATTAAATTTAAGGTAAGGACTATTATTGGATATGTGGTCCTGACTCTTTACTAAAAACAAAAAGTGTCAGCTAAAATACAAATGTAGGAGTTGGTTTTATTCTATGATCAAGCCTAAGTATAGCATTACCGATCCTAGACTTTCCCACTATGTTTGCATGGTGGATTTGCTCAGTCGCCATTAGGAGTGGACAAAAGCTCCGACCACTCCAACTTCATCCGAGATTTGATGATACTACGGCTCTTAGAGAGTCGGAGTTTTTTGAAAATCAAAGTCAGAGTTGAGTTACTTTAACTCCTTTAATTGGAGTTCAGGACGGGCTCCGACTCCAAACTCCGACACTTAAAAAAAAATTAGTCTAACTAAAACGAAGTCATTTTGTTTAAATGGAACCATATAAAAGAAGTTTGATTCTGCCATCACATTGTAGTCTGTAAATACTTGTTGTGATACTGATGATTGCAGTATGCGTCTTATACGGTTCTACTGCCTAGTGGTTTATACACTTGACAGATTGTATGATATTATATTGCTAATTTGCTATCTCTATTCTCTGATGTTGTATCAATGATACTTATAAAAAAAACTTTTGATGATATCTTAGGGAATAAGTCATATAGGCTAGGATTCTGTAACACTGTATCAAGATCTAGAACTATATGAAATATGGTCTCTTAATCTCAATGAGATGTCTAGACTTTGATACTAAAGTTATATCTGATGGTTTATTTGATTTCTATACTTATCTGATGGTTTATTTTATTTCCAAGATTTCTTTGTATTGTGTTAGAGTTATAATATTGATTGTTGAGGCAAATTAAATTGCGTTCATGTCAACGTTCCTTGACAATATTACAAGTTAAAAGTATTTGAGTAATCGTTCAAGGGATTAAACATAAGCTTAATTTTCTGGTGTATTAGTGAATGTAGGCATGCAGGTTAGTTTCAAGATGGTTGAATCAGGATGCTTGCTATTTGCTAACCATTTTTGGCTCAATTCATGAAGACTAAGAACTTTACTCCATATTTTTTGTTTTGAAAAGTTTAATGTACCAAGTTGCATAATTTTTTGTTTTAAAGCATGTTTTATTCACTTGTTCTATGAGGATGTCAATGTCATTTAATGTACCATAGCCATAATATACTGAGATCCTGGACCCCTGAAGGCTTGATGATGTAACATTGTACTTTATTGTTAATTTCTTATATTTTTATATCTGTAATTTTTTATTATTTATATGGGCTGAGCCCAAGCTCGCTAGTATTTTCAACAAGTTGAGCTCGAACATCCACATGCTCACCCTAGCTCGACTCAAATATAGCCCCCTACATGTGTCCCTCATCAAACATAAGTTGGGTAGTAACGTTTCGGCTAGCAGTAAACTTCTGGAAGCCCCTTCCATGCCCCCACCAGTTCGACCTCATGCTATTTTATATTACAGGGGCAAAGATACCAAGGCTGACCACTAGAGTAACAACAATTCAGTAGATGCTATGTGGGAAAATGCCGCCTCCATCAAATTGTGCTTTCCAGAATTCTCACTTGAGAACAAGAGACGTTTCAATGAGAGGAGTGTTACAAGCTCCAAATAATTAAGGAAAACGACATGCACAACAACTACGGCCAGATGCTATTTATTTTGATCATACATTTGTTGCCTTAGGTCCATTCTTTAGCTTTCATTAATCTTTAGTTTGGTTGAATAATGTAACTTGCTATTGAATAAGGAGAATGAGACTATTTGTAATGTTCCTTTTAATAAAGATTATATAGAGACTTATTCTCAAATCCTAGGTTTGACAGAGACTTATTCCCAAATTTCCCTTACCTTATTCTAGCACCATAGGGAAGGCATATAATTCTAGCACCATAGGAAACGCACATAAAAAATGATCCTGTTGCATTTCGCCTTGATCCCTTGTCACTCGTTCAATCCCTTGGTGTAACATCTCAATAAAAGGTTTAAATCATATGACCTATACTCTAAAAAAACTAGTCAATGATACAATTAGAATCCCATTAGAACTTTATTAAGATCAAAAATTTCTTGTTCCTAAATAATGTGGAATCCCATATATCACATACCTTTATCGGATTATCACACTTGGACTCATAATAGACTTAAATGTCTTGTCTAGGGGTAGGCAACGGGTGCCCTCCACCTGCTGCCCTGCCCTGTTCACCCTGCTTGTACTAAAAGGCTACATCAGAGGCAGGGGACGGAGGGGGCTCAGCCCCACTTCGAAAATCCCCCACTCTGCTTGGGATTTTACACCCATTTTTTTTGTTTAGGGTTTTAACTCCCTCCATGGTCGATACCCCTCCTACCCTAATTTCTTTCAATCTCCCTCGAGGAACTGTGTGTGTCTTGTGTGTTCGTTTTCCATCATCATCCCTCGTTTTTCATTATCTTCCCTGTTTTTGTTTCCATCGCCGTCGTTGTCTCCATCAACTTGGGTTGTCGTTGCCAATGGTATGCCTTCAATCCGAAAACAATCTTTTTACAGTTTTTTTTAATGAATTTTATTTTTATATTTTGTTGGTTTATGGAGATTAGAGGATGGTTGGAATGAATGGAGTTGGAGGATGGCAATTTGTGAATTGTGTATTGTGGATTTTGAATTCTGCATGTGTTTAAACTTTGAATATTGATTTAGTTGATGTACTTGAGATGAATATTGCGAAATTCTAAATTAGGAGTTTCAATATTTGAAATCCTTAATTTAGGGTTTCGTATTGAAACTCTAAACTAATTTAGGTTCCAATCACTCATGAATTAGGATTTTGGATATCCTCCATGAATTAGGGCTTCAGATTGGACCCTTAATTAATTTAAGGTTCCAATTGAAAATACTAAGTTAATTTCTTTTGTTTGTTTTTTAAAAATAAAAAATATTTTATTTTTTCTTAAAAATAATGTTGCTCTTGTTGATGTTTTCGATCGGTTCTTGTTTATTGTTGGTTGTTTTGATATCAGATTTGTGACTTTTTGGAAGCTTGTGCTGCAATAATTTTTATATAAGATAAATGTTCCTATATGAAATGTCATAAAAAAATATATATTATGAAAAAGTGATAGTATATAAAACAAATGCATGTATTCAGATTCATATGTTTAATGCTTTTTATAACGTTTAAATGCATATATAAGAGCTTTTAGATACATATGAAATATTATGAAAATATTATGTTTAATGCTTTAGATACAGATTTTTATATATCGTAAGAGCTTTTATTAAGTTATAAAATACTAAGATCATTATATACAGATTTTTCTTACTATGTTCTTATTTTAAAATATTATTCTTAGTAGTTTAGAAATTAGAATTCTTTATTTAGATTAGTTATTTATTTAAAAAATTTAGAAGAAGCACTACAAAAAAGGATAGTGAAGAAGGTATTATTTATGAAAAAATCTACTCAACCTCCTACTATTCACACAACCTCCATATACCACATTTTTTTAATATTATTTTTAATCAAATATTTAATATATAAATAATGAATAAAAAAATTAAATTAGTTTAAAAAGAAAAAATTTAAAATAAAAATATTAAAAAATTAAATAAAAAATAAAAAATGATGGTGTGTGGAGGATGTGAGGTTGTGTAGAAGTCCCCATTATTTATATATGGTTAACACAATATATAAATATATATTTATATGGTTAATTAACACAATATATATATATATTTATATGGTTGATTAACACAATATATATGGTTAAAAATATTTGATATTATTTATTTATGACTTTTATACTATAAAGTATAATATAATATATCAAAAAATAATGTATCTTCATAAGAAAACAAATTCATAAAAATTTATAGATAGCTTATTTTTTGAGACGGCGTATATTCTATATCTAAATTATAATGAGGTTGTTGTGCCTTACGAAGTTACGATGGTTAAGATGTTCCGCCAGAATAGCACGATAATAGTCGTGTCGACCTCTTGTATCTTATGTAGATGGTTTGATTTCGTCTTGATAAGGTTGCAAACTTGCAAATAGGTATTGATGCCCTTTCAACTCATTTTCAGTGCCATAGGTTTTCTTCAGCGTGAGGCTCGTATTATTCTCAATCTTTTCACTTTTTTTTTTCAAATTAAAAAATAATCTGTACAATCTTAAAATATATAAATTTTATTCATTTTTTGTTAGAAAATTTTACTTTTGTAAATTTTGTTTAAAAATCAGATCCAATGGATCATATAAACTTTCTCTATTTTACAATCACGAATAGTAAATCCACTACATGTAAAGAGTACTGTTCATTTTATTAATCTCATTTTCTTTTACATTTTCACCATTTTAGCAAATCCCTCTTATCGTTCATCATCTAAAATACTTCCATTTCATTCTCATCTACCAAATATCTTGAAAATATTTCTTAGTTCAGCTCATTGTGCTGTTGTGATTTTTCTTCGTGTACTCCGATTCTCTTGCCGTCGACTTCCTTCACATTGGTAAGCATCTCTCCACTCATTCTCCATTTCGCTCTCTTTTTCATTCCCGTGTTTTATTTTTAACCCTGGTTTTTATTTTGGGTTTGTGATGAATTTGAACCCTAAAATTTCCCCTTTCCTCTCCATCGAGCAGAGGCTGTGTAGTGTCGTTTTAAGCTTTTGCCATCACGCAAGTGTTAAGCTTTTGCCTTCACAATGTATAAAAAACAGAATGAATATGAAAAGCTTATTATAATAAAAAAGAGTAGAACAGAACATATTAATACTTATTTGACTAATTTGAACAAAAAAAAAAAGTCTTTCATTTTCCAAGTTTAGCAAACTAATTAGTTTAGAATAATTAATTGTTCCATCCTGGTACTCTTTTTGTCTTTTTACATTCAATTTTTTGTCTTAACACATTAATGAATGTTGTTTAATTCTTAATCATGCACAAAATCATCCTTGATTTTGCAACAGTTCTATTAAAATCTTTGATGTTGTTAACTTAGAAATAAAAACAAAAATATTTGAAGAAATAATAAAATAGAAAAATACAAATCAATTCCTTCAACCAAGGAAATTTTGAGTAGCTTCAACAGTAAGAAGATCAATAAAATCTGAAGCCAAAAATAGAATAAAGATGAAATAAAATCAGATATTAGTACATGTCATAAATAAAAAGAAACATAAATTTCACCAAAAATTAGTTTATTTCATCTAATGCATATTAAAAACATAAATTAGAAAACACATAACAGAACAAAAAAGAGTAAATGTAATAAAATTCTAATGCATGAAACAAAATACAACATATATAGAACAGACGTGAATGGCCTGTTCTTTAGACATTGTCATCATTTATCTTCTATTTTTGCCCTCCTATTCTTCTGTATTCTCGAAAACAAATGGGACCTCTTAATTTAATGTGTATTCTCTTAATGCATGCCATGGCAGATGGATCGACACAATTTGTTGGACAGACGTAAAGCAGGTTACTTAAATTCTCAATAAAAACGCAAATGCTATAAAAGACGCATGTGATTAATGACTTTAGGGCGTGCATTTCCAATACAAATGCTGTGCATTAATGTCTTCATCAGGTAATAAATTGAATTTAGACTGTGCACAGAGATGTACCATGATGATTTTACTGTCTGCATCCCCAATACAAATGCTTTAATAAACTTTGAAAACGTCAAGAAATTTAGTGTTGATCCTGTCATGCCTTAATTAATATTTAAACGTCAAGACCATATGAGGATTTGTTATCCACTTAATTCATTTTAAAGAAAAATTAAAAAAAAAATCCAGTATTGATTATGTAAGCTTATCACTACCCACTTAATTTTAATGTACGCAAAGATGAGAAAAGTATTCAGGGCTTGCATTTCCAATTCAAATGCTGCGATGTGCATTAATATTGAGGCATCTTCATCAGGCGTACTCCAAGAATCGCATTAATTTTCAATACAAAAACTATAATAAACAGAAAACAAATGCTATAATAAAGGACGCGTATAAAAGGAAAACGTCCAAAAATTACTGTTCACAAACAGGAAAATAACATTTTCTGTTAAACCAATACTTTATGTTAGATAGTTACATTATATATATTCGAGTTGCACTTTTGCGCCGTTGGCAACCCTGGAGAAGAAGACTTGAAGAGAAAAGGAGCCGCGCGCATGAATTTCTTTCAAGTTTTTCTTTTTTTTTCTCGTTTTTCTTATGTATCTTAATGTTAAGTTCTTTCTATTAGATTTTTATTTAGTTTTCTCATGAATTAATTTAGTTTTTTAGGATTATGATATAGTCTAACTTTGATTATGTAAATATTTTATAGTTGAAATAATTTAATATTTGTTACACATTATTAAGTATTTCATTTTATACTTAATGTTTGTAAATATTTGATCACCATTTACATGATTTGAGATTTAGTTTGAGATTAAGAAGTGATATTTGTTTTAGCCTACATTTGAGATACTATAGGATCTCGTAGGATATTTGTTTTAGCCTACGTTTGAGATACCATAGGATGTCATAGGATGGAGATATTTATGAGCATGTGTAATCTTTATCGGATTTTTTTTGTTCTTAATCAATTTTGACGGATTCAGAATTGTCACAGAAATGTAGAAAAATTATCTGTTGAAGTATTTCATTAATACTTGAGAGAGATTAATGAATAAGTAAGAAAAACTTGATTATCAATAATATGAACAAATATTTTTAATTTAATTTTTCAAAAAATTATATAAAATTAGTTATAGTGAATTGAAAACCTTAGATTCTTGCTTTATTGATAAAAACTTCTTTTTTTAATAATTTTTAAATCCTCGTGAGACGATACTCTTACTCATCCACTTTATTACTTGCTACGATTCGTGCACTTGCAAAACTAATGAACAGTCCCTCTCCTATGTTGCCACTAGTGGAAAGGAGAAAATCTAAAATTTTTTACGGGTGGGGTTTGAGAGAGAGAAGAGAGCCGTTTCTCAATCTCACTAGATCAATGGTCCTTAATCCCTCACGAGTTTATAATTCATAGAAACGCTTGACCTCACATTATATAATATGTTCATAATTATATGTAGTCATGAGCATATGCCTAACATCATTTGTGACCTTAAGAAAATCTTCTCAAGTAACAACATCAAGTTTTGTGACCTTAAGAAAATCTTCTCAAGTAACAACATCAAGTTTTCATCTCGTGACATCGTTCCAAGTTCAAGTGCATAGGAACAAATCTTTTATTGATGCATTAGAGCTCACATAATGATGGAGCAAAAACTCATCCAATTACTCCCTCATATAGTCATATATGGCACATACATTATGAAATGTATGTTATGGCTGAACTTCCACTCAATTATGTTTGTAACATTCAAACGCTATAGGTATCTTGAGTCTATTAAAATTATATTTAATTATATAAAAATCAAATTTTATTTGCTAGCTTGGCATCCATACCGCTTTATTATATTTTAAAACAAGAGGCGCAAAAAGTCACCACACACACACGCTATGAACAAGTGTTGTTTTCCTCTAAACAAGTGTCATTTTTGTTTGAAACCAGTGCTATTTCGCAGTGTTAAACAAAAGGCGCAAAAAGCCTAAGAGTGTTTTAGTGTTAATTACTTTATTTATTTTGTATAACTCGATCTTAGTGTTTGACTGAGTCTTATGTTAGTGAGGTGTGTCCATTGGTTATTTGGGTTAATTGTTGGGCCATTTAATTTATTTTCGTAGGCTTCTTATTTGGTTGTTTGGAGTCGTGGACGGGTCACTTGTGGGTTTATCATGTGTAAGTGGGATGGTTATTTGATAGTGGGTCAGTACAATTAATTGGTTAAGTAAAAATAGTTATAGGTTGAATTAGTCTATTTAGATTCTAGAATGTCTATACATATTGTAACGATTATCAATGAAAAGGCATCCAAATTTCATCAAAATATTGTTAAGTGTTTGGAGGTCAGGCCCCTCAAAATAACTATCTATATTTATTTAATTATACATTACATTTAGACACATAATAGCCATTTTGTTCATTCAGATCTCATTTTTCAATTACGAAGTCTGGATCCATTGCATAGCAGTGGAACACCAAATTTTGGGTGTTACTTTTTCTGGGTTTTCTCCAAGTGGGAACAGGATTTGTCGATCATATTTTTGTTCATAGCAGTGAAACACCAGGTTATGGGTGTTACTTTTTCTGGGTCTTTTCCAAACAGGTGTGGAGATAATTTTGTCTTCTAACAAAAAAAGAAATAAGAGAAAAACGCACCTGACTTTCTAGAACTTTGCCGAAGCAGTCAAAAGAATAAAAGAAAAAACAAGAAATCATATGCACTGCATGTGCATATTTGGTCTTCGATAAGGAGGGAGATAGGGAGAGTTTTGTGGGCTTGGATAGAAATTGGGTTCCTTAAAGTTTGGGCCAAACTTAAATCCTTTTATGAAATTTAAAACATGTAGTTTAAAACTTTTTATGAAATATTTCATTGATAAAGTTGACTCTTTTTTATGCGCCTACTTCATTTTATATATATATATATATATATTCTTTTATTAATTTTTATGATTTTTATGTTTTGATGAATTATTATTAATTCTTAATTTTGAATAGTTATTACAGTAATTATATATTCTGTATATCTAAATATAAATATTTAAGATCTGGCATAGATGGATGTCCACTCATTGCACAAGTTATAAGCTTGTTGACAAAAAGGCACCTTAACTTGAGTTTCTTAATACAAGTACTCATCCAATGTCTCCCTTAGGTCTCACATTTCGCTCTAACCAGGCTTCAGGAAGCTTTGCAAATATTTTATGCACAACTCTTGTAAATCTTATCTTAGTCAAGATAAGCCGTTATTTTTTAAATTTATTTGCAAAGTACTACATAATTATTTCTTGCTACACTAAAAAATATTTGCCCCATTAAGCATAAATGCATAATCCATCGAGATTTACGCTCATATTTATCACTAACCCAATTAGCATTGATATAAACTTTTAATCTCATGTCTCCAACTTGATAGCAAAAAATGGGATTGTTGTCCAACAAAGGTATCCAGAGATCCATTTAGCTACTTGCCCTTAACAAGTCCTAAGTTACTTTAACAATGACTAACAAATTCAATTGCAAAATAAATGTCGAGCCATATACACAACATAACATATATCAACCTTCTAATTGCACTTGCATAAGAAGTTATAATCATCTCTTTCTTTTCCTAATCATTCTTAGGGCAACGATCTAGGCCTAATGCATAACCATTTTTAGTTGGAATGTCTACAAGTTTGGAATTGTGCATGCGAAATCATTTTAGAATCTTGTTAATGTAAGTCTGTTGAGACATACCAAGAAGTTTCCCAGACCGATCCCTTAAAAAATTAATTCTAAGGACATAATTTGTTGCACATATGTACTTTATCTCACAAGTAGATGACAACCACTTTTTGTGGCGATTATTAATGTACTTTATCTTCATATCATCTTCATTAAAAAATATGTCACTAACTTACAAAGACAAGATTAGAAAACTCTTTATTATGTATCTAACATACACATAATGGTCTTTTTCTACCATCCCAACATTAGTTAAAGTAATGACCTTATGAAATTTGAACTATTATTGTTTAGACGATTGTTTAAAGCTACAAGTGGAATACTTCATGTGATGCTCTTAACCTCCGCTTTGGATGGAATAGAGACTTAGAGCATTGGGATATATAACACAAGTTACATACCCAGATTATGATAGTTAATATGCAATGCATCCTATAAATGTAGCTACCAATATAATTGCAAAAAAATGTGTTACTAGGAAGTACTTATGTCAGAATAACTAAAACATTTCAATATCATTCATAACCATCATAAGTACAAATCATAAGGTAGCATAATTTTAGTATAATTTATTCTCAATAACGACTCTCTATGGCTAAATCAACTGCTTCATTTTTTCTATCGCACGAAGGATAAGTGCTATAAACATTAAGATGAGGTCTAATCTTTTGTTAAGATCTAGCTCATTTTCAATCAATCAGGTCTACTAGTCCATTTGGTCCCTCCTTATTGAGTTCTGATACAACTTCTATCATTTTGAGTAGAACAAGATTAGGTCCACAAAGGGTGATATTTGCTTGAAATTTTAATAAGTTAAACAATCAACGTGCAGAAAGATAAATTGTGCATGATGAAAAATAAATATGAAATGTGTGCAATAAATAAACATCAGTATAGGCCTCCCATCTAGATTGCTTGATATTCTCATAAAAACTGAGACATTTTCTTGCATAGAACTATTTTTTCACTTTAATTGTCAAAACATAACATTTTACCATAACGTTTCATCATTTCACATTTAATCATATCATTAACATCATAAAGTATGTTATTATCACAGTTCTTCATATGCACTGTGAGTATTTACTGGTGGTCGAGTATACCTCATGTTGAAACTATGTTATTTGTAGACTCGCTCTCAATGCATTGGTGACATAACATAACATAACATCATCATAACATGTATACCCATTAACCTTAGGTGTCATAATATTGAACTTTGCTCTGGCATTCTTTAAAAAGAACTCATTCAAAATCTGTTAACTGTTTTTCATTAACCTATGGGTTATCACTCCATTTTTAATCACTTTAAAGTGGACAGATAAGTTACACTAGGCTAATTCTCCATCCCACCCTTTGGGATCGTGACAAGACTTATTTTCATGCTATGCTTGAATTGTAGTTCATGACATATGCATATGTAGCAAGCTTTCATGTCAAAAGACATTTATTTGCAATATGCTAAAATGGTGAAAATTTCACATGTCATGTAGGCAAGCGGTCATGTATTCAATGTATCATGTAACATGATCTTTCATACTCAAAATGAAAATTATGACATGAATGTGGCATTTATCATAAATCATAAATAAGTTATTAAGGTATAAGTTATACACCAACTTACAAACTTCACGTGTGCGTTAATCGTAGCGACTGTAATTAAAGTTATGCTGAGTTAGGATCTTAACTACTCAAGGAAGATGCTCATAATCAGAGGGTTTCAAAAATGAGTATTTACAATGATACCAGGCTTATGATAGGAAATAAAAATAAAAAATAATAGTTAAAGAATCCAATGGGACATAGATAACACCACCCAAAAGAAAATAAGTTCACCACTCAAACAAGAACAGCAAAGGGATACAGACTAAGAACTCGCCACCTATCGACAGCCACCAAAGGATAAGAGTTTTAAAAAGAAACACTTCTTCACAAGCTAAAAGCTCAATTTTGTAATCAACTCAAATTTCACATTTGAATTTTTTCATTAGCATAGAGGGGTTTATATAGGAAAACCTAGAATAACCCAAGCATAAGTAATTTCAAAAGAAATGAGAATTCCAAAAAATAATTGCCTAGATAAATAAAAAACACACAAGAAAATTTGAAAATTCGCAACATTCTACTAGCCTTGCACACCCTTCAATAAAATTCTTATAACATTCTCTAAAACACTCCAAATTGTACACTGTTTGATGTGTTAGAACTAGAGACATGAGGCTTTCCAATGAGATATGGCTTGCTGGATAAGTCATCCAAAATCTTCCTAAAATGACATTTCTAAACAATGTACTGAAAAATGGGCTAGGTAATGAGTTGGTCTTTCGAGTCATTGGACTTAGTGGCTTCATTGTATTCATTGGGCTACTCGTCAAACAATCTTGTGTCATGCTCCCCTAGTTGAAAATGACTTGCCCTCAACTCTTGTTCTCCTTTATCATAATATGGCAAAACATTAGAAACATTGAAAGTTGCTGAAACACCATAGTTACTTGGGAGCTCAATCTTGTATGTACATTGTCAAGATTGATGATTGGTAAGTAACTCCTATTTTTGTAGATTGTTTAAGGCTTTTTTACGAGGAGACATTGAAGATATGTGATACTTTGTACCTTACATCACATGACTCCACTCAACAAATATGTAGTGTGCAAGAAGAAATAAATGATATGTGTATCAACGACCATATCAGGATGCGGAAAATGAGATTGAGCATGAGGATCAATTATGACAAGTATTGGAGAGATTTAAGTAGCCAAAATATATTCTTATATGTGGCTGTTGTTCTCGAATACCAAGTTAAGATTGAGGGCATGGTGTATGGTTTGAGACTTGTGCTTGAGGCTTCATGAGCTTATCTTCTTGGGGGCATGGTTAGAGACACTCTTGTCAGATTGTTTGACAATTTTACAGGGATTAAAGGTGGTAGTGCACCCCCACCTATACCTACCCCAATGCCTTCTCCAGATGCCGGGACGAGAAAAAAAACGTAGGTTTGCCTGGGATCAAAGACTCTCATAGAAACTCCAACTAGGTTGTCAACCTACTGAGGCAAAGTCGAAGGTAGACCGATATTTGACAACAAATCTAAAACCATATGTGAAAAAGTTTGATATATTAGCATGGTGGAAGGTCAATATCATGAAGTATCTCATCCTTATAGAGATATATAGCCCGCAATTTTTTGGCCAACCCTATCAGCACTGTAGCCTCAGACTCAACCTTTAGCACCAAAGGACGTGTATTTCATTTATTCCAGAGTTCATTAGCTCCTACCATTGTAGAAGCTTTGGTTTGCACGCAGAATTGGATCAATGAGATCTCAATTTATATTATGGATGTTCTTGACTATGCGGATGCTGACGAGAAGGAAGGTGGTGATCAGGCTTGTTCTAGTAAATATCGTTGATTTCATTTGATTATTATGATTTATTTTATTTATACTAATTTTAGTGATTATGAATTTCAAATTGAATTATTGTAGCCATACATAACACAATATCTACATCTGCTACAGTATGATTTCACCATACCCTGACCCACCATTGCCATTTGGCACAGGTTTCTAGAATTTGTATTGTCCCTCTATTTTTTTGAAAAGATTATAATATTTGGTATCTGGTTATTTTTATAATCTTATTGTCATTTGTGCAGCTCAATTGACAATCCTCAATTCTAATCCCATTTCGAAATTCAAATGATATTAGACATATTCTTATTGTCGCACTTGCATCTTGATCTCTATCTCATCTTGGTTAGTCAATTTTAATTTTATGATTTTTCATTTCTAATGGTTCTTTCATTTCTAATATATTTTCCTAATATCTTATTAAATTGTTAATATTTCAAATTTTATGATCTCACATGTGGTCTCACAACACTCCACCCGCCTCGAGCCCCCAAATATCAAAGACTCAAATAGTTTGCTTATTTGTGATGGTTCTTATTTGTAATATTGATACAATATCTTATTTGTAATGTTTTGATACAATATCTTATTTGTAATGTTTTGATACACTTTCTTTTTTGTCATTGTATGTTTGCAATTGTATTCTCTTAATTTGTAGTATGTAATAGCTTAGTAACTTAGTTTTATAGTTTCCTTATAAATTTGCATTATTGCAAATTGTAGTAGCTTAGGACCTATTAGTAGTCTAGTACTAGTTTTTATATTTCTTTTCTCTCTTATTTTGTATTTTGTTAAATTTTTCTTGCATTGATCATTACTTTTTATTATTATTATTATTATTATTACAATTTCTAGGCCCAAAATAGTCATGAAATACTGAAATAGGCCAAAAATAGCCCATTTCAATTTTTTTGGACCATTTTGGGCCTAGAAGCACATGATGGATCCATAGCCTAGGGGATCCTCGGGGGAGGGGCGAATGAATGCCCTCCCCACCCCCACACCTCAGTACCCAGGTTCGGGGACTAGAGCTGTAAATGAACTAATTTGTTCGATAGCTCACTCAGTTAAATTTGAGTCAAACCTGGCTCGTGAAAAAAAAAAACTAATACGTGAAAGCAGATATCCACTCGATCAGTAAATGACACATATTCGACAAAACTCAACTCGACTAAGGCTTGTTAAGGCCAGCTTAATTAGACTCAAGTTGACTCGATTAATCTTATTCATATATTGATAAATATATATATATATATATATATATGCTCCTATATATATACTCATATATATTAGTATTAGTTAATAATATAAGTGTAACACTTTTTATGATTAAATAAATAATATGTAACCTAATTATTTATCATATATTGAATATATTTCATAACTATATTTTATATTTGTACAATAATTAGTTGATAAAACTTAATAATTTCATATACTAGTACGTAGGAATCATATATGAAATAGATAAATACTATTATTTTATATGTATGTATTAATAATATATGTAGGCATATAATATATTGTTATTAAGGATAAATATCAATTAGTTAGATATTAATTAATTATTACTATGTAAGATCTTATAATTCAATAGATTTTCTACTTGTTAGTCTTTTGAAATTCAATATTAGATTATTTTATTTTATTTTTTATTTATCTAATTTATTAATTATTAAATTTTACTATAAAATTAAAGAAATTAAACAAGTTGAGCTCACTTGTTGGACTAGCTTGAGCTTGAGTTACGAATTTAACTTACTTAGTCGAATTTGAACAAAGAAAAAATAAAAATTTTGAGCTTGGACTTGGGCTTAGTTTGGCTCGATTATAGCCGTACTTAGGGCGTGCGGGTGCTGGGGGCCAAAAGTGAACCCCATCTCATGCAAGGCGGGAGGGATCCCCCCACATTATTTGGTGTGGATAGCACCTCTAGTTGTATCTATCCTTTTTGGAATTAGACTACTAATCGGGTAGATTTGATGATTAGAGGGAATCCCAATCCTCAAAATTCAATAGATTACAATCGGATAATGCCTAAACCAGGAGTTCAACGATGCCAAACCATTTAAGCTAGAAATCAAGTCCGGCTCTTCCATTAGGCAAATTAGCCAATTGCCTAAGGCCCCTAATGGAAGAAGGCCTCCTAAAAAAGAAAAATCAAAGTAGGATTTTTTACAAAAGAAAATAAATATTCAATTAAAACAATTAATTAACTCAATAAAAAAAAAATCAAAAGTATTAAATAGATATTATGTTATTATTAATTCTAAAAAGTATCCCACTTAATAATTATTTCAAACACTTTCATTCTAAGAATACACTTCTCTTTTGACATTATTAGTTTAATATATAATGTGAAAATTATAAATACCAAAACTAATTTTCGAGTATTCTTAAAATATTTTTGTATAATCTTTTGAAGAGGCAATGACCCACTTTTTTCATAATGTGTAGGTTATTTATATAACTTTATTTACAATAATAATTATAATTATTTTCAAGACTTGTTTAGATAGAATATCTTGAAATATATATGAATGGTAGTGAAATAATTTGAATTAAAATATTTTTTATTTTTTGATATGTAAGAACAATTTGAATTTGAGAGTATCTAAAAATACTTGAGAATATTAGTATTCTTAAACAACCTTTAAGAATATAAACCACGTCTTATAAAACTAACTATATTCGATAAAATACTCTCTAAATTGATTTTTTTTAATAGAAATTAAGTTGATTATTAGTTGAAAATGTAATATAAATCTTAATTAATAAACTTTGTAAAATGATTGGAATTATTTTTATATAAAAATATAATGTAAAGGTTAAAATTAAATTTATTTTATTTTATTTTATTTCTTAAAATAAAAAATATCTCAAACTAATTTTTAGCCTCAAGCCCTTCAAACTATTGAGCCGGCCCTGCTAGAAATTAGTCATGTTTGATGGGCAATAATGATGAGGGAATTCACGCGATCAGTATAATTTCACATTGGTTAATGCGGGAAAAATCATCAAGCATTTTGAATGTTGGTATTGGCATGTTTCAATCATACTAGAAATTACATTTAGTTTTTTATTTTGTAGCCATTTTTTATCTTTCAAGTTTGGTTTAGCCTAGATATATTCAACATTTTTATCTTTTTATTTTAGGTAAATCCTAGAGTTTCTCCCGAAATTTCAAACTGATTCAAGGATTATATTGTTTGAAATGGTGGTCCTTGTAGTTGTTTACCGGATTTCAAACTTCAAAGTTGTCGTTTGGTCTAGCGTTTGCTAATTATAAGATGAAAATGCCACATCAAAACCAATCCCATAATGACACAAAAAATACACAGATTATAGTTTTAAGAAATGAAAAACCCCAATCTAGATGTCACGTTCATTAAAAAAAAATTGTGTAAAGAATTAATATAAAATAATTAAAATAGACAACAATTATCTAAGATTTGAAAAAGAAAAAGAGAATGTGCCCTTAGGATGATCCGTTTGAAATTGGGCAAAACCCGAATGACCATTAATATCCTTACTTTGGTCAAAACCTGTAAAAAGTATGAATGTTCTGCACCTTGAAGTGGTACGGGACTCAAAGATAGATATATTATCTTCCTACAATTTATTTATTATTTACTTTTTTTTAATTTAATTTTTTTTCTTACTAATTAAGGAAGTGACCATTAATAAATTTGTCTAATTTTTAATTTTTTCTTAATGATTAAGAATGTTAAAAAAATACTTAAAAGAAAATGATAAAAAATTAAAAATTTCAAATACACTAAAGAGTAATAAATGAGTAATAAGAAGGGAGCAATCCTATATATATATTATTATCCTAAAAGCTTTGCTACTCATCATCCTCCGATCCACACCATAGTACGTACACCACACTTTTTTTACTTTTTTTTTTCTTTTATCCATATACTAAACATTTGATAAAAAAAAAAATAAAAATAATATGTTATATTGTGGTGTGTGGCCGGATGATGAATTGAATTTGGTGTATATATATATATATATGCTTGCAGTCTGAATTTGTTTTATATGCAGAAACATTGACCTAATAATATAATTATATATAACAAATTAGAGTCTTCATGAATTCTAATATGCCACCCATTCAAGAACCCAAAAAGATTAAAAGGACTCAAAACTGGGAAATGGGATGCACGTCTAATATGACATATGAGTACCTGCATGCATCTCTCGGGGACCAAATAAAAAAAAAAAAAACCAAAGTTATTATTCATACGGCCTAAACAAGTACATTAATTTAAATTATCAAGGACTACATGATTAATTTCAAATGATAAATTATTTAATTTGTGGGAATAATTAATTGAGCAAATTGATTATATTAACCAAAATGTGCTCGAAGGGTACTGAAAGCATTATTGATTATATTTTACAAGCTTTCCAAGCCAACCTCCGACCAAGCTACTGCTCCGTATTAAATATCTTGAACATGCATGCAACTGCATGTGATCATGCACCTCCTTCATCTACTTCTTTTCTACTTCTTCTTTTTTCCTTCTAATTTTAGGTTCAATTAACCTTTGACAAATAAATCATCATCATAATGGCTTTTATGCGTTTAATAATTCGCGATTGTCAGTCCTAAAGATCAATAATTAATTATTGCCGATTTATAAGTTCTTTATCTTCATGAAATGATCTGGAAAATCCACAAAATGCATCAAAATTCACGCATCAGATTGAGGCTGATCTAATTAATTAGCTGTATATATGTTTTAATATGCTTGGACAGATTATTCTTCATGACAGTTTAATTGGTTTTTGTACGGTTTTGTTTTTTGGTTTTGATTATTTTTATTTATATGCCTAGCTTGCAGGCCGTTTAATGGGCGGAAATAAAAAGTTCATTTTTTGGGGAGGGGAGGAGAGGAACTCAAATAGAAATTTGACGGGGCAAAGTTAATTTTCTTAAGAATTTACCATTAAAAAAGTATGTGTATATATATATATATATTCTGGAGGGTGATCTCAGCGCACAAGTAGTAGTTCGATTTGCCCCTGCTTTGTTATAGTTCTTGATATATCTGTGACCACCAATTAGCTGATTATTTTACCATAATTATAATAAAAGGTGTAAATCTCGCGTACTCATTTTAAACAAAATGAATAAATCTAAATTTTGAATGATTTGGTGCTATTCTCAGCATTATTCAATCATTTTCATGATTCAGTTAACAACCATTACAACTTATAATGATCATGATTTGGTGGGTTATGACAAAATTGGAGATCTAACTTAATTCCCTTACTTTGCCACATTGTCAATCACAGTAATAGTGTCCATCCAACCGTTTAACCTGAAAACAATGATTAGGCAAAAAAGTCTACACAATAGAAGAATATATATATATATATATATATATATATATATATATATATATGCACTTCAAAGATTTTAGGAGATCGGAATCCGGAATACAAAATTTTAGGCAATGTGTAATTCAAACTAAACATGTTCTTCATTACAAAACCAATAATAATAATAATAATAATAATAATAATAATATAATAATAATACTAAAATTTAAAATTTAAAATGATAAGCTGAATTTCTTTGCTTCAATTAATAATACTATTGCTCAGGTTTTGAGCACAACACTTGCAACCTTGGGACCCATATATATATGTCCAACCATGTCATACAATATTGCATGTCCATTCTTTGAAACTGGGTATTTTGCAAAGATTCAAATAGACCTATCGTGTTCGAGTTCTATGATTATGGCGATATGGGTATGCCGTATGTTGCAAGAAAGAAGTTCTTTAGAAAAGAAAAAGGTTTTAGAGGCATAAAGATGCATGCGCTTAAGGGGGGAACTGTTTCAAACGTTCTTCAGCTCGCTTAAGCTTCAACGATTCAAATTCAAATCTTGCCATTAAAGGTAAAACTTGAAAGAATTTAGACCGTTGCTTCTTTTCCCAACCGTTGTCTTCGAATTTTTAAATTTCAGTTTTGTTAGAACTACTAGATACTCTTGGCAATTTTTTTCATAACACTGCTTTATTAAATTATTTACGACTCCTGACAGAAATAGCTACATTTCAGAAACCTCTTTTGCTTTTTGTTCCAAGAAAAGAAAAAGAAAAGATTCATGCTTTTAGACTATTAAGTTCTATAATTTTAAGAACATTTCCTGGGTCCAGCCTTTTTAATCAGAGTCCCACCAAAGTTCCCATGTCTGAATTTGATTATGAGGTTCTGAAATCTTTGAGCCCACTAACCCATTGGGAGAGACTTCATGATTGTTTCGTGCAGGTTTTGAGCAATTTAGAGCATAAGATACAAAAATCGAATGGATAATTCTGATGATTATGACCTGGGTTATCAACCTTCAGTTTCTTCGGTAGATCAAAATGATCTGTCAACTTCAGAAACTCCAGGGTGTTCAACGATGAGTGAGAGTCCTTTTGCATACTGCAGGACTAATTCTGAGGCCTCAGCCTTCTCAGATCCTATAGACGGAAACAGCTTTTCTAGTGAACCTTCTCCTTCTCCTTCCCCTTGGCCAGTAGCCAAATCCAGATCCCTCAACAGACTTCCAATGAAGCCCCACAGGCAAGTTGTGGATGATAAACTTGATGATCATGAATCTACTGATTTAGGTGAGTTTGCATTGTCTTGCTTTTGAAAAATTCTTGTCTTTTAAGGGAAAAAAATGGGTAATACTCTAGCTGATTACATAAAACAATTTCACAAACTGGTTTGATGTGATTCGACAGATTTTAAAATTACTTTTATTGGAAAATAAATTTAAAGGATTAAATGAAACTACATCAGTTTGTGTAATTACTTTTGTGAAATCTATTTGTAGATGTAGTAGTATTAAAAAAATTGAAAAAGCAATAAAAATTTTGCTTAATTTATGTGAAAAATATCATGGCAGAGCTTGAAATGATGAAGGAAAGATTTGCAAAACTTCTATTGGGTGAAGACATGTCTGGAGGTGGGAAAGGTGTCTGCACTGCTGTGACTATCTCAAATTCCATAACAAACCTCTACGGTAATTAAGTTATAACAGATTAATTTCCGAGGAAAAGTGATTATGTCCTAATTTTCTAAATCTCTTTGATCTAATCTTATGCAGCAACTGTATTTGGCCAAAACTTAAGGTTAGAGCCTCTGAGTCCTGAGAAGAAGGCTTTGTGGAAAAGAGAAATGGATTGTCTTTTATCTGTGTGTGATTACATAGTGGAATTTAGCCCAACCTTGAAAGATTTAGATGATGGGACAACTGTGGAGGTGAAATTTCTTTGATGCATATCTGATGCTTTGATGGAATTTAATTTTTTTTACCTCTTTCTGATGCAAGTTGTGATGTATTTTAGATGATGGCAAGTACAACAAGATCGGATATTTATATTAATCTTCCTGCATTGCAGAAGCTTGACATGATGCTCATAGTAAGACAAGCTCCATTTGCAAAAAACTCATACTTTTCTCTAACAAAAACAACCCATTTTTCTCTCAAGGGCAATAGCTCATGAAGGACTAAATTTTCTATGACAGGAAATAATGGATAGTTTTGAAGATACTGAATTCTGGTACGCGAAGCAGGGGAGCATGTCGGGGAATTCAGTTCGTTCAGGCTCATTTCGAAGGGTTTCTCGGCGGAAAGAAGACAAATGGTGGTTGCCAATTCCATGTGTTCCTCCAGGCGGCCTCTCTGAGAAGGCAAAGAAGCACTTGCAACACAAACGGGACTGTGCTAATCAAATTCACAAGGCTGCCATGGCCATTAACAGTACTATTCTTGCAGAGATGGAAATCCCAGAATCATTCTTGGCAACTCTTCCAAAAGTGAGTCTTCATGGTTGATCCAACAGTTTTACATAAACTTATGTTTCTGAATATCTTCCAAATTAGATGCACACTGAAACTTTGCAGGGTTTGGGAAATGGTTGGAGGATTAATTTAGGAATTGACATAAAAACTTTGACAGAACTTTACATATAGAGTAGAGATGGAATTTTTTGAAGAACATAAAGATGAACATATTAACTGCAAGAATGAATTTGGGACAACTATGTTGATTTCTAGGAATACTTGAGTAGCTCTGGGCATATTTTTTTTTTATGCATATGTCACAACATTAGGCAACCAAGTATGTAAGTTCAATGAAACAGTAAAGTGTTCTTAGGACTTTTCGCAGATGGTTGCTGTGTCAGTGATTTAGTAAAAAAGATTCCTGGTTCTTACTTCATTTTCTCCCAAACATTTTGATCAGAGTGGAAAATCATGTCTAGGAGAATCGATTTACCGCTATATGTGCGCTGGAGACAAATTCTCACCAGAATATCTTCTTGACTGTCTGAATATAACATCCGAACATGAAGCACTTGAGCTTGCAGACAGGGTTGAAGCTTCTATGTATACATGGAGGCGTAAAGCATGTATGAGCCATTCAAAGTCATCGTGGGACCTGGTAAAGGATCTCATGGCTGACTCTGACCGAAGTGACAAAAATCATGTTCTAGCAGAAAGAGCTGAAAGTTTACTGTTCTGCCTCAAACAGAGGTATCCTGAGCTATCACAGACAACATTGGACACTAGCAAGATTCAGTACAATAGGGTAAGTGTACGGCCATCTATATTCACTTAGTAATTAATTCTATTCATCATCCTTTAATGCAGCAAGAAATGATTGAAAAAATATTTGTTATTGTCATTTGAGTACTGCTACATTCACAAAAAAAAATTATACAAAAGTAATCTCACAAACTGATGTGACTTCATCTGATACATTAGATCTACGTTACAATAGTAATAATTTTATATTTTGATGAACTACATCAAACCACATCAATTTGTAGAATTGATTTTGTGTAATCCCTTTGTGGCTAGAGTAGTTCCCTTTTCACTCACTTGGCAATCTTCTAATGCTATATCATAGGATGGTTAAAAGGATTTTTCTAGTTTCACATGAGCTTGACCTGGTTAATGATTCATTGCAAATTTGAGACTCGAAGGGAACTGATTTTTGCAGGATGTGGGGAAAGCAATATTAGAGAGCTACTCAAGGGTGTTGGAAGGCCTAGCGTTCAACATTGTAGCTTGGATAGAAGATGTTCTTTATGTAGACAGAACATGAGAAATGAACAATTAGGCCAGAAATGGATCCGATATATCTTAGTCCTAATGCTTTCCTTGAGCTTCTATTCTTTTCACAAACTTCTGCAACAAACTTTCCCGGAGGGGGAAAAAAGCAGTGGATGATCATAGGAAGTTTACTTGTATGTTTATGAGCTTAAAAATGTTAGCTGTAATATGTATAACATTTTCCACAACATTTTAATGAGTTTTAGCCTAAATTGTACATTAGCTTGGTCAAACAAAACCCCCAAAATTTAACAGCTCTCCAAACCCCTAAAAGTTCTAGTTCACAATTACAAGACAGTGCACAAGAACCATTGCAGTCATTAAATAATATAGAGCCCTATCCAGCTGCCTACACTGCACACCAATGTTGTTTTATTTTATTTTATTTTATTTTATTCTTGCTAAACTAATTGAGTTCTTCTACTCATCATTTCTATACTACATATTTGCTAAATAAAAATTAAAATTAGTTATGTATATAGGGATGATGAATTCAGCTCTTCTACTCATCATCTTTAGAGCATCCACATTCCATCCCCCAAAATTTTCTTTAAATTTTAACTAAAAGCCTTACTCCTTATAAGTTTTTCCTAAATTCTATTTATCTTCAAAAAACCTCCTCCATCTCATTCTTTATTATTTCTCTATTCTATTAAAATAATATTCTTTCTTTCTTACTTTTCCTACTACTTTATTTCACATCTTTAACTATTTCTAATAAAATATACTTAAAATTTGATATAAGGATGAATGGTAACCCCCAAATATATGGGATTGCTGTAGCATCTCCTAAACTCATCACTTATTAGGGGGATCAGTATGTTGGTTGGGTTTGAGGTAAAACCTCAAACCAAATCCTATAATTTAAGGATTAATAACATTTGATACACCCAATGTAGATGCTCTTACATCACATATTTGCTAAGAAAAAATAAAAAAATAAAAAAATAAAAAATAGATATGTAGTATAAGGATAATGAGTAGAATTATTCTAATATAAATACCTTTTTATGATAACTAACGAGACAAGTTTTCACATCAATAATGTGCTTGGTGTGTCAATCAACAAGCAGGCTTATTGATGCAAATAAATTTTGTGTATTTGAAGTAGAAAAAACATGGTAGATATTATTTCAAGCTTACTTCACATGCCAAATGCTCCATCACATAAAGGACAATGAAACACAAACATGGAAAATTATCTGATAAAAAACCTTAGGAAAACAGGAAACATCGCCAAATTATTAGTTTCAGGAAGCTGTTAGGAGTCAACTCTTTTGTGGTCAACCCTAACTTTTAAAGGGAACTCTTGCAATAATGTAAATAGAATATCGTAGCAACATAAAGAAAGAAAGAAATAGGAAAGTGGGTCACCACTACAATCTAAACCCAACTTTTGGCTCTAATTTAGAACGTGCGAGGACGTCGTGAAAGGTTCAGTCCAGCTGACATTGAAAATTTATTAAATCGGTGGGATTAAAAATATAAAATTTAGCAAAAGGTTCGTCGTTAAAAGGTTCTTTTATTTATTATTTATTATTTTTCAAATATAATTAGGATTAATTTTTAAAATAAAAATTTGAAGCTGGGGGATTTTAAGAATCTTGTTTAAATTCCTACCAAAATCTAATGGTTGTCATTAATTAAGATAATAACAATATCTGTTCGTACGTATTACTTGAGAAATAGAACTTAATATAAAGAACACTCGCTTCACAAACCAAACGTATCCTAAGAATCAATGGATGGATTTACGGTTTACCTTAAAAAGAAAAATATAGCCATGGTAGAAGCTTGGGAAGTTCGATGAAGTAATACAATCTAGACAACAAATAGATATTTAGAGGTGAAACCCCCCCCTCCCCCGCCCGTTACGCATGGACTCTCACTGCATACAACTCCGTCTCTCGTTTGTTTTCAAAAAAATATCTCATCAGATTTCATCATTATACTATTTTCAAATCACAATACAAAATAATATAAACACTTTAATTTTTTAAATTCCAATACAAAAACCATATTAAAAAAATATATATTATAACAATATTTTATTTAACTTTTTACTTTAATCTCAACTCGTCTCATATCATCTCAATCTTAACTCTAAAAACAAATTAAGCCATCTTGATATTTTGTTGTATTTGAATAATGAAATGATCTCAAATACTCTATGATTAGTAATAAAAAATTAATGAAAAGGTATTAATAGAATATTAAATAATAATAAAATATAATGAATGATAGTAAAAAGTAGATAAAAAATAAAAATATAATAACAAATAATAGTAAAGAATTTATGAGTATTTGAGAATACCTTCTTACCCAAACTTCTAGGGATGAGCAGCAGGACCCCATACCTCGTCCGCCCTTTCTTGCCTCTCACTGCTTTAGAGCGACGGTAGGGCAATTATACAACTCCAAGCAAAGGTCGAGTTTAGGGGTGTAAGAAAAAAATCGGAACATTGGAAAATTGGATCGGATCAGTCCAAACAGGCGGAATCAGTCCGGTTTTAGTTCAGTACCAGTCTAAATCGGTTCCCGTAATGTCAAAGCTGGTGGATACCAGTTCGGTTCCTGTTCTAAATTTTAGAATCGGACCGAACCGAACCAGAGTGGTTCATTATAATACATATTATATATCAAACTTTTTAATATTATATATAATATATAATAATATTTGTTATATTATATATAATATTTTATACATTAATATATAATATAAATTAGTTACAATTTATGTTTTATAGTCTAAACTAATAGTCTAATACTATATTATTATTAGTAATATATTTTAAGTCTATATATAAATTATTATACTAAATAATTACATATAAAATAATGATATAGTAATACTAAAACTGTTTTTTATAAAAATTAATTCTAATATTATTAGTATTAAATATTAATATACTAGTACTATCACTATCAATGATATATTTATAAAAAAAAATTGAACTTACTATAAGAAATACTAATATATAATTATTCAAATCACTATAATTAATACTAATAGTTTAATAGACTAAAATATATTAATTTAAAACATGAAAATTGGACCGAACTAGACCAGAACTGCTAAAACCGTTACTAGTTTTAAGGGATAATCGGTGCGCAATCGATTTTAAAAAATACAAAACTTGTGGCACTAGTTCAATTCTAAATTTTGTCCAAAATCAAACGAACCGGACCGGTTACACCCCTAATCGAGTCTCTTATTACTCCCGAAAAATGTCTATCTCCCTTCCAAGGTATTTATCTATTATTATTTCAAATTTTTTTCTTTTTTTCTATTTGTTGTTTATGGGATTGTAGATTTGTATTTTATTTTTTTAAGTTTCTCAATTGTTTTCTACCGTAGATGGGCGGTGGGCAGCAAGGGACGGACAGACTAAGGGGCCAATCCACTTCCAAGGTGCGAGATTGAATTTCTAGGTGGAAAACCCAACCCCTGCCTATGTTGGGGGTTGGTTGCAGAAGGGTTTGGCCCCCCACCTGCATGGCATGGGTAACATCCATACTAGCTTCTTCCTAATTTTACATTGTGATGAACAAATAAAACCAAAAAAAAAAAAAATCATTTGTGACAAATCTGAGAAGCCTAGAATCTTAAATATGAGAAATCCCTCAAAATAGAAAGGGGTGGGCAAGATTGAAAAGATTAAACAAAGATATAACAAGATCTTTCTTGGAGAGTCGATGATAACCAATTTAGACATGACATTGTTTGGTCTTAGCATCGGTAGTAGGGCTTGACTTGGCTTGGAAGCAAGCTACGACTGCCTTGAGTCAATTAATAAATGAAGACAAACTGTTCTGTAACGGTTTCTTTTGTTTCGTAGGGTGACAAAATACTGCTTAGAACATTCTTATTGAATTGTTTAGAATTATCTTTTAAAAAGTATAAATTTATATATTTATCAAAAGAATTTGGTTATATTTAATTAAAGTAGGAAGATAAAAGTGAGAAAAGAAAATAAAAATACTTTTTATAAATAGTAAAACTAAAATTTTATCTAATATTGATCAAATTTGACAAAATTTGTAACTTTACTATTCATTTTTAAAGTTAAAAAATACTTTTATTCTCTTTCTCTCCCAATTTCTCCTCAGTTTTATCAAATAGGACCATTTTTTTATATATGTATAAAATTGTATTTTTTAAAATATAACTTTAAATAATCTAATAAAAATGCTCTTAAATCTAAAAAAATAAACTAGAAATTTGAGAGGATCAAATAAATACTCAATAGAAGTCTACTGACCTGACTTTTCAATAGATGATTTTGCTCCCTCTTAATTGCAAATGCCCATGCTTTTGATAAAGAGAAACACGACAAAAAGTAACAGCATTTTCTAGCCAAATCAAGGATTTGGAACTGCTATGCTTCTCAGTACATGTCTAATTGTAATAAAAAAATATTATTTTTAATTTAAAATTTATAACTTAAAGTTTAATATAATAAATTTTACTACTAAAAAATCATTTATTGCTTAGAATTCATATATCTAAAACACTTTTAAAATTAGTTACGATAATTTTTTACAAATATATAATTATTTACAAAAAATTTTTATAAAAGCTTCAATTTTGTGCTTACTTAAAAAATTAATTTTTAATTTTTTTAACTGACTAAAACACTTTTAATAAAATTACTCAAAACATGTTATTTTTCTTTAAAAATACTTTTAACTACTTAAAAGCACTTTTAAAGCCTCAAAACTTAATTCCAAACATGCTCTTAATTATATAATATAAATCCAATTCTTTTAGCAACATATATTAATAGATAAGATAGATCCATTCATTATATCAAAAAATAAAAATAAAAATAAAAAGATAGATCCATTCATCTACCCTATCCGGTTTAGATTTTGATATCTAAAACGAATTGATTTCTTTCGACATTTGATGCAACAAACGTTCGATATCCAATTAAAATGTGTAACTTTTTTAAATTAACACATTTTTTTACAAGT
The DNA here is from genome assembly GCA_036898215.1 of Platycarya strobilacea. NCBI lineage: Eukaryota > Viridiplantae > Streptophyta > Magnoliopsida > Fagales > Juglandaceae > Platycarya > Platycarya strobilacea. Next base: position 9,486,355 of record CM072545.1, read on the forward strand.
GATTTTTAAATAACAAATAATAATACTAATAATAGTTGTATTTAAATAACAAATAGTACTATAAAAAATTAATAACAAATAGTAGTAACAAATTTACAGCACCACCTTTAAGGGGCGAACAAATCTTAAAAAGTCCAGAAAAATACCGGCTGTTTCAGAAATTACAGCAATAAATGTCCAGAAAGAGTTATACAGCCATACACATTCATGGTGTCTGCCATTCTGTCAGGCACGTCCACAGATTGGCATTTCACTTATTTAGATGCTTAGACAACTCAATCGTATTGAACAAGAGTATATCAAGAATTTGAAGACTGTACACATTGAAAAGCACAGATACTTAACAAACTTGATTTAATTATTTTCTACCCACTTTTTTTTATAAGTAATATTCACTTACTTTTTTACACTAACATTCCAATATTGCCTCTATTTTATGTGCAGAAAGTACATTAATCAACATAATCATCGTGAAGACAATGGATTTTGGAAAAGAGAGCAAATTGGATGTGGAAACGATATAATAATTGGAATATGCATAGAAGAAAAGTTGGTCAATCTTTTTAGGAGAGAATATGTTAACATGCACATGTGCTCGCAAACAAAAAACTGTGCATAAAGTTTTAATGAGTATGTGCCTACATATGTTTGAGAGAGAGAGAGAGAGAGAGAGAGAGAGATGCAACTAAATTTGATGAGCGTGGAACAGCTCCGGATCATTCTTGAGATATTTTACTCAGATCAATTGGTAAAGTGAAACAATATCTCTATATATACAAGAAGCAACCAAACTGCACCTGGAGTGCAGTCCGGATGGGGGTGATTAAAGGGTTAGTAGTCAGGCACGCCCAAGACTCAATCAGATGGGCTACCTGAGAACATTCTTCAAACTTCTGTCACAAGGACCCCACAACCCCAAAAAAATATCCCCCTCACCAGTTTCCTTCATCATCAAAGCAAGAAAGGCAACAGTAAACTCGATGCCTATTATGCATATTTAGAACCTTAAATTACCTGCTGAGGGATCAATATACTCCAGATCAAATCAAGAATGAAGTTAACTTGTATCAGCTATCCTCATCCATGGCACCAGTATAGGTGAGGTCTGTCCGCCTCACCCTTACAGCCCCCTTAAGCCAGCTGGATGCTCGAAGATTAGCTTGGTCACCGCTGCCTATCACAGCCGTGTTACTCAAAGATGGCCCAGATCCTGCACCATCTTCCAAGAGAGTCCATGGATCAATTTCCATATCGTGATCCGGCTGCAAGGGCATTGGCTTGAACTTCCCTGACGTATTAGTTGCAGTTCGTGCCAAAGGAGCTGGAATCCTTTGGGGTGGGAAAGAATGAACCCCAGTATTGGAGATGCTGGGTTGAAGCAAAGCAAGGGCAGCACCTGGAACAGATGGTGGCTGGCAAGAGAGGGACCAATGGACAGAAGGAAGAAGAATTGGCATTGCAGTTTGAATTCGCAACCGAATTGTTTCAGGCAGTGGCATCCGATTCAAGTCATTCTGCATCAGTTGATAAAATGTTAGACACCGAAAAACAATTTATCCATTTGACAATTTGTTCAATTTTTTTCCTGACAGTGACAACGTGTAACATTTTGATGGACGATGAAGCGGCAAAACAAGCCTGAGAGACTAAGTGCAAGGAATTTGAAGATTAGGAAACAAATAGGGAGAAAAACGGACGGAAAGAAAGAAGATAACTTCCACATATACCCACTATTTCTAGCTCAACGTCCCTATCATGCATTAGGGACTATTTCCTTTCCAGTAAAAAACAGATATTGCCAATAACTGTAACATATGATATACATTATGCATTTTACAATGTGAGATTACCATGGGGGTTTTGGACTTCCAATGCATAAAGAAATGACAGTGGTAATTTACGTAGGACTTCGAGTCCATTTATGCACATAACACTTCCATTTATTTAATTCTTAAGGTATCCATGTAACATATTTATTAATATATTTTGACCTTTCTCAATTTTTTCGTTATTATCCCGGCGGAGGAAATAAGTTTAAGCTCGTTGATTAGCAGGAGGCCGGATTTCGAACCCATGCCACCAGTGCCACTTTTAATTCGTCGAGGATTTTATACTTATGAAAACATATCACAATTGACAGGTAAGCTGACAAAGATCAAACCTGCAGAGTCTCTGCTACCTCGCGATCAAGTCCAGAAGATTCCTTTGTAATTTCACTATTCGACTTGGAGGTAGGCTTTGACCTCAGCCAACTCGGCTGACAACTACTCAACAACCCATGCAAAACCAACAATAACCAATCAAAGAGACTTTCACCAGAAAAATCTACAGAGGCCGCCAAAGAAGCTTCTACAGGAGACTCCAACTCTCTCTTGGAAAAATAACTCTGTGTGGGATAAAATGAAAGGTCTGCATCTTCATACACAACTCGATTTCCCAGGAGACGAAGTATTATTGAGGCAAGTGTGTGCCTCATACTCCGGCCTGATGGTTCCCTGAAAACTCCAATATATGAAACTTAGCAAATATTGTATATCAGCAATTTCATTCTCTTAAGATATTAATATGAGTTCTATGCAAAATCATTAGCAAACTTCCAAAACCGATTTGATTGTGCAGTAAGAATTTCAGCAGGCATACTCTGTAATCTATACAGCTACAAAAAAATGTAGTGTACTTCCCAAAATCCTATTCCATCCTTTCAGTGTTGGAAATAACATTGAGCATGTGGCATTTGTTTGAGATCATTTATAAAAGTTCGAGAGAAGAATTGTTTAAACAATATCACCTACATCTGGTACACCATGAAGTATCACATTTGGCATCAATACATACAAAATCTCTACTGCCACCATTTATGAAAGAGGAATGCTATACACCACACTCATCCTATTTTGATCCTATTAAGTAGGACGTGGCACGCTCATCACCATTGGATGATAAAGATCATTTTTTTTTATAAGTGCAATAAATAATCATCCAATGGTGATAAATGTGTCATATCTTACTTAGTGGGATGAAAGCGGGATGATAGTATAGTATATAGAATTTTCCTTTATAGAAAGTCCCAGAACAGAAATGAGGGGACACAAAAACTACTCTTGAATGGTAAAGCATTACAATCAATCTGCCAAAGGAAGCTCATGGAATCACAAAACGAAGAGTAGAAACACGAAGAAGGTTTGACATGGAAGGAAGAATATAATCTTTTCAAAGCAATATAAAGACTATTTAATTAACACTAACAAAGGAGTATTAGCTAGATTTGAGATCTAATTCTTACCAAGAAAAAAGGAGGAATAGCAAAAAAGTAACAAGTGACTCACCAAATACAATAATTACAACACAATTAAGTTTTTTTGATCGGTAAACAAATTTATATTGATCACCAATAAAAAAAATTATTGTGCTTTGTAATTAATATGACTGAGGTTTATGAGATTTATCATAGCATAAAGGATTTGCAGTAGCAACACACTAACAGGCCACAGGTAATGCAAGTAAAAAATGAAAAAAGACCCAAGTGAAAATTAAGAAGTCTTTGTATGATTACCCATCTCCACAAATGATGGGAAGAAATCGCAGGAGTAACTGCAAGCGCAATGACATAGAAGCTCGTAAAGCTGCAGGGGAGGGCGGAGCAGAATCCATTGTGCCTGCAGGACGTCTAGCTAAGCCAGGACTACCACCTCTCATAACTTTGCGATTATTTCCTTTGTTTGCTGGTCCTTCAATTCCAGAAGGTATTGCTCCTGCTTGCTTGCTGGCCCCACGAGTTACTGCATTTATCTGTTGCTCAATACTATTAAACTGCTTGATCAGATCACTTGCAAAGGTATTTCGAGATTCATCAGAGCTTTGATCTATGCAAGGAAGAAGTAATTCAATGAGAGCCTGCTCCGTAACATGCTGCAGGTTGACATTGGAACCTTCAGTGTCCAATGTTTGAGTAGACCCTTTTCCATACCTTTTCAAGTCTATTCCCTCTTCAACAACCTCTCCTTCCTCAAGAGAGGAGACTTCGAACTTCTTGTCTCCCCTCTTTGGTGATGGATGAGATCCAGAATTACACCAGCCCCAAGGCTTCCAAAACTGGGGTTTTGTTGATAGGCCTTCACTCTCAGCAATACTAATAAGCCTCTGTCTGATCGTCTTCCGACCAAAAAGAACATCCTGGCCTGCCAGGAACCATTTAGCCTGTAGCAGCATTGAATCTTCCAGTGACTGCCCAAAAAGATGAACCACCTCCGAGAAAAGGGGTGCTGCATCAGGTCTGACCAGTAACCTTGTGAGGATGACGATAATAAAGTTGTTCTCGTTCTCAGAAGCAGCAGCTTTTTCAGGAGTAGGAGAGGAGGACCGTAAAGCATCCACCAAGGACATATCATGGTTTTCAATTTTCTCAATGAGGGATTGTTCATTCAAAAGGAGCCTGAGCTCCACCCATTGCCAATGAAATTTTGCAGGTTGCAGGATATCCAAGACATGTACAAGCTTATCTAGAAGTTTTGTTTCTCTCTCCAAATATTGAACTCTAGATTCACCGTGTCCGGAAATCCGATTCCCATCTTCTAGTCCAGATAGTGATTGAGGCATTTTACAGTCAATGATGGCATTTAGAAAAATCCTGGCTCGGAGAGGAACAAAGGCCGTAGATTTTAAATGGTTATCTGAAACAGTCAACTCTAGCATGGCAGCAAATTCAGCATCACTACCATCTGCAGCTACAAGATCATAGAAACCCCGACTATCTCTCAAGCATACATCTCGAAAAGGCAAGTGTTTTATAGCATCAACCATTGCCATTGTTAAAGATAGATATAATTGGTTGATGTCTTCACGAGTTGCCAGGTTTGTGTTCACAATGAATGGCCGCCACATAAGGTAGGCAAATATTGAATAGGCAGGTGGAAAGACTAAGCTAAGAGGCAGCATTCGCTGCATCCTTGAAAGTGCCACTATGTATGGTTTACCCAAGAGTTCCACAATCAGTCCATCACAGACAGTTCTACAATTTCCCACAAGCAGTCTAAACCAATGCACATAAACTTCAACAGTGTTATCCACCCTTGGAGCCCCAATTGAACGGGCATTACCATTTGAATTGGATCTTGTATTCCTCACAAATTGAATTACATCCAATCCTTCCTTCAAGCGGAAGACAGTTACAATTCTCTCCAGGCTAGTAGCCCCATGAATAACCGCCCCAATCACAAGGGCAGACACAGCAGCTGCAATTTTTGTTGATCTGCTGAATATTAGTTTTGTAGAACTGCTCATACTTTCATTTGACATGTTTGCACTGGATTCATGAGCTTCAGGAGACAACTGAAACTGGGTTCGAGATGCCTTTACAGGAGAAAAAACTGCAGCCAGGGCAGAAGAAGCTTCTGTTGCAAGAGCTATCTCAAATACACGGCTTTGGCGCTCTCCAAGAGCTTCCTTAAGCAGGCATAGGCAAGTAATATGGATACGCAAAATGTGTCTAGAAAAATTCAATGACCCTCCAGCAGATGAAATGTTTGTATTATTACTCCCTGAAAAATCCGGCACTTTCGCTATTGTTGGTCCAATATTACTAACGATGGCAGAAACAGCAGAAGACACTAATGAAGGGTCCCCTTCTTGAGCGGCACCACCAGTTTGCCTAAAGCAGTCCATTATTCCTGTAATTATTAGCTGAGCGACCTGATATGCATCATCCCATTTGTCAAAAACAGGACCTTTCGGTGGGCCAGCAGCGAAAAGCTTTCTCTCTTTACCAAGGAAATAGTTATAAGCATCGTCGATATGTCGTTGCACTATATCTCTCATGTTCATACCCACTCTTGATGACCGACCACCACCTATCTTTTGACGGAAAAATTCATCAAGATCCTCAACTCCTGCAGGAACTCCTAGTGGAAAACCCGACTCTCCATCTACTGAACGTGCAGATTCAAGTTCAGAAAGAAGTCTCTTATCACATGTAGCCTTGAAACTCTTCTCCCATTCAATGACACTGCCCACATTGCCATATTTCTTCAAAAGATATCGAGCATAAACTAGGGCTGTTGAACCAGAAACTCTTCCAATTGAGGCCATAACTGCTGCAGCACGATGCATTGTGGCCGACAAAGCTTGAGGAATAAGATCTATCGCAACAAGTATGTTCTCATACCTGAACCAAATTAGTCATTAGGCATATAAGACAAGCTAGGTTTTATTGCATCATCACAATAGAAAGATACATAAACATCCTTAAAAATGTAACCTCCCATGTATTCCTAATACTCAAGAGTAGCAAGATTTCAAAGATCATATCACGGTAATGCAGGTAACAAAGAAATTAAATACAAAAACGAAAGCTCGACAATATAACAAATAAAAGCTCAATAAGCTGCATATTTAAATCAAATATAGCTCAAACCAAATAGCAAGGAAACGACTATATGCATATGCAGATAACCAGACGCATAAATAGAAAAAGGGACAGAAGCAGCAGAGGGAAAAAGATTCAACGACAGAATTAACAAAACTTTTTTGATTTAGCTAAAAAAGTTGAGAGTCCACCTTCGAAGGGATGACAAAAGAAATGCCTCCCCTACTTCACAAACTTGGTTGTCCACATTTCTTGGCAGCATCAAAACATTTCTCCCAGCATGGATTGTAAAATTTGAGCTACTGAGAACCTTTGGAAACAACCAAAGGAGAAATTTGACAGCTGGAACTAAATCATTTGTTAGATCCATCAAATACAGTATAGCAGACAGTTCATCCTCTCCAAACTTCCACTGTATAGAGCTCCTATCATTAACAGGAGTGAAAGACCTACCAAACTGGCCAACTTTGACCACAGTCTTTTCTGTCTCTTCAATAAGCTGCCTAACAACAGTCATCAACCAAACTGTAAGTGTCCTCTTTTCTCCAAAATGCAGTTTCTTTAAAGCCTTTCCAATGTTAACAATGTCTCCGCAATGGTTTGTTTTGATCCCATCAGCTGACTTAGGAGTCTCTCCTTCCATTCCAGATTTATGGTGCGGACAGCTTATCCTACCATCACATACGTGACTTGTAGATGCTCCCTGGCTACCCTCAATTCTAGAATATGCTAACTGAGCAAGACTTTGAGTTTTACGCACAGTCTTCTGCCGACTCCTGGGGACTTGCTTAGTTGGCTTAAGTGGAGCTTCAACTTTGAAGGATTCCAAAGATTTAGGCCCCTTTCTCACCCACCATGTATCTTCATCGTCTGATGGAATAGGTGAATGTACTTGAAGGTATGGGCTCCTTTCCTCACTTAATTTTTGTCTCTTTGCCCTTCTACATTCTTCACACCCAGGTGTACCTTCCAACAGATCCATCTTGTTGATGATTGACCCAAAATCCCTCTTGACACTGCCTTGAGATTCATCAATTCCTATCTCCATGGATAAAGATGAATTGTTTGGAAAATGCAGCAGTACTGAGATGGCCATCTTCAGCTCCTCAACATCAAAATCATTTTTAACATTTTTAGCAGGTAATACATTAGATGATGATTGAGAAGCTTTCCATTGTTCAATGGGAGCTAAGGAAGCACCATCCTTCCCATGGATGGGCTTCTGAGCTGATATATTTGCAGTTTTTGAGTTTTTCCGTTGCTCGCAAAGCAATCCACGAAGTACAAGGCGGCGTTCATTTGAGTAAATATGCATGGCCTCCAAAAGTCTTGGCCTTTCAGCAATCCTTGCTTCTTCCAAAGCATCACACATAAAGAGCCCAGGCAACTGCTTCAATATTCGATAATGTCTCTTCCGTCTGTCAAGGTCAACCACAGGTCCATTCATTTCCAATATTCCACTTACAATCAGCTGTCTCACATATGCCTGGGGGTAAAATATGCCAGCACGTACGAGTTCCACAAAGAGTAGATGAAGGCGTTTGCAACCTTCTCCATTGCGTACTTCATGCTGATCAATCCAGCAGACTATGATATCATGTAAGGGACCAGGGCTGTCAAATATATCTGACTTTACACAACTTCGATCTACACTCCTCAAATTGTCATTAGTTTCAAATATATTTCCCACAGATGTCCTGCCAGAGTTTTGCTGAGAAGAACCTCTTCGAACGCCACTAATTCCAAGGGCGTTCCCACTCTTGCCTCGAGATGAACTTTGCATATCTTTTACCTTCAGCTTTAACATTCGAATTGCAATATATACTTCACAAAAATCTTTTCTGCCTGAAAACTTAAGGTTATCAGGTGGGACAGTCCGAAAATCCCTGTAATCACATGTTGCCCACTCACAAAGGAAAAATACAGAACAAACAAATGATAAAGTCACAGTCCCAATCCACTTCAATGATGACCTTAGGCATTGGCTTACTTCTGCAATCCAACCTTCAGCAATAGCACCACCACAATGATCTTCAAAGAGAAATTTACAAGCTCCTCTGACATCTCCATGCACAAGAGATTTATCCAACGACTGTACAGCTTTAGCCAGACTATGCCCTGGATAGCCAGGTCTCGCAGCTGTTGCAAGATTATTGGCACGTTTCTGAATAGAGGAAACAACATGATCAAAGGCCAAAGATTGATATTGAGCATCTATAGCTTTAATTTTGTACAATGAAGCAACTTCTGCAGAACCATTTTTTTTCTTTTCTGCATCCCCAGAAACCTTCGATATGAAATTCCCATCATTTACTGCATGGGATACTACATAGGGTGGTAAGGGAAAGCAGTCCAATGCAACAAATGTATCAGGTACAGCCAGTATTAAATACCGAAGCATCTCAGCCAGCGCAGAAGTAGTATATGCCTTCCGCGAATTATCTACTAGATCTGATCCACCAGGAGAAGGTTCACGAATGAAACGAATAGCTACCCCAGTGAGACTCCGTACAAATGTTTGAGATAGAACAACAGTTTCTAAAACACCATATATAATAGGCAACAGAAACTGCAAAATCTCGAGAAAATCCTTTTCCTGGAGAGCACAGAAATGTAAATTAAAACCAATGAAAAATTTGCATGCTACCAAGTATACAAACAGCTTTTATTTTTTATTTTTTTGATAATTCAAACAGCTTTTATTATCCTTTTAAAGAGCACGGTAGAGCACTTTGTCCCCAAAATAGTATTAAAAAAAAAACACATGGACAAAGTACCTGTAGTTGATTCAGAACCCAATCAATGATAAGAGAAGGAAGAAGTAGCCCTTCTGCATGGTGCCATTGCAAGAGACGTGCCATGTACCACCATTTGAAATGCAGGGAAGGCTCCTCACCATCAAGGACTGCTGATGACGGATCACTCCTATGCTGTAATGACCCAGCATAAGGCACTTGTGTTGACCGATCTCTGCCATGTGGAATAGAATGAAAATTGTTTCTTGAGAAAAACTCATCTAAGAGATATTGCATATAATCAATGACATCTTTTGTCCAGAGTTCAGTGCGAGACAACTGAGTTTTTTCAGAAGCCCCTGAAGAGATACTTGCAGAACCAGGCCGAACCTGCAAAGTAAAACCATCATCTGCAACCTTTCAATATTAAGAATAGCAGCAAACATTTTGGAATAGCAACAGGCAGGTACAAGTGTTGAAGCGTTAAAGCATCCATACCTGATTAAGATAAGTTACTTTGATAAACCAAGTTGCTCTCAATAATGGAACATTATTCCTGATTAGAATCTCAAAGAGGGATTTCTTCCTAAATCCATGAGGAACATGATCAGCCAAAAAACGTAACCGTTTGTGCGGCTGTGATAGACCCTGCAATAAATTTTATTATAAAACAAAAAAAAAAGAACAAAAGGAAGTCAAGGTCAAGGATTTATCAAGTAAAAGACCTACTATAGATTTATCTTCCATAAAAAATCTAGACACATAAAATGCTCTATCGCATGCATCACTTTAAATAAAAGATTGTAGAACAAATACCTCATCCTAAGAATATGATATTCTCATATTTGATTTATTGCTAGGCATCCTATAGGAATTATTTATCTTTACAAAATATCTTTATTTTATCACTTCAAATGTATAAGACTGTTTAGTATATAAGATTAAAAATTAAATATCATATAAAATAAAATTATATACAAACTATATTTTTTCTTTCATTTTTGAAATATAAAACCCTATATCTTGTTTGAAATATTTACTTGCTTATTATCTAGTAACAACTAAAACATGTTTGCTTTTGTTCTTCTATGAAATAAAATAATTGCGCACTTATATATATAATATATTACTTATAAATATATATCTATATATACTTATCAAAAAATATCTATATCTATATATATTAAAAATGGTCCACTAACATAAAAGAAAAAATAGCATAAAAAATAATCGTAACAAGATTCAACATAAAGAAATTAATTTTTTTTTTATGTAGGCAGGGCCTTTCAGACTCATTCCTCCAGAGTAAACCCCGGTCCCGTGTATAAAGAATTTAATTTTCTTGTACACCATTTAATAACAGCCCACGAGCTGGGTATTCGAAATTTGAAGATGTTCAACCGTGCGCTACTTGGCAAGTGATTATGGAGATATCATCGAGAACTAGAGGCTCTATGGAAAGTGATGATTGAGCATAAATATGGGGGTATGTGGGGGGGGGGGGGGGGGGGGGGGGTTGGGGTGTGGAAGAATATTAGAAGCGGGTGGGGGGTATTCCAACAGCACACAAGGCTTCTTTTGGGCGACGAAAGCAGGAAGATAGGGCACTTAAGGATTTGTTTCCCTCTATCTATCAGATTGCGAGTAACAAGGACGTCACAGTGGCGGAGTCTGTGGAGTTTGAAGGAAGGTGGATTCCTTGGGAACATTAATTTCATCAGAGCGGCACAAGACTGGGAAGTAAATAGCTTTGAGTATTTCTACAACCTCATTTATGCTCAAAGACCTAACTTTCAGATCGCAGATGGATTGTGGTGGACCCCTATGAGGAGAGGGTCTTTCACCATCCATTCATTTTATAACTCTAATTACACTTGAAACTCAGTTTACTTGGAGGAAGATTTGGTGACATCAGGCACCCCCGAAAGCTTTTTGTGTGGACGACTACGTTAGGTAAGATTCTCACAACGGACAATCTAAGGAAAAGGGGGATTATCATTGCGGACTGGTGCTGTATGTGCCGCAGTAGGGATGAGTCGGCGAACTATCTCCTCTTACATTGTGAGATTACTAGGGTGTTATGGAATGAGGTTTTTAGTAGATTAAATCTTGCATGGGTCATGCCAAAAACCGTGGAGGCAACATTGACAAGTTGAACATTTATACGAGGCATGAGATAGATCAAAACTATCTGGAAAATGATCCCCATTTGTATCATGCGGAGTCTTTGGCAAGAGCGCAACGTCAGACATTTGAAGACAAGGAAAGATCACGGGAGGAGATGACTGTTTTATTTTTTAAAACTTTATGTACATGGTCCATTGCTGTGTTTAATGGCATGGACCTTCATGCTTTTCTAGTTTCAAATGTACCGAGTGGATAGACAGAATACTTTTGTAATTGGCTTTTGCCCATTCATTGATTATTAATACAATTTTACTTATCAAAAGAAAATAACAGCCAACAAATTAAAAGAAAATAATAGCATAAACAAACATTTATTTAGAATATATGGTGTCAATAAAGAGCAAAAACAAAATATACATCAAACAATCCAAAATTGTATAAATATAATTTATGTAATTAAAAAAATTGTGCAGGATATTGTTTTCCATTTAAAATAAAATAAAAACATTCTTAGAGTGATGGGAATGTGAATTCCCACCTCTACAAGAGAATCTACATCCCCATTAAAAGGGCGTTTGGAGGGAATCCAGATTCTAATGGGAAATCTTGACTTCTATTACATAAATGCCTCCAAACAAGGTCATTCAAATGCCCCATAACAATAAAGTTGGGAGACTGCCAGTCTAGGCTTTACAATGGCTACACAATAAATGCTTGGCAGCCATTTCACTTTCAAGAAAAGATACAAATGCCTCATCCTAACAGCAAAGTTGGGAGACTCAACTTCTACACTATAATATGGCAACCCATTGTCACCACAATGCACATGTAGATCTTTTTTTAATGACGGGAGAACCACCCAATGGCAGAGCCCTTAAGACTCACACATGGAACCTAAACCTCCAGGGAGACTACCACTACAACCCACCACCATGGCCTCCCACTTAAATCACACTTTGATCCCAAGGGGAATCAAACCTGTGACATGGGGCTCATGTACACAAGTTCCGCCTTACCACTTGGGCTACTCAACCCATATGTAGATCTTATCTCACCTTCGTGTAACATTTAACACGTCTTTAATCTATATTGTTCCTACAGAATCAAGAATTTCTTTACCAAAGCTTGACTAGATGAATGCCGCTCTACAGTCTTAATGTTTGCCAGTGAAGTGTTAGAGAGAAATAACATAGTGGAGACTATCATTCACCATAAGGCCAAAAAGTGGAAAGTGCATTGTGGTCCCTTCTTTCCCAAGACCATTTCTTTCTTTCTTTCGTTTTTCGCAATCTCCAATGACCAGTTGAACCTCGTTACCCTCCCATGTGGTTATGGGGGCGGGCTTACTTTCCACTTTGTTACTGTGGAGCTGGGCAGCAAGTGAATGTGATCCCACCCTCCATCAGTCAGTGTGTGTGAGCTTCACTGCTTACAGCTCTACTAACACGACTTAAGCATGCTTAGTTTTGGAACTTATCAGTCACAACTTGCTTAGTTTGCATTACTAAGAATTCTATCACCGAAGTTTCAATTTTAGTATGCTAGTATAAATTTATAATAAAAACCTATTGCCCTCTTAGTTAGGGCATATTTCCGTTGCTATTGTATTTGTAATGGGCCATGCCTATTCTTTGATCAATAAAGTTTCTTTACTTATCAAAAAAAATAATAATAAAAGCCTATTGAAGAACTTGAAATGAGACATGAATAAATGATGTCAACAATATTGCAAGAGATTGTTACACGACTTCGAACACCTGACAAGTCCATAGGGAAACCAGTGAGGCTTCTAGGATAGTAATAGGACAATGAAGGAAAATCCAGAACACGTTTTCCAATTGATGGAAAAAGGGTAAACAATCATCAAAGGAAACAAAGACTAAAATTTTATCCATTATTTAAGAAAACACACATTGTTATTCAGTGAGAATAGAGGACATACCTCAATCCATTTCTTCCGGAAGTCTTCACTACATGCTTTTTGTTCAGGAAATATGCCAGGTTTAGTTAATTGTGAACCAGAAAGTGGCACATCATAAACCTGACCCGCCTGCATAGTAAGAATATCATATATTGTAAAATTTCATAATAAGATTTCAAAAGCTCAAAAACTTCACTAGGCAAGATAGAGCCCACAAAAAAAAAAAAAAAACATTGGTCTAAAGGCACACAACTAGGGAAAAGGGTTTAAATATATGGTTTCCTGAAAGCAAATAATAGTGTGCAGTGAATTCCTCACCTTTCGCTTTTGAGCACGAGATTCATTGATGGCCCTGAAACGTTTTCTAATTGCCTGCAAAGAAAAGCCAACAGTCAAAGATCATGTAGCCTTCCAATCAATTTTCCATGAGCAAGGAATCATGCATGGAGAAAGTGGGGAAAAAAATAGCAAAACTTTGTTGCTAGTAAGAAAAGAGAGCCCGCCATCATAGCCTCATTAAGTGATTCACCTCTTTGCACTTGACAACCACAGGCTTAGTGAAAGCTTGAACCTGAGTCAATGAAATCTCTCTAGCTTCCTACCTCACGCATCAAGTAAAACAAAGTTAGATACCACCCATCAAAGGAGATTATAGAAGAATTGAGGTTCTTGACAACGATACATTTGAAGGCGGATAAGCAAGGGCTACACTACAAGACCAAATATTTCTTTTCTCGGTGGACATATTTCTTCAACACAGTATCTGGCCAAGTTAAAATGCAAAAACGATGATTGCTTTTCAAAATTCACAGACACATACCATCTAAATCAAAAATATCTGCCTCATTGATGAGGCTATTTTAGAGTTCAACTTACATCTACGTACCAATCAACAACCTTTCATGTACTAAGCTGGGACAAAATACTTCTCCAATAAATAATGCAAGAGAGGAGAGAAGGAACAAGAGTTCTAACGTGCCTAAAATTAGAAATATGCACATTTAAGATTAGAGTATAATCAGAAATCCATAAACAACACAACTCTAGTCTGTCTTTTTTTGTTAGTAGTAGTAGTTCAAGGTTCATCAATTCTGATTCTGTTAGTCATCCATTAGTAAACAAGTCATTTCCCCCCAATAAACAGGTCATAGTAACAACTGTGAATGATTGGAAGCAAAGTTTGAAATGTGAACGGCTAGAGAGACAAGCAAGATTCACAGTTCTCAAAACTTGACTGTCATTGCAACAAACTTAGTACCAGACAGGACAATTACAATGTAGTGATCACACATTCTTCAAGCATTTTCCATAAATAAACTGATGAAAACAATAAACAAATACCTCAATTCCTTCAATCGTCTCCCTGTAACCAGATTGCACATAATCTCTGGTAAGTGTCTCCTCAGGACAATTTGTAGTTTGGGGGTGAAAGTCAGGTGGCCCAAGTCTGAGATTAACACAGAAAAAATTGTGACATATAGAACCAAATATGATAGATGTTAAAACAAAATATAAGATCAACCAGCAACTTCTACACTGTCCTTAAACAATATTTATTGAAATGAGAACACTGCACCGCAAACCTACCCATTCACTGTGGAAAAGTAAAAACAAATAATAAAACAAAAAGGGTACTATTATGTTGCAGGGGTTACCGGGAATTTAAAGGTTCTTTATCACACTTCAACTTGTATGGAGTTAGTTGAGACTGTCTCCTGCACAAAATATCGATGATAATTTGATGATGTTTTTTGCAAGTATGATTTGATAAATCCAAAAAGTTTAGATTATCCAATCTAGTCTAAGCAACATCAGGATTTAATGGGCATCCTAGAAAATGCAAAGATGGCTTATGAGATATTGGCTAATTGGAAGAGAGTGTAGAAAAGTTGGGAGTAGCGGACATTGAGAATGCCTAGGATCATGCCAATTGGGAGTTTCTATTATATTTTATGACAAGAAATCCCAGAGAATGTGGAAACACAACATTCCTTTACTCGGCTAAACCCCAGACCATGTAACGCATCCCCATCACATGGATCAATTAAATTATCGATTCTTCACTAATAGGATGTGACACCTAGATATTGTTTGTATCCAAAGCTTCAATCTACTTACTAATGTGAATAGTCTTGGTAGACATTATGGAAAGTAAAGTGCCATCTTTACCTATGAGGTATCATGGCCTTCGTTTGGGGGAGGCCAAGGTAATTTGAGATAGGGGTACTGAGAAGATTGAGTGAGCCAACAGAAGAAGTTGTAGCAAGATTTCCTTCAGTAAAGGGCTAGTTTAAGAGGTCAAAAGGTAGCTGAATTATGTTGTTCGCGAGCATTCTTTCAATATGCCTTCCAGTTTTTTCATGTCTCCATCTCTGCTTCCATCTAGAGTGGCTAATCACCTAGATAAGTTGCAGCAAGATTTCCTTTAGCAAGGTTAGGTGAAGAGGTCAAATTTTACCAAATAAGTTGGGCAGATTTATTTGTCTAAAGGGGAAAGAATCACCTTAATTAAGAGCACCTTATCTAACCTTCCTACGTATTTTCCATCTCTATTTCCTTTGGCTATAAGGGTGGCTAATAGAAAAGAAAAGATATTTCGTGCCTTCTTGTGGGTGGTATGGGGGATAAGAATAAATACCATATACTTAAGTGGGATAAGATTTGTAGCCCAATCTTCCAGTGGAGGTTTGTGGGGCCATCTAGAAAGGGGACACCCTTAAGAGGAATGTCGTCGATGCCAAATTTGGGAGCATTTGGGGAGAATGGTGTTCAAATGAAGTGAGAGGTGTGTAAGGTGTGAGAGTGTGGAAATTTATTTGGAATAATTGGGGGGATTTCACTAGCAATTTCAGATTTGTGGTAGGTAGGGATCTTGGATTAGATTTTGGCATGATATTTGGTGTGGGAATACAGCCCTAAAGAATGCTTTCCCTTCTCTTGTTAGGATTGCATTCGATCAGGGAGCTTCAGTGGCAGATTATATGGACAATGCCAATGGCTCTTTACCATGGATGTGAGGTTTATGAGAGCTGTACATGATTGGGGGCTGGCATACATCTCAGATTTTTACAGCATATTGCATGCGTTGAATATGAAGAGTGGAAGGGAGGATAGGTTGCTTTGGACTCACCCCAAGAACAAGAACTTTATGGTTAGATCATCATACAACATTATGTCATATCGACCCCCTAGGAGGATCATGCCTAGGAAGGTAGTGGATCTACTAGCTTTTTTTTATAATTAATGAGAATTTTATTATCATGAATAGGTATAGGTCAAGTACACAAAAAGTATACAAAGGAAATACCTACTACACTCTAGAAAACAGCAAACTAAAACAAACAACTTCAGTACATACTCATCACTCCTAACAAAAAGTCTTAGCCCACAAACTCAAAGTAGAAAAGAAAAGTTTTCTTTTTTGATTAGTTAAAAAAGAAAAAAGAAAAGAAAAGTTCCAAAGGTCTTCAAAAGAGCACTACTTGTCTTCAAAACATCTCTTGTTTCTTTCCAACCATAGGCACCACATCAAACACAAAGGAATCATTCTCCATCTGCCAGCAACATCTTTGCTCACCTTACAACCCCACCAACATGTAAGAAGCTCCACAACTTCCTTAGGCATCACCCAAAATAACCTGTACGACCAATCACCTCATAACACAAAAAAGTTTACCAACTCACAACGTAAAAACAGATGATTTACAGATTATCCATGCTTCTTGCACATGAAACACCAATCGGCTATGCACATACCCCATTTTCTAAGATTATCCACAGTCAATACTTTCCAGCAAACCACCCAACAGAAGAACGACACCTTAGTAGGTACCTTCACCCTCCAAATGCTTGTTTGGAAGATGGCTTGTTGGAGAGGAACTCAAGGTAATTGCCAAATTGTAACCGTTTGGAAGATGGTTCCCTTATGTCTTACGTGGTGTATATGGAATGAGAGGAACATGCATTGTTTCAATGATTGAGAACGCTCGTTGGGAGGGATTAGAGACTTTTCTTCCATACATTATTACTTTTGGCATTGGATAATGCATTGGATGGGGACCTATTTGCATGATTTCTATGTTGCTTTTTCTAATGCTTACCTTGTAATTAGATGTTTTCTCTTGTATACTTCCTATGTACTTGAGCTGTGCCTAATTACATGGATTAATAAACTTCTTTTTTACCGATAAAAAAAATATTCTATAATCCCTAAGGATGGGTTAGAAGCCTAGAACCTGCAATTCTTTAACCATGCACTTTTGGAGAAGTGACTTCGGCACTATCAAAACAAGATAGAAGCTTTGTGGAGAGTTTTGTAGATGCGAAATATTGATGAGATAAAGTTTGTTTTAATGAGATTGAAAGGCCTTATGGATTGGCATTAATGGGCCTTTTTGTATCTTATTGCTTGTGCCTTTTGCACTTTTAATAAAATTCTGTTCCTTAAATAAAAAAAGTAATTCCGTCAATTTTCCAAATAAATATAGCAAGTAGAAGTCCAAAGTCTAAATTTAGTGCACAGATAAGGCATCAACATCACCAAATGAGACTATAAGATTGTAGAATCTAGTTTCATAAAGTTCATTTACTTTAACTAAGAATGTCAGGAACTTTATAAATATTATTGTCACTGCCATGTGATCTCGCAACAATAGAAATGCATCACAATAAATTCTATCACAAACTAGTTAATTATGAACAAATCAAGTGCTATTAGACACTAATGACTTACTCTCCAAATTTGATCAACCGCTTGTTAATTGGAACCAATATCTTAACAGGAATTCATCATGTCATACACCTTTTTTTATAAGTAAAAAAGGTTAATTTATTTTTTTGATAATTACTAAGAAAATTTATTCCCAAGAATAGGCAAAACCCAAGTAAGAAAGTTTATTGATCCTCATAATTAGGCATACCAATGTCATACGTTAACAGGGCTACAATAATCAAAACCAAACATAATGGGAAGAAGTAAGCGATGCAGGGATTCATTATCTGCATAGTGTGTAAGACATCCAATTTTCAGGAACCCAATTACCTAGAATTCAGGCCAAAGTTAGCTGACAATGAAGAAGAATCAGCTCGGGCAGTATCCCTAACTGATGGCCCACCTATTCCACTGTTATTAACTGCACTAGCGCAGCCAGCAGGATGATACCTTTGCATTTCTCCCAATTACAACCGGCATACTGCTCCCAGCATCAAGCCACTATTAGAAGCTGTATTAAAAAATAAAAATAAAAATGCTCAGCATATCATGTCTAACAAAGGGAATCTACCACTTCATGCAACCAAATAATATGCCAGAGAATTAACAAATAACATGACAGAGAATTAAGATAATAAAATTTTAGATAACAAAATTGGATGCTACACAAAATGATTCTATTCTATGACCTTTAGCATCAGTTGTTGAGTTAATGAGATCATATCAAACAGCTGCAGAACATAAATTTAAATTTCAAAATTCCATCCAGATTAAGCACCGAATCTTTATGACCAAGTCAAACAAACCACAGACATGTTTGGATTTGACAATCAGAATGTCAGGAGTAGCACTAGAATATGCAGCAAAACATCATAAGAGTTAAGAAAACACAAGGACGTATGAAAAAATTAGAGGTAAGGGCAAGCATATAAACAAGAAAACCACTAGTGCAGAAACTTCCGTGTTTGCTATTTGTTACTTAATATACTTTTAGAATACATAAATTTTTTAGCCCTAAATTGCTGATACTTTAAATCTATGGCACATTTTAAAAAAAAGTGAAATATTGCACTCTATTGAAAAATCTTTTTTTACAAGTAATTCAATTTTAATGAATGATCAGAGAGGCATAACGCCAATACACATGAAGTATATAAAAGAATACACCAGCCTAGACAGCAGACCATGATGCAAATATAAAACGAGAATCTTGTATCCAGTGCTGTAGCATTTCGAAATTTTAAAAAAACAACAAAAAAAAAAAAAGATAATGAACCCCTATTTACAGCTCCAGGTTCCTTATGCTAGGATTTTAAACAAAAGAACTCAACATAAACATGAGATCACCCCATACCTCCATCCAGAAAATAAATAAATATAAGAGAAACAAAAACCAATATTTTCAGCAACCAGAACTTGGACTGTTCACAAATCACCATTTTAAGCACCGAACAAATACTGGGAATTTACATCCTTGAAACCAATCATCCATGCAAAATTGAGATCTGGCATAACTCAACTAATGGCAATTGGTGAGATTTACAAACTTAATGAAACTACTTGCATCGTATTAAAATTCTGAGCTTTTGCAATGCTAGACCAATAGTTTGGAGTTGCTAATGATATAATTATACGCATATGCAAGTCAAGAAACTTCGAATCCAGCAATAGTTGCATTTGACATGTCAACCTCACAAACAGAATGTTAATCACAACCCTAAAGTTTACAACTTTAAACTCAAATGAAGCACGGCCCTAAAGTCTGGACTTTCTATAATTCAAAATTCGAACTCAGTACCAATATCCCATAGAATTGCATGATTGATCAAATCACACTAATGTTTGAAATCAAATATAAGGACTCATCAAAAGTAACTCTTAATTTGCAACTGTTTAGTCAAACCTAAAGCCTAAGTAGCTCAAATCACTCCGAATCTCCCTGCCGAAAGAAAAGACAGAAAATTCCTAAAATATATAATGAACAATACAAACACAAAATTTTCTGGATATTAAAAAAATTGAAATCACCCAAAATCTAAGATATAATCTTTTCTTCAAGAATACGAGTTTGCACCACAAATTTTCAAATCTAATAGCAAAAACGCACCATGATTCAACCACGAACCAAACCTAGGGTTTTGAACGAATTCCAATTCCCGTACTCGAAGACGAATCCAGAGCTAAAGCTAGGTCCAGGGATTGGGTTCCCAGGCGGAAAATCAAGCTAGGGTTTTGATGGCAAAATCTCCGGATAAAGGGGAAAGTCAAAGAAAGACCAAAACTTGCGATGCGAGGGGTCCAAACTCTGAGGGATTCGGGATTCTGGGAGAGCGGAATGGAAATTCTAAAAAAAGATAAAGATAGAGATAGAGATGCGAAGAAGAAGAAGGGTTTCGTGAGCGTTGAGGGCTTTGACTCTTTAAGCTTTTGTTCTTGCGGCTTCTGCTGCTGCTGACGATGATGCCTCTGTTGCTTCCTGCGATTAGAATAAAGGTAAAGGAGGGCGATCTGGTAAATATTGTTTTTTATTTCTTCCCATTTCACCCTCCTGTTTTTCGCATGGAAGTTGGGTGGTTTCTGTTTAGATGATGATTCCATTAGGGACTTGATGGTCAAAGTGAGTTGAGACCGCAATAGATCGGCCCTCTCATGGTATGTGTTCGTTGGGCATTTACTTCGGTTTGTGCGTTTTGGAGACTTTGATTAGTGGTTGTTTGAAAAGTATGCAACATAAACAATTCACAAGGATTGTATTTTTTATCAAAGCTTTTCGACTTTGCAAATTATTGGGTAAGATGAGTTACCTAATTTAGACAAATTCAGATGTTTTTGCTTTAGATGAAATAAGTAAGAATTTAGGAGAAAAATAATTTTACTTATTTTTGTTTCATGCACTTAGCTTTTTGATTGTAAATTCATTTGTATTGTCTTGGAAAATGACTTGGAACATCGGGAACCTTATGCAAAATGTAATTATCCTTGAAAGAGTGATAGTAGAATGAAGAATCTTTATCATATTCTAAAATGACTAACTAATGTCACAATTAAGATTGCATTTGATTAACAAAATATTTTAGACATTCTATAAAAGTAAGCAAAAATTAATTATAAAATAAAGAATAATAATAAAGTATTTTTTGAATACTTAGTGCCTAAGCCTATTCTAAGTTGATCCACTTGGTAAATAGGTGAATGTTAAGTCTCCAAAATCAGACTTTATTTGAACAATGAAATAATATAATTGTATATAAAAATTAAAAATAAAATAAAATATTGTTAAAAGTTATTTATTTTATTTTATTATATTAAGATTTGAAAATATTGAATTATTTTTTATATTTTTTATATAATTTTTTTTTAAAAAATTAAAAAAATGAGATGAAAAAACTATTTCTATACCCAAGAGGACCTCAATCATTTATGAAGTCAACTACTGAAACCTTTGGTTCGACGTTCATGGTTGTGATACCAGTGAACGATGGTCAACCACTACTACAAGTACAAAGGGGTAGATAAGCTTAGATTTTCCTCGTTAGGCCAAAAAATATTCCCAATTCCACTCTTAGAATCGGACCTCAAACAACATATTTTCATCCCCACCCAACCACTAATTATTGAGAATATTTTGCCAGAAAAGATCTTCATCCCAATTTCTTTTGCTCTGAGAAAAGAGCCTTTAAATTTTCACCAATAAAATACAATAGCACCAACTTGAATTATATCACAAATAATCATATTTATAATGTTACTAAGAAAGATAAATTGGGGTGTAAAAAATCATTTCTCAAGCATCTTTATTAGTGACGAAAACGAGTAGCCGCTATTAATATTCTACAACAATAAATTACCTGTGGCGACCAAAAGGTATATAGCCAATTGGCCCAATTCTAAAAGCATTTTTGCCTCTGTATTCGCATACATATTGATAAGGATAACATTTTAGCTAAAAAAAGATATATTAGCAATGAATTTACAATTTTTTCCCACTAATAATAAACCTTAACTGATGATATTTTTTCTTGTAGTGTGGCAAGTTTTTGTCTTTCATTTTAACACCTAGTTTGAGTTAAATCTTCTCAATAGGCCACCCTACTTTTTGTAAACTAAGATCTTCAAAAGTAAATCCATCTAACTTGTCTCCAATATATAGCATGATTCCCAAAAGCAACTCCTCTTAATAGTTAACTATTTGCTATGTGATATCAAGATGACTCGAGGTAGACAGCCCATCCACCAATATCAACGTTTGTATGCTACTTTTTCTGCTATGGGAAAGTGGCCATCTTGCTGAATAACTAGGTGAATTTATCTCCCTCTTTCAACCGTAACGTTCTAAACTTTTGTCTCTTATATATCTCCTCCAATAAAGAAGCCCCTCAAATTCCAAAGACATTTGAGTTTTATTTGTCCTCTCTACCCCATACACGCCACTCTTCTCCTTGACACCTTCCAGTCTCTTGAGTTTCTCCAAAAGATAATTCTATTGTTTATTCTGCATTACTAAATTCCTGTTCATTACAACTCATTCAAATCTTTCATTAGTGCCTTCAATTTGCATGCCTTTATATAGCTTGGATTTCCCTACAATTGTTAAGAAGACCACTACTAACTAAGTCTTTCAATGTCACCCTCTGAATTGAATCACATGTTCGCAAACTTGAAATACCTTTGCCTTTGTGGATGCCTCCACAACGGCATACACAATGAGGACGATGATAAAGTGATTTAAACTCAACCTAACCTGGACAGTGTTTTTAAATAGACTTAAAAAGTGTGATTGCCAATAAAATAATACAAAACATCTATTGACCCTTAACCAATAAGTAGTGCCTCAATTCTTTAACCAAGTGAAGGTGCTATATGCAAGATTAATATCTAGTAAATCTTGCTTAGAGATGAAGTTAGAAAAAGTCTACTATTGCCAAATTGAAACTGGAACCACTCTATTTGCCAATCAAAAATTGAGCACTATGGAAATCACCATCAATGCACCACGATAAGTCGCGTATGCTATATAGCCTCATTAACTCATCCAATAATAACTTTGACAACAAACACCTACAAAGACCTGCTCATATCCATCTTCAATATTCTTAAATGAGCAAGCCATCTTGAATCTTCCTCCACAAACTTTCATCTCTTTCACCATTCTTTTATTCCATTTCACCAAGATTAGGAGGGTAAATTATGCAAACACACTCTATTACAACCCCCATAAACTTTTTATTATGCTTAAGGGAATAAATCTCTAACATGTCTCTTGATTATCATGTCAACCTTTCAATATCAAAACTAATTCGGAATTTTCATATGTTTTCTTAACTTTATCAAACCTCTTACATTCCATGAAATAAGTTTTAAGTTTCATAAGATCACTTTTATTGCTCGACCCTTTCTTCTATCCCAACTAAGGACTTGTTTGGACATTATGAGAATTCTCAAAACTTGTCACATATATAAAAATATTTTAATTTTAAAATTTTGACATTTTCATCTAATCCTTATTGTAACATCCTGACCCAATTTTTTTTTTTATTTGAGGTTACATGCGAATATTTTGATCTTTTACTTTTAGTAATATTTTAGAATTCTCTTATGTTATTATTAATATTAGCATTATTATTTTTAATCAAATTATATGGGATTAATAGGTAGTGTGTATTTTAATTGTGGATATTATTATTATTATTATTATTATTATTTTATTGTTACAATTTTAGTATTTATTTTTATTTTAAATAGGATTATGTTCCTCCTCTATTTGAATTACAATGTTTTTAAACTCAATCCCCTCGATTGTTGATCTATCTACAACTCAAAATACTTCAAATTTTTTATCATAGTTTGAATTCAAATCCCACTTCAAACTCAAATAAGAAACTCGCCGTCATTTCAAACTCAACGCCTTCATCTTTATTTTTGACCCTAACTCGACGCCATCCATTTATCCATCAAGCATCTTTCTCTATTTTCATAGCAACAACCACCTTAAAAATAAAACACATTTATTTCTTACCTCTAAAACTTAAGGGCATTCAGTATATATCTACATGCAAGACTCCATGGCAAAGTCTAGAATTCCACTGCTACTCGTCTCTCTCTCACTTCTTTCTAAGGTTTTTAGTAGTTACTTATTTATCTATAAATACACACGTATTTTCAACACAACATGTATAAAAAAGCTACAGAGACCATCTTGCATGGAAACTGACCCAAGCCACCATCGAGCCTTGTTTCCCAACCAACCTCTCACATTTTCAAACTCTTTCGCACCACCCGAAAGCTACCGAGTCTCATGCACAACAAGGGCAAACCACCATTTATTCCAAGTCGAGAAACCACTACACAAATTTGGCAATCGTGCAACACCCCTCCCCACAACCCACTACATAAATTCAGGCCGCACATTGCAATAGCCATGTTCAGCACCTTTCACCACCCACTACACCGAAAAGCCTCACATTCCCAAATATCACATTTCACGCCATTGTCCTCTTCACGTTCAGCCCTCAGTTTTGCTGAAACACTCTCCCTCCCTCAATGTTCACTAAACAAACCAAACCAACCTGCAACCCACCACCCTCAAAGCTACCTTTCACCACCATCACTAGCCACTAAAAACTCACAGGAGAGTGCCTTGCTTTTAAATACTGGAACAAATGAGCTTTCCCTCCATGTTGAGCCACCGCAACCCACGACTCCATGATAGAGACCTCGGTTATGTCCCCACTCAACTAAGTTGGTCCGCCTCACCTTGTTGCTCCTCAATGACTGAGTAAGGCTCCTTTTATTTGTGATGGTTCGCGTGCACCAACAATGAATGAAAGGGTGATATGAGGTTGAGGTGATTAAGAGAAATTAATTGAGTTCGTCTTGGCTAAGGTAGGGTAGAGTGGTGTACGACAATGAAGTTAGATGGCTAAGTGTATGGAGCAATAAGGTAGTATTTAGGTTATAGTAGTCTTGGTTATGCTAATGGGAATGGAGATGTAGTAGGCTGAGTGGTAGATTAAGGTATAAAAGGTTTACGGGAATATCATTTGGGTAGGCCTATGTATTGGAGTCTCTTTGGTAAGGAATATGGGTCATATAGTGTAGTAGGACTAGGGTTTTAGTGGAGGCTAAGGGGAATTTCGAAATTGAGATTAGGTTAAGGTTTGGAAGTCAATTGGGTAGGGTTTGGAAAGATAGGTTTCGGTCAAGGTGGTTAGAGTTAGGTGGGATAGGGTTTTGAGATGTTTTGGATAAATCCTAAAATGTAGGAATTAGGATTTTAGCAAGATAAGTGGGTGGCAATGAGGTAGAGTTGTTAGCCGAGTATTGCTTCTATTTTGGGATAAAATTTAATTGATTCAATCGATTGGATAATTGATTAATCATTTGAGAGAATTAAGGGTTAATTTGGTGATATGGCAAGTGGAGAATTTCGGCACTAGTTAAGTATGGAATGGCCGAGTGAGATATTTATGAAAAGTGGAAAGATTTGATTTTGAATTGATTTTGTTAGAGTTGGTGGAGGCTTGTTGGGGCCGAGATTTGGGTTGTTTTTGGATGAAGAAAGATTTGATTTAATTGGGTAAATTTAGGATAAGATAAGAGAATGATGGCCGGTTATTGTTGTTGGAGATTTGGTAAGAATTTTGATTTAAATTTTTGAAATGATTTGAAATGGGGGAATGTATGTGGCCGGATATAGGGATTATTGTAGTGGTCGGTAATGGAATGGATTTGGTCGGTAGAATAGGTTTTGAATTTGAATTGATTTGGTTGGAAGAAATATGAGAAGTTATGATGGATAAGGTGACAAGTGAGGGGTTCGGTTAAGGCTTGGTGTGAGGTGGCCGAATGTGATTTTGGATAAAATAAGTGGTTATGGTTTTGATTTGAATTGATTTGAATTAGAGGGATGATGTGGCATTAGATGATGTGGCAATGGGGTTCGGCTAGGGCAAATTGATTATGGCCAAATATGAAAAAAAATAGGGATTGTTGGTTTGATTTGAATTTGAATCAATTTGAATTCAAATCCAAATGGTGGCTGGTCATGCTAGGGTTAGGGGGGCACGAAAATGACTTATTTTGGATGAGCAATGAGGTGGATTTAAGTGAGAAAATATTGGGGTGGATGGGCCTAGGTGGCCGGCTAGGTTAAAGGGCAAAAGTGGCAAGTGTATAGGCTAGGGCTTCATGGCCTTTGGCCGTATGGCTCTAGGGTTTGGGGAGTTTGATGCCGTGGGCTACTTTGAGGTAAGGAAACACTTTTCAATCCAAGTGATCAACCAAATGATGATTGAACACTCAACTATCTAAGAACAAATCAATGCCCTTCAAGCACTCCAAGGTTTGGCACACACAATATCTTCAAGACTTCAACACTTCCTTCAATCAACAATTCACACACTCAACTCTCATTCACATGAGCAATCCGAATCTCCCAATGGAGGAGGATTTCAAATTTCTCTAAGGACACACACACAAGTTCTCAAATCCACAAGTGGTGTAGATTTGGCATCACAAAGACAAAACTCACACAACAATCAAACAAGACTCAAGAACACAAAAACATAAAAATCACTCAACAAGACTCACACAACACCGAAACACTTTTTATGAATAACCTCAAGATTTTTATAAATAAAATGAAAACAAATAAAATGATAGATGTGGATCACTGATTTACGAATTGTACGATAATCCTCTTCCAAAGGGATTCACGAATTGCACTCTAGGGAAGCCCAAGTGCTAAGCACCAAAAACCAAACCATAATAGTGTGGCCGGCCTAACTCTTTTTCAAGAGCAAAAATCTAATTCTCAAATTGTCCAAAAATGTGAAATGAAAACCTAAAAGTTCTATTTATAGAGTCTAACAAATTGGAAACCCCCAAAAGGTCCCTAGCAAAATAAAATAATTACTAAAATAACCAAATGTATAAATAAATAAAATAAATACATAAATAAGTAAAGGTGGCGCCAATGATGATGGGGCCGTGGTATGTTGTGGCCTAGGCATGACCTGTGGCATGGCATGGCCCACGAATGGTTGTCTGCATAGCACCTGGCTGCGTGGCATTTGATAATATGCATGACATGGTGAATGCCTAAACTTGATGATGTCTCCCAGGTGATGCCGTGCTATGGTAGTGTGGCCCAGTCAGGTGGCTTGGGCGGTGGTCTTGCATGACCCAGATTGAGTGTCGGGTTGATGGTCATGCATGGCCCAAGCTGGCGATCTGTGGGCATGGGCTGCGTGTGGCCAGTAGCCTCCATGGTTGCTTGCTGCATGTCAAGGTCTGAGCCAAGGCATGCATACAGGCTAGCCAAGTGACTGTCCTGACCCTCCACTAGCGGTGTCAAGGCACGATCTAAGGCAGTTTTTAATGGGGTACTATCACTCCAGCCCCTCCACGTCGTCACCATATTGCATAGAAAGATTTGACAGGAACCTCGCACCACCCCTAGTCTTCCATCGCACTCAGCCTTCCCTGCCAATGAGTTGTGCACAAACTCTTCCCCTTTGTATCTTTGTCTTCCTATAACCATGTATTGAATCTTTACTTTAATTTTATTTGTGTTCATCCTTCCCATGTCGCCCCTTATATATTCATGTAATGATTTTAAATGCCTTTTAACCCTTGTGTTGTGTCAAGTCTATTCTCACCACACAAAAAAAAAAGATTTTTCCGATGACAACATGTCGCCGTAAAAGGTGACATTTTCGCCACAAATACTTTCTTCTGGCTCATTTCTGGCCGCCGATTTGGCGTCACGTTAGTCGGGTGAGAAAAAAGAGTTTGTAGTATGATTTGAAAATGTCAGAGAGAAACACTTTTTACGGTGAAATATGATCATCGTAAAAAGTAATAAAATGACCAAAAATACAACCTACGCAAGCAATATTGTCTACATTAAAAATTGATTTGCAAATTGTAATTTAGAGGGCCAAAAATATATACTATAAAAATTATTTTTACAAGTCAAATATTTAAATCGTTATTTTTATTTTTTATTATTTTTTTAATAAATACTGTAAAAATTATACAATTCAACAGCAATTTAATTCATCATGCATCTAATCAATTATATTTCTTAATAAACATTACAATATCATGAACTCATCATTAAAATATATATATATTTATTTATATGTATATATATATAAAGTTTAAACATCCAAACATCATTCAATATTAAAAAAATTCAAATTGGAATTCATGACAATTTACTCAAAGTTAACATCCCACAATATATCAATATTGTTTTAAAATTGTTGAATATAGGATAACTAAGTTTTCCTAAGCAAGCCGTGATCATTCTTTAGCACAGGTTGGAATCTTCTTCATGATATCAAAATTGTCTTCTTCAACTCTTCTTCTCAAAACTTGATGCCTTTTCCATTGATTTCAATTGCTGCAAATATGAACATAAGATCTTTGAATTCAAATTAAATGACAAGCCGTTCCAATGTTGGAACGATTTACCTTACTAACTTGGACCGTTCAAATGTGTTGTCGCAATAATGGCTAGACCATGCTGATAAGAAAATAGAAACATAACTAGAACTAGCTTTGCAGAAAACCTGTAACAAAAAAGAGTCTATGTACATTTAATGATTAAGTAATATTGAAGATGGATCCAAAAGCTAGCAATTTATAAGTGATGAACGTTACTGTAGCATGTGCTAAAATGAATATGGATCCAAAAGCTAGCAATTTATTGTTTGATCTTATCACTTGTAGCATGGGATTGAGCCGAAATAAGGAACTCTTTAATGCCTGTGGCATATTCACTAGATCGAAATTTATTAGTGATTTTTATCCAACTCTTATCCATTTGAAAAAAGTAGCTAGAGGTCGAAAATTGGTTAATTAGGGAAAATATGCTATACCTAAGATAAGAAGAAAAAATTGAACTACGAGTAGGTAGTGGCTTGAATGTGCT
The DNA here is from genome assembly GCA_036898215.1 of Platycarya strobilacea. NCBI lineage: Eukaryota > Viridiplantae > Streptophyta > Magnoliopsida > Fagales > Juglandaceae > Platycarya > Platycarya strobilacea. The sequence goes on from CM072545.1 coordinate 9,515,149, forward strand.
AAAATAGCAAGTATTTGACAAACTCACATGGGTAGCAATGAATGTTCTTGATTATCAGGAAAACATAAAGCAACAGGAGAATGGAAAATGCTCATTAAAAATAATAGAATGAGAAATTTTAAAAATAAATTTCCGAATTGTATATTCATCAAGGAAGTTCAAAGATATGGTCATTTTCTTGGTCAAATGAAGCCACTTCCTTCCTTTCTATTATTTTTGCTAATTATAAAATAAATTCCAATAAATTCCCTTTTCTGTTTTAAACGATCTGAAAGAAATTATTTGTCTAAATGTAAAACATTTAGTATTATTTTCCGACTCTCCAAAAAATTTGGAAAGATATTTAATGGTTTTCATGTGTGTCTCCCTTATAAATTTATATCGATAATGACCAGATATGAAAATGTAGGCATCACTCAGCAAGCTTTGCAAGCAGATTGTGCAAAAAAGCGTTTCAATGAGCTGGAATACAAGCAAAAATTTGCAAAAGATAGATGCTCATCTATTCAAGATACTTGAACAAAAAATTGAACCAGACTCCACATAAAAAACCCAACAGCTTTTTTATTGCCAAAATAGTGAAGGAAAAAATATCAATTTAGAACATCAAACTCCCCTGTTTTGTTGCTCTGTTCTTCTGCATAACTCTGCAGAAGTGTTCTGTTATTTGTGTGGTGATGATTTTCTTTTATTCTTTACCTATCCGTGTATTACACTTGCTTGAATTTATAGCCATCAAATTACAACACGTACATAATTTCTTCTCCCGAGGTTTATGCTCTATCAAGGGATGGAGGAATTTCATTTTCATCAGTTTGGAGAAAGTTACATCTAAAGCTCAAGGTTCCTGTTAATGCAGTGTGATTGTGTGTAGCCATTACCATCATCATGGGACTTCTTATCTTGATACTAAATTATATATATGTATGTATGTATATATATGTGTGTTTGTTTATATTAAGACAATTTTTTAGACTTTGTGATTATTTTATGAATATGACATCTACTATCTATTGATTAATTACTATTTCTGTGAAAGTTACCCAAACTTTAATAAGAGAAGTTCAAAATTTTAATTTCTAAGTTTTTTAATGTCACATCGCAAAGATGCATATGGAGAATGATGCCTCCTCTATGCCAGTTTATAAAATTTTTCATAGTTCAAAGTTTTGCCGGCCTTTTGATTACAAGTGGCGACAAGAGAGAATGGTGTGCGGTTTATATAGTACGTAGAGTCAACTAAGCAACAAAGATGATCTCTCTCATATGATCTGCAGCTTATCAAGACTGATTCATCGATTATTTCTTATTCAAATAAGCAAATTACAAAATTTAGGTATCTACATGTGTTTTAAAAAATAGAGACAGAAATTTCATAAACATATGCTCTCTATATTCTCCAATAAAAAAATTACAACAGTACTACTTGCAATGTTTCTTGCAAAATTAAAGGGACTAGTGTTAACAACATACACCAGCAAGCTGATGCAATCTAAACACAAGAAATAGAAATGCACAGAATTCCATTGGGGGAAAAACACAAAACAGAAAGAAACATGAGATGGAACCAAGAAACCAAAATATGGAAACAGAATAGTTTCTTATAAATAAGTAAAATTTAGGTGAAAATTCTTTTCAACTCAAAGAAAAAAATGCCTAGACAATTTGAAAGAAATCCACAAAATGAATATTGATGAAAATAACCGAAAGCTGGGAACAGATTAAAATAAATATTAATGGATAAGTCATTCAACTCGAAATCAAATAACTCCAACACCAAACTTTGCACTTGCAGAGAAGAGTTGGAGTTAGAAGTCACTCAAAGCCTGAGTCATCTATAAAAAATTAATAACACCATTTAGTATATATGGAGAGCAGTATTTATATCCTGAAATAAATTTTACCCAAGCTTGTTAGTAGCAGCGATCTATGGAAACAAAGTTTACTCATCGATATTTGCTTTTTAAATTGAAGAAAGAAATTACCCATATTCGGCTTTACTTATTAAAAAAAAAAAAACAAATTACTCATTATATGTGGCAATTTACAGACGAATTGACTCAGTTCCTTGCATCGTTCGTGGATGAAAGTTAGGGCATAAATACAGCAAGTTAGATTTAGATTCATAAAATTTGTTGATGAAAGTTAGATTCCAAAATAAATTGCAATGTAATAGGGCATTTTTTGCCATTTCAATAACAAACCAGCGCCTATGAATATCAGCAAGAGAGGAAAAAATGCAAGATGAAGGGAGAGCGAGTAAGAGATTTAGAGAGACTCACCGGCATTGACGACGTCTGCGACGAAAAAGGCAAGGGGAAGACGGAGAAGAAAGATGCGTGGCAGCGCAAGAGGAACAACCATAGAATTGGAGGGAAAAAGAGTATTCTCATGTTCTAGTGCGGGGGCAAACATTTCGGGCTTTTATTCCAATTTTATTTCATTAAACAATTTACTGTGGCACAACTTTAATAAATCTTGCCGTTAGATATCACTTATTGCAGCTCTATTTTATGCGGCTATTGAAGTCGCCGTAATAAATGTTTATTCCGGCTCTTTCTTACTCTCGTCGGGTGCTTTGCAGGTGAAATTTTAAAATAAGCTTTTTGTTGCGCGTTTTTACACGCTAGAAAATATTGAGCCGCAAAAGCCAACCTTTCTTATGGTGGATCTCTTCCAGTTTCTCTAAAATAAATTAGGCCTTAAGGCCTTAAGCCCTTTCGGACTCGTACTTTTATTTTTGAGTATATTGGGCCCAATTTTATGTGATTGCAAAAATTGTTTTGTGAGTTATTTCTTGAGAACGAGCTTATTTTAAAAGATTTGATGGCTTGAGTTTATAATTTGTCAGAAACTGTTTTAATGATATTTGATTGGGTTTGGTTGTATTAATTTCAGAAACAGTTTATTGCCTTAAATTTGGCTTAATAATATTATTGCATAAATTGTTTTCTTATGGTTCTTAAATCATAGTAAAGTTTTATTTAAATCTAGTAGTTATCCTAAACTCGTTTTCAAAAAATATTTTTTTTATGTTATTTTTATTTGGCGTATCCTTAATTGAATACATATATGTATATATATCCCACGAACTTATTTCTATAACATTTTGTAAAGGATTTTAATGTATTTTTTCAAAGTATATTTTAATCTATTATTATTTTAATTAATATTCTAATATTCTATCTTAACTAGTTTAATTGGATTATTAAGTTATAATTTGAAATATAATATTTTGGGAGGTGTTTTGGACTTTGAATCATATTATTTCATAGTAATCTTTGTATAATTTAATATTGATTAAATTATCCTTATATACGATTTCAAATATTTAGAACAAGAGCGATAAGTTTTTTCTAAAAATGCTAGTGACGATCCATATTCCATACAGATAACGAAAATTTAGGAACAATGCTATAAGATAAGGACAAAATTAGGATCTTCACAGCTAACTTATATTATTATTAGAGCTAGTTTTTTGGTAGCCCTTTTCATATACCCCTTCATGGCATACAAGCATGTCATTCATTACAACACAACATACGATCATGTCATTCAGTATCATATTCAAATTCAGCGAATTATAGTTATTTATATTAGTATGTAAATTATACATTTCATGTCGCATAAGTCAAGTTTAAAAAAATTCAAGTATAAGATTATGTCAGATTAGTAATTAGTAATCAGTTAATCAGTTAATTTAGATGGTCGTTCAGATGCATGGTACTAATGCATATCAAATCAGAGTGGATATGTAAGTCACAGACCTATGCGTGGTCCACTATAGAACGCTAGAGTACTATTAGCGGCTCCCCTTACTGTAGTAGGACGTAAGGCCGATGCACAATCTTACACACAAGGTTAAGTGTATTGGTCAATTAGTTCAGTTAGATCAGTTAAGTCAGATTAGTTAAATCAGTTAGTAAGTCTAATCAAATCAATCAGTTAGCTCAAACCAGTCACTTAAATCAGTTAGTCAATTAAAGTAGATAGTTTTAATCATGCATAGTATAAATATCTATATGTACAGTCATGTTTCAGATCACAACATTTATGAAAATTTCTATGATTATTATTCTCACGTGTGGTGGATTTCTTACTGAGTCATCAACTCATTTAATTTTTTTTTTAAATCACCCCGATGAAGAAGATGATCAATGCGAGCAAGCAGACCAAGAATAGATTGAGTAGATATTTGAATTGTCAACATTTCTAAAAATAAGTGTCTTTATGATATAATTTTACTTTCAATTATTCAGTAAATATTTTTTTGAAAGACATATTATTAAAACTCAATTCTATGAAATAAATATTATTTTTTTTAAATCAAAAATCTTGTGCCAGAATAAAAGTTTTAGAAAATTACGTGACATCCCTTAGCCTAAAGGATACCACTTGTAATCAAAATTATATTAACAAAATTTAATACAACTTTTACAAACTTGAAGATAAAAATTATATTAACAATTATTATTTAGACAATTTTTAACTTTATAATTTTTATATTCAATTTTTTTCTCTCTCATTTTTTTGAAATCTAATAAAATACTTTCATTAAAACTATTTAAATACTATTAACAAAATTATGAGATAATTAAGTATCCAAACATGGCCTAACGCTCCTATGTCTTATTTGGTAGTTGATCGACAATGTAAGGATTCTCAATCCTCTTTAAGAGGAGGAATGAGTTGAGATGACATGAATTTTATATGAAAGTTAAAAATTGAATAAATTATTATTAGAATATTATTTTTTAAATTATTTATTATATTTTCTATAAAAATTAGAAAAAAAATTTATAATGCTTAAATAAGATAAATTGAAATAAGTCAGAAGAAGTTTTGTATCTAAACCGAGCCTTATATTCTAACGTTTCTTATCGACTGACATGTCCCTCAACATAGCATGCCATGCAAATTGAAAAATAAAACAAAAACAAATGTAGCTATCGTCCCTCTCATTTCCTTGGCGAGTCATTGTTGTAGGGAAATTGTGTCTCTCTCGCCATCCTCCAACCCTTACCGGCAAACCTTTATTTTCGGTGTCGTCCTCTAGTTCTAGACTAGCTCCTGCCAACCTCGCTTTTCGCTTTTTTTGAGCGGTAGCTTTTCCTCTATATTTTTCTCCATTTTTACTCAATTGTTAGGATTTTTGTCTACAAATATTAAGGAAATCAAGTGCTAAAAAATATAAAATCTGCTTGAAAACACAAACTCACCAGGAATTAAATGAGAAAAAGCGAGCATTTTCTCATTGTTGACAATGACTTGTTCAACTTCTTATTTTGTTCTACAAGTTAAATTTCAATTTAATTACTTTGGCCTCGCTAGGGCGATACATGTTTTTACAGAATTTTTGGTTCAACACCATTCATGGTATAAGCCAGCATTGAATGGGTTAGGTGAGTCTATTGCTTAATTGGATAGATGAGGAAGATGAGGGATTGTGTGGTTCAAGAAGATGTGTTCGAGATTTTTAGGGAGATGAGGGTTTGTATGGAGATAAGCGAGATGAGCCCAATGAGGTTCCTTTTCGATTTTCAGTTTCTTAATGTTTAGCTCACCACTAGATAACCTTTCACCTTCTTCTCTTAATGTCTCTCATCGGGATTAATCTCTAAAGCCTTATTCTTTTCCTTTTATCTCTTCTTTCTCTTTGTTGGAGGAGGATGTTGCGAGAGTGAAAATTTTTAATTGAAGCTAAACTCTTTAAGATCAGGAGTTTAGAAAGAAACCAATTCTACATTGTAGAGAAATGCAGAAGTTTGAAGTACCATCTATATTAATAGGGAGTTGGCGGTCTGGTTGGCTAAGGTGGTTGAAGATTTCCTGAAGTTCTCGGGAGATAGGGTACCATATCAGTCTAGACGAGATGGTACTAGAGTATTTTAATCCAAGTTTGTTGTAATTTGTTTAGTAGATTTGTGAAAATTAGGGAGTTGGATAATGATTAAAGATTTAGAAATATTGTTATCCCTAAAGGGAAACATTGATGTGGATGGGAAAGGTTTAACAAGACTAATCTAGAGTGTATCGGTTCATATTTCGCTATTTTTAGGAATGAAAATTGAGGTCTTATTTTTAATGGTAACATCGAAAGAGGTTTTAATAGGAAAGAAGTACCAAGGGTTAATCACCACAAGAGAGATTTTTCTTCTCATTCTGATATATTTAAGTCTGCCATGTTAAAAGAAGTTAATGTAGTCCCTAGTCCAAGCAATTTTCTAAGAAAGGGTGCTAACTTTATAGACATTATCTCGAAGAGGGAAGAGAATTTGTGAGTTGGTTCTAAGAATGTGATTCAGAATAACTCTACTAGTGTCGAAGGCCTTGAATGGTGTCCTAAGATGCTGAAGAAATTTGAAAAAGTTGAAGGGTCATCTAGCATTTGTGAGTTGAACTTGTACGTTGGAAGAATATAATTGACTCCATAAGAAAGATGATTGACGATGTGTTGGGTTTTATTATGGACGTAATTAATAATGGTAAGTTTGATGGGTTTTTGGGGAATAATGGAGGGCCCCTGGACTCTAAAACTTTTTCAGTTGGGCCCAAGTTTGTGATAGGCTCATCGATTAATGTTGTTTGCCATAAGAAACCTATTGTGAGTCCGAGTGATTTCTCTCGATAGCCCAAGCCCATTATGGGCCCAAAGTCTGGCTTGTTAGCATAAAACAGGTCAGTGCTAACGTGCGACCCTCCTAGCGGTGTTATGGCGACTACCTCTACCTTCGGTTCTTTCTCGAATATGTTTTTACCTTCTACGATGATGGGTAGTGCTCTATTTGAGGTGAGGACTACTTCAATGCAAGTGTTGCCTCCACATAAATGCTTGATTGACATAAGGAGCCCTTCCATGTCTGGCCCATTGGTCATATCGACCAAAAAATAGAAGATGGAGGTGGTTTCAGCAACTTGTGGTAATCTCGACACCTCAGAGCAAATGGTTTTGGTTAATGGTGTGGTAGGTTCGTTGCAATCCTTTGTACCAAATTTGGAAGGGGCTGTCGAGATAGAATACAAAGGTAGTAAGGAGTCCTATGGGTTTGACTAGGTTCCCAATTACGTATGTTGCCTTCAGTTTGTTCCCCGATGTCTTGTGGAGTTTGGGCATAAGAAACTTAAAGTTTTGTAGCAAGGCTCTTCTTGTAAAGTGGCTTGGGAGATACATCTTCGAGAGTAATGCTTTATGAAGGCAAATTGTAGAAATTAAATATGGAAGAATGTGAGGAGAGTTGGTATACAAATAAAGTTAAAGGAGCTTTTGGAGTAAGTTTATGAAAATCTACTCTGTTTGGGTAGGGGGATTTTGTCAATAATACAAAATTTAATGTGGGGAAATGGATTAACATTTATTTCTAGCATGATGCATGTGGTGATTCAGCTCTCAAATTTTTTTATCCTAGTCTCTTTAGGATAGCTAGATTAAAAGGGATAGCTATGACGGATTCTTTCCAAACATCTAATAATCAACTGATTTAAAATGTGATGTTTAATATAGATTTACAGGATTTGGAACTAAGTGAAGCTGCTGACTTTTATGCAAGATTATATGATATGAAGATAAATCATAGTAAAGAGGACAGATTGTTGTGGTTGTATGATCCTAATTCTAGATTTTCTGTTAGATGTTACTACAAAGTACTAAACTGTCATAGAGATAATGCATTTCCTTGAAAATGTATATAGAAATCTAAAATTTTTAATAAAGTAGCTTTTCTTTTGCTGGTTGGTTTCTTTTAAAAAGATTCTAATTACAAATAATTTGAGAAAAGTGGGAGTATTTGTTATTGATTAGTGTTACATGTTCAAAAAAGATGGAGAATCGATTAATTACAGTTTTGTACATTGTGAAGTGATGACAACTTTGTGGAATGAGATATTTAATATGGTTGGTATTATTTGAGTTATGCCATTGTTTATGGTGAATTTTTGGGCAAGCTATAATGACTTTGTGGGTAGTGGAGGCAATGCAGTTTTTTGGATGATGGTCCATTTGTAATTGTTTTGATGTTTATGGTTAGAAAGAAACATGAGATGCTTCAACGACCGTGAATGAACATTGGGGGATTTTTAAGAATTTTTTCATTAATACTAACAGTTTTTGAGTGCAAAACCTTGTAAGAGATGAGGATTGTTGCAGTGCTATGCTTTTGTTTTGACTTTCTTTAGTTTATATGTAGATATTTTTTCTTGTATATTTTCTATATACTTGATTTTTTTAGTTAGATAAAAGACCTTCATAGATTAATGATAATTACAATAGCTCATTACAAGTTCACTAACAGAAGCTATTGCAACATCAATATCAAAAAAGTTTGTGGAAGTAGTAAAATATACAATATGATATAATTTAAGAGCATTCTTATTAGATTATGTAAATACAAATCCAATAGAGAGTTTATATAATAAAGTACAAAAATTTACTTCAATAAATTATGCAAATGTGAAAAATATGACTTTTAATTATAGTAAAATTAGTGTATTGAATCATATTTAGATGTCACTGTAACTAAACCAAACGGAATAAAAAAGTATTTCCCTCTCCTGATTCCTTCTCTACACAACTATTTCTCACACTGTAGCTTCAAACTATCTTGCATAGTATTCTGTTCATACATTTCGGCCTTCTGGGTAGTTTTGATTTACAATTTTGGTTGATAAAAAGCAATAAGAAAAAAAATCGACTACTCTATAGCACTTTACATTCTCATAAATAATATTTAATTATCTCCAAATAAATTTAATTACTTATTGCTTCTGGCATTAATAGAAAAAATTGAAAAAAAAAACATAAGTTTTGACTAATAGATAATATTATATCATTATTAAAAAAATATAAGTTTTGAATTTTTTTAAAAAAATATTATTAAATTATTATTATTTTGATTAATAGATAGATAATCTATGTAAAAATAAAATTTGAAAAATAACCAAATGTAAAATCACGTGATATTATACAAATTTTATATTTATATATATATATATATATAATCCAATGTGGATGCTAAAGTAGGTATCCTCGAGACTATTCAAGAATTGGGTAATGCTATTTATCTCTTCTTGAAATCCTTATTAGAAATCTCAATTTTTTTTTAATTTTTTTTTATAAAATTTTTAAATAAATATTTTTTAATAATAGTATGATTTTTTTATTTATCAATATATGATTTTTTTAATATCTTAATTTTAAAAAAAAATATGAATTGTTGTTTTCTTTTAAAGAACAACAATTCATTCTTGAATCAATAAACAAGTCCACCAAGTGTTGTATTGTGTATAGGAGAATAGGAGTTTTGGTTCCAAACAAATTAATACGATTCCGAGACTGTTAACTTCGCAGTCTTCCTCTTCCTCTGCTATGCTAGGAATCAAAGGTGTTTCAACTTTCTTTCCCTTTCCCTTTTCATACTCTGTTTCCTGTGGCCGAAACAACATTGCGCGTCTCTGATCGTGCATGCCATATGCTTGTAAAATTGACTATAGAAAGCGAAATCATCTTAATGATACGTTGGATGGTTCTTGTAAATTGCCAATCGTTATATTGGCGTAACCCAAACCCATTGCTACTTTTGCTGCATAGTTTACTCTTTTTTTACTTTGAAGGGATAAACAAACCGGGTGATGATTCCAACTTCGTGTCAAATATGGCATTCTAATGATAGAAAAACTGGTATTATGGTTTATAGCTTTTAGTGATTTGTAGGAAAATAAATACATTGCTTCAGGGTCCGTTTGGATAATATGATGGGATTAATATGATGGGATGAAATGATTTTAGATGGAAGTTAAAAATTGAATATTATTATTATTATTGTTAGAATATTATTATTATTATTATTATTATTTTGTGATTTGAAAAAGAATATCTAGATTTTGACTTTGAGCATTAATTGTTTAGGCTGACCGAGAAGTTTCAATGGGCAATACAGAGACACAACAAAAGGCTGGCCCTCCTCTAATTGTTAAACTGGATGAGGGATTGAAATTGGTGAGTATTCCTTTTTCTTTGAAGTTTGAATAATGAACTTAAGATGTTATTGATTTCTGGATGATTCCTTGTTTTGCTTCTTTTATTTGCACTGTGGTGTATATTCTAATTCGAAGCTGATGCCCATTTCTTGTGACCACTAGAGGACACGAGTTAATTTCGTTTCTCATCCTTCTCATGATTTATCTGTTTTTAGGAGACCAATAGAACTCTTATAGAATTATAGGAATGTGTTTTTAGATACTCGTGCCAAGTATCTGGAAGAGATCTCTACTACTTTTGTCAAATGCTTAAGAAAAACTGTAGTTTGTTGAAATCCTTAAACGTCTGACAAGTGATAGTTGTATTTGGATTTCCTGCATATCTCTTCTATGTTCTCAGCGTGACTGGATGGTTTCATATATAGTCTCCTTATTTCATTAGCTGGTGCTTTCTCCTGTTTAGTTTGCCAAGAGGGTGACCATGGCCTAACAGAATACATGAGATTCTCTAACAAAAAGCAATTGAAGTAATCGGTTCTGCTCTTATTTGATTTTTGAAGTTTAGATAGCTTGTATGTACGTGTCTCAGCTGAAAGGGCATCCGTTTGAAATCCTTAATGCCTTGGCATTATGTTGGCTAATGCACTGCATCCTTGTCCTAAACCAGATAGCCAAAGTTGTGGATATGTAATTCTATGTACTTGACAAGCATTACAAAGGATGCGACTTTCTTTTGTCATGACAATCTACTGATGTGCAGGCTGAACAATGGGTTAATACTATGACCAAAGTTGCAGAAGATGAACCAACAAAAGTAGAATCGGAGGCTCGACCTTATAGGTATGTATATATATATATATAACCATCTTTAGTGTCAGTTATGGCTATTCTCGGGTCATTGTAAGCTGTTTGCCGCAACCCTTCACATTGTGTTGTAGGCTTGGACTTGGTGCAAAGGTTTCGCGTCATTCCAAAGTTGGACCTTCAAATGACCCACTTGAAAGGAAACTATACGCCAAGTTAAACAACGGAAAAAGAAAAGCTTCCGAAAGTGCCGAGGAACGCAAGCCGTCTGCTAGAGATGAAGGTGATGATGACTATGATGAGGAGAATTTAGACAGCAGAACAACTGCCTTTGACAAGAAGAGAGCAGGAGATTCCAAGACTGCATTTTTACAAGCAAACAAAATATAGAAGTAACTAACTCCAGTTGTCATGCCAAGTCTTTCAAGGACGAGTAGTTTCCTGGGGATCTCCACCGTAGCCATTTAGTGTAAATTTTTTTTACACTTTTTTTTATTTAATTTTTTTTTTACAAAAATAATAAAATAATGTGTAGAGATAAAACATATGTATTTTTTTTTTCACTTTTATGTGGATGTAACACACATACTTAGGAGGGATGTCTTTGCTTTATGCAAATTATGCATCTTTGGAAGTTGGGTATTTTTTATGTGACGCTGATGGCTTATACTAATTTGAAATCGACTTGTACTAATTTGAAACAAAGAAGAATGAATTGGAAAAAATTCCTTAGTAAACACAGCAGCAAAAGCTTCAAAACAGAACACTCCTGAAAATAAATAAGTGAAAACAAAGAAGAATGAACTGAATCAAACAAACTAAAGAACACACCCTCCGCTAAGTCAACCCATCAAATTATACTAATATATTACAACAGCACTTCTATTATTACTGATTTAGATGCAGACCTGACCAAGATTTCATACTTTTTATCCCTTGAAAATGGCCATAGAAAGAGACATTATTTGTATTCTTGCACCCAACGTTTGCAAACTTGAACTTCTGATCCCTACCCATGAAGGATCCGCAGGTTGATGAATTTTGTCTACGAGGGCTCATCACTGATAGCTGTCTAACGCGGAAGATTGTAAGATATCTACAGGCTTTAAGTTGACAAGTTAGGAAAATGTGATCATCAAATCATCCCATTGATGGTCAATATTCCCTCCGAAATTTATGAATGTCATCTTTTTCCCTGATGAACTTGAAGCAACTTGCTTCCTGACCGATATCTACAGGCTTTCAGGAGACAAGTTAGGAAAAGCTGATCAAATCATCACGTTGACGTTCAAAGTTCCCTCCGAAATTTATGAATGGCATCTCTTTCCCTGATGAACAAGAAGCAACTTGCTTCCTGACCACCTAGGTAAATTGCGGGTCAATGTATGTCATGGATGCATATAAGCTGACTGTCATTACAAGTTACTGCTGCTGCTTCTATTTTCTGAATCAGTTAGTGGGGCAGTATACCCGCTTTCTGGATTGTCATCTACACAGCCTACTATGACGTCTTTGATTAAGTCTTCGAGAATTGCTTCACCCATTTCAATACCAATAGTGTCAACATCAAAATGAAGATCCATCCATGTTCCCGTTCTTGCCATGTCCTTTTTGACAATTTGGTCCAAAGTATGAGGTAGAGGCATAGGAAGGAGATGCCAATACACTCCTTCCCATACCTCATAAATAGCTTTTTCAATGTTCGGAACTGGGCTTATACTAGGTTTCATGAATGATACCCAAGGGCAGCAACCAAAATGGTATTGACAAACCTCGTGGAGAACTTCATCAGTACAGTCGAAAAGGAGCTTCTGGTCATATCCGAGCTGGTTGGGAAAGCACTCTACCTCATCAAACAATGATGGCTCAAGAAGCTGATATGATGTAAGGCACTTAACACAGATTTCATCCCAGTTCAAGCCAGAGGCTTGCAGCACTGCTTTTATATATTCAAATATAAACTCCTTGTCTTCCACACAAGTTTTTGTGCACTTAACCTGACTTGCAACAGAAGACTCATGTTCATCAAATTGAATCTGTAGTGGTTGCACTGGCAGCTCGGCTGAAGAATTGTGAATTAATTGACATTAGCCTATAACCCAAAATGAATGTTAAATGGTTTTTCAAGAATTTGAAATCTTAAAATGAATGCCTACCAGATCGGAAGATGGACTTTGTAGGGCTAATGTCATCATCTGGAAATAGTGGTTCAAGAACAGATACAGGACTTGGCCGCTCTGGTATATCAGTAGCACTTTCTAGGTTTTCAACTTTCTTACCGATTAAAGAGATGAGAGGAGATACAAGCGGAGAAGATGGCACTTGATTCTCTTCATATGATTCCTGTGAATAGAACAACCAATAGCTGTTAGGATAAATGTGATAGATATGGGGAACATGGTAGTTGTGGTACTCATAGTTCAAGCATTCTGGGCTCTTTAGTAACTAGAGATTCAGTGCACGTTTGGTATTTTTAGTTGTAGAGCCTTGTTAAAAGGTTTTACTATTGAAAACTGTTTTACAAAAGTCTCAATTTTAGGTTTTTTTTAAAATTCCGTGTTTTAGTTTTTTATAAATTTACCGAACATATAATTTTTTCTTTAAAATAGCTTTTAGACTGTTAAAAGCACTTTTAAGCTCCCAAACTCCAAACCAAACAGGGCCCTCAGTCATTTTAGACAAAAGAAGGTTGAATCTCAATAAGTTGATAGGAATTTAAAATCATGCCTGAAATTTAGGAACCCAATATTCATGCCTACAATTCCTAGAAAAGCATTGGACCTATGATATATCACCTGTTTCAAGCTTTCACAATATCCTTTATCATCACAAATTTTAAATGTCTTAGTGTTTTGGTCATCTCTGGTACTTGAAGAACAACTTGGATCAGGAGGAGCACATGGTACACTCGTCTCTTCCCGCACTACAAATTCAGTCGATTTTCCATTCTCCGAAGCACCTGCAGAAGTCGAATGAAAGACCAGGCATTAAAGAATCCATAAACAAGCTTGAAATATATGAAAATGCTAATGATGATAAATTGGATACTCAGAAAATAATACCTTCAGGAGTCATCTCATCACTAGCAGAAACAAAGGTTCCTTCATCTCCAATACAAGGAAAAAAATCATCTGAGAGATTTTGTTTTGAGTTATGAGCTTGTACTTTATTATCAGGGCAATCAGAAATGGACGACCGACTCTCAAAGTTTTGTGTTGCTGGACCTAGATGACTGACATTGTTTTCTCTTTTGGGAGACCATGTGTTTAAGTTACCCTTCTGAATTGTGGCACAGGCAGAAAACCTCATCTGTGCAGTTACAAATTTATCGTCCCAGTCCATTCCAGGACTGCCAACTGGAGACAAGTTGTACTCAGGAAGAGAGAGGATCCTTCCAAGGCTTTTAGGAACCTGTTTGCTAGAAAAATCTCCAATTTCATCCCCATTGCTCAGCATCTGAGACAGATGTTTCCTGGCTTCAACGTAGATACTAGATACTGTTTGCTTGGGATAGCCAAAGGTTTCGGTTTTCTTGCTTCCTTCAGAATCTTTCAGTTTCCTGGCCACGTCTCCTTTCTTGGCACTAACAGCAGGTCTGACAATTCTTTCCATATAAAAATGATCTTTACTTGGAGAATTTTTTCCAACGTTTTCTTTATCAATCCCTGTTTCACTACCTCCTAAACTTTGACGACGATGAGGAAAACTAGTAGAAACAGCCATTGTAGAGTTTCCACTTGATTCCTTCCTCATGGCACTTTTCAATTTTCTTTTAATTTCACCAAGAGAAAATTGTCCACCAACTCTCTCAGTTGAACCTTTATTGCCAACAATATAGTGAGGTTTTGGTGATGAGAAAGCACTACATTCAGTTTTGGAATTTTGCAAGTCTGCTGGTCCAGGCTTCAAAATAACAATTCTCTTTGAAGCTTCAGAATTTTCATTCCCAATTTGTTTTGACGAAACTCTTTCATGAGACTTGACTTTTCTCCTGAAAATGTTGCGCTGCTGCTTATGATTAACATGCTCCTCAGATTGTCTATGGTGACCAAACTCCAGTTCTGACAAATTCGGTTCCACAAGTGACTCAAGTTCTTTGCCTTTCCCTATCTGAGCATCCTGCAAGTTTAGAATATATTTCACTAAAAGCGAGTTTGGATCTTGCATTAGTTTCTGAAAGAATTCCTCATCTGAACTTAAAATCTCAAGTGCACCGACTTCTTTGGAGTGGTGAAGTTTCCCATCTTCTCTGAGATGCTTCACATTAATAGACTTCTGATTTATGAGCTCCTTAATTGCATCTCTCAATCTGTCAAAATCACACTGATTCTCTTTTGATTGCATTTGAACTTCATCATCCTGGTCATGATTTGTAGAACTTGAACTCTTTTGATAGATCCAGTGGCAGAAATTGTCCATTATTTCATCTATACGAATATTTTCTATCGATTGTTTCTCCGCATTCTGATTACAAGAGCATTCAGGTTCCACATTTTTAGCAGCATCCAAAACATGGTTGTCCATATTCCAGCTTTTCTTGTGAGTCTTTTTTGTTCTTTTGTGCCCTGTCTTTATGCTGCTTTCATGTCCCGGCTTGCTCGGTTTTGATTCTGCTTCAGCATTGCAATTCTCCTTCTTCAATTCCTGTCCATTGAACATCTCCTCTTCTATGAGTTTCTTCACACTACTCTTATCAGCATAAGCTTTCACTACTGCTGTTGTCCTCTCTTTACCACCCTGAGACATTTGCAAATTAGACTCTCAAACTGGTATTATGTTGATAACTTAATGTCAATAGGTAGTACCACATTAAAGTTACTAAGTTCATATTTCAGTTTGTTACTAGGCTAAAATGACAAGACTTACAACAGTGCCTTGATTATCTTCATCCAAATCAGTCAACAACTCAAACTTATTCCTTGAATATCCAGCACCTGCAGAAAGAAAAGAAATTCCAACAATTACAAGGACTAGAGATTTTTGTAACGAGTTTCATAGAAATTCACTGCATATTATCTAATATATTCATAATCCAAAATGAAAAAATGAAACTTAAAAGCTTGATTAGGACGAACATATGCTCTTGCAATAAAAACCTAAAAATCACAAATCCAGATATCACACACGAACACGAATATTACCCAATTCATTTTAGTCCAAATGGTTTTTTTAACAGATATTATTAGAAAAGCCTTGCATGTTACAAAGACATTCCATAATAGTAAACCAATTTCTTACCAGAAACAGGTTTGCCCTCACGCTTTCTATCTGAAAGCAGCCTTCGAGTTGAGCGACCCTGGCGGAAATCAAAGATACTGATCAAGCCCCACATACAGCCAGACTGATCCTTTTCGTGCCGCAACAGGCGTCTTTGGGACCTCTTCCCCATTATGAACGAGTGATTTGTGAATTCTATTTGTATTTGTTCAATCCAAAATACACATTGGTAATGGCCACATTAAGCCTGATTAACATAAAAAAAAGTGAAATGAAAAAGTAGTTAAAGTAGGTTAAACAGAAATATCAGTAATCTAATTCTTAAAACACCAGGGTTATATTCTCTGTTGTACTTAACATTCAGGATTAAATTGAAGTACTATGTTGGTCATGCACATCAGGATAGAACTACAGAATCTTGGTTTCCATACATGAAATGCAGAGAGATGACACAAATTCCAGTAATCTTCTTTTTGAGTATAATGAATGAAATTAACAGTGGTTATGAACAAATGCCGTGCATAAAATAAGTACATCAATTCTATAGCTCTTAAAATCAGTAATGTAAATTGTAATAAGAAACAATTTCAGTCGGACAGCTACCAGAGAAAAACGAAAGGTACTCAAGTTTTCTTTGGATAGAAAGGTATCAAAAAGCCTTCCTTTTTCATCCATAAGCCTTGAAACAGCCCCTCACATACTTCACAAACACTCAAACTTCCCATCCCTCAAATTTCAATGAAAGAGACTGGCCAGTGACCAACTTTGAGGAAAAATGTGATCAAGAACTTGAGGGAGACCAAAAACCATTTGAAACTGATATACACAAATCTCATAATCGCTAGTTCAATCCAACTTTGAGGACTTCAACACAATTGGATTGATTCTGGTGTTCTGCATTTTCACTCTTTCCCAAGATCAATTTAAAATCTTCATTCATGCAAATGCTTAAGCCGCTAAAAGAATAATAGAAAGTATAGTACAAAAAAAGAAATTCCCAACCATCTCCATAAGCTTCAAACGCTCAAGTACTCGTTTTCCAAATTCCGAAGTCAGAATCCACAGCTTTTCCTCAATTCTCCAGCAGATGTCAAAGCTTCAGACACCGAGAGAGACCCCAATTCAACACTAAGAACCCCCAAAAAATAAGCTTTCTAAACACACCCAGATGAAGTTTCTGCAAATTATACCAAAAACCTGAACAAAAATAAAGAATTTTTCATGTGGGTATCTATGTGACAGCCAGAAAGAGAGGCCCAAATGTTTCCTTTATTTTTCTATGCAGAGTTTCTTAGAGAAGGGCAGCCATTAAAGACTGAGAAAAGTGGTGGTGAGGTGGTGAACACAGAGGAGAAAGCTTTACAATGTTGTTGGCTGACAGTGGAAGAATACGTGACAGTTGGGGTAGGATTGCTGGGCCCAGAGAGAGAGGGATAGAGCGAGCTTTGTCCAGAAGAGGTTCGGGCTGTCTCTATTTTCTCTGCTGCAGTACCATTATCCACCATCATCAAAGTCACCACCCCCTTCTGAATTCTCTGTAGTCTTTACCCTCTGCGTCACTGCGTATGAAATTCTCCAACTTAAAACACTTTTTTATTGTGCAGGTTCCGAAGGAAATGGCCTGAGAGTTGACGTCTGCGGTTCCTATAAAATTAGTGAGAGTTAAAATATCGGATACAGATGGGGACGGCTACATTTATGAATTTATTATAATTATAATTGCAGTTAATTAAAGGCTTTAAAATGGGAGATATAACTATAAAATGAGTTATTTAATATATATATATATTGAATTAATTTCTTGAATAATCTTAACAGACTAACAGTTGTTCTGTTTGGATTATAAGATAAAATGAATTTAAAAAATTAAAAAAAATATTATTAAAATATTATTTTTAATATTATTATTATTATTTTATAATTTAAAAAAGTTGAGTTAAATTTGAAAATTTTGAATTATTTATTATATTTTATATAAAAATCTGATAAAATATAATTATGAATTTAAGATAAAATGATATAATTAAGTTGAGATGAGGTGAGTATAAATGATGTTGAAATATTATAAACTCTTTATATATATTGAAATTAGTTTTTTACACACTCAAGACATGACTGGTGTTTTAGTTTTTTTATAAAAAAAAAAACTTGTAATAAATCTTAAAATAAGTAATGTGTTAATGCAATCAATTTATGTATATATAGCAAAACTCGATTGATGTTAGAATGTTTGGTCGTAAAGAAAGAAAATATATTTAAGGTGGCAGTTGGGAAAAAGGATGAAATATGTTTGGGTGCAATGTTTCAAGTTACAAGAGTTGCAGTACCCTTTTCGGGATAAAAAAAAAATTGCTTCATTAATGAACATTAATTATAGATAACAATGTAAAATTGTAAACATTTCAGACTTTTCTGTCACTTAGCTGAGGACAAAGATTCATGGCAACAGTGAATTATGTTACAAAAGTTAATTTGAAGCCACTTCGGCATCAGTATGCTTTGGCCCATGCCATTATGACCCTAATCATGATGGTTTATTTTTGAATTCAAATTTGCTGCATGGCTCTAAACAAATTAAGTACTTTTAGATCTAGTTTTCAAAATTTATTTCAATTTATTTTAATTTATCTTTATTTCATTATTATATTTTTATTATTTTTTATATAAAACACAAATTTCTATACACATTTTTCAAATTCCAATAGACATTTTTTTAATTTTAAAATAATAATAATATTAAAAAATAAATTAAAATCATCTCAACTCATCTCATCTCACTTTAAATTCAAATGAGACCTAAGTTCGAACCTAACATTATTCTATCATACGCAGTCGATCAAGGCATGACATCATTGACTGAAGATCATAAAAAATACATGATAAAAATAATATTTAATTCTTTTAAAAAAAATTAATTTGATCTAATTTAGATCTACAAGTTATTGTAACGATTGAGACTCTATAAATTTAGCATTTACCACTCTTTAATTAATATATAATTGAAAATATTAAGCTCACGATTATCTAGTAAATTAAGAAAAATAATATTTATAGTCATAGATTAACATGCAAGCGTGGTGTAATTCTTTTAAAAAAATGAGTAATTATGAAACACATACATGTGAAAAAAATAAGTTTTTAATAGTATATTTTATTTTTTTAAAATAATTATACGATATTTATATATTTTATGATTGTAATATAAATTAATGGGTTGGAAATTATCTCAACCGATGGAGTCCAACGCATACATACGTCGTACGATACAAAGTTTAAAGGATTGAGATTCTAATTGGAAGACACGATCGAGTGGCTATCTTCCAAGACGATCGAGTTGGTTTCTTTTGGTTCTTTTTTATTTGAAGTGTAGAAACCAAACAAGGAAAAACAGAGACAGAGATAGATCAATTAAAACTACAAGTCCTAAGATATTATAATTTATTCAGGGTTACTGTCTTCAAGTTTTTGTACCCAAAGCAATATATATATATATATATATATGTAGATATTTTGGCTTATTAGAGTACTAGTACTTGATTATCATAATTTGGATTAATTGGAGATGGATGAATTAAATTAGAGATGAATACGACGTCCATTACCTGCTTGATCAATTATTATATAAATTAACTATCATATAAAGAACATCATTAATTTGTTAATTAGATAGTCAAGAAATCATGCCAAAAAAAATTAATTAATTTATTTCGTGGCACGTATCCTCATCGACCAATGTCCCCCCCGTCGGCCTGATCTTCCTATTAATTAATTTATTGTTTTAATTAGTATTTGGAATGCTATTTTTCCTTTAATTTGTTAATTGTTCATGTAATATGTTTAAATAAACATGATGCAGATCTGAATTTATCAATCTATAAGAGACTATATATATATACCAAAAAAAGCAGTACTTCATCGTAGGTATATTTAATCACATTATTAATTCATTAATCCAGATCAAGATAATTTCAAAGACATATATAGCACACACGGATTTTTATGGGAAATATAATGAATGGGATCGATTTTTATGCTTGTCCATGCAATGGTACTGCATGTGAGGAGCAGTTAGGTCTAAAGTAATTAAGTTCAGGAGGTCCCCCTCGAAAACATGAAAGCATTTGGGTCCAGTAAATGACGTACATGATTCTTTATCGACTCATCAAATGGCCATATTCTTTTTTCCTTTTCTTTTTCTATTTTTCTTTTTCTATTATCCGTTCCAACGGCCACTCCTTATTTTGTTCCAAAAAAGTTTCGTTTGGAAGAAAAAAAAAAATTCACATTTGAACGGTCACTTTCCATTTTGTCCCAAAAATTAAAAAATATTTTTTGAAATGAAAATCGAATTTTCGTTCCAAAACACATTTTAGGACAGGTATAATGGTCGATTTTATGATTTTTTTTTGTCTCAAAAATTGATTTGGGACTTCACATTTTGAGATGAACCAAAAATTTATTTTTTATTTTTATTTTTTTTATTTTTTATAATTGTGGGAGGGGTAGGGATGGAACCATAATCTCTATTTTGGAGATGGGGAACTTGTGCCATCAGGTCACAAGCCGTTGGCCAACCAAAAAATGGTTTTTGTTGTAGTACTGTGGCCGGTATGAAACACTAGGGTCCCCGGCCCGCCAACCCTCCCTTTCAATGCATCATGCCCTATAGTCACACCTAGAAATTGGAGGGTTGTGCATGCATGACAATATATATATATATATATATCTAACATGTTACAAGTATGACAAATAAATTAAATTAATGGTTTTTTGTTTTTATAATTTTATAAGTGACAAAAAAAGTTATAATTATATAAGCACTAAATATAATTAATATATATTATATACATATAATAAACTTTCGAGCTCGAGGGTTTTATGGAAAATATAATATTTGTGCCTCACCTATTTATACAGTATAAAAGGCCGTATGGATCAATCTGGTTGATGATTATTTTGTTTTAAGTGACAAAGGGATCTAAAAATGTCACCATATTAATCTATAATTAATTGCGTAATGATAACTTGCTTGAGTACTTAGGGTGCAACGCATGCATTAGAATAATGACATATTAAGAGAGAGTTCATTCACTTGTCTTTAATTCCTTCTCGAACATGAGTTTAACTAATAAGAGAGAGAGAGAGAGAGAGAGAGAGAGAGAGAGAGAGAGAGAGAGAGAGAGAGAGAGAGAGAGAGAGAGAGAGAGAGAGAGAGAGAGAGAGAGAGAGAGAGATGCGTGTGCGTGCAGTATGGTGCAATCGAACGTTGGAGCAGCTTTCTCCTAATTGCTTGCTCTGAAAGATATTGAAAAGGATCTGATCATGAAATTAAGGAAGACAGGCCGGGTGTGGACCGTATTCGGGATGGAGTTAAGAGGACCACGATAAGCAGCATGCAGGCATGGATATTGGCCATTTATTTTATAGTACTTCAATTATTATCCCACCAACCTAGCTAGCTAATATAATTTCCATGATCAACATAATATTTATATATAAATATGCATATATAATTATTATATGGACCAAGTAGACACGACTATATATAAATGAAGAAGTTAAACCCTTCTATATTTTGTAAGATCACACATGATTTTAATTACCTCTTTAGAAAATGACTAGGCCACCGGTTGTTTCAAGGTTTTAGAATATTACAAGTTTCTTACTTACATATATTTGTTTGGTGCAACCAATTTATTAAAGTTTAACTTATAATTATTATTATAAGAAAACTGCTTATATGTAGCCAGTTATTTCTTGTTAAAATGATTATTTCTTATCAAAATGAATATATTTTCATAGTAAATAGTCATCTTTATTATAAATAATTCGTCATGAATATACATTTTTTTTGCAGTGTATATATACATGATAAAATGTATCCACACGTACCATTAGGTCATTAATTTCATTACACTACTATCCCAACTTATGTTTGCGTCGGTGCAATGTTTGTTGGTTTGAGAATTTTATGGTTGAGACACAAGCAAAAAATAAAAATAATTTATTCTATGGTTACATGAGATTCTAGTAGGAGGAGATAATATATATATATATATATATATATATATAATACGTTTATCCGGATGTGGAAATTATAATCATGAAACTTGCAATGAAATCAGCTTCAATGCATTTCTCATATCCCAATTAATTAATTACCTGCAGGGTCGGTCACTAAACTTTGTGACTACCTGTTAGGCTAATATTTCTCCAAGCTTAGGGTATTGGACATTATTCCAACCACTTTCCTTTAGCATTGGATGCTCGCTAGCTCTTTTGAAAACCGGCCAGTACTTTTAAAAGGCCCCCCAACATATATACAGAAAGAAAAAGTAAATAAAGCTCTAATATTAGTACTCTCAAGAAAGTGCTAAAGGTAATGTTGGCATGGGCCGATGAGAAATACACTTTAATATGCATGAATGATTATGAGTTGGCCATCAAAACAATATTGGAATGATGATTCCTTGAATAATAGTACTACTATTGATGTTACCTAGCTATGGTCATATATCGACAAAAAATTTCGTTAGTTCTGAAAAGGATGTAAGGCCAATATCTTGTAATTAAATCATCTAGAAGATAGCTCACTTAAAAAAAAAAAGGCTTTTTTATTGACTAATTATTTGTGATGAAAAAGACTATTTATGATAAAAATAAACTCATTTCATTATACATAATTATTTCGTTAGAAATAAATAGTCACAAACAAACAATTTTCTTGTAACGTAGACGTTAATGGAATTAATTAATGTTGTTTTCTTTTTGGGGTTCCTTTGATAGTGGTTTAGGTTGCATATAATGGGTCTATATATATGGCATTTGAAGTAGAAAGTTTCTTGTTCCATCACCAAATTATAAAAAGTAAAATAAAAAAAAAAGTTGAAAGAAGCAAGGTAAAGGGCTTTTTGAAGATGCTATAATATATAAATAAGAGAAGTGTTACAACTTACAACCACAAAGCTGGAATTTTACAAAAACTAATAACTTGTAGACTTAACGTTAGATTTACATTAAGATAAAATAATAACTTTACAATAATATGATGTACTAACATGTCAAGTTATATTAATTTGTGAGTTTATTTTTATGAAATTCTTTTGAAGCTAAAACATAATAATATTCCATGGTCATCATATAATATATAATTATCGATAAATCATGAGATTAATGGATCATAAAGACCCGATTGTTGTCGTAATCCTCCTAATAAGTAACAAAGACGATATATGCCGTTTGAGAGAAATAACCAAACCATAAGGCATTGTTCAAGAAGCAAAAACTTCCAGGAAGCCAATCATTTGGTGGCTGCAGAATAGATCAAAAGCAAATATTAAACTTTTATATATGATTATCTTAATAAATTAATTGGAGATGGCATCCATTGTACGTTGCTCCTTTGAAAAAAGCAAGATGACAGCTCTATGACTTCTCTTTTGGAATGCAAAAGGACATCTGGGGGAATAGCGTTCTGTACTGGACTGCCCTAGTTTTGCTCTGATGGCCTGGGGCTCTCTTTGAAGGTGATCATGAAGATGATTTTTAGATTATGATACTTATAAAATATTTCATCTTTGTTCATATATGTGTTATGACGTTTTTAGATAGCTAGCTTCGTATATTTACTAGCTAGCTATAGTAGTTAGATAAGAAATTATTTAAAATACACAGCACATCGATTAAAATTATTCGAAATGATAAAATTTAGGATGAAGAACTAATTTAAGCTCAAAACATGTTGGCTAAAGTAGCATATTCTCAGAAATAAGCTCAAAACCGACCTGTCATGGGCCACACACTATATATGTTCATTCATTTTATCACCGAAATGAATCCAGTACTGTTTGTTACTTATAATAAGTTTCTGCGTCATATCACAAAGTTGAATTGTCTGCAATCTGCTCTTTGAAAGTCAACTTTAGTGCCAAGAAATGACTGATGGGAAGATGAAAAGAAGTTAAGAAAGATAGAAAAAACACTATAGCACATGGCATGACAGTGGAAATAATTGTTACTATATTAAATTAAACTTGAATTCTAGTAACAATATTAACATGAAACAAAATTCATTATAAAAAAAATGAATATTTGTGACTAATAATTTGTAATAAAATGACTATTTACGATGAACATAAACTTATTTTAACTGAAAATAATTAATTTATAAAAAATAATTGATTGCAAATAAGTAATTTTCTTAAAGTGACTTTTTATTTATTTATTTATGTGTGTTTCTTAAAATGAGTTTTAGAGATAAGATTCATGGCTCGTTTGGTTAAACATATGGGTCTATCAGTACCACTTCATGTTTTTTTTGTTTGAGCTTAAAAACCCACTTACTTCAAGTAACATTGACATTAAGAGCATTGGACAAATTAAAAAAAACTTAAGATGTGTTTGGGTAGTGAGGTGATCTTGGATATTTTATGAATAATAGTAAACAAGTAAGAAAAAGTAACGATATAATATTGAATAATACTGGAGTATTAGAGAATATTTCACTACCCAAACTAGCTAGCTCTAAGGCCTATTTTGAATAGTAAAATAAAATAAAATGATATCATTTAAATATTAGTAAAATGGTTAGAATTAATACGTTTCAGAAATGGAGAAAGAAAAAGTTGAATATAAATATTATAAAGTTAAAATATTATTAAAATATTATTTTTTAATATTTTTTATTTTGAGATTGAAAATATTAAATTATTTTTTGTATTTTGGTTGAAAATTATAAAATTTATACTGATTAGATAATGTTATTGATTAGATAATGATTATATAACACTCGGATTTAGTGCCTATTCACTTTTAAAAGTTTTAGATTGATTTTTGCCAAAAGCCCACTCGAGTTTTCGAAATATTTTTTAAATAAACTATGGGCCTAAAATCTCTTTTGATGGATTACAATTTTTCCCTTTAAGTTTGATAATTATGTTAAAAAAAATTTCATGGGCTGATATAATTTTTTTTAAGCAAGTCGGATTATTTTTAGAGTTTGAGTTGAGAATCAAAACTTAAAGAAAAGCCCATTTTATTACTTTGGTTCTTTCCAAAGCATGGGTCCAATATTTTTAAATTGGGCCTAAAAGCCCAAGCTCGTGAGAACACCCCCCACATCTTGCTCACTGTTTCCTTATTCCATATTCATGCACATCTCTCCTTCCTACTTTCTCTAGGATTTTTATCTGTTTCCATAATATATCAATGTTACACTATTTTGACACACACCTTTCCCGCAACCCTTAAAAAGCTGCCAATGCCCCCTCGTCAATGCCTCAACTCCTTCTTACGTAACTCTCAATAGCCTAACCTCTTTGTCAAATCCTTCTCCACGCACAATAACTAGCAACTATTGCACCAAGCATTGATGTCGAAGCCACCAACGCATAGTCCCATGCACGTACTGCCCCAATCGTGCGCCTTAGCCTTCTCTTCCACAATCAACCGACCCAGCCTTAGAACCACCTTGCTCATCCATATGCTTTAAACCATCGAAAATAGTCGGTTGTCCTATGCCTTTGCATGCCAAATTTAAAGATTTTTCCACGTTGCCACCTAGTCAGTGCGACCTCAAAGCCAGGGCCGACTCAAAGGGGTTGTGATGCCCCCAAATTCCTCTTAAAATAATACGGGAATTGAGGCGTTTGGATGATGACAATATGGGTCACACATTCCCAATCATTAAGTGCTAAGTGTGTAAATACGTGACATGCATAAATAAAAGTAGCGGATAAATGAAGTCAATATCTAAGTACCAGAATTTTTAGAATTATTTTACAAACTATTTTAACACAAATTCTTCAACAGAAGATTTAAAACAGTTATCCGAATTACAAATTATACAAATACATATTTATAAAAAGGGGAAAACAATTTTCGAAGATAACAAATTATAACATGAATACTTCAATAGCAGAGTCGCCTCCTCAGGCCCAGCCTCTACAAAATTCTGCATCCAAAAACTACGACGTCAGAAATGGCATTGCAAGTAAGTACAAACTAAATAAACTACAAGATAAAAATACATTCATGCAACAAAAAAATGCATGAATATGATACCGTATGCATGAAATTCAAAAACTATCTTTCTCAAAACAAACAGTTTTCCACACACGCCAAAATCTCATTTTGCTCAAAATAAAATTTCAATAAAACATCCATCATTTTCCCAGAAAATGATACACGTAAATCCTTTAAAACCGAACCATTTTTCTAGAAAATGATCTATGTAAAACTAATTAACACAATAGTTGGGTATTGTAGGCAAGACTCTACCACCATCCCTGCTTACTCCTATATTCATGCCAGTCATACAGATATTACGTATTGTCATTCCAGTTATGACACAAACATTCAAATCATATTGGACGTTATGTATCGCCGTCACCAATATGACATACATACCAATAATAATGGGTGTTACGTATTGCCGTTCCCATTATGACACAAACACACTAATCATATTGGGTATTACGTATCGCCATCCCCAATATGACATCCACACATTACCAATCATAATGGGTGCTACGTATCGCTGTCCCCATTATGACTCATACATACTCATTTCATAGCGGGCGTTACGTATCGCCGTCTCCGATATGAAATACACACACAATAACCATAATGGGCGTTACGTATCGTCATCCCCGTTATGTCATTCACACTCACTAATCATAACGGGCGTTACGTATCACCGTTCCTGTTATGACTCAGTCAAAAATTATTAAAATTCACAAACCCAATAACCATATCTCATATTAAAATCCAAATACCAAATATACACATGATCAAGCATGTAATTACACAATGTAAACCACAACATACAAAATAACCAACAATTAATAAATTCCAACATCGATCAATAAATCCCAATGTCAAACAAATACAATATTTGTCGATACAAAAATATATTTAAATCTTAAAATTTATTTGGAAAATACTTATAGCGGGTAAAAATCGGTTCATTGAGCAAAGGCCGATCGACAATATTCACAGCGAGTCACTTTGTACGTTGTGTTAAAATGCTCGATTTGACACCAAAATTTAGGAAAATACTCAATGGAAGGTGGGGAATCTCATGTAGGTGGTGGTGAGGCGGTGCAACCACCGGAAGGTGGCGGATAGGGCTCAAAATGGGTGGAAACCCATTTTCGGGTTTGGGGTGGTTCAAGGAAGGTGGGGCCATGGTTTGAGGAGCTGAGTTAGGGGGGTGGTTGGTTGAGATGGGGGAATCTTTTGGTGCTGGCGGTGAGGTCAGGTGGTGGTCAGTGGCGGCGCTAGGTGGAGAAACCCATGGGTTTTAAAACCCACTTCGTGGGTCACGTATTTCGGCCAAGGGAGGAGGAAGGAGGGGCCAAGGTGGTCAGGGTAGGTTTCTGGTGGTGAGGGGAAGCTGATCTGAGGTGGTGGTGATCATGGTGGCCGATGGCGGCGTCAAAAATAGAGGGGAAACATGGGAGACCCATTTCGGGTCTTGGGGTTCACACATAGGGTTGGGGGCTGCTGGAGGTGCACCACCGGTACAGGGGAACTCGCCGGAGGGTGGGGAGGCGGGCGACGTGGGCGGTGAGGGCTGGCAGTCGGCTGTGGCGCCGCTGGGGCTGAGAACTAAATGGGACACATGGGGGCTGGAACCTGGTATCGCACGGGGCTGGGGGAAAATGGGGAAGAAAATAAGAAGAAAAAGAAAGAAAAGAAAAGAAGAAAAAAGAGAAAAAGAGAAAAAAAAATAAAACCTAACTAAAAAAAATAAAACCTAACTAAAAAAAAAGAGAATAATAAAATAAATAAAAACCAATTGAAAATGCTATAATTCAATATCAATAAAATAAAATATTTAAAATTTCACAATAAACTAATTTAATTTAAAAAACAATTTAAATATAAAACACTAATTTATATATAGATAGCACATCAAATAAACTCACATAATAAATAAATAAATTTAATTTTAATTATTTTAAAATAAATTAAATCAATAAATAACGAGAATGAAACAATATGTAAAAATACACGTAAATATGAAATATCACAGGGGTAGACAATAAAGCCACTGCCTAAGGCCCAAACTTGAGTAGGCCTCACAATATATATATATATATATATATATATGTAATTCTAACTAGCATAAAAGATGAAAAATATTTTGCTTAAAATGAAATTAATATTAAATGAGAAAATTTGGTTAAAATAAACAAGTAAATATAAAAGTTTTACTCAAAAATATTTTATTTAAAATGTACAAAATTTTCAAACAATAATGAAAATAGAATAATAGTAACAAAATGATGTGTATTTTAATGTAGAAAAATTTTAATGTGTTTTGCATCTCAATATTTTCAATAGAATTTCATAATTTAATATTTAAATATTAGTATTATTTTTAAATTAAAGTGTTATGTATTTAATGGTTGACTTAGACCACAAAATATATTGAGTCGCTTCTGCTCAAAGCCATGGTGAAATAAGCAGGAACCACCCAAAATAATCCAGATAACATCGATTGTTCCTACTCCAGGTCCGCTATTTTCATCAAGGTAAGCCATTGCCGGTGTCCCACTACTCTCCCACTACAAAAAAACTAGTTCTTTGTGGCCGACTATTTCCTATCAAAATGGCTATTCTTTGCCAAACTGAGTCTATTTTCGTAATAAATAGTCCATCACGAATACTCATTTTTCTTGTAGTGCCCGTTTTTCATTCTTTCTCTCACTGTGTTTTCTTTCTCTCTCATCACCCTTTATCTCTCTCTCTCTCTCTCTCTCTCTTGTAGTGCCTAGATTCGCAAAGAATCCACTGTAGTAGCCCAACTTCGTCCGAGTCCCAGTTGCAGCAGTTTCCTTCCGTGGTGACCCTTGTTGCTGCATTCTTCTTTTTCAAACTCAAAAATAGGTTTCTGTTTATAATGGTTCCCATAATGCTGTTAGTATTTCGTGATGTTGAACCAAAATTTCAAGTCTTGGATCTACATATAGATTTTGATGATAACAAATAAATTTAAAATTCAAACTCAAGTTGTATACGCATGAAGAGAGCTAAGCTATCAAGATATCAAGTATGAGCAAGAAGGAGAATAAATCTACAAATGAAGTTCATAGAGTAATTTTGTACATATCTTAAAATTTGAAATTGGATTAAAACTCAAAATTAATCTTTTTTCATAAAATATCAAAATTGTATTTTTTACATTTGCATAACATTATTAAAATGTTAAATTTTGATTTTTTTTCACACATACATAAATATTTGAATTTGTACGATGATTGATTGTCATCTTTGATATGTGCATATTTTGTTTGAAAATCTTGAAGAGTGATTGTGTGTTTTTTTGACATATGTAAAAAAAAAATGATTTGATTTGAAAAATAAATCATACTCATTTTATTATGTATGAAAAGTAAAAGATTAGATTCGATTTTTTTGAAAAATGAATGAAGTTTTCTTTGACAAATGTAAAAAAGAAATATTTTTATTTGAATTTTTTGAAAAGTGAATAGTACTCTTATTTGACATGTGAACATTTTCAAATTTGAATATGAAAATTCATTTGCCTATAAATAGATCACTTGAGTTTTGCAAAAATCACAATAGGAGCTTATACATCAATTGCTAAATTTTGTATCATTGTTTCAATGCTTTCATTCTCTCTTCTCTAAATTTTGTGTCTTAATCCTGATTCATTTTGAGAGAGATATAAATTGCACTGTATTGTTTTTATTTCACTCACTGAGGAGTGTACTCTGATAACTTGCCTACTATCAACTTCTGTATTTATAAGAGGGTGCGTATAACCCTTGTGTGTGTAGAAGGTATTCTACACTGGAAATAGTTGAATCACCAAGTGTGAGGTGATTACAAGTGTAAATGGTGTTCTACACGGATTCTTTGTAACGGTGTTGCTAAAATGTGTAATAAGTTTCTATTTCCACCTGAAAGAGATTGTATAATGAATTTGAGATATTCAAGGGGTAGCTTGAGGCAATCACATAGGCAGTGGGGCTGAATCTCGTTAAAATACTGACTTTGATTTTTTTTTGTTCTTACTCTTTATATTTCCTGTTATTTCGTATTTTGTTTATATTTTATATTGTGTATTTGATTTATGTTGAATCCAAGGTTTCAAGTTTCGTATCTACATGTAGATTTTGATGATAACAAATAAATTCAAGTCTCAATCTCAAATTATCTACGCAATGGAGCGAAGCGCACATCCAGCATAAAAGAACAAGTTTACAAATGAAACTCATAGATTATTTTTGTACATCTCTTGATAAAATTCCAAATTAGATTAAGGCTCAAAAATTAATATTTTCTCATAAAATATTAAATTGTATTTTTTTATACATGACATAAGCATGATGTATGCATGACATAAAAAATGTTTTAATTTGAAAAATTATATTTTGCATGTACATGACATATGCAATGATCTCATTAAAAGGTTTATTTTCAAAAATTATATTTTACATGTGCATGACATATGCAATGATTTCATTCAAAAATTTAAATTTTGAAAATTGAATGACATATGCAATGACTTCATCAAAATTTGAATTTTGAATTTGAAAGATGATTGTGTTTTGCCTATAAATAACTCACTTGCCTATAAATAGCTCATTTGCCTATAAATAGCTCACTTGTGTTTTGTAAAAATTACAACAACAAGAGCTACACATCTATTCTTAAGTTTTGCATCATTCTTTCAAAACTCTCATTCTCTCTTTTCTAAAGTTTTGAGTCTTAATTTTTTTTTTTAGAGAGATACAGGTTGAGCTGTATTGTTTCTATCTCACTCATTGAGGAGTGTACTTTGATAGTTTACCCACTATCAACTCTTGTATTTGTAAGAGGGTATGTATAACCCTTGTGTGTGTAGAATGTGTTTTACACGGAGAACAATTAAATCACCAAGTGTGAGGAGATTAGAAGTGTAGAGGGTGTTCTACACAGATTCTTTGGAACGGTGCTGCTCAAAAGTGTAATAGGTTTCTATCTCCACCTAAACGAGATTGACTAGTGAATTCGGGATCCTCAAGGGGTAGCTTGAGGCGAGGACGTAGGCAGTGGGGCCGAACCTCGTAAAAATACTGAGTTTGTTTTTTCTTACCCTACTCTTTACATTTCTTACTATTTTATATTCTGTTTATATTTTATATTGTGCATTTGATTTATAAGTGTTAATTTTTATAAATTAACCCAATTCACCCCCCTCTTGTGTTAGTCATCTGGGCAACAATTGGTATCAGAGCAAGAGCTCTATTATAAGATTAATTATCTATTGAGTTAAGATTATATGCCTAATATTGCAGCTACATTCATTGAAAGTCAATCTAGTAGTCGGCCTCCGCTATTTTGTGGAGACCATTATACTTTCTGGAAAACTAAAATGAGAATATTCCTTCAGTCTCAAGGTCGTGAAATATGGAAATGTATTATAAATGAGCTTTATATTCCAACAAAAACTGTTGATGGAATAAAGGTCAAAAAGGAAGATGAAGAGTTTGATCGCGAAGACGATAGACTTTATACTGTGAATGTAATGGCTATAAATTTTCTTTATAATGCTCTCAATGGTAATGAATTTAACAGAATAATGACTTGCAGGACAGCAAAGGAAATTTTGAATAACTTGGAAGTAACCTATGAAGGAATTTCGCAAGTCAAAGAATCAAAAATTTATGTTCTTATGGATGAATATGAAATGTTCAAAATGAATGATGATGAATCTATTTCTTCTATATATACTCGTTTTACTAATATTATAAATAGTTTGACATCTCTTGGTAAAATTTATTCCAGCTTGAAGATAGTAAGAAAAATTCTCAACTCATTGCCAAAACGTTAGAAATCAAAAGTAATGGCGATTCTTGAAACTAGAGATCTTAAAAAACTCGAAGTAAATGAACTCATCGGATCACTTATTACCCATGAGTACACATTGAAAAGAGGAAAAGAAGAAGAAAAGCAAAAGAAGAGCTTGGCACTCAAAGCCGTTCCTCATGAAAGTGAAAGCGATGAAGATGAAGAATGCGATGACGAAGAGATTGCAATGGTCACTAGAAGATTTAAGAGATTCTTGAAAAATAAAGCTCCTCTAAGGAAACATTTCGAAAAATTTTCCAACAAAGATACAGGTAAAAATGATTTATTAATTTGTTATAAATGTAAAAAGCCAGGACATATCAAGGTAGATTGTCCCCTGCCAAAGAAAAATCGATACAAAGGCAAGAAAACAATGAAAATTATATGGGATGATGATTCAAGTGGCTCAGACAGCGACGTAAGCAATGAAAAATCTGCAAATCTTTATCTCATGGCTAAAAATGATCTTGATATAACAAATCTTGAAAATCTCTC